>OY977952.1:16007500-18407500 GCA_963854355.1 Epinotia brunnichana
AGTGCTTTTGGCGAAGTTCGACCCTTTTATACGGGGTGTATCGTTTCTCAGTTTATAGTGTCAGCAATAAAACCGCCCTTTCGCAGGCTCTCCCTCAAGGGCTGCCTAATTTACGAGCTGTTAAAGCATTGACAAGCCCTGTTAACGCCTTAACAGGTGCGGTGCGTGTTTAGGGTCAAATGTCAGTGATGGTACAACCAGTGATGGTTATTCAATAAGTAGGTAGTATGCTAAAGCTCCAGAGTACCTAACACGACAATTATTATTCGACCACAATTGGCTACGTGACAATTTTTTTTCATTGTGCCGTTCGAAGCAGTCTTTGAGTGGATCAAATGTTTGTATTGGACTAGCTACAATTAGAGCACGTAAAAAGACAAAAAACCGGCTAAGTGCGAGTTGGACTCGCGCACGAAGGGTTCCGTACCATTATCTATAAAAACGGCAAAAAAATCACGTTTGTTGTATGGGAGCCCCCCTTAAAAAAAATTACTTTGAATTTAGTATTTGTTGTTACAGCGGCAACAGAAATACATAATCTGTGAAAATTTCAACTCTCTAGCTATCACGGTTTTTGAGATACAGCCTGGTGACAGACAGATGAACGGACGGACGGACGGATGGACGGACAGCGAAGTCTTTGTAATAGGGTCCCGTTTTACTGTTTGAGTACGGAACCCTATAAATGATCCAGTCTCATAGCCCAACCAATGAGGAAACAAAGGCAAAAAAAAAACAAAGTACCCAGAGAGAACTTTAGATTTATTATTATTGCATTAAAAGTATTTATTTTTTATTTTGCTTTGATTTTATAAAAAGCATAGAGGGAGGGAAGATCCCTGATCCCCATATAAGCCTTGCTGATTGAGGTATTAGCCATTTTCGCGCGTGACTCGGTCGTAAGACCGGGAGCATTTTTATTAGAGCTCTAGTTTAATAAGCAAAGTGCCTGGACCGACGGTGAAACGTTACGGTTATGGGTACTGCTGCCACGCTAGGTAAAGTATTAGGTGTCATCGGAACTTCTGGGTAGCTGTGACGTTTTAGACGCTTTCATGCCGATGCCGTCACAAAATATTGGAGACAAATGAGCTATGGAAGAGTATTAAATGGCCCGTGCCGTCTGCCTATTTCAAGTAATTATCCGAATATCTCTATGGTTGTGGTTATGGTCAAGCGAGGAGTTTTCCCAAAATATCACGTCCCAATCCAATTTCTCAAATTACCCTAGTTTATACAAGTTTATTCTAGGAAAGGGGGAATTTGGCGCAAATGGGAAGCCAATTGATGAAAGTTTGTTACATAAGTTTCTTAAAATATCACGCCGTTAGCCTGCGAATGTCAAATAACGTTTTGTATGGCAATCGAACCACCTTAACGCGATTAGATATACCACGTTGTTTTCTTGATGCACGTGTAGTTGCTACACTACAATTAATATGTGCTCCAATTATTTAAACTAACACTAAGTATAAAGTAACTACTCCGAACCAACTCTAATTTCCTTCCTAACGCTCGTCAATTAGTGACCTTCCATTTTCTGGGGAAAATCCAGGAAAACCTCCAACACGACATAGCTTTACAAATTACTTGCGTAGGGACAAGCTATTTGAAGTATAATTTATAGTTGTCGCTCAAGCTAAAAAGAAGCAGTAAAGTGAAAGCTCGGCGTCAGCGATCGGTCGGTGGTCTCGCGGGCGGAAGCGCGTTGCGTGCGCGAGCGCCGGTGCGGGGCGCGGGGAGGGGGGGGCGAGCAGGATGTGGTCACGCATTCGCGAGAGATCGCATCGTCCTGGGACGCACGCGATAGCGGGGAAACGCGTAGGGATGCGCACGAGTCGATGGAGAGTGAAAGCGTAAACTGAATGTAGTAGTAGTAGTAGGTAGTACTTAAGGCGCCGTAGGTTAAGCGAAGTTAAGCAAACAGAGTTTTGAAACAATATAATGCGTCTGGATATGGTTTCAAAAAAATACGTTTAGTAATCTTGAGGCTTTTCTGCAGGGAGATCAGTGATTCAAACATGATTAAGTAATTTTGGCTCGATAGAAAAAAAGCACGAACATAGGTCTCAAATACACTTAAAACATTCGTAACAAATTATGCACACAAGCTAAACATATTCAAATTGGTTCTATAAATCGGCAATATCACGTTTGAGGGAACTTAGTGATTACCTTTTTTTATTTATTTAAACGTACAAAAAAATTCAAATCAAAAAACGTGATATCCGCGCTTCCGAACACGCACTTCCATCTCGCTCACGCTTATGCTCAGTGAGAGGGAGAGAAGACCATGAACCTACGGCGCCTTAACACATTATTGCACAAAAAAAAAACCAAGAACAAAACCTACATTAATAGAAAACACCAAAAAAAATACAAAGGCGAACTTATCGCTTTAAGAGATCACTTCCAGCTAACCTTTGAGCAATCAATTTAATGTCACGTTGGTAGTCATTGTTTTAAGTAGTTTCGGTTCGGGTATTGACCTATATATATATAGCCGGGTATAGCCCTAGTATAAGTTTTATCGTTACAATACGATTTCGAACGCGTTAGCGTTTTGTTTCAATTTATATGACAACGCGTAGTTCCTAATAGTTACCACCAGAGGCGCTGTTCGCGTTGCCATACATATTGAAACTAAACGCAAACGCGTTCGAAAACGTATTGTATCGTTAAAACTTATACTAGAGCCTCTTATGTAGGTGTCCACTTGTCAACCCTTGTGTTGTTATGTCGACAACATACTGCGTGTCATACTTGTATCCTAAAATTTTAATTAGTAAGACTGTCATTCGATTGTCGTTTTCAATTGCCGGCCTGAGAATGGATATAAATAATCCCATAAGCAAGACGTGTCGTATACAAGTTGTTTCAATTATAAAGATGACACGTGCCTTACATGAGACGGCGAACTCTTTAATTGTCCTACTTGTAATCAAGACATAAAGCGATAAGACGAAACGGTGCAAATTGTATTTCGTGAGCTATAACTTTGTCATCAAAATTGAACGCGGTACTAATATTAGTAGCAAGTATGATAAATGACTTCCTGTTTCACTTGTCGCTTTGGCTCAACTCTGCTTTTGCGCACTCACTGACCGAGCTGACAACTCACCGGGGTCGTGCCACACGCGGCATCCATAACTAGACGAAAGAGCACAATTCGTCAACCGAAGGTTTAATTAAGGTAAGGGACAAAAAGGGTGTGTGTTGCCAGTGTTGACGGAACGGAAACGTGGTCGCTTACTATGGGCCTCATAAGAAGGCTCAAAGTCACTCAAAGGGCGATGGAGAGGGCTATGCTGGGAGTTTATCTGCGCGATCGCATCAGAAATGAGGCTATCCGCAGCAGAACCAAGGTAACCGATAGCCCTCCGAATCGCTAAACTTAAGTGGCATGGTGCCCATTGCACGTAGAACCGATGGCCGTTGGGTCGGAAAGGTTCTCGAGTGGCGACCACGTACCGGAAGACGCGGCGTGGGTAGGTCCCCCACAAGGTGGACTGATGACCTGGTAAAGGTCGCGGGAGTCCGCTGGATGCGGGTGGCGCAGGACCGGCCATTGTGGCACTCTTTGGGGGAGGCCTATGTCCAGCAGTGGACGTCTTTCGGCTGATATGATGATGATGATGATGAAGGGACAAAATGCGATTTTTCAGGAGAGCCTGACATAGTTGGCAATATTAATCCAATTAATCATCGATATGTATCGATGGTCGCGTCCCTGCGCGGATGCGTGGACGCCTGGGAGGCACGTCCCGCGGCCGCGCTCATTGCGATGCGCTCGGCCTGTCTTGTCTGCCGGGCCTGGTGACACTACGATTACATACACCAATTATTAATATGCTTAACAAATGGCCTATTCCATATTAAAAAATACTCCACTTCTTCCCTTGGAGAGGTAAGGCATAGTGGAATGCCATTTCATTCGTATTCAGGGCAGCCGGTATTTTTTGTATTATGTCCGTACGTACTTGTACATAGTACAAAAAATACCGGCTGCCCTGGGAGGAGTTTAGTTGTTGAGCCATTTAGAAGTCAACTAATTTTGGGCTTTTAATAGTTAAGCTTTGAAGTGTCCAGTATAAAGCGAGCTCTGCTTGCTCGTAAGGGAAGAATGCTTTACGTCCGACATGAATATTTGTTTCTGAGTCTTGGATGTTTTCTATGTATTTAAGTATTTTTATCCATTAAATATATCGTCGTCTAGTACCCATAACACAAGCCTCATTGAGCTTACTATGAGACTAGTTCGATTTGTGTAAGATTGGTCCTTTAATATTTATTATTTATTTATTTATTCTTAGAGCTTCTCAGTTGCATCTTATAAAAGCTGTAAGCGTCGCCTCCTTGCTCTAATGCATATGATAATGTAACATTTATGGTACTGGCTGAATGCAGCGACTAGATGGAAAAATGTAAAAACAAGTGAGGACGATTCGGCTGTCACATGTTGGTTTGATATTTTCGCAGCCTGCAATTTTGTTATTATTTACTTTTTCGTGCTTAATAGAAGATGTAATAGTTTTGTTTTCAAATATATCTGTGTGTTTAAACGTGGTGATTAAGTTATTTACCCTTCGCACCGTCTACAAGTTGGTCCTTCGAACCGGATAGCGATACAAACCAATGTATCGCACACCACCACACAAAATGTCATCGCAAAAAGGTAATAACGAGTCTGCCACGCTTAATATAGAGCACAAACTAAATGAAAATGTTGTTTTGAATGCGGACACTACAACAAAGAACGAGCAGCCGCTAGCAAAGTCGCTTCGTTCGGTAAAGTCGGAACGTTCGCAGGCAAATACGTCGGTATCATCTTCAGTACTCGCACGTCGGAGGCATTTAAATCCCATTTAGTTAAAATTTGGTATAGAGATCAGTGGCGGCACGTGAGAATGTTCACTGGACAACCCGGAGCAAAACAAAGGGCTGTTTTTTGATGATTTACGACTTTGGTAATATATAGCAAGAAATTTTAGGCAAGCCGGTGAGAATCGGCTTGAATGGGCGCTCCGCCACTGATAGAGATAGAAGGAGTCTCAGGGAAGGACAATGCATAGTTTTTATCCTGAAAAATCATCTCTTGAGGGGGTGAAATGAGGGGTGAAAATTTGGATAGAACCCATTTAGATGAAATTTGGTATGGAGATAGTTAAGACTCCTGGGGAAGGACATAAAATAATTTTTAGTCCAGAAATCATCTCCTAAGGGGGTGAAATGGGGTGTGAAAATTTGGACGGAACCCATTTACGGTATAGCGAGAATTGGAGTCCTGGGGAAGGACATAGGATTGTTTTATCCCGAAAATCATCCCCTAAGGGGTGAAAATTTGGATTTGAGTGACCCATTTAGAAATTTGGTTTACAGATAGTTTGAGTTCCGGAAAAGGACGTAGGTAAGTTTTTATCCCGGAAATCATCTCGTAAGGGGGTGAAATGGGGGGTGAGTATTTGTATGGAGAAACTAGACAACCCATTTAGATAAAATTTTGTATAGAGGTAGTTAGTAGGCGCGGCGTTGGTAGGCCCCCAACAAGGTGGACTGATGACCTGGTAAAGGTCGCGGGAGTCCGCTGGATGCGGGTGGCGCAGGATTGGTCACTTTGGAACTCTTTGGGGGAAGCCTATGTCCAGCAGTGGACGTCTTTCGGCTGATATGATGATGGTGATAATGATGATAAAAATAGTTTGAGTCTCGGGGAAGGACATAGGATAGTTTTTATATTGGAAATCTACCCCTAAAAGGGAAATGGAGGGTGAATGTTTGTAATAAACGAGTTCTACGCGGACGAAGTCACGGGCAAAAGCTAGTTAAGGTGGTTCGATTGCCATACAAAGCGTTATTTGACAATCGCAGGCTAACGGCGTGATATTTTAAGAAACTTATGTAACAAACTTTCATCAATTGGCTTCCCATTTGCGCCAAATTCCCCCTTTCCTAGAAAAAACTTCTATGAACTAGATTAATTTGAGAAAAATAGTTTTCCCAAAATATCACGTCCCAAACCAATTTCTCAAATTAATCTAGTTTAAACAAGTTTATTCTAGGAAAGGGGGAATTTGGCGCAAATGGGAAGACAATTTATGAAAGTTAAGGTGGTTCGATTGCCATACAAAACGTTATTTGACATTCGCAGGCTAACGGCGTGATATTTTAAGAACCTTATGTAACAAACTTTCATCAATTGGCTTCCCATTTGCGCCAAATTCCCCCTTTCTTAGAATAAACTTATATAAACTAGATTAATTTGTGAAAAATTGTTTTCCCAAAATATCACGTCCCAAACCAATTTCTCAAATTAATCTAGTTAATACAAGTTTGGGGAAGAAAGGGGTAATTTGGCGCAAATGGGAAGCCAATTGACGTCGACACGCTGGCGGTAAGGTTAGGTTAAAATAATTCATTTTGTATTTTAAGTAACTCAAATTATTGTTTGTGGGTTAGGTTAGGGTTCACTTGTGTTCAGGGGTCGGTCTTAGGGCCACTCCTGTGGAATATAGGTTACAACTGGGTCCTGCGGGGGGAAAACTTGCGTGGAGTCAACGTCATCTGCTACGCAGATGATACGCTCGTAACGGCCCAGGGACCCAGCTATCGCGACGCAGCCGTGTTGGCGACGGCAGCAGTTGCCCACTGCGTGGGGAAAATCCGTCGGCTGGGCCTGGAGGTGGCTCTGACGAAGTCCGAGGCCATATATTTCTATGGTCCACGGAGAGCGCCCGCAGCCGGCACAGCGATTGTGGTGGGAGGAGTTCCAATTGCTGTCAAGCCGACGCTGCTCTACCTTGGCGTCATGCTTGACAGTAAATGGAACTTCAAAGCACATTTTGAGCGCCTGGCGCCCAAGTTGCTGCGTGCGGCGTCAGCCTTTGGGCGGATACTACCAAATCTGAGAGGGCCCAAGGCCTCATGTCGCCGCCTGTACACGGGGGTTGTGCGCTCTATGGCGCTCTATGGTGCCCCAGTATGGGTAGACGCGCTCAGCAGCCAAAACATCGCTCAGCTGCGCCGACCGCAGAGAGTGATGGCTCTGAGGGCAATCAGAGGGTATCGCACCGTAAGTGCGGAAGCCGCGTGTGTGCTAGCCGGAACCATGCCCTGGGACCTGGACGCAAGGGCCCTCGCGGACCTGTATCTGTGGCGCGAGGAGGCGCGAGACCGGGGGGACCTGCTAGCTCCACAGGAAATAAGGAAGCGGCGAACCGAGCTGCTGCAGGAGGCGATGGACGTATGGGAGCAGCGGCTGGAACAGCCGAGCGCCGGCTCCCGCACCATAGACGCGGTTCACCCAGTCCTCCATGACTGGGTTGAAAGGCATTTCGGGGTTCTCACCTTCCGGCTGACGCAGGTGCTGTCGGGACACGGTTGTTTCGGCACCTTCCTGCACAAAATCGCACAGAGAGAGCCGACCCCGGAATGCCACCAGTGCGGAGCCGGCATAGACTCGGTGCAACACACGTTGGCCGAGTGTCTGGTTTGGAGTGCAGAAAGACAGGAGTTGGTCGCCCGAATAGGGCAAGATCTGTCGCTGCCAGCCGTAGTGCGGGCTATGGTGTCCAGCAAAGCAGCCTGGAAGGCGATGCTGGACTTTAGCGAGCACGTTATGGCCGAGAAGGAGGCGGCAGAGCGCGAGCGGGAAGCCCGGGCTGAGGCTGACCCAATGCGCCGCCGCAGGATCGGACGCAGGCGCGCCGCGCACAACCAGCGATTGCCGCCTTAACGAAGAGTCACGGGGGCGACTGCCACCCATAGAGAAGAGGTCCTCGAGCTGAAGGGCGTGTCGGGTGTTCGGGCACGCCCCTTAAAATGTTATTCTGGGGACATGTATTTATCTCCTCCCCTCTCGCGACGGGTCTCACATGGGGACAGCTGCTGGCGGAGTCGCGGAAGTGTGCGTGAGCGTTCCCGTGGCTCCGCCATAAAGCAGTGCGCAGAGCACCGTGGGGTTTTAGACGGTAGTCCGGGCGGTTCCCGGGAGTCCGTCATACCCGTCCTGGTTCCCCAGCCAGGCGGGATGTGTAAATGCATTTTCCCCACGAAAAAAAAAAAAAAAAAAAAAAAAAAAAAAGGGTTCACTTGTGTTCCCCCTCGAGGGTGCCCGCCTTGTCGGGGCGGGGGGGGCTTAGTAACCGTGGACTGGTCACCCACGGCGAAGCTAAGAGGCACCCAGGGCCGGCCTGTTTGGGCTGCTGGCTGGCCCGAGGAGGGCGCTCCTAGCGGGCTTGCCTAAGCCCGCTTAGGATGCGTTACGGAGGGACCGCAGAAGAAGAGGAGTGCCGGTATTACGGTTCGCCGTTCTCCCTATCTTCTGCGGCCGAGGTGGGATCGCAGGGGGAGAGGCGTGTTGGTATAACGGTGCGCTACTCTCCCTACCCCCTGCGAACTTGGCGGGGCCGTTCCACTGAAACGGCATTGGTGGGACCGCAGAGGAAGAGGAATGCCGGTATTACGATGCGCCGCTTTCCCTATCCTCTGCGGCCGAGACGTGGTCGGTGGCGGAACCACAGACCTGATCCGCCACCGGGTGCTGGATTTCCCGCACCCATGATCTCCTCGTAGCGGACTCAGGGGGGTCCGCTACGGAACAGGTGGAGATCGAGGAGTCAGGCGCGCCAAAACATCTGGCGTGCCTCACGTGGAGGGCCCCCGGGCATCCGCGAAGGAGCCGCTTGTGGGCGGCTGCCGCCGGCGGGGTTGCGGATGTGTGCGCAAGCGTTCCCGTAACCTCGCCACGAAAGGCGGCGAGGTGGCAAGTGGGGGGTTTTTAGTGGGTACACCGTGGGTCTCATTAGCCCATACGGGAGTCCCACATAACCACTCGGGTCACCCCCTGCACCCGGGTGGTATGCGTAACGCATTTTCCCCCCAAAGCAAAAAAAAAAAAGGGTTCACTTGTGTTCCTTGCGGAAGTAGACGCCCGGCGTGAGCCGGGCGTCGTCGACATGCTGGCGGTCCATCAGAAAAAAGGACTGCTACCAGACGAAGTGAAAGATAGTACGATTACGATGCATAATCATCGCTTGATTTTCATTGAACGTCATTTATACTTCCTACCCACATAACAAAAAACGTTGTTATTTTATTGTGTATCTTATACACCATTGAAATAAAGATGGAAATGATTTGTAATTGAAGAGCTCCTCTGCTGATTAACCGACGGAATAGAAATGGTAAATTGAATATTGACTATACAAATCATTTGCCTTATTTTGTTTTGGTTAAAACATATTATGCCAACTAACGTATTTGACTGAATGAAATTTGGTCAAAGTAATAGTTGGTAAACGAGATATTGCTTAAACATGAACATGCCAAACATCAGGTTTGCATAAGAATTATTTGTCAAGTGTTAATTTAGCAAACGATTATTTGGCAAATGAAATTCTACGAATAATTTTTTGGGAAGTGATAATTTGTCAATTTTTTTTTGACAAAACAAAGGTGACCCCGTTTACATACATTGTCAACGAACTTACCTACTAATAAATCTCTACGATTATGTTGGCCTCTAACAATTTAAAGCCATTTTGAACAATCTTGAACTCACAGACAATTAATGTTCACACAACTTTTCCCCGAGCCTCACAATTTGTGACCATAAATCCTGTGTTACAAGGTTCATATTTCATGATTGGAGAGCATGAAGACTTCCATAAAATAAGTCGTAATGACACCACCTGTTGCGTTATGGTTCCACAATGTTTGTATACAAACGGGGCTGGTATTCCATCCGCAATGTTTGCTAGAAGGAGAACAATATTGAGACACTTTGATGTATCTGCCATTCTGATTTTGAAAGCCTGATTTGAAATATACAAACAATTAGCAATGTAGCATTTTGGTCATTTTTTCGTGGCCTGACCTACTGTTTTTAGGGTTCCGTAGCCAAAATGGAACAGTTATAATTTCGTCATGTCGTATGATACAGGCATTTCCATTTTATGCTGATTTCTGTCCATGTGAGTCAGTTATTATCACAATTAAATGCCTATTATACACGGTGTAACATGAGGAAACCGAATAATTTTAACAGCGTATTCCTGACCATATTTGAAATTAAAACTGTCGTAAGTATAATGTTTGCTGGATTCAGCTTAGTTTTTGAGATATTTGCGTTTTTGTTTAAAAGAGTTGTACCGAAATCTCCAGTAAGTATTTATTTATTATGTATGAAGACATAAAAAAATTTAAATCTTATTTGGACCTGGGTTTATATAAAATGTTTTGCTTCTTACGACCTCAGGAATACGCTGTTAAAATTATTCGGTTTCCTCATGTTAGACCGTGTATAGTAGTTTGACACAGAACAAAACAATATGTTTAGCTCTCGATTTAAACCGGATCCGACCAAAGTGGAATGTTGAATGCATTTTAACTGAACTAAAATCTATTCTTGTTTGGTCTACCTACCATATTTCAGTGTTTATCAAGCGTACGTATAACATTACAATATTGTACAGTGATATTTTTCTATGGCGTACCTATTATTTTATCTTGATTTATCGTATAGGAGAAATATCAGCTACCTACAAAAGATTCCCATATTATCATAATATTCCGACATTGATATGTAGGTTAACTCTGGTTGTACTTTCTTATTTTTGGGCCTGTAATAAAAAAAACGTACTCACACGTATTGTTTCCTTTTACATAACATACCTTGGCAAAATTCTTACATAGGTATGTTTTTGAAGCCGGAATGTAAGCTATGTATTCCAAGATCGATTTTTTTTCTTGACCTTGTTAGGTGCTTTAATGTGTAATATAGGCGTAAACCAGTGTTAGATTAGTATACTTGCATAGCATGGTGTAATGACAGTGCTAAAATTGTTACCAGGAATGAACCTAGTAGTCTCATTTTGTGATGGATAGCGACAAAATTCATGCTATTTGTGAAAAAGTAATTTGTTTTATTTTGCCACCAAGAAATGTTTCGCCCCGTGTGGCCAAACACTGTATAAGTATTTCCATAGTTAATACTTTCGATTAACAATTAGTTTACACTTTCAGCCACTAGCCACAGATTTATCTCTGGCAGGACCGGTCAGGACGACCGCGCCATCAAATTTTGAGCGTTACATTGCAGCGTGTCTATTATATTCAAGGCGTGCCTCCGTACGGCCAGGCAGCCCTACATCTATAGCATCTATTCCCCAGGCGTATCATAGGATAATCATTATAAACAGTACCGTGACCTCACAAAAGTTGCCCGTTCATGCGCACGTTATGATGATCGACAAGAAAGAAACAAATAATTGAAATAATCTGTATAATCTCAAAGTCGGCCTGCTATCGTTGCAAGTGCGAAAACTAAAAGACATTTCAATTGGAACTGATCGTGCATCCGATATCGTATAATTACTTCTCCGCTTCATCTGCGATGTTAGAGCGTTTCGCTATTTATGACTGTGAAGTTTTTCACCGACTCTAGCTACGCTCACCTCTATTATGAAAGAACACCCTACATTTTATGTGAATCGTTCATTATCCCGATGACGGGAGAGAAGCTTCTTTCTTCGGCCATGTTTGCGGACGGGTGACGCCTGTGGCGTCGGAAGTCGCCCAAACACAAACATTTATGGCGCTGCTTAGGAGCGTTTAATTAAACAGGCGTCGCCGACGTTTCCACTCTCGCCTGACCGCTCACGTCTCGCGGTGCCGCCCGCATCGCCTGTCCATAAACACGCCTAAGCTATATATGAAGTTAAAGTACTGATTATGTTACTACTACTTTGGCAAAAGCCCTAGTACAAATTAGAGCGTGCCGCGCTTTGAGCTGCGCTTGACCAAGCGTTATTCGAATTTCGAGCAAGACGCTAGAGTCGGGCGCTTGTCGATGCCCGCCGTGAGGAGCCCGCGGTCCCGAGTATCGATTGAGGGGGCGCGGCATCGGCGACGCGCGCGGACGCCACTCATGCGAGTCTTCGTTGCATGCTGAGCTCTAATTGAGAGCGCTGCGACTAAATTTATCGATATATCGACATCGATTAACATATTTGTTTATATATGAATGCCTTCTATTAAAATATTCATAATTAATTCCAATGTACAAGTAAACATTGAAAATTAAATCTAAATAAATAAAATTAAGCTAGCCTAAAATAGTGGTGAGTAAAAAAATTATTTTAATATATTACTCTAGTTTCGCAGGTGAATGATTTCATTTCTAACTGCGGATTATTCCAATATTCATTCAGCAGCTAGGTGCTTTATATTGGTAACACCCGTTCGCGATCAAGTTACGCTAAGCAGCATTTTTACGCTTTGTAGCGGAAATCGCTTGTAAAGGCGTGACTCATAATGTAAGTCACTGGCCTTGAATTGGTTCAGTAAATAAATATAAAGAAGCATTTGTTGACTTCATCTGAAAGGTCACAATAACATAAATGACGGAATGTTAATTAGTAATGCCATAAATGTTTTTTTTCTTGCTAGTAAAAGCGTTAGTTATACTAAACTTCATTGATCTAATAGAAGCTTACAGTTTTTCCTTCACCATGTTTAGTATATAATTATGACCAGCCCACTACATTAGTAGTAGAAAACATACATTCATTCCTTTCTTTGGGTAACAGTGGTAGCGTATGAAATAAATCACTGGCATACTCATAGACAGTTCGTGACACGGTTGACTAGCCAGACCATAACTGCAAAGCGCACAAGGCAAATTCGACACCACGGAAAGTTTATCGATAAAAAAATAAAAAAGCAACAAACGTCCACCAGCGCGAGGGTTCTCGAGGACGAGGAGCGGCAGTCCGCGCGAGTGATTTGCGCCACCAGTCGCGCGGTCGCGACGCCAGGGCCGCGCCGGGGTGGCGCTCTCATCGATGTCGATACATTCATAGACGTAGGTACCTAAACACTAAAACAACACAACAAAACATAACTTTACAGAAGAGCGCAGCCATTATAACACCACTACCTACTTCTTTTATGGGTCTTTGCAGTTGTGTTCCTGGTGTTGAATAAGGTCGCCAGAGCTCCAGAGGATGCGCTGTTTTGAGAGTGTGGGACCTGTATTTGTATCTAGTTGTTAATCCTCAAATCAGTAAAGGGTCGGCAGCGCGTGATCCTTCTGGTGTCACAAGCATTCATGGCGACAGTGGACAGCGGCAGGTGCTTGTTTGTGACCGTCGTGGTATAAAATTAAAAACTTAAATTTCATGTTTAGCTCAAAATCCCGTAATTTTGGTACAGCACGCGCGGCAATGACAAAGGGTCGCTCGTTCCGAACCGAACCCGAAATTCGCCCGCACAACCTTGAGCGGCCGTCGCATTAGGTAACTCTCAGGTTGTGGAACGTGTCAAAGCCCCGGCAAACATGTCCCGCCGCGGGGTTCGGCAAACAAAGGAGTGTTTTTGTCACTGGGGTGGCGTGTCCGTGGCGACGCGAATCGCGGGCATCGCGGATCGATATCGCCGAGATCTCGGCCTACGCCGGCCATTTGCCTACCTCGACGCCTCGGGCTCCGTGTGTACATAACCCCACCGCCCGTCTCCCCAACCGATACACCCCCGCAGATTACCGCCTACAAAGCAAACTTCATTGGTACGTGCATGCAATATGCGCAAGGAGCAAGCCGAATTGCGCCTAGCCCGGCCAGATTGCTTTGATATCCTAGCCGGCACCGTAAATAGGCTATTGCAGAGTCTGAGCTAAAGGCGTCCTGCCCGAATACTCCGCACACACGCTCGCAATCACGTTAATTACTCAGCCGGTAACGAACAAGAGCCGGCCAGGTAATATCTTTGATACAATTCAATGGTTCTTAGGTACAGTCGCCATCACATACATAGGTACACTATAGGTGTTCAAAAATATCGGCACATGCACCCTAATGCCTTGAAAATAGAGGTGTGTTCCGATGTTTGTGACGTGCTTGTTTGCTCCGATGTTTGTGACGTGCTTGTTTGCTCCGATGTTTGTGACGTGCTTGTTTGCTCCGATGTATGTGATGGCGACTGTACGAGATAACTTTGCAGTCCTAGCAGCAGTCTTAGGCACTAAATATCTGAGGGAGGTCTAAAAGGCCAACCCACCATTATAATATGTATGGGTCATTCTTGAGAATTGTGTCTGCGGTTGGGTCTAATCACCGCGACGTTTAAAGCGTGTCACACACTAAGCAGGTACCATAAGATATCTGTATCTGAACGCATAAATATCTGTCAATATCGCTTCCTATACAATTCAATGAGTTAACGCACACAGCGCAGATAACTTATATTATATCGTGAAGTATCTGTGGGCACCGACATATATCGAAAGATGGCAAAGATATTATCTGCGTATATAAATTGATCTGCATATAATATCAGCCGATATAAATATGGTATAGTATTTTATCTGCAGATAGATACAAAATGTATCGTCTCGTATATTATCATATCTGCGTAGTGAGTGATAGTTTCAGATTATTAGGTTATTATACGCAGATAAAATATCATCGTATCTGTGTAGTGTGTGACACGCTTAATTCAAAGAATCTTGATCTGAGATAAAATATAAGATAAAATGACATACCTAAAGATAAAATGACAACTTTCTAATCCTGGATTTCTCTCTATTTTTGGTTGATCGAATCAAGGTAAATATCTGATTCCGATTAGTAAGGCTAACTTAATTTATACTTATGTGAAAAAAGACATTAAGGTTGTTACTTTGCTCTAATTGCTCTGACTACCCCACGTTAGGCTACACCCGTGTAATTAAGTGTCCATGTAGTCAGTTGTACAATACTCAGGTGTACTTATACGTAATCAATGCCTTTCAAACCGCGCGAGGCAAAAACTTGAAAAGGGGGTTTCATGACAAAGGGATCGTGTACGGTAGCAAAGAGAGCTGAGTCCCAATTGAAAGGCTGGGCGGGTACGGTAGTAAATCGGCCAAGTGCAGCTCGCGAGGGGCGAACAGGGAAAGTTTACATTTGCATATTGGCCTTTGCGCGGGTTGAAGTTCTGCGTTGAATGTGGAGATCGGAGTTTTCGGTTATTCTGAGTTAACGTGGCGGCAATGGGCATTAAATGCAAGGTATGAGGTGCTTCTATGATTTTCTGTGGTTAGCTTGCGTGGAGTAAAATATATCAGTAAGTTCGTAGTGTACTACATATTAGACAAAAACATAAGTAACGTATAGTGTTTAAGATGTTCGACTTTCGTTAACACCGTACGCCGCGTGTCAAGTTGTATTGAAGTGAAGCTACATTTGCTTCAAATTGCTATATTTCTGTCTTTTGACCGATAAATTTCAAAACTTATTCACTGGTTCTATGATCACGTTTGCCGCACGACAAACTGGTAAAAACAAGATAGAGGTTAGCTCATAAGTTCACATTACGTGCTTTTATATGATTTATATGATATGCATGCTTTAAACTGTTAGTTTACATGAACCATTCCTCACTTTGAGATATTATTTAATAGGGTCGGATGTCAAATTAATATGTAGCAGTGGCGGAGCGCCCATAAAAGCCAATTCCCACCGGTTTACCTAAAATTTATTTTTAGGCAAACACACACTCTAAACTCTTTCATAACTTTTTTTGTTCCGGGATGCCCATCGAAAATGTTCACACGCCGCCACTGAACTTTGTAGGTATTAACTTCACACACGCCTATGACTAAATATTCCAATCAGAATGCGAGTCCCAGTGGGATATAATATAAGCGATAATAACTTTGTGCAACTGTAATAGCACTCAAGTTTCCATCATTACCGTAATCACGGCACATCTCCCCAAATCTCTGGCGCCCAAAGTCGCGGGTCGCCACCGTACAAACAATGCTCTGAATGGAGCGCGTACGAGACGAGAATCCGAATGAATCGCGCCCGGCGCGCCGCCGCCGCCGCACAAGGGACGGTATTCGATATTAATAAATATGCGCTCCTATCGGAATATTCAATCTTGGTCTCACATAACTTAGAGATTTTGGTTAGGTACTTAAAGGACGTTTCGAATTTAGTCGTTCAAATTCAATTTCTTAAGAAAAACGCAAATGAGACGCATAATTTGTAGAGTGGTAATTTGTTGTCAACTATGTATGAGCCATGCATAAGTCATTGGTCACCTAATGTCAATATTAATATATATCAAAATTATGGATTTTCATCGGTTAGGATAATAATCATCTGTTTTACGGCATGAAATTACTTGTATCGAGTCTTATCTCGTGTAGAGTCGCGTTCCTTGCCGGTGAAAAGGCTGCAACAATAATTTATTTATTTATTTATGTAAGTTTAATTGCACAGTAGGTAACAAGCTAAAAATATAAAAGGCGAAGTTAATGCCGTAAGGTATTCTCTACCAGTCAACCTTTAGGCCAAACAGAAAATAATCTGTAATAAATAATATTGCATATTTAAATACCTATGAGATAATTATTTTATCCAAGTGTGCCATAAATGCCATGTTTTTTTCTCTGTAAAGTGCTTTCGGGAGAGAAAGTATCACTTAACGCATTCACTGCCACCTCCTTTTCCTGGGCATTCGCCAGGTGCCACACTTTTTAAAATGTACTTTATGTAATGCACTTTACGTAATTACGAACGCGTCTGTGCGTCGATGGCACACGGTGAAAGTCACTGGAACGCACATACGCGTCGGTGGCAGTGAATGCGTTAAATTGACTAACATTTCGCTAAAGTTTTTTTTTTATGGACGGGGACTTAATTATACGAATGTTTGTATGAAACACAACTTAATGCAATTATTTTAACCCGTTAAAGTAGGTATGGGTGAAAAAAAATACACGTGGCTGGCGTGTATCAGGCCCTAAACGTCACTGGCACCGGCTGTACATTTATATGGTCCTTCGAACTGAAAAAAGCTTTTTTTCTATTGCCAAGATACGTGTCAGAACCTTTCTTTCCATGTTTTTACCGTTCGTTATGTTATGCTTTGTCAAACTTTCTATACTTGCGGCATGTGGGCTAACTTTACGCAGCGGGCATACGGTGCACTGCGCGTCTAGTATAATGATGCTTTTAGGATGCTGTTTGGGTTGCCGCGGTATTGTAGCGCCTCAGCTATGTTTGCCGAGGCGCAAACAGACTGCTTTTTTGCCATCATGAGGAAGCGATGCGCGTCACTCCTCACCCGCAGCCATGGCAGCACTAACAGTATCCTAAGTACGTTGGCTCAGCGGTGGGACTCGCCTCTGGTAGACAGGTACGTGCAACTACACGCACCTGTGGCCGTACAGCCGCGAAAGTTTTAATGTAAATGTTGTGTAATGTTTTGTTGTGTCTCATTAATTGATATATACGTGATTGTATTACCTAACCCTATGGACTACTTAATAGTCTGAAATAAATAAATATAATATAATATAATAATTTGCACAATCAACTCAATGTTTCCGTGCCACAACATATTTTCAGGCAAGTATATAGAAGTAAACTGAATTGAATCTCGCTTCATAAGTAAATAGGCAGCTAGCAGGCTAGCCGATTAGGGCGATCGCGGCGGATGATAAATCGCGCCGTCGCGTGCATACAAGTCGCATGCACTGCGCCGCACAATGCATAGCAGGATATTACACTTTTCAAGGATCCCTGGCTTCGCTGAACACTGGAAATTTCAGGTTTGCTACTGAAAGAGGAGCCTGTTTCAAGAAGGCGTTCTTGATGGTATGTGATATGTCTTGGAGGTCACTGTAACCGAGTGGGGTCGATCTCCGGTTTATGAAACTGCATTTAATATTTATTTACCTGTAGGTTTTCGGTGAAGGACAACATCGTGAGGAAACCGGTCCAATCTGCACAAGATCTAGTTTTCTTCTGAGTTGAAAGATCAGATGGCAGTCGCTTTTGTAAAACTTGTGCCTACGCCGAATCTTGGGACTTGATGACAAAGCGAACCTTTAGGATACAACCAGGAAAAACGCTAGTAGGATGCTGATGATGATGTCTTTATGTGTGCACACTCTTTTGCTATAGTGCATAGCTAAGTGTGCTTAATCAGGTTTATCATAAATATAACAACATTCAATGGTTACTTACAAAACGGAGGCCATTTTGAAATAACAGAGGCCTCGGATTAATATGTCAAAATGAGTCCACATTATCAAGGTAAAGCTAGCGCGCGTAGCACATTTCTTTGCTTTAACACTTTCAGTGCCGGGACCCGATATCGAGTCTCTACGCCGTAGTCGCTTTCCGCTACATACGAGGAAAAACACGGGATCGGCTACGAGCGTAGCGCGTAGCGATTCGCGGCATTGAATGTGTTAAATTGGTTTGCTACGTGCTACGGTGAAGCAGATAGAACTAGGTTTCCGCCCATCCAAAAAAATCCCATAAATCCCATCCTCTGTTAACCCATTCATGGCCAGTGACGACACATATGCGTCAGACCGCTACGAGCGCTTTCCTCTACATACGAGGTTTAACCTGCTACGGACTACGGCGTAGCGCTACGAGATTAGCGTGGCCGTGAATGTGTTAACCCATTCACGGCCACGCTACGCTCGTAGCGCTACGCCGTAGTCCGTTGCAGCTAAAAATCCGTATGCATGTGTGTCGTGAATGGCGCTGAATGGGTTAACTTACAATAAATTTGACAACAAGCATAAAAGCAACGTTATTTTTTTTCATACAAATGGTAGGCCTATGTCACTCGAAGCATAATTTCGAATTGGTTTGATACCTCATTCATCAAAATCAGTTCAGTATCTTAAAGTCTCTACTATCTTAACGAAATGTTTGAACAGGTAGTAGGTAAGTAGTATATAATAATAATAAGTTTCTGTCAAAAAAATCCTTTTTGGTACAAGCTTTTACTGCCGACTGTACTTTTCTGCATACCATTATCAAGTACTCATTGAGACGATTCTAACGAGCCCAAACTCGATGGGGTTGGTCGTTTTATTGCGGAGTTCCTATGACCACCTTCCAGCTCCAGCATCAGATCAGCTCCAATTTATCATAATATTGTATTGTCATGCGATATACATATGCTTGCAAAATTTCAGCTCAATTGGATAACGGGAAGTAACTGAAAAATGGATTGCAAATTTTGACGGACAACTTACATACTTACATAATTACATACTTACATATTTACATACATAGTCCAGGCAATGAACTGACAGCTTGTATGGAAAATATGTCAAATTTGGAAATAATTTATAATAGGAGATTTTTTTTATATAATGGATATATTATCAATTAAATAGTTACTTAGTGAGAAAATCCAACAAAATTTCAGACATCAAAAAAATTATAACTTAACT
Organism: Epinotia brunnichana; assembly: GCA_963854355.1. NCBI lineage: Eukaryota > Metazoa > Arthropoda > Insecta > Lepidoptera > Tortricidae > Epinotia > Epinotia brunnichana. The sequence goes on from OY977952.1 coordinate 16,026,750, forward strand.
AGCTTCTGAAAAGTCAGAAAAAATATTAATAAATGGTTTTATCTTTATTTTGGTTCATTTACATTTGCTCTATAATATTCAAGATAAATAATTAAAAAAAACCAATTCATTCTTTTTTTAAATCTATATAAATACTTCCGGATGGAAAGTTTGTTGGATTCTTGAATAAAGCATCATAGATTAATGTTTTAAAATTATATAAAGAAAAAAAACGCTATTATAAATTAATGTTTTTCAAAACCATATTTTGCCTGGAGTAACATACGAACAGTGCAAGTTAATATAAAGCCTGTAAAAAGGTAGAAAATCCAATTGGCGAGTGTAGTATAGCTTAAAAAGCGAGGATATCGAATTATATGTATTTCCTTTCCCATCGAAATTGTGTCAATGACTTAGTTTGTTACTAATTTATAAAATAATCTTGCCGATGTCCGGCGAAAACTTCGCCGACATTTTGGTAAAGGATCACACCTCAGACGTAATGTGGCTGTTTGGAAGTAACATTAACATATATATTCGTCCTCTTCTTTATCCAGTAAGTCCGGCGAGAGCCTCGCAATAAATTACTGTTATAGGTTGGAGAAGCCCGACCAAGAATTATATTTGAGTGTCTCAGTCCGGAGTAGAACTTGGTGGATTCTTGCAGGTTAATATATGATAAATTTGTCAACTGTAAAGTGCCTCTCAGTATGGCATAACCTAATGTTCTGTATTTTTTAGTTTTTAATACAATCAAAAAAAGTTAAAAAAAGTACTGTAAACCGACTACGGAAAAGAACTGAATAAACATGATTTGTTTTCAAACAAAAGGTAGCATATGTCACCCGCAGCATAATTTCGAATTGATTGACACCGCATTTACCAACATTGGTTTAGTATCTTAAACGCTACGGTGGAACATACGTAAAAACAATGAGTTTCTTTCAAAAATTTCATTTTTGGTACAAGCTTTTATTGCCGACCGTACTTTTCTGTATACCATCATCAACTACTCATTGAGACGATTCTAACGAGCCCAAACTCAACGGGGTTACGTCGGTTAAATACTAAATTCCCATGGCCACCTTCTGTCTCCATCATCAGAACAGCTCGATGGTACCATATTATTGAATTATTGTCATTTACACTATACTAATACCCATCAGCTCAATCGAATAACGGCAAGTGACTGAAAAATGGATAGCAAATTTTGACGGACAACTTACATACATATAACTATACTTACATACATACGTACAGGGCAAGTTAATATAAAGCTTGTAAAAATAGGCTGCTAAAATCATATCCCTTCCTTTCAGCTCAGCTGTAGACGGGCAAAAAGTAACATATGCTACCTTTTAGGCATACAAAAGAAACTATTCTTGAAAGAAACGTAACGGAACCCTTCTTATCTGTAGTATGCCTATAAACTGATATTCACTTGGCTGACTTAGTACTTACTTATGCGAAATTCTAGAAAAGTTATAAATCTGAAATTTTTGTTCACTCTGAAGATGTTTATTCAGTATGAATGCATATTCACCCGCAAAATAGGATACAATTGTAACACTATGTCAGACATCATTGTCCTTATAAAAACGCGGAAAAAACTAATATTCCCGGAAATGAGACTACTTAAGCGATCGATATTCTTCCCGTAAACCTTTGTATTGTAAATGTCTTCGAAACAAACAAGAAGGAAAATGTACCATTGCATTGTGAATAATTTATTTGTAACAGCTTGCAGATAACATGTAAAAAAATCTCATATATTCTTATATGGCTTTACAATAAAAAAAAAATTTCAAAAATTCAAAATTATTTATTATTTAACTTATATTTTAATACAGATTTGTGGAATCCTCCTTTTAAGTTAAAAACTTGTGTTAGGAGGTATTCTATAATAATAACGCATATAGCTCTCTACCGTTGAGCGACAAATATCGCCCAGTCGCTGCCGCGTGAAAAATCACAACCGAACTGCCATAAACAAACCGACCGTCATAAATAATCAAAAGCTATAAGAGAATTTGAGCGTATTTCAATATCGCGACATCCTTAATCTACCGCTGGCCGGTAGTACCCGGGTAGGGGCGCGGGTAGCGGGTAGTACTCGTAAATCTTGCAGGTCGGGTCCGGAGTTTGAATCATTTAGCGCGGTGCGAGCGCGACTTCCGTCCGGCGCCCCCGCGTGTCTTGCCGAGACAAAGGGGCGGTAGGGTTGGACAGCTTTCAGTTGGATGTCGATGGGCTGTAACTTGGTCTTTTGTTTGCAGACTTTTTGCAGCTGAACTTTAATTTTATGACGATATGTATGAATAGCATGGTTCTTTTTTTATCTAAAAATCCACCGATGGTCCTCCTCGACGCATTTCGGACGGCTCTGGGATCTCCTATGGAACGCACCAGTGCCGCCATACGCGTCACGCCTCTGTAGGACCTACCCTATATTTTTATAGACGATTGCAGGCTCCAACTACAACCGTGTGCTACCCCCATAAGTCGCCTTGTACCAAGGGCCCCATAAGTCGCCTTGTACGCCATGGGAATACTTTAGCCATATTCTAATGCCCGGGCTATGATATTGTTCTAGCATTGTGTATTTTTCAACGTCTTGAAGTTAAAAAGGCGGTACCGCAGTCGAGCACAACTCGCTGCCAAGACGCGTCGCGCTCTAGACTCAACGACTCGCCCGTCTCCCATGTACTGCGCGTGTAAAAAAGAGACGATAGATTTTCTTGTCTCGTGTAGTGACGCGGTGTCAGTTTTGCTAGTCAAATGTCAAATGACACAATGTGGACGGGTTACTGTAATTACGACATGAAGAGAGGAACATTTAACGTGTACTCGTAATATTCAAGGTTGGGACTTAAATCGCCTATTATTGAATTAACTGACAATCTTTTTAAATCTGGTTCTGAACACGACTTGAGTGGTTGAAGCCAGTGGAAGTGCTCTTTATATAACTATCCGATCTGAACAAGACGGCTTCATAGCTTGTTTAAAGAGTCCGATCAAAGCGCAGCAAAGCACCCTTATTCATCCATGACCATTAGCGAACTTCATTAACCAAAAAGAAAAACGAAAATCATCGACAACTTCATCGACTCGCCCCCACCCGCCCGTACGACGTCCGAGCCTCCCCTAATTTGAATTCACGGAGACTCGCGACGCGTCCGCCGCGCCGGCCGCGCCCGACTTAATGAATCGCGAGTGGGTGGGGGGGTCAGGAGAGGGTAGAAAGGGGGGGGCGATCGGACGGCCACCGCATCCTCCGCGCGGATAAGTGACGCCCGTGTTGCTTCGTACATACTCCTTATGTAGCTGGACTCCTGGTACATAAGGCCTGTATACCCCTATACCTCCGTGCCAAATTTATGTCCCGCACATGGCTGAGACCACCTTTAGAGGGATTTTGCGTGTTTGCGCCGATGATATTCCGGGAATTTGCTATTGATGGCCTCTTAGCTCATTCTTCATGTTATTTTAAGATAAATTTGGTTGCCACCTTTCGGCTATCTGAAGTTTTCGAAACGCTTAAATTGTTCATTTTGAGTTATCGTGAGACACGTTTATAATAATACTAGTAATTATAGGTTTAAGGCACGTATGAATTCATTGTCACTTTGAGCGACATGTTTCGAACCGTTCCGGTCCGGGTGAGTTTTCTTGCTTGTTTTTTTTTCTCTTTTTTCTCCTGAAAGATTTTTGCGTAGGTTTTAGTTTGAGGACAAATAATAAAGGAATACATATATACACATATTTTACCTTCAATTCTTCTTTTTTGTACGGAAAGATTTGATCTCTAGGGTCAGTCACTTAATTGTGTATATGTCTAGAATATAATATTTTTATTAATTTCATTGTTTGTAACAAGAGGTTTCATATTTTTTGAAAAAGGAAACTGAAAATACTTATTACTACAACATTTATTAATACCAACACAGAATTTCCACAGAGTACTACTAATTGCTGGTCAAAAACGACGGTCCTTCATAAATTAGAATATTAAGATATTCTAATGTAATTCAAAATTTAAATTTCCAAAAAAACGCGTCCCAGTTAGCCAGTCTCAAGGTTAGCGGAGTTCTCGAAACATCTAACTTTCGCAAACGCCCATCTGAAAACATGTCTCACTGAAACAACAACCTTAGGGCGTTATGTTTTAGTCTCTAATTCATAAAAGCGCAAAAAGATATGAGTTCTCTCGACAACTACCGATGTAAATTTCTATGTGAATGCCTGGACGTCGTTATCTTGCTCTAAAAGACGTATGCGTCTTCAAGCTTGGAATATATTAAAGGCCTTCTAAGTTGAGTTGGGGAGAAAGGCTTTGTCCGATTCCGTAAACAAAAAATGGCTAATGGGCCATTATGTAAATGGCGGGTGACCAATCAAAACGCAGTAAATTATTCAAGCGATACGATACCGAGGCCCCGGGCCGTTTACGCCCGATACCGAACGCAAATACGAAGATGATACATATTATTACCAAATTATAGGATGACTAGCTGTTTGCGCGGCTCTGCCCGCGAATTATAAACGATAATATTTAGATAAAATAAGATATGGTATATCCATACATCAACAATCAACAACGCAAATCAATCAATCAGGTTCATTCTACAACTACACTGGTGAAATAGGATTAAAAGTTCCAGAGATTACCCCCTACATACAAGCTTACACACCCTCATAAAGCTAACGCACTTCAAAACTTTACCTCTTTATAATACCTACTAGTAGTATAGATAAATACAATAACCTAGCCTCGTGAAATGCACTTTTATACCTAATCAGTATTATTAACAAGAAAATCTGATAATTGTATAGGTTTATGAATTTAATTAAACAAATCCGAATAATACCATAAGTATAATGTTCTTAACAAAACCTTATCACAATCACAACACGCCTATTTAGTGATAGAAAAAAAAATACAATGAAAATAATTACGATTCACCCTACCGCGCGTCGGAATTACCGGGGGGCGATTCTCAAAGCGCGTGGGAGCCCGGTCACGCCGGGCAAGCCCAATGTGCCCAGGGCTGTTATTCGCTACGCGTTAATGCGGCTCACCCCGCCGGTCACCTGTTACGAAACTAGACCTCTACCTTCGCTTAATTACTACGCATCGCGGTGTCAAGGTATAATTTTTGTGGGTGAGCGTTGAGGTGAGCTTAAAACAAGTTACAGAATATGGGGGCAGGGCTGTTATTCGTTACGCGTTAATGCGGCTCACCCCGCCGGTCACCCGTTACGAAACTAGGCCTCTACCTACGCTTAAATAATACGGTATCGCGATGTCAAGGTATATTTGTGGGTGAGCGTTGAGGTGAGCTTAACAAGTTACAGAATAGGGGGGCTGCGCTAATCATCGCAGGAATTACACGAATAAGGGTAGGTGAAGATGTATTTATTGAACTAGCAAGCGAAGTGAACGAAGTTCTCCGTATAAGCTTGGCCAACAATGCTTTCGTTTTCTGGATGTCTAAATGTCGCATTTCTCTACCAGTTCTCGTGAAACTTTGTGAACAGGTTCGATAATTAGTATATTTTATTTAGTTTCCTGTTTTTTGTCAATTCAGTATTCAGGGTTGTTTTTAAAGACAGACACGCTTTGTTCTTTCTTACAGAGTCAGTAGTTTAAAAATTTATCATATTCACAAGTTTGTTTACTTGCTACGAAATAGTACGAATACGAGTTTACACTGGATGTTACTTGAGCGTTTTTGAAATAAAGTGTTTTTAACTTTTTTTTTCAGGATTGGTTTTTTTATTGTTTTTCGTACTCAGAATCTTTGATGGTACTATCGATACTCATACAAGAAAAAAATTGTCCTAAATATTCCGTTCCAGATCCTCACATTTTTATTTGCTGTCTTTTTTAGGGGTCCGTAGCCAAATGGCAAAAAACGGAACCCTTATAGATGCGTCATGTCTGTCTGTCTGTCTGTCTGTCCGTCCGTACGTCACAGCCACTTTTTTCCGAAACTATAAGAGCTATACTGTTGCAACTTGGTAAGTAGATGTATTCTGTGAACCGCATTAAGGTGTTCACACAAAAATGGAAAAAAAAACATTAAGTTTTGGGGGTCCCCATACCCAGAACTGAAACTCAAAAAATTTTTTTTCATCAAACCCATACGTGTGGGGCTTAGAATAATAACGCATAGAATGATAGTTTCATACGGCCGACGCGCCAAGCGTGAGGCATAACATGGATTCATGTAAATAGTTGTGATCAACTCGTATTCACACGCGCCAATACGCACACAAACGCACCAATTTTGTTCCACCGATCGGCGTACTGGGCCATTTATGGCCGAGTTTTAGTGACCGTTGCGCGTGAACTGCGTTTCTAAGCGTTATTATTCTAAGGTGTGGGGTATGGGTAGGTCTTCAAAAATGATATTGAGGTTTCTAATAACATATTTTTCTAAACTGAATAGTTTGCGCGAGAGACACTTCCAAAGTGGTAAAATGTGCGTCCCCCCCCCCTTGTAACTTCTAAAATAAGAGAATGATAAAACTAAAAAAAATATATGATGTCATGCTAACTTTCACCGAAAATTGGTTTGAACGAGATCTAGTAAGTAGGTTTTTTTTAATACGTCATAAATCGTAAACCGCAATTTATTTTACGGGACCCTTCATGTGCGAGTCCGACTCGCACTTGGCCGCTTTTTTTATTGTATGAGGATCTATAGTATCAACGATTCTGAGTAAGTAAGAAAAAACCGGCCAAGTGCGAGTCGGACTCGCACACGAAGGGATCCGTACCATTATCTATAAAAACGGCAAAAAATCACGTGTGTTGTATGGGAGCCTCCTGTAGCCTAGTTGGTAGTGACCCTGCCACGAAGTCGGAGTTCCCGGGTCCTGATAAGGGCATTTATTTGTGTAATGATCACAAATATTTGTTCCTGAGTCATGGTTGTTTTCTATGTATTTAAGTATTTACTTATCTATATGAATAGGTATGTTTATCGTCGTCTAGTACCCATAGTACAAGCTTTGCTTAGTTTGGGACTAAGCCGATTTGTGTAAGATTATAAAAAAAAAATATAAATATAAGTATATATATATATATATATATATATATATATATATATTTATATATATATAAATCATTATTTATTCTGTTGTTATAGCGGCAACAGAAATATATCATCTGTGAAAATTTCAAGTGTCTAACTATCACTGTTGCTGAGATACAGCCTGGTGACAGACGGACAGACAGACAGAGAGACAGATAGACAGACAGACAGACAGACAGACGGATAGCGGAGTCTTAGTAATAGGATCCCGTTTTACTCATTGAGTACGGAACCCTAAAAACCAACAAACAAAACGAATTCTGAAATAAAAAGTTTTGTACACTTTTTATGAAAAACGCCCACTTAAATACCTACATATTATTATTTTTTTCTCTTGTATTCAGACTGTCCATAGGCGTTCATATATTATATTATATACCACCTTCTGCCTGCGACTTCGTCTTGCTTGGACCCGGGATGAAAACTATCCTATATTTTAATTCAGGCTTTAAAATATCTTCGTGCAAAATTTCATTCCGATCGGTTGAGCCGTTTAAGCGTGATTGAGTAACAAACATCTAAACATCCAAACATCCAAACTTTCGCATTTACAATATTAGTAGGATAAGCAGTATACGAGTATTAGTAGGATAAATTACAAGACATTATATTTTTATTCAGTAACAATAGAGATAGGTAATTATAAATTATTCTATTTAACCAGTGTTTGTTGAGAAAATGTCTGACCTGCACGGCTATGACGTACAGTCACCGGCATAAATATATGATGGAACAAAGGCCGCAAAAATATCTGATATATTACTCTATTCCTAGAGCCGTAAGAGCGTGTCAGATATTTTTGCGGCCTTTGATTCATCATATATTGATGCCGCCGGTGACTGTACATCCGTCTATCCGTCTGTTTCTAATTAGAACGCTTAGAAAGAGACGGACAGTCCATGTCGCAGCGACACAGCTCGCGGGCCGTCATGTGATAGCCGTGCTGATAACAACACTTCTCCAATAGGGAACATTACTGCAATGTTCTGCCGCCAGAAGCAGCACTACCACTAATAGTAAAACAGTATAGGAATACAGGGATTCACACACACATGCACAATTGATTGTCAAATGAGTGACAAGGATGCTTGCATAGACAATACCGCAAGTGGGAACGAGATACAATGTCAACGCTGCTAGTGTCGCCACCTACGAAGAGTTTTGCGTAATGTTCCCTATAGCCATCGGCTCAGTTTGACTTTGAAGACTTTTCAGTGACGTGATGTACTATATAAATTGAATATTCAATGCGCATTTTTGAAATATTCCGTCTTTAAATGGCTTTGCTGCTTGGAGGTATGTACAGAAGGTTTTACTCTAAGACTCATCTGCCTTAATGTAGTCTCTTCACGCATTTCAAAGTAGGTAGTGCATATTTACGTACCTAGATAAAATTACGTTGCAAAGCTTCATAAATAGTTCTTAAGTGATAAGAACTTACTTTGCAATTTCTGAGTGATATGGCCGTCCGCTGGATGCGGGTGGCGCAGGACCGGTCACTTTGGAACACTTTGGGGGAGGCCTATGTCCAGCAGTGGACGTCTTTCTGATATGATGATGATGATGATGAAGGCCGTCAACCCATTCAGAGCCAATAACGACACACATGCGTCAGCGCGCTACAGGCGCTTTTCGCTACGTAACTATGGAGTGTATGCTGCTACGGACCATGCTATGCGAACTTAGAACTTAATGCAAATCCAGTTTCTTATTGAAAATACTGTCACCTACTTGATAGGTGGCGAACTTTTTGAAGCTCTAGCGATTGCTAGGCTAGGCTGTCAAGGTATTTCAAAATTCGCCGTATTGTCATAAGACATCAGTAGCCTAGGGGTACAGACGGCGGTATTTGGAGTCGATGAGCCGGTGTTCAAACCCTGTGACAGACGCACTTTTTGTATGTTTTGTACATTCAAAGAAAAGTTTTAAGTATCGCAGAAGAGATGGCGCCTGTATACGCAAGCATTAAATGCCTTCTCAATTTGGAGTTGCCTGTCTATCTCAGTATGTATATTGTAGTCTTTGTTACGGACGACGTAGCACTACATGCGTAACGTGGCGGTGAATGTTTTAATTGTTTTTATTGTATTTCGTGCCATCAATAAAACTTTAGATTTTCTTATAATAATCTGCAATAAGGAACGTTTTTAATGTATATCTGTGCCCACCTGTGTGTCAATCTGTCACAGCCTATATTAACGTATTAAACATTTCAAGATTATATCTGTGGGTGGAAGCTTGGAATTTGCTTTTAGTAACAAAGTTAGTTAGATAATGTATTCTAGGCAGTAAGCATATCAAATAAAGAATAAAATAAACGACATGAATTCACATGATGATGGAGCGATATGGATAACCATCCAATGGAAACATCGATTCCTAAGATTTTTTCGATACCTTTCAATCATTTGAAAACCAAAAACAAATTAAATCCGCGCAATCCACCAATAAATTGTTGATCTCTTATCATCAATGGACGCATCAGTAGATAATGTGGGGCGATCATCGCGTGGGAGCTGCCAGTCGATATGGATGTGCTGCCCTAAATGTAGCACGCGGAAAATTGGACCAGTACCAATAATTGGTTGAAAATGAAGTAAGTTTAGTACTCAAGTAGTAGTTGTAGTTTGTTACCTACTACCCGGGAGATGGCGTTGTCACGAGCCGGCCAATTTCTACATCGCGCAAGAAATTGCTTCCCGTGGGTTGTAGATATGTTGACTATTATTTCTTTAATCAACAAAAGTCATTTGAGGGGCTCTGTACACGCGCGCGACAAGCAAATACATGTCTAAAAATAAACTTAAGTCCTTTGTAAGGCAAACTTTGAAAAATAGAGCTTATTACAGATTGGACCAATATTTAACAAATACGAGTAAGGACATATGGACCAATGCCATTACTTATGTTACCTCTTGTAAAAACTTGACATTCAAAACGAGTTCGCCATATATTAATTTTGAATAAATAATTTTCACTTTGAATTTGATATCGACAACGACGAATAAAGTTTAGTGAAAATAATAAATCAGTGAATACGTCGTTGAATTGATTTCTTAACTCATTCACCGCCACTTTGCGCTAGCAGCGCTACGCTGTAGTCCGCAGCAGCTTAAACCCCATATGAAGCGACGTCACCCATAACGCTCTGACGCATGTGTGTCGTGATTGGCGCTGGATGGATTGACCTCCCTCGAGACTTTGATGCAGTATTGTACAAGAATATTCAATAAGTATATTTACAGTCAACCAATTTGATTCCTAATAGGCCACCGTAGAACCCTGTCATTTTAACTGATACATAGCGACGCAATATATAGTACTAGTAACCCGTATTGATATAGCATTTACAACGGCAAGGTTCTATGATGGCCTAGGAATCAAATCGGTTGACTGTACGGTCGGCCATGAAAGTGGTCTACCAGTTTTGACAAAAGTTTCTGTGAGATGCTAAGGTTACCGTCATAATATTATTGCAAGCGGAAGTCGACCTTGTTGCTTCATGACATTCAAATGAAACTCGACCGTATGGTGGTAGACCACATTTTTGGCCGAATGTACATACCTACTAAATGCAACAAGTATCATAAACAACTCGAGAACATGTAGGAAATTAATATGAAGCTCCCCTTCATTTGTGACTAAGTAAGTAGCAGGGGTTCAAACACGTGCAGTGCATTATGCGTGTTCGATATGAATGAGCTTACCTTAAAAGCTGCAGACAATACCACACATAATCAAAACTAAAGCAAATTGATCGAGTTGCTAATTTTCCATCTTCACTTAGCGCTGGCTATATTTATCTCCACTTATAATAAATCTCTAAATTAAAAAAAGAATCAGCCAGTTTGAAACTAAGCTTTGCGCGGTTCGAATGTTCTCAGCATCCCATGAACGGAAAAATATGAAACATTTTATATAGGTACATTAGAGCTAGAACTGCAACTTAGGATAGTTTTTATCCGACTGCGACAGTTAATTAATTTTCCGAAATATACGACTTCATTTAATTTTTCATTTATTTTTATTGAAATCAAACGCTGCTCCAACTGTCAGCTATAAGAACCGTCAAATTTTCGTCAAAATGGCGGAATTGCTTTGCCTTTCACTTATTAATAATTTAAATCCCGTCTACGATAGACCTTTACGAGACAAATGCTAAAATATAAACCATAAAAAAATATTCGATTCTGATATGAGAACTTATATGCGCAAATGTCGTTTTATGTCGTAATTTCAATAAATGAAATCAACAAATTTGAACAATATAATTAACACGAATTTGTTTTTTTTGAATGACAATGGCACGCGCTCGGCGCATTCAGCCAAAGTACCTGCGGCGCTACCACGAAAACCGATACTCAATGTTCATATATTTGCATCCCTGTCACTCGAGTATGGTTAGTGCGATAGAGATAGAGATACCCGAATATTTTCGAATTCCGAAGTTCGTGGTTATAGCTCAGGAATCGAAAATATGGTAAATAATCATAATGTATTTTCTCGAAAAAGAATTTAATATAAATATAGTCAAATGGAGAAAAAAACAAAGCAAGAGGTTATATAGGTAATGATTAAGTTATAAGAGTCCAAAGTTTTAAGAGGGGGTATGTTCTGTCCCTTTTCCGCAAAACGCACCTTCATATGAAACGATTGTTTTTTTACTATGACGCTCGAGTATATTGACGTCACAGTCCCTCATCGTTTTCTCACTCTAACAAGCGACATTAAAACGGATGTAGCTTCATAATTTTTTGAGATATTTGAATGGGAGTTTCATTATCTTCTATCTATTTATACATAATAAATGCCTATCTCCTGACTGACTTATTCACTCAATCACTCACTCACTCACTCATCAACGCACAGCCGAAACTACTAATCTTAGAGAGTTGATTTTTGCACAGTATGTTGCTTTTATAACGTGGGCTAGGGATAAAAAGGGATTTTTGAAAATTCTACCCCTAAGGGGGTAAAATGGGGGTGCAAAGTTTGTATGGGAGAACCTTTTTTTTTGAGCTATAGACTTAAACTTTGTAGAAAAATTAGTTATTAGAATACAAATGAAACACTTTCAGCGTTTTGGAAAATTCCACCCCAACGGGGGTAAAATAGGGGTGCAAGGTTTGTATGGGGGAAACATTTTTTTTTTAAATAGAGACTTAAAACTTTGTAGAAAGATCAGTCATTAGGATACAAATAAAGAACTTTCAGGGTTTTAGAAAATTCTACCCCTAAAGGGGTAAAATAGAGTGCAAAGTTTGTATGGGAAAAACGACTTTTTTTAAATAGAGACTTAAAACTTTGTAGAGAAATTATTCATTAGAATACAAATAAAGTACCTAGATTCAGTGTTTTAAAAAAATCTACCCCTAAGGGGGTAAAATAGGGGTGCAAATTTTGTATGGGGGAAACAATATTCTTTTTAAATAGAGACTTAAAACTTTGTAGAAAGATTAGTCATCAGAATACAAATTAAGTACTTTCAGCGTTTTAGAAAATTCTACCCCTAAAAATAGGGGGCTAAAATAGGGGTGCAAAGTTTGTATGTGGGAAACTATTTTTTTTTAGCTAGAGTCCTAAAACTTTGTAGAAAGATTATTTAAATACAAAGAAAGTACTTTCAGCGTTTTGGAAAATTTCACCCCTAAGGGGGTAAAATAGGTTGCAAAGTTTGTATGGGAAAAACATATATTTTTTTAATAGAGACTTAAAATTTTGACGAAAAATTACTTATTAGAACATGAAAAATACTACATTGGGCGTTTTACAAAAATCATTCCCTAAGGGGGTTAAAAAAGGGTGCAAGGTTTGTATGGGGAACACTTTTTCTGAGCTAGACACTTAAAACTTTGTAGAAAGATTACTTATAAAAATACAAAAAAAAAAGACTTTCAGCGTTTTGAAAAAATCTATCCCTAAGGGGGATAAAAAGGGGTGCAAAGTTTTTATCAGGGAAAGTTTATGTTTTTGAGTTAGAGACTTGAAATTTTGTAGAAAGATTACTTATTAAAATACAAAAAAAGAACACAAATCGTTTTAGAAAATTCCACCCCTAATAGGGTTAAAAAGGAGAGCAAGCTTTGCATGGGCAACACTTTTTTTTGAGTTAGACTTAAAACTTTGCAAAAAGATTACTTATTAGAATACTAAAAAAGAACTTTCAGCGTTTTAGAAAACTCCATCCCTAAGGGGATCCTTAAGATCCTTAAGAAGGGTAGCCAGTGTTGTGTGGGAAAAACTTTTTTTTTTACTAGACTTAAAACTATTCAAAATGTTACTTATTAAAATTAATAATAAAGTACTTTCAGAGTTTTAGAAAATTCCACCCCTAAGGGGGTTAAGAAAGCTTTGTATGGGCAACACTTTTTTTGAGCTAGAGACTTAAAAGTTTACGAAAAAAGTTCTTTCAGCGATTAGAAAAATTCAACCTCTAAGGGGGTTTAAAAGGGGGTTAAAATTTTAAATGGCGAGCAATAAAATTTTAAAGTGTGAGTAAGAGATTTTTAACTTCGGTCTTATTCTGTACGTTAAAAGACTACAAAACTGATTTCAGAGTTTTTCCAAATTCATCCCCTAAGAGTGTTAAAATTGGTTCAAAGTTTGAGTATTTCAAGGCATTTTTAAAGTATGAGATTTTTAACTTTGGTTTTAGACTGTTTGTTCACAAACTAGAAAATGAACATCAACTTTTTTTTTAATTATCCCCTAAAAGAGGGTTCAAATTTTGTATTGAGAGAAATCATTTTCTAAGACGATAAAAAGTTCTACGCGGACGAAGTCGCGGGCAACAGTTAGTAATATATATATTGGATTTATTCGATTTAACTAACTTAGCATAAGCAAATGTATACTCGTACTAACACTATGGACATGGTCTGAAATAAATAATTTGAATTGAATAAAGCCAGCATCATGCTGAGTTAGGTCTATTTCGTGTGACAGCAGAGTTTGTCTTTTTCTCCGTCATCAGTTTATGTCTTGTATGTTTGTCATGTCATGAATATATGTTTGAATCTGAGTCACAATTCGTTCAGAAATTAAGGTCCGGTCCTGGCGTTAGGTACGTTTCAAAGAAGCGCTAGGTTAGGACAACTCAACAGTCAGTTACCTATAAAAAATGACATTAAGGTGGTTCGATTGCTCTCGCTCATAGATACCTTTTCGATTGCTTAACGTTTCGTACCTACCTACATACGTTAGGTGGATCTTAAGGTGGTTCGATTGCCATACAAAGCGTTATTTGACATTCGCAGGCTAACGGCGTGATATTTTAAGAAACTTATGTAACAATGTTTCATCAATTGGCTTCCCATTTGCGCCAAATTTCCCCTTTCCTAGAATAAACTTGTATAAACTAGATTAATTTGAGAGATTGGTTTGTCACGTGATATTTTGGGATAACTATTTTTCTAAAATTAATCTTGTTTATACAAGTTTATTCTAGGAAAGGGGGAATTTGGCGCAAATGGGAAGCCAATTGATGAAAGTTTGTTACATAAGTTTCTTAAAATGTCACGCCGCTAGCCTGCGAATGTCAAATAACGCTTTGTATGGCAATCGAACCACCTTAAGATCCACCTAACGTATGTAGGTAGGTACGAAACGTTAAGCAATCGAAAAGGTATCTATGAGCGAGTTCCCTCATTTCCATTTAAACAGTAACATTTAGTGATGAGAAAATTGCGTAGGAATTACAGAGTCTACATATATTTGAACGAATAATAATTATTATTTAAATTTATTCTCTATTTGGGCGTTTGGCGAGAGTTACACTTTTTTTAGGTAGGCCAAGATGCAAAATTTTGTAGTCCACCTTCGTCTTGGGCACTAAATATCTATAATACGATTATTTTTTATATTGGCCCATGTAATTATTATGTATAATGTTTAGCTACACCGCGAAGGTACTTAAAAGTCTTGAAACCATAATGGGCTTGTGACCTTAAATTTGTTTACGATGCCATTCGAACCAGTTTTGGTAGATGAACAAATGTTTGTATGGAAGCAACTACATTTAAAGGACATTAATACCAAAAAAATCGAGTTAAAGAAGGACCTCGCTGACAGCAGCCGAAACGCTTCATACTGATTGACTTTAAAGTATGACGTCACACCGTGCAATTTGTACTAACCATTGCATGGAAAATGAAGTAAATTGCTGTTTCGGTCGCGAAATACTGCGTTTAGGTCCATAGTTGTCATACAAATTTGTTTCTATAAAAGCGTAAGGATTCTATGGGTACCTTTAAATTTACTCTTGGACAATAAATAAAAAAAAAAATTTTCTAAACTCCCAAGGTTCATATCTTTTTATAATTTGAATTATATTTTGTAATTTATACTTTATTACAATCATTTGATGGTTTACTATCCATTTAGAAAAACGACGTTATCAATTTTAACACCACGCAACAAGCCTATTCCACCGCCATGTAGCATCCAAGTGACGTACAATGTGCTACGACCGCTACGGCTCGTAGCCTAGCTACGAGTTCAGCATCATGTCAGACAGATAAAAGGTAATAAAAAGTTTGGTACCTATTTTATTTTACAAAATTCATAATTTTGTACAGAATTTTACATTTGCATATATTTCAGGTTACTGTATGGTTAAGTCAGCTGACGGATTTAAAAGTGATCATTTTCAGATTTTACTTATCGTTCACAATTAAAAAAAACCTTAAAGGAGGCGTAACAGCGTAAATTATATTAAGCGAGCAGTTAAGTATTTTTTTCTCCTCCACCCCATTAAACACTTAGTACGTTTCTTAACTTCACAAGACAAACCAGCAAAACCGCACTTAGTGCAAAAACAAAACTAAAAAAAAGTGAAAAGTGAAAGCGCCAACGAGAGTGAAACCGCCCAACTTGGCGGCTGACTTTGTTTTCTAACTTCTGATTCAATTTGAGCCACCCCCACAACAATGGAACGTCCTAAACGTTGTACCATCGGCGACACAGATCACTGACCTTTTTTGAACCCTATTGCAATGAGATAAGGTCTATCACAGTGTTGCTGTCCGTACACTGAAAAATGTAATGAATAAACAAACTTTCGTTCACGAGTTTGGATAGTTTAGCGGGGAAAGTTGAAGGGTAGGCTTTGGGTAGTTGACGATATGTGTTCATGTTTCACCTTATCACAAAGGAATAAGGTGCAAAATATAAATATTATTGTCGTTGAAATGAGACCTACGCCTGTAAAGTAGGGCGTGGGGTCCTGAAACTGGACGGATTTCCCGTAATTGTAATTATAACTTCCGCTTATTAATTTAGTAGAACAGTTATTAG
Organism: Epinotia brunnichana; assembly: GCA_963854355.1. Lineage (NCBI taxonomy): Eukaryota > Metazoa > Arthropoda > Insecta > Lepidoptera > Tortricidae > Epinotia > Epinotia brunnichana. Next base: position 16,043,123 of record OY977952.1, read on the forward strand.
AGCTACATATACTTAAATACGTCTCCCGCTGTATATACAAAGTACTGGAGATCAATTTGAGACCTACATTTCACATCAAAATTTGATATGAATGTATTTCGCGGTTGTTTTAAACTATGATGTTAAAAACAAACGCGCGAGCGTCGGTCTATGGGTCGACATACGTGGGTAGCCAGTGCGCGAAACACATTGATCAAATTGAAATGCACAAATACTTATGTCTCAGAACTTGCGTTGACTAAACAAGTTTCACCAGTTCAAGATGCAGTTATGCTACTAATTCTAAATCATCATCATCAGCCGAAAGACGTCCACTGCTGGAAATAGGCCTCCCCCAAAGAGTGCCACAATGACCGGTCCTGCGCCACCCGCATCCAGCGGACTCTCGCAACCTTTACCAGGTTAAGTTAAGCGATTCGGAGGGCTATATCGGTTACCTTGGTTCTGCTGCGGATATGGATAGCGTCATTTCTGATGCGATCTCGCAGAGAAATTCCCAGCATAGTCCTCTCCATTGCCCTTTGGGTGACTTTGAGCCTTCTTATGCGGCCCATAGTAAGCGACCACGTTTCCTTGCCATAGGTACGTCATCACTGGCAACACACACTGGTCAAAGACACTCGTCTACGCCTAGCAATAATTTTTAGAAGGAGGGTTATGTAATAATCCAATCCTATATCACACCTCACACTAATATTATAAATGTGAAAGTTTGGATGTTTGGATATATATCCAAACATCCAAACTCAGATCCAGATGGATGTTTGTTACTAAATCACGCTTAAACGGCTGAACCGATTTCGATGAAATTTTTCACGAAGATAGTTTAAAGCCTGGATTAAAATATAGAATAGTTTTGATCCCGGGTTTACGCAGACGAAGTCGCGGGTGGAAACTAGTATGTAATGTGTTGAGAGATTCTATTTTAACCTTTAAGGGTCATCTAGTCTAGTGGAAATGTTTGTCAATTACTTACTATAATATCATTATATATTCTTGAAATTGACCCATTTATTTGCATACCGGTAACGCCATCTACATTCGGTTTATGATAGTCCGTTGTGTTCGGGCAGGGCATGCGTTTCTAACCCAGGAGTGCCAAGAGTCAATGTTTCTTCGTACAGCGCCATCTGTTGACACGCATTTCGTATGTCTAGTAGGAATAAACATTTCTTATGCACACACTTTTGCACCTTGCTTTAATAAATGTACATGATTGATGAGAGGGTAGCCATTACGTCCCCTATCTTTGCGAATTGTTACCTTCTAGGGAGCTGACACAACTTCTGCTAACCGTTCCACTCTTACTGTGCTAATTAGAAAGTGAATGGTAGATTTTCTCGTCTTACGTCGCTGCGTCGGTTGTGCTAGCCGTCGGAGCCACATATTTGTTAATATATTTACGTCACACCTGTCCATAATTACCGCCCTTTAAGCGTGCGGAAAATCACCCTTTCTTACCAGGGGAGATGTAAAACTTAGTCAGTGTTCACTGCAGGCGCTAATAAAGAAATACTCTGATCGCATATTTACCGCCCTTGCCTATCAGGTATCAAATATCTATGATAGGTGCCGACCTAGATGAGTTATGTTATGTTATATGTATTATTTAGAATACTTGTATTGTTACAGCCGGAACGCATAATGTCCCCGTACACGGCTATAATCCGTCGTAAAGCCAACCCTTTCGAGCTGGCGCACATCACCGTGTCGTGGCTGATCGGCGCCGGATACGACGCGTACGTCGTCGTCGGCTGCGCCGTGCGGGACGTGTGTATGGCCATCCGATACCGGACCGTGTGTCCGGAGCTGCCTGATGAGAACCCGGTAAGGATTGTTCAGTCACCAGTATAAAAATCTGCCATAACTTAGCTTTATGTAATTGTTTGGTCTAGTTCAATGGACAGTTCTATACTTCTATTGTGATGTTAACTTCTATTAGATTGCTATTTGTGAGAACCTATAATTGGCCTCCTATTTCTATATCTGTTGTTAACCTGTTTCGTGAGCTGTTGGTTTTCCAATAAATAAATAACAAAGAGGGCAAAGGTATCTGAGACGTCCTATGCGCCCTAGAAATAGAGTCGTGACAGATATTTGACAACCTCTGTAGCCTAGTTGGTTGTGACCCTGCCTACGAAGCCGGAGGTCCCGAGTTCGAATCCGGGATCGGTCCCGACTTTAAAGTGCATTTTATTTGTGTGATGATCACGAAAATTTGTTCCTGAGTCATGGATGTCTTCTATGTATTTAAGTACCTATTCATTTATCTATATAAAAAAATAAAAAAAAATTAAACTGTTTATTTCAGTAATTTAATTGTTACAAATATGTCTACTAATTGCTTAGCGCAATCTCAATTTTTTAAGATTATTTGCTAAGCTTAGCTATTATCTGTCACATTTCTAAGTTTAATCTATATAACTTAACTTATTTATATAATATAAGTGTTCGCATAACACTATTTATTTATTTATTTTCTATTATTTTACTTATCACACATGATCTTCTTCAGGGTACATTTGATCTTCTGTGGTTTATTCTCTATAATACCTATAACCTCACTGGGTAAACTATTTAGGATATGCGGTAAGTGACTGGACCATACTCTTTGTCCATATATGTTAGTACTTTTTGGTACAGTGAAGTTCTTACTTTTTTATAGTACACGAAATGTAGCGGGTCTTTTATACCTAATTAGTTTATCCAGGTTATGGCTATATTCTAATATAACGGCCATTTTGGCTTTATCAAATACATTTAATACTTTACAGTGCTGGAATAATTTATCATAATTATTTTTAAACTGGTATTTAATTTTAAGCGGTACAATGGTTTTCAACATTCTTATTTGTATATTGTATATTCGCTGTAGGTAAGTTTTATAGGTTCTTACATGACAAAATATTCCATAATTTATTATCGAGTCAGCCATGGCCATATACAATAATCGAAGTGCATTTTATGTTTAAGTATGCTTAAGTTGCTTAGAATGGCTCTTAGTCTCTTGCATACGTTATCTATATGAGGGCCCCAGTTAAACTATATAAGTATGTATATCGTCGTCTAGTACCCATAGTACAAGCTTTGCTTAGTTTGGGACTAAGTCGATTTGTGTAAGACTGTCCCAAAATATTTATTTTTATTTTTTACTAGCGATCCGCCTCGGCTTCGCACGGATTTATATGCGGATATATATTTATAACCTTCCTCTTGAATCACTCTATCTATTTAAAAAAACCGCATTAAAATCCGTTGCGTCGTTTTAAAGATCTAAGCATACATAGGGACAGACAGACAGCGGGTAGCAACATTGTTTTATACTATGTAGTGATTTAGGCGCGCTTTATTGTGGCAGATATTATTGCTGGTGATTTTTATAAACGTTTGCATAAACCAAGAATTGCCACAGAGACAACACACTAACAAACTAGGATGAAAGATGAACCGTTTTGGCTGGACCGTTCCCGAGCCTATAAAACCAAACAGCAGACTATCGCGCATCGCCTTGATATAATAAGTTTCTGTCAAAAATTTCATTTATGGTACAAGCTTTTATTGCCGACTGTATTTTTATGTATACCGTCATCAACTATTAATTGAGACGATTCTAACGAGCCCTAACTCAACTGGGTTACGTCGGTTAAGTACTAAATTCCCATGGCCACCTGCTGTCTCCATCATCAGATCAGCTTGATGGTACCATAATATTGAAATGTCGTCCAAACTATACTCATACCCAAAATTTCAGCTCAATCAGTTCAATCATAAGTTACATACATACACTTTACATAGGTACAGTCGCCATCACATACATCGGAGCAAACAAGCACGTCACAAACATCGGAACACACCTCTATTTTCAAGGCATTAGGGTGCATGTGCCGATATGTGTGAACACCTATAGTGTACCTATGTATGTGATGGCGACTGTACATACCTTACATTGCAAGTTAATAGAAACCTTGTAAAAATGGGGATATATTGGCGTGGGGACTACTGCCCATTCCCTCTGGGGCTGTGCCCAGCTGGGACGTATATACGATGATGATGATGATATAAAAAACCACTTGGTTTGCAGAAAGTTGAGGAGCCCCCGCCTTCTGATGAGGTGCCCCGCTACCGCCTGGTGCCGTTGCCCGATCTGACGTCTAAGTACTGCATCGCTATGGAGGAGAAAGAGAGGGCTCTGCAACAGGCGGCAATAGATAAGATTGAAAACAAACGGCTCCAGAAGATTGCTGTGAGTATTTATAGCAATGAAAAATGTTTAAAAGTCAAAGTGATCGTCATCAGACTTGATCTGAATATACCAACTCAAGTGATGACTTATACTTGCCAAGTCATATGAGATTGAATTGTTGCGATTTCAAGTCCTCACTTAAACCATCGGCATCGCATATTTTTATACCAACCCGAATTTATGCGTGTGTCGCCAAACTCGAGAAACGGTTTTTTCTTTGAAGGCAAACCCGAACTACGTATAGATAAATTTAAAAAAAATACACAATGAGCCCACCGAATTTCATTACCAAGTGCTGCTGCCCTGGGCCGCTTTCTCACTTGGCGCTGCGGAGTTGGCGGGGTATTAGTAAGCAATTTTTAACACATTCATTGCCAAGAAACGCTAATACGCTACGCGCTACGCTCTTAGCCTATCCCGTGGTTTTATTCGTATGTAGCGGAAAACTACTACGGCGTAGGCGCCCACTAGGCGGGTTTCTGGCAGTGAAAGTGTTAAAGTAGGAAATACCGCAAACAGATTCGCCCTGAGGAAGTGACCTTAGCGTTACAGTAAAAGGCTATTCAATCTAGTTACCACATAAAACGCTTTTGTTCAGGACCTCGAAAAGCCCCCTCCAGACGACATCATCGACTGGCGCACGCACGCGTGGGTGCTCGTACTGCCGGGGTTCAAAGATGTGGAGGAACCGTTCTTCATCGAGCCAAGCGAGGGGAAGGGGTATCCTCTCAGCGCGTCGCAGTACAGGGGACTTGACAGCGTGTACAACCATGAGAATTATTATGTAAGATTTACTTATTGCAAGGTTTTGTTAGTCTCATTCGTATTCATAGCATTGTTGAGACGTTAATTTGAGCATCATAATTTCGTTAAACATTCAAAAGCAATTAATTACTGAATGATTGAAGCTAAGAACTGTTACACAAGGCAACGTTTTGCAGCGATACAAATCACGCGACACTAATAGTAATAGCCATAGACCACCTGTCAAAATCACCTGTATCGATACGTTGCGTGCAAAAAGTTGCCGCGTGCAAACACTCCAATTCTATGATTTAATTCATTACTACATTCCTAAGGTAAACCTCCAAGATTGTAAAGAAGGTCTCAGCGCACTAAACTACGAGCTGTCTGACCTATCGTGCTGGGAGCACCTGCTGGCCGGCGAGCCGACCTATAGACGGGCGCTGGTCGGCATCGACCAGGACGACCCGCGGAACTCCGTTGACACGGAGAAGCACCTCGACATGCCGCCCAGCTGGGTCGAGAAGCTCGATGTGTCTCCAGACGGTACGTGGTTCCAAAGAGACTATCATTTCTTTTTAGTGTTTTTCCCGGTTCACTATATTCGTAAGGTTAGCACAAGAAACAAAACGCACCAGAGCCCAGATTCCAACAAAGTGGTCTGACAACATCAAAAAGGCACTTTGATCCTTGACCGCGTCTTATGATAGGGCTTCGTTATTGGCCACGATCCTCAGTTATGAGGGAACTATGAAGACCAAGTAGGATAAGCACACTAAACTACGAGCTGTGGAGCTTTCGTGCTGGGAGCTGCCGACCGGCGAGCTAACCTACAGACGGGCGCTGGTGGGCATCGACCAGGATGACTCGCGCAACACCGTTGACACGGAGAAGCACATCGACATGCCACCCAGTTGGTGAAATAGAGGTCTGGGTTCCCAACGATGCACCTTATTGAGAGTAAGAGACCTGCATTTGTTACTAGCATTAGCACAACGAACCCTCAAATCAATAAAGGGTAGGCATTGAGCTCTTGATCCTTCTGGAGTCGCAACTTCGCAAATGTCCATAGGCCACGGCATCTGTTTACCAATTTACCATCAAGCACGACGTAACGCAAGCTAGTTTGCTACCGTCGTAAAAAAATACATTCCAATAAATCCTAATGTTTACTATGTCCAGAATTCGAGCGGCGCTACCCGGGCAGCCACAGAGTGATCCATTACAAGAAGGTGCTTCTGGAGAAGTTTGCGCCCTACTTCGAACGCGACGGGCTCGTCAAGAGGATCATGACCTACGATGACTACGCCTTGACGCGCCCTTTGATCACGTGAATCTTTTTTATGCATTTTAAATCAACTACGATAGAAAAGCAAACGACTCGATATGGGCCCATATTTGGGTCAATCAACTTTTTCTTGTTGGTATTCTGTCCCGGTAAGCCAGATGACAATAGTGACAGAGTTTCTTAGAAGAAATACTATAAATTGGACTCCTATAATTCTAAGGAGATGCCCCGCCTTTCAAAGAGTGACTCAGGGGACGTCACCTTGGCAACGAGCAACAAAAATACTTGATTAGGAGTCAACAAAGTTAGTGGTCAAATAGCCTGTCGTTGTTGGTCAAGCGCCTCATTGTTGCCAGTTTCATCATCATCATCATTGACCTCTACTTCTTTATCAGACGATTCAAGCAGCGCTTTGTGAATACATAGTAGAGCACTTTTTTAAATGGCTACGTAGCCCTAGGCTGGAGCGGCATTGTCTTCCGCAAATGTGGCAGGAGAATCGTGCATGAGGTAATGGCGGGGTGTTTAATTGTCTTCGAGAAGGTCAAAATAGGCCCCGTCATGTTTGTTGCGTCCGTCCATGAGAGCCCTTCGTCACTTAATCCTATCTTCCGCAATGTGCTCCCAACATTGGTGATTGATGCCAAATGCTGTCATATCCCGCTTGGCACAATCCTTACAGCGTAACAGAGGTCTACCTACACCCCCTTTACCAATTGTTACGGCGCCAAGCAGGATACAGCGCGGAACAAGAGGGGGTGGCATACGATATACATGCCCCAGCCATCTCAACCTTCTCTGTTTCAGCAGAGCGGTGAGACTGTGCAGCTGTGACATTTCCAGCGGCCTCTTATTTATCACTCTGTCTTTCCAGCTGATGCGAAGCCGGTGTTCTTGTTTTGCATACGATGTCCAGGTTTCTGCTCGGTACAACAGTATACTTAAGATGCATGTTTGAAACACGATCATCTTAGCCTTTCCAAGTCTAAATTGGCAACCCTGAAACGCTTGATCTTACTTAGTAACTAACTACTGGCCATTTGACCAGTGAAACCTCAATTTGGTTCATCAACCAATTTGGCATACCCATCGCATTTTAATGTATTTCCTCACTGGTTCGGATACGCGTTAGCTTGGTGCGAGTGATAGGCGAGGTGCGAAAGTGATAAGCCAACCATTATTAGGTCCTCAGATCACGTCATGAAACTCTGACGGTTGTCCGTAAGAATTCGACTGAGAGCCTACACTATTCCACAGCTTACTTACTGTTAGTATTATAACTTTTCTTACTGTTGTTTAGCTACGAGTGGTTTCAAAACAGAGTCGACTTGATGGAGCACATGAAAATAGACTATGTCAAGAAAATCACATACGAAAAGTATGGCATTGGCAGAAAGGAGCATCTTCTTTGTGAGTTTATAATGTTACCTTAAATATGCAAGGACTGACCCTCGCTTGTTTACTGATTCAGTAACTAACTGATCACTGCGTCATTGTACAACGATTTTACGTAAAGATTCGAATGGATTGGATATATGTACCTATTCAGTACTATTCGTTTTGTAGAAAGTAGCCACAAACAGTTTGCTTTCTTCCACAATAAATTTTCTTTTAATTATAAACACGAAACGACGCGTTTCCCTTGTAGATCCGTTGTGTTGACAGCTAGACAAATGCAGGCCCGTCGCTCTGCAGAGCAAGTACTCGTGATGGCTGTGATCTTCTCTAAGGCATGATTTATGTTATGATTGTGGTTCATGTGAAGGCTTTGTGTGAGACTTATCATAGTTATGTTCTTAGTTATTATTATTTTCAGTTCATGAGTATTCGTTTGACGCCCCGCCATGTTCAATACAAGCCAAGCGAACCCTGGAGTTCAACTATTACGCGCGCTTAGATCATCTTACCAAAGTGATATGCACTCCCTTGACGTTCGATGAGTATTACACTAAAAGGACAGACAGGTAACATATAATCAATGTAGGTATGTTTTCGCTTAATGTATACATTAATGAATATAAAATACAGAAGATGCAGCGTGGGAAAGCCTCGTCTAGTTGATCGATGTTCTGCTCAAGATTGCAAGCAAAATGTTCTTAATGCTTGTCGTAATGTCGCTTTTTAACCGATTCACTTCCACGTTACTAGTTTAACGTATATATGTCACCCATAGTGCTCTTACGCATGTGTGACTCTCACCTTTTCTGACCTCAAATCGCAGATTAGAATCCCGTCTAACGTTATACACGGAAGCCACCAAAGCGGAGCCAAAACGCCAACTGAAGTCTGTCACTGATGATTACGCCCGTAACTACAGTCTCCCAGCAGAGCAGGACATATGGAGAAGAACCTTCCACGTCCCGGAAACCACGATAGAGCTGCTGTACCATTACGCGTACAATTTTGTGACGAACAATACGAGAAAATACCTTAAACCTAACCTGGCTGAGACGGGTGGCAAGATTCTGTTCTATCCGGATAAGACTTCTGGATACATAGTAAGTTTTTAAATGCTGAAATACTAGTTAACCGAAATAAGTAAATATAATGGACTGTTCCCACAGCTTTACCTATAGGTACGTATTAACATTTCTACCTTAAGTATTTTATTTTTCCACAATTTCAATTATCAATATATGGTTAGTGCCACTTATCATATGATTAGTGTCTATAAAACGGATATACCGTTAGCAATCCGGATCAAATATGGCTGCTCGTCCTATTCAAGCTGCAAAAATAGATATTAATAAATAAAAAATACATAAAAAAATAGACAAGCTAACGAAAAGGAAAAGAGTGGCGGCAGAGAAATGAACGCTATGCCTTTAGAAATACATAACTACTTTTGAGTAGAGTACTTAGAGGATTATTGAAATTAATTTCCAACCGCTTGCCTGTTATAAAGGCATGGTATTTTTGTAAAAAGTAGTGAAGAACTAGTATATTTGAGGCAGACCAATCGTCAAACCTCTCAGAACCTTAACGCATGAGACCTACTTAGCTAGATCGAGTTTTCGCCCCCAAGGCTACACGTATACTACGAGTATATTCCAAATTTCATTTAAATTTCAAAGTGAATGCAAATAGTTATATATAAAAATATTGCTCGTTTAATAGTATAGGATAGCTTATGTCTGCTTGTGCGTGTGTCTTGCATTTGATAAGTGAGAGTGATCCTACTAATATTATAAATGCGAAAGTTTGGATGTTTACATGTTTGGAAGTTTGTTACTCAATCACGCTTAATCAGCTCAACCGATTTGGATGAAATTTTCACGAAAATAATTTGTAGTCTGGTACGGAGTCATGGGTGGAAGCTAGTGAAGAATATTCTCTAATATCCCCGTTCTTCAGGCGGATCCAATTGCCAAACCGCCCCGACCGCTCAACGTCTACCTAACGCTCTGCGACAACATGGACTACGAGAACAAAGCCCGCAAGGGCATCAGGGACCGGGAGTCGGACATTATTACGTACCTGCAGCAGCGGCACAAGGAACTAACTGAGCCGGAGCTGGTAGTAGCGCTCTTCGATACTGAGAGGAACGAGGTTGCCAGGAAAGGGTGGATGGAACAGGTAAGAACTGCTACGGCATAAGAGGTAGGCAAATAAGAGAAGGTAGGGCACAGCGGAATGTCATCTCGCTCGTATGTGGAGCAGCCCAACTGGGGAAGTACCTCCACCTTAAAGAAGACCGCAGCAATAATAGCACCATTGCTTTGTAGTTGTGGTGTTGTGTTCCTGGTGGTGAGTAAGGTCGCCAAAGCTCCCTAGGATGCGCTGTGTTGCGAGTGAGGGACCTGCATGTCTCTATCTGCCAACACAGCGAATTATCAAGTGAATAAAGGGTCGGCAACGCGCTTGTGATTCTTCTGGAGCCACAAGTGTCCATAGGCTACGGTACCTGCTTAATATCAGGCAGGCCGTAAGCGTGTTTGCCACCCTCGTTGTATAAAAAAAACTATTCCCAGGCGTCTGAGAGGAACAAACTTGCAAGGAAGGCCTGGATGGAGCAGGTAAGAATTGCCACGGCATAAGACTATTCTCAGGCGTCTGAGCTGCCCACCATTTAAGGCCCGCCAGGACATCAGGTACCGCGAGTCGATAAGGTATGTGATCCTTCAGCAACGGTATAATGAGCTCACCGACCCAGAGCTGGTGGTCGCGATCTCTGACACTGAGAGGAACGGGGTTGCAAGGTAAGTGTGGATGCAACCAAGTAAGAATTGCTATACGGCATAAGACTATTGTCATGCGTCTGAGGGGAACGAATTTGAAAGGAATGGCTGAATGGAGTGAGTATGAATTGCCACGGCATAGAACTATTCTCAGGCGTCTGTGCCGCCCACCATTGTCGTCTTCTGGATTTTGACGCAGCGAAGTTCCATGGCAGCATCGATACCTGTTTTGGTGTCTTAAAAAATTAAATCAAATATCGTTTATTTATTATTAGAAAACATGGTACAACGATTTTACCTATGACCTCCACAGGCTAGGCCTGTCTCGTGGGGTTAAGTCTTAGAACTTAATCCACATCACCTATCTAGTGGAATATCTTTACAACTAATCAGATAAATCTGTTACCGTTGCTCTCATCGACCTCAACACTTGGTACATCATGCAATGTGCCTATAGATACCATTACCATACATTATAATGACTAGAATGTTTCACCTAATCTAATACTTAATAAAATCTCCGGCTCTCCAGGAAGCCATAAAAGCTGAAGTATCAGAGCGTGAAAAGGAGGCCGAAATCGATCCTTTAGCTCCGTATTTGGCTCGTATGTTCGGCTCAGGACATGGTAGCGGAGCCCCACTGACCGTTAAAGAAGCCACGCTGATTAGGGAGCAGTGTATCAACGACTTCAAGTCGAAGCAGCTCCAGCGACAGCTTATGGTGCATGAGAGGTTTGAAACGGTGAGTGCACGATTTTATTGAATTCTACTTTTATGACCGCAAATTCCACATACTTAGACTCTCTTTGGCTCCAAAACTTAGACGCTGTCGAATAACGATGCTAGTATTTCGCTTCCGTCAATACGGGATGGAACCTGTGAGATCGTCCCCGAACATTCCGTCGCTGCTGAAACAAACAACTCCATTGAACTGTTCACATTCACATTATTTTAAACGAACTAGGATACACTTCCTGGTGTATAAGTATGTCACTGTTATCGAAATTACAAATTAACCTTTTCTTAACTTTGAGACTAACGGAATATTTACAAATTGCAGATGAACACCGAATATAAGAACAAAAGATTATGGTATTTGGCAAACCAGTACATTCTTACACCTGAAAAGGAAGCCAAGTATTTTGCTACCAGGTAAATTGTCAAATTTAGTTTATTAGAATACTTACCTACCTAGTATGTTTAATTTGAGATTTTTTTGAATACCTAGCTACTAGTGAATGTCTATTGCAATTTAAACCTTTCTAGCAGTTCAAACCTTATGAAATTTAGAACATTTACCCCGTAGAACATTTACCACCGACTAATATCTTGTGATGTAAAAACGAATGTAATACTGAGTCATTAGACAAATGCAGCAGCTACAAAGTTCTAAGCTTATGGAAATTTTGTTTTGACTTTCTGCCGTTAATTATTTTATGCTCCTTGCCCGTTCACCGCCAGGCTACACTCTTTTCGCTACGCCGTAGTAAGTAGCAGTTTAACCTTGATATGTAACTCTTTGAACGCCATGAGTCACGTACTAAAGTGTCACTGACACGCCAACCTTTTTTCCATAAGAGAGTGACTACTGACTATACCTTATATGAAAGACTGATGGTTGCTTTGACAGCGGATGTCATAACCGTTATATGGGCTCTTGGCGTGGGGGGCACGACACCACTTTATGGGTTCATGGCGTTCAAAGGGTTAATAATAACGTGTTTTTCCTTCTCCAGCGCCGAGCTAGCCTTCCAGCTTCACACTTTAGAGGTGCGCCTGACCAGACACAAGGACCTCTCCGCGCCGAGGTTCAAGATCCTCATGGATTATCTGGACAAGCATCCACTGCTCAAGGAGTTCAATCGCGTGAAACATCACTTTGGAATCAAGTAGTGGGAGTAGGATATTGTTATTTTAAGTAGTTTATTCGGTTTTCTATTATGACAAATGTACAATCGAACCAACTGAATCATGACCCACTATAGAACCTTGTTACAATTAACAAACATACGCACGATTATATGACGTTAATAGGTAAGTCAGTTAATTGTAATAAAGTTCCATGCTGGGTCAGGATTCAATTTTGTCGATAGTACATAGTGGGACCGATAAAGTCAAGTCTAGACGATTTGAGTAAAAGAAAACCTACTTATAAGAACTTTGTCTACTTTGTTTGGTCAGGTGGGTTGGTCAAGCTCGAACATAATGATTTTTACAAAATTATTTCTCAATCGTTTATTCCACGATGGAAGCACTATATTAATCTACGTTGTTATTTAGTCATAGTCCATTAAAAAAATCGTGGTAAAAATATCTGCTAGAGATATATTTTATTCCGTAATTTTTCTTATAATGTATATTTAGTGCAATCATAGTGCAATAGAAACGGTTTCGTTTTAATATAATATGTTAACTATATTAAAAGTAATAAAACTATATTTATAAAGTTTAATAGTATGTTTTATTGAGATTCGTATAAGTATCACGTGAATTCCAACTTCCTTAATAACTATATTATTATAGTTATTATATGATAGTTCCAAATTATATAACAAGACCAAGAGAAAACTGTACCTATGTTAGATGGGCTGGACTTCATCATTCCATCAATTAAAGTCTTTCTATTGGTATGGCGAGTGGCTTCCTGTCGAGCTTCGAGTTTGCAGTTCACTCAGTTCTTTGTCTCCAACTTTGATACGTGTTTGATTCTGTTTGAACAGTATCCAGACGAGACGAGAGCATAATAGGGTTATGGGACTAGTAGGGGTGTAGACACCAAATAAAATAACCAATATTGAAAAATATTGTCAAATGGAGAAAAAAGTAAAGCAGAGGATTGAATTATCACAAAGTTATAGTGTCCATCTTGAATCATCTGTCAAGATGCATAAGGCCTTATGATAGTGTCCAAAGTTTTAAGAAAATATATATTATATCCCTTTTCCGCAAAACGCACCATCATATGAAACGATTATCATTTACTGTTACAATCGTTTCATATGAAGTTTTCTCTTTCCAACAAGCAATATTAAAACGCCTTGTAGCTTCATCATTTTTTGAGATATCTGAATGGGATTTTCGTCACTAGGCACATTTTTTTGTCTTCTTTCTTTTGGAGTAATAATAAATTTTGAGTCTACACCCCTATTGTTGTCCACGCACATCTGTGTTACTGTCTGAACAACTTGTCTATGGTCGAGCGCCATAGATGTTAGTCATCATCATCATCATCATCATATCAGCCGAAAGACGTCCACTGCTGGACATAGGCCTCCCCCAAAGAGTGCCACAATAACCGGTCCTGCGCCACCCGCATCCAGCGGACTCCCGCGACCTTTAACAGGTCATCAGTCCACCTTGTGGGGGGCACCCACGCCGCGCCTTCCGGTACGTGGTCGCCACTCGAGAACCTCTCCGCCCCAACGGCCGTCGGTTCTACGTGCAATGTGTGTCGATGTTAGTGCTTGGGCAGTATCCAGGAGGGCATGGGATGGTGGAAGCCTGTGTTCCAGTCCCCAGCACCGCCGAGCAGGTTCCCGCGGCCGTCATGCGTGGCGAGCGCGAGGCGGGACAGCTTGTTGGCCAGCCGCCGCTGTGGGGAGTCCGGCCGGGATAGCGGCGGCAGGGATATACTGCCTGAATCTGTGGACAAATTTACAAAGTAAACATTATTGATGGCTGTTAATGTAAGAGGGAGTAATAGAGATGAATAAAATATATCATAGCTTTAAAGTGAAATAATACCTCCATTACTAGACATAGGCCCTTCCTTAATGGGCTACCCGAGGTTTTCATCGATTTTTGACTAGTTTTGAATTGATACGAATACACTACACTACAGATAGAATTATAAGGCAAACGGCTATCGATTCTTCAATCTTTAAACTCCATTTTTGTCTACCATATTTAAAAAAAAAAAAAAGTTTTTTTTTATGTTTTTTTTTAAATTGTATAAAATAGTATTTTTCACAATCGTGTTATAATAAAGAGCTTTTTAGTAGAGTACCGTGTTTAGGCCACGAAGCTTGCTGAGTGGCCTAAGTAAGGTACGAGATTAAAAAGCTTGATTATAACACTATTGTGAACAATACTTTTTGTACGAGTTCATTAAAATTAATTTTCTACGAGTCAACTGAACTAATTAAACAAACTCGATACTGTTGAAACGAAGTGCAGCTCATCGCTCGTACGCTTGTTGATATCTTAAAAGACGTCAACGAGCGTACGACATCAAAGCGATTCTATTGGTCCAATTCATTACAGTTCAGTAAAGCAGCCACGTGATTGGTCGAATTTATTTTAGTTGTCTGGAGCGTATCGAAAAGTAGTTATTTCGATTGTTTCGACAGTAACATGGACTACAACTATGAAAAGAGTGACGTTGCAGTATTCTCTATGAAATCTTAATACACATATTTTAATCGTCGAGTACAAAAAAGGTGTTTTTGTACTCGACGGTTAAAATATGTGTACCTATTAAGATTTCATAGCATACTGCAACGTCACTCTTTTCATCGTTGAATAGTCTGTTACTTCCGAAACAACCGAAATAACTGTTTCGATACGCTCTAGACAACCGAAAAAAAAATTGAAAATAGAACTAAAATAAATTCGACCAATCACGTGGCTGCTTTACCGAACTGTAATGAATTGGACCAATAGAATCGTTTAGATTATTGAGTTTACTCGTTGATGTCGTACGCTTGTTGATGTCTTTTAAGATATCAACGAGCGTACGAGCGATAGGCTGCACTTCGTTTCAACAGTATCGAGTTTGTTTAATTAGTTCAGTTGACTCGTAGAAAATTAATTTTAATGAACTCGTACAAAAAGTATTGTTCACAATAGTGTTATAATCAAGCTTTTTAATCTCGTACCTTACTTAGGCCACTCAGCAAGCTTCGTGGCCTAAACACGGTACTCTACTAAAAAGCTCTTTATTATAACACGATTGTGAAAAATACTATTTTGTACTCGACGATTAAAATATGTGTATTAAGATTTCATAGAGAATACTGCAACGTCACTCTTTTCATAGTTGTAGTCCATGTTACTGTCGAAACAATCGAAATAACTACTTTTCGATACGCTCCAGACAACTAAAATAAATTCGACCAATCACGTGGCTGCTTTACTGAACTGTAATGAATTGGACCAATAGAATCGCTTTGATGTCGTACGCTCGTTGACGTCTTTTAAGATATCAACAAGCGTACGAGCGATGAGCTGCACTTCGTTTCAACAGTATCGAGTTTGTTTAATTAGTTCAGTTGACTCGTAGAAAATTAATTTTAATGAACTCGTACAAAAAGTATTGTTCACAATAGTGTTATAATCAAGCTTTTTAATCTCGTACCTTACTTAGGCCACTCAGCAAGCTTCGTGGCCTAAACACGGTACTCGACTAAAAAGCTCTCTATTATAACACGATTGTGAAAAATACTATTTCGTATCAAGATGGCTGTGAAAGATCTAATATATACGGAATCTATATATGTAGGTTCGTCTCTGATGTCTCTATAAACGTGTGTAGGGTTTTGATTTTAAACTAAATAACATAAAAGTTATGGCCAGAAAACCAGTTTTTGATCTAAAATTGTTCAACTTTGGTGCCAAATCTCTCGAAGACAGTAATGTTTGAGGTAAACATGGGATAATATATTGCTTAAAGCTGTTGTTGTTAATATGATAAGGTACAAAAAACATTAGAAAACTAAGGGATTCAAATCGGAGGTCACTGGGGCATGGGATCCCCAATAACGTTTCTATGCTCGATCCTGACCATTCCAATAACTTAAGGCTTAGTATTGGTGGAATTCATCCTCGTACACCTCTGGTGGATACTCACCCTAAATGGCCCAAAACGTCAGGTAAAACATGGCCATAAAACCTATCATGCTAGCTGCCTAGGTTGCTGGTAGATAATCAAAGTGTAAAGGCATTCTAAAGAACAATATGAGCTGGATTTACCAGAATGGTACTCGTAGTTGGCATGGTCGCTGGGGGTATCCTGGCCGAGCCGTTTGCGATACTCGCCCGCGAAGTGTTCTATTAGCGTATCCATCATTATCGCCTGCTTAGAAAATACCTGGAACAGTTAAGAATTTGATAAAGTTGCAGTATTTTTACAAGCTGTCTATTAACTTGCAATGTATATACCTAACTATATAACTATGGAATTATGTTTGTTCGGGTGGAATCTTGCAATTCAAGAGCCACTAATAGTAGCCATAAACAACAAAATATTGCGAAAATCAAAATAGGCGCCCAGAGATGTAATACCTATTAGTATAACATTTCTTGCCCGCGCCTTAACACGCTAAACGTAACGTGAGAGAACGACGACCAGCAACAAATGTCATTCCAATATCATATCATACGTCGAGTCAAATAAACCGAGATCCGGATCTTTGTTGCAATAACAAGTCGAGTTAACCTGTAATATCTTAGAAACCCTGAGTCCATTCTCCACGACCATGAACTGCAGGAAGAGGCACGGCAGGCTGTCCTCGTTGTCGTCGGACGGCAGCCCGATGTCCCACGACAGCTCCTCGTAGAGCAGGCCCAGCAGCACCGTCTGTGAACCACATCAAACATCTAAAACAGGACCCTACCCTACCGACAGGACAAAACCCTACCGACAAGGACCATAAATAATAAATAAAAAGTTTCTGTCAAAAATTTCATTTTTGGTACAAGATGTTATTGTCGACTGTACTTTTCTGCATACCATCATCAACTACTCATTGAGACGATTCTAACGAGCCCGAACTCGATGGGGTTGTGTCGTTTTATTGCGGAGTTCCTATGGCCACCTTCCAGCTCCAGCATCAGATCAGCTCCATGTCACTTCCTGGTTTCCGATTGAGCTGAAATTGTGCAAGCTTATGTATACATAAGCAATCGGAAACCAGGAAGTGGGTCAAATTTAACTTGCAAGATTTGATTACAGACAGACAGACAACGGGACAGGTGCAACTAAATAAAAGCTTGTAAAATGGGTTATTCCAACTTATTACCACCAAATTGTTACCAGTGCAGTGGTAACAGCTGGGATTTTTTTCCCATCTTTTACCAGTCGGAACAACTGGAAATATTTTTCTTTTTTTCAGCAGACTGTGCCAAAGTTGGCCACCTTTGACACCAGCTGCCAAGTACTTCCGGCCATTTCAGGACTGACAGACTAAGGTTTACTCTCTCTACGATTAAAGGGCTAAATGATGCCACATGTCTCGTACTGCTTACACATGACCTAACCTACCCTTACAATTTTGACCTGAAGTGAAGGATTTTTCAAAATTTCCACCAATTTTAGGTGCGATAATCTTCTGATTCTTGCTCAGCGCAACTTTCTCAACCTGCTGCCATGCAAGTTATCGTTTTGTCATGAGACGTAGGCGTATTAGGAGTGGGCTTACGGACTATACCCACTAGGGTAACCGGTCATCCTAACAATAATTTGTACATTCTAATGGATAAACGTAGTGCGTAAGGCTGAATATGGACTAAACTTTAGTGATGACCCAATATCACACAAGTTTATATTTTTTCCAAAAGTTAGTACAGTCGGCCTCATAAGTTGCTGAACACCTAAGTACCTTGTCGTTTTCACTCGTTTGACAACTTCATAAGGCAGTTTAACATGACGTTTAATGCGACACGGTACAAAGGTGTTAAGCCCCTGGTGAGGCTGACCGTACCTAGGTACTATCAAAGATCATCATGAACCCATTCGGATCAATCTTACCCATTTCCCAATCGCAAATGCCG
Source organism: Epinotia brunnichana (assembly GCA_963854355.1). Taxonomy (NCBI): domain Eukaryota; kingdom Metazoa; phylum Arthropoda; class Insecta; order Lepidoptera; family Tortricidae; genus Epinotia; species Epinotia brunnichana. Next base: position 16,061,346 of record OY977952.1, read on the forward strand.
TTCTAGGTACTCACACTCTCCGTGTCATCAATAACGTAGACACCGTTGGCGTTGACGGCTACCAACACAGGAATGTCCTCGTGCGTCAGTAAGCTCGTGAGGCTCCGGACTGGCTGCTCTATCTGCCCTTGGAAGAACGTCGCCCTGCGTACAGATTGAGCCGGACATGGCAGTTCAAATAGATATTGAATCAAGCTTTACGCAAGTCTTGCTACGTGTACGATACTTCGTATTTGTGTCCTTGCCAGTTATTTCCTAAAGCTTAGGTACCTAATATTTGTTTACGTGTATACCTATGGCAATGTGCCCCACCCACTGCCACTAAGTTTAGCGATTCGGGGGGCTATATCGGTTACCTTGGTTCTGCTGCGGATAGCCTCATTTCTGATGCGATCGCGCAGAGAAACTCCCAGCATAGCCCTCTCCATTGTCCTTTGGGTGACTGAGCCGACTGATGACCTGGTAAAGGTCATCAGTGGTACGCTTTGGGGGAGGCCTATGTCCAGCAGTGGACACCTTTCGGCTGATATGATGATGATACCTATGGCGAAGCCAGTTTATGATTATCTGTAATTTTAAGAAATTCCCAGCGTCTTCTTGTGGTCTGTTAGCTCAATGGAACAATCCAAAAGTAAAATGGTCTAATGGTATTGATTACAGACTATCAGCTCATACTTTGACAAGATCAAAAGAATTGACGACCGCTTTAGCCTAGTTGGTAGTGACCCTGCCTACGAAGCAAGAGGTCCTGGGTTCGAATCCCGGTAAGGGCATTTATTTGTGTGATGAGCACGAATATTTGTTCCTGAGTCATGGATGTTTTCTATGTATTTAAGTATGTATTTCTCTATATAAGTATCTATATCGTCGTCTAGTACCCATAGTACAAGCTTTGCTTAGTTTGGGACTAGGTTGATTTGTGTAAGATTGTCCGCAAATATTTATTTAATTTAATGTAATTTGAACAGGGTCCTTCGAAAGTTTCGTATACCGCTGACGCAAATTTCGGTCAAAAATACATCAGAATCGGCAGCATACGAATCAATACGTTACCCGTAAGTTGGTGTCGTCCGACAATGCGCCAGATATTTGTGTCGCAGTTTCCTCGGCGGTGCCGCCGGCGGTCTCTGAGCCTGCTCAAGCAGCTTGGCCTCAGGGCTGCCCTTGCGGCCTGCTGGGAGAAGCTGCGCCCAGCGCCCGGAGCGCGCGTGCTTGGGTAGGTACTTGTCTTGGTGCTCCCTGGAAACAGTGATTAATAGCTAGTACCTAGTCACTGAAAACTGAAGGAAGAGTAAAGGGCAATCCAGGGGGTCTCCCTTGTTAGACCTAACCACTTTAGCCCTAATGCATGTTTCGTTAGACCTAATGTTTCACTAAACCTAATGCATTTTCCTTCGAAACTGTGAACTTTTCGGGGTTTCTTTGAATATCATCGAATAGAAGTCATTAGGTTAGGTTTGTTTTGCAATAATCCCATACATTTTACTATTTAAGAAAAAAATGCATTAGGTCTAGTGAAACATTGGGTCTAATGAAACATGCATTAGGGCTAAAGTGGTTAGGTCTAACAAGGGAGACCCCCTGGATTGCCGTTTACTCTTCCTTCAGTTTTCAAGTTGGAGGAAGGACTAACAGGGAAGAATCCAATCCAGGACGTAAAATCTCGATATACGCAGATAAGATTGGAATGCCAGAACCACGCAAAGCACAAGCTTTTATATTATAAAGGTGACCCTAGTCTGGAGCACACTGCTTGACCAATAATGGCTGTCCTTTTGGCGAGTGTTGCCAATTTAGGCTTAAAAAAATACTTCCATGAGGACTAGATCTAGGTGTTACAATGAAGCGCGCCTGCAGCCACCACTTTGTGCAATTACCTTATGCAAAGTTACGTTAAGTTAGAGGACTTACCTGAAAAAGTTCGCGGTGTATGTGTCGTTTGGTCCGAGTTGGATGCGAGCTTGCACCCCGACCAACAAAATAGCCTACGCACCTTCCAGCAGAAAACGACCTGTTACCACGTTGTGAAAGTCATACAATAGTTGTACCTGAAGAAGTTGGCAGTATGTGTGTGAGGGTCGTATGGTCCGAGCTGTATGCGCGCTTGCAGCCCGCCCAACATGACAGCTTGCGCACCTTCCAGCGGGTAACGACCTGTTACCACATTGTGGCGCGCCTCCTCATAGAGTAGCTCTTGGATTCGGGAATCCCTGGCGAAATATTGTAAAATACTTTGAATATTTGGCAAACATCTCACGTTTACAACACCCACACCACCACCTAAGAACTAACGGCCAGGGGTGGCGTTGCAAAGTTCAGGGCGGGTAGATCTTTGCATGGCCCTTGTCATTGTACTATTAATTAGTAAGTACTTACCTAATATTTTTCTACTAGGATTTTTGTGCGAGGGCGCGAGGACCCCGCAAGAGCGAATAACTAAAATGGAATTCCACCCAAAAACCCTCAAGACAGCATGATTTCTAGATATCAAATGTCATAAACTTGGTTTGTAATTATATCATTTCATCTGCCATTCCATCTGACTGATTAGCAAAATTGTTTACCACCCAAATAAATACCACTGTAGGTACAGACGATTTCAAATATAGCTACTGAAGCTGGCTACGACATGAAAAAATCGTAACCATTTCGTAACTGGCTACGAAACGGGAAACCACAATTTTCATTTCGAAGCTAGCTACCAAATCTGGCTACGAGGTGGGCAGATGGGACTAAAGGAGCCTCAAAAGATCCTACTAGCAAGCGAATCCCTTAACTAAGATAAAAGAGCCACTCACTTGATCCCTTCCTCCAAGTGTTTCGGAAAGAACACGTTCCGCTGTAGCCTGAGAACAGGCTGGTCCTTGGAGCGACGAGACTCGGAGCCGTGGCCGTAACGCTGCAGCAGCTTCTGCCAACTGGACCATAGCCGCCAGGGACAGTGGTGAGGTTTCAGTTGGATTTCTGGAATAAATAAATAATTATTTGAGGATGATTTCACAAAAAACCGACCAAGTGCGAGTCGGACTCGCGCACGAAGGGCTTCGTGCCATTATCTATAAAAACGGCAAAGAAATCACGTTTGTTGTATGGGAGCCCCTTGAATATTTATTTTATTCTGTTTTTTAGTATTCGTTGTTATAGCGGCAACAGTAATACATCATCTGTGAAAATGTCAACTGTCTAACTATCGCGGTTCATGAGATACATCCTGGTGACAGACGGATGGAAAGCGGAGTCTATAAAAACGGCAAAAAAATCACGTTTGTCATATGGGAGCTCCATAGGGTCCCATTTTACCATTTGGGTACGGAACCCTTAAAATCGACTTTGTCCCAAACTAAGCAAAGCTTAATCGACAGTTTTTCATGTCACGTTCATCAGTTATTAGTCGAAACTAGACAATAGGTAACTTCGCCATCCAATTTCAGCAGTAAATAAATAACAAAATAATATCGGACTATTACTTAGCGTATTAGCATCATCCATGGGTCGTCTGGCATTGTCAGTTAGAAATGACTTCATCATCATCAACATTACTTTATCATCGTCCACTGCTGGACATATGCCTCCCCCAAAGAGTGCCAAAGTGACCGGTCCTGCGTCCAGAAATTACTTATGAAAAATCCAATCTACGGCATTCAGTAACAGACAGGCAGGGACACATGAAGACACGAAGGCACTTCTCTGCTAGCTATTTACTACGGTCATTGTTACTGTACTCCATAGAGCCACGACGCCACGTTCTGACGCCAGCACAGCGTTCAGCAATCGGGACGTCGTTAGCTGTACTAGAGGCACCTGCCTACTATCCCGGTATCCTAAAACTCAAGCTTACCTAAGAGTGTCTACTCTTAGGTAAGCTTGAGTTTTAGGATTTCAGACACAGCGCACCCTGGCTGCCAAACTCCTAGTTCTCACCTGAGTCGTGCCCAGCTCTTATGCCACGGGGACATAGTCAACCATGAAGATGCATTTACCTGATAGAACTACACTTATCTAACTACTGTTCTAAATCTCATAGATGTCATATAAGCCGCAATCTCACCTAGGAGTGGACTACACATCCACAGCGCAAACACACTAGCCGCCAAACTCCTGGTGCCCGATTGCGTCATTCCTAGCTCCTCAGTCGCGAGCACGGCATTCAGAAACCGGGACGCAGTGACGCATGAAGGCACTTCTTCTGAACTCATCTCGATCATGATCGCGACGCGGGACATGAGGTACACGCAGGTCACGGGGTTCGAGGATACGGTGGAGGAGGAGGTTGTGCTGCCTGATGACCCTGGAACGAGTTTGAGATCATTCAGTGTTAGGTATGTACATGAATCAAGATTTTCCCTGCTAGCCACAAGCTTATAATGGTAGGTATAGTAAGCAGAAAAAGTACCCACTTACGCTGGCTTTCTTTATACTACGACAGTAGCAAACAAGCATACAGTCTGCCTGACGGTAAGCAGACACCGTAGCTTATGGAAGATTGCAATTCTTGACTTGATTTATTTGTTGAGGATTGGTCGTGTTGATAGCCAAAGATGAACGCGGGTCCCTCATTCTCAACACATCCTCGGGAGCCATCCATATGATTCAGCCCGTTTATCATTGCCAAACATGCAGCATACAATACACATTCTACATGCTCTATTAAAAATACTTTTTTTTTATTCATCTTCGATCTCTGTTACTCTTCAAGTGGATTATACATCCTATCCCAACGTTACCTGGTAGTGGAGGCGAGATAGCGCTAGAAGAACTCCCTCCACTCGTTATGGGTTCCGTCGTGCTAAAGGAACCAGCGGCTATACTGCTTGACCCGGTCTGGTTAGAACAGCTGCTTAGGTTTGATCCTGCAAAAGTATAGGTCCTGTTCAGTATTTTTGTACCTGCTAGCCCCTAATTACGGTTTTGCAAACAGGCCAGCCATTATGGTATCAACGAAAGGAGTGGAAACTAATTCAATCTCTTTCTATCGATAGCACTGTCCTTCAGTTTTTCAACTTCCACGTCAAAGACACTTTTTTATGCCAGAGGTAACAACAATTTGAATTAATCGAATTATAACTACTACCAACTTACCCATAACACTTTTCTCCAATGAGTCCGAACTGTTACTCTCTTTAGAATCAGGCTGAAGTGGCTTGTGGGGGTCATGTTTGTCCCACTCATTATGGCGACCTAAAGGGCTGTACGATAAATGAGGAAGCCTCTGTGAAACAGAGTAAAGGTGTGCGTTTACTTCAGCCTGTAGCTTCTGGCTCTGAACGCTGTAGTATTCTTCCCGTGACCTGAATTCGCTAGAAAAAATAACACTGGCTGAATAATATTCTATCAGTGCCTAAAAACATGCTAGGTATTTTAGTTATCCTTTGTTTTAACTATCATTATTTTATATTCTTACTTGTATTGGTATTCCGCTTGCATTGGATATCCCCTTCTTGAATATTCCACGGGAATGATTGTAATATAATTTCCGGAGTTCTGAACATTGGGATTTTCGCCATAAGCCCCCATATCAGATTGATGTTCCATTTAGGGCTGATAATATTTTATTCTTACATAAATATGATCGTAATTGTATAACCTATTGTTCTAATATGACAAAATAATGATTTATTTAATATTTCTACTGTACATTCGTTTGTTATTGAAATTATCGATCGGTATTCGCGCCTTTACCAATGTTACTAGTGCAAAATTAATTAATGACTTCTATTCATTTAAATATATTTTTTCTATAACACATAATTATAAGTTGCACGAAACGTTATTACTACTTATTTCAAGTAATATTTAAGATGCAATAATGGAATTCATAAATTTTACAAAACAATAAAAATTTGATCAATTAGAACAACACTCTACAGCTGTCATCTATCACGTCAGCATCTTCATCTGTCACTGTCATTTTGTGACAACATTACAACAATAGCTCAATAGCACCACATCAGCTGGGCTGGCGTTGCATTGTACCTAGTAAAGTAAAGTAAAAAAAAAAAAAGTCATTTATTTAAACAGAATGAGTTTTACATAGTTACCAGAGGTCCCCACACTAGGCTACGCCTGTATCGTGGAGAACCAGTTAATTTTTAAACATCAGAAATAAGTTACCACAGAATTAATTACATTTGGAGGAGTAAGAAAAAATATTTTACATTGAAAAGTTTATACTTAGAGACTAACTTAGATATTAAAGATAGCTTCAGTGTCGGCATAATTTAACGAATGAAGAAATTTAAAAATAAGTGATTTGGCTTCATTTTTTGTGCTGCCCGTTAGGTTACAATATTTCAGTAAAGTGTTATATATTGCTACCCTTATATAATCGCCAAAACGTTTACCAAAGCTGGAAAGAACTCTAGGAACTGGTAACCTAAAGACGCGTTTTTTAAGTAGTGTGTCGTAGCAAGTCATATATTTAGAGGTTTTGTGTGTACATAATGAAATTTTAAGGATATAAAGTTGACGTACGGTTAAAACGTGTGATTCGGCATACAAGGTCGCAGTTGGATATCGAAAGGGCCTCTTTAACATGACTTTCAGCACCGAACGTTGCGCTCTTTCAATTTCCAACATGGTCGTCTTTGCTGCGCTGCCCCACGCTGTGATACAATAACTGATTACTGACTGGCACAGCGCAGTGTAGACTAGTAGTAACAAAGAGCTATCTGCAGACTGCCGAAGTTTTTTGAAAATATAAATAGATTTTCTAATTCTTGCGGAGAGTTTGTTTATGTGGTGCTTGAAATTTAGTTGTTCGTCGACAAATAGACCCAGGTACTTAATAACGTCAGTGCGCTGGATGGAATCGCAGTTACAGATGGCAGGGAAGTCTTTACAAGAATGAATTTTTATAACGGGATTGAGGGACGGTTTCGATGAGGCGGTTTTGTGAAAGCAAAGAAATTTTGTTTTATTATTGTTAAGGGTCAAAAGGTTGGCACGAAACCAGTCGGAGGCAATTTTCATGCCTGTTTCTGCAGCAGCAACTGCTTTTTCCCAGCTAATGTCATTAAACAGAATTACCGTGTCGTCAGCGTAGCAAATTATTTCAGAACCTGGAATTTGCAGGTTTAGGATATCGTTGATGTAAATAATGAAAAGAGTGGGTCCGAGTATGCTTCCTTGCGGTACGCCAAATTTAATTTGCTCCGTAGTACTGCTAATAGAACCCACTCTGACCAGTTGACTCCTCCCGGACAGATAGCTCTCAAACCACGTCAGCGGTACACCACGTATGCCTAACATTTGTAGTTTCCGTAGCAAAATTGGAAAGGAGACAGTGTCAAAGGCTTTTGCCAGATCTAGAAAGATACCCACACACTTGGAGTTATTATCTAGGTAGGAAGAAACAAGGTTGGTAAGAAGTGAGGTGGCGTCCTCGGTGGAAAGGTTCTGCCTGAAACCGAACTGTCTCTTAGATAGAAGACCGAACTTCTCAAGGTACTTAACTAAACGAGTGTTTACCAGCTTTTCCAGAATTTTTGAAAAGGTACTAAGCAGAGATATCGGTCTATAGTTTCCAGGAATATCTTTGGGGCCGTCTTTGTGAATTGGGACGACCGCTGCTATTTTCCAATGCTCAGGAAAACAGCCCGAGCTGAGGCTTAAATTATAAATGTGAGTGATGGGCTCTATAATATTATTTTTGACACACTTTATAAGCTTGTTATTAATCCCGTCCAGGCCTGGTGCACTGTCATCCTTCAGTTGCATGATGATGGATTCAATTTCTGTACAGTCAGTAGGCTGCATGAAAAAGCACTTGTCCGTGACACCACCGATTTGAATTTTGTTGGCGAGGTTTTCTTCTGTCTCTCCTGTTTGTGATATAATGTTTTTGGCTAATTTTTGACCGACGGATGAAAAGAAATTATTGCAGTTATTTAATGACTCTTTGGGATACGGGGTGGAAATGAGTTCAACTGGTTGCTTATTTTGTTTGTTTATGTTACAGATATTTTTAACAACGTTCCACAGTTTCTTTGTATTGTGGTTATTGGCAGAGAGTTCAAGATTTTCATGTTTTTCTTTTAGTTGTTTTAGGAGATTGTTACAGAAGTTTTTGTACCTATAATAGGTTAGTTGGAGAATTACATCATTCGGAAACTGTTTTGATTTTAGGTGTAGCCTGTCGCGATGTTGTGCACAACGTACTAGTCCGGGGGTCATCCAGGGTTTTAGTGTAAATTTAGATCTGGAGATTTTTATTTGTTTAGAGTTTTTGACTACGGCATTTTGTATTATAGACATAAAATTGCTAGTTGCGATGTTTACATCAGATTCACCATATACTTTATGCCAGTCATTAGATGAAAGCTCATTAGAGACACCTTCGTAATCAATTACTGTTTTTATTCTATTTGGTTTCGGGTGGGACAATGAATGAGACGAAATTTCGATAGCTGCGGCTTTGTGATCTGTCACGTTGAGGTCACAGACCAGACCAGATACTTGTCGTTTAGTTCGAATAAATATATGGTCCAGACATGCTCCTTCCCGCGTAGGTAGAGTGATCGCCGGTACAAGCCCATGCTCAGCAAGAAGACAAAGGTATTCTGTTGCGTTTGTGCATTGCTTATTAATGGAGATAATGTCGATATTTATGTCACCAGTGAGAATTAACTGATTGGCATGCTTGAGCGTTATCAGTGTGTTCTCTAGGTCACAAAGGAAATTTGTAGTGTTTTTAAAAGATGGTGATCTGTAAATACCGAGTATTGTAAATTGTTTTGGAATATCTATTAGCAAACAACACGCCTCATCAAACCGTGGTTCTGATACAGTTGCGTTCCAGAGATCTTTAACATATACTACGACGCCGCCGTTCTGATTTATGTTGTGTGAGGTATGATAAGAAGAGTAGCCGGGTATTTGGTCTATTGCTAATGTATCTTGTAATCTGCATTCAGTTAAAACAAGGACGTCAAACTCCACGTGTGTACGGTGTAGGTTCAGAAGGAAAAAGTCGAAATTTTTATTTATACTGCGAATATTGAAAGTTAAGACTTTAAAGTTCGTTTTGGATTTAAAAACGGTATTACAAGAGTCTGGGCTGTGTACTTCATGACAAGGTATATTTAAAACAGAATCTATATCATCTCCTATATCAGCGCTAATCATTTTGGGAATAAAATATAAGATATGTTATTGTTGGATAGATATAGTAAGTACATGCACTTCCTTCATAATTATTTGAGGTGATTATGTAGTAAGGTAACACATTTTGACTTAGCGGAAACATTATTTCAGATAAAGCTAGACTAGAGTAGGACGGAAAAAGAGAGCTCTTGGCGACAGTTAAAACGATCTTAAGATATGATAAACTATTTCGAAATAAGTGGCCTTGTAAACGTTTGCTTATTGTGAGCACATCAATTGGTACAGTAGACAGTGAGTTTTTTGTGTCTAAGTTTTTGATTAAAAGATAAGAGATATAGAGTTGATACCTGGGGCAATGTAACGATTTAGTTTTGCTTGCAGTTGCTTTTGTGCTGACTAGATTTGGCTTAGAATTATCCTTGAAGGTCCACATATTGTTTAGACTTAACTTATTTTGAGATCCATGTTGACATAAGAGGTACACTTTTATATAAAATTTATATGAAATAAAATATTCGACAGCACCAACATTTGCTGTTGGTAACATTACAGATAATAGTAATAAAATGAATAGTAAACAACTGCTTTTAATTACTACTGTCTCGAAACGGCTGGGCCTGGCTTCTGGGTGCAGGATCTTTTTGAAGCTTATCCAACACTGCTTCCGATGTGATTCGGACTACCGAGCTTGTTTCGGTACGTCGCATGTAGATGGATCCGTTCGCGGACCAGACGAACCTAAACTTAAGTTCGGTTCCGGCAGCTCGAGCTTTACTGAACAAGATTCTGTTAGCTTTAGTAAGATGTTCATTAATGTACACACGTCGAGGGTTTCCGGGTATCTCCAACGCATCGGTAGTGAGCCCGCGACGCACTTTCGCGGCACGCAGGATCTGGTCGCGCGGGGCGCGGCGCGTCAGCGTTAGTACGACCGGGCGCGGCCTCTCGACGCCGCCCGCGCCACCGCCGCGCAGCCCGACGCGCCGCACATCGTCGACGTCGCGCGGGTCTAATTGGACACACAGTTTATTGCAAATTGTATTCACCACTTGATGTAAGTTTTCGCTATTGTTTTCCGTTAAACCAGTTATTTCGACGTTTCTGAGTAGATGGCGTTGTTCCTTTGCTTCAAGTTCCTGGCGCAGCTCGACGACCTCGGCACGCAGGTTTTTTACCTCGGATTTGTAAAAATCAAGTTCTTTCAGTTGGCCTTTCATTTCTGAGATCTCGTTACGGAACATAGAAACATCTTCCGTAGTGTGGTTGAGCGATGCGGTGAAGTCGTTCATCTCCCGTTTCATATTATCGAAGACGCGCTGTAACTGTTGAAGGGCTGCTGTGAATGAAGATAATACCTCGCTGGGGACAGCCATTGATGCAAGGACTTGGGCAGAGTTCATGAAGTCTGTAGCAACGCAATCGTCATTCGATGTTGAGCCAGAGGGCTCAGATCCTGTTGACGGGGGGCAGATGCGACCTGAGGGTGGGGTCTTATCGGTTTTTGTTACCGTTTTGTTCGCCTTACAGCTTGGGCACACATATTTATTATTATTCGATTTGGATGACTTTGTTTCCTCCCGAGTTAGTTTGACACAACGGGAGTGATATATTTTCGGACATTTTGAACATGCAACAGCATCATCATCGCTGCCCTTCCCTTTCAGATGGTTATTACAGGCTCCACAAAGCATCTTCTCGGGCTTCTTTAGTGAATATTTAACACTTAAGAACTTTTAATGGTTCTAGAAAACTACTAGTGTCCTCCAGCGGAGAAAGAGCGTATTACTTAAGCCCAACTCTCTCCGGTATGTGTTTCATCGACCCGAGCAGAGTGAGGGCGATTGTAGTTTCTTCGTTTGATGTTAGATGGCGCTGGTACAAAGGAGTGTTAATAGATAGTTATTATGTTTATTTTAGGATAAATTGCACTGAAACTTGTTAAAACGTCACTATTAGGTACTTTTCCACTGTATTTGAAAAGTTAAAATGTTCCAACACTTCACTCAAACATTGTGAGTTATGATTATGAAGCACTCAAGGTCACTTAACCTTTCAATGTCATTGCAACACGGGTTTTTTGCAGTTTATGACTAATGTAACTCAAGATTCACTACGATAACACTTGTACTCGGTATTTAGACTATATAGAAACACTGACGCTAAATAGTTTTACTCGGAATATCGTAAAAACATTAATATTGAATTAAATTGTGAGACGTAACTTTTGTTGATGTTGGCACAAGAAGCGCCACCTGGTGAAAAAACAAAACAACCTGTACTACTACTAAATACTTACACAACAATCAAAAACAACCTGTTATTTGCATTCCATGTTTATGTTATTTGTGCGGCGCTGTAGCAAAATAAACATCGTTAGCTCTTTTATTCAGTTTCAAAGTCGGACAACAAAACACCTTTTCAAACAAAACATAGCCAGTCACAAATGCTGTAACACCGCACGCTAAAGACTTCTGTTTTGTATCAAGAACAAGATACAAGTATTTTATCACAAGTTTTCTCTTAATGGACATAAACGATTACTGCCATCGAATCTTGATAACGCCCTAGCACAGACGGACGTAAATATTTTACAGCACGCACAACAGCAGCACGCTAGTTTTATCGTTTTAATATCGCCGATAAGTTCACGGATGGAGGCAAAATTAAAGGAGTATCGCGCTCTACGTCGCCGCAAAGAGCTTATTGAAAACACTAAAGACAAGCTAAAGCAAACCAAGAATAAATTTGTGGATTTCATCACCCCAAACTTCTTCAAAGAGATGGAAAAGGCAAAAGAGGATGAAGTGTTATTGGTGAGTTATTGCTTTGTTCTCAAAAGGTCATGGTTATCAAGTTTTGGTATGTTAAATCTAATCTTGGGTTTTTCGATGCACATAAAAATAGTAATGAATTTTGCTATTTATATTGTTGTAAATTATTTTTATCACGAGGAAACCAGTCTAATCCCAACAAGGTCCGATTTTCCCTCTTATTGGAAGGTCAGATGTCAGTCGCTTTCGTAAAACTAGTGCCTATGCTAAATCTTGGGATTAGGTGCCAAAGTGGACCCTGGGCTCATTTGAGTGCCACCAGGAAAAATACTAGGAGGATGGTGATAGTGTCATAAATTACAGTTCTGTTTAGGTCTCAAACACCCTGCCAGAATTATAGATATGCATCAACCTCATACTTGTGGTACTTTATAAAATATAATCATAAATAAATAAAGAACCTTAAGGAAATCCAACATAAGGGTGATTCTACAAGCGTTCCAACCACCGTCAGTCCGCTGCTCGCATTATTGTCAAAGTTCTTGCAGATATGAATCCCCTTTCCCAATAAATTGGTAGTATTCCTGGACTTGTTTCAAATACCTGAAGATGCCATGCCAGTTTGCCGGTACATTGACAATAATGCGAGCAGCGGACTGACGGTGGTTGGAACGCTCGTAGAATCACCAATAACTGTGTTTTTTTTTAATTAGGTACTGGTCTACATCTTAGTAGTATCAATACTTACACATTCATTTAACATTTTAGATGGAAAATGAAGAGCCAACTTCCACAGAATACCCGCTGCAGCAATTTGAAGAAGTTGAAGACATAGCATCAGAAACCAGTGAAGTGGAAGCACCACCCGTAACACAAGAATCCTGGCGATACTTCATAATCAAATGGTCCATTTATGGCATAATATGGTTAACCTTATACATATTCTTCCTAAAGGTACAATTTGGTGCCGTATTCTTTGTGTTATCAGTGTTAATTGGAATATATCTGAATACTAGAACAGGACCCAAAAGGAAAGGTGAAGTGTCAGCATACAGTGTGTTTAATAAGAACTGTGTCAGCATTGACGGGACACTCAAGGGTGAGCAGTTTGTAAGAGAGATGATGTATGGTCCTGGTAGTATTAGGTAAAAGGTTAACTTAAATTTGGAATTTTGTTAGGTGAACTTTTCCCATGCATGGTTCTCCAGATAAAAGGGAGCCCACTAATACCGGAAGCCTGCAGATAAAGAATCTTCAATACTGTAAATATCATGCAGGATTGATTCATATCTCCAGGCATCGTAAAAGTTCACCTCACAACATTCTTACTATAGCTGTAAATAGGTATATAAATTATTTTGAATATCATTATTTATTCATAAAGGTCACACACTGAATAAAGAACTGTAAAATACTTAATGCATTTTATTGAAAGGATCAAATAAAACACAATGTAAATATTTAATAAATTTGACTTTGGTTTAATAATTATGTTTACTTAGAAATCTTTTATAACAAATATAATTATCGATTATAATATAAAATATATTTAAACTTAAATATACCTACTGCAAACTGCAATACAATATTGCATGTTCTTGGTAATAAACTGGAAACTTTGATCATATAAATTATAATTAATTACAACATTAAGTAGAGTATTGTGTAAAAATTACTAACACAAACAAATACGCTAAAGCATCGATTCCTACTTAACCTACTTATATTATTTACTAAAATGTCAATAAAAATTTAAAAAGCAGAAGCATATGTTTAAAAGTTTTAAACTTGTATTTATGATGCAGATAACGTAACATAATAATAAACGTTAAATCTGTGTTTGTAAAACATCCAATTATAAAACTACAAGAACTGATGGCACATCAATAACATTAATAATAATGCTAATAGCTGAAATACAAGAAGCTAAATTCAAAAATACTAATTTCCTGTTTTACCCAAGAGATCAGAGAACTGAAAAAGTACGTTACCATTTGAGCAAACGAAGATGGAAGGAATGTCGGTGCAAGCATTATAAGGCAGATATTTGTAGACTTATTATAAATATATGACATGCACATCAGTAACAATATACGTTCAATTATCGACCATAAGAGCTTTGCTAAAAGGTTCAAATTGTAATAAGTGTGATGCCTGTTCTGGGCCAAATAATACGAAGGAAGCAACATCAAAATATAATCAACAACTAAACAAGTAAGCATCATAATGATGCCGAATAATCTCCATTTACGTAGCTATTTATATACTATTCCTTAATATACAAATGGCACGAACACTACTGGAAGTCGTTAGAGACCGTTTTTCTATTTTGGATACTTAATTTAATTACTTAGGTACATATACATTTTTGTATTAAAAGCAGTTACATCTGCTAACGAAATATACATTTCAAATGAAAGGGAAAAAATATCGCTACGAGGAGGATTCGGACCTGCGACATTCAGGCGGCCTATCGCTCTATCCAACTGAGCTATCGGAACAACCTTGCTCGATCGACAAATCATTCAACCAGTCCCCTCTTACAATGCCTTAGGAGGGCGTGTAGCGACATCTACCTAGAAGACTCAGGCTTCTTAACGCCACCAACGTCTCAAATTACAGTAAGAAATCGTCAGTAGCGATGCGCCACACAATACAATTACCCAGTAACGTCTGTTCAAACACATCTTCAATTATGATTCTGAAACACTCACTTATTCTGTAAAATCTAACAACGACACTTTACTTTAAACTGATACTGTCATGTGTTTACTTTTTATACGTTAGGTTAGATGTATCCAAACTGGTATTATTTTGCATTCAATCACACCAATTCCTATCATTTGGTTTCATGAAATATCAGCAGTATGCCACGCCTAAAAAAACTAAAAACAGAGATTTATAGATCCTTATCCTTGCGTTACCATTCACCGGTTATGTAGTAAAAATATTTACGTCATACCTGGCCATAAAGTAGGAATTACCGCACGCTATGCGTGCGGAAAACCCCACTTCCTGGCCAGATAGAGACGTAAAATGTTGTACTCACCACGGGCGGTAATAAAGAAAGCCTCAGAGCGCATATTTATCGCCCTTGCCTTAAATACCTGCGATCTGAGACATTATTTGTTTAACCGCCCTAGGTAAGTAATGTACTATTCCATATTCTACCATACTCGTCAAGTCGTCATCTACAAATATATAGTTATAACGGGTAATGATTTCTAAAGGTACAAGTTGGAACCCGACCGCAGATAGCAGCAGCAGATGTGTCGCAGCGAGCCGACTGGTTTCTAATACATTTCTATGACGGCGACGTGTCGCTAGCTACGAAAGGTATTTCATAGACATACCTACATAGAAACCAGTCGTGTCGTCGCGACACGTCGTCTGCTGTCTGCGGACAGTTTTCAACTTGTGCCTTTGAATCAGATTTTTAAAATGTTACTCAATAATTGCACGTATGTTCAGCCTCACAAGGGGCTTAATACCTTTGTACCGTGTCGCATTAAACGCCATGTTAAACTGCCATATGAAGTTGTCAAACGAGTGAAAACGACAAGGTATTTAGGTGTTCAGCAACTTATGACGCCGACTACCAGCCGAACTGTAGGAATTTAAGTGATTTAAATGTCCTCTCGGCTATTCTTTGCAATAACGGTCTCGAAAATGTAAAGTGGACATTATAAGGCACCGTCAGTTTATTTATATTACAATACTGGACATTTCTTATATATTTCCGGGTGGAATCAAACAAGCAAAAACATTTGGAAGTATTTGACAGAAACTTTAGGGTTCAATATGACTTGATATAATAAATAATAATAAATCAGCCCATATACGTCCCACTGCTGGGCAAAGGATAAGAGGGAACGGGCAGTAGTCCCCACGCTGGCCCAGTGCGGGTTGAGGACTTCACATACTTAATATTATAAGTATTATAACGCTTTAAACTCTCGCGCTTTGTACACATATTTAAAAGATTACTAACGCGATATATCTGAGACCATAGGGGTGCAACCCGTGTCGAAACGTCAGAAATAAAGTAAAATAAACATCGCGTAAGACCCGCGCAAAGAAATCTATTAAATATGACTGAAGCAAAGTCCTTTTCAAATATGAGTAAATCCTAAAACACCAAATGGTTACTAATCCTTCGTATCTTTCAGTGTTTACTCTGCCATGAAGACCAGAAACTTGATTTTGAATGTGTTGCCATGATTGAGCTCAATTTGTGATTTATATATATTGTCATAATATTCTACGCCTTAATTCTGCACAGGCTATGTCATGCTAAAATTGCTAAAACTTCTTACTAACTACGACTGAAAACACAAGTACAATAATGTATAATTCACATTGTGATGTCACTCGTTAACTATTTTGCTTAACACTTCAAAGTGTGTTGATTTTTTGCTGTAATAGCAGCGGTCATAGTAGCAGCAGACTCCACACGTACGAAATCGGCGGTCAGCCGCGTGGTTTCGGCCCGTGTGGTTAAGAGCCGGAAGCCGGCGTCCGGCCAAACCAAGATCACTGCGTACAAATTTTCTTTTTACGCCACTGTTCGGAAATGTGGCATTAGATGGTCTAAAACCAAGCTGGAAAGTAGGCAATAGATGTATCACCTGAACCACCACTACTACAATGTTTCATTGTAGTAGTGGTTGTTCAGGTGCTACTACAATGTTTCATTGTAGTAGTGATTGGTCAGTTTGAACAGCGCTTCGACCAACGCAGCTCCTCTCCGCCGCGCCTTAGGTACTTAATTTTGATTTAAAATTATAATTATTTGCAATTTCATCGCAGTAGACGTGAAAAGCACTATGTTAAGCCTCGGCCGAAAGTGCAATAGCTGGACTCGTGCACTTTCGGCCGAAGAACTCTATTGCTTACTTTCTAGCCTCTACAACAATGTACTATTGACCTTCCTCGGCCGTCCGCCGATTTCGTACTTGTGGCGTCAGCTATACGAGTATACTCGTGTAGAGGAAACTGGGGAAACTTGAACCCACGGCACACTGCAATTAGAATATAAAGAATTATAAAGCTAAAAAATGCCGATAGATTCAAAATAGCAATCCTAAGTGTCGACTTGAAGACCCACGACTTCGGGTGGCGGCAACAGAATTGCTTTGATTTATTGGTAAGACCAGAAAGCCACTACCAGAATAATAATAAGACTATGTAGGTTTATAACCAAGGAGTCAAATCTCATTTAGGACAAGGTGTCCACAGTCTCCGCTGTTATTCAAGGGTTAAGAAAGCTTTGATATAGTCTGGCCAAGCATTTATGTCATTGGGGATTGGGGAGGACTCTTTATTAGGAATATATTACACCGAACAAAGGGATGCAAAAAGGTTTTCAGCTTCTCTGCCACTGTCGACTGGTGGCCAGACATACATAATTTAGCTGCAATATGTAGTGTTAAAGCTTTTCCAAGTTTCAGTGCCATTCACATAAATACAACGAACTTTACTTATTTGTACTGATTCCTTATAATTGAGACGCCTAAATATACATTTATTTTCAGAAAACGTTCAGTTAGCAGCAGAAGTAGCTACGCGGGCGAAGTGCTCAAAATGATCTACCTACACAAGCTCGTATTGCCCTATATTATAGGGCCTATAAAATAAAGCGGTGTGCAGGTATAGGTAATTTTCACGCCTTGGAACGCGTAGCCACCTTGTACAGCTCACTGTACCTATGTTTACATTTTTAATATAACACTTCGAAATAGTATCAACATTTCAATGTTTTTGTAATCATACCTAATACTTAATAATATAATTTGGTTGTTCATTAAATAATAAAATATAGACTTTGTACCTAATTTGAATACCGCTAATGGCAAACGAAGAACTCCTGAAGTTCTAAATTTTTAAAGTGAATAAATAGGTAATACTTAATAATATAATTTGGTTGTTCATTAAATAATAAAATATAGACTTTGTACCTAATTTGAATAACGCTAATGACAAACGAAGAACTAATGAAGTTCTAAATTTTGAAAGAGAATAGGTACAAGTACTTTAAAAAAAACAATGTCTTCTTACTAGGCCATAGAGCCGAAATAATGCCTAATATAGAAATACGATTTTCGTCAAATTGTGCATCCAGCCAGTTTAAAGGTCACAGGTAAATTAAATAAATACTGCTTAATACAATTTTTATTCCAAAATAGTAACTTTTGTTGAAACTCAGATGTCCACCCAGTATGGAACGCGCCCACATTGCATTACGGAGACTGAATGTACCTACTATCGAACCAACTGAATCACCATGGAACCTTATCACAATAGCGAACTTGCATCTTAATATTTTATTACGAAAAACAAAAGTATAATCCAGCATTAAAACAACTGTAGCATTAAAACTTTGTTATGATTTATTTTTCTGATGTTATATGCATTTGAAATCTGCGCGCGCCGGCACCCCCCGAAAACGCTCTATACTAAACGGGCTTATGCTATGACGTCACAGCATAGCCTTTACTATGGAGTAAGTCATTAATTTGCGATTATCTCCACAAAATTTACGTTTAAGTCTATACTTGTCATACAAAATATCATTTCTAATTTAATATTTTATGTAACTGTTACGTTATTTTATCGAAAAAATAAAAAATAAATTTTCGTCATTTTAACGTTAGGTAAAACTAATAAAATCGTTTTTTTTTTTCTTTTTTTTTCTTTTGTATGATATCTCTACGTATATCCGCATCCATTGAGTGCAATTTATTCGAAATTGAAGTCCCATGCAAGTTCCCCATTAACTGACATATTAACGTCATATGATCGTGCGTATGTTCGTTAACTGTAACAAGGTTCTATGGTGGGTCATGATTCAGTTGGTTCGATTGTACTAAGGGTAGGCTCCACCTAACCGTCGTAAGCGGTGTTCGTTAAAAGCTGAATGTATGGAAAGTTTGACATGACAGCCGCAGGCGCCATATTTAACGTTGATCGGCCTGAAGTATTAGCACATAATAAGTAATAGCACTACGTACAGAAGGTTCTCTGTTAACAAATTCACTGTTTAGGTACGCCAAACGTGCCTAAATGTGGCCATCCCTTTCTATCGCATGCGACGCGCTGCGACCCGTGCGAGCGTCCCGTACCAGCGCGCGGCAACTACTAATGGACCGCCAAATGGCGGCCGGCCGACATGTACTTGTAGCGGCGCGACGAAATCACAGAGTGAACCGCGCCTGGTATTGGTGGCAAATGATAAGGTTCACCAATGACGACGATGATAAAGATGATCATGGCACCATCAGCCAAATAATGTAAGTCGAGGGCATGCCAGTTGTTCGAATTCGTAGCTTTATTTAAATCCCCTACTGAGAAGACCACTGTCTGCACCCCTTAGTTAGAAATAATTAATTCTCATTTAACAAGTAAACTTACTAACATTACTCGTAATATCATAGCCATACTAAAATTTACTTAACAGTGATTGTGTTCGATAAAGACAAAAGCATTTGCGCATTTCTTGTAATCATTTAGAAGACCGAAAGTGATTAATGTTTTATGAAAATCATCATCATCATCATTTTCAGCCTGTAATCGCCCACTGCTGAGCATAAGCCTCTCTTCGCGTACGCCACTTATCCCGGTCCCGTGCTAGTCTCATCCAGAAATGACCCGCGGTCTTTTTTATGTCATCAACCCATCGAGCTGGTGGACGACCAACGCTTCTTTTTCCATTTATGAAAATAATACAATACAAACACTATTGTACCCTATAGCGTTGACATAAGGTATAATTTTGCTCATCACGTGTGTGCACGCTTATCTACGCACGTATTGCTCTCTTATTGGCAGAAACAAAAAATTAGTTTCAGTCAAAATTTCCTTTTTGGTACAAGCTTTTATTGCCAACTGTACTTTTCTGTATACCGTTATCAACTACTCGTTAGGACGATTCTAACGAGTCCTAACTCAACGGGGTTACGTCTGTTAAGTCCTGAATTTCCATGGCCACCTTCTGTCTCCATCATCAGATCAGCTCGATGAAATAATATTGAATTGTCATCCAAACTATACTTAAACCCAAAATTTCAGCTCAATCGGTTAAAGATATCCGCTTCAAATTGAGTTGCAAGATTCCACCCGAACCAACATAGTTACATACATTGAAAGTTAAATAAAAGCTTCGCTTATGTTTACTATACCCATACCTCAGAGCATAGAATACTAGAGAGAGGACAAGCCGCCGGCGGCCGTGTCGCAGCTGTATGCTCAATGGGCATACACTGCCATACTGTGCATGCGTGCTGATCGCAGAGAATATTAAGTTTTTTTCCCAAAATGCCTGATATGATGCGTGTTTATTGTCAAATAAGCGTGTAGGTATACAAGTGTGTGTGTTTTAGATGTGTGCGTGCTTTGTCTTGTCAATTACTTGGGCGTTGTGTGGGTTAATGTACTTGCGACAGGCTCACTCTATACAAATCGGCCGCCATGTCCGATCTCCTTATATTCATACATCTGTGACCCATACCTACCGAAGCTTTCGAGTATGGTGCTTGTACAAACGTTGTAAGAACAACCCTCGGCGTATTATGCCTTTACATGATTGTTCCTCAAGACGTAACCCCAGCATATATAATAGTTGGATCTTATTGTCCAGAAGTATTAATAAATATTGGTGTATCCAAAATTAATAACTGAACTCTTAGCAGATCTGCACCTTAGGGATTTTCGCGGTATCGCCACCTAGTGAGAACTTGTCAATATTACAAAATATATGAAGTTATTGTTCTACCGACCGATATCCGATTTTATTGTTCAATGTCCTGTGTGTTTGTGAATAAATGTATCATATTTATTTCTTTATTTCCTATCTTCATTTATTGCGAGTAATTATGGCACTTTTTTATGTTCGGAGGTGTTAACTGTCAAGTCCATGCTTACATACCTACATCCCTCGATAAGACGATAACAATGTTAAAATTTGAGGGTAGATCCACGTAAGACTGTTCATAGTTAATTTCTATGATTGTTATAATTATAAATGATTCATTAACCGTTCACGCGTCTACAAAATCGTAAAAATTTAAAAATAATATTTTTCTACTCGTCGCCTTTAATCTTTGAATTAAGATTTCGTACACGAAACTAAGATCACATACTTTTTAATTCTGCAGCTCCACGAGCTCGTCACGGAGCTCGTATGGTTTCATAAGATGACCGCCAGCAGTCATCTTATGAATCCAGGAGCTGTATAAGATAACTGTGAAGACATCAACGCGCAAAGATACTAAGCTCGCTGCGCTTCATTTCAGCAGGGCGATTTTCAATAGATACCAAGTTTGTTTAATAAATTATTATTTCCGTTGACTCGTAGAAAAAGTATTGTATACAATAGTTATATAATTAGCTTTTTAAGTCTCGTACCTTAATTAGGCCACTCAGCAAGCTTCGTGGCCTAAACGTGGTATTCGACTTAAAAATCATACATTATATAACGATTGCATAAACTACTATTAAAATCAGCTAAACTCTGGAACACTATCACATTAAATCACATCTAAATTGGTCCGTTGCTAACGGTTTTATGGGGCTTCATCTTGGTATAGGAGTAGGGCCGGACTCAGAGGACTCGTAAGGGATACTAGGAAATAAGGAACCGAAGGCACCAAATGCTTATCATTTGAGTAAGATTGAGAAACAGTGCCTGAATCCGGCCCTGCTTAGTATTCTATAATTGCACAGTCTTTTTCATATTTGTTTCAAGTACTCCAATAAATATATGAAAATTGTACTATTACTTATATTATCTATTGTCATGTGAATTCAATACGTTACACCTAACTAGTAGAGTTATACGAAAAACTTCTAAAATATCTGTACTCGTTCAAAATAGTGTTGACTAGTAGGAAAATGCCTTAAAATAACTAACGGGAATAATATTTATATCTTAATTTTACTATTAACACTTACGCGTTATCCTATTTGCACCTTAACGCGAACGATTTAAGGCTCGTTTTACAATGGATGGCAATTGACGTTCTCAGTCTGCTGTCAAGGGGGCCGTTGTTACGGGAGTTTGAGATCTATTGACACTAATAGGAGTTTGAGATCTGGTGAATCTGCTACAAAACGGAATCCTACAGAAGTTCCGAGCCGGCAGGAAAGGGTTAACATCGTCGCCTCGCTTCACGTCTGGCAGTAGAAACACTACACTGCCAGCGATTATCATATGCCAAATAGAGTGGACTATTTTATAATTCTGCTTAGTTTGCAAAAACGCGAAGCAGATCAAGCCGAGGCCCACCAGCAGGATCCCTATAGGCAAAAACGTCGTGTAATACGACCGTCTATACATCAAAATATGGCTCTTTCTCCAATCTAAATACCAGCTTAGGAATAACAACCCGCATCCGACGGTAACGGGTAGTATGAACGATACAATAGAATGCATGTTCCAAGTAGTGAGCAAAGCTATGATTATTGCGCCGATGAGTTGGAACGAGGATCTTAGTTTATCGCCCATTATTGCCATGGCTAGTAAGGTTACCCAGAAGCACATAATGCCGCAGTAGAAGTCACCGAACTGGAGTATGTTTGGTCTGGTGATACAGTAAGATACCTGATCGGGCGCGTCACAGGCATGGTAGAATGTGGAGAAGACCATAGTGAAGACGTACATCATGGCTTCTGTGTAGTACATTCTGATGATGGCCACGTAGATGGAGACGAAAAAGAGCAGGTTGCTCAACGTGAGCAGAAGTACTGACACGATCATTGACACTCTGCTGTCCATTCTGGAGTCGTCTGAACAGTCCCAGCCTGGAAACGAGGAAGTTGTAGTTAATTTTCTTATACGTGTACCTTTATTAAGGGTCGCCAGGACGCTGGACTTTCCATACAAACGCAGTTTGGTTGTCATTTGAAAACCACATGCTTAGAACAACATGACGCTTTGTACCTATACAATGGGATACGCAATATCTAGTTCAGTAACTAGTTTCGGGTTACTATCAAATTTACCTTATCGCCAAAGGACAATATATATCAAACGTCTGGATTGTGCAATGTCTTTGTTACTATATAGACATGAACGCTAAACGCCTCTTTAGCAAAATGTCTTGATCTTAGAACGTTACGATTTAAAATACTCTAGCAGCAATACGCCTTTATCTTAGAATGTCTTTATTACTTAATAGACATAAACGCTAAATGGCCATGCGAATCGTTTGTATCTTAGAATGTCTTAACGCTAAACAGTCCATAAGCAAAAAGTCTGGGTTGTGTAATGTCTTAATTACTACAAAAGCAATAAAATTTGTCACGATATTTAATTCAGGCGCTGCGATATTATTTATTACAAATAGTTTTCTTGTAAGTACATACAGTATTTTTTTTAATTAGCCTACAATTTCGTACGTTTCTCGTACATTTTTTTGATATGAGTTTGAATTCTGTACGATACCCTGTTACCGCTATAATAGATAGAAGTATACTTCCTAGCGGTGACGGACTGGTCATTGTTTTCTCGTGAGTACGTGTAGTACATTTTTTTAATTAGCGTACAATTTCGTACATTACTCGTACATTTTTTTGGTGCAAGTTTGAATTCCGTACGATACCATGTCACCGCTAGAAAGTATGACACCTTAATTTGTATGTTTGTCACTAATATTCTTCTATTGTAAGTGTAACATACTTAAATTAAATATATACACTGAGCTGTACATTGTTGTCCGACACTATTAATTCCGTCCTGCCAATTTTTTTCCTATTATCTCATCTATTTCCTGTGGTTATGTTAGGTACATAAGATAATATATAACATATACTCATTAGGCACTAGTGGTTTTCCGTTATTACACGTTTTCCTCAAAAGCTGTGGAATTAAGTACCTACTCTATTGGTCTTCGAATGGACCACAGCCGATGGGAATAGAGGGTTATACACGCTGTAGTAGTATACCCAATCTTTTACTAGTTTTAGCTTTAACTAGTTTGGGTAGTGTTGTGAGTTTAAGCTCGGCCGAGCCACAAATACTCTAGCCGTTATGCCTTGATCACACGTACCGAGCAAACGGGTGAGACAGTGCTCTCGGCCGAGTACTCGGTGCGTATAACAAGCGAGTGACTGTTTATACGCACCGAGTACTCGGCCGGGAGCACTGTCTCGCCCGTTTGCTCGGTACGTGTGATCAAGGCATTAGGGCTAACGCGAGTATTATCAGTACAGTACTGCATAACACTGGTCTTTACTTTAACGGCCCGAGTCTTTAAGGCTCAGCCGAGCGTTAAAGCATATTATTATTAGGATTTATAATAAAAATTATCTCACCTCCATAACCGTCCGTGCATGAGCAGAAAGACATAATCAGCCCCCTGTACGTGTTCAGCAGACAGCTGCCATGGTTCCCGCAGCGGCCGCCCACGCACGACGTCGAAGAGATCGACAGCAGCACCGTCACGTTGCACTCACTCCCCCCCTCCCGCACCGACGAGTTCCCCAACACCTCCGCGTCCCTGTCCAGAGCACTCGAGTTCACGTAGTACTCGGTACCGTTGTCCGACCTCCGGCAAGGACAGACCACCTCGTCACAGAACAAACGAAACGTCAAATACCACTGCCCGTCGTCAGGAAAAGGTATTATCACTTTATCGTCTATAGACTCAGAATCTGTGCTGTTCAGAACGAATAAGGCAGGTTTCACGTGATCGTTGTACTTGCAGTGCCCGGATGCCAAAGGCAGGCTGGTATGACCAATGTCCAAACAAATTACCACTCTCATAAATTGGTTATCTTCAGTAAACGCAAGCAACGATCCTTGGACACTTTTCAGAATATCTCTTTTATATCCCATGTAATACTTAGGGCTCAAAAACAGTATCGCTTGCAAGGCCAAAGTCCCCCCGATATCCAAGATTTTTGTCACCTTAAACCTTAAAGATTTCACTTCGTCTGAAGTCAGATTGACTAAGCTGGTTGCGTCTTGCAAATCGGT
Organism: Epinotia brunnichana; assembly: GCA_963854355.1. NCBI lineage: Eukaryota > Metazoa > Arthropoda > Insecta > Lepidoptera > Tortricidae > Epinotia > Epinotia brunnichana. The sequence goes on from OY977952.1 coordinate 16,086,192, forward strand.
CGTAGGCAAGCCGTAGTCGAACGTGAAAAAGCGGCCTTTGTCGTCGCGCATAAGGTCTATAATCGAATGGTTACTGAGATCGTCTTCTTCCGTTCTAGCGTAGCGTAGATTATCACAGTTATTGACTGTGGTATCATTGGGGGTGTAGTGTTCCAATCTGAAGTAGTGCCACGAGTTGGGATGGGGCACGAAACTTACTGAGTGAATATTGTTGATCCTTGGGTTGAAATAGCAAGACAGGATGTTATTATCATGGGAAGGTTGATGCAGAGCCTGTACTAAGAAGATCAGTTCTTTGTCAGCACTTGAAGTGTCCACTATAGTTAAGTTAAAGTTGATCGGCTGTATGTCATCTACGGTCATACATTTGTAGGTGGCCGGTATGGCAGAGTAGGCGATGGTGATACCCTGGTCGCAGTCGATATGTCGGATATCTTCATCTGTTTTTACTTGCAGATCTGTGTATAGGAATGTGTGGCAGTCTGGAACGAGACCTGGAAGATTTAACACAATGGATTAATCGCATTCTTTACGTAATATACAGGGTGTATTATTCAAACGGGGCAGTGCGGGGAAATCGGAAACTATAAGAGATCTTACGGAAAAATGTTCTTAGGAGTCATGAGTTCAATTTTACAATTCACATATTTAAAACTAGCTGTTGCCCGCGACTTCGTCCGCGTAGAACTTTTTATCGTCTTAGAAAATGATTTCTCTCAATACAAAATTTGAACCCTCTTTTAGGGGATAATTAAAAAAAAAGTAGATGTTCATTTTCTAGTTTGTGAACAAACAGTCTAAAACCAAAGTTAAAAATCTCATACTTTAAAAATGCCTTGAAATACTCAAACTTTGAACCAATTTTAACACTCTTAGGGGATGAATTTGGAAAAACTCTGAAATCAGTTTTGTAGTCTTTTAACGTACAGAATAAGACCGAAGTTAAAAATATCTTACTCACACTTTAAAATTTTATTGCTCGCCATTTAAAATTTGAACCCCCTTTTAAACCCCCTTAGAGGTTGAATTTTTCTAATCGCTGAAAAAACTTTTTTCGTAAACTTTTAAGTCTCTAGCTCAAAAAAAGTGTTGCCCATACAAAGCTTTCTTAACCACCTTAGGGGTGGAATTTTCTAAAACTCTGAAAGTACTTTATTATTAATTTTAATAAGTAACATTTTGAATAGTTTTAAGTCTAGTAAAAAAAAAGTTTTTCCCACACAACACTGGCTACCCTTCTTAAGGATCTTAAGGATCCCCTTAGGGATGGAGTTTTCTAAAACGCTGAAAGTTCTTTTTTAGTATTCTAATAAGTAATCTTTTTGCAAAGTTTTAAGTCTAACTCAAAAAAAAGTGTTGCCCATGCAAAGCTTGCTCTCCTTTTTAACCCTATTAGGGGTGGAATTTTCTAAAACGATTTGTGTTCTTTTTTTGTATTTTAATAAGTAATCTTTCTACAAAGTTTCAAGTCTCTAACTCAAAAACATAAACTTTCCCTGATAAAAACTTTGCAACCCTTTTTATCCCCCTTAGGGATAGATTTTTTCAAAACGCTGAAAGTCTTTTTTTTTTTTATAAATAATCTTTCTACAAAGTTTTAAGTGTCTAGCTCAGAAAAAGTGTTCCCCATACAAACCTTGCACCCTTTTTTAACCCCCTTAGGGAATGATTTTTGTAAAACGCCGAATGTAGTATTTTTTATGTTCTAATAAGTAATTTTTCGTCAAAATTTTAAGTCTCTATTAAAAAAATATATGTTTTTCCCATACAAACTTTGCACCCTATTTTACCCCCTTAGGGGTGAAATTTTCCAAAACGCTGAAAGTACTTTCTTTGTATTTAAATAATCTTTCTACAAAGTTTTAGGACTCTAGCTAAAAAATATAGTTTCCCACATACAAACTTTGCACCCCTATTTTAGCCCCCTATTTTTAGGGGTAGAATTTTCTAAAACGCTGAAAGTACTTAATTTGTATTCTGATGACTAATCTTTCTACAAAGTTTTAAGTCTCTATTTAAAAAAAATATTGTTTCCCCCATACAAAATTTGCACCCCTATTTTACCCCCTTAGGGGTAGATTTTTTTAAAACACTGAATCTAGGTACTTTATTTGTATTCTAATGAATAATTTCTCTACAAAGTCTCTATTTAAAAAAAAGTAGTTTTTCCCATACAAACTTTGCACTCTATTTTACCCCTTTAGGGGTAGAATTTTCTAAAACCCTGAAAGTTCTTTATTTGTATTCTAATGACTCATCTTTCTACAAAGTTTTAAGTCTCTATTTAAAAAAAAAATGTTTCCCCCATATAGAAATAGAAATAGAAATTTTTATTGTATAAAACCGTGTAAGTACAAAGGTAGAAGCATGATATTATGGGTTCCAACAGTTTTACCCATACTAACCTTGCACCCCTATTTTACCCCCGTAGGGGTGGAATTTTCCAAAACGCTGAAAGTGTTTCATTTGTATTCTAATAACTAATTTTTCTACAAAGTTTAAGTCTATAGCTCAAAAAAAAAAGGTTCTCCCATACAAACTTTGCACCCCCATTTTACCCCCTTAGGGGTAGAATTTTCAAAAATCCCTTTTTATCCCTAGCCCACGTTATAAAAGCAACATACTGTGCAAAAATCAACTCTCTAAGATTAGTAGTTTCGGCTGTGCGTTGATGAGTGAGTGAGTGAGTGATTGAGTGAATAAGTCAGTCAGGACATAGGCATTTATTATGTATAAATAGATAGAGAAGATAATGAAACTCCCATTCAAATATCTCAAAAAATTATGAAGCTACATCCGTTTTAATGTCGCTTGTTAGAGTGAGAAAACGATGAGGGACTGTGACGTCAATATACTCGAGCGTCATAGTAAAAAACAATCGTTTCATATGAAGGTGCGTTTTGCGGAAAAGGGACAGAACATACCCCCTCTTAAAACTTTGGACTCTTATAACTTAATCATTACCTATATAACCTCTTGCTTTGTTTTTTTCTCCATTTGACTATACTTATTTTAAATTCTTTTTCGAGAAAATACATTATGATTATTTACCATATTTTCGATTCCTGAGCTATAACCACGAACTTCGGAATTCGAAAATATTCGGGTATCTCTATCTCTATCGCACTAACCATACTCGAGTGACAGGTATGCAAATATATGAACATTGAGTATCGGTTTTCGTGGTAGCGCCGCAGGTACTTTGGCTGAATGCGCCGAGCGCGTGCCATTGTCATTCAAAAAAAACAAATTCGTGTTAATTATATTGTTCAAATTTGTTGATTTCATTTATTGAAATTACGACATAAAACGACATTTGCGCATATAAGTTCTCATATCAGAATCGAATATTTTTTTATGGTTTATATTTTAGCATTTGTCTCGTAAAGGTCTATCGTAGACGGGATTTAAATTATTAATAAGTGAAAGGCAAAGCAATTCCGCCATTTTGACGAAAATTTGACGGTTCTTATAGCTGACAGTTGGAGCAGCGTTTGATTTCAATAAAAATAAATGAAAAATTAAATGAAGTCGTATATTTCGGAAAATTAATTAACTGTCGCAGTCGGATAAAAACTATCCTAAGTTGCAGCTAGAATCATAATGTACCTATATAAAATGTTTCATATTTTTCCGTTCATGGGATGCTGAGAACATTCGAACCGCGCAAAGCTTAGTTTCAAACTGGCTGATTCTTTTTTTAATTTAGAGATTTATTATAAGTGGAGATAAAAAAGGCTCATACAGGGCCGGGCCAGGGCAGGGTCGAACCCGGTGAAATCTGTGTGAACAACGGATTTCATTTTATTGCGGAAATTAATAATGCAGGTTGTAAAAAACAATTGTTAGGTACTATGTAGTGTAGGTATCACAGGAAAACGGCGTTTAATGTATGAATATACATAGATATGATTTTTATTCTTCTTATTCTTATGCTCCAACCACAGTTAGGTTTAAGGTAAAACTCACTCTGGCGTCGGATTTGGAATAGTTTTAAGATATATTATGTTTAGCGTAGGTATTTGTTTTGTTGCCTTCCAGGAGGTAACTCATGTAAAGGTTCCGACGAAAGACCAGCGCTGGCCTTCTAGGTTAGCACCATGCTGAGTCGGGGCCTTTTCGTGGACCCTGCTATTTTTACGTTCTGCTGTGTTTTGTTTTTTACACCCATTGTTTTGTCCGCGAATAAATGTTTTCTTTCTTTCTTTCTTTCTAAAATATCACACTTAAATAAACCGACCAAAGCGACTAGCGACTACGGATTAGGATGGCTATGACTTAATTGGTATGTTGACCGTAGATTTCCGAAACGAAAGTGATATAACATGTAGATAATTGACTTTAGTATTAAATACAAAGTACCTAATGACTTTCAATTAGTGCTGTGAATATAACACTAGTATGTGTTTTACTCCTTGTGGTACAAATGCATTCTTTAAAGTCAAAAAGGAAATACAGTTCGCGAAGCACTCCCATTCATGCAAAATTCCACCCCAATTTCACTCTCTTAAGGGATCATTTTCTGTCTGTAATCCAATGTTAAAGGGATCACCTGTATCACATTCTCGGAGACTTAAATATCTTCATATTCAATTTCATATAATATATTCGATGGTTAATCGTGAAATGGTATTTTTAGCGAACGTAAAAAGGTTACTTTCGCTTCGAATATTAGTATGGATGTTTAGATGTTTTAAGCCGCTCTCCACACTTTGTTTTGAATATGCTAAACACATTCGATTCTAAGTCATATGAACTACAACGTTAGGTTCAGATTAGACCAAGCGCGTGGACTGTAACAAAATCAGTGCCCGCGATAGATTGACATCACTGCAATTGCACTGATTGTCCTGGCTTCCTGTCAACCTATTTACCGTCTACTCTGTGATAAAATGTGACGATCATCTAACGGTATATTTGTACATATATCACAATCTTTTCTAAAACCGTATCCAACTGTAGCACACACATTATCACAAAATCAAATTTTCACATATTATGCTCGTAATGTTAGTCTTTACGTTGAGTGTAGACTGCATAATAGTAGTTTATGTGACTGTACATAATGAAGGGCATTAAACAAGAGTGTGGGTTTATGAAACGAGCCGAAGGCGAGTTTCATAATAACATCACACGAGTGTTTTAATGCCTAATTATGTACACATACATACACTATTTATTTTACGTCATACCTGGCCATGAAGTAGGAATTACCGCACGCTATGCGTGCGGAAAACCCCACTTCCTGGCCAGATAGAGACGTAAAATGTTGTACTCACCACGGGCGGTAATAAAGAAAGCCTCAGAGCGCACATTTATCGCCCTTGCCTTCGGCTCGGGCGTCAAATACCTGCCATCTGAGACATTCTTTGTTTAACCGCCCTAGGTAAGTAATGTACTATTATCTATCCACATATCATAAGCCTCCATGATGCATTCAGGAGCCGCATATTATGACCGGCATCGCGGCGTCGTTTTCTGGAAACTGTCATAGTTTTTGTTTAATTCAGAGACAAACTAGAGTCGGATCCAACTATCATATCGTTCGATATCTTACTTACATGCGACATTTGTCAAATTTGTATGCAAATTTACAATTCATTTCGAACTACGTGATCTCGACTGATATTAGAATAGAGGTTAAAACAAATTTCTTTGTTTTTCAGAGACATTCGAAATTTGAATGAAATAATATTATCGAAATCGATGTTATTATTTAGCAATAATAACATTTTCACAGATAAGAATTTTGTTCTAACAAAATAGTTTTATGGTGGTCATAATGTGCGGTCCTTGAACGCATCATGGAGGGTTTATGATATTTGGATAGATAAAATGGCTTTTTATGATCTAATCTAGTGCTTTATAATATAAATATGATAATTATTTTGACAAGTGATAACATAACCTTAATGATATTATTTTTTTGTTTAATTTAGTCGAAATCGAAGTGATAAGTAGAGTGTATACCCTGTAAGTATATAACACATTTTATCCTCGATGGGGCTCGGATCGATACATTATCTCGAATAAAATGGCTCGTATTATGCACTTGTTGTACAATCTACTATTTCAAGTCCTTACAGCTGGTGTTTATCAAGATCGAGTGTAGGAAGATTGAATTGGTCATTTACGCGTTGCTACGCGTAGCTCGTTCTACCCACGAAAGAACGCTCCACTCCTACCTGCACTATAGACAAGACACAGACTATATAGGTATGAGCCTTCTCATTACGCACTCAACAGGCTCGGTTGTTTCAAACCGACGGCAATAGGCTTGTTGCGTGGTGTTAAAATCGATAACGTCGTGTTGATAAATGAATAGTAAAACGTCAAATTATTGTAATAAAGTATAAATTACAAAATATAATTCAAATCATAAAAAGATATGAACCTTGAAAGTTTAGAAACTAAAGAACTACAGCATAAATACGTAAATAGCTTACAATCGATACCTAGTATCAAAAGGTATCTGACGTTATCTGAACCCAATACGAGTGTATTGTAATAATTATGAGCCTATAACGGTGATGTATTCAAGTAAATTAATGTACCATAGCGAACTATTCATCAGCATATAAACCCTAGAGGTTTCCGCTGGTGAAAAAATGTATACCAAAATGTACTACTCAGATTATATTGGTCAATAAATTAAAAAAAAAAAAAAAAAAAAAAAAAAAAAAAAAAAAAGGTTTTTTTTATTTATTGTCCAAGAGTAAATTTAAAGGTACCAATAGAATCCTTACGCTTTTATAGAAAAAAATTGTATGACAACTATGGACCTAAACGCAGTATTTCGCGACCGAAACAGCAATTTACTTAATTTTACATGCAACGGTTAGTACAAATTGCACGGTGTGACGTCATACTTTAAAGCCAATCAGTATGAAGCGTTTCGGCTGCTGTCAGCGAGGTCCGTCTTTAACTCGATTTTTTGGGTATTAATGTCCTTTAAATGTAGTTGCTTCCATACAAACATTTGTTCATCTACAAAAACTGGTTCGAATGGCATCGTAAACCAATTTTAGGCCACAAGTCCATTGTAGTTGTCGTAGTAAGTTATGTCCGTTAAAATCTGATTGTATAAGAAGTTTGACAGTTTTCTGTGGAATGATAGATGCCGGCGCCATACTCTTATTTAACGTTAATCGGCCAGTCTGTGAAGTGCGGTTGATGCCACCCGCGGGGTGCTGCTTCGCAGATTGGAAATTGTACCACTGCACCAGAAGGAGCGTAATGATTTTCAATCAATGTACCGCCTAAGGGTGGGCTGCACCAAACATAACAGCTTGATTAAGCTATGATTGCAGCTGTCGTTCCATAGAAACTTGCCAAACTTTTCATAAGTTAGTTTGGTGCAACCTATGAGCTACCCACCCTGATTCTTACGTATCGCAGTCCCAACGGATCGATATATTTGAACAACAGTTCGATTTTAATGACGAATGTGACTTTTTCGTGGTCAGACTTATTAACTAGCGAAAAGTTTGGCAGAGTCAAAATGCAGACCAGCGTCAGAAAATGCCGCATTATTTACGCGAGAAAAGTGTTTATTTGGCACCTGCATGCAGGAAACCTTGACCTATAAACACATTTTATCTATTTGGATTAAGTACCTACGGTCCCAACGGTATATACGTGTAGGTACAAAGTGTTATAGGTATAGGTAGGTAAAATTGTGGTACTACAAATTAATTAGGCAATGAAAGATTGTACATAAATGAATAAACATGTTTTCGAAAGCACCGCAATAGTACATTACTTACCTAGGGCGGTTAAACAAAGAATGTCTCAGATCGCAGGTATTTGACGCCCGAGCCGAAGGCAAGGGCGATAAATATGCGCTCTGAGGCTTTCTTTATTACCGCCCGTGGTAAGTACAAAATTTTACGTCTCTATCTGGCCAGGAAGTGGGGTTTTCCGCACGCATAGCGTGCGGTAATTCCTACTTTATGGCCAGGTATGACGTAAAAGTACTTATGACTTGTAGTTTTGAAGCAGTAACAAATTTAAGTTGAAAAAAGCTTTTCAAGAATTATTATAATATAGCATTAGTGTCTTAAGTAACTGAAAATTCAGAAATGAAAAATATGATGAACATTTTTCAAACTTTTTCGTCGGATGATTTAAGAGCTGTAGCGCTACTCGCCAACTACTCGCTACAAATAGGTACAAACCATTTTTCATATCTACTTAAATAAAATAAAATTTTATGTTTTTTTTTTCGTGAACATCGGTATTAGAGATGTCAAAGTTTGTATACAATATGAAGCGGATATGTATTGCCTTATGGCTGTTCTACCTACTGCATTCACGCTAGCTTTCATTTGTTTACATGTGGGCGCACACCACATTGATCGGTTGCCAGTTGCTTATGTCAATGTCGTCATGAATTAATGTAATCAAGGGTGATATGTACCCATACCCACACGACCCCTCCCTATGGGAGCGGCCAACGCACTTAGTCGTCTCAAGGACGTCATACTCTCTAAGAGCCCATCGGTTTGACCTTTACTTAATGAAAGCAAACTGCCAGACAGCGGGAAAATAGACAAACAATGTGCTTAGGTATAACTTTTATTAGGCAATTCTAGCTATCAAAGATGTGGGCGACGATGTTTTTCATTCCCTAATTGGCTCATTCAGGTAACGTAATACATATAACCTCGATGTCTTCAAGGTAGGCTAGCTCTTTTAGGTTAGACGATGATAAAAATACCGGGCGTAAGTGGACGAGGGACTTTCCCTTAAATAAGGGCTTATTTTGTTTTTTAAACTGTCATCATCATCATCATCATATCAGCCGAAAGAAGTCCACTGCTGGACATATGCCTCCCCCAAAGACTTCCAAAGTGACCGGTCATGTGCCACCCGCTTCCAGCGGACTCCCGCGACCCTTTTTAAACTGTATTTTTCTTAAATGAAATAGGCAACTGTGTTGACCTTCTTAATCATTAACGAGTTATAGCGATAGTTTTCCATTCCACCCTAAAAACCAAAAACGTCCGTCATACCTACCGACTGACGCAATAATTTATTGTAAGTACACTACGACACTACTTACGAGTATTCATTCTACATGAATAAAAATATTGCGTGAGGTACTAATTAAATTACAGTGATATTCATTTAGAATTAATGGCAAAGGAGTAATTTTAAAACATTACGACTGTGATAGGTAGGTAGTAGTTATTTTCATGTCAACCTTGTGTCCATGTTGTATCGGTAATTTAGACCTGCTAACCTAGGTCATTCAACTTTGAATATCAATTAGTTAATGTTGTAATCTATTTTTAGCTGCTCCAATATCATACTTGATAATGATAATCATAAATAGATATATACCAATTACGAAAAAAAAACATTAACCTGTCCGTAACTTGTGTTCGATGCTCCCCACCATAAGTTTCAGTTGTTTCAAACCGTCGATAATCGTATACTCGTACGTCCGATCAAATCTGATTTAGGAAGTTTAACGTTTTCCGGTAAAGGGTGGGTCTAAGACATCGGTTACACGCTAATTCTGGCGTCAGTTCGGTCCATCAGTCTGATCAAACTGACGAGAGAATGGTCGTGTAACCGTTGTGATTGACAGAAAACTGACAGGAGACTCCATGGCACAGACCCATCAGTCCGTCATTCCGAGGGTTACACGATCATTCTCTCATCAGTCTGATCAGAATGATGGACTGAACTGATCGATAACTATGCAGCGGCTGAGATGGGCAGATCACCTTGAACGACTATAGGATAGCAGGGCTAGCAAAGTGGACGCCGCAGCAGAAAAGACCGAAGGGTAGGCCTAAAAAGCGTTGGGGTGACTGCGTGAAAGAAGACCTGATGTAGATGGGAAGGTATACCAGCTGGAAGAAGGTCGCCAAGTATCGCAGCAAATGGAAGAATGAGTAAGTTACATCGACCACCCATGTAACTCGCCCTTGGTTTCGTTCCTTAGGTTTGACTTAGCTCACTGCTTACCTACCTCGCTATCTCTCACGTCTCTAACATAGCAGCCACGTTAAACTACGAAATGCCTTCTAACTACTAACACACGTACCTTGCTGCTCGACCTTTTGCGTCCTAGGATCTTCCCATTTCTTATAAATCAGCGCGTACCAGAAACCAGGCTTGGGGTGGGGTATGCTGAACGATTTGTTCTTGCCATCCGACAGTAGTTCCACCGTATATACTGTGCTTCTTGTGGCTGAATCCACGAAGTCTTTGGGGAAGGAGTACCCGTCAGGGTTCACGGCTGGGTACGAGCCGTGCTTTATGTTGATTATAACATCTTCAGGGTCGCACCTTCCTGGAAACAAAAGGATGTTTAGTTGGCGGTTATGAGGAATTATTAAGGATTATGATTGTAAGTACCACGAACGTCGAAGATCGTAGTTCGATCATCTCCATCTTTATCGCTGAAATAAAGCGAGTGTGAGAGAGATGGAGGTATTCGAACTCCGATAAGGGGGACGTGGTAACGTTACCACGGCCAGTCTTCATACAGGATGCTACAGAAAATTAAACTTGAATGGAGATATTATAAAATCGCAAATATCCAGGCATTTGGCAACTCAATAAAGTAGTGTATGTCCTAATATATCAATATCATCACTTTGTCCCTTAATTCGCCAAAAAGCTCTCGTTGATACTGAATAAATTACTCCATATGATTGAAAAAATAAAGTTGAGTATGTCCCACCGGGTGGACTTCGTTGAATTAGGAGTCAAAAACCAGTAAGTCTCAATCTCTATTCCATCACAATAACCTCGGAAACTAGAAGTGATAGCGATAAGATTTTCACAAATATTTACATCGATATACCTATTTAGGGAAACACCGGACTACCCGTGCGAATTCTAACAAATCTATGGTAGGAATTAAATGAGAACAACATTCTATCGCTCTAGCCCGTTTCAGAGAAGGCAATAGACTAGTGTTAGAAAGTTGTCATGGCAACACAAATAACAATAGACTGACGGGTTAGTTGATTAAGTCTAGAAATTTCTTTCAGGAAACGCGGGTCCGGTTGAGACACGCCTTGGTGTATGAACTTGACGAATTGCAATGATCTATGGTAGAAGGGTTACACGAGCATATGGTTTAAAAAATAAATCGACTTGTACTCGTACGATCATGGCTGGTGCTTTCAAGATACTGTTTTAAATATTATAAAAAAGTATCTCGCCCCAACGCCCATCGCCACGACTGATTAGATAAGTTAAAATATTTGAAAGCGTATAAGCTTTCAGAGTATTTTATGATAAGCAAAGGCATCCGAGACCATGCATAAGCATCATATAAATTAGTATGGCAATGCTTTGCTTTGCTGTGTTAAAATAATCACGCCACGCGTCGACTGTAGGTTCACAAATTATGTCAGTATTTTTTCTGCCATTTTGTGAGTAGATACTTAAGCTATCAACGACACCTGCATCCCGATTATCACAGGACGGCCCACGAGCTTTGTCGCCGCGACATCGGTTTTTCTAAGCATTCTAATTAGAAAGAGACGGATAGTCTATCTCGCCGCGACACAGCTCGCGGGCCGTCTTATAATAACAGTGCTGAACTAACTGACGCGAGGCGATAAAATCTACCCCATCTTTCTAATTCGGACGGTACGAATGAGACAGGAGTCGCTGAGTCGCGCCTAACGTGACTTAACAGCAAGTTATGCTAAACGTATGCGAATGCTACCTAGCATGATCGCGTTTATATCGAACATAAACCATCTGTCCCGTCCGTGTATGTTTTTGTGGGAGGGACGAATGCTTTATGTCCTGTAGGCGGGGACATTCGACCTTATTGCAATGCAGTAAGATCTAAAATTGCATGCAGTAAGTGATGATACGTCCGAAACTGTAAGAGTAAATCCTGTCAAAAAAACGCAAGCAATAAAGCTACCTCATAGTCAAATCACAAAGTCGTTTTTCGCTTGCGTTCGTTTGACAGAATTTACTCTTACAGTTTGGGATAGAGTTATAGTGTTATACCTACCTATGAATGACTCGAGCACGGTTCTTTTCCTTGTCTGATAAGGCACAACACTAGTTTACACTGGAATGACCAACCGGACAGAAACTAGGTACGGTCAGGCAAATTGAATTATTGGTCACTAACCTTGCCACAATTTATGTTACTGACATCGTGACAAGGTTGAAAATAGCTTACAAGATTTGTCTGACTAAGTCGGTTTACTAGACCCCATACTTCAATTTGAACGATCGCCCTTGCACCAAAAGCCCATACCCACGATCGGTTCGTTAGTTTTAGTAGGTATGAAGGAAATTATTAAGAGTAGGCATAGGGAGTAGGTAGGTAAGTAGTAGGAGTACCAGGGGGCGCAAATTTGTGTGGAGTGACACGCTCCGGGATAGAAAGGGAAGACCGACCAGCCGCAACCAGTCATGAGTCGGCCACAATAGACCGGCTAAGCAGCCGTTAGCCAAATAGTTCGTTTACACTGTAATTCAACGACGCAAGCGAAATTCCCAGACTACTGACAATTACCCTATTACTAAGAGCACAAACATATTCTAGCTTCTATAAATAATCCGCTGAAGAATTTTGCACGAAAAAGCTTGTAACGTCTTCAATCAAGGCACGATCTAAAGATCTGCAGTACATTGAAATAACTCAAATGTAAACGTTCGAGCTCAATGTGTGTTTACCAACATTAAATATACAATGAAGTAGCGTGTCTACGCGCGTGTATGTTACACATGTATTTAAAATCGATCGCATGTTAAAACAAATTTGAAGGTGAACTTAATAACGAACCCGACTTCAAGCAGTTATAACTACACTGTATTCAGGGCGTCATTCTCTAAATCAGGGTGGTGTAATAAGAGAAAGGGGCGACATATTCTACTGGACTGCAAGCAGGAAGAAGTATACAGAATAAAGCACCTAGGTTCTCCAGACACACTACGGGACGCAGCCAGCAACACCAAGGCAATCACCAACTTTCTAGACGAGCTGGGGTGGTTATAGAGTAGCGCCACTCCGCCGTTTCACGCAAAATAGGCACGGCACAATGGATGTCGACTTGCGGAAAAACGCCCAGTATAACTAACTAAGTAACTAACAGGGTGGTGTAATACGAGAAAGGGGCGACAATGGGGAATGGATGAAAATTTTAGAATTGCCTGATTTTTTTTTGGTGATAGGAATAACCTTCCTTAGCACCAGAAAAAAGTTTCAGTTTTCAGCTCCGTCAATTATTTTTGAAAAATATAAACAGTTTCCTCACTTACGTTTTGGGTTAAGGACGGCGAATGAGACACTTTCCTTGATCCGTCTCATATTGCAAAAAATATTTTAAATATCTGACCCTGGCAATGACAAATATATCTGCTGCAGCTGTCAATATCATTGCCAGTGTCAGTTTACCACGGATATTTAAGATATTTACTTGTAATATGAGGCGGATCAAGGAAATTGTCTCATTCGCCGTCCTAACCCCAAAACGTAAGTGAGGAAACTGTTGATATAAAAATAATTGACGGAGCTGAACACTCTGAAACTTTTTTCTGGTGCTAAGGAAGGTTATTCCTATCACCAAAAAAAAATCCGGCAATTCTAAAATTTTCATCCATTCCCCATTCTTTAAAAAGGACCACGGCACCGTGAATAGCAGTCATACATTGGCCATATCTCGAACAAACAACAAACGCATTCGTCAACAAATATTTCTAACTCCAGCCGTTTCCGTGTATCCATTGTGAACACAACACAGCCAACCCTGATTTACCTTCAGAGTTGGCAAAGCGTAGGTATTGTGTGCCTGGAGAGTCCATAAAGAATAGTAGCGGAGCCGCCCGGACAGTTAGTCATCATCAAACGTTCCCTCAACGTTCAGGATCGTCAGATCATGTCCTATTCTTGTTGACCAGACTTCTCCAAAGGCTCTTATCACCCGCTTTATGTATGGCCTCGTGCAGATGTACTTGCAAGAATGGAGTGATGTGTGTGGCATCAAGCGGGTGGTCTATCTCGAGACCTCTGGCCCTCTACTTTTCCCGTCATAATAATCCTCCCCATACTATCCGAAGAACGTCGGGCAGTTAGTATGATAATAAATATCACATAAGCCTATCGGCCTCCCGCAAAGAATGCCACAATGACCGGACCTGCGCCACCCGCATCCAGCGGACTCCTGTGACCTTTACCAGGTCATCAGTCCACTTTGTGGGGCCCATCCATACCTACGCTGAGCCTCCCGTACGTGGACGCCACTCGATAACCTTTTCGCCTATAGTTACTCTTTGTTTTCGCCCCATTTCTACGTGCAATGTGCCCCGCCCACTACCACTTAAGAGCCCGTTAACGTGCTCACTAGCGCTATGCGTCCAAAGTTAAAACGGCCGTTGTTCTTTTGAGTTCATAGATCGACGAATCCAGGCTATCACAAGACGGCCCGCGAGTTCTCGCGATTTTTCTCGCACTATACCTTTCTTTCTAAGTTTTCTAATATGAGAGAGACGGGTAGTACGAGAAAAATCGAGAGCTCGCGCGCCATCTTGTGATAGCCGTGCAGCAACGTAAAAACTATTATGATGTATTCAAAAGATACTTAAATACAACATAAATTCGTTATGTGTGGCGCTATTGAGCACGTTAATTGGCTCTTAAGTTTACCAATTCGGATATTAAATAATAAAGGGAGATTGATTCACTCACAGACTTACACCCTTTGAATCACCCGGAATGTCTCAACAACGATCGAAGTCCATTCACTTATTTCAATCAATTGATGTCACAAACAATAAAAATTTCGAGTGGACACGCGCGCAAGCCCTCAAAAGGTCGCACCAACTGAATCAGTTGACTGAATAAATACTGATGCAACTGGTATAAATTAAATCAATCAGCTCTAATGATAGAATCCTGTCTGACCCTATTGTGATAATGTCTTTGCTTTATGGGCATGTGCCACTTAAATACAAAATACAGTGGGTAGTGGACTCCTTTTTTTAAATATCAATCGTTAAATTTAAATAATCACAATTCGTTATCAGTGGCGCTATTGAGCACGTTAATTGGCTCTAAAGTTTAGCAATTCTGATAATAAATAATAAAGGGAGATTGATTCACTCACAGACTTACACCCTTTGAGTCACCCGGAATGTCTTAACAACGATCAAATTCCATTCACAAAATTTCGAGTGGACACGCGCGCAAGCCCTCAAAAGGTCGCATCAACTGAATCAGTTGACTGAATAAATACTGATGCAACTGGTATTAAATTAAATCAATCAGTTCTAATGATAGAATCCTGCCTGTCCCTATTCTGATAATGTATTTGCATTATGGACATGTGCCATGATAGCTTCTTAAGAATGTGGTGATATCATGCTCTAAGGTCCAAGGGTGATAGTGAGAATATTGTGTGTAAAATTAAGCTTTAAGATAATGTTGGCAGGAAAAAAACAATACTAAAATAAATTAGGCAAGCAATGTATGCATCATGGCACAATTAAAATTGCATGATTATTGTCTCATTTTAAGGAAAAAAGACTACATGCTTGCGATGGGG
Organism: Epinotia brunnichana; assembly: GCA_963854355.1. NCBI lineage: Eukaryota > Metazoa > Arthropoda > Insecta > Lepidoptera > Tortricidae > Epinotia > Epinotia brunnichana. The sequence continues at coordinate 16,101,731 of OY977952.1, forward strand.
ATTAAAAGGAACTTATCTTAAGGTGCATAAAGGTGGATTTCCCAAATATTGGTCCACTGAATGTTTTTCATCGTATCTTAAAGACTAAGTATTAGTGAGTTGATGAATTGTTGAATAAAATATTATTGAAATATAGGGCTGATAGGTTAGGTACTCAAGTATGGTAACAATTTTGAGAATATTCTCAGTTTTGTATGGGGGGACATTCACAATTTTGTATACTTAGTTGTCAATAAAAAACTTTTAATGTTTACAAGAACTGCTCACCTGTGTCCATAGTCAAATGTAATCTCTATACACTTGGCTTTATCATATACAGGGTGTGGCCTGTAATAGGAGCAAATATTCAAAAGGATGCTTCCTTAGAGCATTTGCAGTAGTTGTGGGCTATTCATTTAATATTTTTTTGGATTCGGAAAAATTTTGATCTAAAGTTATGACCTCCAGGTAATGTATCTTGGCACCACGACATAATAGCACAACAGTCAATGCAGATTTAGAGGTAACATCATGTAATGAGTCAGAATAGTTTTTGCATTTTTGTTTTCAAAAGATATTTTTGTGATTTTTTTTAATTTTTAATTAATTTTTTTAAATAAAAAGTTACTTATAGCACTCCAGAAGACTAAAACAATACAAGTTAACGTATTTTGAAGAAAAAATTTTTTTATTTTTTTTTTGAAATAAAACCACGCGGAAATAATTTTTTACAAGCTTAATAATGTACGGTTTATTTATTTGCTCCTATTACAGGCCACACCCTGTATACATTGGCCTAGATGTGGATTCAATGCACAGTGGGTACTTTTTTCAAAACCAACTTAATGATTTTTTTTACAAAAGAAACTTCTCGTAGTTCATAATAATCAAAGCTTGTAGACAACAATTAGCTATGTTTACATACTAAGTTATACAGGGTGACTGGTAATTCGACCTATTCCTTGAAAGGGGTTATACAAGAGCTAATTTGCAACCATTTATGTCCAGTCAACCAGGGGTCGAAACTCGCTGGTTTCCGAGATATTCGAGTTTTTAGTTTGTATGAAAAAAATTCTCCTTGCAGCCTTAAGCTGGTGATTGTGACAAAAGTACTTCCATTTGGATGGTAAAAAAACATTTTTGTCACAATCAGCACTTTAAGGCTGCAAGGCGATTTTTTTTTTCAAACAAACTAAAAACTCGAAAAATTAAAAAAAATCGTTGTTTTGACCCCTGTAGGTCTATCACGTAATGCATTGTACGCGCGTCAGGTAGATCTAAATGTCACTTTTTAATTGGAAAATTGACAGTTAAATTGTACCGACGCACGTTCGGAACGTTACGTGATTACCCCTCAGGTTGACTGGACATAAATTGTTGCAAATTAGCTCTAGCATAACCCCTTTCAAGGAATAGGTCGAATTACCAGTCACCCTGTATAGATAAATAAAGAATTTTGGACTTTGAGAACGGTATGGTATGTGCTATATAAATAAATAAATATATTAGGGGATGTCTTACACAAATCAACACCTCATAGTAAGCTGAATAAGATTTGTGTTATGGGTACCAGGCAACAATATATTTCATAGATATAAATACATAAAAAACATCCAATACAAATAGTCATGATCATCTCATCACACAAATACATCCGGCGAGCAAGATTCAAACTCGGGACCATTAGCTTCATAGGCAGCGTCTACACAACAACTAGGCTAAAGTGGGCATCATTTCGGTTTTAACTGGGCTAGTGCTAATATTTCTCGAGCTCTGAGGTCCAACTTCTTAAAACGAATGTGTTTAATACTTGTATCCACCCTTGTTTAAACCCTTCAACCGCCTACGAAACCAACGCTACGTATAACCAGTTGTGTGAAGAATTATTTTTCTTGCTACGAAACTAGTTAAATACAAAGAATTCTTCCTTGTTGGAAACCTGTTACGATTGCAAAACACTATGTAGGTTAGGTAGCTTCAGATGCCCGAAGGGCAAACAGACCAGAAATAAGAGCCCCGTCCGTCCGTCCGCGGTGCTCCGCCGAAACTGTCCAAATTCGAAAACAATGTCGTAACTGGTTTCATAGGAAGAAAAAAAAACTTCGTACGTAACCAGTTTCGTAGCAATAAAAATAATTCTTCTCTTCTCACATAACTGTTTATGTAGCTCTGGTTTCGTAGGCGGCCGCAGGGTGTTCAACATATGGACGTCAATCATGGGCACTAACTAAAAAACACAGAAAATCACTCCAAGTGTGTCAAAATAGCATGGAAAGAAGCATGTTACACAACATAACTGTTAACTAAAGGATAAAATATGATTAGTAGATATTAAACAGAAAACAAAGGCAGCTGATGTTAACAACAGTATGAAAATAGTTATTTGTGTCACAAGGGAGCAAAATAGTATATTTACGGCGAGGGCGGTGTATTGAATCCTGAGCGTAGTGAGGGATTCAAGTGTTAACGCCCAAGACGAAAATAATTTTGCTCCTGAGTGACACATGTAACTTTTCACACCGTCTATGAGCAAAACATTTGCAAAAAAAAACAACAAAAAATAACAAAAAAAACAAAAAAAAAAACAACAAAAACAAAAAAAAATAAACAAAACCAAAAAAAACAAACGAAACAAAAAAACAAAACAAAACCAAAACAAACAAAATCAAGGAACAAAAAAAAACAAAAAAAAATAGAAAAAAAAACAAAAAAACAACAAAAAAATAACAAAAAAACACGAAACAAAAAAGAAAATAACAAAAAACCCTAAAAAAATACAAAAAAAAAGAAAAATACAAAGAATACAAAAAAACAAAAACGAAGAAAATAACAAAAAAACTAACGAAAATACAAAAAAACAAAAAAAAACAAAAACAAAAAACGAAACAAAAAACAAACGAAACTAAAAAACGAAACAAAAAACAAATGAAACTAAAAAACTAAAAAAAAAAAACCAATAAAAAAACAAAACAAAAACAACAAAAAAACAGAAAAAACAATTGAAACAAACGAAACAAAAAAACTAAAAAAAAATAACCAATGAAACGAAAAACACAAAAAAACAACAAAAAAAGAACAAAAAACAAAAAAAACGAACAAAAATAAAAAAAACTACCAAAAAAACAAAATAACAACAAAAAACAAAAAAAACGACAAAAAAATCAAATTAACAAGCAACAAAAACAAAACATAAACAACAAAAAAACGAAAAAAAAAAACAAGAAAACCAATTGAAACAAACGAAAAAAAAACCAAAAAAATAGCAAAAGAAACAAAAAAAAAACAACAATAAAACAAAAAAAAACAACAAAAAAACAAAAACGAACAAAAATACAAAAAATCGACCAAAAAAACAACAAAAAAGATAACAAAAACTTAAACAAACAAGAAAAAAAATACAAAGAAAAAAAAAACAAAACAAAAAACAAATAAAACAAAAAAAAATCCTCATACATATATATTTATATATATACGCACATTGCACGTAGAACCGATGGCCGTTGGGGCGGAAAGGTTCTCGAGTGGCGACCACGTAACAGAAGGCGCGGCGTGGGTAGGCCCCCCACAAGGTACACTGATGACCTGGTAAAGGTCGCGGGAGTCCGCTGGATGCGGGTGGCGCAGGACCGGTCATTTTGGCACTATTTGGGGGAGGCCTATGTCCAGCAGTGGACGTCTTTCGGCTGATATGATGATGATGATGATGATGATGATGATGATATATATACGTTTGTCGATTAAGATGAAATTACAATCGATTATTTTATCAAGATTCTATTGGCACATTGCGTAAATGCTACAAGCCAATGAATAAATTAAAAAAGTAGCTTGAACAGAAAAGTAGCATTTTGGTCCCTCTCGTCGGGGACCAAAACTTACTTTTCTGAATGAGAGGTGTGAAAAACTAAAATGGAAGTGGACTGGGAACACAGAAAAGTGGTCCAAAGATATTACAACATGGTAAGTATCCAAGAGGTGGAAAAAGGAAGAAAGGGAGACAGAAGAAAAGATGAACTCAAAGACATAGCTGGAGCCATGTGAAGAAGAGAAGCTCAGGATAGAATCAGATGGAGGACTCTGGGGCAGGCCTATGCCAAAGGCAACCAGACAATATCTGAGGAAAACGGCTATCAGTCAAGGTCCAACTTACTTGAATTACATTAGATTAGAGTAGATTTTTAATTTATTTATTAACAATTTTACATAAAGTGCATGCTTGTTTTCAAAACAGGGGCAGGCAGACGCATGGGTGGAGAAAATCTGATGTCATAAAGACAGACTGTAAAGGCCGGGCCACACCGACTGCGTGTGCAGCACGTATGCGTCGACGTAAGCGTAGACGTGCCCAGCACCTCTGTCACACCGGGTTACGCGCGTGTCTACGGCGTACCTGCTGCAGGGAGCTGCACACGCAAAGCGTGCGCACGCTGCAGCTCCGTATCGTCACCAGCCGCCATTTGCGTACTATTATATATGATTAGCACTATGTTTGATGGCAGTTCTTCTGACAAATAAATAGCACTGTTTTTACTGTTATGTGAAGATCTTCCTCCTTATTTTGGATTTTATGCGACATCCAAAAAAGTTGAATCTCACGACGATCGATTTTTCTGGTAGTTCGGCATGTCAAGAGATGGTTATACGCTCGCGGTCAAACAATTCGGGTCACCCTAAATTAAATAACCGCAATAGGTTTTTTTTTTATATTTAACACTAGTTTTATTTACATTATATACTATAATAATCTCAAATAATTCAATAGAACTAGAGACGATAGTTCAGGAATTGGCTACAGAGAGTACAAAAGTGGGACTGTCACTGAATGCTGGAAAAACAAAAATCATGACGAACAGTGAAAAAACCAGAATAAAAGTAAATAATAAAGAGATCGAATATGTAGAAGAATACACATATCTCGGACAGATTATCGTCCCAACACTGCAGATGAATAAAGAAATAGACCAAAGAGTAACAAGTGCATGGAAGCGATATTGGTCCCTCCAAGAGGTAATGAAAAACAAGTATTTCCCACAAACACTAAAAAGAAAAGTATATAACATATGCATACTACCATGTGCCACATATGGAAGCCAAACATGGGCCCTCACAAAAAGAAACACGCAGAAGCTGAAAGTATGCCAACAAAACATGGAGCGCAGCATGCTTAACATAAAAAGGAAGGACAAGGTGTCCCTAACAAAATTAGGAAGAAAACCAAAGTGGCGGATATAACACGGTGCATCAAAAAGTTGAAATGGAGGTGAACAGGACACATGATGAGGGAAAAAATGGAAAAGTGGACAAAGGACATCACAGAATGGTATCCAAGACTGGGAAAAAGAAAGCAAGGAAGACCTATAATGAGATGGGAGGACGATATTAAAAAGAAAGCAGGAACAATATGGAGAAGGGAGGCTAAAGACAGAACAAAATGGAAAGCTTGGGAAGAGGCCTATGTCCAAGAGGCAAGCTGAAGTTAGGAAAATAAAACAAATATATATAGAAAAATGAAATATTTATTTAAGAAAATAAATTAGTTTAAGTTGTTTAATAAGCATGCATGTAGTAAATAAAATGTAACAAAATAACTCAGGAAATAAAGGCTATCTTATCTTATCTTATATACTATTATTTATAATACTCAACTGTATTAGCAATTTCCGGAATCCGCTCATAAAAATATCAATATCCAAAAATGACGATTTCTGTGATATCTCGCTCCATTAACGTTGTTTTTTCCATGGGTTGTTACGAGTCAGATTTAAATCTGGTAACATCAATTTACTGTTATTTTTGTAGTATTGATGTAGAATAAATAAAGATCACGACAAGAATTAAAAAAAAAACTGTATGACCTTGCACTATTTTAGAAAATATGACCGTATATAGGTTATAGGTTGTACGCGGGCTGGGTTTCCGCAACTCGACGTCATAAATGCGCCTATTTTGCGTAGGGGTTTTGGCACTACTGTTATTCGTGCCAACCCAGTTCCACCAGGAAGCCTAGCAGACCCTTTACGTTGCCGACGGCCTCCGGTAGTGTTAGTAGGTAGTTCCGAGGTACTTTGCCCTGTAGTCCGCCACTCCAGGACATGTCAGGATGACGTGGGCGGCTGTCTCGTATGAGTATAATATGACGGTATTTTACCGACCCATATTCTTTGTGCGCGAGTGTAGATAGATCTCATATATTTTAAATGACACTAATATACACAACGGCTATTACAACTGGAGAAAGACTCATATTCATTAAGCAAACCTCCACGCGCACTAAAGAAGTTGTAAATAAATACAAGAGAGCTGTGCGTGTCCGTACCTGTCCGGTCTGTCCTCTAATAGGGAACGCCGGCAAATACAACGACATCACTGCACGCATCGAAGCGACGTTGCCGCTCCGCTCTGTGTACGCCCTCCGGTGTGACATGTCGTATGAGGATACATACATTACAACGCAGCGGTGTACGTGCTGCGCACGCAGTCGGTGTGGCTCGGGCTTAAACCAATCACCCATGACACACTTCATCCATACTCCCATGGTTGGCCCTTGAGATACACATGGAGAAAAAGGGGGTGATGCTATTCTAATTGACACCACATTTTGGTGTTATGCAAAAGGATTTGTGCATATAATTCAAACCTCTATCTTAAAAATTTATCTGATGATATCTTTAATGATAAAGGAAAGGATTACAAGTAATTGTTTAAAGCTTTCACAGCGAAGTTTACTCTTTTCAATTCTACACGGTCATCTTGCGCTGTCATGAATCAAAAATAGAACCAAATTGTTTTCAAACTTTACAAGTACCTAAATATTATTCAAAACATCAAGCCACCTACCAATGTTGTTTAAATGAAGCTCCTCAGCCTGGAATGTGAAGCGTGCATCACTAACGTCTTTCCCGACGGGGTAAAACACAACAGACACAGTGCGGTAACTTCTGTACATATATACATCAGTCGCGGTCTGCCTAATGACCAAATGGTAGTCATCCAATATCACTGTGCGTGTTTTCGTCAATTGGTCAAGTATCCTCTTCCTGTTCGCCTCCTCTTCGGCTTCTTTATCACCATTGCATGCCATATAACACACATAAAATAGCAAAAAATACAAACTGATTTTCATATCGCCTATTGCCTACCTGGAAACGGACTAAAACTCTCACTGGACACTTAATACTTCTGAGTGTAATTATTCTTTGTCATGTACCGTTATCGTAGATTCGATATCGGTGTGTTTTGGAATATTTTATCTTGAGTATAACGATTGAAATTAATAAATAAGATAAACCACTGGCGAGAGTACCAGTACCACCTACCGACTGCTCCCAGTGACCTAATCTAATGATCCGTCCGTCAGCGTCACTGTCACTAATCGACTGTCAAATATGACTTAAAAATTGGACATTCGGATATCGAACACTCCGTATGATGGAGCGATTTCAACACAAAATTTAAAGCAAAAGAAATTGACTTTTTTAATTTATTTTTATATAACACATTAGTTTATACACTTTTGCGTCTCAAATAATCAAAAATGTTACAAAAAATATATGCGGAGTTTAGTAAAAAAATCAAGTAGGTATCTGACTAAGTAAGGCCATTAAACACCTAGCAATTTGTCACAACAACTCGCTCATACAGAATGAGACAGCAATACATACTTTTCGTTCTAAAACACCTGCGGCGCACTGTGGGGCTGAGATTCGGCTCTCCATAGAAATAGACATTTGAAAATTTTAGGATGCTTTTTTTTCGGAAAATGCCTTCTTCTAGTCATTACAATACCACAAAATGATCTGAAAGTAAAACGAAAACTGTTATATCCTCGTGAACGGTTATAATACTAATTATTTCAGATTTTTTGATTTACTCTTTTTTTTATTTTTTTTTATTTCTTACTCAACAAAAATTACGATAAACTTAATCTAAATCTTCGCCAAACTGCATAACAGTTTGTTGGCGAATATACACTCTTTATAATTATGTTTTGGTATCTATATTATGTGTACATTCTACATATGATTTTAATTTTAGGGTTCCGTAGCCAAATGGCAAAAAACGGAACCCTTATAGATTCTTCATGTCTGTCTATCTGTCTGTCTGTCCGTCCGTATGTCACAGCCACTTTTTTCCGAAACAATAAGAGCTATTACTGTTGAAACTTGGTAAGTAGATGGATTATGTGAACCGCATTTAAGATTTACACATAAAAATCGAACAAAAACATTAAGTTTTGGGGGTTTCCCATACTCAAAACTAAAACTTAAATTTTTATTTGTCGTCCAACCCATACGTGTCGGATATCTATGGATAGGTCTTTAAAAAATTATACTGAGGTTTCTAATATCATTTTTTTTCTAAACTGAATAGTTTGCGCCAGAGACACTTCCAAAATAGTAAAATGTATGTCCCCCCCCCTGTAACTTCTAAGATAAGAGAATGATAAAACTAAAAAAAGTATATGATGTACCATGTAAACTTCAACCGAAAATTGGTTTGAACGAGATCTAGTAAGTAGTTTTTTTTATACGTTATAAATCGTAAACCGCGATTTATTTTACGGAACTCTTCATGCGAGTCTGACTCGCACTTGGCCGCTTTTTTAAGAAAGGTTGCACTTTTTTTTAAATAAATGTTTTTAGAATTACCTATTACTAATCGTTTTGACTAAGTATATTAAATGATTTTGAGTCTGTTCGGAGTAAAGACTTACGAGTAATAATTATTTTTCGAAAAAAAAATATAGAGCCGTTAATTAAAACTTATTTAACTCCTAAATTACCAAGAAATTCGTGAAATCCTCGCAATAACGGATAAAACTAAATATTTCTGATTTTTTGATATATTCAAGTTATAAAAAAAATACTTTGTATAAAACCGTTTTGTTTTTAAAAGGACACGCTGTGTAAAAAAATCGAGTACGTCAAAAATCAGAAATAATTCGTTTAAAAAGCGTCTGCGAGGTTTTAACGCTGTTCTTGGTAATTTAGGAGAAAAATATGTTCTAAATAAAGGCTCTAGGTACACATTTTTTCCGAAAAAAACATTACATTACATTAAAGACTAACGTTTACACCGAAAAGACTCAAAATCATTTTCTATAGTCAAAACGATGAGCAAAAGGCTAACAAAAAAACATAAAACAAAACTCAAAAAAACGGTTATGGGCCTACCACGCTGCACCTTCCGGTACGTGGTCACCACTCGAGAATATTTCCACCCCAACGGCCATCGTTTCTACCAAAGGATTCTACGTGCAATATGCCCCGCCCACTGCCACTTAAATTTAGCGATTCGGAGGCAAGGACCAGATAACCCCTTTTCAGGCTTAAGCCTATCAATTAGGTAGCCCTATCAATTTGATAACCTTATGATAAGGTAACCTATTGATAGGGTAACCCTATTGTTATGGTAAGCATATCAGATGTGGTAACCCTGGTAACCGTAACAAAACCCTATCGAGATAGGGTTTTGTTGGGGTTTTATTAAGGTTACCTTATGGTTACCACATCTGATATGTTCGAGCCGATCGTCTGCCCGACCCTTAAACGCCTCTCGTGTGTACGCCCTTTTAGTTTGAACAGTGACATTTTCGTTTGCAAGGTGCCAACACGGCTTCTCTGTCGAGTAAAAGACACGTCAGAGTTCAGTCGAAAAAACGTGTGCCATTTTTTGTAATATCGCTCGTTTTGTGGACAAGGTCCGAGCGTGTTTGTTTGTAAGGTGCCGGTTAATGTACGGCCCAATAATTGGCGCCCACTATATCTATGTCTCTTTTTAACTCATACAAAAAGAGAGAGATAACGATAGATGGACGCGTATTATCGGGCCGTACATTAACCAGCACCGTTTGTAATTTGGTGAACGTTCTTGGAGACTTGCCAGAGAAGTGATTTGTGCCTGTGACGGATCGCGCATGTCGGCACCAGCCCGCGTAGCCCACGGCGCTTCACGGCCCCGGAGACCAGCTTCGGAGACTTGATTAAACTTAACTGACCCTTGACGGATACCAGACAGACTTGACACGATATCGCGTCGATGGGAACCAGTAAGTTAACTCCACATTTTGTATAAAAATTTGGCATAAGAAGACCCACGAATCGTGTGTCACGTCGGTTCCTCGCATTAGGCGAGGTACTGAACAGATATGCTTACCATAACAATAGGGTTACCCTATCATTAAGGTTACCTTATCATAAGGTTACCATTATGGATAGGGTTTTAAAAACAACTTCTAAAATTACCCTATGGAAAACCCCAATAAGGGTAACCGGTTCCGGTCCCTGTTCGGAGGTCTATATCGGTTACTTTCTTGGTTCTGCTGCGAATAGCCTCATTTCTGATGCGATCGTGCAGAGAAACCCATAGCCCTCTCCATTGCCCTTTGGGTGACTTTGAGCCTTCTTATGAGGCCGTGCCATACGTCATCACTAGCAACACACACTGGTCAAAGACTCTCGTCTTGAGACACTGCGGAATATTGGAGGTAAAGATGTGCCGTAGCTTTCCGAATGCTGCCCAGCCGAGTCGGATTCGACGATTGACCTTTTTCTCAAAGTTGGAACTACCTAACTGGACTGTGGACAGTCTGTCCTAGGTATATATAATCGTCTACAACTTCGAGCGTAAAGTGTCCGATTGAAATGGGAGTTGGTATTACATGGACGGTATTAAAACATAACAACTATACAATAACGAAAAAACAGCATCTGTTTTAGTTAAATTATAATTAAGGCACTCTTTTAAGAATTATAAAAGCACCCTCAGAACAACCGACAGAGACGGAGCTATAGTTGGAATGAGACAGCTATCATTAAATTCGTAGCAAGTTGCATTGTGATAAATTGCAAGGTGTGTAATGGCCTTTAAATACGTCTCGATCGGTGTTGTCAGTTGTTGAAAAATATCCACACAAAGAGGTAAATTATGTATTAAAATAACAAAAAGTCAGAGGGCCTGCCGCGAAAAGAAAACCAACTTCGTTCGTGTATCTTATCTCCGTCTCTGTTGCACTTGCTTGTTCAAGCGACAGAGAGGGAGATACATTCGTTTATTAACAAAAGATTTAATTACAAAGTACAACAAAATGTTCATCAAAATAATGATTTATAACGATAACAAATGTAAAAACGATTTAGACTAATATCAACATGTTTCTAATGAAATCTGAATGATAGCATATCTCATAAAGAATCACTTTACGGGACAAAATCTGATAAGTATTTATAATTATTCAAATTGTGTGAAATTAGGGGACGTCAAAATAATAACATTAAAATTCAATGGTACTTTTCGTTATGTGATATGGTATCCCGAAAATCTTTTTGCTAGTCGGCAAGTTCTGCGCGCGCATGTTCATCACATCACAACTCCGTGAATATTTAGAAACCAAATTAGTGGTAATTTAATATAATGGCTTCGACCGCGAAGCAAGAAGTTAACCGCGAGGTTCAACTCTGTAAAGGCTCGTGTAAAAAATCGAAAATGGAGAATAAAGTGACTGTTGTACTGGGTGCTCAATGGGGAGACGAGGGCAAAGGAAAAGTAGTGGATCTTCTTGCTGTAGACTCGGACATCGTGTGTCGCTGCCAGGTTAGAAATTGCCGGAATATATTTATGTTATTTCTATTCCATATCGGACTCTTAAATAATAACAAACTTGATCTTGATCGTCCCGGTCATCTTGGCAAATTTCCGTATAAAAACATTTCCGCCGTTGAAACGTTACTGTTGAGGTTATAGAGAAGTTTCATCATTCCAATTCATTGATTTTACCATGTCATAAGATCTAGCCGGGCTATTACAATATTCCGGGCTCAAGTACAGTTTTTTGTTGAAGCTTTTACTTTTGGCAGAGCGCCAGCGTGTTTGAAAACAATTTTATTCTGCTTGATACAATGTTTTTGTAGGATCGCGGGAGTTGGCAAATGTTTTGGCGGGAATCGTGGAGGGCGGTTGTTTAATGTTGCATAAAATGTGTAACGGGAATGTGTACTGGGATTTTATTGCGTAACTGTGCATGATTTTGTTACGTTGTTTTTTTCTAATAGTTTGTCGATTGAAGAACTGTCGTCGCGGTCGAGTGTAGACAGTGAAAACGTTACCGACCTTGGCTGAGGCGCTAATTGTGGAGTTTTGCCAAGGTCTGGGGCATTTATTGTCATGGTTATGCTATTGATGAGTCTGAATCCACACATTCTCTCAATCTAGGGATGTGTCTAAATTTAAGCTGTATCTAAATAAACTAATAAATTTGTAAGCCGATCAAGTTAGCAACTACTTTTAGTAACAGCTACATATTTTGATGTAGCTGATAGGGTGTAGAACATTACACACAATTGATTATTTTACCAAAAAAATACTATAGGTATATTGCCCCTGTTAGTATACCTACCAATTTATTTAATTTAAGAAAATTACATGTCAATAAAACACAATTATTCATTTAATTCTATTACAACATACATAAGCATAGCAGTAATAAATGGTTGATTTTTATTTTATTTTTAAATTACCTATGAGACATTTTCGGTTTATTATAGGTAATTATTTTCCGGTTTTGCTTGCAAATACAAGTTAAACTAGTGTACATACACCTCTGTCATTGTTGTATTACTTTTATTATTTCTTACTCACTTTTTCATTTTGACAACTGTCACTCCCTAGAAATGTGTATTTGCTAATAGTTATCTAATGGTACTTATGTGTAACCTGGCTAGGATACCTATTTAAAACTACTAGCTCCAATGCATATATTTTCGTCTAGTCAGAGCTGTTTTTTAGGTTCTCCCATTTGTAAGGAAATAATGTTTTCGATAAAAATTCAATACTGTTTAATAGTAATGTTATACTTGATAGTTCCATTTTGTATGAAAATATTCCACAGTAACACAATTAAAATATAAGGATATCACTTTTATGAGCAGAAGAAATTTAACTGTTCTTTTTTTCAAACTATTTGGGTAACAAATTTAACAGGCGAAAAAAGGGTCATTATTAGGGAAAGCGACACGGCCAAGCTATATGCTGATGGTTCTGCTTCGAGCCCATGAGTCAAGAAGTGGAGACCACAATTTGAATTGGACAACAGTTTTTAAGTGCCCTTTTCTACAATAAAAAACTCTTAGGGTTTCTATTTAACAATGAAAATAAACTACATTAAACATTACCAATATTGTTCCTATTACTTAGCGTTTGATCTAAGCATGTAATAAATATCAAAATAAATGTAATAGTTGTTAAGTACAGGATAAACTCTGGTCCCTATCCCTATCCCTATAGGCTATCCCTCTTTATATATTACCTCTTTATCATTTTAGTATCAATATTAATAAATTTAATAATACATATTCACAATTTCCTTGAATCACTATTATTATTATGCTTGCTCAAAGTTCACTTGACAGCAAGTTCAAAGTATATTGTTACAGTTAAATTATCAAGTCTTGTGACTATTTAGTCATTAATATGACCTACATACAACAGACAGATAAGTTGCCAGAATTATTTAGTTAATTTAACTGTGTCTGTTTCATGATAATCATTTGTTGTGGACTTGGAGGTTACTCACCTTTAGGTATAGTTTGGTTACTTTCACTATAATAACTGCAAGACATTATCATCATTCATTTCATTTAATTTTTCTGCATAGATTGTCTGAAAGACATCGCTTCGTAGCGATAAGACCGCGCGTTTCAATTTTGATCAATGTTATCTTAGATAGAATGTTTGATTTTTATTCTCAAGCCAAGAAATTCTGAAAACGTCTCTGACGTTATGAAGGAATGAAATCACGTGTTGTCATTATTATGTTGTAAATTAGCCGCTTAGTGTGTGTAAGTATGCTGTTGTCATTGCCAGCCTTGTGTTTGTGTGAGTCACGTATAACGCATGCTCTGTTATCACTTGGAGATGTTGAATAAGAACCATCACGACAGAAAATACTTCTTCCGTACAAATCGCTTCTTCGTTAGGGAGCTACTATGCCACAGACATGTTAAACTTGTAACAGTTAGGCCTACGCAATTTAAATCCTCTACCATTCCGTCCCGGTGTGTATAGGCCTTTAAGGCGACCTAGGTTCGTGGTCTTCTCTCTCTCTCACTGAGCATAAGCGTGAGCGAGATGGAAGTGCGTGTTTGGAAGCGCGGATATCATGTTTTTTGATTTTAATTTTTTGTGCGTTTTAATAAATAAAAAAAACCGGCCAAGTGCGAGTCGGACTCGCGCACGAAGGTTTCCGTACCATTATTAATAAGAATATTTATTTTATTTTGTTTTAAGTATTTGTTGTAATAGCGGCAACAGAAATACATAATCTGTGAAAATTTCAACTCTCTAGCTATCACGGTTCTTGAGATACATCCTGGTGACAGACAGACGGACGGACGGACGGGCAGCGAAGTCTTAGTAATAGGTTCCCGTTTTACTCTTTGAGTACGGAACCCTAAAAATTATAGCTGATTCCACTCAAACATGACATTGCCGATTTTTAGAACCAATTTTAATATGTTTAGCTGTAGTGTATAATTTGTTACGATTTTTTAAAGTGTATTTTAGACCTATGTTCGTGATTTTTTTCTATCGAGCGAAAGTCAAAAACTCAGGATTCGAATAGCTGATTTCCCTAGAGAAAGGCCTCAAGATTGCTAATTAAATTAAATTTAGGGCAGCCGTCTTATAATCCAAACAAGAGCTACGACTTTTTATAAATCCGTTTTGTGAGCTCACGTCGCCTTAATCCTTAACGTCCTCAGTGGATCATTAGGTACAGTCGCCATCACATACATAGGTACACTATAGGTGTTCAAAAATATCGGCACATGCACCCTAATGCCTTGAAAATAGAGGTGTGTTCCGATGTTTGTGACGTGCTTGTTTGCTCCGATGTATGTGATGGCGACTGTACAGAGGTCATTGCGCCATTAAGTTTTATTAATACATATGTATAGAGATCAAGTTCAAAGATAAATCAACCGTGATTGCATACAAGCAGGATTTGAACATGCGCTTCGCCAATCTAAGGCAACAAAGTTACTTGTTCATTTTGGCTGTTTGTCAAACGGCAGGTTGCAGATGTGTGCGCGAGCGTTCCCTTGGCTCCGCCAGGGTTGTATTCCACTTGTCCAAGATCTCACTCACTCTTCAAGCAAAATGTGAGACGCAAATACATTTGATCAAAGATCTTGGACAGAAATTTGACGAGTGGAATACCACCCTGAGCACCATGAGGTTTTAGACGTTAGTCCGTCACTCGCTGACACCGTTCGATAGAACGAGACGATATTATCTTGTCACTTATCGCGTGATAATACCAACTATGCTACGGGGCCGGGTTCCCTAGCTAGGCGGGATGCTTAATTTCCCCACGAAAAAGCGTAGGCACTGCATGTGGTCAAAGTCCGTTCTGCATCCTGCGTCCGGCACAGATTACATAAAAAATATACCTACTTCACTCTTATGCAAACGCAAGAATTCTTACGCTCTCGTAATTAAATTATTACTAGCGGCTCTGTGAATGAGTTTTGGCCCAAGCTGAAGCAGAGAACTTCGTTCGCTTCGCTCGGTCGTTCAATTACTCTGTGTAATAGTTTGCACTTTTCAAGCGAAAATGCCAAGAAAATGAAAATGTCAAGAGTCGAAATCGATCGGCACTGCACACGAAAACGATGGCTTTGGGGCGCCGGCGCTCCAGCTGTTAATAATAATACCATAAACAGTGTTTCTTGTAAAAAAACCAAGGGCTGTCAGTATTCTTATCTAATCCGAAGGGTCTGTTGAGACTGAAAAGTACCTACGAGTTCATATACTATGAATTCAAAATAACACAATTCGCGTTGATCGCATCGTGCGTGTATACACTAGCATTATACATTTATTATATAGGATTTTTTCTAGCTTGATTAGAATGACTGATGCCAAACTCACGTAGGTATATTACGTACCTACTGTTTTCACGGTAGGTAGACCTTTTATTAACGGTAGGTAGACCTTTGATTTGAGATCAAGTCTATATTATAAAATCCTCATAATCATAATCATAATCATAATCGTTTATTGCACCATGGTAAAATAAAAGTTCTTACAATATGTATGTGTCTCATGGACCCTGGACGGGTATAGCAAACTTAAATTATTAAATTGTTACCTACATTTGCTAGTGTGTAGGCAGAATTAGGAAAAGCTAAATTTACAAAGCAAAAACACACTATAGCTTATATAAATCTAAATTCAATTCAATATAGTATACATCATAAAATCAAAACAAAAAAAAATACTTTCGCTCTTATTATTTATCACTAAAATAATCTTCTACTGTGTAATATGTTTTGTTTGCTAGATATGATTTTAACTTTTTTGCGTAAGTTGTGTCTTTTTCTTCTGCCTTTAAATAGTTTGGGAGATGATTATAATATTTAACTGCTGCATATTGAGGGCTATTTCGGAATATTTCAAGATTTGGGACAGGTAATATAAGTTTATGTTTTAGTCTTTTATTTTGTTGCTTCTTGAACAGGTGAATATTCTTCCGCACAAATATACATAATTCCAATATATACATACAGGGCAAGGTTAATATGCCGTGTTTGGTAAAATAGGGCCTGCAACTATCCCGGTTTCGTATGCCCACCAGTACACGTATGCATTTTTTTTGCATTATGAATAGGTCATGAGCATCTGTACTGTCACCCCACAAAATAATGCCGTACCTGAACCACGAGTGGGCATAGGCGTAGTAGGCAGAGAGTGCTGTGGCAAAGTCTGTTGTTTTGCGGAGCGTGAATAACCCATATAGAAACTGGGATATTTTTGTTTTAGTAATTGAAATGTGTGGATATTGGAAGTGATTAAATTTTTACAAGCATTAGTTGTCCCTTGGAAAAAATATGAATTTCGCTTACCAATACAAAGTGACATTCTATTATGAAGTGACATCTATCATTCTAATCAAGCTAGAAAAAATCCTATACATAGTTGGCCAAGCCTACCATAAGCCTACATTATCTAGACAAGAAATAGAGCTGTATTCAGATTTTGAGGCACCGGCTTTGCGTACTCTACAACAGCTATTCCTATTAAGTCTTGTGTTAATTTGAAACGCTAACGCATTTACCGATTAGGGCGATTAGCAGATATGTGATAAAACGGTGCGCACAAATTGAGGAATTTCTTGACGATTTACGTCCTTTTACCTTTCAGAGTTTAATAGTAACACTGCCTAAAGGGACACAGTTCACATCTTTCCAACGTTAGCTTTTATTATTAGAAATCAAACGAACTTACCAAGTGAAGTTCGATGTTAATTGTGTGAGGGTGTTGGTCCAAGACGTCTTATCATTCTTGACTTGTAGTAGACGCATCGTGTCGCCATCATCACGTGTATACAAAGCTTAATAAAAATTTAAACGTTTCTTACGTCGTCTGGAACGCGCCCAATACCACCTGTCATTTAGTTTAAAGTTTTTATTTCACGACCTGTAAGGCTAGGGAACGAATTAGTATAATTAGGGGCATGGGCGGGAGTCTAGACGTCTTGGACCAACACCCTCACACAATTAACATCGAACTTCACTTGGTAAGTTCGTTTGATTTCTAATTGTGTTCGTGTGTTGGTCCAAGACGTCTTATCATTCTTGACTTGTAGGATGTTTAAAGAGTCGTGAAATATAACACACATTTTTATATACTTCGTATATTATTTAACATTTTAACGTTGTACAAAAATTTAAATGAATTAACATAATATGTACTCAATTTCTTCTTGTACTCAAATTAATAATATAAATTTCTATTATTATAACATAACATGTACTCATTTCTTCTTGTACTCAATTTAATAAAATTAGTAATATAAATTTACGGTTGTAATTACTATACTATAATATAATTGTACCTCTCCAAACTTATGTGAGACTTGAATTTAGAATAGTTTCTGCAAATGTATGTTGAACAATCGGTCTGTTATAAAACTTCGCAAACACTGACGAGGTTTCACCCCAACCTGCCGTTTTTCGAATCACGTCAATGTTAAGACCCAAAGCCTTTGCCTTGGAGCAAGACGCATGGCGTGTGCTATGGGAAGTAAACTTAGTAGTGTCTATGCCACTCTTGGTCATTATATCCTTGATCCAGCGGCTAATAGTTTGTGATCCTATACTCCCGTATGGTTTTTTGAAACTTACGAATAATTGTCCTGATTTATTAGAACGCAATCTTTCAGTCATTTTAATGTAGTCAACCAATGACTGTGCAGGGCAGATTTCTGGTTTTTCGAGAAAAAAAGGAATGACTAAGGCAGGTTGAGTTGCACCTACTCTTGATGTTTTGATAAGGTCAGTGATTTTAATTATAATTTTTTCCTTTGAACAACTAATGTTTTCTAATTTGATGAGGCTTAAAGTCTGTACCCTGTGTGCTGTTATTAAGGCCAGGGAGGTTACCAGTTTCTTTGATAACATTTCTAATGATATTTTATTGTTAGGGTAAAGGCCACCTAAATAAGTCAACACCGTGTTGGTATCCCAGGTAATGTCATATTTTGGGTTACTCGGCCTTAGCCGAAAGACTCCTTTAAAGAATCTTTTTATCAGTTCATTTGAACCAACATGTTTTCCAACTATTAACGAAATTGCCGAACGAAAGGAATTAAGAGACCCATATTTCGAGCCCTTATTGTGCATCATAGTTAAACATTTTAATATATCTGGGATCCCAGCACTATAACAATCTATTTTGTTGTCTGTACAGTATGACCACCATATCTTTAAACATGTGTTGTATTGTGTTATAGTGTTCTCTGCTAGAGAAGCTAGCATAATTTCGATCGACATAACAGGAACGCCACGTTTTTCTAATGCTTTCCTGACAAGGCTCCTGCAACCAGGGTAAGGCGCTCGTGAAGCGGGTGGGGCGTGCTGTTGATAGAAATTAATAATGACTTGTTAGGTTCGAAATATATTGGTTTTGAACACAATAATTTTTTGAACAAGGGGTACCAAGGTTGGGTTGGCCAGTGGGGTGCAACGACAATACCAATAGCTTTATCATTGATAATTTTTCTGAGTGTTTTTAATAGAAGTGAGAATGGTGGAAAGGCGTAAAAAAAATATTCAGACCAGGAAGTGGTAAAAGCATCAATAGAAAAAGCATCCGGATCCCTTTTCCAGGATATGTACCTGTCACATTTTTTATTACTTCTGGAAGCGAATAGGTCTATGTCAGGTCTGCCAAATACTTTTACTATCTGCTGGAATGCATAATCAGCTAATTCAAATTCTATGTTTGTTTGAGTTTTTCTAGACTCTGCATCTGCAATACAATTTTCTTTAGACTGGATGTAGGACGCAAACACGAAAATATTCCTAGTTTCGCACCATTGCCAAATTTCTTTAGCTAGAATATTCAAATGCTGGAATTGCACTCCTCCCATGCGATTTATGTAAGATATAGCGGTTGTATTATCTATTCGCAGAAGTATCTGACATTTTTTTAAGTTACTTGCATATGTCTTTAGTCCTATAAAAGCAGCTAGAAGTTCTAAGTAATTTATATGGTTTTTTGCCTCTTCTATTGACCATGATCCCCCCATCGAATTGCCATTGCAAGCCACACCCCATCCGGTTAGTGAAGAGTCTGAATAAATTTCTATTTCATAATGGTCACACCTAATATTGTTACAGGGTGCCTTTATATTTTTCAGCCACCAGTCAAAGTCTGATTTTAAGAACTTAGGCAACTTCATAATTTTGTTGTAATTGTCATTATTAAGTAGATTTAGATATTTAAGTCTTTCAAAGGCTTTTGTATAGACCCAGCCATATTTAACTGCTGGACATATTGAAGTTAGTAACCCAAGCAAGTGTGCGAATTCCCTTATTTTGCATTTATCTTTAGTATAAAAGGATAATAATTCCTGTTCAACTTTTAAACATTTTTCAGGGGGCAATTCTAGAGTCATGTCTATTGAGTTTAGCACAAATCCTAAAAATTTACACTTTTGCTTAGGAACAAGCATACTCTTATCATAATTTATGGTAAAACCAAGGTGTTCTAATAAACCACAAGCTTTAACTATACCTTTCCCTGCCTCTGAAACACTATCAAAAAAGAAAAGTATATCATCTAAGTAAACTGTACACACAATGCCCTGTTTTCGTAAGTGGTCAATAACCGGCTTCATCATTTTTGTAAAGATATAGGGTGCTGTGGATAATCCGAATGGAAGCACTTGGAATTCATATATTTTGTTCTGAAATTTAAATCTTAAATACCTTCTATATAGTTTATTAACACTTACTGAGAAATATGCCTCTTTAAGATCAATTTTTGCCATCAACGAATTGGTTGAGAGTAGTTTAGTGGCAGTCCTAATATCTTCAAGTTTAAAATGAGATGTATCTACAAACTTGTTAAGATTTTTTAAGTTTAAAATAAACCGCTTATCACCGTTTGGTTTTGGGATCAAAAAAATGTGAGAAAGAAACTGATCCTTACATGGTTGGCATTCAATTATAGCACCAATGTCTTGTAGATGGGAAATAGAGCATTGCATGTCTTCAGCCTGCGTACCTTTCAAGTTATTTTCAGGTAATATTATTTGTTGCGGTGTATGTACAAATGGTATTCTATATCCTTCAACCCAGGATAAAACAGTCTTGTCATTAGTAATGGACAACCAGTTATAATAGTAAGATGACAGTCTTTTTACCTCTAGATTTTCTTTTGCGGAGGGCAGTATCTCTTCTGGGGAGCTGGCCATCGCTGGGGTGCTGGACCTCGTTGGGGTGCTGGCCACCTCTGATATGCTGTTTGAGGTCTGTTGTTGAATTGATTGCCCGCACTCGGAGTGTATTGTGGTCGGTATCTTCGAGGCGGGCCCCGTGAGTTTAAAGTAGCTGGCTTTGTTTGCTTATTAGCTTGAGTATTATTGTATTTGATTTCTGAACCAGTTTTATTAATAGCCTTTCCAGCTTTGAGATCCTCATGCAAACTTTCACCAAAGAGATATTTTCCAACTTTTGTTTGGGTAACAATATCTTTTGTGCTCTTATTCAAGGCAAATTGTAAAAGATATCTGCGTGACATTGATTCTGTATGATACAGATCACACATCATGCGCCCAGCATCACTAAGGATTTTTGTTGCCTCCTTGCATTCTTTGGATTTTATTAGAATATCAAGGGCTTTTCCGATACAAGCTGTTGCTTGGCCTAGTGAGTTCTGTTGTTGCTCCATTGCCTTATCTCTTTTCAGAACTTGATCGGATACAGCTGCTTTAATCTCCGCATTAAGCTGAGGGGCCTCAAGAAAAAGGCAGTTTTCTGGTAGCGGGTGTAATTTATACAATTCGGTTTTTGTTTCTTTTTCTATCCCGTTACCAGTAATATGTTGCCACCTGGTGGCAATGTCTTTGTGTATGGCCTCAGAGTAGGACTTTTTATTTGGGTCCTCCCCTAATAGATTCAAAATCTCCTCATCTATTTCCTCAGATTTTTCTGCACAAAGCACTTCTGGAACCAAATCAGGCTCATATATATCTGCACCAAGCTCTACTGGAACAGGGTCAGCCTCAGATATCTCTGGTTCTTCTATTAGAGCCTCTTGACCATTTAATGGTGCTACAATGAAAAAATAATTTTAATGCTCTTATATCATCAGGTAAGAGATAAACCACACGAATAGTACTTTTAATACCACCACATGAGTGAATCCACAGACCTTATAATATTATAACGGGAATATGTCACACGAATGGGACTCGCAGTACCACCTCACGAACATAACCTCATTGCTATTTGTGATTTGGGATAAACCTCACGAATAACACTCGCAGTGTTACCACACGAGTAGATCCACAAAACGTATAATTCAACATACGATATTTAAGCTATAAGTGTAATTACTATGCTTGAAAATGATTCGAATTCGTTTTTCCGTTACCATTATTTTCATGTGTCATGAAATGAACGGAGTGTGAAAAAAAAAAACCAAGGTATTTTACGTTACTGAATGAGACAAATTTGTATTTGTATACCATAAAACCTATTATATTTACCTTCAGCATTGTTTTCGGTGTCACTCTCGCTTGTTGTCGGCGTCCTGTGTCGTTTTTTCATTTTCTTGGTAAACTTTTTAAATAACGAGAATAACTCCTCATCTTCATTTTTTCTCTTCTTATGTTTTCCCATGATGACGATGATGGAAAAAACCTTGTAATTAACTTGTATTTTATGCTTCTTATTAGAAATTTAATAAATCCGTGATTTTTCGGCGCGCACGAAGAAGTCGAATGACAGGTGGTATTGGGCGCGTTCCAGACGACGTAAGAAACGTTTAAATTTTTATTAAGCTTTGTATACATGTGATGATGGCGACACGATGCGTCTACTACAAGTCAAGAATGATAAGACGTCTTGGACCAACACACGAACACAATATCGATAAGTATGTTACTCTAACTCCAAAACTGCTGGGAGATAGTATCTGAGGAGTGAGAGACAAACTCCTCAGAGACTATCTCCCAGCAGGTTAGGAGCAACGACGTCACAAAAATTAGCATTATAACTTTAATGCAGTTAACATTTAACGAACGATCAAAGTGGGTAAATCAAAAAGCAGACATTATTCTATCAAAGCAGCATCATCTGTGTTGACTCAGCATGTGGGGACTGAGGTCGTTAATATATTGTACGTTCCTAAAGGTTCAGAAATATCTGTGCAACCTTTAACAAAAAAAGTCCTGTTCACATATATTTGATTACTTTGTCTTGATGATCCGTGTCAACGCGCCATATCTTCATGCAGATTTTCGTAGAGATTAAACAATTACGAACCTGATAATGTTAGCCCCGAAATCATACTTAGTGTAGTCTTACTTTTAATCCTCTCATTTTTTTACCGACTTCCAAAAAGAGGAGGTTCTCAATTCGTCGGAATATTTGATTTTTTATGTAGGTATATTCCCCGATTACGCCTGGACCGACTTGGAAGATTGTTTTTTTTTAAAGGTTGTCCTTCCCAGGTGGTCCCATGGTCATTAAATCAGGATCTGATGATGGGACCCTGGAGAAATCAAGGGAGATCTAAAAAAAATATGGACACTCTTGAAGCGATTTGGGTACCTCCTGATTTGAAGTTGGTCAAAACTCGTGTTTGAACACCGGCAGCACGCACGAAAAAGTATGACTCATTGTCCCGTTCCGCCTGAGCAGAGCGTTCGGCTTTATGCCGTTATGACGTAAAATTATGGGGCTATTTTTCTGCGACTGTGACTGCAATATAGTCGATAGTACGCCTATGGAAATGTAACAACAGGCGATTACTACTAATTCGATTTCAATTCCCAATTCCCAGTATATAGATTGGACTTTCGGGGTGCCGAATTGCCGATTCATATCATGAATACTTTTTATGTGCCTAGCAGTGGCGGCGCGTGAGAATTTTCACTGGACAACCCGGAGCAAAACTAGGGGCTGCTTTTTGATGATTTACGAGTTTGGTAATATATAGAAATAAATTTTAGGCAATTCCCACCGGGGAATCGGCTTGTATGGGCGCTCCGCCACTGGTGCCTTGGTATCTACGTACAGTACGTACTGGCTAGAGATATTATTCATCAAGATAATTATTATGATTGTTGTCACTATTCGTTGATAAGACTAGTTTGTTTATGTATGTTGCAACGTTGTGAAAAAATACACAATTACTATTGCAACCTACTTGTCAGAACAAGGTTTTGTGATGCAATAAAAGAAATCTATAATAACTTTTCAATCGACTGGCAAGGTCTTACCATTATTATTATTATTCATATACAAATTAAAGAGTAGATAATTACATGAATTGCTTACAATTATAAGTACAATATCCATTCATGTTTCACCGCGTTTGGCGACAGCGACGCCACACGTTCTAAAAAAAGCTGTACTTAATAATGTTTTATCCTATACTAGCTGACCCCGCGAACTTCGTATCGCCTTACAAAATGTATGAGAAAAATGAAATGTTTTTCAATGTTTTAATAGTTTCTGCTATTCGGAGAGAAGAAAAATCCAACAAATCAAACATCATGAAAATCGGCCCAGCCGTTCTTGAGTTATAAATGGTGTAACTAACACGAGTTTGTTTTATACGCAACAGATAGAAACATAGATTATAGAAACTAAAACAAGTGAAATCAAAATAAAAAAATGCAAATGTTGTTATAGCCTATGTGACACGATTACTTAAGAGGAATCCAACGACACGTCATATGTCGAAATCCATCATGCCTTTTGGACTGTAGCACGTGAAATAGTATGTGTACAGTCGCCATCACATACATCGGAGCAAACAAGCACGTCACAAACATCGGAACACACCTCTATTTTCAAGGCATTAGGGTGCATGTGCCGATATTTTTGAACACCTATAGTGTACCTATGTATGTGATGGCGACTGTACATACATACATACGGTCGCGTTGTTTAATTTAGGTTAGGACCCTTTTCGCAAAAATATTCTTTGTATTCTTATACAATTTGACAGGATTGTCAACCTTAAGTGGGTCCCAAATTAAAGTTCGTGAATGTACATACGCTCGAAAGACATAACCCTTTTTCTGAAGCAGTCGGGTAATTAGGCACACAATAGTAGTGAAACATTCGACTTTTTAAAGTTAATTAATTTGTAAACTTTCGCCGTTACAAAACAAAACAAACTGTTTTAAAGCTAAGAAACTTTTCAATTTGAAAGAACAAGTTGTTGATTACTGTGCAAAAAAGTCGGCCGGCAACAAAAGCTTGTGTTTGTATCTCTTATGCACTATGCACTCCTTGACGATTGTACATTATCCCGTGATGTAAATTAAAACAACGTGCAAATTGAGCCCCGGCTATCTACAATGGTTCGTGTCATTATTTACATGATTGAGATAATTTGAACTGAACGAAAATTGTAAACCATCTTGCTTGATAGTAACGTCGATATTTAAACGGATTATTTTGTTCCGGAACCAACCGCCTTGTTGTAGTAATACTAGTAGTCATTGATAAGGACGCCCGTCCACTGCCCCTCGCGCATGCCCGAGTCATGTTGAACTGTTGACATCATCGGTATTAGGAAAACCGTGCATAGAACATAATGGGATCCTGGAGAAATCGAGGGACCTCTTCAAATTTTATAGGAAAACTTGGCTACTGATTTGAAGTCGGTTAAAACTTTGTTTTTTTTTGGCTTCCTGTTTGGCCTGCAGTAACAGATTTGCTGGGGGATAACCTTCCTGGGGGCGTCATGGGCCGCCCAAAGGGAAATTGATTCTCGGATGTGCTTGGAAATCGCACCTTAACCTTAGAATAATTACGCATAGAAACGCAGTTCACGCGCAACGGTGAGGCCACTAAAACTCGGCCATAAATGGCCCAGTACAACAAAACAAACAACAAAAGTTTTGGTGGAACAAAATTGGTGCGTTTGTGTGCGTATTGGCGCGTCTGAATACGAGTTGATCACAACTACATGAATCCATTTTATGCCTCACGCTTGGCGCGTCGGCAGTATGAAACTATCCTTCTATGCGTTATTATTCTAAGACCTTAACACATTCACGGCCACGCTAATCTCGTAGCGCTACGCCGTAGTCCGTAACAGGTTAAACCTCGTATGTAGCGAAAAGCGCTCGTAGCACTCTGACGCATAAGTGTCGTCATGGGCACTGAATGGGTAGATAGACGGGCGAGTAAGTTCGCCAACTTACAGCTCGACGACCTAATGGCCCGGATCCACACAGCGACTTGCATGGGCATACCTACGGTTTGTGCAAAAATTACACAAACCAAGCCTAGCCACCGTTTTGCCGTCTTAACGCACATGCTTGCTTGTGCAAATTGGAATTTGCGGAAGTATGATTAAGCGTGTAGCCGGACGTTTACTCGCCTGTGTGTCATTCTAAGTTCGCGTACTTTATAACTTATAACCGCCGAGCAAGTTTGTCGACAACATGTTTGAATTTTGCTTGTAACTCCGCCTTGGCTAGTATACGAGTTACAGTTTTTTTTTGTGCAGTCTGCGTGCGGATTGCGGATCGCTTGTGGCATTTGATTTGACGTTGCGTTGAGTCAAGTTCGCGGATCGGAATTTTAAATTGACAATTTTGTAGCTCCGTACGTCTGTCATCAATTTCGAGAATTTAAATTCGCGATTTTATAGCTCGTCCCTCTGTCACCCACTTTACTCGTGTCTGTGATACATTGCGTGCGTGCACCTACGCCCGTTTCTCGCGCAGCACGTTTTAAAAACCAATAAGTAGCCAGTTAAGCTCCAGTGAACGTGTTTCTTTACAATATCGCAATCAATATCTAAATATTTACATAATAAAATGTTCACGTGCGAGCGGTGCGAGATATTTATCTGACCTTAAAGCCTTGATACTTTGTAAAATAGGTATTAACACTTTGTAAATTTACAAGGTACTCCTGCATCGCAAAACCGGTCAACCCTCAGAGGAAATCGGTTAACCTGGTATTTCTAAAAAAATCGATGGCCACTGCCATCTGCACGGCACTAAGTACCTTTATCATCTCATAAATCAATACGACTTCTCGGATATTACCTACTAGATTTGCTTATTTGACAAATATGGTCGCACCGGTCGCTCCCGTATATAGTGCAGCCTTTACTACGTTGCTACTACCATGACACGTATGTGTTAGTAGAAACGAATTATCATAAAAATATCTTATTTTTAGGGTTCCGTACCTCAAAAGAAAAAAAAAGGAACCCTTCCCTTATAGGATCACTTTGTTGTCCGTCTCTCTGTCTGTCAAGACCCTTTATCTCGGGAACGCGTGGAGGTATCCAGTTGAAATTAAAACCGTATACTCAGGTCTACAGTGGACGTCTTTCGGCTGATAATATGACGATGACAGGGAAAAATCTGAAAACCATACATTCGTAATTTTGTACGGAACCCTCGGTGGGCGGCGAGTCCGACTCGCACTTGTCCGGGTTTTTTTACTTACTTCGATCATAACAAGTGAAATAAGTTTTTTTTTTTTACTTTTTTTAAGTATTATATGTTGCCATCACTCACACGATTATGAGATTTATGAGAAATCCAAAATCTCTCTCGTGAAATAGAATTTTCCCGTCCACATACATACACAAATTTATACATATCACCGTGGGCCTGAGGAACCCGACCAAATTTAAATATCGATTCTAGAGCCTATTTGGAGTATATAATGTGGTATAACATATAGTCCAATTACGCATAATCGTCGAGATATAAATTACTTAAACCAAAATTAAAATTTTAAAATCTTAAGTCTAACACACCCTAAGAACGTGACGTAGGTACATGGACGCGTTTAAACTATTTTAATGAATATATATGCTATTCGCAGTATTTCTGGCCAGTTCTTATCAACAAGTTTGTCATTCAATTGTTTGTCGTTTGATTACTTACTTTCTCGCCTATTAGGGATAGGATTGTCTTTCTCTCACTCAACTAAAGATAAGCACAAGGAAGTGCTTAACTTTATTAATTAATTTGGTTCTAAAAAATATTTTGTTAAAATGCTTAATTGGACCTATGTTTATATAACATTAATTAATCGTAATATCTTTAGGAGTACGCTGCTAAAATCTGTCTGGTTCCTCAGGCCCACGGTTATACGCGCGAAAAACCTAACCCTCCTTCTGAGGCAGTCCGGTAACGTATCTTATTTGTTGTACTTCCTTCGATGTACCATATCGCCAACACAGTTAACTGACCATACATGCACTTTAGGTGCGTTGCAATAAGGTTCAATATAAATACAGGATGGTCAGTTAACTGGGTAGGCGTTTGTACTCGTTTTCTACTACCATCGATAGCTATACGCCAAGAATTAGCAACTTATGGAATATTATACTTGAGATTATAGAAGGTTTGATAATCTGCTCTTTTTTAAAATTTATACAAAAAAACAATATAGTAGTGTTTTCTCTACTTTGTCGAAAAGTTAGAGTTGCGCAATTCGCAAAATGCCTCGATTCACGGTCACGTTCTTATAGATTCCAAACAAAAAGTTCTCAGCTCAGATTTGCACGTGATGAGTACAGACCACTAATGTAATGTAGTCATCACAAGACAGCATGTACGTAATCTTAATTGACGTCATCGCATTTTTATTTCTCTACACATAGAGATGTTAAGAGCTGTTTGTTTTTATTTAACGGCTGTAAATCTAGTTATTTTTCTATTTCTTTAGCATGATCTCGGAGTAGTAGAGTACGTAGTAGGTAATAACTGCTTTCTATCAGAGTCTTATGTATGACAATTAATTGTATACAGGGTGGAAAGTTAAAACGAGGCAGTAAGGGCAGCTACTAGATCCCTTGCCGCCACGCAAAAATGGCTTTAGGATTTCATTCCTAACTTTTTAAGTGATGACAATCTACATTCACAGATTTTTGAAAAAAAGTACAGTCAGCGAGAAAATCATCAATGAATGCCATTCGATCCCATTCCTATTAAGGATCAAAATACTCTTTGGGACCGACTAAGGTTTGACTACCAGAACGCCCAGAAATCAAAGAAAACTTTTTCCATACAGTTAGTATGGGAATCCCAAAGTGCAAGTAGTCCTTTAGTTATACGATCATCAAATTGTATGGAGACGGAGATAACTTCATTTAGATTAGAAATTAGAGAATTCATTCCTTTGTTAAAGTTTTCTTTGATCTTAGTCGGTCCTAAAGAGTTTTTTGATCCTTAATAGGAATGGGATCGAATGGCATTAAATTGTTTTGTCAAAATTGATGATTTTCTCGCTGTCTGTACTTTTTTTCAAAAATCTGTGAATGTAGATTGTCATCACTTTAAAAGGTAGGAATGAAATCCTAATGAAATTTTTGCGTAGCGGCAAGGGATCTAGTAGCTGCCCTTACTGCCTCGTTTTAACTTTTCACCCTGTATATGAGCACAATAGCACATATAACGCTTAATGCTTGATATAGACTTACATAAACCCGTGCAAAGCTGGGGCGGGTCGCTAGTAAGTCATAAACGACGGACCAGTGGGCATTATTTTAGGAAAAAACTCGATAGCGCGATTCAAGAATCGACCCAGTCGGTACACCGCCATCTAACGGGTAATTCGACCAACCTTACCGCTAAGGAGAAATGGTGCACACGAACACGACGCTTGCCAATCCCGTTCGTGAATATTGATAGTTTTAGAGAAACATTAATAAACTCGGATATCATATTCACAGATTTAATTTGGCAGATGCAGTTTAGATAATATGATGACTAAGTTTAGCTATGTATAGTACTTATACGATGAAATCCTCACTAAGTGATACTATTTGCACAAAGTTGTAGAAAGAACTATCCACATGTCGACCTAAATGCTCCACTCTCCTCGATATTTGCCTTGTCTTGTCACGCTCAAGTTGCGACATTAATAGTTCTGTCCTCCATTTGAATTTGTTTGTTTTTTCAGGGCGGCAACAACGCAGGCCACACAGTCGTAGTAGAAGGCAAAGAGTTTGATTTCCACCTCTTGCCCAGTGGTATCATCAATCCGAAATGCACGTCAGTTATCGGTGAGTATGGCACGTTACTTTGGCCAAAATCAACCAAAGGCGACTCCTGTGGAAAATACAAAAGTTAACAGTTCAAGTGCATATAAATTGCGTTCCGATCGTACCAGTCATAAGTCGCTTTTCATATTTATAAGGGTCCAGCAACAAAATAGGGCCTTATAACTTTAGATGTGTCCCCAGACTACACTGAACACTAACTCATACTAAAAACTCACTTTTAATGCCACATCACATCATTCTAAGTGAGTAATTCTTATTTGTTCCAAGGAGTGAAAGCTTGAAGATATATCCCTTACTCTATTTAAATGCAGATAAATTGTCTCGTTTCTGCAATAAACTTGAATTTCAATTAGCACCTAGTGATTGTGTCAGCGAGTGAGTCAGAGGTGCACAACATGCACATTGGCGCGGCGAGTCACTACATCGACTTAACGTTTTATTGCATCTTGGATGTTTACTAAAGCAATCTTAGGCCGTCCGTTGCATTACCAACGATGTAGTGGGATTGTGTAAGGTTGGTTGAATTCATTGGTAAACTACCTACAACTGATACAAAAGTATACTTCATGGTGAAACGGTGCAAATTCTAGTACAAAAAATTACACTCAATCTTGTATCTACTGAATCTAGATCTGCACTCTGAAAACATCAAAAATGACTTCCTATACAAATGCACGCAAAGATCACGACTACGACATGTCACTTTGTATGAAATGTATGTTCACCTTGGACGAGACTTGAGTTAATAGCTTCGCTCAGGATTCTTCTTTCGGAGGCTACACCCTGGATTCAATCTAAGCCAAGTTCAAGCAAAGGAACTGGCTAGCCAGAGCCGAGCACGAACCACTTGGTGCCACTTTTGACCCTTCTATAACTCAAAACCTCTTTAACGTAAACACATAAAACTACGTGTGTTTAATTATATCCGTAAGGACATCTAGAAGCCCAAATTTTAAGAAGCTAGCTCAAAGGGTTATAAAGATATGAAGGTCAAAAACTCGTAAATTTTAGTACTGACTGACTGACATATAGTACCTAAACCTAACCTACTTCCAGATGATCTAGCTAGAAGGATGAAATTTGGAATCCAGCTCGGTAATTGTGTGTGTAAGCGTAGGAAAAAATCTAAAAATAAAAAAAAGTTAACAAATGGGGGGGGGGGGGTCCCCATACATTTTTTTTTATTGTTGCGTTGGAACCGTTACAAGCAGATATTTGAAACTATCCCAATATATGTATTATTATATTTGCTATATAACAGAAATATAAATATAAAGTTAAGTCAAAAAATAAGTTGTGTCCCCATACAAAAAACTTGTAATACGCGCTAAACAACCGGCCAACGGTGTGTCGTCGGCGGCGCGCGGCACCACATAATGGGCTTGTGACCTTAAATTTGTTTACGATGCCATTCGAACCAGTTTTGGTAGATGCACAAATGTTTGTATGGAAGCAACTACATTTAAAGGACATTAATACCCAAAAAATCGAGTTAAAGACGGACCTCGCTGACAGCAGCCGAAACGCTTCATACTGATTGGCTTTAAAGTATGACGTCACACCGTGCAATTTGTACTAACCGTTGCATGGAAAATGAAGTAAATTGCTGTTTCGGTCGCGAAATACTGCGTTTAGGTCCATAGTTGTCATACAAATTTGTTTCTATAAAAGCGTAAGGATTCTATTGGTACCTTTAAATTTACTCTTGTCCAAGAGTAAATTTAAATAAAAAAACTTTTTTTTCTAAACTTTCAACGTTCATATCTTTTTATGATTTGAATTATATTTTGTAATTTATAATTTATTACAATCATTTGATGGTTTACTATCCATTTAGCAACACGACGTTATCAATTTTAACACCACGCAACAAGCCTATTATACACAGAACAGTTTTCTTTACAAAAAGTAATGATATCCCACCAAAAACATAAATGTAAAAAAGGAGAGCCAAGTTCAATACAAAAATTATGCTTCGACGCAAAAAGAATGGAGATCTAAACGAGGGCCAAGTTCTATGCAAAATCCAAATATGTATTTATAGGAACAAAATAACATTATGAACAAGTATTAAACTCTATGTCTTTGCTTTATTGGATACCTATAACAATTGCTGTTATTTAAAAATGTGAGATCTTAAAGTAGGTTAGATGTGACTCGGCCAGTTTTTATCAGAATTAATATATATATATATGTTTACTTTATAAAATGACTGATGTAATGAATACTGGCCAAATCAAATCTAACCTACTTTAAGATCTCACATTTTTAAATAACAGCAATTGTTATAGGTAGGTATCCAATAAAGCAAAGACATAGAGTTTAATACTTGTTCATAATGTTATTTTGTTCCTATATATAAATACATATTTGGATTTTGCATATAAATTGACACTCATTTAGATCTCCATTCTTTTTGCGGCGAACCCCACAGCCATGCATAATTTTTGTATTGAACTTGGCTCTCCTTTTTAGGGTTCCGTACTCAAACAGTAAAACGGGACCCTATTACTAAGACTTCGCTGTCCGTCTGTCTGTCACCAGGCTGTATCTCAAGAACCGTGATAGCTAGAGAGTTAACATTTTCACAGATTATTAAATGTACAAAACAAATACTAAAAACAAAATAATAGTACATTGTGATACAAGTGAGCTATGTTGATCATTACATGTAATTTTCAAAGCTCACGCGTTTCATACGACGTTTTTCAACACATTTGCGAGTAAATAATCCTTTTCATAAAATTAAAATGTTACAGGCTCCTAAGCTATTTCCTTTAGTTATTGATGACAACAGGTTTTTACTCACATGATTGTATACATCTCCAAGAATGTACAGTGGCGTCAATTATATTTATCACTTTTCTATTCACCACGAGTCAACATTTTTAATAATAACCTGCAAACACGTATCAACAATGTTTACAAATATTTGTGAAATTACCTATAATAGCGCGCATTTTTTTTTTCGTGAAGTTCGCGCAGTGCACGCGCAGGTGTTAAAGCGAGGCTTAGATGAAATCTCTAAACAGCCAATACAAATTAAATAAATATTTTCGTATTCAATATAAATTCATTTAAAATGTTATCTAAAGTAAATAGTTTTACTAAATGAAACGTTTCTATATCATATCCAAGAAGAAATAATCAATTAATTAATTAGAAGGAATTTGTTTAGTCGAGTAAGAATCCATTTGCCGAGAATTAAAAAGAAACCTGTATAACCCGGTCAATTTAAGAATGAGCCGAGTCCATACATACACCTTGTTGCAAGGTGCCAACGTATCTTAATCGGGATATAACCATAACTACACGAGTGCCGTAATGTTATTAAACACGCGTGTTTAATACCCAGGATTATGAGCCTAAAAGCGACACAATAAGAGGCCCGTTACGAGGAAATGTGTTGAAAAATATTTTTTTAAGGGGGGCTCCCATACAACAAACGTGATTGTTTTGCCGTTTTATAGATAATGGTACGGAACCCTTCGTGCGCGAGTCCAACTCGCACTTGGCCGGTTTTTACATTTATGGCTTTGGTGGGATATTATACTAGAATATGCCCTCGAATGATAATACGAAGCACATCGTTTTGCAACACTAGTAGTAGGACTGGGGCTTGTGAACTGTAACAATCTACTATTGTAAATCCTTACAAGTATGACGGAAATAATGGATTCAAACATATCCTGCCATCTCTAGTATACCATAATCATGAAGAAATAACTGTAGAACACGCGAGGCTGTTTTTTAGGGTTCCGTTGCCAAATGGCAAAAAACGGAACCCTTATAGATTCGTCATGTCTGTCTGTCTGTCCGTCCGTATGTCACAGTCACTTTTTTCGGAAACTATAAGAACTATACTGTTGAAACTTGGTAATTAGATGTATTCTGTGAACCGCATTAAGATTCTCATACAAAAATAGAAAAAAAAACAATAAATTTTGGGGGTTCCCCATACTTAGAACTGAAACTCATCATTTTCATCAAACCCATACGTGTGGGGTATCTATGGATAGGTCTTCAAAAATCATATTGAGGTTTCTAATATATTTTTTTTCTAAACTGAATAGTTTGCGCGAGAGACACTTCCAAAGTGGTAAAATGTGTGTCTCCCCCCCCCCCCCCTGTAACTTCTAAAATAAGAGAATGATAAAACTTAAAAAAAAATATGATGTACAGTCAGGGAAATGTATTCACGTACCTTTTTAGCTACATTACCAAGCAAACTTCCACCGAAAATTGGTTTGAACGTGATCTAGCAAGTAGTTTTTTTTTATTCGTCATAAATCGTAAACCGCAATTTATTTTACGGAACCCTTCATGTGCGAGTCCGACTCGCACTTGGCCGCTTTTATTTATTTTTTGTTTTAAATTTGAAAATGTGACTCGACAAAAAACTGTAACTACCTATAGATAGGTATAAATTAACGAAACTGCTCACAAAATTTGAGGAGAATCGGTTGAGAATCGCGACCTGGACACCGGACATACAAGTAAATCTCGGCTCAAGTTGAAGCATAGAACTTCGTTCCCTTCGGTCGCTCGTTCGATTATGCTATTATGCATAATATACGAGTGAATCTCGGCTCAAGTTGAAGCATAGAACTTCGTTCCCTTCGGTCGCTCGTTCGATTATGCTATTATGCATAACTATTTTCAGGGTTCCGTACTCAAAGAGTAAAACGGGACCCTATTACTAAGACTCCGCTGTCCGTCCGTCTGTCTGTCACCACTGATACCGTGATAGTTCCAGCTGAAATTTTCACAGATAATGTATTTGTGTTGCCGCTATAACAACAAATACTAAAAACACAGAATAAAATAGTTTTTTATAGATAATGGTACGGAACCCTTCGTGCGCGAGTCCGACTCGCACTTGGCCGGTTTTTTTTGCATTGCGTGCTAATCGTGTATCTCCTGCAAAATCGTGACCATTGTTTTCAATTTTTAACGATTCCGTTTACTAAATAGCATGTACAAAGACTGACTGATCAGTAAAGCGACCAAATGCAAATAGTTCTCGTTTCTAAAGAAGTAAATGCCGTTTGTACCGGTACATGGCAGGCACGGGTCGGTACATTAATCAGGTACCTTGAAAACAGTTAAATGAATATCAAGGTCGACTAATTGTTTGCGACTGCAGAATGGATCGTATTTCTTCTGAATGATCGTATGGATAAGCGACTGATAAAGAGTATTCAACTAGGTACCTATTCTTAGAGTTATACCTCATTTTTAACCGACTTCAAAAAAGGAGGAGCTCCTCAATTCGTCGGTCTTTTATTTTTTATGCATGTTCACCGGTTACTCGAAGATGCCTGGAGCGATTTGGAAAATACTTTTATTTTTTGAAAAGTATTCTTTCCACGTGGTCCCATCCCATGGTCATCAGGTCAGGATCTGATGATGGGACCCGAGAGAAAACGAGGGAACTCTTCAAATAAGGCGAAATAATTAATTGAAGTCAGTTAAAACTATGTTTTTAAAATACATTTTCGGATAGAAAAGAATAATAGCTCGTCATCATTTTATATGGTCACTCAACTGTTTAATTAATTGTCCATCATCATCATCATATCAGCCGAAAGACGTCCACTGCTGGACATAGAGTGCCAAATTGAGATGCCGGTCCTGCATCCAGCGGACTCCCGCAACCTTTACCAGGTCATCAGGTCTTGGGGGGGAGGGGAGGCTACCAACGCCGCGCCTTCCGGTACGTGGTCGCCACTCGAGAACCTTTCCGCCCCAACGGCCATCAATTCTACGTGCAATGTGCCCCGCCCACTGCCACTTAAGTTTAGCGATTCGGAGGGCCATATCGGTTACCTTGGTTCTGATGCGATCACGCAGAGAAACTCCCAACATAGATAGCCCTCTCCATTGCCCTTTGGGTGACCTTTAGGCTTCCTATGAGGCCCATTGTAAGCGACCACGTTTCAGTGCCATATGTCATCACTGGCAACACACACTGGTCAATGACTCTCGTCTAGACACTGCGGAGTATTGGACGAAAAGATGTGCCGTAGCTTCCCGAACGCTGCCCAGGCGAGTCGAATTCGACGATTGACATCTTTCTCGAATTTGGACCTACCTAACTGGACAGTTCGTCCTAAGTATACATTATCGTCTACAGCTTCGAGCGTAAAGTGTCCGATTGTAATGGGAGTTGGTACTACATAGGCATTTGACATGATCTTCGTCTTATCCATGTTCATTTTTAGTTACACCAACTCGCTTGAAAGCTTTAAGGAATTGTCCGCTGTTGAATTTTTTTTTATATCGTGCACACCGACAAAACCAAGCTAATATTAAAAAAAAGTGCGAGTCGGACTCGCGCACGAAGGGTTCCGTACCATTATCTATAAAAAACTATTTTATTCTGTGTTTTTAGTATTTGTTGTTATAGCGGCAACATAAATACATCATCTGTGAAAATTTCAGCTGGAACTATCACGGCATCAGTGAGATACAGCCTGGCCCCGTAGCATGGATGGCGTTATCACGCGATAAGTGATAGGATAAGCGCGTCGTCTCGTTCTATCGAACGGTGTCAGCCAGGGACGGATGCTCTATCCTGTCACTTATCGCGTGATAACGCCATCCATGCTACGGGGCCAGGCTGTATCTCACTGATGCCGTGATAGTTCCAGCTGAAATTTTCACAGATGATGTATGATCCATGCTACGGGGCAGAAATACATCATCTGTGAAAATTTCAGCTGGAACTATCACGGTATCAGTGAGATACAGCCTGGTGACAGACAGACGGACGGACAGACGGACGGATGGACAGCGGAGTCTTAGTAATAGGGTTCCGTTTTACTCTTTGAGTACGGAACCCTAAAAATGGTTACACGAGATATCTCGAGACAACTTTTGGCAGCTACATATCCTCGAAATTTTGGGACTTTTTTGGTTAATTCTATACGGTTCATTCTAGCGAAAAATTAATTTCTAACAAATTAAAGAATATAAAATTTTACGTCTAATAATGAGTAGGTACCTACCAAAACTTGACAAACGAAGTTTTCCCCAACTTTGTAAATTATTTCAAGATAGTGGTTTTTAAGCGTCTGTGTTTGAATTTACCTTAAGTTTTAAACGCATCAATTGTAGGAATTTACAGAATCAAGAGTTATCTCAGCATTAGTATTATCATAACTGGCGATCGAAGAGTTTCTCGTGCAACGCATCAGCATTGCAGTTCAACGAGGAAATACCGCCAGCATCTTCGGTACAATGCCTCGAGGGCCTTTTAAGAATAAGAATAATTTATTATTAGACAAGCACATGATTACAGATTATACAGACATTATCCCCACTGAGTCGGTTAAGAAATCACTTTAGACACACGTCACAAGAAGTACGACATGAAAGTAACAAAGTGAAAATTAAACATTAGATATAATATGAGCGCTTTTAACATATCAAAGGGAACACATGATTCATAAAAAACAATATTTAAGTATGCTGTTTTTTTTAGTACTAAGAGCGTTTGTGTATGAGAGGGAGTGTGTTAAGTGTGTATGTTGAATTGTTAGGTACCTGTTGGAAAAAGCAACCTTTAGAAGGGACGTAAAATCTCTTCCGTATATACTATATGAGAGTTTTTAGGGTTCCGTAGCCAAAATGGCAATACGGAACCCTTATAGTTTCGACATGTCTGTCCGTCCGAATGCGATTAAGAACAAACGTGTGTCTGTATATAATTTAGTTTTATCTATCCAAGTATCATAAACCCTCCATGATGCTTTCAAGAACCGCACATTATGACCACCATAAAAACAGACTGTTTAGTTAGATCAAATTTCTTATCTGTGAAAAGACAGATGATTACTTATATTATAGCTATATACAAACAACGTATACATAAAATTCATATAAAAAAAAAGGACTACGTACTAGACTTATAAATAAACTAAATATAAAATACCCCACCCAGTTCACCCGCTTGAGGCATGGTCCCTAGGACGCTGGCTGAATTGCCCCTTTGCACCGCTAGGCTTAGACGCTGGGCAAAGAAAGAACCAGCCCTGTGGTCGCCTGAAACGCCAATGAGTCGGACCGACACCTCTTTCATAAATTTTTTGGTGTCGGACGACCAAGGGCCCAGAGTCTCCACCGCAAGTGCCGCGAATTCATATTCATTGGTGAGAAATGCGTACTTGCGGCGTTTGGACATTTGGGCTTGGTCTGCGGCAGTTCCAGGCTTCCGAGCCGACCCTTCGACGTGGGACGGAGCCAGCGTGTCGACACAGGTAGCGTCCCACGCTAAAGGGCGGCCTAGGCTCCAGGGTACGAGAGTGCAACCATCGGGTCTCTTCCCGTCAGTAGCAGAAAGGCCCGTTGGTTCCAGAGTTGCAGGGAGAGCTGCGGTGCTGAGTGAACGGCGAATGAGGTCGTTTACTTATTATAAGACGTGCAATTCGGTTTTTTAAAATGTTATTATTGCTAAATAATAACATCGATTTCGATGCTATTATTACCTACATTCAAATTTCGAACACCTCCAAAAACAAAACAATTTGATTTGACCTCTATTCTAATATCAGTCGAGATGACGTTTAGTTCGAAATGAATTGTCAATTTGCATACAAATACGACAAATGTCGCACGTAAGTAAGATATCGAACGATATGACAGTTAGCGCCGACTCTAGTTTGTCTCTGAATTAAAAAAGTACTATGACAGCTGCCAGAAAACAACGCCGCGATGCCGGTCATAATATGCGGCTCCTGGATGCATCATGGAGGCTTATGATATGTGGATAGATAAAGTAGTGTATGTAACTGTACATAATTAGGCATTAACACACTCGTGTGATGTTATTACCCACACTCGTGTTTAATGCCCTTCATTATGTACAGTCATATAAACTACTATTACAGACATCCTTTTCTGTTCTAATTCTAACTTTACCAGGGACATCCCCGCTACTTACCTACTGTTCACATTGTAAGCTTCAATTCTAGGTACGACGGTCTGCAATTACAAATTAGTGTTTTTATACTCGACATCCTGCTTAGATATAAATTTCATTTGAAATGCATCATTATTTTTAATGTAGCTGATTGCAAACAAAATAGCAATGTGTTTCTTCTTTTTGTAATTGTATAACTGTGTAATTGTATAACTTATACTGAAATAAATTATTTTCTTCTTCAATGGGCTATATAGGTACTAGCTTGATGAAATAAGATTATTTTATTGACTTGTTGAAAAGTTTTGAGTTTGGAATCATAGTAATCTATTCTACTTTTGAGCCGTGACTCATGCTTGAGAAAAATAGCATTATTATTAGTTAAGGGCTTGTGCACAAATCACGCGAGGTTCGATAGGGTACGGGGGGGGGGGGGGGTCACAAAAAATATACGTGAGGTTATGTGGGGGGGGGGTTTAGCCAAAAACCTCACCAAATATCACCAAGGGGGGGGGTCAAAAAGTAGCCGAAAAAACCTCGCGTGATTTGTGCACAAGCTCTAAGGCCTGCCTTGGTTTGAATCGATTCGCGAAAACCACGCCCCCTTTACAGATACTCGCTTACCTCCCGCATTCGGAGAGCTCATTCTGTACTGTTTTCTCTTCAAGGAAAAAAAATAAGAGCAAATGTTAACCCACTCGTCGCCACTGACTTGAACTCAAGCTTGTCACCGTTGCCACCCACCCGCCACCGAGTTCATACGAAGTCCAAAAACAATAGACTTGAGGCACGTATCCCGTAACAGTAGCGAGTATTCTCATTGTAATTTTTACTCGCGCGAGTAAGAATTACTATGAGAGTACTCGCTACTCGCCGGCGGTGGGACAAGTGCCTAAGACTTGCATGGCGTGGGGGGTGTACCTAGCATTTGTTTCTGTGTAAATTAACCAGCTATTCTTCTTTTTCAGGCAACGGCGTTGTAGTACACCTACCAGGGCTCTTCGACGAATTAAAAAAGAACGAGTCAAAAGGCATGCGGGATTGGGAAGGGCGGCTTTTTGTGTCCGACAGGGCGCATATTGTACTGGACTTACACCAACAGGTGTGTACAGAAGATTATATTCATATTCATCATTGAGTAAAACAAAAGTCGTCTTTCCTGTGGTCAATAGTTAAGGGCTTCCGTACATATAGGTACAAATTGTTTTGATTGCATGAAATCATATTATAAGAGAACACGCCGTTTATGCGGACGGCCTCCGTAGTCCAGTGGGTAGTGACTCTGCCTACGAAGCTGGAGGTCCCGGGTTCGAATCCCGGTCAGGGCATTTATTTGTGTGTTTATCACGAATGTTTGTTCCTGAGTTATGGATGTCATATATGTATATAAGTATCTATATGTATTTATCTATTATATATATCGTCGCCTAGTACCCACAACACAAGCCTTATTGAGCTTACCGTGTAGACCAGCGGCTGAACAAAAATGGGTTTTGATAACATTAAAGTTTTTTCTTTTTTGATATGTCATTGGAGGCATGTTAAATAACACTTATACAAAAAGTTAGAAGTTTTTAGGTTCGGCTTTCGGTTATATTGACATATTTTATTTTTAGCCAAGAACTATGTAAATATAGAATTAGAGTTACAAAAAACTGTAACATATCCAATAACACTTTAGTTTCTTTAAAATAATCTGTTTTTAGAAGTCTGGAACATCTGCATTTTGGTGAACAAAAAAATAATAAAGAATTAGAGTAGCTGATATTGTTAAATTATGATG
The DNA here is from genome assembly GCA_963854355.1 of Epinotia brunnichana. NCBI lineage: Eukaryota > Metazoa > Arthropoda > Insecta > Lepidoptera > Tortricidae > Epinotia > Epinotia brunnichana. The sequence continues at coordinate 16,141,984 of OY977952.1, forward strand.
TAATCGATCCACTTAATATCCTGGAAAAAAGTTAGATGTGTAGACAATTGGCTTGTGTAGATATTTATTTCTGGTTAAGCAGTATAGCCAATATTGAATTAGAGTTTGTAGAGTTAATAATAAACGGTCTTGAAAATGATCTCAGTTACCAAACAAAAGTTTAGAAATATAGAATCACGGCGACACTAAATACTGATATGTATAGGTAAGCATTCCGTGCCTATATTACTACGTTTCAAACGCGCTGTATTGTATGCGCGCGCCATGCTGTGCGCTGTGGCACCAGGCAGCGATCAGCGGTGGCGGAGCAGCGGGGTGCCCTTAACTCATCCATAAAAAAAAACCGCAAAGCATGTTTTAAACTAATATCAATGGAAAATTGTTATTTTGTTTTAAGTACGCTAATGGAAATACAAAGACGAAACTTACCCTTATTTATTACTATACTAGGAATTGCCCGCGGTTTCGTCGGCGTTAAGTCCATTATAAAGTAGGTTTTTACGTATTGTTTTATGTTAAAGTAAGTATTGGTGGCTTACACAATGGTAACAAATAACAAAAATACAACTTTTTACAACAAAATTATAATTGCAACATTTGCAATTCATTCATATTTGTAATTGTAGGTATATACATAATAACTAGGGTACGGACAAGTGGTGGCAGATTTCACACAGAAGGTAGTAGAGTCGCCTAGATATTTTTATGACTAAACAAATACTGATTGAATGATTTATTTCTCTTAATTTTTTTTTATTCTCTTGCGACTAGATATTAAGTTTTTGAAATGAAAATGTACATGTATTTACATTTTATGTTTAAAGAACTTTATTTTTCATAAAGAATCAACATATTTCACTTACATGAGAAAAGTTATAAGTTGTTGTACAAAAATCATAGTGGGTAGACATGCATTACAGGGTATATTATTCAAACGGGGCAGTGAGGGAATATCCGAAACTATAAGATATACGGAAATTTGCTCTATAAGGAGTTACGAGACCGATTTTAGAAAAAAATCAAAACTGCATTCAAATAATTTCAAAAAAGCCTCATACACAGCCGGGAATCGAACCCGGTCAAATCTGTCTAAAAATCAGAGTGCGTTATTTTGCGTAAATTAATAGTGTAATGTAAGGAAAAATTGGTGCTAAGGAACCCTGTATCTACAATCCCAGGAAGATGCTGAATTTCATAGTTTAATGTACGGAAATGGATCTCCCCGCACAAACAGTGTACCTACCTACAATGAGTAAGTATGGGAATTATATTTTTATTACAGCTTTGAAAAGATTGGTGTAAGTAAATAATGAAAAAAAATTAAAAAAAAACCACGAATTTACCAATTTTGTCTAGTTTCAGACGCCACAGTTATTCTCCCCATACTTACTAAGGAGCTTAGTATGGGGAAATCCATTTTCTTACATCAAACTATGAAATTAGGCATTTTCCTGTGATTGTAGATACAGGGTTCCTTAGCAACAATTTTCCCTTACAATTCCGGACTTTCGCAATTCCGGAATTGTTACACTCAAAATATCGGAAATTCCTGAACTGGATTTTATGTATTTCCAGAATTTATGACTGTTTATTTTCATAGTTTACCATAAACTCGATAAGTCTCGTGACTTTTCGTATCTCTTATAGTTTCGGATATTCCCTTACTGCCCCGTTTGAATAATACAACCTGTATATAACGCTAAAGTTCGGCCGGCCGCCTTGTTGCGGCGATAACGGCGATTTTTGTTTAAGTTATCTTTCCACAAAAATTTCAATCTTTCGTCTACTACAGACTACATATGCCATTGTGTTGGCATTTACGCCTTTGTAGGTACGCTAACAAATCTGCCCTTCTTATTGCAAACGCAGTACTTGCAAAATGGGGGTTTCGAAATAAACGCGGTAAACATATTTTTTGGTATCTATACAACAAATCTATGTTATATAACTTTTGAAGTGTACTGAAAAATTGTTAAAAAAATAAATCTTTAGATTGAAATATTTCTTACTTTACTGCCTTATTTAGATAAAATACGCAGTACTGCATTTTCATCAACTATATGGGTTTGCAGTTAGGCCTATGTCCAGCAGTGGACGTCTTTCGGCTGATATGATGATCTGGGTTTGCAGGCATTACAGTATCACTAAGGCTTAATGCAGTATTTGTGTTTATTACTGCAAAATCACCTAGCACGTGTTAAATACTGCGTTTCTAGTTCGCAATCATGCTCTATTTTCATACCTAGTAATAAATAAGTGTTGGTAAGATTTAACTTAAGACAAATATTGAAGTGATGAAGAGACGAAATAAAATTGATTTTAGGTAGGTACTAGAATTTTTTTTTAATAGTCTATAAAATGTGTTTCAGGAACATTTTTTTATTAAAGTCTATTAATATAAAACACCTCCACTCATCAAGCCATCAATCACTCTTTTGAATTATACAAGGTGTAACCAAATCAACTGCAAATATTTCACTCTGATTTGCTAGCACGAAATGCGGCACTGTACCGTGTGGCTTCGGTCCATGCGTAGCTTTATGTTACTCTCGAATACCTCTCGATACTCTTAAGCGCAGCACTGGAATAAGTACTGCGTTTAAGTACTTTTAGCGTGGCAAGAGTAGCTCTTTGGTTTTCTCGCTAAACTCAAACGCAGTAATTTTGAATACTGCGTTTGGCTTTAGTTAGTATTCGTTGCAAAAAAGTTATATGCCTAATGAATCTGCAGTAAACGTAGCAAGTACTTCACAACCTTCTAGCACATGCTGAATGCTGTAGATCTTGTTAGCATAAGTAATATTTTTGTGAAAGTACTGCGTTTTTGGTTAGATAAGAAACATGTTTGAAATATAAAAAAAGTCCTGAAATTTTTTTTAGGCTTGTGATTTCATTTTTGCAGAAAAGTGAAAATCTCAAAAATGACTACTGCAAGTACTATTATCAGGGCCTTTGGCCACATTATCAACTGTTTCGTGTACTGCAACTACTGCAAGCCATAAATTGCAATAAAATATATTTAAAATACTTAATATAATTTGGATATATTTTTATTTTTGATATCCAAATTACATTATAGTTTAATACTCTAAAAATATAAATTAAATAAATAATGTATTCATTCAACCGTAAATAGTAAATAAAAAGCAACGACTCCATTTTACTCCCTGTGCGAAATTTGCCACCACTTTTGTTTGGACGCTACTAATAACAATTTTAAATTAACTTCTATAACTTCACATTATTCCATGCAGATTTTTTCATAAAAAAACAGTATCTGTAATTTTTTATTGTACATAATAAAATTAAAAATAGGTAAACTAATGTTACATCTTATAGGTTTTGACATAGCTATAATAAAAAATCTTCCTTTTCATCCGCTTTTCCAAACATTGAATATCTCCGAAACATAAAACCGCCTTATGGTACCTTTACACGTGGACCATCACTAATATTGTAACAGTGCTGTTATACGTATTTTCCTGAAGGAAGGTTTTCAAAAACTATTTTGGTTAGTTTTTTGAAAGAGCTGTTTAAATAGACGATTTTTATAACATATATTTGTTTCATTTGAATCTGGCCACTTTAAATTTTTTCTACATATGTTTTACTATGCTCGAATCTGGGTTTTGCCCCCAAAAAAATCTCATAAACTATACATAAAAAGTTTTTGCGCCTTCCCTATTTTAAACATATAAATACGAAAAATGTTTTTTTTTTAAATGCGGCAGAACGGGGGCGCGCGGGCGCGGCGAGGGATACCTAGCAAGCGATAGCTCGCAAGGTCGACTAGGATCTGCTCCGCCGTAGCTACAACTTGTAGCGCGGCTTGGTTTTCGCGCCTTTTTTTAATAATATGCGTTTATGATGCAAACTATACACAGAAATTTCTTACTTTCCATAATATGGCTGCATATATTCTTTTATAGTATTAGACTTATTTTTATAGACTCTAATTCAATATTAGATCTTACAGGATAAAAAATGCGTATTAATTTTAAAGCTTTTATCTTATTCCTCTAAACTTTTGGCTTTGTCTATTAACTTAAGAATTTAGAGATATTGTTGTGGATTTTTAAAACTCTAATTCAATATCGACTAAATAACAAGCTAATTCTGGTTTGACGTAGTCGCGGGTGTTTTTTTTTTCTAAAAACTTAACAGTGTAAAGCGTCATACATATCATAAACGATGAAGCTTAAACTTTGCACTTTAATTCAATATTCACAAATCATCAATAAAAATAAATAAATACCTAATTTATATCTAACCCTCGTTCTAACTTTTCTTCATATAATACAAATATGCTTGAAAATAAGTCATATGTCATATAAGCATAACTTTTCCGACTTTAGAATTATCAAAACTTCTAGGGCCAAAATCCGGTTCCACTACTGAGCTAGTGGGCCTAGGTTGATTTGTGTAAGATTGTCCCGTATTTATTTATTTATTAAGAGTCCAAACAAAAATTTGACTTTATGGGATTTGCCACACTGGATGCGTTCTGCGGTCTATAAATTATAATAGAATAAAACTATAAATTAAAAAAAATTAAGCGATTAGAGACTGCATGAATAACGTCCTACCTACTTATATTTTAATTTCTAGAAACTGAAACTAGTTTCTGACCTAGATATATCGGAACCCATAGTGTATTCAAAGTTTTATGTTATTCCAGCATTTCGTTTTAAAATGAGAACCAAACTACGTGTGTACTGTGTATCAGTGGCGGAGCGCCCATACAAGCCGAACAAACTCGTAAATCATCAAAATACAGCCCTATTTTATGCTCCGGGTTGTCCAGTGACAATTCTCACGCGCCGCCACTGCTGTGTATGGAGAGTATTGGAGAGTTGAGCGTCCTTGCGCACTCCATAGTACCGTCCTCATATGTCGCTCACTCCTCGTGACTGCCGCGTACTATGCATTAGCCCTCCTACCAAAACATTTGCCTTCCCAGAGTTAACAATAATACTATTGTTAAATCATGAACAATGTTGCTGTTAGCTTAGCCCTTCTTTAATGAAAATGATTTGTAATTTTCCTTTTTCGGTTACGACGGCCTCCGTAGCCCAGTTGGTAGTGACTCTGCCTACGAAGCTGGAGGTCCCGGATTCGAATCCCGGTCAGGGCATTTATTTGTGTGTTTATCACGAATATTTGTTCCTGAGTTATGGATGTTATATATGTATATAAGTATCTATATGTATTTATCTATTATATATATCGTCGCCTAGTACCCACAACACATGCCTTATTGAGCTTACCGTGGGCCTAGGTTGATTTGTGTAAGATTGTCCCGTAATATTTATTTATTTATTTTATTTTTAAGTCTCATAGTGTTTCACATAGTGAATCAAAAATTCTGAAATGGTTGTGCTGGAGGTTGAAACGCTCTGAGAATAATCCTTTTGCTCATTCTCCAGGCAAAGTAAAAAATAAAAATTCTTATACATATATTTGAACTCTTATCGAAAAAAACTATGTTATTAAATGGTTTTGTTTGTGTCTTTTTGTATTTGTTCTCTGTATCATACATACATACATATAATCACGCCTCTTTCCCAGAGGGGTAGGCAGAGATCACGGATCTCCATTTGCTACGATCCTTACAAACCACTTTCGCTTCACTCACTTTCATAACATTTCTCATACATGCTCGTCGGTTTAGGGTACTTTTGACCTGGCCTTTTTGTAAGATTTCTCAAATTTGATCGGAGAGAGTTCGCCTAGGTCTTCCCCTTCCAACTTGCCCTTCCACTCTTCTTATATACACTCTCTTCGTTAATCTTCTTTCTTCCATCCTCTCTACATGCCCAAACCACCTTAACATACCCTTCTCAATGTTCGTGACTATATCTCCATCCATTCCACACTTAAATATCTCTTATTTATCACACTAGTTCTGACTCTATCACTCAATTTCACTCCACACATACTTCTCAACGCTCTCATTTCTACTGCATTCACTCGACTTTGATGTCTTTTCTGCCACACCCAACTTTAGCTACCATTGCTTTTTGCGATATTTTCTGTATCATAATCATTCTTATATAGACATACACATAGAAAAACTTTATTCAAGATCACATTTTATACAAAAGGAACAGTGTACAAATTAGACTTAGGAATAGACAAACACACTCAAACAATATCGTACGAGGCATTTACATTTTGTGATGCCATAAAGGGGCTAGACTCAGCATACTGTTGCAGTGAGTACCTACTGAGTACCTACACTGCAACGCTGATTTTCAGTCAGACCCTTACATATAATAAGTTTTAATTCTAATTAATATTGTCGGAAGGGAATGAATGTCTTATTGGAATGTGAGTAATGTTGTGTATATTTTAAATTATGTAATGACTGTGGTTTGGTTGTACTTGTATAAATATGTATGTTAAGTAAGCAAGTATATAAAAAATATGAAATAAAATAATAAACAATTTGAAATGACACGTATAATAGTATATAGTAAGCATCAAAGATACGAGGCCAAGACTCGACCGCCCAAGGGTAGAGTTTTTTGTATCTGGAGGAGGTGTCGTTTTAATTTTAATTTCAAACTGCTCAGACAATTAATATTTTTGAGAGGTGGAGGAGGTATAATTCCAACACTTGGTTGCTGTGTACTTAAAACTACCCCGAAAAGCGGTGGTGTGGTGATGAGGAATTATGAAATTTTGGCTGATTGATCTAAGGCCATACACTGTGGAACTATTTTTACGCCAAGTGACCTTTTTAAACAAATACTCGGGTACTGAAGTTTTTAAGATGCCGAACAACAAGAATGACAAGTGAAGCAATATCAATTATTTTTCTTCAAACTTTTATGCAAGCTTGAAACTAGTGCATAAATGTGATGATGACATGTAATTCGATGTTATCACGGCATTATCTTTGTACGATAATCCGATGCGGCATACACGACCTTGTTGGGTACGATTAGGGGAACTGCAAACAAATGTCAATGTTTGCGAAGGGCGGATTTGACGGTTTTAAAATGTGAATTTGTCAATCATGCATTGCAGACACAAATTCCAAACTAAAATTATATCGATGCAAATATGAATAATAATAATAATAATTGTTAACAGTATGAATAGACCATAGGTCAGTTTCGTATTTCACTAAATTATGCTATAAAAATGATTTGTTGATTTCCTAGATTTCTTATGTACCCTATCAAAGATCTTGATTAAAAACCCATCTATTGTTACAAAAAACCGACATCATGACTACAAATTGTAAAATAATTAACAACTTAAAAAAGTTGAAAAACCCCCGACATTTTCATTTCAAAGTTCAATATCTCACAAATGGCTAAACCGATTTTGTTGAAACGGAGCTAAGAACCATCTCGGTCACGTTTAAATCGGTCCATTCGTTTAGGAGCTACGATGTCACAGACAGACACACAAATACACAGACACGTCAAACTTATAACACCCCTCTTTTGGCGTCGGGGGTTAAAAATGGTGTTGATCAGGAATATTCCCCTAAAAATGTAACAAAAAAAAAAAAATGCCGGTATTTTACTTATAGTTTATTAGTTACTTCTACAGCTTCAGATCTCGATAAGATCAATTTAATTTATTGTGACACTATTTATAATCTTATTATTATAAAGGAGCGAGCCTTCCTGATACAGGTATAATATTGCATACCTAATAGGAAGCCCCTACCTTGTAATAATAAATATTTATTTAATCAGATAACTGTTGATCCATTGGTTAGTAACTACAATCTTACGACACTATTGTTAGAATATCATTATTAACTAAACTAGACACTAAAACTACTACTTAATTAAATTTAACTTATAATGTAAGATACCGTATTTACACAATCCCTGTGTGAACAATGGGGAATGGATGAAAATTTTAGAAGTGCCTGATTTTTTTTTGGTGTTAGGAATAACCTTCCTTAACACCAGAAAAAACTTGCAGACTTTTCAGGTGCATCAATTATTTTTGAAAAATATAAACAGTTTCCTCACTTAAGTTTTGGGTTTAGGACGGCGAATAAGAAACTTTCCTTGATTCGTTTCATATTACAAAAAATATTTTGAATATCTGACCCTGGCAATGACAGATATAGCTGCTACAGCTGTCAATATCATTGCCAGTGTCAGTTTACCACGGATTTTTAAGATATTTTTTGTAATATGAGACGAATCAAGGAAAATCTCTCATTCGCCGTCCTAAACCCAAAACGTAACTGAGGAAACTGTTCATATTTTTCAAAAATAAATGACGCACCTGAAAAGTCTGCAATTTTTTTCTGGTGTTAAGGAAGGTTATTCCTAACACCAAAAAAAAATCAGGCACTTCTAAAATTTTCATCCATTCCCCATTGCCAACCAGTTTTCGATTGTCAATCATCAAATTGTTGACACGAAGGTAAATGGGGGAATCTGGTTTAGCAGCAAACTTTTCTAAAATTTTATTGGTGCTGCTCCGCGTTCTACGCACCAGTGATGCGGCCCTCTTCAACATATCACTGTGTTAAGGAAATGAATATTTTTTCACTTAATTTTTTTCATTATTACCAGGTTGATGGTCTCCAGGAAGCGGAAAAAGGCAAAAACTCACTCGGCACCACCAAAAAAGGCATTGGTCCCACTTATTCGTCCAAAGCCTCCAGAAATGGTCTGCGGATTGGGGACTTACTAGGGGACTTCGCCCTTTTTGAGGAGAAGTGAGTAAAACTTTTTTTTTATGAAGCCTATGTAGAGTCTGGCTAATGAAAGTTGAGCCTAGGAAAGAGCGGCAAATTAAAAAAAAAAACCAGCGTGTTGCAACACTGTGTATAACGCGATAAAATAATAATTATACTTGAACAAATATAATTTTTTCTTCAATTCACATAATGCAACTGATCAAGCAGAAGTAAAGTTATATGAAGTAAAACTCTTAACTTCATACTTTATATTTAAGAAGAATGATCAAAACCACTCTCCAAAATTTGAATTCTGATGAGACATAATAATTGTTCGACCTTTTTATGATATTCTTCAATGTGAATAATATTAGCAGTAAGCCACCCCTTAATTATCTTAGAGAGGAAAAACGGTCCAATTTATTATCGAACAGTTGCTTTCTTAGTTACCATTTCAAGTACCTATCAAGACAGGACATCATACTAATTTAAGGCGTATATGACACATTTGACAACGATATTACTGTTGCCATATAAAATGTTTAATTTAAAACTCAGGCTCAACAATCATTAGCCAGACTCTAGTGTCCCACTGCTGGGCAAAGGCCTCCCTTCTTGATTTCCACTTGTCCCGATTCTGTGAAATCTCTGGCCAATCGTTGTGAAATAAATACGTGCAGGCCCCGTAGCATGGTTGGCCGTATCACGCGATAAGTGACATGATAAGAGGGTCGTCTCGTTCTATCGAACGGTGTCAGCCAGTGACGGATGCTCTATATTGTCACTTATCGCGTGATAAGGCCATGCTACGGGGCCAGGTCGTCATCTCCTTCTCGGCCTGCACGCCGTCGCCTCCCACCATGCGGCACCCACTCCGTAGCTAGTTTAGCCCACCTCTGCGGATGCATGCGGCAAACGTGGCCCGCCCATTCCCATTTCTGCTTGGCGGTCTTCTGCTGGCCGATAGCTGGCCGGATATCCGCTATCCGGCCGCCGGATATCCGGCCACAATTTACATGCCTAAAATGAAGCAAATTCGACCGCGCGCGCACGCAGGTTGCAACTTGATACACGCTGTGGGCAGGTTTTGATAGAAACATGCGCAAATTTTTTAATTGACCCTGATAATAGATCACTTTTTAGTTTGTTATTTATTCACCATTCAGGAGAGAACAAGAATAGGTAAAAAAAAACCTACAATTTTTATCTCCTTACCTATGTTCTCCGAGTAATATACCGAATACTATCAGGTATCCGGCCGGATACTAAGCCACTATTCGGCATTCGGCCGGATAGTAAAATTGTGGCCGGATAGGCCGGATACCGGATAGTGGCCGGATATCCGTTGCATCTCTAGTAATTATCAGATCAGATCAAATCTGCCGTGGACGCAATAGGGATGATGACTACTATTTTTTTACGATGCCATTTGAACCAGTTTTTGGAGCGGAACAAATTTATGTAGGGGAGCAACTACAATTAAAGACCATAAATACCCAAAAATTTGAGACAAACATTGACCTCGCTGGCGGCAGCCTAAAACGCTTCATACTGATTGACACATAAGTATGACGTCACAACTGCTATTTGTACTAATCGTTGTATGGAAAATCAAGTATATTGCGGTTTCGGTCGCGAAATACTGCGTTTAGGTACACTCAGCGTCAAATACTCTGTAGCAACCAAAGTAGTCAAATAGTTCGGTACACCATATATTTAGTACTAGCTTTTGCCCGCGACTTCGTCCGCGCGGAACTCGTTTATATCGTAACTTTCTCCCTCTTTTTCACCCCCTTAGGTGATGAATTTCCAGATAAAAACTATCTTTAGTAAGAATTCTTTGGGAAGGCCCCGGAACGGAATTCAAAATATCTCTACACCAAATTTCATCTTAATCGGTTCAGCAGTTTAAGCATGAAAAGGTAACAGACAGACAGAGTTACTTTCGACTTTGTAATATTAGTATGGATTGTATGAAGGAAAGGGTCATTATGGCTGAGTTGCATGATTTTATAGATTAGCTTACTCCGAACGCCTTTTTTTAAAAAATATACTCCGCCGCAAACTTGGTGTCTATGACCCGCCTCACCATAATAGATGTATGGATTTTTCAGTATTATTTTGCATTTTTCATATCACACGGCCGTAAGGACATTTTCTACTAAACCGTAGGACTAAATTAACTGACTTGTAATTTAAATATTTTATATTAAAAATATAAATAATAAATAAATAAATAAATAAATATTACGGGACAATTTTACACAAATCAACCTAGGCCCACGGTAAGCTCAATAAGGCTTGTGTTGTGGGTGGGTACGTCAACAAAATGTTACATCTAATAGTTTTCAAAATAGCCATAATAAAACGTCTTTTTTACCCCGTTTTAGAAAACATCTTCGAAACTACCGCCATAAGGTACCTTTACCCTTGGAACGTCACATACATATATTTACCTATGTAATGTTCCTATTCCCCAGGACTCCCAACTACCGCTATACCGTAAATGGGTTCCATCCAATTTTACACCCCCTATTTCACCTCCTTGGAGAATGCTCCAGGACTCAAACTATCTCTACTTATACCAAATTTCATCTAAATGGGCTACATCCAAATTTTCACCCCCATTTCACTCCCTTAGGGGATGATTTCCGGAATAGAAACTATCATATTTATGTCCTTTTCCAGGACTCAAACTATCTTTCAACCAAATTTTATCAAAATGTGTCATAAACGAATTTCCACCCCCAATTACATCCCCTTAGGGGATGAGTTTCGGGATAAAACCATCCTATGTCCTTCCTTAACTATCGCTATACCGTAAATGGGTTCAATCCAAATTTTCATTCACCATTTCTCACCCCCTTATGTGTTCCCCTTATTTCCTCCTTTCATGTGTTCCGGAATAAAAATTATTCTATGTTCTTTCCTTGGACTGAGACCTCTCTCTATACCAAATTTCATCTAAATGGGTTCTATCGAAATCTTCAACCCTCATTTCACCACCTCAGGAAATGATTTTTCGGGATTAAAACTATGCAGTGTCCTTCCCTAGGACTCCTTCTATCTCTTTACCAAATTTCATCTATTAAATGGGTTTTATCCAAATTTTCACCCCCTATTTCATCCCTGAGGGGAAGATTTTCGGGATTAAAACTATCCGTTGTCATACTCCGGGACTCAAACTATCGTTCAACCAAATTTCATCAAAATGGGTCACAAACAAATTTTTACCCCCAATTACACCCCCCTAGGGGATGATTTTCGGGAGTAAACTATCCTATGTCCTTCCCCAAGACTACAACTCGCTATACCGTAAATGGGTTCCATCCAAATTTTCATACCTCATTTCACCCCCCTAGGAGATGATTTCTGGACTAAAAATTATGTTAAGTCCTTCCCCAGGACTCTTAACTATCTCCATACCAAATTTCATCTAAATCGGTTCTATCCAAATTTTCACCCCTCATTTCACCCCCTTAGGAGATGATTTTTCAGGATAAAAACTATACATTGTCCTTCCCTAGGACTCCTTCTATCTCTTTACCAAATTTTAACTAAATGGGATTTATCCACATTTTCATCCCTATTTCATCCCCTTGGGGGATGATTTTCGGGATTCAAACTATCCATTGTCATTCTCCGGGACTCAACTATATCTATACCAAATTTGGTCTAAATGGAGTCCATCCAAAATTTCACCCCCCATTTCACCCCCTTAGGAGAAGATTTCCAGAATAAAAACTATCCAATGTCCTTCCCCAGAACTTAAACTACCTCTAAACCAAATTTTATCAAAATGGATTACATCCAAATTTTCACCCCTCCATTTTACCCCCTAAAATGATAATTTTCGGGATAAAAACTATTCTTTGACCTTTCCCGGGACTCAAACTAATTATATACCAAATTTCATCCAAATCGGTGCAGCGGTTTAAGTAGCTCCATACAAATTTCCACCCCCCCATTTCATCCCCTTAGGGGTTGATTTCCAGGATAAAAACTACCCTAAGTCCTTCCCCAGAACTCAAACTATCTCTTTATTAAATGTCATCTTAATCGGTTTGGCCGTTTTCACGTGATGCGCGGTCACATAAACAGACAAAAAATCTAAAAACTGTTGGAACGTGTTCTGTTATCGATTTTAAGTATCCCTAGCCAATTTTTTTTCGAATATCTTCCATGTACAGACTTTCGACCCTCTTCAGCCTTATTATACGTATACTTAGATGGTGTACCGAACTATTTGGCCACTTTGACTGCTACAGAGTATTTGACGCTGAGTGTACATAGTCGTCATACAATTTTGTTTCTATAAAAACGTAAGGATTCTATTGGTAGCTTTAAATTACTCTTGGACAATAAAAACAAAACGCATATTTTTTTAAACTTTCAAGGTGCATATCTTTTTATGTATTTAATTATATTTTATAATTTATACTTTATTAAAATAATTTGATGATGATGAATTACTATCCAATTAGCAACACTACATACGTTATCTATTTTAACATGAGGCATCATGCCTATTGTATGACTGAAATGAAATGGCATCTTATCTTATCTTATCTTATCTATCTATTCTATCCCGTTCGCGAGGCATTTCGCGCACGATCTTGTGCTAGCTGTACCTGTAGTCAATGCTGAGTGGTGGCATGTATATGAATGATTAAACATTTCAGCTTGAATGGTCGCGGGCTTGAATTCAATTGCACTTTTTAAATATTATTACTTCACCTCAGAAGTCTCAAATTCTTTTTTTAATGGAATATTTTATCTCCAGGTTTGGTTCGCATATCCAAATTTGGTCGGTCTTAAGCCGTAAAGTTAATTATACATTTTTAAAAGTAATAATCCAAACCATCTATAACTCCTCCGTTAAATCCACTCGCCTTTCACTATAGCCCAACTCTAACTTACCATCGTTCCAGATTCCGCACGATAGTGGCGTCCTACAAACGCATGTTCCCGGCCCTAGAAGTGGATATCGAAGTCCAGCTAGCCCAGCTCAAGGAATACGCGGCGCGCGTTCGGCCCCTAGTGCGGGACACAGTCGCCTACCTGCACAGCGCGCTGCGCTCCGGGCAGAAGGTGCTTGTCGAGGGAGCTAACGCCGCCATGTTAGATATCGACTTCGGTAAGTTGTCTAGTAACTACAGTCCCCCCATAGACGTCAGAAGCCTAGTTGGCCCAGTTCAAAGAGTACGTGGCGCGCGTTCGGCCCCTAGTGCGGGACACCGTCGCCTACCTGCACAGCGCGCTGCGCTCCGGGCAGAAGGTGCTTGTCGAGGGAGCTAACGCCGCCATGTTAGATATCGACTTCGGTAAGTTGTCTAGTAACTACAGTCCCCCCATAGACGTCAGAAGCCTAGTTGGCCCAGTTCAAAGAGTACGTGGCGCGCGTTCGGCCCCTAGTGCGGGACACCGTCGCCTACCTGCACAGCGCGCTGCGCTCCGGGCAGAAGGTGCTTGTCGAGGGAGCTAACGCCGCCATGTTAGATATCGACTTCGGTAAGTTGTCTAGTAACTACAGTCCCCCCATAGACGTCAGAAGCCTAGTTGGCCCAGTTCAAAGAGTATGCGGCGCGCGTTCGGCCCCTAGTGCGGGACACCGTCGCCTACCTGCACAGCGCGCTGCGCTCCGGGCAGAAGGTGCTTGTCGAGGGAGCTAACGCCGCCATGTTAGATATCGACTTTGGTAAGTAGTCTAGCCCCTCCCCATAGACGACAGAAGCCTGGCTAGCCCAGTACCGTGGGTACGTGACACGTGCCCCCGCTATTCTGTATCAGCGTTCAGCACACGGCCATTTTGGATATTGGTAAGTTCATTAGTAACTAAATGACAGAAGCGCCGCTAGCCCACTCGAATAAAGACGTGGCGTGTGTACGGCGTGGTCGTTGATTTTCCGTCAATTTAAACTTTTCGTGCGTCAGATTCCGCTACGTAGAATGGGCTAAGATTAAGCAGTTCTTTAAGTCATAGTCAAAGCATAAGAAATACTGATCTCGTGCGCTGGGCAGGTATTTCAACACTGAACTCTCTTCAACAAACAAAACACTACATACTTGTTTAATTCAATATTGAACTCTCTATTACAGGCACGTATCCCTACGTGACGTCATCCAACTGCAGCATCGGCGGCGTGTGCACCGGACTAGGGCTGCCGCCGAGCGTGATCGGCAACGTGCTCGGCGTCGTGAAGGCGTACACCACGCGCGTGGGCGACGGGCCCTTCCCTACTGAACTACAGGATGTAAGTGTCTCCCTTCCCTACTGAACTACGCTGAAGTCTATATCGAAATATGTTTTTTTTTTTATATCACGGCGATGACAAACGAGTATTGTATCCCTAACTACAGGATGTAAGTGTCTCCCTTCCCTACCTACATGATGTAAGTGTTTCCCTTCCCTACTGAACAACAGGATCTAAGTGTCTCCCTTCCTTACTGAACTACAGGCTCTAGGTGTCTCCCTTCCTTACTGAACTACAGGATGTAAGTGTCTCCCATCCCTACTGAACTACAGGATATATGTGTCTCCCTTCCCTACTGAACTACAGGATGTAAGCGTCTCCCTTCCCTACTGAACTACGCTGAAGTCTATATCGAAATATGTTTTTTTTTTTATATCACGGCGATGACAAACGCGTATTGTATCCCGTGTTAGGTGCGGGCTGAAAAACAGCGCTGTATAGCCGACAAGTTAGCAACAAACGCTGAGCCCCGAGCCTATTGTCGCACTCTTTTATTTTCCGTATTGTGTTGTTTTATATAAGTTACCTACATCAGTGTTCGATTTTGTTTTTTTTGCGACAATTTTTTTTTATAAACTTCGGTACCAAATAAATGAATGACTATGATGATATTGATGATTGTTGTTTGTGCGCAGGCAACCGGCAAGCTGTTGCAAGAGCGAGGGCACGAGATCGGCGTGACGACGAAGCGCGTGCGCCGCTGCGGCTGGCTCGACCTCGTGGTCGTGCAGTACACCGGCATGGTCAACGGGTACAGCTCGTGAGTACACATGTTACTCAATCAATTCTAGTCATTTCCTGATGACCTGGTAGGTCGCGGGAGTCCGCTGGATGCGGGTGGCGCAGGACCGGCCATTGTGGCACTCTTTGGGGGAGGCCTATGTCCAGCAGTGGACGTCTTTCGGCTGATATAATGATGATGATGATGATTAAAACGCCAAAAATAGTTATTTGTTCAACAAGAGAGCAAAGTAGATTTTTGCTGCGAGTGTTGATGTTGAGTCCCGAGCAAGCGAAATAATCTATATTTGAATCACGAGCGTAGCGAGTGATTCAAAATTAAAATCTTGAGCGTAGTGAGGGACTCAAAGGCACGAGATGCAAATATCTTTGCTCTCGTGTGATACATACAACTTTTCAGCTCAGCAATGAGAACATCGTCACGTTAAAAAATATATCGCTAGGCTTTTACGCACCTATAATATTCTGAATTTGTAATAGAGCACTGGTGACACGGTGACTGTGGACACTATGATGTGTCACCAGTGCTCGATATCAAAATTAAAAATCTACTTTGACTCACGGGGTGAGCATCGCATTTTGCTCACTGTTTTCACGCAGCAAAATATGCTTGTTCGAGCTGCTGAGGTGAAAATGAAATTATGACCCTACAAAAAAAATTACGGTCAAAACTTTGTAGATGTGTTCAGAATCTAACATGTAAAATTGTAAATATGTCACATTAATTAAAAAAAAGTAGTAAATGTCATTTTGGATACCTGCATATTGAGCCACGGGCCATCATAATTCATTTAAGGGTTAAGACACATCGGATATTCGGAATAGACTGATTTATTGGTAAAAATAACTGTACATTTAGTTCCACGTCACGTTGTTAGATGGCGCTACTAGTACATAGCAACGATTTAAACTTAATTTTATACACCATAACCCTAACGGTAACGATGCACTAATATAATTGCGACAATTCACGGCTTACTAATGGCGAAAGCGTCAACGACAATAAGGTCCTTTTTCCCTTACAATGTCACAAGTACCTTTAATACTACTAGTCGATCAGAACATGTCAGAAACGGAAGGTCCATTAGAACACGAGTCACGACATTAGTATCAAGATCGAGAAAAGGTTATTCCAAACTCGTTTCGGTGAAAAACACTCGTTTCGCTTGCGTTTTTAATCCCCATCACTTGCTGTTAAATAATAAAATGGTTTATTTCAGACTCAAAGAATCTACATTTGTTAGTATGTTCAATGAATTGAATTTTGTCTTTTAGGTTGTGTTTGACGAAGCTAGACATCCTTGACACTCTAGAAGAGATCAAAATCGGCATCGCGTACAAACTCAACGGCAAGAAGATAGACTACTTTCCGTCCTCGATGACTGAGCTGAGCAATGTTGAGGTAAGTTTGAAAAAAAAAAGTGTATTTGGGCAACTATGGCTAGTTGCCATGGTTACGTCGCCTGGATATTTTTAGGGTTCCGTACTCAAAGAGTAAAACGGGACCCTATTACTAAGACTCCGCTGTCCGTCCGTCCGTCCGTCTGTCTGTCACCAGGCTGTATCTCACTGATACCGTGATAGTTCCAGCTGAAATTTTCACAGATATGATGTATTTCGGTTGCCGCTATAACAACAAATACTAAAGACACAAAATAAAATAGTTTTATATAGATAATGGTACGGAACCCTTCGTGCGCGAGTCCGACTCGCACTTGTTTAAAACAGTGAGATTATGGGTTAAATCACTAATACGGGTATCCAATATAGATTATCCGTCTCTTTCTAATTAGAACGCTTAGAAGAAGAAGAAAAGTTTGCGGCCCGTTCTGTGATAGCCGTGCTGATGTAGAGTTTTGTTGATCTTTTTATTCCCCCTTTTATGTGATATTTTCTAAGCACGCTAGAAGTACATGTTGTAACATGTTTCTTAGAAACTCTATCATATTATCTCCTTTCTAACGAGGCAGTATATTAAGAAATAGTTGATTGACCTACATTGTTTCCACAAGGCACGGAAATAAAGAGTTGGTACTGATAGAATATGTTTGAACAGGTGGAGTACATAACGCTGCCGGGCTGGGCGTGCAGTATCGAGGCGGTGCGCGAGTTCAGTGACCTGCCCGAGGCGGCTCGCATCTATGTGCGCACCATCGCTGACTTCCTACAGATACCAGGTAGGTTCACTGCACATCAATATGTTTGAACAGGTGGAGTACATAACGCTGCCGGGCTGGGCGTGCAGTATCGAGGCGGTGCGCGAGTTCAGTGACCTGCCCGAGGCGGCTCGCATCTATGTGCGCACCATCGCTGACTTCCTACAGATACCAGGTAGGTTCACTGCACATCAATATGTTTGAACAGGTGGAGTACATAACGCTGCCGGGCTGGGCGTGCAGTATCGAGGCGGTGCGCGAGTTCAGTGACCTGCCCGAGGCGGCTCGCATCTATGTGCGCACCATCGCTGACTTCCTACAGATACCAGGTAGGTTCACTGCACATCAATATGTTTGAACAGGTGGAGTACATAACGCTGCCGGGCTGGGCGTGCAGTATCGAGGCGGTGCGCGAGTTCAGTGACCTGCCCGAGGCGGCTCGCATCTATGTGCGCACCATCGCTGACTTCCTACAGATACCAGGTAGGTTCACTGCACATCAATATGTTTGAACAGGTGGAGTACATAACGCTGCCGGGCTGGGCGTGCAGTATCGAGGCGGTGCGCGAGTTCAGTGACCTGCCCGAGGCGGCTCGCATCTATGTGCGCACCATCGCTGACTTCCTACAGATACCAGGTAGGTTCACTGCACATCAATATGTTTGAACAGGTGGAGTACATAACGCTGCCGGGCTGGGCGTGCAGTATCGAGGCGGTGCGCGAGTTCAGTGACCTGCCCGAGGCGGCTCGCATCTATGTGCGCACCATCGCTGACTTCCTACAGATACCAGGTAGGTTCACTGCACATCAATATGTTTGAACAGGTGGAGTACATAACGCTGCCGGGCTGGGCGTGCAGTATCGAGGCGGTGCGCGAGTTCAGTGACCTGCCCGAGGCGGCTCGCATCTATGTGCGCACCATCGCTGACTTCCTACAGATACCAGGTAGGTTCACTGCACATCAATATGTTTGAACAGGTGGAGTACATAACGCTGCCGGGCTGGGCGTGCAGTATCGAGGCGGTGCGCGAGTTCAGTGACCTGCCCGAGGCGGCTCGCATCTATGTGCGCACCATCGCTGACTTCCTACAGATACCAGGTAGGTTCACTGCACATCAATATGTTTGAACAGGTGGAGTACATAACGCTGCCGGGCTGGGCGTGCAGTATCGAGGCGGTGCGCGAGTTCAGTGACCTGCCCGAGGCGGCTCGCATCTATGTGCGCACCATCGCTGACTTCCTACAGATACCAGGTAGGTTCACTGCACATCAATATGTTTGAACAGGTGGAGTACATAACGCTGCCGGGCTGGGCGTGCAGTATCGAGGCGGTGCGCGAGTTCAGTGACCTGCCCGAGGCGGCTCGCATCTATGTGCGCACCATCGCTGACTTCCTACAGATACCAGGTAGGTTCACTGCACATCAATATGTTTGAACAGGTGGAGTACATAACGCTGCCGGGCTGGGCGTGCAGTATCGAGGCGGTGCGCGAGTTCAGTGACCTGCCCGAGGCGGCTCGCATCTATGTGCGCACCATCGCTGACTTCCTACAGATACCAGGTAGGTTCACTGCACATCAATATGTTTGAACAGGTGGAGTACATAACGCTGCCGGGCTGGGCGTGCAGTATCGAGGCGGTGCGCGAGTTCAGTGACCTGCCCGAGGCGGCTCGCATCTATGTGCGCACCATCGCTGACTTCCTACAGATACCAGGTAGGTTCACTGCACATCAATATGTTTGAACAGGTGGAGTACATAACGCTGCCGGGCTGGGCGTGCAGTATCGAGGCGGTGCGCGAGTTCAGTGACCTGCCCGAGGCGGCTCGCATCTATGTGCGCACCATCGCTGACTTCCTACAGATACCAGGTAGGTTCACTGCACATCAATATGTTTGAACAGGTGGAGTACATAACGCTGCCGGGCTGGGCGTGCAGTATCGAGGCGGTGCGCGAGTTCAGTGACCTGCCCGAGGCGGCTCGCATCTATGTGCGCACCATCGCTGACTTCCTACAGATACCAGGTAGGTTCACTGCACATCAATATGTTTGAACAGGTGGAGTACATAACGCTGCCGGGCTGGGCGTGCAGTATCGAGGCGGTGCGCGAGTTCAGTGACCTGCCCGAGGCGGCTCGCATCTATGTGCGCACCATCGCTGACTTCCTACAGATACCAGGTAGGTTCACTGCACATCAATATGTTTGAACAGGTGGAGTACATAACGCTGCCGGGCTGGGCGTGCAGTATCGAGGCGGTGCGCGAGTTCAGTGACCTGCCCGAGGCGGCTCGCATCTATGTGCGCACCATCGCTGACTTCCTACAGATACCAGGTAGGTTCACTGCACATCAATATGTTTGAACAGGTGGAGTACATAACGCTGCCGGGCTGGGCGTGCAGTATCGAGGCGGTGCGCGAGTTCAGTGACCTGCCCGAGGCGGCTCGCATCTATGTGCGCACCATCGCTGACTTCCTACAGATACCAGGTAGGTTCACTGCACATCAATATGTTTGAACAGGTGGAGTACATAACGCTGCCGGGCTGGGCGTGCAGTATCGAGGCGGTGCGCGAGTTCAGTGACCTGCCCGAGGCGGCTCGCATCTATGTGCGCACCATCGCTGACTTCCTACAGATACCAGGTAGGTTCACTGCACATCAATATGTTTGAACAGGTGGAGTACATAACGCTGCCGGGCTGGGCGTGCAGTATCGAGGCGGTGCGCGAGTTCAGTGACCTGCCCGAGGCGGCTCGCATCTATGTGCGCACCATCGCTGACTTCCTACAGATACCAGGTAGGTTCACTGCACATCAATATGTTTGAACAGGTGGAGTACATAACGCTGCCGGGCTGGGCGTGCAGTATCGAGGCGGTGCGCGAGTTCAGTGACCTGCCCGAGGCGGCTCGCATCTATGTGCGCACCATCGCTGACTTCCTACAGATACCAGGTAGGTTCACTGCACATCAATATGTTTGAACAGGTGGAGTACATAACGCTGCCGGGCTGGGCGTGCAGTATCGAGGCGGTGCGCGAGTTCAGTGACCTGCCCGAGGCGGCTCGCATCTATGTGCGCACCATCGCTGACTTCCTACAGATACCAGGTAGGTTCACTGCACATCAATATGTTTGAACAGGTGGAGTACATAACGCTGCCGGGCTGGGCGTGCAGTATCGAGGCGGTGCGCGAGTTCAGTGACCTGCCCGAGGCGGCTCGCATCTATGTGCGCACCATCGCTGACTTCCTACAGATACCAGGTAGGTTCACTGCACATCAATATGTTTGAACAGGTGGAGTACATAACGCTGCCGGGCTGGGCGTGCAGTATCGAGGCGGTGCGCGAGTTCAGTGACCTGCCCGAGGCGGCTCGCATCTATGTGCGCACCATCGCTGACTTCCTACAGATACCAGGTAGGTTCACTGCACATCAATATGTTTGAACAGGTGGAGTACATAACGCTGCCGGGCTGGGCGTGCAGTATCGAGGCGGTGCGCGAGTTCAGTGACCTGCCCGAGGCGGCTCGCATCTATGTGCGCACCATCGCTGACTTCCTACAGATACCAGGTAGGTTCACTGCACATCAATATGTTTGAACAGGTGGAGTACATAACGCTGCCGGGCTGGGCGTGCAGTATCGAGGCGGTGCGCGAGTTCAGTGACCTGCC
The DNA here is from genome assembly GCA_963854355.1 of Epinotia brunnichana. NCBI lineage: Eukaryota > Metazoa > Arthropoda > Insecta > Lepidoptera > Tortricidae > Epinotia > Epinotia brunnichana. Next base: position 16,163,461 of record OY977952.1, read on the forward strand.
CGAGGCGGCTCGCATCTATGTGCGCACCATCGCTGACTTCCTACAGATACCAGGTAGGTTCACTGCACATCAATATGTTTGAACAGGTGGAGTACATAACGCTGCCGGGCTGGGCGTGCAGTATCGAGGCGGTGCGCGAGTTCAGTGACCTGCCCGAGGCGGCTCGCATCTATGTGCGCACCATCGCTGACTTCCTACAGATACCAGGTAGGTTCACTGCACATCAATATGTTTGAACAGGTGGAGTACATAACGCTGCCGGGCTGGGCGTGCAGTATCGAGGCGGTGCGCGAGTTCAGTGACCTGCCCGAGGCGGCTCGCATCTATGTGCGCACCATCGCTGACTTCCTACAGATACCAGGTAGGTTCACTGCACATCAATATGTTTGAACAGGTGGAGTACATAACGCTGCCGGGCTGGGCGTGCAGTATCGAGGCGGTGCGCGAGTTCAGTGACCTGCCCGAGGCGGCTCGCATCTATGTGCGCACCATCGCTGACTTCTTACAGATACCAGGTAGGTTCACTGCACATCAATATGATCTAGATGTGTGTTTATGTAAGAAAACTCAAGTATGTATGTGGTCAAGAAAATTCTATTTCACGGGTAAGAGCGCTTTCACATGTAGGCGTTTTTGTCGCGCTTCTAAGTCGCGCTGCAGTAGCGTGACTAGTATCCATACATATTTAAGTAGCGCAGCGACTGCAGCGCTCCGAGCTAGCGGTGGCAGATACTGTGAAGCGCGGCTGTCGCTAGCGATGTTTTTCATCACATTTGCGAGGAAATAAGTAACTACAAAAGACAGAAAAATCTAAATTTCATACAACAGCACCACTCAAAAAATTAACAACTTCACTTATAGATTTGCTAGTGGAGGGCGAGAGGGCGTGTGGCCCCGCATGGCCTACTAGATTTTTTTCAACCAATCACAGAGAAGAATTCTTGTGACGCGCGGCCAATTTTAGTTTGCTTTAACCAATCAGATCACACACAAGCGCATAACTCCCTAGGGAGTTATAAAATTCCATAACTCCCGTAGGAGGTAAATCGGCTATAGCTGCTCTATAAACCTGCCTATAATACACCCGTTACGAGCAAGTGTGATGAAAAATAGTGTATGGAACTGTACATAATTAGGTATTATGTACAGTCATATAAACTACTATTAACCATTTTGGTCATGACTATCGGATCAGATTATAGAGCTATGTCTAACCCTATATTTTTACTTTTCAGTTCAATACATCGGCGTGGGCCAAGGCCGGGAAAGCATCATCCGGATAGATTAACGTTGGTGTCAAACATTCATTAGTGTTTAGTGTCATTTACATTCAGTGAAATAACATAGGTGGTTACTTCAACGTCTATACTATTTAAACGTGGTTGGAATTCGTCAAAGGATTTGCCAAAAGTATGGTTTATATTTCCGCTCGCGCGCCTTTGCCCACGTATTGCAAAAAGCCGGCAAACCCGCGGGGTAGAATATAGCCTATAATTATACAGAAAATCCATTCTACACGCAGTTGAAATAATTTTTTGAAATCAGTAGCTCTAGTATAAGTTTTATCGATACATATACGTTTTATATGGGCGGTTTCGGATATTATATTAGCCAAATCATACAAAGCTACAATCACTTCCTCTTTATGTTAGTATAGATTATACTGACTAGAAATACCTCAAACCGTGTTAAGATCTACTTGGTTTTTCTCCATAAACATTCAATTCAAATAATTTATTTGTTAAACAAGGTATGGTACAACTATACAAGGTATGGTGGTAACATTGTGTGAAATGTTTTTCAACCAATCAGTGGCGGCGCGACAACATTTTCTATGGGCAAGCCGAACCCAAAACACTATGAAAGAGTTTAGAGTATTTAACTATAGGCTTTCCTAAAAAGAAGCTTTTAGGCAAGCCGGTGGGAATCGGCTTGTATGGGCGCTCCGCCACTGCAACCTATAGACGTTTAAGGAACAATCTAAATTCGGTGTAAGGTATTCGGGCTACCGAACGTTTGACGTAGACAGAGTTCCGATTTCGATGTAATACCTTTTTTCGAATAGAATTGCAGTGCTAGGTAGCTAGTACCTTGATGACTGCATCGACCTCAGTTGTTTACTTCCAAGTATTTAAAGGATTATTCAAAATATTATTATGTACCATTAAAACCATTATTGCAAGTTAATTAGGTTTGACCGCAATAACCGAGTAGCCCCATATGCAAAAACTGAAACTTATGGAGGGTGCTGGGTTCGTCAGTTAATAGAATCAGAGGCTCTAGTATAAGTTTTATCGATACAATACGTTTTCGAACGTGTTTGCGTTTAGTTTAAATTTGTATGACAGCGCGAACAGCGCCTCTGGTGGTAACTATTAGGAATTAGGCGTTGCCATACAAATTGAAACTAAACGCAAACGCGTTCGAAAACGTATATGTATCGATAAAACTTATACTAGAGCTACTGTATTGTTATTGGTGTTTCGCCATCGAGAAATACAAGGCGATATACTTGACTACAACGGTCCAAACTTTCGCTTCGTGGACTAGAGTGATATTTGGCACAGTGTCTTCGAAACCAACGTATGGAACGTCGAATAAACTAAAGCGGCTACCGTTCATACAACAACTTCGATCGTTCGTGTATCTCCCTCCCTGTCGCTCGAATATGCAAGTGCGATAGAGATAACGATACACGAACGAACGAAGTTTGGTTTTCGGGGTAGCTCTGGTATAAGTTTTATCGATACAATACGTTTTCGAACGCGTTTGCTTTTAGTTTCAATTTGTATGGCAACGCGAACATCGCCTCTGGTAGTAACTATTAGAAACGTTCGCGTTGCCATACAAATTGAAACCAAACGCGTTCGAAAACAATGTATCGATAAAACTTATACTAGAGCTACTGATCCCAGTTATAGGAACGTTGCAGTGAAGTGTATCACCATATAGTGTTGTTATATAAATATTGATTAATATGTTTTGCTCTTGCGAAAGATTGTTTAATACGTTATATTGTATGTAGTGTTCGGATACTTCGATCTACAGATGTGTCAGTTTCACTTGTTTGAAATTGACACACAAATGTTCACATAGGATGGAACATTGCATTTCAATAAATGAATCATAAAGCTATATACAATAATGATGTTATACGGTGCTTAGTACAAATAGACGTGTCTCGCGGATAATCATAACTTGCCGAGCATAAAACGTTCAATTTTCCGATGGAGACTAAAGTCGGTTGATTCTTCAACTGTAAAAAAATTACTCAGTAGGTTGAACTTTTAACTCAAGAAAGAGATTTTCTCTTGTAATATAATTTGTTATACACTGGGCTCCATATACGGATTATAAATCGGTTTATATGATTCCTTAGAAGCAATAATTAAATAGGTATTAGATTTGTAATTAACATACATCCTTCATCTCTCATCTTCTCAAGAACACCAATGTTAGGCAATTCATAGTATTATAAAATACCAAGGCTTATTTTCTAGATTAAAATATAATCTAAACTTATTGTCATTTTCATTCTAGCAGTACGCTAATAATTATGTCGACAGTGAAACGGATTAAAATTCCACTGAGAACTAATAAAAATAATTAACATTCTAAGCGCGCAGAACTTCATAAATATAGATACTTATATACATATATAACTTCCATAACTCAGGAACAAATATTCGTAATAAATACCTACACAAATAAATGCCCTGACTGAAATGAATTAAATTCCACTTCGTCACTGTTGCCACCCTGCCACCGACTTCATACGAAGTCCAATACGACTAAAGACTTGCGTGGCGTTGGGGTACAGTCGCCATCACATACATAGGTACACTATAGGTGTTCAAAAATATCGGCACATGCACCCTAATGCCTTGAAAATAGAGGTGTGTTCCGATGTTTGTGACGTGCTTGTTTGCTCCGATGTATGTGATGGCGACTGTACCACCTCAATTTTTTTGCTGTGGCGGCGAATAGGTTAAATCTAGATTAACGTCATACCTGGCCATAAAGCAGCAATTACCGCACGCTACGCTTACGGAAAATCCCACTTCCTGGTTAGGGGGAGACGTAAAATTTTGTACTGTAATGTATTAATATTCCCTACAGTACTCACTACGGGCGGTAATAAAGAAAGCCTCAGATCGCATTTTTACCGCCCTTGCCTTCGGCTCGGGCGTCAAATACCTGCGATCCGAGGCATTCCTTGTTTTACCACCCTCGGTAAGTAATGTACTATTGGGTCAATCAACTATTCTTTGTTGCTCGTTGCCATGGTTACGTCTCCTGGGTCACTCTTTAAAACTATCATTTTATGGGATTTAAATCCAATAAGCACGTGTTTTTGTTATATTGGTAAACCCATTCCATGGTGGGGCATCTCCTTAGCATGATAGGAGTCCAGTTTATAGTATTTTTTCTAAGAAAGTCTGTCACTGTTGTCTCTTGGCTTACCGGGACAGAATAACAACAAGAAAAAGTTGATTGACCCTAATTACAGGTGAATTTGTTGCTAAGGCTAGACGAGCACAACTGACCGTGACTACCCTTGTCGCGCAAAACGTTAAGAGCCCGTCACCGCGTAAATAATCACAATTATACACCACTGGTAAATAATTGTGATTATTTAAATTTAACGATAGATATTTAAAAAGTAGGCCACCACACACTGTATTTTGTATTTAAGTATCTTTTGAATACTGCATAATAGTTTTTACGTTGCTGGATTCGTCAATTTTCTTTTGAGTTCCCCGTAGAGTTGGCCGTTTTTCTTTTGAGTTCATAGATCGACGAATAAAAGTAAAAGCATAAAAGCTCGTTCGATGTATTTATGTACAATCGAACCAACTGAATCATGACCCACCATAGAACCTTGTTACAATTAACGAACATAGGCACGATCATATGACGTTAATATGTCAGTTAATTGTAACAGGGTTCCATGCTGGGTCAGGATTAGATTTTGTCGATAATATTATAACCCTATTGTCAATGTCATAAAGCCGTGTACAGATATTTATGTACGTTACTACCCTTGACTGTAGGCGAAGGCCTATTTTTTAAATATATATCTTTAAGGTGGTTCGATTGCCATACAAAACGTTATTTGACATTCGCAGGCTAACGGCGTGATATTTTAAGAAACTTATGTAACAAACTTTCATAAATTGGCTTCCCATTTGCGCCAAATTCCCCCTTTCCTAGAATAAACTTGTACAAACTAGATTAATTTGAGAAATTGGTTTGGGACGTGATATTTTGGGAAAACCATTTTTCTCAAATGAATCTAGTTTAAACAAGTTTATTCTAGGAAAGGGGGAATTTGGCGCAAATGGGAAGCCAATTGATGAAAGTTAGTTACATAAGTTTCTTAAAATATCACGCCGTTAGCCTGCGAATGTCAAATAACGTTTTGTATGGCAATCGAACCACCTTAAAATATCACGCCGTTAGCCTGCGAATGTCAAATAACGCTTTGTATGGCAATCGAACCACCTTAAATTTAAAAAAATCTCAATGATTTACCAGTGGCGCTAGTGAGCACGTGAACGGGCTCTTAACACTCTAGTCTCTCGTGCTTTGTACTACCAGAGAGAGAAGAATAAGATAGTCGCGGTCTGTTGTCGAACTTAGGGCTGCCAGCTGGAAATTGTTCTGGCACCTAATCTTAATAAGTACTTAAATTTGGTTATATACTAGTATATATTTGAGACGAAATGCTGTTAAAAGTCAATTTAAAGATTACATATACTGCCACGAATTTCCGATACTTAAATTGTGAAGAAAGCACAATTGGAATTTATTATGAAATCAATGATTTGATAAAATGTTGATGATGATGAATTTGTTTTTTGACTATTGACTACCCTTACTATTATTAAGGACTTTTCTGTTTTGCATGCCGAAATATGACATGTTTGCTATCATTAGTTTTTATTCATTGATTGATTGTGTATAAGCCACTTAGCCTTAATTTGAATATATTAAACATGGTATGTATGTACTTACTGTTTTTCTTTTTACAAAAGTCCCATTCCAAAGATCTTGAAAATCATTTAAGTAGGTACTTACATTGGAGATCACTGTTTTGTTATTAAATTCTTTGAGATGTGTTGTATGTGATATCTATTATATTTTTACTATTATAATTATCAAATAAATGGTTTATTCTACTACAAATTTGTTTTGTGTTTGTACAATTTACGTAATAAGCTTTTCGAGTGAAGAGGCCCTCATTTTTAGGGTTCCGTACTCAGAGTGAAACGGGACCCTATTACTAAGACTTCGCTGTCCGTCCGTTCGTCCGTATGTCTGTCACCAGGCTGTATCTCACTGATACCGTGATAGTTCCAGTTTTCACAGATGATGTATTTCTGTTGCCGCTATAACAACAAATACTAAAAACAGAACAAAATAAATATTTTTATTGATAATGGTACGGAACCTCAGAGCATAGAATACTAGAGAGAGGACAAGCCGCCGGCGGCCGTGTCGCAGCTGTATGCTCAATGGGCATACACTGCCATACTGTGCATGCGTGCTGATCGCAGATAATATTACGTTTCTTCCCAAAATGCCTGATATGATGCGTGTTTATTGTCAAATAAGCGTGTAGGTATACAAGTGTGTGCGTGCTTTGTCTTGTCAATTACTTGGGCGTTGTGTGGGTTAATGTACTTGCGACAGGCTCACTCTATACAAATCGGCCGCCATGTCCGATCTCCTTATATTCATACATCTGTGTACGGAACCCTTCGTGCGCGAGTCCAACTCGCACTTGGCCGGTTTTTTTCATTTTATTAACAAGTGAAATCAATACATTTTTCGAAAAACCCAACTGCTTTTTTGCAAATATATAGCCTGTCACCTCCCACGATTAAGAGGAATCCAACGACACCTCACATGTCGAAATCCGTCAAGATGCAGCGCGTGTCAAAGAATAAGACATACCCACGTACATACATACGCTCGAAAAACATAACCCTCTCTCCTTCGGCAGTCGGGTAAAAAGGTCACAGTTAGGGTGAACACATCACCAGAGATGTGCTAAGCTGAGTTTTGTAGATATACACTCAAGAGCAAGTTTCGGGTCACCTTAAATTAAATAACCGCAATTGTCTTTAGGGTTCCGTAGCCAAATGGCATAAAACGGAACCCTTGTAGATTCGTCATGTCTGTATGTCTGTCCGTCCGTATGTCACAGCCACTTTTTTCCTAAACTATAAGAGCTATACGGTTGAAACTTGGTTAATAGGCGTATTCTGTGAACCGCATTACATCATTTTTTCTGTCGTTTTTAAACGTTTGTGCACTTCTGTCTCTTTCCTAAGACTAATAAATAAATAATAATAAAAATACTTTATTTCGGACATAAATCCATAGCTTGTTAGTAAAGGCTTATTAACTAGGTTAGTAAAGTTCAAATTGGGCCACACTTTTTATTTGTTCTACCCAAAACTTGATTATAGGGCAATCCGACCTTTCTACAACCCGCATTCAGGATGCTGTTGGAGCTGTGCCTTACATGATCCAGCCAAATGAAAAAACGAAAATGTAAGTTCTTTTTTTATTGTATAAGTTACAATGCCCGCACATTTTGTTCGTTGGGCGAATATTCATGATTATTTATCCACTTAACTTAATGGTTCAAAGAATGATGTACAGTCCCAGTAAATTAAATAAATTCTACATTTAAGATATTAAAACCCTGTCTAAACAAATCCAATTACACAGCAACACATTCACTTAAGTTCCATTACATATTAAAAAAAATACATTAATATTTAACAGTTATATACATTAATATTTACATCAGACATTTCGTAATCGTCAGCTAATTACAAGTAACCATACAATCCAAAATCCAACATTGAAGCCATACAAATCCATTAGTCATTTTTATGACTATGCGGAATCAGTCCTCAAGGTCTCCCGTTATAACAATAAATCTTTCCCGGTTTTTATTAAACCGAGCCGCCACAGAAAAAAAAACCGAGGTGCCACGCAAGTCTTAAGTCTATTGTTTTTGGACTTCGTAATCAAGTCGATGGCGGCGTATTGGTTTAATTAAATGTTGCGGTAAACAATTAAGTACTTGTAATCAGCTACGACCCCGGCTCGCGACCTCAGTTCTTCATCCCTTTATTGAGGGAACGCAGTCTCGCACTCATTATTATACTTAACAGATTAGGGTGCTACAGCCCCTTTGAAGTTTTGACATTTCGTGTAAAGATAAATTTAATCAGTTCTGCATATAAATGGGAGATAACAATGGGGAATGGATTAAAATTTTACAAGTGCCTGATTATATTTTTGGTGATAGGAATAAGCTTCCTTAGCACCAGAAAAAAGTTGCAGACTTTTCAGCTGCATCCATTATTTTTCACTTACGTTTTGGGTTTAGGACGGCGAATGAGACACTTTCCTTGATCCGTCTCATATTACAAAAAAATATTATAAATATCTGACATTATATCCCTGGCATTGATAAAACTGCTGCAGCTGTCAATATCATTGCCAGTGCCACTTTACCACGGATTTAAAAGTTATTTTTAGTAATATGAGATGGAAAAACAAAGTTTTTATTTGCCGCACATCTGTCGCTGCAACGGGACGCGAGTGACGAAACAATCTACCCCCCTGTTTCTAATTTGCCGCACATCTGTCGCTGCAACGGGACGCGAGTGACGAAACAATCTACCCCCCTGTTTCTAATTTGCCGCACATCTGTCGCTGCAACGGGACGCGAGTGACGAAACAATCTACCCCCCTGTTTCTAATTTGCCGCACATCTGTCGCTGCAACGGGACGCGAGTGACGAAACAATTTACCCCCCTGTTTCTAATTTGCCGCACATCTGTCGCTGCAACGGGACGCGAGTGACGAAACAATCTACCCCCCTGTTTCTAATTTGCCGCACATCTGTCGCTGCAACGGGACGCGAGTGACGAAACAATCTACCCCCCTGTTTCTAATTTGCCGCACATCTGTCGCTGCAACGGGACGCGAGTGACGAAACAATCTACCCCCCTGTTTCTAATTTGCCGCATATCTGTCGCTGCAACGGGACGCGAGTGACGAAACAATCTACCCCCCCTGTTTCTAATTTGCTAAGTGTGAGTGAGACAGGTGTCGCTCAGTCGCACGCGATGCGACTTGGCACCAAGTTTTGCTAGCACTGAATGAAGAATCACAATTGGGAATGGATGAAAATATCAAAAGTGCCTGATTACTTTTTTGGTCATAGGAATAACGTTCCTTATCACCAGAAAAAAGTTTCAGATTTTTCAGCTGCTCAATTATTTTTGAAAAATATAAATAGTTTCCTCACTTACGTTTTGGGTCAAGGACGGTCAATAAGACACTTTCCGTGCTCCCTCTCATATTACAAAAAAATATCTTAAATATCTGTAGTTAATTGACACTGGCAATTGCAATGATATTGACAGCTGCAGCAGCAGCTATATTTGTCATTGCCAGTGTAATATGAGACGTAATTTTCGTTAGTCCTTTCTTTCAAACGATAAAACTTGACCCAAAATGTAAGTGTTTAAAATTTTCAATAATAATTGACTCATCTGAAAAATCTGAAACTTTTTTATGGTGGTAAAGAAGGTTATTCCTATCACCAAAAAAAATATCATGCACTTCTGATATTTTCATCCACTCACAATTTCTCAGTACAACTTGTTTGACAGTTCGATCAGCAGCGCAACATGCCTCCAAACGATAGCAATTAGCCAGCTTCTGCCAAATCATGACGTGTATAGACCCCATGAGACAGGTGTGCCACTCAGTCGCACGCGATGCGACTTGACACCAAGTTGTGCTAGCACTAGAAGGGTCACAATTGGGAAAATAAGCACCATATATCTGACATTGGCACGTTACTCCCTTCCGTTGGGCGACATTCTCTCTCGTTTATTCTTAGGTTTGGGCGGCGCGCGGTGGCGGTCCCGCTTGCGGCTGGACGACGAACAAGAAGACGAGGGGCTGGAGTCCGGCGGGGAGCCCGCGTCGTCGGGCCCGAGCCCGCTCTCCGGCGTGGAGGGCTCGAGGACTGTGTTGCGGAGCGCCCGCCGCTGCTCTTCCGTGTGTTGGGGGCAGCGGGTTGACCTGGATTGAGGGAATGATATGAGCTTACTGCAGCACAATTGCCTTTTTTCAAAAAAAAGTTTATGTCAAAAATTTCATTTTTGGTACAAGCTTTTAGTTCCGACTGTACTTTTACTCGATGGGGGTGTGTCGTTTTCTTGCGGAGTTCCTATGGCCACCTTCCAGCTCCAGCATCAGATCAGCTCCAAGTCATCATAATATTGCATTGTCATGCGATATACATATGCATGCAAAATTTCAGCTCAATCGGATAACGGGAAGTGACTGAAAATTGGATTGCAAATTTTGACGGACAACTTACTTACATACGAACAGCGCAAGTTAATATAAAGCTTGTAAAAACCGGCCAAGTCACGAAGGATTCCGTACCATTATTTATAAAAACGTTTGTTGTATGGGAGCCCCCCTAAAACTTTAATTTTATTCTGTATTTCAGTATTTGTTGTTATAGCGGCAACAGAAATACATCATCTGTGAAAATTTCAACTGTCTAACTATCACGGTTCATGAAATACAGCCTGGTGACAGACGGACGGATAGCGGAGTCTTAGTAATAGCGTCCCGTTTTAAGTAATGAACGTTATTTAATTGTTTTTAAAAGCCAGATTCGGCTACTTTACCGAGGTGCACACGGTACTTGGGGCGTGCAGCTCGTTGAACCTGCCGGGCACGGCGCTGTCCTGGCTTTAGACTGTTGGGGCCTCCCCTCATCCATAATTAACGAGGCGACTTTGGTACCCCTCACTCCACGTAATAATGAGGCGACTTTGGTACCCCTCACTCCACGCAATAACGAGGCGACTTTCGTACCCCTCACTCCACGTAATAACGAGGCGACTTTGGTACGCATCAACGTACAAAAATCGTCTGTGTGCGCATTTGCAAACATGCCTGCAGTGTGGAGGAAGCACCACCATCGCCCGTAACAGGCTATTGTACAATATGTGTATCTGGTCCATTGACTGCTGGTGTAAATTAAGTAACCACAGTTTTGCTACGTAATGGCAAATTTTCTCTGGTTGTTATAGGTCCCGCTATCCTGTTTTTGTTAAGGAGGAAAACATGATAACACAAGCTCCCAGCACGACATGCGGGAGTCGGGCTGTAATGACCACTGAAAATAAGCTCTAACAATGTTGTAGCAATGCACTGAAGAGGTACCTATAGAACAATATTTAGTTCCTTATTTTGCAGTTAAGGATAAGGAAAATTAAAATAAACGAACAGTGGCCTGGCTATGGATATGTTTCACAACCTCTGTGGTGTGTTCAGTTATGACAACACAAAGGGGTGATAACGCAATATCCTTTTTTTTTGGGTGATACTGCCGTTGTAACAATTGGAAGTCATCACCGGGCCTCCCCTAACAACTTTAGCCCTAATGTTTCACTAGACCTAATGCATTTTCCTTCGATACACAGAACTATTCGGGTTTTCTTTAAATATCATCAAATAGAAGTCATTAGGTTAGGTTAGGTTTGTTTTCCAATATTCCTATAAAGTTTACTATTTAAGAAATAACTGACAACTTAGAAAAGTTGAAAAACCCCCGATTTTCATTTAAAAGTTCAATATCTCAAAAACGGCTGAACTGATTTTGATGAAACGCTTAGCTAAGAACTATCTCGATCACGTCAGCTTTCGGATAAAAAAAACCGCATTCAAATCGGTCCATTCGTTTAGGCGCTACGATGCCAAAGACTGACACACAGACAGACAGGACACGTCAAACTTATAACACCCCTCTTTTTGCGTCGGGGGTTAAAGAATGCATTAGGTCTAGTGAAACATTAGGGCTAATGTTGTTAGGTCTAAAAAGGGAGAACTGTCATCAGGTCATCAATATGTGGTACCCAAGATACGGTAAAAGAGCAAGAGGTCGCGAAGTTAAGAGGTGGGACGATAGACTAAAACTAACAGCAGGCCCCTACTGGAAAAGAGTGGCGAGATATAGGAAATTGGAAGGAGTTGGAGGGGAAGACCAGGGTTGGGCATACCAAACTGTGTGATTTTATTTAAAACATAAGAATTGTAATGTGAAAAATCAATTTTCTAAAGGGCTGTGTAATGTAAATGTGTGGTACATTGTGGTGTTACAATTGTGAATGAAGAATGTATTCTGGGTAATTATCTTTAAATACATTTTTCTAAGCTGCTTAAATTATTTCAATGAATAACATACCTAGTGCATAATTTCTTTGTATGCTCAGACACCACACCACAGATTTGCAGCAGTAAAGTTTTCTTGTCATTGGCAGTCATTGTGTCATATGTAACACCATCATTCGAGTCAGAGTTCTGTGTTCCGTTATTCCTGTTGTTTCCACTGCAAATTTGGAAACAATGGTTAGAAATATTTTTAATATTTCCACACATACACAGACATCTAAACTAGTGCAACAGGACATTTGACAAAAAGTCAGCTAACTCTAACATAATCTATGACCTAATTTATACATTTACGAATGTCCCAAGTCCCAAATATAGCTGCCACACACTGAAGGGCCCTATAAGGAAGTTTCAATTTTTTAAAAGATTATCCATTCCTTGTGACTCTATGGGAAATGTTATAAGTATGTATCTCAATGGGCAGACACTTTCATTTACACTATAATTTATTTCATAAAATCACCGCCATGGTCCATGATACTTACTTATGAAGTTTACTAGGTTTCCTATTGTTATTGTTCTTGATCCTCCTCTTCCGTCGCTCATTCTGCAAGGAGCCTCCAGCCCAATCTGCATCGTCTTCATCGTCACTGAGGAGTCCAGCATACGAGGTAGGCTCCCGGCTGTTAGAGGCTATACGGCGGGACGCGATGCGGGAACTGTTGCGGCCCATGCCTTAAAAAAATAATGGCCTATGGTAGGTATGGTATTTTTTTTACAAACGTGGGTGTTTTAGTGCGTTTTTTTAGCATTAGAAAGAAGGATGAAACACGAAGCATGAGGTCTTTTATATAAGACACTTTATGCCACACAACTGTCAAAGTATCTCAAACAGCCATTAAAAAAGACTTACATTATTGTTGTCGACCCTAAAATTATAGAAGTGTTTTCATTATTGATACCTAAATAATACTTACAACAATAGTTATAGTGCCTAAGCAATATGGGGAAAAATGTGATAAAGTAGATGCAGGCAGTGCCATGACAATACTACTAGTATATGTTGTAGATGTATGAGGGCTTACCCATGCATTTTTCCAAATGCGGAGCAAATCTGGTCGCCGACACCGGCCTCTCGCAGTTCGGGCAAGAACAGTTACTGTCCGGGGTCTTTTTCAACACGGAAAATCCAAACACGTCGCACTCCGGCGACGTTATAATTTTGTAGGGCTCTTCGTCTTCCTTTTCCCCTTCTAATAAATCGGTCAACCCAGTTTTCAGACCGTGGTGGAACTCGAAAATAAATCCAATCGCGACATCGTCAAGTACACTATCGTAAATAAAATTGGCTGCGTCTTCCGCATTGCTCTCACTTTGCATTATTTCAAAGAACTTACTGTTTAAATCGTTCATACTAAGTTCACTTACGATTGTATTCATTGTGATTTTTATTATTTACACTACAAATACAAACAAAACAAAAAATCCCACATAACTAAACATCGACCTCGACCATCGACCATCAATGGTTGGATTTTTTTTTTTTTTTTTTTTTTTCGTTTTTGGCTTTACGGTTGATTAGCCAGTGTCATGTCGATTTGGAAACATTTAAAACAAAATTCGATTCGGAAACTAGAAAAAATTACAAAGAACTAGTTGCTATTCCTGCAAAAGAACAGTTAACAATCCCACACATATTTAGTAAGACGAATCACAACTACCTTATTAGTACTTTTTACAACACATTTAAAATAACATTGTAAGAATGACATATTATATTTATACAATATAGGTAAACCAAGTTTACTAAATTTTTAACTTATTTAGTTCACAAAATAAGCATTGGATTTATTTATGGGTTGGATAACTTGGATTGGAAATTGACAAATTGAATGAAACAAAGAAAGAATGAATGAACGACCAAGTTGACAGGTCAAGACAACAATAACTTGAAAGGAACATTTAAATTTAATGAATTTACACAAAATAAATTTATCTTCGTTATTTAATAACTATTTATATTATCACATAATTGCCACATAATAATTGCAATTTGTATAGCTCTTCGGAAGCGAGAATTATTATATATATTTTTAAAGTATGGCAATACTGATCCTCCAAATGTCAAAAAGTTTTGCGCGTGATATTTGAAAACTTTTGAATATCTTATTACGTATTTTACATTAAAATTAAAGTGTAGAATCAAGTATCTTACTCTCACATACTATCAATGACTACTTATCGCAGCAAGCAAACTTTTATCACCAAAGATTCGTCTTGTCGCTCACAGAGGTCGCTCATTAAGTAAATTGATTACTTAGTTGTACCTAAACACAGTAGGTACCTACCTACTGTGTTTATAATATTATCTTAATAAAATATACGTAGTTATGAAAAAGATTTTTGGACTATAGAAGTAGAGTAGGTAAACAGAGTATTTTTTGTATATCCCGTCGTTGGCAAAGAAGTGTAGGTAAGGGAACCTGGGGATGAATGATCCCTAGGGGACACTTGGTAAATTTGATTATTAAATGTTGAGTTAAATTGAAGTATAATCTTGTTCTCATTCCAACTTTCAATAAATAGATAAATTCTGCATCTTTTGACCTAAAAGATTTCCAATATTGTGAAAAATAAAAACAATAGAGTCCAAATTCAAAAGGGGGGATCAATCATCCCCAGGTTCCCCTACGGCCCGCCCGATTGTAGACGGTCATCGTAGCCTATGGACGCTTTCAACGCAATGGGTGTCAAATGCTCATTGCCGGCCCTAAGTATAAAGGAACCCTACAACTCTTTTAAATTACGTAAAAATGTTTTATTACATCATCGCTTAATTTATGGGTGAGACAGGTCGAGTAAATAATATTATGTAAGCTGGTTCTCGATAAGAATGAACGCACCGGTAAGAGACCAACTAATGAATGTATATTTATCTGGATGTTTTGTTGCGATATTCAGTTGAGACAGAGGCTTGCTGTGGTTCGGTTACTTTGCCGTTCAGAATTATTTCCAGACTCAACATGGTAAGATAAATAGTTTATTATAGCATAATGATTAATTTGTCAATCTGTAATTAATAGTCATGTGTATGTTTTTGGGGATATCTAAGTAGGTACATTTTAAACTTTTATTCACCTGGAAAGTCGGTAGTCACACAACACCGGTTTGTGCAAGAATCATAGAATTATAACGCCTAGAAGGATAGTTTCATACGGCCGACGCGCCAAGCGTGAGGCATAAAATGGATTCATGTAGTTGTGATCAACTCGTATTTACACGCGCCAATACGCACACAAACGCACCAATAGTGTTGCCAGCGCATACACATTCCCTGAAAATATATATTATAATAAAACTAGAATATGTAAGTTACGTACGCCCAAGATGAATTTTCTAATTTGTTGACGATGTCATTACCATGGTAACCATAACGCCGCTCTCGCAACATAAAAATATTTGGTCTCCATACAAAGTTTCATCCCCTTTTTTGATGAAATTTGACATAAATTATAGCCTATGTCCTATTCTGCTACATAAGGTAAGGTACATTACTGGAAAGTTTCATAAAAAATCGTCCAGTAGTTTTTGAGATTGATTGGAACGTACAGCCATCCATCCAAACTTTCGCATTTATAATATTAGTAGGATAATTTAGGAGTTCCTATGGCCACCTCCGTCCTCATCATCAGGCCCGCTCGGAAGTACCATAATATTGCATTGTCACCTGATTTAAAACACGTGTACAAAATTTAAACTCGATTGAACTCTGGGAAGTTACTTAAAATTGACTTGCAAGATTTGACCTAGATATACTCAAACATACACGGGGAGTCAAGTAAAAGCTTGGTACAAATCAAGTGATTTATCTTCTTCGTATTTTCAACCCTGCCGATATTTGTATTTTATGTTAGTATATTATCAGAACAGAATTATGGGTAAATATATCCGTTACATTGGCAACACTACGCTGTCATGCCGCTTATAGAAAATATGCAATTTTGATGAGGGCCTACCGCGAAAGGCATTCGAAGTTTCCCCTCTCTGTCATACTACGAGTTCGAACGTCAGTGCGACAGAGAGGGAAAACTTCGAATGCCGTTCGCGGTAGGCCCTCTGTTTTACGTAAAAATACGAGTTGGAGAATAATACTTACGTGTGAAATGTTATCTTAGAATGTTTATCCTTCTTATCCGATGCATTGTGACATCCTTTCACTGCACAAACCATCATATTAATGAAAAATGTGGGAGCTATTTACACTTGACACGCGTCCTTGCAATGCAACTGACAAGCCGATCGGCGTACTGGGCCATTTATGTCCTACTTTTGGTGGCCTCACCGTTGCGCGTGAACTGCGTTTCTATGCGTTATAATTCTATGGCAAGAATGTACCGAAGTATTTAAAGGTACGCATTCAAGTATAAAGTAAGTTAGATCTACTACTACTTTGGGTTGGGTATTAGGTAGGAGAAAAGTCGCCTACAGATCTTAAGTAAAGGTTTCCTATGTTATTATTATCACCTCTTATCTATTCGCAATATATTACGTAGATTGCTACTTAATTACCAACGGGAGGAGTATATACACAAATAATATATGTTTTCTCAATATACCGCCCCATCTAGATATCGTCGAAGATGCAGCCCACTCATACACCCTAGAATACACGCACTAGAAAAAAAAGGCAGCTCTAAAAATATATATATACACAACTAGCTTTTGCCCGCGACTCTCCGCGTGGAACTTGTTTATATCGTAGCTCCATACAATCTTTCACTCCCCATTTCACCTCCTCAGGGGATGATTTCGGGGATAAAACTATCCTATGTCCTTCCCCGGGATTCAAACTATCTCCATGCCAAATTTCATCTCCAGCGGTTCAGCGGTTTATGTGAGAAGAGATAATACTCGTAGACAGACAGACAGATACACTTTCGCATTTATAATATTAAAGTATATAACAATAAATTACGCTTACGCGCGAGCTCGAATACTTTCTCGCTCGCACACTGCAACTACGTCACCCGAGCGCCGAGCATCGCCGAGGTCTCTCGAAGCCACACGACCCGACCGTATAAAACCAGGCGCCGGCGCAGCATCAAGTCCCGCGTGGTCGTGCCGGAGGTTCCCCTTGGATTTTCCCCAAGCTACCCTCCAACCACGCAGTTCGACTGCTATATTGGGTTCGTCCTATCATAGCAACAGTCAGGTTCAAAAAAAAAAAAAAAAAAAAAAAAAAAAAAAAAAAAAAAAAAAAAAGCATCAAGTCACTTAGCTAGCGACAGCCATAGCGGAAGCGCACACTGCAGCCCTATGCATTTGTCTTTAGTCGGGAGTACGATAGCCCACACTGCGGTCTGCTCCTCAGGTCATTAGTATAGTAAAGGAAGATCGATAGCTACAAGCGGTCATTTTCCGATACTTTAGCTAGGATACCTAACGTATGCCACATGAATGAACCTTATACCTACTTTGTAATTTAATCAGTTTATGTGTTAAATAAATGTAACGACGACATTGGCGTTTCACTACTACCTACAAGTATGGATTTGAGTTTTATAATACCCTTTACATACATTCACTGTCACCCCATCATATTAAATAATTAAATAGTTTAACACCCACCGACTAAAATTGTACGGCTATCCTCTAGAAAAATATTTTATGTAAAATAATTCTCTCTGTCTCTGTGCACACATATTTTGAGTTATTGTTCAGATACAAACATATTGCATAATTTGTATTATTTTGTAGACTAACTTGTTTTGTGAGTCTAATAAAATAAAATAAAATAAAAACATAAGGTATGAAAACATGTTTATAGACGTGACTGTACATTTATGTTTATTACACCAGGTCGTGTTCAACGCTCGCGGGCTCATGCCACCTGTCTTCACTCCTCTCAACGAGGACCTCACGGTGAACTACGGCGCGATACCAGCATACGCGCAGTTCCTTCAGAAGGCTGGCATCAAATCGGTTTTAGGTATAGTTATTTTTTTACTGTTTATACATGAGTATGTGTTGAGGAGTCTCCATGCAGCAACGGCATTAGGGCAGAACTAAAAGGTTGAACGCAAAAGAGGTCAAGGAGAACTCCTGAGGCCCTAAGCACACTAGGTTTTATCGCCACGTATTACTGTGAAAATGTACTGAAACGTCACTTAAAACGTGCTAGGGCCTCTGATAAGGCACCTTATTTTTGGCCGATAAAACGGTCGTTACACTGGTCAAACAGCCAAGTTTTTTATTTTTATTTTTTATGGCCTATATTTATTTGAATGTTAGTGTATACCTACTTAATTTATAGGAGTTGGCATAACATGCACCAGTAAAGTCTGGGGCGCCCTGGCCGCGGCGGTCAAACTTGTCAATAGCTGTCAAATTTACTATTGACCGCTACCGCCGGCCGCGCCAGTGTGTTGCAGGCTTTACTTTATTTAACACTTCACTTCAAATGTTTGACACTGTGTAGCCGTTGCTGATCAAGAACCTCAGTGTTGCCAGTTAAGACTTTTTAAATTGGGAGCTTCATGGAGTGGGCCATAGGGGCCCATTTAGCAAGTTAGAGTTTTACAGGTATAGGCATGTATCACAGGTCAAATGGTGAGTCCTTATTGGCCTAGCGCCTCAGTGTAGCCAGTTTAAACCTTGTAAAATTTTAATTTACGGTTTTGTGAAACGGGCCATTGATTATAGTCATCAGAGTCAGATACACCTTTGCCTATCGTTGTTTCACCAAGGGTCTGTCTTTACTCCGCAGTCGGCGGTACGACTGGTGAGCATATGTCCCTCTCTGTGGCCGACAGAAAGAAGGTGGTAGACGCGTGGGTGGCTGTCGCCAAGTCCACCGGTCTTCACATCCAAGTCCAAGTTGGAGGTGCACCCTTAGCTGATGTGCAAGATTTGGTAAATATTTACTTTGAGTTTTGCTCATAGCATTAGTAGGAGTACTGTGCATCCAAACGGTGAATGGTGAAGAGAGGTGAATGGACTGCAAGGCCTGCAGGCTACAAGATGACAGGGATATCCTGGCATTCATATGAATCACCTTGAACTTTGTATCCCGGTCTCGCTCTATCTTTGCAGGCGGTGGAGTGCGTGGCCTTCTGTCTCCTCCTCCATCCTACGTGGTGACGTAGGATGGAGGAGGAGATAGAAGGCCACGGCGTAGAACCAGTGGCGGGGGGAGAGGGCATGGCCCCGGGCGGCACACGGAGGGGGGCGGCAAGCGCCACGATTTTTTAGGGCGGTGAATTTCCGTTCGGGGTCGGGCGGCCAAAAAATCACGTTACGCCTGGTTTTCATACTGGACGATCTTCAAGGATTGAATGATAAAATGTAGGCGCATTCTGACTAGTACTGACAGTCAACCGATTACGCCAGTATGAAAACTATTGGTTATACGCTATCTAATCTTAAAAAGAAAACATGAATTTAAAAATTAGGTACTTGACTCGAAAAAGTGTATGATTGATTTTTTAAGTGGCCTTGAGTCCGTAGATACTGTACTATGTTATTGTAAACATATTATTTAACGTTTATGTATAATCAAGTTACATGTCTTGATATCGTTGAATTAAGGATGACTCACGCTTGAACCGTCCCGAGCCCGGTCGAGCCACGGCCGAGGCTCGGAAGCGGCTCGGTGTCACTCTCGGCCGGGCTTGGGTATGGCTCAGCCGCGAAAAAATGCCGTCGTTTTTCTTAGAAAACGGCCCGGGCCGGACACGGCCCGTTCAAGCGTGAGTCATCCTTTAGACTAACCTTTATCTCGTATGTTTTCTGCAGGGGAAATATTTGTTTTTAATTTAAGGTTATAATAATCACAGTTAAATGTGAATAGTCTTTCATATCCGTCTGTTCATATGGCTGAATGGGGGTCATCACCTCTCTGATAATGGCTAGGCTAGCTGAATCGTCCTCTGGATGTTGACGCCAATAGCAACCGTCAATCAGAGTTTCAAGCATGCGGCTTTCAAACGGACGTCGATGGGTTCGAGTACCGGCTATAAGTCTCTCTGAAGATATGTTCTTACCGAATATCATCTGATCTTTTCAGTGAAAGTAAACAATAACGTGCGGAGAAACCAGCACGCTTCTGTGAAGAAATTCATAGATGTAGGTTGTACAACGTGGGAACTACCACAACTCTAATCGTTCAAATCAACCTCGGAGACTTCGGGAAGGATTCTATAGAGACAAATTTAATTTCAGGCTAAATACTGCCAGTCAGCCGGTGTAGATTCCCTCCTCACGCTACCAGAGCTGTACTTCAGGCCCACGACTGTCGACGAGCTGGTCTCCTACGTGGAACTGGTCGCCCAGGCTGCGCCGAAACTGCCAGTCCTGTATTACCACATTCCCTCTATGAACAAAGTTGAGGGTGAGTTTGATCTAAATAATTAAATCTTACTTCATGTTTTTGAAGTTTCCTTGCAAACCAACTCTCTATTTATCCTTTCTGCTGAATTAAGTCAGAATTTGTACTAACTATACACGGTGGAATTTAATCGGCGATCAGGAATCCAAAAATCTTAATTATCAATCTACACAGAAACCAATACGTGAGATCTCGTGCAATATAGCTCACAATCTAATTAATCACACTTAATTAATATCGGTAAAATGTACACTGACTAAATAAATGGACACCCTACTTTTGGGAAACTAGACAGATCAGACGTCAATAAATGAAACGTCATTAAACTTTTCAGACTAAACCATTAGTAGGGTGACAATAAATTTTAATTAAAATTTAATTTCAACTTAAAAATTAGTTATGATAAAAAAAACTTGGTTCCACTTAAGTACTACATAAACGTGACCGCCATCGATTACTGAATTAGAAAAATGGGTTCCTGTTCACCGATTAAATTCCACCGTGTATACAAATGAGAAAGCCACACCTATGATGCTAAACGGTCTTCAAAACCTTATTTCAGTTAATATGCCAGCTTTCGTAGTGAAAGCAACAGCTCGTATCCCCAACTTCAAGGGCATCAAATTCACCTCTAATGACTTGTGCGAGGGTGCCCAAGTGTTGAGGACTCTGAAGGATGGCCAAGAGATGTTCCTAGGAGCGGACACCGTAAGTTATCTTATTAAGTACATGTTCGATTCGTCTTTCAAATCTTCATCCATGTTTTGAGGGTTTGTGCATCAGTTTCTCATAACATGTGTGACTATTGCTCCCCTCCTCAGTTTAGTGCTATCCTATCCAAAGGTCAGCTGCAAAAAAAAGCCTAAAAATCCTAAAATGGTGTAGCAAAGTAAAAGTCTGTTTTTTTAGTTCAAAGACCGGTTTTTTGGCAGATGTATATAGCAGTGATCCTTTTTTAAACCTGTTTCTAAGTGTTACTTTTTTGTAGCTGTTGGCCCCAGCAGCGCTGCTCGGCATAAAGTCCAGTATCGGTACTACCTTCAACCTGTTCCCGAAATTAGCACAGGACATTCTGGCTGCAGTGGAAGCTAATGATGTTGCCAAGGCTCGCGCGCTCCAGGAGACACTCAGTCTGGCTGTAGAGGCTCATACTGCTGAGGGTAAGTTGTGCTCGTAACTGGTACAGTCACCCAAGAAAGTCGTCTCATCATCATCATCATCATATCAGCCGAAAGACGTCCACTGCTGGACATAGGCCTCCCCGAAAGAATGCCAAAGTGACCGGTCCTGCGCCACTCGCATCCAGCGGACTCCCGCGACCTTTACCAGGTCATCAGTTCACCTTGTGGGGGGCCTACCCACGCCGCGCCTTCCGGTACGTGAAGAAAGTCGTCTACCACATCTGAACCTTGCAAATATGTATAGAAATAATAGATTCTAAAAGTGGTAGACCACTTTCTTGGGTAACTGTACTTTCAATGTGCCAGTAAGTGGCTTTATGTTTTGGCTTCTGTGTACCCTAATCAACCAATGATCCTTAGATAAAAGTGTTTGAGGTTTTCTTGAGGAATAGAAATATGAGGTTCCTTGAGAAGGGGACAGGTCTTTAAAAGGAGCAACGCGCAATCTAAAGTTGGAATCTTCCGCAGGCTACGGTAACATCCTACCATCAGTCAGACCTTCTTACCTTGTGCTTGTTTACCTAGTATTGTGCCATTGTCGGCAACACCCACGATTTGCATTAGCATTGGCAAATGACGATCGGTTAGACTAGTGGGTAGTGACACAGCCAACGAAGCTGAAGCTCCTGGGTTCGAAGCCCGGAAACGGCACATATTTGTGTGATGACACTTGGGTTCACATAACATTTTTTAATCCTAATGACCTCAGGAATCCATGGTAAAATCTGTCGGTATACATAACAAAAGCCTTATTGAGCTTACTATATGGACTAGTTCGATTTGTGTAAGATTTTCCCGTTATATTTATTTATTTATTTATTATTGGCGGGATTGGGATTAATTTTGGTTCTTATTTAAAAGAAGAAAGATCACTGAGGAACACACAGTCAGCAGTTTGTATTAATCAAACTTTTTCTCTAGGTGCATGGGTGCCAATAATGAAAGCTGGTATGGAAATCGCAACTGGCATCAAAGTCGGTCCACCATCGCTGCCGCAAAGACCCCTGTCTGCTGAGGCGAGAAAGAGGATTGAGAGCAAACTGAGAACTCTTAAACTAGTCAAGTAGAATTAAGAAAATGAACAAATAAAATCTAGACTACGTGAAGAAAACGGGCCAGGAAAATAAAATTGCAACTGTAATGATCATACAAATTATGGTTCATTAATTTTGTATTGTTTTAATTAAAGAGTTGCTGACGAGTTTTTTAGATTTTAAGAATGAGCCAAGTAAACGTTAATGTGATCTTTAATTAACTTCAATGCTTACCTACAACGATTCAAAATTTATGATGTCTAGCAAATGATGATATTATACATAACAATGCTTAAACTGTATAAAGACGTTTTTATTTCTATAACTCTTTTATGGCTTATAAGGGTGGATTGCAAAAAAAAATACATAGTTAAGAGCCTTAATCTAATCTACGATTTAACTTTTATAAATTTCGTAACGGCAATTACCCATATAAAATGTATGTACAATTTTTTTGCAATCCACCCATAGGCTCAAATAAATCACGTTCTGGATATACTAGTATCGTGTTTTGTATTTTATTGTATAATTAAACGCTAGGACGCTGATGAGGATGATGAATTTATTGTGTAAGTGTAACCATCGCTCACTCTTCAGCTAGCAGTCCAAAGTTCATCTTCGTCAGGTTTTCCATAAGCCGCTTCTTCTTCTGGTCGTCGATGCTGGCCAGCGGTCGCCTTGGAGGCCCGACTTTAATGCCGGTCACCATCGGCATCGCAGCCTTCATGGTCGGGAGGAAATCACCTGATGATTGAAGTAAACGTATGTTACAATATAACTTGTTATGATGGGTTTGTGGTTCTGGAGGTCGATCTCGTAACGCATTGTACGCGCGTCAGGCCACTTTTTAGATGGAAAAATGAGAGTTAAATTGTCCTAACGCGCGTTCGAAACGGTACGTGATTACGTCTCTGGAATATTTTGCCAGATTTAAAGTTATATTACTACTGGGAACACAGAAAAAAATTGAGGAGTCCTTTGTCCGAAACCAACAGTATTCCGATATTTTGAAATTCCGAACGGCATTATCCGCTTACCGAAAATTTGAAAGCAGATCATTTCATGGAATATATAGATACGAGTAGGCTAGGTTAGTATTATATTCTGCAAAATCAAAAACTCCTTCAGCCGAAGATGGTTTTCGGAATTATGAATTTCGGAAAAGGCTTTCGGACAATTGGCCACATTAATTGGTTAACTAGAAAAAGCCAAAAGATAGCTCTTTCTCGCTCTCATCTTCATATTAAGTATTTGTATTAGATAAAGACTTGAAGTGTGACTGTATGCGTTTCTGCCTTAGCTCACAAGCACAACTTTAAGTAAAAAAAAATTTGTGGGTGTATTCCATTCAGGGACCGGAACCGGTTACCCTTATTGGGGTTTACCATAGGGTAATTTTAGAAGTTGTTTTTAAAACCCTATCCATAATGGTAACCTTATGATAAGGTAACCTTACTGGTAGGGTAAACCTTTTGTTATGGTACCTAAGCATATCGGATGTGGTAACCATAAGGTAACCTTAATAAAACCCCAACAAAACCCTATCTCGATAGGGTTTTGTTACGGTTACCTTATGGTTACCACATCCGATATGCTTACCATAACAATAGGGTTACCCTATCACTTATCAGTAAGGTTACCTTATCATAAGGTTAACAAATTGATAGGGCTACCAAATTGATAGGCTTAAGCCTGAAAAGGGGTTTTCCGGTCCTTGATTCCATTTGTCACCACCTCATAGAGCCTAGTGAATATTTTAGCTAAAATAAAAGTAATGAATTTACAACATAAACTTAAATCGTATCACTACATAGTATAAAACAAAGTCGCTTCCCGCTGTAATGTCTGTGCCTATATATGCTTAGGTAGATATATAAAACTACGCAACGGATTTTGATACGGTTTCTTTTAATAGATAGAGTGATTCAAGAGGAAGGTTTATATGTATAATATATGCATGTATTATACATATAAACCCGTGCGGGTCGCTAGTATTTAATAAAATAAATTCCATGAACTAGTAAGAATTAAATTATTATTACCCTCCGTCAGTGGCGGGGTAAGTATTGATATTTATTAGAATAGATTCCCGCATAAGACGAGGACTAGTTGGAATACACTACTTTTCTGCACTAGAGCAGAAACGTATTACTTTCTGCACACTTTTTATAGAACAACAACGACCCACTTTCAGAGCATGAGATATGAAAAGATACAAATATTGTATTGTATTGTAGTCTAGAGCCTTATCAATAGGTACAGACAGCATGTATTGATTTTGAACCATATCTAAAGGATCCAATTCTCAATCATCGGTGTTCTAGTAAGATAATTTTCAATAAAAAAAATTATGCAAGAAGATACTCACCCTGAGAAGATATGGTAGTGACAAGAGCGTTCAGTTTCCCCTGCAGATCCTTAGCCTTGGCCACCTCTCCGGCTTTCACTGCCTGTATGATACTCTTCACCAGTCTGGGAAACATGTTGGTGACCGTTGCGATGCTGGAATCGTGGCCGAGCAGAACCGCTGGTGCCAAGAGCTGAAGGGAAACGGAGGCATTAGCTTTAGAGGTCAATAATTGTACTTTCAAAACAAAGTCTTAACCGACTTCGAATCAGTAGCCAAATTGCTTCAAGTTTGCCTATACAATTTGAAGAGTTCCCTCGATTTCTCCAGGATCCCATCATCAGAACTGGATTTTGGTGACAACGGGACCAATCTGGAAGTATATGCTTTCAAACAAAGAAAAACATTTTCAAATCGGTTCATAAATTACCGAGATATCGAGTAACATACACACAAAAAAAAATACGGTCGAATTGAGAACCTCCTCCTTTTTTGAAGTCGGTTAAAAATACAGATTCTCGGCAGAATAGTCATTTTGAAGCTAGAGCGGAAAATATGTCGTGACGTCACGAGCAACGAGATATCGATATACGAGCCGTAGCGCGTAGGCGAGTGGCAAGACTCGGGACGAGTGAAGAATGACATTTCCGCACGTGTATCGAACGACGTTTTTTTAATACAGTACAAAGACAACAAGTAAGGAAGAATTGCGTTAAAAATTTTTTTTTTTGATCAACATTATTATTTTTCAACTGTAATACAATGCTGTTACAGAATTAATAATATAAAAGTTTCGAACTCCTTACTTGTTGTTTTTCTTATTTTTTCGCAACTGTATTAAAAAAACGTCGTTCGATATACGTGGAAAAGTAACAAGCACTAGTTCGCGAAAACCAACTTTCCGCACGCTAAACAGCTACGTAAAGTAGCACTTTTTGAGCAACTGTATTAAGAAACGTCGTTCGATACACGTGCGGAAATGTCACTCGTCCCGAGTCTTGCCACTCGATTGCGGCTCGTGGCAAGATATCTCGGTACTCGTTACGTACATACTTTCCGCACTAGCATCAAAATGTACTATTACTTCTGTGTCTTTATAATTGTTTATAAAGTCTAATTGTTTCTAGGACTTCATGATTTTGTGTTGTGATAAATTTAGCCATGAAACGCGCGAGAAATACCGAACAAATTTCAATTCAATAGGTGTACCGGTTTCTCATATTACTATTATTATTATGTATTTATTTACTGACAACATACTGGTCACAACATTATTAGTATTTACTTAATCTCATGTTAGTTCAAAAAGAGATTTAGTCCTCTGACCCATTTGCCACAACAGAGGACAATCTAGCTTGTTAGCTATCATGCTTAGGATGCTGTTGCTAACCAGGATGGATTTCAATCATTAATTAAAAGTCAGAGTCCTGAAAAAATACCAAAACACTACCGTAAAACTACACAACTATAGTCTACTACCCGAACTATGGTCCAAAAGTAAACTCATTCGTTTCTACCAATACCACTTTCGTATTAGTGATTTTACACGATTTTATTTAAATTTGTGTTATTATATTGCCTGTCTTTAAGTTCATCCTTGAAAATTGATTTGGACCATAGTTGGGTGACCTGGACTATAGTTGTGTAGTTTTACGGTAGGTAAGGGAAATCAAATCTTTGCGAAGTAAATGATTGAATCTTTTGGATAAATGTTTTGCTCTAATGCCGATAGCAACGTTTGTTGGTAACTTCAATCAGCTTACATGATTTCCAATGAATATTCTCTGATCTTCTCCAAGTTGGTCTGCTACTTGGAGAGCCACTCCTAAATCAGCCTTCATTCCTTTGAAGTTGGGGATCTTCGATGAAGCCAGCCGGAAGACTTCTGGCATGTTCACTGTAAGATAAGTATAGTATTTGAATTGATTCATCATGAAGATTAAAACAAGGAAGTCATCTTTAAAAATGTCTAATCATCGATCATAGGTTTACTTACTCCACTGTAACGCCATTGTAACGGTTTCGCTTTTGTGTTGAATGAAACTACGTTTAACATACACTTCTATAATTAAAAAAAAGAACAATTTAAAAAGATATAGTTGCCAAAAGGTGGGTACATTTAAATTACAGTTCTCAGCCTCCCCTGAGAACTGTAATTTGGTTTGTACTAGAATTTTACAATTCAAGAGAATGAACCGCCATCACCTGCACTGGTCGTTAAGGCGACGTGAGCTCCAAAAACGGATTTTTAAAACATCGTAGCTCTTGTTTGGATTGTAATACGGCTGCCCTAAATTTAATTAGCAATCTTGAGGCCTTTCTCGAGGGAAATCAGCTATTCGAGTCCTGAGTTCTTGACTTTCGCTCGATAGAAAAAAATCACGAACATAGGTCTAAAATACACTAAATTTAAAAAACATGATATCCGCGCTTCCAAACACGCACTTCCATCTCGCTCACGCTTATGCTCAGTGAGAGGGAGAGAAGACCACGAACCTACGTCCCCTTAAGAGTGCCATTTCCCTGCCGTGTTCTGTACTTACTCCATATTGCTTACGACTGTACATGCGTGGAAAGCAGAATTAATTCATCCATAGCGAACTGTGCATGTTCCAGTACCAACACATGAAACTTTTGATGACAATTTGAGGCAGCATCCTTTCCTTGCATGCTCAAACCCTTCTCATTGCATCGCTCAGTCCACCGCTATTAGCTCGCGGTGTATAGGTACAAACTATGCCTTACTGTCAACTCCGCTCATCATCGGGAAGTGGTAGTACAGCAGCGGCAGCGATGGTGCGGCGTTGGAAACCGCATGCAAGTAGTCCACTAGCTGTTCTGGAGTCTTTGGCTTGTAGTAGATCTCGGGGAGAGTCAAGATGGCGTCAGCACCCAGCTGCTCCGCGTATTCTGCCTGTAGATGGAACGTTTAGTTTCATTGATCTTAGAGAATGTGAAAATAATGAATGAGAGGACACATGGCCGGGTGACCAACAAAATGCACTATCTCTAGGTCTCTAGTTTTAGATGAGAATCAGTTACATTATATATAGGTATAATCCTTCGCCAGACATCAGCAACTTTTTCCGAAACCTAAACTAGGTACCTCAGCGCGCTCTCGCAAACGAAAATTCTATCTAGTGTCTAGTGTATTGGTTCCTCGAAGTCAAATGTCTGTAAAATGAAAGAGAATAGTGGAGATAAATAAGAAGCGCCGTAACATAAGTTTGGCAGGGCACTTATCATGAACATCATCATTAGCCTTGTTCATCATGAAAATAAGATTTCAGCAGCGCCTACGTTACGGCGGTACGACACAAGCTTACTTACGAGTAAGTAGTAGGGCCGATACGGGAGTTGCAGCTGCGACCGCATATTGGCCACGTATGTTGAATACGGCGATGGAGGGAGGGCAACAGCATTATTTGTCTAAGTTCTCGCTAGAGCGACTGAAAATCGAGCCAAGCTCTATATAGGTCCTACCAGCTACCTTAATCTACCTACAGGCCAACAGGAACGCTCGGCTTATTACATAATTGTTTGCGTCACTCACCAATTTGATGACATGAGGCATGGGCACCCCGCCGACTTGCATGATGACCTTCACACCCAGAGGCTTGGCGACGTCCATCCAGGCCTTCATGATATCGCAGCGCTCTTCCTGACTCAGCGAATTGGATTCGCCGGTAGTACCACCCACTGAAGAAAAAAATCAGGTTCGTCACTTGGCAATAACAATGGCACAGATGAAGCAGAATGATGATGGTAATGAAGCAGTATCTCGTGAATATTGATGATATTAAAAATAAAATGTGAACAATTTAGAAATCCGCGACAATATTGACTTCTAATACGTATTGTGACAATTCATAATTCATTTATTGGTTGCTTAAGGGGTTTACAGAAGGTCTTAAATATAGGTAGATAAATCCACCACAAACCCTGTTAAGACGCAGTATGTAGTACCTACTATTAGGCTAAAAAGTATAAACTACTAGGTATACACTATAAACTACTGTGGACGCGGTCGTCAAATGGTCTCACGATAATAGGATCATGTTGAATACTGTTATGACCAAATTAATGTTTATTCCCTCTCCATATTTGATCCCTAAGGATAAATGCCCACCCATCTTTACTCACAGCTTCACCACCACAACAATATTATCCCAGTCAACTGTACATGCAAGGCAATAGAAAAAGTTAGTTCCGCTTGGCAAAATTTATGAAAACTTCTCTTGATCACCAGTATCACCACACATTGATTTTATTTGTTGCAAATTAAGAATACTCTTTGGTAAATTTTATCATTTAAGTTACAGAATTCCTACCAGTACCTTAAAATGTTTATATAAGTAAATAGTAGAATCGGGTCATTGTCAGATTTAGGTTCGCGTCTCTTCGGTGGACATTGCCAAAGTTAAGGGCTATGAAGCCTAATTTTTGGTTGATCTCTGAATCCGCATAAACGGCGTTGCCCCTTCTCTCTTCTATGTGATAAAAACATATTATATGTGAGCGTAAGCCCTTAACTATTGACCACCGGAAAGATGATTTTTGTTTTTGTGACTGACAATAACCCAATCCATCCTTTGCTATGCCCTTGATAGCTATGGTCTAACTTTCAAAACTAATATCGAAAAATTAGAAATGTTACAAATCCGATTCCTGAAATTACTTGTGAATAAGAATACAAAAAATAACTGTAAAAAAAGTACCAAAAACTTACCGGTAAGCTCTTAACAGAAATACTTGTTAGCAGTAAATAACTATGATGTTGATGACCTGAATACTTACACCTAAGTAGATAAACATAACACAAGGACAAAGACCGCGGGCAAGTATGAAGTAGTTACCTAGAGTGTCCAATTACTATGGTGATAGGACATTGAAGAAGCGCATACCTTATTATATACTAAACAGTCTGCCCGCGGACATTGTTCATGACATGAACCTAAAAAAAAAACCGGCCAAGTGCGAGTTGGACTTGCGCACTAAGGGTTACCATTATCTATAAAAATGGCATAAAAATCCCGTTTGTTGTATGGGAGCCCCCCTTAAAAAATATTTTATTTTGTTTTTAGTATTTGTTGTTATAGCGGCAGCAGAAATACATAATCTGTGAAAATTTCAACTCTCTAGCTATCACGGTTTTTGAGATACAGCCTGGTGACAGACAAACGGACGGACGGACGGACGGACGGACTCTTAGTAATAGGATCCCGTTTTAAGGATGACTCACGCTAGAACGGGCCGTGTCCGGCCCGGGCCGTTTTCTAAGTAAAACCACGGCGTTTTTACGCGGCCAAGCCATACCCAAGCACGGCCGAGCCACAGTCGGGCCGTGCCGACACCGAGCCGCGGCTTTCGAACCTCAGCCGTGGCTCGGCCGGGCTTAGGTATGGCTCGGTCGCGTAAAAACGCCGTCGTTTTACTTAGAAAACGACCCGGGCCGGAAACGGCCCGTTCTAGCGTGAGTCATCCTTCTTTGAGTACGGAACCCTAAAAACTAGATTTAAGTATCGATTAAAAAATACCTCATGGATGCCTTGTAGAAATCTTCTTTCGTGTTTTTATAGGGCACTCATGTGTTACCCTACTCACATGTATATTTAAGTAGGTAATATTAAAATTATTTGCCTATACATTATAGTTAGATATTTAAGATACTACCATATTCTGTTAAAGAGAAATGAGACTGTAATTTTTGACTCCACGGTCAAACTGAACAATCTAGTTTATTCATGTAAAAAAATAGTTTTTAAGAAATAAATAAATAAAATAAATACTGTTTTTTACTGTAGGTACCTATACGTCCCACTGCTGGGGACAGACCTCCACTCATGGTTGACAGGGTATGTTTGCTATGTTTCGTATGACAACAAAGTTGTAGCAATGATGAGCTTGTCAAAATGCCATTCGTCTTTTCATCATAATCCCGAGTACCCGAGAAATAAGGAATTGGATGAACAATCCCTCGTTGAATACAGGTCTGGTTCATCTAATCCTATCCCCTACAGCTGGGCTGGATTAGATTGCCATGTAAAAATAATAATATTAATTACCTTTTCTTCCATGACGCTTTTCTTTCCGCACAGACTAGGTTGGCCGAATAGCATTAAAGTAGTCCATTTAATAAGCAACTCTACCATCTAAGGTAGAAGATTCAAATTCCTTTAACAGTTTTATAAAAAGTCTCAACAAAGTAAATAATCTCAATCAAATGTATCTTTTGCTTACCCAGTATGCCTTGCACTCCATTCGTATGCAGGTACTTGATGTATTCGGGCAGGACTGAGAAGTTGACGCGTCCCTCATCGTCGAACGGCGTGAACACTGGCGCTATGTATCCTTTGATGTCGAAGGAAACCTGCAGTTGAAAAGACAAGGTAAGATGCCGAACAATATAAAATACTATCGCAATTAGAGAGATGCCACCGAATTGCAGTTAGAGAAAGAAGATGAAAAAACACATACAAGTCATGCATATATCAAACCGTTAAACTATGGGTGGGAGAAATTTTATGGTACGTGTCCTAATAGAAAACATTTCTGAGTCTCTTCGCTGATGAAATTCGGTACGATATTCTCCTATAAGATTTTTTTTGAGTAATATCCCTGATGGCATCCGGTACGAAGGATCAATCACGCGAAGTAGGTAATTCGAACGTCTAACGGTATCGTTCATGTACATATGCCATATCAAAATGGTCTGTGACAGATGGACAGACCAGTGAGTGATCTCGTAATTATTTATAGGTATTATAAGTGCTCCATTGGATCAAACGGAGCACTAATAAATAACCTAATAAATTTCTAACAAAAATATAATTTTTGGGACAAGCTTTTACTCGTATTGCCGACTGTACTTTTCTGTATACCGTCATCAACTAATCATTGAGACGATTCCAACGAGCCTAAACTCAACGGGGTTACGTCGGTTAACCGACGTACGTACGTCGGTGAACTTAAGTACTGAATTCCCATGGCCACCATCTGTCTCCATCGTCAGATCAGCTCGATGGTACCATAATCATTTATTTAATTGTCATCTAAACTATACCTAAACCCAAAATTTCAGCTCAATCGGTTGAAGATATAATAATAATAAATATTTGCGGACAATCTTACACAAATCGACCTAGTCCCAAACTAAGCAAAGTTTGTACTATGGGTACCAGACGACGATAAACATACTTAAATAAATATTTAATTAAATACATAGAAAACATCCATGACCCAGGAACAAATATTCGTGCTCATCACACAAATAAATGCCCTTTACACCTGCTTACTTAATATCTGCTTCAAAATTGAGTTGCAAGATTACACCCGAACAAACATAGTGACATACATACCTACATAGTTAGTTAAGAACATACCAGTGCGGTCCAAAAGTTTCTGGCTGGAGAAATATGGTATGGTCAATAAGGCGGTTTATGGCTGAAACTTTCGGCCGCCCCTCGTACATATACATCGCAAGTTTAGAAAACTTGTACAAAAATGCTAAATGGAGGAACTCCACATAATAATTATGAAATAAGGAAGTTCTTTACATGGTTAAAGTTATTTAAATTATGTATTGTAATTAAAAAAACTCTAAAGACCTAAGTATTACAATTTGAAACTTTTTATTAGTACGTAGGTATTTTTGAACACTGCAGAGCACACACTGTGACACTGCGGGTCATTTAATAATGTAATTTTTGTGCAAAAATGTCCGTAACAAATAATTACAATTTATTATTAAACTTTGACAAGGGTAATAAATAATGATGTTTAACCAATATAACGAAGTGACCTACCATTTTACACAAATATAAAACAAACTACCAGGAAAATATGGCACAACTGATCCAACACAACGGCACGAGAAAACTAGTGAAAATAATCCTGAACCCACTGCATACAATTTATATTGAGTTACAAACTTGATACGTTGGTATAGGGCTGGCAAAAACGGTGACGAAAGTATAATGAATCAACGATAATTATCGTTAACTAATGATGGGTACTTACAAAATTAAGTCCATTCCAGTTTGCTGGTCTGAGACATTTGTTACGTAGGTAGGTAAAAGGAATAAACTGTCTCAGATAAAATAGGCATTACCTAGTTAGTACAGCTGCCTTTCTACAGAATAGTATTTAGGCATTTGTAAAAACCTCTTAATCTGATCTGATAGTTTGATACCTTCAATAAATTTATAAATATTGGGATAAGTCACGACTCACGCCGAGCCTATCTTTTTTTAGGGTTCCGTACCAAAAAGGTAAAAAAGGAACCCTTATGGTGCGACTCTGTCCGTCTGTCACAACGTTAAATAATATCTCAGGAACTACTTAAGCTATCAATTTGAAATTTGAAACAACTGTTAAAAGGGTTAAATGAAAAAAATTAATGTACATTTATATTTTCTGTTTAAATGACGAATATGAGGGGGGTTAAAAAATCAAAGTCTAGTAAATAGAGCAAGTGGGGTATCATATGAAAGGGCTTAAGTTGCACTTTCTAAAACCGTTTTTTTTTTCTACAGTGGTTAAATTTTGATTTATTAGGGAAATTTAGAAAAAAATACCACCTCCTCTTATCTCCGAAGCTTACGAAGCGAAAATTCTGAAATAATTACATATGATTAAGAGTAACATAAATAATACAGGAAAAATAAAACGATATCTCTAACTAGCTTATTTTTTTTTATTTATCAAAAATAATTTCTCAATTAAATTTGTAATTTACTTACTTTTGTATGAAATTTTATATCTTCCAATTCCTATCAGATTATCCCTTAAAGTCCCTTCTTTCAAATAAAAAATATATAATCGATATCGGTACGCGTGATAAAAAGCTATCGCTGATAAACAAACATACTATGTTGTAAGTTGTTACTACAAAAATGCAGAAGGCGCTTTGCAACGGTAACTTCTACAATGAGCTGTTTAAGATTATTCAAGAATGAATGGGGTCCTGACATGACGGGTATGGTCTTTGCTCTAAGGGTATGAAAGTTTGTACGGAACCTTCGGTGCGCGAGTCAGACTCGTACTTGACCTTTTTTTTTTAAATTGGCTCATATTCATAGGTACTTCTTCTTCGTCACATCCTCATGGCTGAGGGTCGAGACGCGTGACTACACGAGGGCATTTTTTTTTTCTTTTTTTGTTTTAGAAACATTCAGTCACTTAAGATTACATTGTTTTGCGCACTATTGCTCACCATCCGGATAGACGTCTGTAAGTTTCCTTTGCAGATTTCCTTTACTGCGTCGGTCCAACAATACATACCTGAAGACGAACATGGAATCTTACCTATCCTCTTTTAATGACTGTTTCATTCAACTTACGTACTCTTGTTGACGTATGAAAAAAAACATTACCTTCGAGTTGGTGACAGCCCTGCGCCTTGCTTTCAATAGCTTTCTAATGACCGATAATGCATAGGTGTAAAATACTAAACTAGAAGTAACAAGTTTTTTATTACTCAATAATTTAATTACATAACATTGTACAACAATTTTGTAAGTAGCATGAAGCATCACTCAAATTATTAATTTAGTTTTTTTTATTTCAAAATCAATGATCTTGATCTTGTCAAGAAACTTGTAGAAACGTATAATATTTCGACGTTTTATACATAGTTAACAGAAGCTTAATAAAAATAAGGGTTTTTTGTGGCCCTTGGTTTCTTCCTGGGTGTTTTTTATGTTGATAACCTGCGGTTTCATAAAAACATATCGTTATTATCATTGTAAATATTAGTTTAGGGCTTTTAGAGTTACTAATAGGATTTTTATAGGCACCTGAACTGACGTCCTAGCAACACGTATTCGCTAGCTAGGCAGTCACAACAAGCCCGCGAGCTAGGAGCATTTTTATAGGCACCTGAACTGACGTCCTAGCAACACGTATTCGCTAGCTAGGCAGTCACAACAAGCCCGCGAGCTAGGAGCATTTTTATAGGCACCTGAACTGACGTCCTAGCAACACGTATTCGCTAGCTAGGCAGTCACAACAAGCCCGCGAGCTAGGAGCATTTTTATAGGCACCTGAACTGACGTCCTAGCAACACGTATTCGCTAGCTAGGCAGTCACAACAAGCCCGCGAGCTAGGAGCATTTTTTCTCATAGGAATTTGAAAACATAAAATTACATACAAAAGTAAGTAAATTACAAAAATTAAGAAATTATTTTTGATAATTAAACAAAAATACGCTAGATAGAGCTATGTTTACACAGAAAATAAAAATGTATATATATTTTTTTTAATTTTCCATACACGTGTCTTAACCCTTTTAACAGTTGTTCCAAATTTCGAATTGATAGCTTAAGTAGTTCCTGAGATAGGTATTTAACGTTGTGACAGACGGAAGGACAGACGGACAGACGGACAGAGTCTAAGGGTCTCTTTTTTACCTTTTTGTTACGGAACCCTAAAAAACAATTATTATCTAACTTTGTGAAGATTTAGTTATATTTTATTACTAGCTGTTGCCCGCGACTTCGTCCGCGTAGAACTTTTTATCGTCTTAGAAAATGATTTCTCTCAATACAAAATTTGAACCCTCTTTTAGGGGATGATTAAAAAAAAACGTTGATGTTCATTTTCTAGTTTGTGAACAAACAGTCTAAAACCAAAGTTAAAAATCTCATACTTTAAAAATGCCTTGAAATACTCAAACTTTGAACCAATTTTAACACTCTTAGGGGATGAATTTGGAAAAACTCTGAAATCAGTTTTGTAGTCTTTTAACGTACAGAATAAGACCGAAGTTAAAAATCTCTTACTCACACTTTAACATTTTATTGCTCGCCATTTAAAATTTGAACCCCCTTTTAAACCCCCTTAAAGGTTGAATTTTTCTAATCGCTGAAAGAACTTTTTTCGTAAACTTTTAAGTCTCTAGCTCAAAAAAAGTGTTGCCCATACAAAGCTTTCTTAACCCCCTTAGGGGTGGAATTTTCTAAAACGCTGAAAGTACTTTATTATTAATTTTAATAAGTAACATTTTGAATAGTTTTAAGTCTAGTAAAAAAAAAAGTTTTTCCCACACAACACTGGATTACCCTTCTTAAGGATCTTAAGGATCCCCTTAGGGATGGAGTTTTCTAAAACGCTGAAAGTTCTTTTTTAGTATTCTAATAAGTAATCTTTTTGCAAAGTTTTAAGTCTAACTCAAAAAAAAGTGTTGCCCATGCAAAGCTTGCTCTCCTTTTTAACCCTATTAGGGGTGGAATTTTCTAAAACGATTTGTGTACTTTTTTTGTATTTTAATAAGTAATCTTTCTACAAAGTTTCAAGTCTCTAACTCAAAAACATAAACTTTCCCTGATAAAAACTTTGCACCCCTTTTTATCCCCCTTAGGGATAGATTTTTTCAAAACGCTGAAAGTCTTTTTTTTTGTATTTTTATAAGTAATCTTTCTACAAAGTTTTAAGTGTCTAGCTCAGAAAAAGTGTTCCCCATACAAACCTTGCACCCTTTTTTAACCCCCTTAGGGAATGATTTTTGTAAAACGCCGAATGTAGTATTTTTCATGTTCTAATAAGTAATTTTTCGTCAAAGTTTTAAGTCTCTATTAAAAAAAAATATGTTTTTCCCATACAAACTTTGTACCCTATTTTACCCCCTTAGGGGTGAAATTTTCCAAAACGCTGAAAGTACTTTCTTTGTATTTAAATAATCTTTCTACAAAGTTTTAGGACTCTAGCTAAAAAAAATAGTTTCCCACATACAAACTTTGCACCCCTATTTTAGCCCCCTATTTTTAGGGGTAGAATTTTCTAAAACGCTGAAAGTACTTAATTTGTATTCTGATGACTAATCTTTCTACAAAGTTTTAAGTCTCTATTTAAAAAAAATATTGTTTCCCCCATACAAAATTTGCACCCCTATTTTACCCCCTTAGGGGTAGATTTTTTAAAACACTGAATCTAGGTACTTTATTTGTATTCTAATGAATAATTTCTCTACAAAGTTTTAAGTCTCTATTTAAAAAAAAATAGTTTTTCCCATACAAACTTTGCACTCTATTTTACCCCTTTAGGGGTAGAATTTTCTAAAACACTGAAAGTTCTTTATTTGTATTCTAATGACTGATCTTTCTACAAAGTTTTAAGTCTCTATTTAAAAAAAAAATGTTTCCCCCATACAAACCTTGCACCCCTATTTTACCCCCGTAGGGGTGGAATTTTCCAAAACGCTGAAAGTGTTTCATTTGTATTCTAATAACTAATTTTTCTACAAAGTTTAAGTCTATAGCTCAAAAAAAAAAGGTTCTCCCATACAAACTTTGCACCCCCATTTTACCCCCTTAGGGGTAGAATTTTCAAAAATCCCTTTTTATCCCTAGCCCACGTTATAAAAGCAACATACTGTGCAAAAATCAACTCTCTAAGATTAGTAGTTTCGGCTGTGCGTTGATGAGTGAGTGAGTGAGTGATTGAGTGAATAAGTCAGTCAGGACATAGGCATTTATTATGTATAAATAGATAGAAGATAATGAAACTCCCATTCAAATATCTCAAAAAATTATGAAGCTACATCCGTTTTAATGTCACTTGTTAGAGTGAGAAAACGATGAGGGACTGTGACGTCAATATACTCGAGCGTCATAGTAAAAAACAATCGTTTCATATGAAGGTGCGTTTTGCGGAAAAGGGACAGAACATACCCCCTCTTAAAACTTTGGACTCTTATAACTTAATCATTACCTATATAACCTCTTGCTTTGTTTTTTTCTCCATTTGACTATATTTATTTTAAATTCTTTTTCGAGAAAATACATTATGATTATTTACCATATTTTCGATTCCTGAGCTATAACCACGAATTTCGGAATTCGAAAATATTCGGGTATCTCTATCTCTATCGCACTAACCATACTCGAGTGACAGGGATGCAAATATATGAACATTGAGTATCGGTTTTCGTGGTAGCGCCGCAGGTACTTTGGCTGAATGCGCCGAGCGCGTGCCATTGTCATTCAAAAAAAACAAATTCGTGTTAATTATATTGTTCAAATTTGTTGATTTCATTTATTGAAATTACGACATAAAACGACATTTGCGCATATAAGTTCTCATATCAGAATCGAATATTTTTTTATGGTTTATATTTTAGCATTTGTCTCGTAAAGGTCTATCGTAGACTGGATTTAAATTATTAATAAGTGAAAGGCAAAGCAATTCCGCCATTTTGACGAAGATTTGACGGTTCTTATAGCTGACAGTTGGAGCAGCGTTTGATTTCAATAAAAATAAATGAAAAATTAAATGAAGTCGTATATTTCGGAAATATAATTAACTGTCGCAGTCGGATAAAAACTATCCTAAGTTGCAGCTAGAATAATAATGTACCTATATAAAATGTTTCATATTTTTCCGTTCATGGGATGCTGAGAACATTCGAACCGCGCAAAACTTAGTTTCAAACTGGCTGATTCTTTTTTTAATTTAGAGATTTATTATAAGTGGAGATGAGAGATAAAGGAAAGTAAAATGAGTAGGTACTGAGCCCCTTTCTGTTTTGCTTGGTTTTGACTTACTAACCGAGGCAGCGCAAAATTCAGCAGCGTGGTCGTTTATATGCTGACGTGCTATTTGTACTGAGAGCCGTATTGAGTTACAGGAAGCGCTCTTGTCTTGGCATGCTATGAAGTATGTGGTGTTGTGTTCCTGGTGGTGAGTAAGGTCGCCAGAGCTCCCTAGGGTGCGCTGTGTTGGGAGTGAGGGACCTGCATGTCTCTATCTGCTAACACAGCGAATCCTCAAGTGAATAAAGGGTCGGCAACGCGCTTGTGATTCTTCTGGACTCACAAGTGTCCATAGGCTACGTTACCAGCTTAACATCAGGCCTTAAGCTTGTTTGCCACCGTCGTTGTATAAAAAAAATTTGCACCAGTTACAGGCCGATTGCCTAGTGTTTAGTGTTGCACCCAGTTTATATCCCTGAATGCTGATTCCTGCGACGATAGATTCCCATCGATGGGAAATTAGTCACCATGTGCATACGATACAAAAAAAGGTGAAAATTGTAGGTAATGTGAAAAGTCGAAAACCGTTATATCCTCGCGGACGGTTGTAATTCTAATTATTTCTGATTTTTTGACTGGTTGCACTTTTTTTGAAATAATCAATGTTTTATGAAGTTTTTTTTTTTTTTTTTGTTTGATTTACCTTTTACTCATCGTTTTGACTATAGAACATGATTTTGAGTCTGTTCGGAGTAAATACTAACGAGTAATGTTGTTTTTTTCGAAAAAAATGTATAGAGCCGTTATTTAAAACATATTTTTCTCCTAAATTACCAAGAACACCGTTAAATCCCCGCAGACGCTTATTTAACTAATTTAGCCTAGTTGGTAGTGACCCTGCCTACGAAGCAAAGGTCCTGGGTTCGAATCCCGGTAAGGGCATTTATTTGTGTGATGAGCACGAATATTTGTATCTGAGTCATGGATGTTTTCTATGTATTAAAGTATTTATTTCTCTATGTAAGTATGTATAAATAAATAAATAAATAAATATTTGCGGACATTCTTACACAAATCGACCTAGTCCCAAACTAAGCAAAGCTTGTACGGTCAAGGAATTTGATTTCTTACCCACTTTGGACTTTGTCAAAGTGACGTAATCAATCAAAACGTAAGAGACTTCTTATGATTCTATTTACAGTGTCACTTTGAAATAGTCCTAAATGGGTAGGAAATTAAATTCCTTGACTGTACTATGGGTACTAGACGAAGATAAACATACGTATATACGTATATCGTCGTCTAGTACCAATCAGAGAAAGAACAAAAGGTAAGGAGATAACAAAACACGTCCTCCGATTAAAGTGGAAATGGGCAGGACATACGCAGAGAGCTATGGATGAAAGATGGTCACACATACTAATGAACTGGTTTATCATATATAAAAAAACGTAAAAGAGGCAGACCATTCAAAAGGTTGAGTGATGATATTGTCCAAATCCAAATGGCAGATAAAACATGGGTTAGAACAGCAAGAGACAGAGGAAAATGGAAGCAATTGGGGGAGGCTTTCACCGCAATAGGCGGTCCTTACAGTTAATACATATACTTATAAATATTGTGTACCTATAAGTTTAAAGGAAATAAAAGCTTACATTACATTACATTATATTACCACCACCTTAAGATCTGTTTTTGCTTGCTCAGTATAAGTTATCATCAGTATCTGCTTTATTGACCGAGTGTCAGACACATTCCGTCATAATGAATGTCATTTCACTACATGGCCTACAGATACGTCCACTATGAGAATTGACCTCTTTGAATTTTGGAAAGGCGAGTTAAGAAAAAAACGAATACAAGAAATAGCAATGATGACATTGACAAGAACTGTTACTCACATTAATAGTTTTAATCATTGTTTTAATCATTATAAGAGAAGAGGGTTTAATCATTCGATTTATCAAACTTGACACAACGTAATGCAGTGACGTAATGACAAGATCAAACAAATAAAAAGGTTTTAGTTCAACTATCAATAGTCAAGGAACATTCGTCTAAGGAAATTTGAGCTTTGTTGTCAAACAGTTAAACATAATTTTCAATACAACACTCTCGTCTGTTACACAGTTTGAAAAGGTAACATGTGCTTGCAACGCGGAAATGAATTTATTTGAAAATTACTGGCCAACCTTTTCATTCTGTGACTGGTTTTTTTTGAGCATGATTACTACGAGCCGGGCCGCACATGACCCTTTAGCTCCGAGCTGAAGCGTGTTATGCTCGTTGGAGAGCATAACAACGATCTGTGACTGTGACTGGTACTATCCCGTTTACTATATATACCTAAAGCCGCGTCCGCTGCACCGTGTTTTCGGTGTTTGCAAACATCTAACATGTTTTTCGAACAGAAAAGGGGAGTAGCCAACATGTTTTTTTTTTAAATTTAGAAACATGTTTTCCGTCACGGATGGAAAACATTCCCCGCGTTCGTGTGCGGGGGAGGGGGTCATGTTTTGTCATGGAATGAATTGTACTGGGATGACAGACGTCAGATGTCAAAAAAAAAGTGACAAACAATACATCGTTCACTCCAACCAAAGTCGCAATGGACGTGCACTGTACTTAAACATGTTTTGTAATATGTTTTGCTAACATGTTTTGTTAGTTTTTTGGCGCAGCGGACACGCCTTAAGCCGCGTCCGCTGCGCCATGTTTTCGTGGTTTTTAAACGTCAAAAATGTTTTGCCAATCAAAACAATACCCTATTTGTTTGTCGAAACTGACGGAAAACATGTTAGATGTTTGCAAACACCGAAAACACGGCGCAGCGGACCCAGCTTTAAGTTTGTACCTCGCTGGAACCGACCGTGATAGACGCCAGGTCCAAACTTATAGTAGGTAAATTGGTTGTACAACATATACAGAAGTACTCTGTGGTTTACATATAATTTGAGAATTTGACAATCTTGTTGTCATTTTTGTTATGATTACTGAAAAAAATAATATTTGTTAATTAAAATTATAATCCAAACATTAATTAATAAAGTGGAAAATTTCGGTTTAGTTACAAACCGAGTACAGTCGCCATCACATACATCGGAGCAAACAAGCACGTCACAAACATCGGAACACACCTTTATTTTCAAGGAATTAGGGTGCATGTGCCTTTGAGTATTAAGCCCACTGGAGATGTCATACACAGGCGACCCCCTCCGGCAAAGTACATTGGTCAACTGGTCAACCACGTTATATAAAACTACTTAAAGTCGCTTCATCGCCATTTTGTATCCATCCGTGTCGCGTGACGTTTCTCTCGAAAAATGGTGAATTGTGCAGTATTATCATGTAAAAGGCGACCAGACAGCTCAAATTCGCAACAAGTTCGCGTTTCCTATCATAGGTAAGTATTCTTACAAACTATTAAATGTGTATTGAAGTACAATCTCCATTTAAAGAAAATACCGTTTGCGATACGTAAATGACAGAAAATGTAAACATGATACAGTGGTACGGGGTCGAATCTGTCTTTAGTGAAACGATAAAGGTAAGAAAAGCGACTCAATATTTGAATGAACCATTCATTCATTCAATCACTGCAGTTTGTTTAATAGTCAGTTTTTTTATTACATATTGAATTAAATAGTAGGTATAGATGTATGTTACATTTAAATCTTGTAAGATTAATTATATAAATTAATTTTCTCTGGACATACGATGTTGAAATTTAGTCTTAAAAAGAAAAGAATTGTTGGCAAAAAAAATATCTAGGTAAAAGGAATACATTTAGTGCGGGACTATGAGATTTAGAGGAACGAGAAGAAAAATAGGAAGATTTGGATGCGAAGACGGCTGTGCAATACCTACCATAGAACATTAGATTCCTCTTCTTTTTTATGATATTATTATATATATATTGTATTATTTAACGTAATAAACTATTTGTCTCTCATGAATGTATGTGTTATTTATATACTATTATTTATATAATTTATTTAATATAATTATATGTCCTTTTAGATTTCCAAAAGATCCCTATATAAAGGAGAAATGGAGAAAATTTTGTAATAACGAAAATTATTATTGGAAACCTACACGTACAAGTGTTATCTGTTCGGAGCACTTTACTTCGGAAAGCTACAAAAATGATACTAACAGACAGACAGACACTCTCTAAGACATTGATTGAAGGTGCAATACCTTCTTTGCGACTATGTCCTTGTTTGGTGCAAAAGCATCTGACACTTTCCTACTCATAATTGTGTACGACCGAGCGTATTATGATATATGCATTGTACTTGTAATTTATTTCTTGCGCGATAAACGCAACCATCTGCTGGATAATTGAATTGCTTATGGAGGTTTCTCAGTAACAAAATTTTAAGGCTCTTAATTCTCACTCGTCAACACGATTAAACTATTGAACGCCAGCTGGCGAAGTGATCCATACCACGCCATACCACGGACGCCACCGACGTCCACCAACGTCAAATGATGACCGTCTAAAAATCAATAAAAACCACTCCTTTACCAGGTCATCAGTCCACCTTGTAGGAGGCCTACCAACGCAGCGCCTTCCGGTACGTGGTCGCCACTCGAGAACCTTTCCGCCCCAACGGCTATCAGTTCTACGTGCAATGTGCCCCGCTCACTGCCACTTTAGTTTAGCGATTCGAAGGGCTATATCGGTTACCTTGGTTCTGCGGCGGATAGCCTCATTTCTGATGCGATCACGCAGAGAAACTCCCAACATAGCCCTCTCCATTGCTCTTTGGGTGACTTTGAGCCTTCTTATAAGGCCCATTGAAAGATGAACCTTATTATAATATAATTTCATATACATACTTAAATAGGTTCTTGCAAATACCTCTCAAATCTACATTTTTATCTTTACCTCGGTATCAGCCCTGAAAAACCGCGGGCGACAGTTCATTCCACAGTTTAATTGTGCGAGAGGGCCACAAGGGCACATAAATACACACAGACATACATACAAATAAACATTTTTTTGGGTAGTATCTTCAATGTACAGAATCTTCACTTTGACAATTTTATAATAAATAGTATAAGATAATTCAGATCATTCATCAAACTGATTTGACTCATTCTTCAGATGTTCTTACTTTACTTAGACTTGTTCGTATGTATGCAGCACGGTTACGTGAAAAGTCTGTCTGTGTGCGTGTAATTTTTGATGTGTTTATTTTTTTTGTAGTGTGCGTTTATCTCAACAGCTACATTTGTGTCTGTTGATTTATTCATCTTTTGGTGGTGTGCTGTACGTGTTTACCTCACCCCCCGCTAAAAGTGGCGAAAAATTTTGTTCGTAGAGTTTACGTTATGACATCTCCAGGCAATCAAAGGCATGTGCCGATATTATTGAACACCTATAGTGTACCTATGTATGTGATGGCGACTGTACCTACGGGTATGTGCCAAGTAGAGAGTCAAAATAAAATGGGTACCAAAATTAAATAGTCAAGCCACATTCTCAGGTCACATTTAATTCGAAGTTATTTTAACGTTTGCTCGCCTTTAATCCGTAACCATTGCTGCTAATACTCTACCAATGTCTTCCAAGCACCACCAAAACAGATCAACGTATGTGAAACTGTTACCCAGTTATAAATAAGTCGTTTTAATAGGTCAACCGCCTTGAATAGTGCGTGAATGTCGAGAATACTTCAGTCCGCGTTTCAGCGCCGAGTGAATAACACACAAGCGTCTTTCGTTCTAAGAAAAATCGTAAAAATAATAAAACCTTACCTGGCAACACTCAAAAGTGAAATGCCGACCAATGGCCACCCAGAAAACGGTGACGTTGAAAAGGCGCGAAAAAGTGTTGAAAAAAATGGTGCCTCGGAAAATATTGTTGGTGTTAGCCCAAGAATTGCTGCTAAAGTCCAAAAAGCGAGGAGTTTCATGCAGTTGTCCTTGACAACGAACTCCGTTAAAAGTCTTAGGAGGAATGATAGAAGAGTTTTAGTTATTTACACAGGTGGTACTAT
This sequence comes from Epinotia brunnichana, assembly GCA_963854355.1. Classification (NCBI taxonomy): domain Eukaryota; kingdom Metazoa; phylum Arthropoda; class Insecta; order Lepidoptera; family Tortricidae; genus Epinotia; species Epinotia brunnichana. Next base: position 16,208,121 of record OY977952.1, read on the forward strand.
TGGGATGGTGAAGAATACAGAAGGTGGTAAGTTTTTTTACTTTATGTAAGAAGCCCACCTAGTCAAAATAAAACAATAAACATAAACTGTTATAAATTAATAAAAAAAGACTTTATTCTACATTGTATAGCTACAATCTTTTATTACAAGCTTTATATTAACTTGCACTGTTCGTATGTATGTTAATATGTAAGTTTGTAAATATGTAAGTATATGTAAATATGTAAGTTGTCCGTCAAAATTTGCAATCCATTTTTCAGTCACTTCCCGTTATCCAATTTAGCTGAAATTTTGCAAGCATATGTATATCGCATGACAATGCAATATTACGATGACTTGGAGCTGATCTGATGCTGGAGCTGGAAGGTGACCATAGGAACTCCGCAATAAAACGACACAACCCCATCGAGTTTGGGCTCGTTAGAATCGTCTCAAAGTACTTGATGATGGTATGCAGAAAATTACAGTCGGCAGTAAAAGCTTGTACCAAAAATTAATTTTTTGACAGAAACTTATATTTAAGATTTCGAGAGCTATGTAGGTGTTGCGGGAAGCCCCCGTTTACAAAACATATTAAACTGTAACATATATGTTTTATTTATACATACTTATTTATTTATTTTATCTTGATTAATTTTCGTTGCTTACAGTAATTAAAGTTTTGTATGTAGTTACCTAGTTATACAGAGCAATGACGTGTAGTTGCAGTGTCTCAACTTGTGTCTCAAGGCACAGAATAAGTAATAAGGTATCGTCGCCTAATAAGGCCCACCTTATTTTCAAAGCCTTGTAAAATAATTACAGTATGATTAATAAAGAAAAACCATTCATAGGGCTGCTAATGATTTATTTAACAAACGAAATATAATTGTTTTTAATGTTATTTGCGTTAGAACCGAAAAAAACCCATTAAAAAAAATGTTGGTAGTGGGCCATCTTAGGCACCCGGTCGCCTAATAAGGCCCGTTATAAATTATTTAAAACAATCGGTTAATCAATGTTTAAACATTACTATCGTCTAGAACTAGTCGTAAACTACATTTTTTGATTAAATTGATTTGATAAAACATTGAACCTATTCCAAAATTATAGCTCTTAGGACTATGGAAATGAAAAATTGCTATAAAACGACAATAACTTTTAAAATTAGAAAAAAATAGAATTCTTTATATCAGCCTGTATCATGATATTTATAAATCGGTTCTTTATTCTAACATTATTTTTTTGACGTACTTTTAGTTAAGGATACAATATAACAGTGGGCCTTATTAGGGGACTTTTACTTCAGTTCAATTAAGTGCCGTAAAAATACGTAAATCAATTTTAAATAATAGCATTTACCTAAATTGGGTGTTAAACAGATTAAACACCTAATTTCACTAAAAATACAGACAAAATTTGCGTTATTTTTTAAAATGTTGGATGATATGTAAAGGTTGGATATAATAAAACGGGAAATATTTAACTCGACACAGCAAACTGTAATTTTTTTACAAAATCGCAGCACGCTTGCGTAAAAACTTAAATGCACGTTTGTTTGTGATCATAAACGCATGTGCTAACGAAATTTGAAGTAGTTTGGAAAACCATAACTGCGAGTTTTTAAAGGTGGGCCTTTTTAGGAACCGGACCATCATTGGTGCACCTACTACCTTAGTACTAAGTAATGATGTATTTACGGCGATGGCGGTTCGTTTTTAATCGATTACGATGTAATTACAATCGATTATTTTAGTAAGATCTGTGTTCAATTGGCACATTGCGTAAATGCTACATGCCAATAAATAAATTAAAAAAAGTAGCTTCAACAGAAAAGTAGCATTTTGATCCCTCTCATCGTGAAGCATTTACTTATACGAATGAAAAGGGTGAAAAAAAAATTTTGGCGCGAGGCATCTGATTGAAATTGTGTCAAATACCTATTTGAACTTTATTAAATTAATTATCTCGTAAGACAAGAGTCAATCAATCCGGTCACAGCCGGTTTAGCTAGTTATTAAGGTCATTAAAGCAAATTATTTAATAATAGGAAGTTAAAAATAGTCAGTGTAGAGTTGCTGATTGTACTTAATTTCTCATGTATAAATCTTATCCAAAGACCTTGTACGAATTGTCACGCATTCTGAACAACAAGGTATAATTACCCCTTTAGGAGAGTTTTATACGTAGGAGAAAGTACTTAAGTATCTTGTTGTCTACAATGTCTATAATACGTGTAGGTATGTACAGTCGCCATCACATACATCGGAGCAAACAAGCACGTCACATACATCGGAACACACGGTCTCTATTTTCAAGGCATTAGGGTGCATGTGCCGATATTTTTGAACACCTATAGTGTACCGATGACATATGACAGTCGTAGTATAGACGTCATACACGGCTTAAACCCTTTATACAATTTCGCTATCTTCTTAAAAACGGATGAAAAATGAAATCTGAAAACTACTGTATGACGTTCAGGTAACATAATTACCGAAATGGTTTTCGAATTAGGCATCATTACCTACATAGTTTGAAATGTTGTCAATTCAATAAAAAAATAAAAACTCAGTGTCATACAGCTAGTCATAACCTCTATCCCAGCATACAAGAAAAAAATGCCGGTGAAATATAGGTGTATATTTCACCGGCATTTTTTTCAATAGAGCATTGAGAGGTGCACAGAAATCTCTTATTAACCAGCAGACTCAAACGATAACAACATAACTACTTACAACTTAGAAAAGTAGAAAAACCTCCGACATTTTCATTTCAAAGTTCAATATCTCAAAAACGGCCAAACCGAATTTGTTGAAACGTAGCTAAGAACCATCTCGATCACGTCAGCTTTCGGATAAAAAAAACCGCATTCAAATCGGTCCATTCGTTTAGGAGCTACAATGCTACAGACACACACACACACAGACACACAGACACGTCAAATTTATAACACCCCTCTTTTTCCGTCGGAGGTTAAAAATAAAACATTTCGTGTCCTCGTGTCTAGGTAATATATTGCACAAATCGACTGTTATCTAATATTATGTGATAGCTAACTAACAGTTAATATTGACCTTTAATATACCTAATAAATAACCAGATAATGTCAGCTGAGACATGATTATAACGTGATGACTAAATAAAAAAAGCGGCCAAGTGCGAGTCGGACTCGCACATGAAGGGTTCCGTTAAATAAATTGCGGTTTACGATTTTTGGCGTATTAAAAAAAACTACTTACTACTTAGATCTCGTTCAACCCAATTTTCGGTGGAAGTTTGCATGGTAATGTACATCATATATTTTTTCTAGTTTTATCATTCTCTAATTTTAGAAGTTACAGGGGGGGGGACACACATTTTACCATTTTGGAAGTGTCTCTCGCACAAACTATTCAGTTTAGAAAAAAATGATGTTAGTAACCTCAATGTCATTTTTGAAGACCTATCCATAAATACCCCACACGTATAGGTTTGATGAAAAAAAAATTTTTGAGTTTCAGTTCTAAGTATGGGGAACCCCAAAAATTTAGTGTTTTTTTTCTATTTTTGTGTGAAAATCTTAATGCGGTTTATATAATACATCTACTTACCAAGTTTCAACAGTATAGCTCTTATAGTTTCGGAAAAAAGTGGCTGTGACATACGGACGGACAGACAGACAGACAGACAGACATGACGAATCTATAAGGGTTCCGTTTTTTGCCATTTGGCTACGGAACCCTAATAAACACACACAAATGCGACAGAGAATGCACATGATCATTCTTAGTGCGTGTTTTACGGTCACGATTCCCTCAAGTATTATGGTATTAAATACTAAGTAGTCGAGGTCGTTGTTGTTCTACGTCCGTAGGAATAACCCTAGAAACCCTACACGTGACCTCCGGGTGGTGCTAAAACGGCTAAAAGAACAACAAACTCGGAAGCTGCACTGTTCCTTCTGAACCTCGCAGCGCACACTGGAACTCTATCAGCGACATCGATACGAATACAAACATATTGTACCAGTGTGTAATCGCCATACGATTAATACTAAGATTAATAATAAGTAGTATCATTTACCTTTTGACGTTAGTATGGTCACGTTTGTCGAAAACGTATAGCAGAATTAATTCCTTTAAACTCTTCCAATACTTAAACAAAATTATAATTCCAAATCCGTTCGACATTACTCAGTTAGAAGTTACAAAACTTCATCCGCTATTTTTTCACCCTTAGAGGAGGTATTTTTTCCTGTAATTAAAATGGGACCAAACGGGAAGCATGTCCTTCCAATTAAAAACAGATGTTTCCAAATTGGTCCATAAATCGCTGCCCCAATATTATAAATAGGGTTCTATGTTGCATTTTTATCAACATGAAATATGAACTTTGTCGGACTGATACTAGGTCTAAATTGAAGTACCCCGACAATGTAATATACTCGTAGAACCCTATAATATTGGGGCAGCGAAATGACGGAGTTCTGAACTGAAGTAATAACGTAAAAAGAAATACAGTTAAATTAAGAACCTCCTCCTTTTTTGAACTCGGTTAAAAAGGAAGTAAGTGCAAGTGGGATAAATAAACATTCGTTCCTTCAGTCGGGCATAGGTACCTACTTAAACGTGTTACCAATGATGATCGCGTACCTATAACTTAATTGGGGATTAAGTTTTTGCCTAATATCACGAAGATAGTAGTGTACTATTACTTATTCTGTGATAGTAGTGTAACGGCCTCCTACCTTTATCATAGTTACGGTCAGCCTCACGCATTAAACGTAGTGTTGTGGATAACGCTCATTTCGAGACTCGAGCCTTAAAGACTCCCGAGGCTTAAAGACTCGATGCTGTTTAAGAACCGTGTTGGTTTATTTTACGCATATGAATGCAAAATATTGTATTTTCGTCACTTGAGTCTTTAAGCCTCGGGAGTCTTTAGGGTTTGAGTCTTTAAGCCTCAAAATGAGCGTTATCCACAACGCTAATTAAACGTCATGTTAAACTGCCATATGCCTCCCTTCAATGGAATTTATATCATTTTAAATTAGAACAGAGTTGCATTTGTTTCGCATCATTCGGTTTCAGAAACAGAACAAAGTCTACTCTAGTTTTTATTTTGATTTGATTCTATATATCAACGGCGGGATACCTCAGGTAGCGTCATGTTAAACTGCCATATGAAGTTGTCAAACGAGTGAAAACGACAAGGACTTAGGTGTTCAGCAACTTATGACGCCGACTGTACTTGCAATACCAATTTGAACGAAAGGTCATCACCATCATCAACCTATTAAAACCTTTGCGTGAACACGAGGAAAACCACGTTTGTTAGAATAACCAAATTTATTCTCACTTTAACAAAACACGTTACAAAATAACACCGTCCGTCCGTACACAATGATGTAATTCGTAAGAACTAATCAAAGATACTGCTACAAAGTTTATGCGACCGTCTCAGTCTGAATCTGATCACGAAGTGCCCGTTCCGAGCTGGATGGACCTGTTTTATAACCTTCGGTGACGTTCCCCACTCAGTGTTACTCGTCGCATTTCTACCCTCAATATTATAACGGTTGGTATTAATAGGAGTAATTATCTACCCTCAAAATATACGGATTGTACGCACGATATTCGTCCCAGTGTTGGGCACCGGCCTCCTCTTATAGATGAGAAGGAATGGGTAATAGTGCCGCCTTATTGTGGATTGGGGGACTTCACATACAATTTAAAATAAGTGTCTGTCAAAAAAAACATTTTTGGTACAATCAGCTCAGTCCCATAATATTAAATTGTCATCCAACATTTCAGCTCAATCGGTTTAGGTCAACTGGTTTAAAATTCACTTCTAAGATTTGTCCCTCACTATATGTATAACTAATTGACAAACGAATAAATAGGGGTCCCTTGCATAACAACTTGCAACTTGTATTACAAGTGGAAACCTCTGTTCAATTTGTTTGCATTGCAAGTATTATAAGTTGTAAATAGGGAACATTACGCAAAACTCTTCGTAGGTGGCGACACTAGCAGCGTTGACATTGTATCTCGTTCCCACTTGCGGTATTGTCTATGCAAGCATCCTTGTCACTCATTTGACAATCAATTGTGCATGTGCGTGTGAATCCCTATATTCCTATACTGGTTTACTATTAGAGGTAGTGCTGCCTCTGGCGGCAGAACATTGCAGTATTGTTCCCCATTGTTATGCAACAGGCCCCAAGTACGTTAACCAAAAAAGATTGTAATAAAAAGACGCAGCCCACACGGTCCGGTCGGCATGCACCGAATGCTACAAAATGCACGGAAAAAACTAGTCCGCATCTTGTGGCAACCACTGTGGTTCTACTGTGGCCGCCACAAGTGGCTAATGTGCGGCCGCTCTAAAAGCCTCACAATCAACCAATCAATCAATCAATTGATCATGTCAATTGTTAACAGTTCTAATACCGCAAAAGGGGGCGTTTGAGAATCTGATCCGAGGATACCCTCAACTCCACGACACTGCCTTCTGGAGACAGCGGCTTTCGGAGGCGGGGTTCGACACATCGTTCCTGGTTTTACCAGGTACGTTGAAATGAGATACAGAATCTACCGTTTTTACTTTCTCTTTGCTAAGTACGGTCAGCCTCACTAGGGGCTTTGTACCGTGTCGCATTAAACGTCATGTTAAACTGCCATATGAAGTTGTCCAACGAGTGAAAACGACAAGGTACTTAGGTGTTCAGCAACTTATGTCGACTGTACAACAATCTTGTATTATGTGCAATATTAAATCGTCTATACGATTTCATACTTAAATCATGTTTCTTTGTAATGAACAGAAGTCAAAGATCTGGATTCACGGATATTCTATAAAATCTTGGAGTACGACACGCTTTTGGATTCCTCAAACATGACTGAAGTACAATGGATACAGATAGCTGAAACTGTCATGGTAATGATTCATTATCGTAAGAAATATAACTATTTATATGCCTTTTCTTTAGCTTATATACTTATCGTAGTGTAGTAAGTTAGTAACGGTTCGGTTTTTTGTTGTAGAAATTCTATGAAGAATACGATGGGTTCGTAGTGTTGCACGGTACAGACACCATGTCCTACACAGCGTCGGCGTTGTCGTTCATGTTCGAGAATATTGGCAAATGCGTCGTCATCACCGGCTCTCAGGTAAAGCTATGGTTCTTTTTCCTTAGATAGCATATGTGGTAAGTGTGATGTGATGACTGAGTGTTTCAGGCGTGCGCGACTTTCTAATGAGGTCGTGGGGGTATCCTATCACAATCACTTAATTTCATTTCCCAACTCGTCTGTTTGAATTTTAATTTCGGCAAAAAGCCAATTTTCACGAAGACCCCAAAAGCTTTTGTTTTTTTTTTAATACTTATCGTGTAGAACCCATTAGGTTAGGTTAGGTTTGTTTGAAAATAATCTTGAAAATGTCATGGTGATGTGTGGTGGTGGGGGAGAAAAACGGCTTTTAGGACAAATGAAAATGTCATGGTGATGTGTGGTGGTGGGGGAGAAAAACGGCTTTTAGGACAAATGAAAATTAGGACAAACGATACAGTTGGGAAACAGTTTTTAGTGATTTAGATAGGTCAACTGGTCGTGGGTTCGCATCCTGGCTAATGACAATGCCGTTTTATATACAAGCTTTGCTTAGTTTGGGACTAACGGCGATTTGTGTAAGCAGATATTGATTTATTTATTTATATGCATACCTATATGACGGAAGAAAAGAAGTGAATGATGATATGACGGCTGACAGAGAAGTATGGAAGAAAAAGACATGCTGCGCCGACCCCAAGTAAATGGGATAAGGGCAAGGAAATGATGATATGCATACCTATATGACAAATAAATGTGAAGTCGGAGCGGGTTGGGACCCGTTTTGCGAGTGCTTGGGGGCTGTTATAAAGTCTCCCTAGTCCCTGGCAGAAAAGCTTGCGCTCAGCAGAAAGACATAATTATGAATTGAAGTTCCTTCTTTACTGTAAGTAGTCCTAGCGCCTGTGATGGGACCGGGGCAAGAGGGGAGACGGCAAAGAGTACCGTCTCTGTTAAGCGGTCGACCTATAGTTTGATTTGACGAAAACAACGCGAGTAGCAATGGCTAGGCATTTGTTCCCTTTAAACTTAAAGTTATACCCTGAATAGGGAGGTAAGCTTACTAAGACAAATTTTACCATGATGGTGGCCTAGGTAAAGCAAAATGCCTTTATTAGCTTTGCTTTTATCAGCATCAAATTTCTTCGGACTAAATTGACGTAAAGATGTTAAATGGCTTTCTACGCCAATTCTAACTGTGTGGCACAAGGCCGTCTACGCCAGTGTGTATAGATGTATCACATTAATTATCTGAACACACGTGGAACACATACAATGACAAATAGGTTAGTTATTGGCAATAAGGCAAATTCGATCGATTAATACGAAAACAACCTAGCACTTTCAATTACGGATTTAATTTCTTCAGTCAGCGCCATGTAGATAGTAGCAGTTAAAGTAGATAAATATACCGTAACACATCCTTACTCTTACAGCAGATAATAAATATGTGTTGAGATATATTTGGCTACATTGACTGCTACTGTCTTTGCATATGATTCTGTTTGTAAACGGCCTTAATAAAAAGGCCCTAACACTGGTAGGACTGGTAGGTATGTATTGACAATCCCTAAAAAGTAACTGATTTGATCTTTCTGCCAATCCCACCGCCTATTCTCCACGTTTGAGTAGTTATTGAATTTAATAATAAACAGATACCAATCTTCGAGCCTCGCAGCGACGGATCCGACAACTTCGTGTCTTCGCTTCTGATCGCTGGTGGACTCAACATACCAGAAGTCACCGTTTTCTTCGGGAGCAAACTCTTCAGAGGAAACAGGTTTAATATCCTTACACCTAAACCTTTCCAGTGACTTTCATGTAGACGAGTAAGACTTGAATCATACTGGCGCGGCCTGCGCTAGCGGCCAATAGTCAACTTGACAGTTAATGTCAGTTTCAGTCTGTGCGAGGCTTAACGTAGCGACAAGCCGCCCACACCCATGCGTTGACGTGTCATATGCGTTGACGCCTTATTGCTTAAGCCTCTGCTAGACGGTCGCCAACACGCCCCTCCGACCGAGCGACCATGGTCCGCACCAACCGTGTAGACAGTTGTTGGCAGTAAAATTTCATACAACAGCGGTTTGTGCCGACCAAGGTCGCTCGGTTGGAGGGGCGTGTTGGCGACCGTCTAGCAGAGGCTTAAATCTCAGGCTTGGTAATGTGTGAAAAACGTAAAGTATAGTGCCTGTTTCCTTTCTTATAGTACCTACTAAAAAGTACAATCGTTCGAGCCAGATACTCAGCCTTTAGGGAGAAATCGGGGTTATGTGATATTTTTACCCACTTACACATCTAGGACATCTAGGTACAGCGGCGGAAAAAATGCCTACTTTAACATTGAAAAAACTTAGAGTAAATTAATACATTAATCAATCAATCAGAGTTCTCAACCAAGAGTTAAGAAATGTCTGACAATCTATTTGTTATATTCTTGATTATGGCAACTGTTTCTTAAGTATATTTAATATGCATACTCTTTTCAGGGTCCGCAAGATCTCGGCTTTCAATCTCTTCGCCTTCGACTCCCCCAACTGCCCTCCCCTGGTAGAAGTGGGTATCGATATAGAGTTCAACAAAAAGGCCGTGTTCAAGCCTACCACCATAGAGAAGTGCCACTTGCACCCAAAGATGTGCAAGAATGTTGGCCTGCTCAGGATTTTCCCCAGTATCAGCACATCAGTCATTAATGCTTTTTGCCAGCCTCCTATTGAAGGTGAGTCAGAAAATGTGGAGTCCCACAATACCAGCTATACAACGTATCTACCATAATATTATAAGAATAAACACCACTTTACAACACGATGTGCACGGAGTTGCACCATACTCGTACCAGGTTTCTTTTTATTCATTTCAACAGTAATTCAACAACACACAAACAGACGAATGCGGTGGCACGTTCACTTCCGATATAATATTTACGTAAGCTTGTGCGTGCGAAGTAGGTCGCGTGCGCGTCCGACCCCATGCACGGCGTGGCAGCCACTGAATAGGGCCCTGCCAAGGGGCAACCGGCATGTACTTGTAGCGATAAACGCAAATCGCGAGTGAGCCGTGCCTGCTCGTACGTCAATCGGTTCATCTGCATTTGAAATTGTTGTAGTCGCCGAATACTGAGTTGGGTCATGAGTTCGAATTCGCTCGTACTAATGAGCTTTACGCAGCTTACACATCATCATCATCAATATCATCATATCAGCCGAAAGACATCCACTACTGAACATATACCTCCCCCATGGAGTGCCAAAGGTGACAAAGTGACCGGTCCTGCGCCACCCGCATCCAGCGGACTCCCGCGACCTTTACCAGGTCATAAGTCCACCTTGTGGGGGGCCTACCCACGCCGCGCCTTCCGGCACGTGGTCACCACTCCATACAACAACAATTTTGATTTATAATGGTTTTTAGTAAAGGCGTTTTAGGAAGCCCGTGTATAACCCATTCGCTCCCGTACAAGATGTCAGGTTTGTGCTCAGCATTGGGACTTGCATAGGCTGATGACTGATGATGATACATTTTTAGGGTTCCGTAATCAAAATGGCAAAAACGGAACCTTTATAGTTTCGTCATGTCCGTCTGTCCGTATGTCACAGGCATTTGTTTAAGTCGTTTACAACGCTATGCAGTTGCATACTAATACATACATTTTGCAGGCGTCGTAATTGAAAGCTACGGTGCAGGCAACGTTCCTTCAAACCGGCAAGATCTCTTCAAGGAGATAGAGGCAGCCGTTAAGCGCGGAGTGATCTTCGTCAACATAACCCAGTGTACCACCGGTTCTGTGGATTCACCCATGTACGAGACTGGCAAGGTGAGTTAAACAATTTGTCATAAACAACATGGCATATATAGAGGCAGCCGTTAAGCGCGGAGTGATCTTCGTCAACATAACCCAGTGTACCACCGGTTCTGTGGCTTCACCCATGTACGAGACTGGCAAGGTGAGTTAAACAATTTGTCATAAACAACATGGTACACCTTTGTTCATAAAGGTGGCTAATGGTTGGGTAGCCATCGTTAACCCATTTAGCGCCAATCACGATATTCAAATTCAGATTCAAATTTTTAATAGGCTTGTTGCGTGGTGTTAAAATTGATAACGTCGTGTTGCTAAATGGATAGTAAACCGTCTAATGATTGTAATAAAGTATAAATTACAAAATATAATTCAAATCATAAAAAGATATGAACCTTGAAAGTTTAGAAAAAAAAGTTTTTTATTTATTGTCCAAGAGTAAATTTAAAGGTACCAATAGAATCCTTACGCTTTTATAGAAACAAATTTGTACGACAACTATGGACCTAAACGCAGTATTTCGCGACCGAAACAGCAATTTACTTCATTTTCCATGCAACGGTTAGTACCAATTGCACGGTGTGACGTCATACTTTAAAGCCAATCAGTATGAAGCGTTTCGGCTGCTGTCAGCGAGGTCCGTCTTTAACTCGATTTTTTGGGTATTAATGTCCTTTAAATTTAGTTGCTTCCATACAAACATTTGTTCATCTACAAAAACTGGTTCGAATGGCATCGTAAACAAATTTAAGGTCACAAGCCCAATTGTGTCCATTCCATAGTGTTAGTATACACCGCGAGTCTCTCGTACATGCGTTTACAGTCGCTTTTCGCTACATATGGAGTTTAAGCTGCTATGGACTACAGCTTAGCTCTATACGCGAAACGACTTCAGCCGGTAACATTTTACATGCCCAATCAATTCAAAGGATATTAACTTCTCAACGCTAACAGCCAGCCACCAGCGCTGTAGTGTGTCTGTCTGATACCTCGGCATAGTGCTGAGACAGCGACCGATTCACTTCCGCGAAGGCACACACAATATGCGTCATTTGTATAGATGTCTACTCCCTTGTCTCTGTGTGTCTTTTGAGTAGTGAATAAATGACATGTCTTCTTTCTTTCTTTCTAACAGCGTTGATTGAGAAGTTCAAGGCCTCCACACACCGGTCGCAGGCGCGGGGCGTGCGCGGGTCGGGCGCGGGCCCGCGACCGGTGTGTGGAGGCCTTAATACTTATCAATAATCAACACGGGCTCTGTGGTATCCGCCAATTGGGAATGGATGAAAATTTTAAAAGTGCCTGATTTTTTTATTGTGATAGGAATAACCCTCCTTAGCAGCTGCAACAATTATTTTATAGAATATAAACAGTTTCCTCACTTACGTTTTGGGTTTAGGACGGCGAATAAGACATTTTGCTTGATCCGCCTCATATTACAAAAAATATCTTAAAAATCCGCGGTAAACGACTCTGGCAATGATATTGACAGCTGCAGCAGCTATATTTGTCATTGCGAGGGTCAGATATTTAATTTTTTTTTGTAATATGAGACGGATCAAGGAAAGTGTCTCATTCGCCGTCCAAAATTCAAAACGTATATAAGTGAGGAAACTAAAAATAAATAAATAAATAAATATTTGCGGCCAATCTTACATAAATCGACCTAGTCCCAAACTAAGCAAAGCTTGTACTATGGGTACTAGACGAAGATAAACATACTTATATAGATAAATAAATACTTAAATACATAGAAAACATCCATGACTCAGGAACAAATATTCGTGCTCATCACACAAATAAATGCCTTTACCGGGATTCGAACCCAGGACCTCTTGCTTCGTAGGCAGGGTCACTACCAACTAGGCTAAAGCGGTCGTCAAAAACTGTTTATATTTTTCAAAAATAATTGACGCAGCTGCTAAGGAAGGGTATTCCAATCCCCAAAAAAATTATCAGGCACTTCTAAAATTTTCATCGATTCCCTATCACGAGACTGGCACTGGTGATACACTTTTTATCGCAAGAAAACGGTTTGGGTGGTAGGTAAAGAGGCTGTAAGGCGTAATCATTGCCAACACAAGTCAATTAAAAACGTGGTCGGTGAATGCTGACTGTATTGTCATGATACACATTTCATTACAAGGCTCTCCTCCATGAGGATGATTGGTATATAAAAGGCTGGCATAGTCTCAGCTAACATCTTTCAGCTGAAATAATGATGAAGCCCCATAATGTGTTTTTCTTTCAGTTCTTAGCGTCCTGCGGAGTGGTGTCAGGCTACGACATGACACCAGAGGCTGCGCTCACCAAGTTATCCTACGTGCTATCCAAGACTGAACTTAGTTATAAGGAAAAGACTGAGGTAAAATGTAACCACAAAGATATTCTCTAGTTCTAGGTCTAGTTTGTAAATCTAAATAGTTTCTTATCTTAGTATTCTCAACTGATATTGCAAGACGCCAACGAGGCTTTCTATACTAAAATGTTTGTTACTCAATCACGCAAAAACGGTCCAAAGAATTTCGATAAAATGTATAAAAATACAACAATCAACGTTATAAGTTGGGTTAAAACACTGGATATTTGTCGTCTCGAAAATCATTCTCCAATGGAAGGAAGTTTTAAAAAAGTATTCTTAAACAAATAAGTCACCCACCCACGTGCTTTTCCATTACTTCGCTATCAGTCTATGACACATTTTATGATTTAATCTGCATTCATAGAACGTTTTCTTATCTTTGTTTATAATATGCAGAACTTCCGTTAACATACAGTATTCCTTTATCAAGTTCGTTATTCTTAATCGTTTGTTTACATTTTTGCTTAATGGATAATTTATTCTCAACATAAATTAGCTCTATATAAATTCTATCTATTGTTAGGTATTAGAGTAGGGTGTCAGATGTGCTGAGTCTTAAAGTAATAAAAACGTAACCCTCAAATCAATTAGATGTATATGTGCCCGTACCTATACTAGTATTTACAGACTCCATCAGATTTAGCGTACGCCACTCACAAATGTCTGAACACAACTCTATTGTCGAGGCGTTGGCGCATGTTCAGATTTTTGCGCCCCCAGAAGTATCAGATAACAACTGCTACCTAATAATGAAAAATATATCTCATTTAGTCTTTTATTACTTTGTTTATCTTGTAGCTAACATTATAAATGTGTTTTCATTTCAGCTGATGTCGACCAATATACGGGGAGAATTGACCAATACGTCTTCAATTGCCATCGAGGTAATAATACTCCACCTACATAATTATTATTGCACCCATTTATTGGCACTTTCAACCGTGTTTCAAGGCAATAGAAAAAGCGGCCAAGTGCGAGTCGGACTCGCACATGAAGGGTTCCGTGAAATAAATTGCGGTTTACGATTTATGACGTATTAAAAAAAAACTACTTACTAGATCTCGTTCAAACCAATTTTCGGTGGAAGTTTACATGGTAATGTACATCATATATTTTTTTTAGTTTTATCATTATCTTATTTCAGAAGTTACAGGGGGCGGGGACACACATTTTACCACTTTGGAAGTGTCTCTCGCGCAAACTATTCAGTTTAGAAAAAAAATATATTAGAAACCTCAATATCATTTTTGAAGACCTATCCATAGAGATACCCCACACGTATGTGTTTGATAAAAAAAGTTTTTTTAGTTTCAGTTTTAAGTATGGGGACCCCTAAAACTTAATGTTTTTTTTCGATTTTTGTGTGAAAATCTTAATGCGGTTCACAGAATACATCTACTTACCAAGTTTCAACAGTATAGCTCTTATAGTTTCGGAAAAAAGTGGCTGTGACATACGGACGGACAGACAGACGGACGGACATGACGAACCTATAAGGGTTCCGTTTTTTGCCATTTGGCTACGGAACCCTAATAAAAATGATGCAACAATTGAGTGCCAATCAATGGTTGTTTACTTAAAGTACAGTAAGAACGGAATCGATATGTCAACAAGTTACTTAATGAAGGAAAATTTCCAACGCTTCCAACATTCAGCGGTGTCCATAAAGGCATCCACACACCGGTCGCGGGCGCGGGTCGGGCGCGCGCCCGCGACTGGTGTGTGGAGGCCTTTATAGAGGTTTATTGAGTTAAGTTGAATATACAGTGTGTGACTTCTTTAAGAACATATATTTTAAGGGCTGAAAGTATAAGCCCTAATGAACGTAAATTGGTATCTCTACAATATTATTAAAAAGAAATGTTTATTTTTCATACAAATTAATTCGGCACGTAATTAATTATATGTATCGGTAACAAAGCTAACAAATGACAGTAACATTTGAAACTAGCGCTGCCTCTCTAAAACGTCAAATAAATGTTTGCAGTACATTGCTGCACGAGAAAATTTTAAAAATTAATAGGTTTCCATTGGAAAAGGTAATTGTTATATTTTTTCGATGAAACGGTTCACAGCACTTAAAGCTATCGTTGCTAAAATGTATGTTCTAATGTATAAGTCAAACGCTGTATGCTTTAAAAAATAGTTAAAAATAGTTTAGTTTACGATACAATTGCGGAAAATAGGAAATTCGCAACGAGTGGTGATAAATTAAAACACGACCGAAGGGAGTGTTTTAAATCGACACGAGTTGCGAATTACCTATTTGCACGTGTATCGTACAACGTTTTACAGTACATATGGCTCTTTAAAGTTTCGACATATGCACGGAAAGTACTCTTTTCCGCACGCGTTAGTACGCGTAGTTATTTATGATACAATTGCGGAAATAAGGTAATTCCCAACGAGTGGCGATGACCAAAAACACGACCGTTAGGGAGTAACTTTGTCGCACGGGGTAGTTTGCGTCAAATCCGGTAAGTACTTCTGATTTTTTGCAGACTTGTGATGTTGGCCCAATGGGAAACTTGCATGGGACTTAATTTCGAATAAATTGCACTCAATCGATGCGGATATACGTAGAAATATAATACAAGAGCGAAAAAAAGATAAGAAAACGATTGTATTAGTTTTATCTCACTTTAAAATGACGAAAAATTTTTACAGTTATTTAATAAGAAATAATAATTTGTATAACAAGTATAGACTTAAACGCAAATTTTGTGGAGATAATTGCAAATTAATGACTTACTCCATAGTAAACGCGCCGATTATATATGCAGTCACATCATAGCATAAGCCCGTTTCATATAGAGCGTTTTCGGGGGGTGCCGGCGCGTGCAGATTTCAAATGCATATAACATCAGAAAAATAAATCACAAGAAAGTTTTAATGCTACAGTTGTTTTAAGCTTTTCAAAGTTCATAATTTTTTGCAATATTTTAGACGTCACTCGAACAACTCTAGCGGGATGAAGTTCCAAGTACCCCCGAACGAGTTTCCTAGTGTTGCGAAGTCCCAAAAATTATAAACTTTCAAAGGTTTTATCTCGAAAACTATTGGGTCTACAGAGACAATTCTAGTCTCATATTGTAGCAAATCTAGTCTAGTTTAAAAACGTCCTGAGAAGGTACTCTCAACACTAGTCCTTTAGGGTTATAATAAAAACTTTCGCGGTATTTTCGATTTTTGACCAAGTTGCGTTCGGCGCTAGAGGTCACTTGGATTATTCATTGGGCCAACATCATTGTGGACGACGCGTGGCGCCGACGTGGTCGATGTGCGACAGGCCTGGGTTTGACCTTCGCGACCTCACAGTCACCTAACAAGGGGCGTTTAAAAACCGCGGCGGGCGAACCGCGCGTTTCAACCGCGGCGGGTGAACCGCGGCGGTTGAACCGCTCAGCGTGTTTTTAAACGGCCGTAACGCGCTTTGATAGCGCAGGTGCTCTAGGGGAGCACTAATCCCGCAGACTGAGCTGCACTGTTGAAGGATGGGGTGGGGGTGACGATAAAATAATACTTGGCGAAAAATAAATGAAACGGTATAATAAAATAATGAGACACAAACTACTGATTAAACTTTCCCTATCACAATTTCCTACTTCCTATCACAATTTCCCTACTTCTTCCTTTCTTCTTCTTCCTAGGAGCTCCCACTGGTGGGGCTGAGCGAACACAATTTCATCCGGCGATTATAGCCTCTTTTATACCCCTAAGGCATTAAAAGTGGTGGGGATATAATTTTGAAGACCTCGCCCACTTTTACTATGGAAAAGCTAGTTTTTACGTTTTCCTGGTTTTCAGGGAAACCTTAAGGGTTTTTACATATTTTCCTTCAAAAGAACTATTTCTGAGCTATACATTACAATATCTACTAGTTTTCCTGCTTTTCCCGTTTAAATTGGGAAAGTCGATATTTACGTAAAATTATCAACTTTGGTAACATGAAATGGCTTTGCCAGGCCCTAGTGGCTTTAATTAACATTAATTATCAAAAGTGATTATACATACGTAAGGGCATTTACCGTACCTTCCTAACGATACCTCAATTGCTTTCGTACCTCATCTGGTTACGAAGCTATGGCCGGGTGAGACCGTCAATTTTCACATTTACATTAACGTGGTAGCATAAGTTTGACTTTGCTCCCGTCTTTTTAGCCAATCAGAGAAATCAACCTGAACCTTGACCATTATTGCACCATAATAAGCAATAATCTCTATGCATACGTTGTGTACATTTTTATTTCACATTTTATGTAACTCTAGTTACCGATGTCCCTTGTTGACGGACTAGATCTGGATATAGTCTCAAGTTGGTTTCTTTACAATTAATTTGGCTATCTCTCCCTCATTTATCAGGGGCTCTCCCCCTATCGATCTTTATGAAATAATTACTGGAGGTACCTGGTACCTTTATCTTTACTTTAAGCTATTTTCTTCGTCTGTACCTATTGTACTTAGGTCCTAAATAAATCACGCGCTTCTTATATGAGCCGTTTGCTTTAGGAGCTTAATCTGGGCACAATTGCCGTCCTTATGTGAAGGAATTATAGTTACACGTCCTTTCTCTTCGTGACCCGTAGGCCTTATCGTTCACATACTATACAACACCCTTTCTCTTCGTGACCCGTAGGTCCTACATTTCACAAACTACATTCTGTCGCCCACAATGCCCCCGCCGGTATGTATCGCAGATACATACTGGGTTGCAAGGGTAAGCGACAGACTACATTAAAGTCTTACGACATGATTCGTCATCAAATACACTTTTAATCACTTTCACTATCATGTTCATTCACTGTCTTTACTACTTACTTTTCTTTACTACCACCAGCCGCCGCTGCGGTTTGGTGGTGGATTCCGTACGGGTTGGGGGGGCGCATTTTCCTTGTCGCTGCCTGCCCCTCGTACCGGAATAGACACTTTCACTCTCATTGTCTCCTTTCTTCGTTCTCTTGCCTTTCTGCAGGCTGCTTCTACCAAAGCGACGGGCGGGCGTGCAATGACCAGTCTCCTCGCTGTCTCGTGCTTGTGGTCCTGAAGCGCAGCAGTGCTCGGTGCTGCTGGTGTAGTGGTGGCCGCTGCGGCCGGCGGGTGGGCGAGGCGACTCCTGCGCCATTCCGCCCACTCTACTCTTCTGCTAGAAGAATTGGGGGTCATCTCTGTGGTGACCGTGGTGCTCCCGGGCTCCGGGACTACACCTGACCTCTTCGCTCCGGCGGTCGATATTTCGGAGGCGGCTGCGACATTGGCGCCTCTCGGTGTTGTAACTGTTGTAACATGGTAGGCCACGGCTTCTTCCATAGCCGTGGTTGATGACACGGCGGATTCTGAATTTCTTGACGGCTTTGTAGGTGCAGACTCACTCGCTGTCGCTGCGCGTGCTGCGTACCTCGGTACCGGCCCTTGAAACGGGACACACGGTACATCTGCTGGTTTTAGACCTCGCGGGTCTACGAACCTTTCTTCTTCTAGAACTTTCTCGAAGTTCTCCATTAATTTCTTCTTTATAACTTTCAACCTTCTACGCCAACTGGCTTTCAATTTTTCTACCTCCTGTTCCAACTTCTCTCTCTGACTAGAGATTTCTTCTATCTCCTTCTGGAGCTGTTCCGCCGTGTCTTCCTCCAGATCCCTCGGTGGTGCTCGCTCTGGTGTCGGGGCCCGGCAGTGGGCTCCGAAGATGTTGAGGGATCTGAAGGTCGTTTTGTTCGATGAGTTGCTGTCGCTCTGCTTGGCTAGGGCTTCGTGATGACGGAGCCCTGATGGTGGGACGCTGCAACCAGCGGCCTCTAGGCGTCCTCGCTTAGAGTTCTTCCCCCTGCGGGTCCTCTTTTCAGACCGAGTGGAATCGCGGTCGAGCCTGGCACCCCGACCAGCGACCTGCGATTTCCAAAAATGCGACTCCATGTCGCGTACCTGCAGCTAAACCTGTCTTTCCCAACCCTCAACTGACAAGGTACCGTAAATTCGGCTAACGTTCCGTCAGCGACGTACGCGCCTCTCGGATTAAATCCGGATCGAAGAACCCTATCGACCGTCAATGACCTGACGTTGCCTTTTTGTGGAGGCGGACTTGCAACTAACGAATTTAAACTTTAAAAAAAACTGATTCTATATACTTTAAAAAAAAAACTGAATTTAAACTTTCTAAGCACTTTGAACTACTTGTAGACTTCTTGAGGCACTGTTGAGACTAGTAGGAGCTTCTAACTGGAGTCGAGCGAACACAATTTCATCCGGCGATTATAGCCTCTTTTATACCCCTAAGGCATTAAAAGTGGTGGGGATATAATTTTGAAGACCTCGCCCACTTTTACTATGGAAAAGCTAGTTTTTACGTTTTCCTGGTTTTCAGGGAAACCTTAAGGGTTTTTACATATTTTCCTTCAAAAGAACTATTTCTGAGCTATACATTACAATATCTACTAGTTTTCCTGCTTTTCCCGTTTAAATTGGGAAAGTCGATATTTACGTAAAATTATCAACTTTGGTAAAATGAAATGGCTTTGCCAGGCCCTAGTGGCTTTAATTAACATTAATTATCAAAAGTGATTATACATACGTAAGGGCATTTACCGTACCTTCCTAACGATACCTCAATTGCTTTCGTACCTCATCTGGTTACGAAGCTATGGCCGGGTGAGACCGTCAATTTTCACATTTACATTAACGTGGTAGCATAAGTTTGACTTTGCTCCCGTCTTTTTAGCCAATCAGAGAAATCAACCTGAACCTTGACCATTATTGCACCATAATAAGCAATAATGTCTATGCATACGTTGTGTACATTTTTATTTCACATTTTATGTAACTCTAGTTACCGATGTCCCTTGTTGACGGACTAGATCTGGATATAGTCTCAAGTTGGTTTCTTTACAATTAATTTGGCTATCTCTCCCTCATTTATCAGGGGCTCTCCCCCTATCGATCTTTATGAAATAATTACTGGAGGTACCTGGTACCTTTATCTTTACTTTAAGCTATTTTCTTCGTCTGTACCTATTGTACTTAGGTCCTAAATAAATCACGCGCTTCTTATATGAGCCGTTTGCTTTAGGAGCTTAATCTGGGCACAATTGCCGTCCTTATGTGAAGGAATTATAGTTACACGTCCTTTCTCTTCGTGACCCGTAGGCCTTATCGTTCACATACTATACAACACCCTTTCTCTTCGTGACCCGTAGGTCCTACATTTCACAAACTACATTCTGTCGCCCACAATCATAAACAAGTCTGCAAAAAATCACAACTACCGGATTTGACGCAAGGTCTGGATGTATAATTTCTCATAATACTGGATTAGTAATGTAACCACAGAATGTAACCGACCCCGAAAACGCCGTACGGTACCCTAGTATAGTCATAATTCAGTGATGATTTTGGCGTTAAAAATTTGAAAATGGCGGAAGAGTTCCATAGTAGCCGTGACATTTGACTTGATTCTGACATAGTAAATAATAATAAATATTACGGGACAATCTTACACAAATCAACCTAGGCCCATGGTAAGCTCAGTAAGGCTTAATGCACATGTTAGCGACGTGCTCAAAATGGGTTTATTTTAAACTGTTATTTTTTGTAGTTTTATAAGGTACTTTGGTAATTTGAACCTGTTAGTTTTTAAGCCAAAATTTCGGGTAGGTATACGTGTGACGCAGCGACATAGTGCTAACGGTCTTGCATTGACTTGACCTGCAGTCGTCCTCTGTCTATCCGCGCGCGACACACGTACCTACCTTGCATTGACTTGACCTGCAGTCGTCCTCTGTCTATCCGCGCGCGACACACGTACCTACCTTGCATTGACTTGACCTGCAGTCGTCCTCTGTCTATCCGCGCGCGACACACGTACCTACCTTGCATTGACTTGACCTGCAGTCGTCCTCTGTCTATCCGCGCGCGACACACGTACCTACCTTGCATTGACTTGACCTGCAGTCGTCCTCTGTCTATCCGCGCGCGACACACGTACCTACCTTGCATTGACTTGACCTGCAGTCGTCCTCTGTCTATCCGCGCGCGACACACGTACCTACCTTGCATTGACTTGACCTGCAGTCGTCCTCTGTCTATCCGCGCGCGACACACGTACCTACCTTGCATTGACTTGACCTGCAGTCGTCCTCTGTCTATCCGCGCGCGACACACGTACCTACCTTGCATTGACTTGACCTGCAGTCGTCCTCTGTCTATCCGCGCGCGACACACGTACCTACCTTGCATTGACTTGACCTGCAGTCGTCCTCTGTCTATCCGCGCGCGACACACGTACCTACCTTGCATTGACTTGACCTGCAGTCGTCCTCTGTCTATCCGCGCGCGACACACGTACCTACCTTGCATTGACTTGACCTGCAGTCGTCCTCTGTCTATCCGCGCGCGACACACGTACCTACCTTGCATTGACTTGACCTGCAGTCGTCCTCTGTCTATCCGCGCGCGACACACGTACCTACCTTGCATTGACTTGACCTGCAGTCGTCCTCTGTCTATCCGCGCGCGACACACGTACCTACCTTGCATTGACTTGACCTGCAGTCGTCCTCTGTCTATCCGCGCGCGACACACGTACCTACCTTGCATTGACTTGACCTGCAGTCGTCCTCTGTCTATCCGCGCGCGACACACGTACCTACCTTGCATTGACTTGACCTGCAGTCGTCCTCTGTCTATCCGCGCGCGACACACGTACCTACCTTGCATTGACTTGACCTGCAGTCGTCCTCTGTCTATCCGCGCGCGACACACGTACCTACCTTGCATTGACTTGACCTGCAGTCGTCCTCTGTCTATCCGCGCGCGACACACGTACCTACCTTGCATTGACTTGACCTGCAGTCGTCCTCTGTCTATCCGCGCGCGACACACGTACCTACCTTGCATTGACTTGACCTGCAGTCGTCCTCTGTCTATCCGCGCGCGACACACGTACCTACCTTGCATTGACTTGACCTGCAGTCGTCCTCTGTCTATCCGCGCGCGACACACGTACCTACCTTGCATTGACTTGACCTGCAGTCGTCCTCTGTCTATCCGCGCGCGACACACGTACCTACCTTGCATTGACTTGACCTGCAGTCGTCCTCTGTCTATCCGCGCGCGACACACGTACCTACCTTGCATTGACTTGACCTGCAGTCGTCCTCTGTCTATCCGCGCGCGACACACGTACCTACTGCTCTCTCAATTGTATCACGTGGTGTCACCATTTTTTCCGAAATTAAACTGTTTTCGTGGCTCAAATCAGTGCTTTTTATTGTGGAACACCTACAGGACCTACAAAGTGGTCACTTCGAACGGATCTTATGTTCCACACGCCGAAGAATATGGTGAAAACTCGCAGCACTACGCGCAAGGAGCTCGAGAACAAAGAGAAACAGGATAGACAAATCCAGCAACCAGGACCTTCTCAGCCAACTGATGGAATTACGCAGAACAAGGAGACCAAGGATGAAACGCAGATTATTATCCCCGCGTTTAAAATATCGGGTAGTAGCGTAAAGTCGGAGTTCCGCCAGCCACGTATGCCCGCTTCGCTCACGGGGGCAAAGTCCAAGTCTACATCATCGTCTGTGCTGGCTCGAAGGAAACAGCTGGAACTAGAAGCGGCTCAAGAGAAAGCGCGTATCCAAATAGACCTCATCGACAAAAAGCTTGAGGCTGATTTAGCCAACTTGGAAGAGGAACAAAAGGAATACAGTCCGCATGAAGACGCCCACACCGAAAATCACAGTGAAGTGGAGAAGTGGTTGGAACAAAGCCAGCGTGAACTTGAATCCGCCGTACAGCAAGCCCCCGATCATGGTAATCAGCTGGGCTTGCCGTGCCCGCCGGAGGTCGTCGACCCCGGTACCTGTAATGGAACGGTTCAAATGCTCGCGAGTGCACTTCAGAATCTAACCGCAAGTTCTACTAATCAAAGAAACGAAAAAAACCTGCTTAGCCGATTATGTACTCCCAGAGACTTGCCAAATTACTCTGGAGACCCGTTGGACTGGCTACAATTTAAGCAGGCTTATGAGGAGTCCACCGAGGTGTGCGGATTCAGCCCGAAGGAGAACTTATGGAGACTGAGGAAGTGTCTCCACGGACCGGCGAGAGAAGCAGTTTCAGCCCTAATGGTTAGTGCCACATCTCCCGACATAGTGATGAAAACCTTAGCACTAGTATGTGGCAATGCTGAAAGCATTCTGAACCGGCTCATGCAAGGATTACGAAGACTTCCACCTATGCCAAATGAGTACAGCAAAGACATCGTGTCATTTTCAGTAAAGGTGCAGAACTTCATCGCAGCCGTACATGCTGTCGGCCGCCACGAATACCTACACGACATAAACATGGCCAATATTATTTTAACTAAACTACCAGCAGTCATAATATCAAAATGGTCTGACTACAGTTTCCCTATAATAACTGAAGGCAAGAAATCACGTCTAGAAATACTCGGCGACTTTTTGAACAATGAAGCAGTTAAAATCACAACAACAGCAAACATTCACGCTACGGACCCGCGCAACGTCGGTTATCAGTATCACCCGAGAAACAAAAGTGATAATAATAACACTCACCGCCAACAGACAGTTTTAGTGCAATCGGCGCGCAGTGACAATAATAGGTGTTTATTTTGCCGAGGGGCAAATCATATGCTAACTGAATGCAAGTCGTTTAAAAAAGCGTTGCGAAAGGACCGCTGGCGGCATGTCAAGCGCCACGGAGTTTGCTTCAATTGTTTAGTGTCGCGCCACGACCGTGAAACCTGCTCCGCGCCGGCCTGCGATAAGGACGGGTGTGGTGAAGCCCACCATCGGTTGCTGCATTACCTACAAGATCGCAATCTCGATAAGGATACTACTCCGGGATCTCACGACGTGCGGGATGAAGTCGAGTCCAGCCCTTCTGCCGAAACAGTAACGCATATAAACTTAAGTGCGCGTAAAGTATTGCTAAAGGTAGTGCCGATAAATATACATGGACCTAAAGGTATTATTACGTCAACAGCACTATTAGACGA
Organism: Epinotia brunnichana; assembly: GCA_963854355.1. Lineage (NCBI taxonomy): Eukaryota > Metazoa > Arthropoda > Insecta > Lepidoptera > Tortricidae > Epinotia > Epinotia brunnichana. Next base: position 16,232,372 of record OY977952.1, read on the forward strand.
CGGATCGAGTGTTAGCCTAATTAGTAAATCACTCGCCGAAAGCGCCGGTCTGCGCGGGCGCACTGAGACCATGCGCGTAAGCGGTGCGTGGAGCGAGAGCGATATTGTATGTACGTCTATGGTTATGTCTATAAATGTGTCTGGCTGTAACGATAGTAATGTTTTTAATATAAATGTGCGAGGTGTAGATAATTTGAAACTTCCCGAACAAAACTCAAGGTCAATCGATTGTAATAAATATGCCCATTTGCAAAAGTTAAAGGATAAATTAATGTTAGATGCGAGTTCATGTACTCCTGAAGTATTAATTGGGCAGGATAATTATAATTTACTTATGCCACTAGAAATATGTGTAGGTAAACCTAATGAGCCGTCCGCTACGCGATCCCCCCTAGGTTGGTGCGTGCACGGTGTTGTCCGCGCTCCCGGCGGCGGCGGCGGCGGCGGCGGCGGCCGCGCTCAGGCTGCCCACACCAGCCTGCTCCTGGCGATAGATCCGCACCCGAGCGCTCACGACATAGCGCTCCACGATCTTCACGAGGAAGTAAGACGTTTCTTTTTAATTGACTCCTTAGGTGTGTGTAGCAAGCCTCGTCAAAACAGTGAGGATGTTCGTGCCATAGCCCAGTTAGACTGCACGGCGACCTTTGTTGACGGCAGGTGGCAAGTGGGTCTGCCGTGGCGAGACGAGAACAGCGTGCTGCCCGACAGTTATCCGAACGCCTTAAAAAGGTTAAGGGGAGTCGAAAAGAAGATGGCGGCGGACGGTGAGTACGCTAAGAGGTACGAGGATCGAGTAAATCATTTGTTCGAGAATGGGTTTGCAAAGGAAGTCATGGACCCGCTATCTACTTCTCAGCGTACCTATTATTTAGCGCATTTTGGAGTAAATAATCCAAACAAGAGAAAGTTGCGCCTTGTTTTCGATTGTTCAGCAATAAGTAATGGCGCGTCCTTGAACCATTACTTACTTCAAGGTCCCGACCTACTCGCGGGTCTGTTCGGCACTATGGTACGGTTTAGAGAGAACAGATACGCTGTGGCCGGTGACATTCGTGACATGTTTCTTAGGGTCAAAATTAGACCCGAGGACCAGGACGCACTGAGGTTTTTATGGAGGACTGACTGTAAGCAGCCAGTTAATAATTATGCTATGACGTCACTGGTCTTCGGTGCTAATTGTGCGCCTTTTGTGGCCCAATATATAAAAAATAAAAACGCACAACGTTTCCTGTCCACAATGCCCACCGCGGTTGCCGCCATCTGCGAGCAACACTATATGGATGACTATTTGGATAGTTTGCCGGATGAAGCCGCAGCTATTCAAATGGTAAAAGATGTTACTTTTATTCACAAGGAGGGCGGCTTCGAAATGTGCAACTGGACAAGTAATAGTGAAGCGGTCTTGGACAGCGTGCTAAAAGAAGCCTTAGGGCCGGTGGCCTTAAGGTTCAAATTAGACCGACAGTACGAAGGTGAGCGAACACTTGGTCTTATCTGGTACCCGGCTGTAGACGAGTTTGGATTTGACTTGTCACTCAAGTGCATATCTAACGATATAGTAAGTGGTAAACAAGTACCGACAAAAAGGACCATGCTTCAAGTGATTATGTCGATATTCGACGTGTTCGGCTTCCTGTCACCATTTACCATACAAGGTAAAATAATGTTACAATCTCTTTGGCAATTATCTATTGGTTGGGACGAAAATATTCCTAACAATGTTTTCGTTAAGTGGGCCGAGTGGCTTACTCTTTTAAAACAAATGCGTCATGTACGTATACCGAGGTGTTTTCTGAGTCCCATAGGTGCGAGCGCGACGGAGACCCGGGCAGCCGCTAGCACTGTTAACAGTGCTACGAGCGTAGCCGATGATCCCGCCCCCGCTCGTCCCGCGCCTGCGTCGAGTCACGCGAAAATTGCTTGAAGCATGGTCCTTTTTGTCGGTACTTGTTTACCACTTACTATATCGTTAGATATGCACTTGAGTGACAAGTCAAATCCAAACTCGTCTACAGCCGGGTACCAGATAAGACCAAGTGTTCGCTCACCTTCGTACTGTCGGTCTAATTTGAACCTTAAGGCCACCGGCCCTAAGGCTTTTTTTAGCACGCTGTCCAAGACCGCTTCACTATTACTTGTCCAGTTGCACATTTCGAAGCCGCCCTCCTTGTGAATAAAAGTAACATCTTTTACCATTTGAATAGCTGCGGCTTCATCCGGCAAACTATCCAAATAGTCATCCATATAGTGTTGCTCGCAGATGGCGGCAACCGCGGTGGGCATTGTGGACAGGAAACGTTGTGCGTTTTTATTTTTTATATATTGGGCCACAAAAGGCGCACAATTAGCACCGAAGACCAGTGACGTCATAGCATAAGTATTAACTGGCTGCTTACAGTCAGTCCTCCATAAAAACCTCAGTGCGTCCTGGTCCTCGGGTCTAATTTTGACCCTAAGAAACATGTCACGAATGTCACCGGCCACAGCGTATCTGTTCTCTCTAAACCGTACCATAATGCCGAACAGACCCGCGAGTAGGTCGGGACCTTGAAGTAAGTAATGGTTCAAGGACGCGCCATTACTTATTGCTGAACAATCGAAGACAAGGCGCAACTTTCTCTTGTTTGGATTATTTACTCCAAAATGCGCTAAATAATAGGTACGCTGAGAAGTAGATAGCGGGTCCATGACTTCCTTTGCAAACCCATTCTCGAACAAATGATTTACTCGATCCTCGTACCTCTTAGCGTACTCACCGTCCGCCGCCATCTTCTTTTCGACTCCCCTTAACCTTTTTAAGGCGTTCGGATAACTGTCGGGCAGCACGCTGTTCTCGTCTCGCCACGGCAGACCCACTTGCCACCTGCCGTCAACAAAGGTCGCCGTGCGGTCTAACTGGGCTATGGCACGAACATCCTCACTGTTTTGACGAGGCTTGCTACACACACCTAAGGAGTCAATTAAAAAGAAACGTCTTACTTCCTCGTGAAGATCGTGGAGCGCTATGTCGTGAGCGCTCGGGTGCGGATCTATCGCCAGGAGCAGGCTGGTGTGGGCAGCCTGAGCGCGGCCGCCGCCGCCGCCGCCGCCGCCGCCGGGAGCGCGGACAACACCGTACACGCACCAACCTAGGGGGGATCGCGTAGCGGACGGCTCATTAGGTTTACCTACACATATTTCTAGTGGCATAAGTAAATTATAATTATCCTGCCCAATTAATACTTCAGGAGTACATGAACTCGCATCTAACATTAATTTATCCTTTAACTTTTGCAAATGGGCATATTTATTACAATCGATTGACCTTGAGTTTTGTTCGGGAAGTTTCAAATTATCTACACCTCGCACATTTATATTAAAAACATTACTATCGTTATAGCCAGACACATTTATAGACATAACCATAGACGTACATACAATATCGCTCTCGCTCCACGCACCGCTTACGCGCATGGTCTCAGTGCGCCCGCGCAGACCGGCGCTTTCGGCGAGTGATTTACTAATTAGGCTAACACTCGATCCGTCGTCTAATAGTGCTGTTGACGTAATAATACCTTTAGGTCCATGTATATTTATCGGCACTACCTTTAGCAATACTTTACGCGCACTTAAGTTTATATGCGTTACTGTTTCGGCAGAAGGGCTGGACTCGACTTCATCCCGCACGTCGTGAGATCCCGGAGTAGTATCCTTATCGAGATTGCGATCTTGTAGGTAATGCAGCAACCGATGGTGGGCTTCACCACACCCGTCCTTATCGCAGGCCGGCGCGGAGCAGGTTTCACGGTCGTGGCGCGACACTAAACACTTGAAGCAAACTCCGTGGCGCTTGACATGCCGCCAGCGGTCCTTTCGCAACGCTTTTTTAAACGACTTGCATTCAGTTAGCATATGATTTGCCCCTCGGCAAAATAAACACCTATTATTGTCACTGCGCGCCGATTGCACTAAAACTGTCTGTTGGCGGTGAGTGTTATTATTATCACTTTTGTTTCTCGGGTGATACTGATAACCGACGTTGCGCGGGTCCGTAGCGTGAATGTTTGCTGTTGTTGTGATTTTAACTGCTTCATTGTTCAAAAAGTCGCCGAGTATTTCTAGACGTGATTTCTTGCCTTCAGTTATTATAGGGAAACTGTAGTCAGACCATTTTGATATTATGACTGCTGGTAGTTTAGTTAAAATAATATTGGCCATGTTTATGTCGTGTAGGTATTCGTGGCGGCCGACAGCATGTACGGCTGCGATGAAGTTCTGCACCTTTACTGAAAATGACACGATGTCTTTGCTGTACTCATTTGGCATAGGTGGAAGTCTTCGTAATCCTTGCATGAGCCGGTTCAGAATGCTTTCAGCATTGCCACATACTAGTGCTAAGGTTTTCATCACTATGTCGGGAGATGTGGCACTAACCATTAGGGCTGAAACTGCTTCTCTCGCCGGTCCGTGGAGACACTTCCTCAGTCTCCATAAGTTCTCCTTCGGGCTGAATCCGCACACCTCGGTGGACTCCTCATAAGCCTGCTTAAATTGTAGCCAGTCCAACGGGTCTCCAGAGTAATTTGGCAAGTCTCTGGGAGTACATAATCGGCTAAGCAGGTTTTTCTCGGTTCTTTGATTAGTAGAACTTGCGGTTAGATTCTGAAGTGCACTCGCGAGCATTTGAACCGTTCCATTACAGGTACCGGGGTCGACGACCTCCGGCGGGCACGGCAAGCCCAGCTGATTACCATGATCGGGGGCTTGCTGTACGGCGGATTCAAGTTCACGCTGGCTTTGTTCCAACCACTTCTCCACTTCACTGTGATTTTCGGTGTGGGCGTCTTCATGCGGACTGTATTCCTTTTGTTCCTCTTCCAAGTTGGCTAAATCAGCCTCAAGCTTTTTGTCGATGAGGTCTATTTGGATACGCGCTTTCTCTTGAGCCGCTTCTAGTTCCAGCTGTTTCCTTCGAGCCAGCACAGACGATGATGTAGACTTGGACTTTGCCCCCGTTAGCGAAGCGGGCATACGTGGCTGGCGGAACTCCGACTTTACGCTACTACCCGATATTTTAAACGCGGGGATAATAATCTGCGTTTCATCCTTGGTCTCCTTGTTCTGCGTAATTCCATCAGTTGGCTGAGAAGGTCCTGGTTGCTGGATTTGTCTATCCTGTTTCTCTTTGTTCTCGAGCTCCTTGCGCGCAGTGCTCCGAGTTTTCATTATATTCTTCGGCGTGTGGAACTTAAGATCCGTTCGAAGTGACCACTTTGTAGGTCCTGTAGGTGTTCCACAATAAAAAGCACTGATTTGAGCCACGAAAACAGTTAAATTTCGGAAAAAATGGTGACACCACGTGATACAATTGAGAGAGCAGTAGGTACGTGTGTCGCGCGCGGATAGACAGAGGATGACTTGACCTGCAGTTGTCCTCTGTCTATCCGCGCGCGACACACGTACCTACTGCTCTCTCAATTGTATCACGTGGTGTCACCATTTTTTCCGAAATTAAACTGTTTTCGTGGCTCAAATCAGTGCTTTTTATTGTGGAACACCTACAGGACCTACAGCACATAAGTTGCTTCCGTAAGCCAATTTTTATCAAAATGTTCTAAATTGTTCGTAATGTGCATTGTAGGTATTCAATACCTAGTTATTTAGTTATGTCGGTTATGTTAACTCATGTTTATTAACAGTAGCCTGTTAATGAAATATCTGTGTAAGTTGTAGGTTTACATACCTAGTTATTTCAGCTGGCACATAACATTAGGTATATTTGTTAATCACGAAGACTGGAGGTGTGGTTTTGACGTCACCTAACGTAGTCGTAAGGTCGTAATCGTAACATTATGAAATTTGAATACTTTGGTAATACTTGTTAATACATACTAATACTTACTCATAGTAATACTTACTCTACACTATATTCAATATGAAAAAAAATCGATCCGTTTTGTTTTGTTAGTAAAACCTCGCATCTAAATATTGTTGGCACAAGTTTTATCACTAGCCATTTGATATCGTAAAAGTCGTTTCAAATGAAGGCACACTTACAAAAACTACATCAAACGTTAGTTTTACGCAGCTGAAGAGTCTGCAACTTTTTTCTAGTGCTAAGGAAAAGGTTATTCCTATCACCAAAAAAAAAAACAGGCACTTCTAAAATTTTCATCTATTCCCAATGGGCTTGTGACCTTAAATTTGTTTACGATGCCATTCGAAATTTCGAACCAGTTCTTGTAGATGAACAAATGTTTGTATAGAAGAAACTACATGTCAGCAGCCGAAAAGCTTCATACTGATTGGCTTTAAAGTATGACGTCACACCGTGCAATTTGTACTAACCGTTGCATGGAAAATGAAGTAAATTGCTGTTTCGGTCGCGAAATACTGCGTTTAGGTCCATAGTTGTCATAAAAATTGGTTTCTATAAAAGTGGAAGGATTCTATTGGTATGTACCTTTAAATTTACTCTTAGACCATAAATAAACAAACTTTTTTTTCTAAACTTTCAAGGATAGTATCTTTTTATGATTTGAATTATATTTTGTAATCTATACTTTATTACAATCATTTCATGGTTTACTATCCATTTAGCAACACGACGTTATCAATTTTAACACCACGCAACAAGCCTATTGTTGGTATATTCCGTTCCGTGTTACCGCATCTTATTCTTATATCGTGTAAAAATAAGTGCGATGTGTTATTTTTATAATAACTACTAAGATAACCTTTGTAGCATAATAAAACGCGTCACTGCAAAGTGTGATCTCGTTCATTTGTCTTATAAATATTTTTATCATAACGATGGGACTTGCGAGGGATAATTTACTATGCCGCTACTTGACTGCTTCCATCTCTCATTTTTATGAACAAATCTTAATAGCTACTTTATCATTTGCTATAACGTGAATTTTAATTCCTTTGTGGTCAGAGTTCCAACAGACCATCTATCGATCTTCACTAAGGAAGAGTTTTGGCCGAAGGGAGTCATGTTCCGGTGTTTTCGCGGTCGGTTCCTTGACACCACGAAATTGGGAATGGATGAAAATTTCAGAAGTGCCTGATTATTTTTTTGGTGGTAGGAATAACCTTCCTTAGCACCAAAAAAAGTTGCAGACTTTTCAGCTGAGTCAATTATTTATGAAAAATATAAACAGTTTCCTCATTTACGTTTTGGGTTTAGGACGGCGAATAAGACACTTTCCTTGATCTGTCTCAAATTGCAAATATTATTGTCCTATCACCAAAAAAATAATCAGGCACTTCTGAAATTTTCATCCATTCCCAATAGCGCAACACATCGTAGTATATAGTGTTTTTGTAGTTATTAATAAGTTTACATTGATATGTATTTCTGCTGATACCTATGTCTTTAAGGTATTTGTAATAGGTATGTGCCTTGTTACCTGATTTAAATAAATAAATCAATAAGGCTGACTCTAGTGCCCGGCCAGCGGTAAATACAGTATATATCCGGCTGGGTATGGCTATCGTTGCAGAATGCATTGAGCGCTTTAGAGTTGCTATGGAATGTTTGCGTGTTAGAGTTGCTGTAGAATGTCAGCGTCAGCCTGAACGGTAGGTAGGCGAAAATACGTATTACAATATTTACAACCGACCGACTATTATTACTTAATATTTATATAGTCGATCGACCACCAAATTAAGTCTCAAGACACCATTACATTGTTCAGACGTCCTAATGCGTCCACCGCACTAGTTTCAAAATTGCTAGCTGGCTAACATTGTGTTTACTTGTTGTGTTGTGGATCGAAAATCCAATACTCAGTGTAATTTAATGTTTTGCTTATATGTTTTAGGACAGCACCCTAGTTGACGCCCTGGCCTCGAGCCTCAACATCCAGTCACCTAAGAAACTCATAGAGGTTACGGAGAAGGTCTTCAATGCTCTACTTCTATACGCTATAGAACACGATGATATTAAAGCCGTCAAGAAGATGCTGGGTGAGTGCCGTATAAAAATAAATTTCTGTCAAACATTTCATTTATGGTTTATATTGCCGATTGCACTTGTATCTGTATGTGACATCGTCGCTCCTAAACGAATAGACCGATTTTAATGCGGTTTTTTTGTTCGAAAGCGGACGTGATCGAGATGGTTCTGGACTGGACTGGACGGCTGAACCGAAAATCGGTTTAGCCAGTTTTGAGACATTGAACTTTGAAATGAAAATGTCGGGGGTTTCTCAACTTTTCTAGGTTGTTAATTGTTGCAGTCTTGTACCACTCGTTGAAAGGGTTCCAAATTTCCAATGAGCCAAGAGACGACGGGGTTATCTTGTGTAGTTTTGACGACCTCTGTAGCCTAGTTGGTAGTGACCCTGCCTACGAAGCTCATGGATCATGGTTCCTGAGTCATGGATGTTTTCTATGTATTTAAGTATTTTATAAGTATGTATGTATATCATCGTCTAAGTACCCATAGTACAAGCTTTGCTTAGTTTGGGACTAGGTCGATTTGTGTAAGATTGTCCCCAAATATTTATTTATTTAGGAGTTACAATCGCCACTGTCTGCTTCCATCATCAGATCAGCTCGGTGGTGCCATAATATTGTATGATCAATTTAAATATCCGCGTTACACAGAAATCAAATGGTAATTTCATGAACATCATTCTACTTCATTTCAGATATGGGGGCTGACGTTAACGCTCAAAACTCTGAAGGCAGAAGTCCCCTTCACGAAGCTATTCTAAAAGGGAGGCAGCCCATTGTGGAATACCTGTTACGAAATGGGGCTAATGTTCATTTGAAAACCACGCAAGTATCAACCCCTCTAAATGGTCTTTTTCTTATCCATACTGCGATGTGCTGACAGGATCTGGGAGGAGTAGACGGAAAAATTTCTTAATCACACGTGTCGGAATTGTTTTTCCTAGAGTGACAAGTCTTTTGCAAGCTTTCATCCCTGAATCGGATCCGATCGATGGAAATCGGTTCAAAAAAATTCAAAATTCAAAATTCAAAATTCAAAATCATTTATTTGTAAACATAGGTATATGGATGGTCAAAGAACTTAAAATTATGTACCACTATGTTTTGCCATATGGCATACAAATACTTATGAGAAAATGGAGCAGCATGCATCTAATTTAGAGTAAGTATTATATTATTATAGTTCACAATCTGTAAAATATTCATTCAGTGAATAATAGGCTTTTTTTACTAAAAGGGTAAACAGGCTTTTTTTGAATTCTATTAAATCTTCTACTTTGCATAGATTTTTTGGCAATTTGTTATAGATTTTCGGTGCCATTCCGAAAACACTTTTAGCAAGAAGACCCGTTTTTATTGATTCCGTAAATATTTTATGACATTGGCGAGTACTGTTAAAAACAGAAAACTGATGCATATTGTTTTTAACGTAAACTGCGGTCTCGAATATGTAGAGGCACGGTAGTGGAAGTATGCTAAGTCTGATAAAATGCGGTTTACAAGATTCCGTTGATGGTATTTTACATACTGATCGTAAACATCGTTTCTGTGCTTTAAAGGCCATTTCTCTGTCTGTGGAATTGCCCCAGAACATGACACCGTATCTTAAAGTCGAAGTAACATACGCGTGATAGGCGGTTAGAACAGCTGGTTGACTTACTATTTTACTAAGATTATATAATGCATATGAGAATTTGTAAAGTTTTTTACATATAATGTCAATCTGATCTTTCCATGTCAACTTATTATCTAAACTTAATCCTAAAAACTTAGTAAGGTCTGATTCGTCAATTTGGTGGTTTTTGTATGTCACGGTGAGATTTGGTATTCTATCAACTCTTTGCTTGAATTTCATTATCTTAGTTTTATTTAAATTAATGCATAAATTATTCGTATTCAACCATGTAATTACTGTGTCAACTGCTTTGTTAATTTCAATCTGTATTGTTTGTGTATTATTTCCAGTAAATATTATTGTACTATCATCGGCGAACATGATCATTGAGTGCTCAGTAGTCAATGGCAAATCATTAATATAGATAAGGAAAAGCAAGGGGCCTAATACACTGCCTTGGGGCACTCCGTATTTTATTTCTTTAAAATCAGAAAACATTGTTTAAGTTACGTGGTATTATTTTTGTATTGATCCGTAATAATTTGTTATGTTGCCTGCTTTAAACTAAACCTATTATTGTTTTTAGATGCGGCGAGACTCCTCTCATCACGGCGATTCACCGCGACGACTTGCACCTCATCGAACTGCTCCAGCAATGTGGTGCTCACCTCTCCAATGTGGACCAAAAGTCCGTCACTGAGCTGCTGTCTTTAGCAGCTAGGAGCGGTACTGTCAAAAAGATAGAGGCGCTGAGGCTGGCGGGCGCGGATCTGAATGTCATCGATGAACTCAAACAGACGCCACTGCATAAGGTACGGATTGAACATTTTCACATCACAGGGAGTCAAGGAGGGGAAAAATAGAGGTAGGGCACATCAGTAGCACCTCGACCTTGCAGAAGACCGCAGTCACAATAACGCCACTACTTGCTTTATAGGTGGGTATGTGGGGTGGGTATGTGGTGTTGTTTTCCTGGTGGTGAGTAAGGTCGCCAGAGCTCCCTAGGGTGTGTCGTGTTGAGAGTGAGCGACCCGCTTTCGTCTTTACATTATCAACAGTTGTTTGACACCGTAGTAGTATAAAAAGTCACCGTGACTACCTGAATAGGGCTTCCAAATACCGGACCTTTTGTGAGGCTGGAGCCGTATTCATCAAACTAAACTACTTAGTAATTAACTATTTACTAAACTGCCATTAGTTTCATTTTGGCAACATTTTTTGCAAATAAATTTTCTGTCTACATTCAAATTTAAAATTCAATTCAATACCTCCTGGGCTTACATGTCAAGCTAATAAATGAGAATTTTGTACACCTTCTTATGGAGTTGAGGTTATACCTAAACTAAAAAGGAATGATTAAATAGGTACAACGTTAAAGTAAACATAATCGTACAAAATTCAAGTCATTAAGCAGCGCCGGAAGATAACCGTATGGTTTTGTTGTCCATTTTTCTGCTTTTTGGTTAGATATCTCCCAATTTTAGGCACCTCAAGCTGCTGATTGACAAACTGCACTGCAGGCTTAACGAACGAAAGAGTAAAGTCTATCTAATTAGCTAGGCACTGTACAAGCGACGGAGTTATCCGTGGCGCAGCCAATATTTGACATTTTCTCATAGATTAAGCTTATTTTGCATATTTCGCAGCTCTACAAGAAAACCGGGATACCGGTATCGAAACACGCCCTTAAAAGGCGGGATCTTGCTATCCCGGGATCCCGGGATTGAAAGCCCTGGACTCGGTCTTCAGAGAATTGGTCCTACAATGTGGTGTTCTCTCGAATATAGCCCAGAAGACCGTCTCTGAGAGGTTGTATCTGCTGCTAGGACCGGTACAGTCAACAAGCTCGAGGTGTTAAGGAAGGCGGGTGTGTATCGGAATGTGATCGATGAACTCAAACAGACGCCACTGCACAAGGTATGGATTGAACATTCTCAAATCACAGTGAGTCACCGTGAGGAACTTTATAGAGTTGCTCCGACAATACAGTGTTCATCTCTCCAACGTGGACCCCAGGGGTCCATCTCATCATTTAGCAGTCAGGAGCGGCATGGTCAGCAAGATTGCGGCGTTGAGGAAGTGAACGTGATCATGACCTGAATCAGACACCACTGGCGCACAAAGTATAGATAGAACATTCCCACACCACAGGGAGTCACCGAGACGACTTGAATCTCATCGAACTCTTACAAAAATGCGGCTCAATGTAGACCAGAAGTTCGTCTCTGTGCGGTTGTCTCTAGCATCCAGGAGCAGGACCTTCCGCAAGGTCTAGGCGTTGAGATAGATGGGTGTGGATCTGAATTTGATCGATAAGTTGATGCAAACACCTTTGCATAAGGTATACATAAAACTAACTCCTTCAAGAAAGGAATGTAAAAGTTCTTAAACCCTTATCAGAATCAACAGTATGATTCTGAGTAGAAATAAGTTTCTGCCAAAAATTAAATTTTCGGTACAAGCTTTTATTGCCGACTGTACTTTATGCCTTTATCAACTACTCATTGAGACGATTCTAACGAGCCCAAACTCAACGGAGTTTCGTCGGTTAAGTACTAAATTGCTCTGGACACCTTCTGTCTCTATCATCAGATCAGCTCAATGGTACCTTATGGTAGTTTGGATGTCAATTCAATATTATTATTGAATTGTCATCCAAACTATACTTATACCCAAAATTTCAGCCCAATCGGTCTCCGGGAAGTGAGTCAAATTTAACTTGCAAGATTTAATTACAGACACCGGGAGTACCGAGACAGGTGAAACAAAAAAAAGCTTGTAAAAAAGCAAATTTTTTTAATTCCGAGACAAAATAAACAAAATGTACATTTTTTAAAGCGCTCGTATGCAACATATCCACTGAAGTACCTAAGTAATTCTACTCTAATCTCCATTGTTTCACAGGCTGTCCTCTGCAACTTCCCGAGCATGGTGTCATATCTGATGCAGAACGGAGTGGACTCAGGCCTGCAGGACCTACTAGGCCACACGGCTCTGGACTACGCAGTCAAGCTGCACCGACCTGATATTGTTGACATTTTAAATAAAAACAATTGAATATTGGAACCAGTATTCATTGACCCTTAGAGCGTGTTCACATTACCTACGATATCGGTGTAGGGGTTAGGTAGGTGTTACAGTGATTTTAAAAATAATAATAACACATTGTTCCAAACAATCAGTCTTTAATAACAATAACAGTTTATGATATCATCTTACTTAACAATGTACAATCCTGTGGCAAGACGACCATAGAACTGGATTTCCTCTGGCTTGATCATTTTGATGCCAAATTTGTTCCGCCGGTTTGCCTAAAGATAGTTTTGACGCCTCGCCACTATGAAGATGCTTGTCCACCAGCAAGGAGAGGCGAAGCGATTTAGGCGACAAAACAAATGACTATAATCGTCGCCAACTTTTTGAAACTCATATCGACTCACGTCTCTTCGTCGGTGGACATGCACCGTCAAATGCTGCAACATTACCTATGAAACCTAACTTTGCCTAGGTTGTGTTTTTGTTATGTAACTTATGTACCTATTTTATGTGTCCGTTAACGGGAGAAGAATGCAAGCAGCTGCCGGGTAACCATTTGGTAGATTATCACAGTATATCTCCGTTTTTAAGGAACCAAAGTTAGGCTTCACAGGCAATGTTGCAGCATTTTGACGGTCTTTACAGTCTAACTATTAGCGTTAGACAGTTGTATCAAGTGCCTCATGAGCATGGGATAGTGTTCGATCGTCAGTGGACAGGGAGAGTATACGGAGCAGTCCCGCCCGCGCCGGCCTGATGTGATCGCGTCTTCCACTGCTGTGGAGTTCACCAGGGTTGACATCAGCTGGTTACTGAAAATAAATTTGTGTAAAGCAGGGAAATAATATCGATGATAACTGAGGAAATGTTAACTTATTCACTGCTAAGCTACGTTCGTAGTACTACACCGTAGTCCGTAGCTGCTTAATCTCCATATGTAGCGAAAATCACACGTAGCGTTCTGAATCATGTGTGTCGTCGTGATTAGCAGTGATTTATGGTTTAAATGCTTCCAGTCATTTCATCCCTTTTACTTAGTAGGTAATAAATAATGTTCTGCAAAGTATCACTTAAAGCGGGTTGTAGGTGAAACCGTAATGACTTATGAGGAGTTGAACACGGTTATCATACAAGTGGAAGGTATTTTAAATTCTCGCCCTATGACCGCTTTGCCTACTACTGATATTAATGAAACACCATACCTTTCCCCTGGGCACTTTTTAACGGGATCTCCTCTTACCACATACCCTGAAAGAGATTGTGTGAGTGAGCCTATTAGCCGCGTTAAGTTCTGGGATCAATGTAATCGTATGGTTCAAAGTTTCTGGAAACAGTGGCACAAGCAGTACCTTGTACAGTTACAAAATAGGCCTAAGTGGCGCAAGGATTGTGATAATATTAAAGTAGGTACTTTAGTCATAGTTAAAAATGACAATGTAACACCCTTGAGGTGGCCAATGGCCAGAGTAGTAGAAGTATTCCCTGGAGCAGACGGTAAAGTTAGGGCTCTCTCCATCAGGACACCTAAAGGGTCTGTCATAAGAACAAGCATATATAAAGTGTGCGTTCTTCATATAGAAAATTAAGGTTTAGTTAATAATTTAAGATATGGGTACGTATCACCTTTCTCGTGGCTGGGAATATGTACAAGACGGTACATCAATATATAGATGTATATAAGTCTAGTTGACATCTGTCAATCTTCAGTATAGCATCATCGTTACACCTGAGCACAGCGCTGATGGGAGAACCCATATGTTCGATAAAATAATTATTTAATATTTAATACAGTGCATCATAAAATTACTTTCATGGTTTTATTAGCGCCTAACATGAAAAATTGGCAAGGGCCAAGAAGACATCCTCAAAATGGAACCAATCAATTATTTTTTAGGCATTATGGCTCCATCAAAACCTTGAAGATTCCGCCAACATCGTGTTCGGATAGACACGGCCAGTATACATATATGTCGGCGGCCAATCGTAAAATCCGGCAGATCACGAAATTCCTAGGCATATCGTGAAACGCCGCCATTTCATGATTTGGCTAATAGTTGACCAGGCATATCAAGATGTGCCTGATAAAAAATACGGCAGATCGATTAGAGCAACGCATTCGTCGATATTCCTAGCTTTATACCGGGCACATCGTGAAATCCGGCAGATCACGAAATTCCTGGGCATATCCTGAAACGCCACCATTTCATGATTTGGCTAAACGTTGACCAGGCATATCATGATGTACCTGATAAAAATACGGCAGATCGATTTAGTGGCAAAACCGACTCGGATCGCGGATAGGTTAGAAGACGAAAGCGGGTGCTTTGCTCCCGCTTTCGTCTTCGAGGTTATTTTTTTTTATAAAAGAGCGGAAAAACTTGTTTGCAAACCCTAGTTACGTATAACGGCGAGTATTGAACGATCTGCCTAAACGTCACTGGTGGGTGTTACTTAGCCAGATCATAAAATGGCGGCCTTTCATGATCTGCCTAAACGTCATTAGACAAATCGTTAAACGTTAAGTTTTGAACGATATGAAGGATGTCATTTAGCCAAATCATGAAATGGCGGCCTTTCACGATATGCCTAGGAATTTCGTGACCTGCCGGATTTACGATCGGCCGCCTACATATATAAATATAATCTTGACGCGTAATGTACGCTTCCCGAACCTTTGTAAACTTTTTGGAACATTATACCTACTGATTTTAGATTTGAGATCAACATTGAAACTAATAGTATACCGCTTAACTGAAACTAGGCGCGGGAGGGTAGCGGGCGGCAGGCTACCGTCTCACGGCACCCTTTGTCGTCTCTCTCCATGCCCCCCTTGCCACTTTGGTTAAACTCGGCTCCCACACATCTCCGAGGTGCATTGTCAACCGAACGCCTGCTGCTGACACCGCCGGATATAGGCATTGACACTATTGTTCGAACGCCGCGACCTTCTTAATTTCAAAATTCTAGCTCTCAAAGATCGATTTTGGATTTTGGAAGCTAGAGGACCTTCTGTAGGTGCCTGAGTAGTACTATAATGTATCCTGTGGTCCTGTCGCAGGAACGGCCTCATTTAAGCGGTCGACGTACATAAGTGCGTCTACTATGTTTAGCTACAGAGGTTTCAGAGGGGTTCGACGGGTTAGGCTAACATTACTCACGCAAACTTATGTGGCGCGTATTGAACCGGTTCTCATGCCTTGATCACACGTACCGAGCAAATGGGTGAGACAGTGCTCTCGGCCTAGTACCCGGTGCGTATAAACAGTCACTCGCTATCAGTTGGCGGTTTCGATGGGCAACCCGGAACAAAAAAGTTATGAAAGATTTTATAGTATACAACTATAGGCTTGCCGAACAAGAGATTTTAGGCAAGTCTGTCTGGGCGCTCCACCACTGCTCGCTATGTTATACGCACCGAGTACACGGCCGAGAGCACTGTCTCGCGAGTTTTGCTCGGTACGTGTGATCAAGGCATCACTTGGCACATGAATACCTCATAACTCCAGTCCAAAACCTCGTAGCTTCCTCGTGTCCACGCTGGCCAGACCAGCACGCCACTCTGAGCGCGCATCCCTGCACGCCACCGTTCAGCACATTGCTGGTGAAGTCCAGTACCCTGTCAGCTCCGAACTGGGTGTGTTCTAATACTGCAACAGAGGGTTAATAGGTACTCAATTCGAAGGAATAAAGAAAGAAAGGAAAACACATTCATTCATGGCACAAAAAACACGGGAAAATTCATAAAAACACAAAAATTATAATTAACGCGACATGCACACTTGTTCCATGTTGTATGTGTTTTTTACTGTTTTGGTTTTGTTTAATATTTGTGTCCTGTATGTTAGTGAATATCTTTTTTAGGGTTCCGTAGCCAAATGGCAAAAAACGGAACCCTTATAAATTCGTCATGTCTGTCCGTCTGTCTGTCTGTCTGTCCGTCCGTATGTCACAGCCATTTTTTTCCGAAACCATAAGAGCTATACTGAGAAAGTGTAGGACACTCTTACCTGCCGGCGGATATGATGAAGACTGTGGTAGTACCAATAGTGAAGAACAAAACAGGTGACATCAGCGATAAAACCAACTATAGGCCGATATCGCTTGCTGCTGTAGTCGGTAAAGTGTTTGACAGTGTGCTAAATTCCTATTTGGACCGATATCTGAAAGTTCATGATAATCAATTTGGTTTTAGACCGGGCTTATCAACGGAAAGTGCAATTTTGAGTTTAAAGCATACTGTCAAATACTACACAGATCGAAAGACAAATGTGTACGCATGCTACCTAGACCTATCCAAGGCGTTCGATTTGGTTAACTATGACATTCTCTGGCAAAAATTAAGTTACATTGATATGCCGGTAGACATGACCCGCATTTTTAAGTTCTGGTATCAAAACCAATCGAACGTCGTGCGTTGGGCGGGTGCATTTTCGGATCCATACAGGTTGGAGTGCGGGGTGAGGCAGGGGGGGTTGACCTCGCCTAAGCTCTTCAACCTGTATGTAAATGCCCTGGTGGAGGAACTCAGCAGTACCCGGGTTGGTTGCCACATCGATGGAGTGTGCGTGAATAATATCAGCTACGCGGATGATATGGTGCTGCTGAGTGCCTCTCCTTGTGGCCTTGCAAAAATGATCGCAATCTGTGAAGGATATGCGACCAGGCATGGATTGCAATATAATGTCGCCAAAAGTGAGGGTATGGTCTTTAAGGTCAGGAATAAAGTCACACCAGAAGTGCCGCCGATAAAACTGGAAGGTAAGGTACTCAACGTAGTCACACAATTTAAGTACCTCGGACACGTTTTGACTGATGACCTTAAAGATGATACGGACATTGAGCGTGAACGGAGAGCATTGTCTGTAAGGGCGAACATGATCGCTCGCAGATTCGCTAAGTGCTCCAAAGAAGCAAAAGTCACCCTTTTTAGGGCCTATTGTACATCCTTCTACACTAGCGGTCTGTGGGCGAACTATACTCAAAAAGCATACAATGCTCTCAAAGTTCAGTTCAATAATGCCTTCAGGATGTTGATGGGACTGCCCCGCTACTGCAGTGCTTCGGGGATGTTCGCGGAGGCGAGGGTGGACTGTTTCCATGCTACGATGCGAAAACGGTGTTCATCCCTGGTACGCAGGATTCGGGCCAGTCCTAACAGCATCCTGAGAATGATCGCTGAACGCCTTGATTGTGCATATTTGAGGCACTGCTGTATGGTGCACATAAATAAGCAGGTAGAATATATATTTTAAGTTATTATCTATCATTAACCCTATTTTTAAGTATCTACTAACACACATGATCCCAGTTGGTTTTTAAATAAATGAAATTGAAATTGAAATTGAAATATACTGTTGAAACTTGGTATGTAGATGTATTCTGTGAACCGCATTAAGATTTTTACACAAAAATCTAAAAAAAACATTAAGTTTTAGGGGTCCCCATACACAAAACTGAAACTCAATTTTTTTTTTCATCAAACCCATGCGTGTGGGGTTATCAATGGATAGATCTTCAAAAATTAAAAAAGGTTTCTAACATCATTTTTTTCTAAACTGAATAGTTTGCGCGAGAGACACTTCCAAAGTGGTAAAATGTGTCCCCCCCCTGTAACTTCTAAAATAAGAGAATGATATAACTCAAAAAATATATGATGTACACTCAGAGCATAAAATACTAGAGAGAGGACAAGCCGCCGGCGGCCGTGTCGCAGCTGTATGCTCAATGGGCATACACTGCCATACTGTGCACGCGTGCTGATCGCAGAGAATATTACGTTTTTTCCCAAAATGCCTGATATGTTGCGCGTTTATTGTCAAATAAGCGTGTAGGTATACAAGTGTGTGTGTTTTAGATGTGTGCGTGCTTTATCTTGTCAATTACTTGGGCGTTGTGTGGGTTAATGTACTTGCGACAGGCTCACTCTATACAAATCGGCCGCCATGTCCGATCTCCTTATATTCATACATCTGTGGATGTACATTACCATGCAAACTTCCACCGAAAATTGGTTTGAACGAGATCTAGTAAGTCTTCTTTCTTTATAAAATGTCTTTATTAATAACAATAAGTACAACAGTATCTTACTTATCTAGTGTACATTTAGATCCTAGACAGCAAAAACATAATACACGAACAGTTTAGTGAGCTAATGCGCTCATTTTAAACTTTTTGATACGCTCATCCAGGCGTTTAGCTATTTTTTATTTACACTTAATCAATATTAGTGTACACTTTAGGTACAATAACGAATAACATTTTTATGCTTGATTAGAAAAGCTCGCATTTGTCGCATACATGTTGGTATTCATTCAATAATGCCTACTTTCAGCCTAAGCCAATACTAAGTATTAGCCTAGTACACATTATGGTGATCATAATTAATATCACCTTAAATATACTAAATATAAATTAGGTAAATTAACATGGAATTGGGTGTAATTAAAATAAACACAACATTAAAATAAAAATAATGTCGATAGGAATGCATTCATGTTGCTAAGTAAACTCATTAGTCATTAGGTAGAAGCATTATCCATGCGTAGTGCAAGCGGCGCGAGCCGATGCCGCGAAACCGGTTCACGCGCGACGTCACTCGGCTCGAGCACGTAGTGATGTGGTAGCCTGTATCGTTTATATAGTAAGTATTTTTTTTTTTAATACGTCATACATCGTAAACCGCAATTTATTTAACGGAACCCTTCATGTGCGAGTCCGACTCGCACTTGGCCGCTTTTTTTCTTTCTTTAAATAGTCCCGACTCAACATGATGCTGACCTCATTGGCAAGTTATGCAGCAACAGTGCAGTTATAGCGCGGATCCTTTTTCTAGACCGAATTCACTTCTCTTTGTATATATAATAAACAATGCGATTGTATTTCATTGTTAAGTGGTAAACAAAGCGATTGTCTTTTCTTGTTAAGTGTGTAAACGCTAATTGATACTGTAAAATAAACTTAGTAAACATCAACACTATTTCAACCAAAAGGCAACTTCATATCTAAGGAAAGAAGGTCCACATAAAAAAATGTTGACCATTTTGTATACATATATAAAACAATGTACTAATTTAACAATAGAGTCGCTAGTAGAGTTAAGTATTTATTAAACATGGCCTTTTCATTTGAAAGCGTTTGCGGCACGTGGCTATTGTGGGGCGAAAAACCGAAAAATGGGTCCGTCAACTAAGTAAACATAAGCCTTACTATAACAATGCCTTCAGGGTGTTGATGGGGCTACCCCGCTTCTGTAGTGCATCAGGGATGATCGCGGAGGCCAGGGTAGATTGCTTCTATGCTACAATGAGGAAACGCTGCACATCCTTGGTGCGCAGGGTCAGGTCTAGCTCCAATAGCATCCTGAGGGCATTGGCTGAGAGATTTGATTGTCATTACTTGAATCATTCTCATATGATTCATGTAATGACAAACAAATCTTAATAAACTGCGGCGGTAGGGAGGGGTAAGAGACTACATAATGTACATAGTGTACATAATGCGTCCAGCTGTCGCCGTAGTTTACATATTTAATTTTACCTGTTACCAATTTTTGCTGTGTTTTGTATTTTTTAATTTGTAATTTGTATGATCCTAGTTGGTCGAAATAAATGAATTTATTATTATTTATTATTATTATAACCACTACTCCTATGATCGAATTTGCGTACCTATCACGTGTAATTCCAATTAATGCATTTGGATTGCACATAATGCACACCCTTTACAGGTATAGTGCGGATTCATTTTATAGACCGGACTATGTTTATCTCCTAACTAGTCCAAACAAAGTTACGAAGTCAAAAATTGTGTTCCAAGCATTTCCCTCTATACTTTTTCGTTGCCTGATATTATGTTTCCTTCTATTCATTTTCATAAAACATTTTCTGACTTCTTATAACTCGTTCGTTTCTCAACAGCAACATGATTATTACGTTAATGTATGTATACTTTTTCATTTAATAACGATCTATTCACAAACTTTATGAACTGGCACGTTATAAATTCGGCGATATATAGAAAATAATAAAAAATCTTGTCGGTCATGGCGTTCTCATTTCAAGTGACTACAGTCAACTACAGTCATGTCATAAATATGGTTGAATAAATGTATCAAAATTTAGGGTTACAAAATAAAATTATCAGTGTCCGAGTAATTAAAACTAACTAAAAGGCAGAAAAACGAGAATCAACTGTAAGTACTATTTTATTACCATTTTCTACACTTATATCGTCTTTGCATTTTGTCATTTTGAAAAGAATATCGTTACCTTCTCCGGTAGTCCAAAATAATCTTATTACATATACCATTTGGTATTCAATACATAGTTTGAATCAAGCTACATCCCAATTCAGTACGGTACAACAAGGTGAAGTGTATTCTGACAAAACCATTGAACTCGGCAGGTAATGGAGCAATTGTACCTGATTGAGTTTATGATAGACCGAGTGGCGATATTTGTGTCAGAAGACAACGAGTCCAGAAGCGCCGAAAACAAACTTATACTTAAAATAGCATTCGGTCCTAAGCACCAGTTTATCATTAAAGAACAACAACTGGCCAAGAACCCAAAAGTTGAAGACGATATAATCGAATGCGACGAGAACGGGCATAGAAAATGGTCGAGAATCTTCCGAGTCGGCAAGTCCTTCTTATTCCCCAGCTACCCTGATACTGTCCTTAATATCCTGGATAAATTTCCTTTAGAGATAGAAGCCTGGAACGATGACGAAAATGAAGTTAAACTTTTCGTTGGAATCGGCACAATGTTCTGGGAAAAGGATTTCTTTCAGCTGCTGAAAGACACTTCAGAGCCTTGTAAACTCCACGAGCCCTTAAGTATCAAACAACGTACTAACCTTATGGACGAATGCTGCTGCAAGCAAGTCGGAGAAATTGATTTCATTCTTAGAATCAGTGCTCTGGGCGACTCGATCGTCACCGAATTCCAGCAGCTTATGGAGGATCCTGAGAGTTTCGTGTTCAGAACGGATAGAGCTCCTAGCATGTTCAGGTGCAAACGTGTAGAAGGTGATGATCCCAACTTTGTCATGATCGGCAGTCTCTATGAGACAACTACGCTGGAAGATCCAGACGTGATAAACAATGCCCAGAAAAAGATTGAAGTGTGCACAGAATTACAAAGTTGTGGCCAAAACATTGATGCAGATCTTCGTTGCGAACATGACAAAAAGTCTAACAAAAAGGAGTATCCTATCGATAAAATCAAAATGGGAGATATTAAAGGTCCATGTGGTAATGCTAATTGCGCACTGGCACATAAAGTAAGATGTTACATCAGAAATCTTGATAGCTACAAGCAAAAAGCTAGTGCTTTACCAAAGAAGGATACGACCAATACAACGAAAAAGGTCTGCGGTGCTTGTGATTGTAAAGACGATCGATATCATCGAGAAGACTGCCCTGACAGAAAGCCTGGGGAAAAGATTAAGTGTCAGGGTTGCGGTGGTTCTGCTATGCTGGGTCACACCTGCAAGGAACTAGAGGACAAAATGGAGAACTGTATGAAACCCAATACTAAACCTTCCACCGGAAGTGGCAAGGACGCTGCAGCTGTAGCTTACGTCCTAAGCGTACCAACGTTTAAGGACGCAAATTATGGAATAGATTTTTCTTACTATCAAACATTATATGCGGATCAGGATCAAAATGGTAAAGAGAGAAAAGGTGGATGCGGTTGTGGTTGTAGTAAAAGTAAAGGGTCTAGGAACACTAGTGTGATAGAGGCTGACGGGTACAATTCATTAAGTGTACCCAACATAGCGTCATTAAACGACAAGAAATCTTCGCGCAGTATAGGATCCAACAGTCAGTTCGTGTACAACGTAAGCGTACCTCAAGATAAACTTTGTCTTGACATTCCCGATGACAAGGATTGTAAATGTAACCCACCGGTACCCACTCCGGCATGCAAAACTTTTGATTGTGAATGCTTAACAGAGGCGGTTAACATAAGTGCCAGGAAAAAGCATAAAGCTCACTGTCCTTTGTACAGACATAAGATCACATGTCCTGTTACAAGGATGATGGAAGATGAAGAAAAGGTTGAGGAAGACGAGGATGTAGCGGAGCCTTTGCCGTACGGCCTGCCGCCGATCAAACTTGGTCCGTGCCCAGTGATGGGCCGGCCGTGCTCAGTCCCTGACGGTTTCGCGCGAATGTACAAGACCGCTTTGCAGCAACCCCAGCCCCCCAGCTACAGTGACGCGGGCAAAGTCTGCTGTTCAAAAGAATTCGAAAGAATAAAGGCCGCAATAAGGGAATACATGAAATATGACAAGGAAAAAGACATGCGATGTGTGAACACGTTTAACGTGGACACCGAGAAACGGTGTTGTGATAAGGAACAGATTATTTTATCACAGATGGGCAAGAGTTGCTGCGGTTCGCACAAGCAAGCTTTACAAGAGAAATACAAACAGGACGGGAAATGAATGCAAATTATCTAATCTTATCATTGACTATTTTATTTTGTAACCCCGTAACATCTGAAAATAAATTTTGATATGAATGATGTTGTTTCTTTGGCTTCACGCCTTACATTAGATCAAAGTCTCTCTCGTAGTTATTATTAGGTATTATTAATATTTTTTTCACTGAAATGGTAGGGACAGATTTTTTACCAACAGGGTGCAGTTACACTAATTGAGAAAGTCTACTAGTCAAACACGAAACTTTAAGTTATCATTATACAAGGTGCCCACGAGGAAGGGGCAAAATTGAACGGCGCATTCCATAGGTCATTAGGAGCAAAACATGTTATATGAACCCCAGTCAAATCCTTAGTTTGAAGTTAGCTTAGCTTAGTTTTGAAAATATTTTCATGTAAAGTATTTATTGTGGTTTAAAGTGCATTAACATATTCACCGCCACGAATCGCTACGCGCTACGCTCGTAGCCGATCTCGTGGTTTCCCTCTTATGTAGCGGAAAGCGCTTACGGCGTAGGCACACGACAGTTGTGTTCCCGGCACTGAACGTGTTAAGCTCTTTTTAGCCCCCGACGAAAAAAGAGGGGTGTTATAAGTTTGACGTGACCTTGTGTCTGTGCGTGTGTCTGTGTGTGTGTGTCTGTCTGTGGCATCGTAGCTCCTGAACGAATGGACTGATTTGAATGCAGTTTTTTTGTCCGCAGCTGTTGGCTGTTGAGATGGTTCTTAGGTACGTTTCAACAAAATCAGTAGCCTTTTTTTGTCATATTGAACTTTGAAATTAAAAAGTCGGGGGTTGCCAACGTTTCTAAGTTGTATTAAGATTGTGACGTTGCCACCGATGTTGCCAAATTTCACGTCGCTATTGACATACATCAAAGTGGCAGCTACGGTACCACTCACTAAACTCATCCTATTTTCGAAAAATAATCGTTACCGTTTTATTAAAAGGGATAATTTCCATAGAGAAGCGATAGGCATCCAATTTTTATTTACAAAAACCGAAAAAAACTGATTTTTTTTTGCTGAATTTGAATTGGGTTCATATAACATCTAGACACGCGGCAGCGTGTCAAGCCAAGTTCAAGCAAAGGAACTGGCTAGCCAGCGCCAAGTGTAATATTACACGAACCACTTGGTGCCACCTTTGACCCTTCTATAACTCAAAACCTCTTTAACGTAAAACAGCAATTGTTATAGGTATCCAATAAAGCAAAGACATAGAGTTTAATACTTGTTCATAATGTTATTTTGTTCCTATAAATACATATTTGGATTTTGCATACAACTTGGCACTCATTTAGATCTCCATTCTTTTTGCGGTGAAGCCCACACCCAAGCATAATTTTTGTATTGAACTTGGCTCTCCTTTTTTACATTTAATGTTTTTGGTGGGGTTAATTATTCCATAGGAGTCTTATGACCTCAGGAATACGTGGTTCAGTTATTTCCTCTTCCTCATGGGTACCTTGTTTAGGGGTAATTATTAGGTATGTGGTCTTCAGAAAAATTAAGCATGAAATATATTTAGTGCCATCCATTTCGTAGGGTAGGTAGGTATAGTATAAATAGGCTTGTAGCATTAGTTTTTAGTTAATTCTTATTTCGTGTCATGTAGCATTTGTCAAGTATATTCTTCCGTCCTTATTTTCATTGGTCAAATTCTGTAACTTATCTTTCAGTCTTAGTCGAACTTAGAATGCAGTAAACTGAAACAAAATAAGAACGAACGTGACCATCACCGTTCGAACGTGATGAATAATTTTTGGCAAAATAGTCAATGAGATAAAAACTGAAAGAGACGAACGTCGAAGGATACCAGGGAAGACCGTGACGAAACTCGAATAGGATTTGTTTAGAGAGAGTCACACAATTTTTCCTTTCAGATAGTAACGGATAGCGAACAAGACGAATAAAGAATGAGACGAAAAAATAATGACACAAGCCATCCGATACATTTCGTAGTACTATGAGTACCTACCTGCTCGTAGGCGATAACGCATTTTTGGCGTTACTCTTGCTAGGCAAGCCTAGCGGGGGCGCCTACGCTGTAGCGGCTTTCCGCTGTAGCAGGAAAACCACGGGGTCGGCTACGCCCCTCCGACCGAGCGACCTTGGTCCCCACCGACCGTGTAGACATGCAGTTGTTTGCAGCAAAATTTCATACTACAGCGGTCTGTGCCGACCAAGGTCGCTCGGTCGGAGGGGCGTGTTGGCGACCGTCTACCAGAGGCTTAACACTGAAAGTCTGCAGTCTGCTGCTACTTACGGACGATTTTATAAAGGGCTGAACACTTGTATGGTGTAATGTTTTCGCCATACAGGTCGAGCATTGGCCGGCAACGCTGCGCCACTTGGCCTGACGTTGCTGGCGTCACGTTTTGAGGGACATTGTGTCCCTCTTAGTGTGAAACCCGGGCTTAATTTTAATCTCGCAACGACATGTGAAATATAACCTTATTCGTTCTTAGCCATTTTATAGGTACACATAAAGCAATATGGGAGAAAACGAGGAGGACAACGACAAGAAGAAGAAGAAGAAGAAAAATTCAAAATACAACTACTCATTTGGAGACTTTTACCCTCGTAAGATAATAAATAATCTAGTAGCTATTATTTATCAAGATATAATAGTGTAAGCGACAGCGTAATGAAAACTGGTGCCCTAGTTTCAGACCAACCATAACTGAAAAAGAATGAAATTTTTCCTCTGTACATTCTACATAAAATCTGAATCTCTTATCATGTTATAGGAAAGTAACAATGTAACGCCAATTGTGAAAGATTTCTTATGTAGCCCACAGCAGTGCCTAACGTACGGACAGTCAGTCCTCTCCGCAATCAGAACTTCTATATGCTTCTTCACCACTCTGCGCAAGCGGTGCGCGTCCTTGCTCTGCAGAGTGCGTGCTAGTCCCAACATCATCCTGAATATGATTTCTGCAAGGTTCGATTGCCCGTATATGACTCACGGCATGCAGATTCATATACACAGGAATATAAAATAGCCTGCACCTTTTTGTTTAGTTCTTCTTCGTCGACTTTGTATCTAATTTATTTATTTTAATTCTCTTTTTTGACATTTTATATTATTTTAATGATTATTTTAAATTGATTTTATTGTGAATATTGTACTTATTTTAATGTGTAGGTATGTGTGGACCGTTGTTGTCTGAAATAAATAAATAATAATAATAATAATAGCTAGGATAGTGTTAGGGCTGGCGGCGGCTCTCAGGCGTATCGCAGCTTTAAAACAGGTAACCCGAGCCTCAGCGAACATCTCCGAGGCCCTACAATAGCGCGGCAGCCCCAATCAATACCCAGAACGCATTATTATATTACGGCACATCTTTTCGTCCAATATTCCGCAGTGTCTCAAGACGAGAGTCTTTGACCAGTGTGTGTTGCCAGTGATGAAATGTGGCACGAAAACGTGGTCACTTACTATGGGCCTCATAAGAAGGCTCAAAGTCACTCAAAGGGCAATGGAGAGGACTATGCTGGGAGTTTCTCTGCGCGATCGCATCAGAAATGAGGCTATCCGCAGCAGAACCAAGGTAACCGATATAGCCCTCCGAATCGCTAAACTTAAGTGGCAGTGGGCGGGGCACATTGCACATAGAACCGATGGCCCGTTGGGGCGGAAAGGTTCTCGAGTGGCGACCACGTACCGGAAGGCGCGGCGTGGGTAGGCCCCCCACAAGGTGGACTGATGACCTGGTAAAGGTCGCGGGAGTCCGCTGGATGCGGGTGGCGCAGGACCGGCCATTGTGGCACTCTTTGGGGGAGGCCTATGTCCAGCAGTGGACGTCTTTCGGCTGATATGATGATGATGATAATTATTATAAAGAGGGGAAAGAAGTCTGTGAGATTTTAGCTTTGTAAGTTTGCACGGTTTGGGTAAGCTCCGGGACCGCGTTATAACCCGATTTCAAAAATTCTTTCATCTACGAGTAGAATGGACTTTCTGGAGGTTTGTAGGACCTATAAATATAGTATTTTTTACACAGCACGGCACAAGTTATGCAACGGCGGCTTCGCGGGGCGGCCTGGCATGACTGGCATGAGTGCCGGCATGACTGGCATGAGTGCCGGCATGACTGGCATGAGTGGCGGCATGACTGGCATTAGTGGCGGCATGACTGGCATGAGTGGCGGCATGCCTGGCATGAGTGGCATGCCAGTACCAACCAAGATGGGATGGCTGTGGAACGCGCCCGATATACCGGGCCTTAGGGTAACATAACATTCACTTTTAAGCAATATCGTCGCATAGTAGTAGACATACCCTGGTATAGTCCATTTCAAATACGAAGGCCCTCTGCACTTGAAACTTAACAATAGGGCTCATAATCAGTGATCGGATCTAGGATGCAATTTGGGGTGAACGACCTCAAACGTTATGTTTATCATGGATGTGTCTCGGATCTCCCGGGATTTTGGGAAATGGGCTATTGTAAATTAAAAAATACGTCACTTAATATTTGCACACTTAAAGCACATTAGAATTGTCTAATAGTGGGTATTTATAACTGAAATTATTATTATTTGTCGATAAGTTGAGAATGTGATAAGCTGGCCCCGTAGCATGGATGGCGTTATCACGCGATAAGTGATAGGATAAGCGCGTCGTCTCATTCTATCGAACGGTGTCAGCCATGGACGGCAGCTCTATCCTATCACTTATCGCGTGATAAGGCCATCCATGCTACGGGGCCAGGGCTCGATTTGAATGACAATGTCAGTCAAGACATTATATACTGCTCATTTCAAGTGGCCATTTCATTTAATAAAAGAGGTTGATAAGTGGTCATTGTTTACGAAAAGACTATTTGATGGCATCCTATGTGCGGTGCAGTGCAACGTCATCGGCACTAAAAGTTCGAGCCCTGGTGATAAGATTAACGAAATAGTGATAGTGAACTAATAACAATTATTAATTTTTCTTGTATACCCTGGTAAACATATAAGAATAATAAAAATACATAAAAGATAAGACATACAAGATACGTTCAGTTCTTATATGCAGTAGGTACCTACTGTAAACATTTTTGTTGTTATTACATTTTCTGTTAATTTTATACTGTAAACTACTTAAAATTAAAAGTTATTTACCTTTTTGTAAAGATAGGTAACAAAAAAAGTCGCGGGATTGTAAGTCATATCCACCTTAATATTACGAACTTACACCCCGGGAAATTGCATCCTAGATGTGATCACTCCTCATAATGTTTGCCTTTTAGTATCTTTTGTTATCACTAATCCTATTGTTAATGCCCATTGACCGTCTCAAGTGCAATCGGGCCTTGGTACCTATTTGAAACGTAATAGTATATAACTTTGCGCTTGTCATCTACTCTAGTCGTGTTACCTTTGCATATACTCTATCGGGCGCTAGTAATGAATGACATTCCAAGGTCGGTCTGATGGAAGACTTCCCCAGCACGGTCGATTTAAGTCGACTTTGGTTCTAGTTTTAAAGCGGTTACTGGAATATATATATATAATTTAAATACACAATTGCATCCACTATAGGTTGGAAACTAGTTTATGTTGCGATAAACTATAATAGAATAAAAATTAAATTATTGGGGACTGCATGGTTGACATTGTTTGTGCTAGATGTTAGGTACATATTACGTATGGGTTAAATAGTTTAGTGTTTAAAATACAATTTTCTCTTTTTTCTTGTATTACACAGTAGGTATAGAGGAAGGGTAAATAGTGTATTCAGGAACCGGAAACGGTTACCCTTATTGGGGTTTTCCATAGGGTTATTTTAAAAGTTGTTTTTAAAACCCTATCTATAATGGTAACCTTATGATTAGGTAACCTTACTGATAGGGTAACCCTATTGTTTTGGTAAGCATATCGGATATGGTAACCATAAGGTACCTAACCTTAATAAAACCCTATAGGGTTTTGTTACGGTTACCTTAAAGTTACCACATCCGATATGCTTGCCATACATAACATTAGGGTTGCCCTATCAGTAAGGTTACCTTATCATAAGGTTACCAAATTGATAGGACTACCAAATAGGCTTGAGCCTGAAAAGGGGTTTTCCGGTCCTTGAGTGTATTCGCCAACAAACTGCCATGCAGACAGTTTGTTAAGTGAGTGTTGATGGTTGGTGAGTGATTACATCTAATCTGCACAAGTCTTATTCTCATTGAAAGTAATCGTGTAGACTGTAGTCCGCTTCAGAGATGGATGAGTAAACCCTCACTTACAAAGAGCATTCAAATGTATAAACAATATCGTAGGTACTCTAATTCGACTAAAATCTATCCTCATATTAATAGTATGTATCTATTGAACATGTAGCAGTATATCTTTTTGTATGTAGCTTATATATTTTTATTACATTTGTTTTTAGGGTTCCGTACTCAAAGAATAAAACGGGACCCTATTACTAAGACTCCGCTGTCCGTCTGTCTGTCTGTCTGTATGTCTGTCCGTCTGTCACCAGGCTGTATCTCATGCACCGTGATAGTTAGACAGTTGAAATTTTCACAGATGATGTATTTCTGTTGCCGCTATAACAACACATACTAAAAACGGAATAAAATAAATATTTTTATAGATAATGGTACGGAACCCTTCGGGCGCGAGTCCGACTCGCACTTGGCCGGTTTTTTTTCTCTTCACGTAATCGTAACAGAAATTAACATACTTTTTTTTGGACCTTTTTTAAAGCCTCTGTTAAGCCCAATGATTGTTGATGTTGATGTTGATGTTGTGATGGGACGCCTGCCCGGAAACAGGCGGGCTGTCGATCCTTTGTCCCGTTCATTCGCCGAGCCTCCGGTTACTGTCCCGGCGGCGTTCCCACATCAAACTTTTCCATTCTTTTCGTTTTCCTTCTGAACAGAAGGGCATCTTTAAGGTCGACATCCTTCAATCCCTCTCCTCTAACAAATCTTTACCGAATATATTAAACCGCGGTGCTGCGTACATAATACATTCCGCTGATACATGCTTACTGGTTTCTTCCTCCCCACAGTGTGGGCAGGAAGCATCGTTGCTGATACCTATGTTACCTTTAAGTGTCTAACTATTTAGAGTATTCTAGCAAGTTACTATACCAGTAGCAACCTCAGATTGCTCTTACCCAAGTTCAGCAGATACCTGTTTCTCCTGTGATCCATACCTCCCTCCTATCATCATCTTTGCCTGTCTACATCCAGGTGCTTCCCTCCATTCTCTCGCCCCGTCTTGTTCGTTCGTGACTTGAGCCGAGAAAGGAAGGACCGGTTCTGGGCCTATAAACTCCCTTCCCGCGCCCTCCCTAGCCAGTTGATCCGCGTTCTCGTTACCAGCTATCCCGTGATGCCCAGCACCCACGCCACCTGGGTATACTATACTCCTATACTCGTATTGTTGAGCTCTTCCTAATATTATTTCACTGTTGCTTTTCCTAGTGCCTTCAATGCAGCCTGACTGTCCGTATATATCACTACCCTTCCAGTCTTCTGCGGCGTCTCCTTTATAATCTGTGCGCACCTCATTATTGCGCACACCTCCGCTTGAAAAACGCTGGCATACCTCCCCAGTGGGATAAATACTCTTTCACGCAGTTTGGGTGGCTATATCTATACCCGCTCCCACTAGTTTTGTTGATTGTCTTCTTGATCCATCTGTGAAGCAGACTGTCATTGAGTGTTCAATGTCTACTTTCCAGTTGTCTCTTTCTCCTGTATGTATTTTATAATTTTTGTCAAATATCTCCTGCCCCCTTATGAGGTCATTGTTGGCTATGGTTAGCTGGTAGAGAATGCCATTTCGCATTAAGCTCGCCATTTGTATTTTTTTTTGTATTTTGTACAATAAAGTTTAAATAAATAAATACTCTAGGAAAATCTTCTGACGTCAAAGTGCGATTGTGAAAAAATCGTAGTATATTTTGGTACAGTCAGCCAAGAAAGTGGTCTACCACTTTTCGACTTTATTGCATACAAAATAAGGTCCAAAAGTGGTAAACCGCTTTTTTGGCTGATGGTACCTTGCTAAACATGGTCCTCCACTAAACGTTTGGAATAAGTGATTGAAAAGAAGTGTTTTTAGGTCCAAAATACATCAGTTTTTGTTTTCATGATTTCAGCCTATGAAAGGCTGGCAGCCCGGTCGTATCGGTAAAACCGTGGCTAAGATGATGGTATTTAAAACCGCGCGATCCGGAATGGACGGGAAAGACAAGAAGAATAAGAAGAAGAAGCGGAAACAAGGCCAATACGTCGGCGGAGGAGATTCAGAGCCTGATGAGCCGCTGGAACCGAAGCCTACCCTGAAAGTGCAGAGAAAAGGAGACACCTTTACTATTCAAGTTAGTTTCAAATTATAACCCCTGACCGCCTTCATGGGATATCATGCCCACAGCGCCTAGAACGACTAAGGCATAATTGTTTCAGTTAAATGAACAAATATGTACTTAACGTGAGATTTTACAACTTCTTTTGTTGCTACATATGAAAGGAAAAGATAACAAAGAGACGTCATAAAACTGACCAAAGTGGGGCACGTGTACTGCAGTAGAGTATATAGCTACTGTTTGTTCTATTGTTTATGCGTAATTGTTTTACAACCCTACTTGCAGATTAAACAATAGATGTCGGTAATGGTTGGTTTTAAGTACTTTTCGTCATTTTAACTGAAACAAATCGATGCTTTCAAGTGAGAGTGTCATTTTTATACGTGTTATTTTCGTACGTTCCAAATGGTAATTATTAATTCATCACATCATGCTCACTTAATAATTTTAGTCGTAAGTGAACATCCTGACTTCTAATCAATCGCATACGATCGTGGTAACCTTTCGTAATGTTTAAAATGGGTTTTATCAACAGGTAAATCCATTGAAAGATTTGACTGAAATTGCTCCAAACGAAGACCCTTACGTCGACTGCGATCCGTTAATCTTCAAAATTATCAAGAAGCGGAGTCCAGAAGAGCAAGCTAAGGTTGAAGCACGCAAAATGGTCAAGTTAAAAAAACAGCGAGACGCACACATCAGGAAGGCTCTCAGCGAAGCAGTGGAAGACATCTGCAAATGCGCGTACATGGATGTCTACTGTAACGACCTTAGCGCTATAGACAAAGTTATAGACAGCTGCCCTGCTTTCAAAGATCCTGCTTGCATCTGTCAAGAGGAATCTTTGTCCTCCTTATCCAGTAATGCGACTTGGGACATCGAGTATACTCCACCTTTTGGCTGCTTCGATCTTGCTCCCAGGAAAAGGAAGCATTACATCCATGTCGAGACTCAGTATACGAAGGCTGATGCCGGTATAGTTGAACCACCGCGGTCGAAGTGCACGAAATGCTCATCAAATACGCCCAAAACGAGGAAAAATAGAAAAAGATGTTGTTGTATGGCACCATGCTAGTGCTACTCGTATTTTACAAATACTGAGTGGCGTCTGAAGTAGCCATGATCGTATTTTTTTTTAATTCTTTCGTTCCTATATAAAGTCTCATAATAAACTCTCTGTGCCTGTTTCATAATAAATTCATTAAAACTTGAACCACTACAAATGTATTATTCTAAGAACGGCAAAAATATATCATATCGCTGAACCAATAGTATAGGGGTTGCACTTTTATCCACATGAAATTTGAAGTTTACCCACAAGTTTAGACACAAGGTCTAAATTGAAGTACAGTCGCCATCACATACAAACAAGCACGTCACAAACATCGGAACACCTCTATTTTCAAGGCATTAGGGTGCATGTGCCGATATTTTTGAACACCTATAGTGTACCTATGTATGTGATGGCGACTGTACCCCGACAATGTAACATTATAAAATTGGGGCAGCGATATCGTAATAGTAGTTTATGTGACTGTACATAATGAAGGGTATTAAATGCCTAGTTATGTACAGTTGCATACACTACTTTATCTATTCACATATTATAAGCCTCCATGATGAATTCAGGAGCCGCATATTATGACCGGCAGAGCTACTACGGTAGCCTAGTGGTTCAGGCATGCGGCTGTCAAGCGGCGGTCGTGGGTTCGAATCCCGGCTCGTACCAATGAGTTTTTCGGAACTTATTTACGGAATATTTACCGTTAGCTTTTCGGTGAAGGAAAACATCGTGAGGAAACCGGTCTAAAACCAATAAGGTCTAGTTTTCCCTCTGGGTTGGAAGGTTAGATGGCAGTCGCTTTCGTAAAACTAGTGCCTATGCCATATCTTGGGATTAGGTGTCAAAGTAGACCCCGGGCTCCTTTAGGGGCACAACCGGGAATAACGCTAGGATAATGAATGATTATGACCGGCATCGCGGCGTTGTTTTCTGGCAGCTGTCATAGTTTTTTTCTTAATTCAGAGACAAACTAGAGTCGGATCCAACTATCATATCGTTCGATATCTTCCTTACGTGCGACATTTGTCAAATTTGTATGCAAATTGACAATTCATTTTAAACGTCATCTCGACTGATATTAGAATAGAGGTCAAATCAAATTTCTTTGTTTTCAGAGGTTCGAAATTTGAATGAAATAATATCGAAATCAATGTTATTATTTAGCAATAATAACATTTTCACAGATGAGAAATTTGTTCTAACAAAACAGTTTATTTTTATGGTGGTCATAATGTGCGGTTCTTGAACGCATCATGGAGGGTTTATGATATTGATATTGATATTTATTTATCTCATAATATTACATTGCATTATAAAGTACATTAATGTCAATCTATAAGAATTAATACTTATGATCGTCAAGGGTACAATAGTTGATAATTAATAATTTAAAAATACAAAAAACACCTCACGAACTCCTCATGATATTTGGATAGATAAAGATACCTAGTCAGTCCCTCGTTGATACATAACCTTGGGAGTATCAATATTCACGGCGGCCAGCAAAGTTCTTGAACGGGAGTGGTCGGAGCAATATTTATGGGATAATCGGGCTGTTGCATCTGCGGTTCACATTCCATGACGGTAAACTGCCAGGCCTAGCTCACTTGTGGGTGTTGTGGGTACTTACTCTTGGCGTATCTGTCGTACGGCGTCTGATGAGAGTAGCTCTTGAACAGAAGTGGCAGAAGAAAGGTCGAGGCGATTACGATACCACCGCCTAGCACCAGAGCTGGCATATTCACATTCACTGACGGTATACCCTGTAATGCAAAAAACGTGAATCGTTTTTTTGTCTGCAACGCATCGTTTATGGACACTCCGGACGCATGGCACGGCGCCCTCTGGGAGTGTTTAAGGCGCCGTAGGTTCATGGTCTTCTCTCCCTCTCGCTGAGCATAAGCTTGAGCGAGATGGAAGTGCGTGTTTGGAAGCGCGGATATCATGTTTTTTAATTTTAATTTTTTGTGCGTTTAAATAAATAAAAAAAGTAATCACTAAGTTCCTTCAAACATGATATTGCCGATTTTTAGAACCAATTTTAATACGTTTAGCTATTGTGCATAATCTCGAATAGAGTGGCTAAGCTGGAATTGCTCAATACCACTCGTGACGTTACCACTGCCAGAGGCTGCCCACAGGGGGGGGGGGTACTCTCCCCTCTGTTATGGACTCTCGCAGTAGATGAATTACTACATAAAATGGCAGAACTACGCATCGACACCCAGGGGTACGCAGACGACCTTGTGGTGACGGTGCGGGGTAACTGCCAAAGTACCTACACTATCGTACCAAATGCAGAGAGCCCTAGACACTATTAACACATGGTGCAGGGAAAATGAATTATCCATTAACGCGGACAAGACGGTTGTTGTGCCGTTCACAAACAAGAGAAAGCTCGATGGTCTGAGACCTCTGTCTATGAACGGCAGAACAATTCCGTTCTCCTCCGAGGTCAAGTATCTGGGCGTTACAATCGACCAGAAACTGACCTGGAATCCGCACGTTAACGAAATTTTGCAGAAGGCTAAAGTAGCCCTCTCAATCTGCTGTCGTTTAGCGGGGAATAGATGGGGTCTAAAACCCAAAATTGCCCTGTGGCTATACACGTCCATTGTGAGGCCGATGGTGTCATACGCCTCTGTGGTCTGGTATAGGAAAACGACACAGAAAACAACAATAACTAAGCTCAGCAGTCTGCAACGGACTGCTTGCATTATCGTTACTGGAGCCATGTCAACCTCTCCAACAGCTGCTCTGGAAGCCGTGCTGAACCTGCCGCCCCTGGACCTCCACTTGGAAAAGGAGGCGAAGTCCAGCATGCTCAGAGTAGCGTCCGTAAGGAAAGGCGACTGGCTATCCACAGCCTTGAGAACACTCAAGGACTCAGTATACGATATACCTGTTTTAGGGATGCCACTTGACACAATGCCCCCAAAACTTTGCACGCAGATAAACTACTCTGTGGAACTCCTAGGAGAGAGGACTGGTTGAACAGCCTCATAGATTGGAAACCAGGTAGCCTGAAGTGGTACACTGATGGCTCCAAATCCGGATCGGAGGTAGGATGCGGAATATATGGAGAGGCACCCAGGGCAGCGATCAGTCTGAACCTGGGTAAGCACACTTCTATATTCCAGGCAGAGGTATACGCCATTCTAGAATGTGCGACAACGAATCTGCAAAGCGCCTTCCTTAATCATACTATTTATAGCCAGGCGGCTCTTTTGGCTCTTACCTCTAACGTCACAACGTCGAGGCTGGTCGAGAACTGCCGGGAACTATTGAATGACCTGGGTACCAAAAACAAGGTAATTTAACGTTGGGTCCCAGGGCATGCAGGCATCGAGGGAAATGAAAAGGCTGATGAGCTTGCACGAGCGGGGGCGAAGGGAACACACTGCGGACCAGAGCCGTTCTGTGGTATCCCTAAAAGTCTAACCAAGCTCACTCTAAAAGCCTATTGTTTCTACAAGACCATTCAAGCCTGGAGAGCTAACCCAGGACTGAAACATTCCAAGGCACTTATTAGAGCCTTTAGCAAAAAGGCGTCTTCTGACGCCTTGGCGCTAAGTAGGAACCGTCTACGCATGCTGGTCAGGGTGCTTACTGGGCACTGCCGCCTAAATAAGCACATGCAAACGATAGGACTGTGTGACACAAGGCAGTGCAGATTCTGCTTTGAAGCAGAGGAGACGCCTACACACATCCTAACCGATTGCCCTTGCCTCATGCGCAGTCGTAACTCCTTCCTGGGCAAACACATCATGTGCCCGGAGGAGATCAAATTTCTTGAGTTCAACAAAATCCTGCAATTCTTCGAGTTTGCAGGACTTGACCAAGAATTGTAGTAAGTGGCGATCACAATAGATCAGCGATGGTCGCAGTGATATAAGGGCTTTGACAGCCCGAAAGCCACTACCAGAAATAATAATATTGTGCATAATTTGCTACGAATGTTTTAAGTGAATTTTAATATGTTTTAGACCTATGTTCGTGATTTTTTTTCTATCGAGCGATAATTGCTAAATTGTGTTTCGAATCACTGATTTCCCTGCAAAAAAGCCTCAAGATCACTATTCGTATTTTTTGAAACCATATTATTATAAACAGACGCATTATTTTGTTTCAAAAACTATGTTCGCTTAACTTCGCTGAACCTACGGCGCCTTAACCCATTCAGGGCCCATGACGACACATATGCGTCAGAGCGCTACGAGCGCTTTTCGCTGCATACAAGGTAATTATAAGCTGCTACGGACTACGGCGTACGGCTATGAGATTAGCATGGCCGTGAATGGGTTAAATGTCCCCGCGTAGGTTTATGTAAAGGTTCGTTTCGTGCATTTTTGTTTTGCGCGCATATGGAACGCATCGCCAGGCTACACCTAGATCATATTTGATATTTTGGGAAATGTACCCACACACACAGCATTCCTCTAACAATATCCAAATTTTAAAAATAGGTACTCACGATAGATCCAAAAACGTTTTCCACCGTTGGCTTCACAGGTATAGACAGGAACGGAACCGAAAAATCCAAGTCCACCTGCAAATAAAAAGAAGTGCGTAAGATTTATGCAGAGCTTGCCATGCGGTATGCATAGCTAGTGTAATAGTATTCTTTTCGTTACACTAAAATAACACTGTCTTCTATTTGATATACTTAATTTACTTTAAAAACAAAGTTTTAACGGACTTCTGCAATTCAGTAGGTACCTACTCCGCCAAGCCACATGACACATTTATTTTCTAATATACCACATGAACTGATTTCCAAGAGCAAATACGTTGATTAATAAAGAAAAAAACCAAATCACTGTAATGTGGGCCAATAATATTTGAGGACTTCCGTCGATTCCTCAAGGATCTTAGAATCACCTTTGGCACCTCATTGTTTTCTATTTCAACGGCATAGGGAACATTACTGCAATGTTCTGCCGCCAGAGGCAGCACTACCAGTAAAATCCCTATATTCCTATACTGGTTTACCGTATAAATCACACACACATGCACAATTGTTTGTCAAATGAGTGACAAGGATGCTTGCATAGACAATACCGCAAGTGGGA
This sequence comes from Epinotia brunnichana, assembly GCA_963854355.1. NCBI lineage: Eukaryota > Metazoa > Arthropoda > Insecta > Lepidoptera > Tortricidae > Epinotia > Epinotia brunnichana. Next base: position 16,269,867 of record OY977952.1, read on the forward strand.
ACGAGATACAATGATAACGCTGCTAGTGTCGCCACCTACGAAGAGCTTTGCGTAATGTTCCCTATTATATCAGAATCAGTGACGTACTTTTATAGTTTGAAGTACATCATTGAGAAGTTCTACAAGCCATCTGTGGTCTTCATCATCATCATTTGGTTGTAGCAACCAAAGTAGTCAAATAGTTCGGTACACCATATATTTAGTACGGTGTACCGAACTATTTGGCCACTTTGACTGCTACAGAGTATTTGGCACTGAGTGTACAGTCAGCGTCATATAGTTAGTAGCAACCAAAGTAGTCAAATAGTTCGGTACACCATATATTTAGTACGGTGTACCGAACTATTTGGCCACTTTGACTGCTACAGAGTATTTGGCACTGAGTGTACAGTCAGCGTCATATAGTTAGTAGCAACCAAAGTAGTCAAATAGTTCGGTACACCATATATTTAGTACGGTGTACCGAACTATTTGGCTACTTTGACTGCTACAGAGTATTTGGCACTGAGTGTACAGTCAGCGTCATATAGTTAGTAGCAACCAAAGTAGTCAAATAGTTCGGTACACCATATATTTAGTACGGTGTACCGAACTATTTGGCTACTTTGACTGCTACAGAGTATTTGGCACTGAGTGTACCATGAAAGGTTTTATGGTCATGTTGCAGGCGAGTCGCGACGTTTTAAAACTTAAAACTTGTCTATAAAAAAAACCTATCGTGCTAGCTGGACAGGGGCCTAAACTACAAAAACCGCAGGCGCTTGGCCAATCACGACTGGCCATGTGTTGCCTATTTAGATTTTAGACTCATAAAATTGTTAAGGTAAACGTCCGAGTGATCGACGCTGTACTAGTATATGGCATGGGCACTCTATGTCAAAGTGACATGGCTTAAATTCGAATGAAGGAAAATCCTCTTAGTTCGAATTTAACCCATAGGTATTGCTTCGATAGAGTGCCCATGCCATATACTAGTACAGCGTACATCACTCGGACGTTTACCTTACTTGTAGCGTCGTGAAACGGCCTAAATCCAGTGACTAAAATGCCATACGATAACTGGCCACTGTAGTATTTTTATTCTAATGCAAATCTATCGAAAACTCACCCTAATATCATCATTAACCGTATTAAAAGTAAACAGCCTTGCTTTCCGTGAACCCTTTAAATCTTTCTCACACGACACGAACACAAAAGCTAGGGTGACCGAAAACAAATTTCTTCGCCACATTTTCTATGAAAAAGAACTATTGTATCTTTTAATTGCAGGTAATAAAGTTTTTGTAAACAGGTGGTGCTCCCGGCAAAACGCTGGGGCGTATGGCGACAATTCGCAGAGTGTTTACAGAAATAGTGTAGGAAATTAAAATTATGCGACAATGTGTTTCCGTGGACCTATTGTTGGATAACCAGAGATGTAACGGCATAGAGCTTAGAGCGGTTAGAACTACCGGGGCGGATATTCCAGAGCTATAACCACGAACTTCGTATATCTCCGTCTCTATCGCACTTATGGTGTATGGTCCTCGAGCGACAGAGATGGAGATATACGAAGTTCGAGATTCGAAGTTCGTGGTAGCGCCGCAGAAACGTTTACGTCGCGCACGTTGGCTTCCACTTGCGACAACGTGCGTGTCGCCATGTTCCATTGAAAAAACGCCTGCAACTCACGTACATTTGTTTTTCTGAAAAACAGCTACGTTGAGTTGCAGATTGAACGCAGAGACAGCAGATTGAACGGATTGTCAAGCAAATCCATGTTTTCCACTTCAATTTCTAGGGTTCCGTAGTTAACAAGGAATATAGTTTCGCCATGTTCCTCCGGCCGTCCGTCCGTCTGCGGCTTAGCTCAGTGACCCTTACTACTAGAAAGCTGTAATTCGGCATGGGTATATAACTATATAGATGGGTATTAATCTCGCCGACAAAATGGTAGTTTTTTTTTGGGTTTTTCTTGTACAGTCAAGGTCACCAATATGTATACACCACAAAGTTACAGAAATATGTATACAGACCTAATTACTACGGAAGTAAGGATGTTGTATACATATTTTTGCAACTTTGGGTATATGCATATTGGTGACCTTGACTGTACCTACCTACACGTAAAGTGGGGATGGCTTTTTTCGGTAATCCCTTGGCGTTCGCGCAAATAAAATTTGCGCGAACTTGCGATAATCGCGTAGTCACGTTGTATTCGGACGAGTAGGCCTTATGCTTCCTATTTTCCATTTTACCCTTTTACCAATACTCCTAGATCTCAAAATAACTTATTGTCAAAATCATTACACCATATTCTTAATATGGCCGAATTTCAAAATAGCTTAGTCTCATACATCTCATAATGCCTAAACTTCAAAACAATTTAGTTATTTTAATATTTTGCCATAGAAACGACAGAAGTCATTCGGTATTTGAAGGAATTTGTGCATTTCAATCTTTAGGTAGGTATTTAGAGAATATGACATTTTAGGTCAAAGTCATGTCATAATGAATTTCGTTCATTTTAAGAATGAGACAATTTGACATTTAGGTATTATGAGTGGGTGCGTCTCACGAAATATAACAACATCCATACTAATATTATAAATGCGAAAGTGTGTCTGTCTGTCTGTCTGTCTGTCTGTCTGTCTGTCTGTTACCTCTTCACGCCTAAACCGCTGAACCGATTTAGATGAAATTTGGTATAGAGATAGTTTGAGTCCCGGGAAAGGACATAGGGTAGTTTTTATCCCGGAAATCTACCCCTAAGGGGATGAAATTGGGGGTGAAAATTTGTATGGAGCTACTTAAACCGCTGCACCGATTTGGATGAAATTTGGCATTTAAATAGTTTGAGTCCTGGGGAAGGACAAAGGATAGGTTTGATCCCGTAAATCATCCCCTTAGGGGGTGAAATGAGGGGGTGAAAATTTGGAGGTAACCAATTTTGATGAAATTTGGTTTGGAGATAGTTTAAATCCTAGGAAAGGACATAGGATAGTATTTATTTCGGAAGTCATCCCCTAAGGGGGTGAAATAAGGGGTGAAAATTCGGATGGAACCCATTTGAATACAATTTGGTTTAGATATAGTTTGAGTCCTAGGAAAGGACATAGAGTAGTTTTTATCCTGGAAATCCACCCCTAAGGGGATGAAATTGGGGGTGAAAATTTGTATGGAGCTACTTAAACCGCTGCACTGATTTGGATGAAATTTGGTATTTAAATAGTTTGAGTCCCGGGGAAGGACAAAGGATAGGTTTGATCCCGGAAATCATCCCCTAAGGGGGTAAAATAGAGGGTGAAATGAGGAGGTGAAAATTTGGACGTAACCAATTTTGACGAAATTTGTATCAGAGATAGTTTAAATCCTGGGAAAGGACATAGGATAGTTCTTATCCCGAAAATCATCCCCTAAGGGGTTTAAATCAGGGGTGAAAATTCGGATGAAACCCATTTCAATACAATTTAGTTAAGAGATAGTTTGAGTCCCGGGGAAGGACATAGGGTAGTTTTTATCCCGGAAATCTACCCCTAAGGGGGTGAAATTGAGGGTGAACATTTATATCGAGTTTATTAAACCGCGGCAGTGATTTGGATGTAATTTGGTTCATAAATAGTTTGAGTTTGAATCCGGAAATCATCCCTTAAAGGAGTTAAATGAGAGGGTGAAAATTTAGAAGTAAGCAATTTTGATAAAATTTGGTTTAGAGATAGTTTAGGTCCTGAGAAAGGACATAGGATAATTTTTATCCCGGAAATCATCCCCTAAGGGGGTGAAATCAGGGGTGAAAATTCGGATGGAACCCATTTGAATACAATTTGGTTTAGATATAGTTTGAGTCCTGGGAAAGGACATATAGGGTAGTTTTTATCCCGGAAATCCACCCCTAAGGGGATGAAACTGGGGTTGAAAATTTGTATGGTGCTACTTAACCGCTGCACCGATTTGGATGAAACATGGGACTGTTTTAATTCCGGAAATCACCCCTAAGGAGGTGAAATGGGGGGTTGAACTTTGGATGGAACCCGTTTAGATAAAATTTGGTATAGAGATAGTTTGATTCCCGGAGAATGACATTAGATAGTTTTGAAAATTTGGATAAATCCCATGGAGATGAAATTTGGTATAGTAGGAGTCCCAGGGAAGCACAATGCATAGTTTTTATCCTGAAAATCAGCTCCTGAGGGGGTGACATTAGGCGTGAAAATGTTGATGGAACCCATTTAGATGAAATTTGGTATAGAGATAGTTAGAGTCCTAGGGAAGGAAATAGAATATTTTTTATTTCGGAAATCATCCCCTAAGCGGGTGAAATGGGGGTGAAAATTTGGATGAACTCATTTAGATGAAATTTAGTTAAGAGATAGTTTAAGTCCTTGGAAAGGGCATAGGATAGTTTCAATTCCGGAAATCACCCCCTAAGGGAGTGAAATGGAGGATGAAACTTTTTTGGATAAAACCCATTTAGCGTTTTGGAAAATTCCACCCCTAAGAGGGTTAAAAAGGGCTGCAAAGTTTATATGGGGAAACTCTTTTTGGGATAGGAGCTTAACAGTTTGTAGGACGATTAGTTATTGAAATACAAAAAAATGTATATTCAGCGTTTTAGTAAATTCCACTCCTAAGGGGGTTAAAAGTGGGTGCAACATTTGTGAGGATGAAAAATTTTTTTAGCCGATTTACAATTTTGTAGAATGCTTACTAATTAAAAATAAAATTAAATACTTTCAGCATTTTAGAAACTTCGATCTTTAGGGGTTTATAAGAACGTTTGAATGAAGAAAATATTTTTTTAGCGAGGGACTTAAAACTTTGTTGAAAGATTACTTATTACAATAAAAATCAAGTACTTTTAGCGTTTTGAAAAATTCGACCCCTAATGAGAATAAAAAGGGGTGCAAGGTTCGTATGGGAAACCCATTTTTTGAGCTAGAGACTTGATATTTTGTAGAAAAAATACTTATTACAATAAAAAAACTTAGTGTTTTCTTTTCAATTTTTCCCCGAAAAGCGTTAATTCAAAGGTTCAAAGTTTGTATGCAGACTATCAGAGCAAGAAAATTTTTAAGTATGAGAATTGTAACTTCGATCTTAGTATGTTTGTTAAAAGACTACAAAACTCATTTCAGCGTTTTTTGAAATTCATCCCCTAAAAGGTATTATAAGGGTGTTCAAAGTTTGTATGGAGAGCAAAACATTTTTAAAGTAAGGGATTTGTAACTTCAGTTTTAGACTGTTTACTACAAGACTACAAAGCTAATTTCAATGATTTTAAAAATTAATTCCTTAAACAAACATTTAGACTATAACATGTTCTACGCGGACGAAGTCGCGGGCAACAGCTAGTAATATATAATTTCATATTAATAACGTTGACAAGATATAATGAACATTAGCTATAATAACAAAATCAATAAAATTATAAGGAATAACGGTCAGTTGCCATAATATTCATTTTATATAACGCTTTTTTACATAACACTCAAATTTACTAATTTCATTTGGTATAACATGCAAAACGTATAACGATCATAATACATAATATCTTTTAGTATAAGCCTTATTAAGGTTAAGGCAGCTAGAATGAAAGGGGGCTCGGGGGGCGTAGTAAAAAACAAATCAACGATTGTATTTTTGGTAGGTTTAGGTTATGGTTATCTTGTGCCCCTTAGAGCGGAAATAGGCACCCCGCGAAGCGGGGTGACGTCGACACACTCGCGGTTAGGTTAGGTTTAGGTTAGTTTAAAATAATTGCCATGCATTTCTTAAAAAAAAAAGTTCGGTTAGGTTAGGTTTAAGGTTACAAGGAGACAATTTACTTTAACTAAATGCTCAGGATTAATAAGTAAGGTAAGGTTGATTTTAAATTAGGAAGACCACATAACACGTAAAAAAATATTTAATTTTAACCAACATAACATGTAAATCTTCAATGTTTACTTTTCTTCAACACAAATTTGAGGCTATCGCTCTAAGAAATTCACATTCAGTATATTCAGCAAAATAATTGTATGCGTTTATACTATACGAGCATTATGCTTTTTGATGTTAGATTAATTGTATAATATATGTTTTCAATCTTAGGAGTTATTACTATTATACACTTTAATCGACCACGGGATGCTGGTGCTCGGAGGGAAAGTCTTTCCTTAGGAAGGTGGGGCGCCGCCTGCGGGAAAGAGGCCTCGACCCCCGCTCCGGGTCATTCTTATTGCAAAGGTTGTCCATCGCAATCCAACGCGGCAATGCGGCGAGCGTGATGGGCACCTTTGCACCGGGGGTGGCGCGGGGTGGGTTGTTTGAGTAGTTTTAATTTAGTTTAATTTTTTATTTCCAAGTTGTTAATAAAAATCTTTAATCGTTATATCAATTGGTAATTATAATTATATCTTAATAACGTTATACTTTACAAAAGTAGATATTTTAAAATTATATATTTCGTTTATTATATCCAGTGAATGTTATACTCAACAAGCTTATACAAAGTGAGCATATATATTATGAATGTTATATGATGAGTTCTTATATCTCGTATTACTTACCCATTATGAGTCCATGGTAATTTGAAAATTAGGGGTAATAGTGAATAAGGTATTATGAAATTTAGGTGGAATAACTACTCATTCGGACGATCCCACAATCTGCCGAAAAGGCAGTCACAGTCGAATTTTTTTTTGTCAGTTCTACATAACTCTAGCTCTATGGCATTCGATATTAGGGCCAATTTGTTACATTTTCACGGAGCTTGCCTCCAGAAATGTCTTATTTACGCTGAGCGCCAAAACATATGATTCTATTGTTTGTCAACAATTGTGATATTATCTATCGTCGTTCAGAAAATAAATCTTTTTTTATGATTTATAAATATAGAGTTGGTCTGGTGAAAGTCTGATCGAGGTTTCCCACCGCCGAGTCCACCTACAGTTAATATGTATACTTACACCAATATTTTTACACTTGACTGTAACCTATCAGCGACCAAAATACTTAGTACATAGGAAGGTCATGGGTTTAAATTCTAATTTCAATAGGGAACATTACTGCAATGTTCTGCCGCCAGAGGCAGCACTACCACTAATAGTAAACCAGTATAGGAATATAGGGATTCACACACACATGCACAATTGATTGTCAAATGAGTGACAAGGATGCTTGCATAGACAATACCGCAAGTGGGAACGAGATACAATGTCAACGCTGCTAGTGTCGCCACCTACGAAGAGTTTTGCGTAATGTTCCCTATTCTGGGCAATGGAATGCTTATTATGCTATTCAAAATCACAACCTGCACCTGGTGGTTTGCACTCACCTTACGATACCACTCATTCCTTAGACCCCCCCTAGTCTTGACCGATATTCGTAACAACTTATACCCACCACCTACTACTGGTTCGCCCGAAATGAATTGTTCGTATAATCCCCTGCACTAAGACTAAGACCGTATGTAACCGTACACGATTTGTAGAGCTACAATCGCATCATATAAGTATTATATGAAGTATTGGACATCTGAAAAGCAGGTGCATGAACCCATCACTATGGGCCGTCGGACAGGGAACATTTAGTTGGACAGTCGACAGTCGCCATCACTATAGGTGTTCAAACATATCGGCACATGCACCCTAATGCCTTGAAATTAGAGGTGTGTTCCGATGTTTGTGACGTGCTTGTTTGCTCCGATGTATGTGATGGCGACTGGACATGAAATATGCAGGGAGGAGATTTGCGGAAGGCTAACGGAGGGTTATTCAGTGCAAACTGTTGACCTGATTACAAACACATTACTTACCTACGTAAATCGTGCAATAGTAGCCGCATTTCGGCATGCTTGTTATCACCCGCGACAAGTGAATACAAAAACAATGGAAGGTTTCATGCTCTGAATATTTTCATCTCAAGTTGGGTCAATAAACTTAATGAAAATATAGTGACTAGCCTAGCTAGACCGAGCTATTTTGACATCTTGCAAAGAAAGTAGAGTCATGAGCAAAGATATGGTATACCTACAATTTACTCAAAATATAGTAATAAGTAACCCATTGTCGGCGAAACAAGGTAACTCCTTCTTTTAACTTACCGCGGGGAGCCCTTGTTTTACTTTTTAAAAAAACCTCAGAAACTTAACTTTTGTGGAACAGCTAAAAGATCATTGTATAGAACCCATTAGGTTAGGTTAGGTTTTTTTTAAAACAATCCTGAAAAGTTAACTTTTTCTGAAAAAATAAATGTTTTGAGGTAAATAAATACTCTGCTGATTTTCAGAATGCAGCGGGGCAGCGAACGGACGTTCATAGATTGCACTCTATCAAATGTATGAACACTCGCTCGTCGCCCCACCGCTGCCCGCTGTCGTCCGGACCAAACCTAAAGGGATTTCCTGGAATGTGAAAATCCTCGCTGCGTCACGATGTGCCATGTGTTACTGTTACCAGCAACCTGTTACGTTGTCATTACTAACCTCATTCTTCCCACTTCGATATCATCTGTCCACGACGCGTGACCATGTCGTGTGCCATTGTGCAACGTAAAAGATCATATACATCTTGACAATAGTGTTTCCCCATAACATTGTTTCGGGGCACGGTACGGAACGCCCACTATATAGTGTATGCGGACGGGGAAGACGGCAGTTTGTTATAGGAGGCTTGAGAGATGAGTCCTAAAGTGGTTCTGTGTTTGGGGTTACTTCTGGTTGCGGTTGCGGGGGAGTATAGTGATGGGTAAGTTGTGTTTGTTTTTAATAATAAGGGTTAGGGTTAGAGTTGATTTGTGATTGAAATGCTTGAACTTATCATGGCAGTCTAAATTTTGCTAAATCGGTAAATATTTATAATATTAATATTTACAGAGTCGCTTTATTTAATTATTATAATGTTATATCTAAATTCTTCACACATTGGGTTGCGTTGGGTGGTTTGCACGAATTTCTGCGATCCAAAAGTAGTAATCCTTACATTTGTCGTATCGTCATCATCATCAACATCATATCAGCTGAAAGACGTCCACTGCTGGACATAGGCCTCCCCCAAGGAGTGCCACAATGGCCGGTCCTGCGCCACCCGCATTCAGCGGACTCCCTTCTCTCTTGTCGTATATCCTTACTTAACTATTGGCATTTTAACTATATAGTTATGTACCTAGTTTTAACTATATAGTTAGGTACCTAGGTAAGTATTTCAAGTTGCAAACATGCAAAAAACTCAGTCCCAATATGTAATAATTATGTGTATCGAGTGTGTATTGAATAATTTACTTTCAAAACAAAGTTTTAACCGACTTCAATTCAGTACTCCGCCAAGCCACATTAACATTTCCACATTTTTTTTCCAATTTACCACATGAACTGATTTCCGAGAACAAAAGCGTTGATTTTTAGACCAATAAACCAAATCGCTGTATGTGGGCCGATAATATTTGAGGACTTCCGTCGATTCCTCAAGGATCTCAGAATTACCTTTGGCACTTCATTGTTTGCTATTTCAACGGAATAATATCAGAATCTGTGACGTACCTACTTATATAGTTTGAAGTACATCATTGAGACATCACACAAGCCACAAGCCATCTGTGGTCTTCATCATCACTTCCACTTCACCAAATTTATGATTTCCGGGTGTAAATACACGAGTTATAATAGAAAATACCGAAATTACAACACGCGTGCCTAATATATTTGAGGAGTTCCCTCAATTCCTCATGGTTCCCATCATCCAACTGGGGGTTTGGAAACAATGGGACCAATCTGGAAGCATATACTTTCAGTTAAAAAAAGAATTGTACGAATCGGTTCATAAATGACAGAGTTCTGAGGTAACAAACATGAAAAAAAAAAAAAAATACATCCGAATTGAGATCCTCCTCCTTTTTTTGAAGTCGGTTAAAAAAGGGAGACGACCTCTAGGCTCGTCAACCGGTACAAGTTAAGGGTTACCATGCAACTTCAGTGGCCGGTTTCCGAAGCTAAACGTTGAAGATTTACAAGTCTAAACAGACAACGCAATCGTTATTTGGTCAAGCGTCTCCGTGTTGCCCATTTATACTTGAAAAATTGCATTTTGTAGCTTGTTGAAACTGGTCCCTGGCGATACGGACCCTTTAAAAGTCTGTACAGTATTTCATGGCAGGGAAAAAATATCTGTCACTTCCTAACTGTCGTGCCGTAGATAGTTTTGCGTGCCTTGCTGTGCCAGATACTAATGCTGGTGAGTGGTGACTGTACATTACTTTTTGATACACTTTTATCAGCTACCTCAGTTTGAATTTCAGGGGCTTCATGCCGAGCTCCAGCTTCCGAACGGAGGACCAGCTCGCAGAGCCCTCGGCCAGGGTCGAGAAGAGCAGAGAAGAGAGGGAGCAGAACGACCGCACGCAGCGCTTCGGGATATCCACGTATGGGACCACGGGGGCGCAGGTCAGTGAAATGGTTTTTTTTTAATACTATACGGTGGCAAACAAGCTTACGGCCTGCCTTGTATGGACACTTGTGACTCCAGAAGAATCACAAGCGCATGCATCATCATCATATCAGCCGAAAGACGTCCACTGCTGGACATATGCCTCCCCCAAAGAGTTCCAAAGTGACCGGTCCTGCGCCACCCGCATCCAGCGGACTCCCGCGACTTTTACAAGCGCGTTGCCGACTCTTTATTCACTTGAGGATTCGCTGTGTTGGCAAATAGAGACAGCAGGTACCTCACTCCCAACACAGCGCATTCTAGGGAGCTACCTTACTCACCACCAGAAACACAACACTACATGCTTCATAGCATGCAAATAATATAGCAACACTACAAAGCAGTGGTGCTATTATGGCTGCGGTCTTCTGTAAGGTGGAGGTACTCACCCAGTTGGGCTGCTCCACATACGAGCGAGGTGACATTCCGCTGTGCCCTACCTCTCTTAAAATTCGGTCTTGTTGAGTATGCAAAGATACGCTTGTAAGTTTTCTATTTATCATTATTGAGAAATAGGTATATCTTAGGTAGGTACATGTAGGTTCTTTTTGGCTATACGCGGGCTGTATGATGATATTTTCTTAAACAGTCAATAGATCACATATTTATTTTCTAGAGACTTAAGCACTGTGACCAAAAATAATATAGGTAAGATAAACGCCCGAGTGCTCGACGCTGTACTAGTATATGGCATGGGCACTCTATGTCAAAGTGACAAGGCTTAAATTCGAATGAAGAAAAATCCTCTTAAGTAGTTCGAATTTAACTTTATGTCAAAGCAATGGCTTTGACATAAAGTGCCCATGCCATATCAAACAGCGTGGACGACCGAGCTCTGCTCGGATGAAAATGGAGAAAATACGGAGAAAACGAATTTTCCCTCCCCCCAACTGCTACCACTACGAGGGCACGAGCTGCGTCAGCACCTTGACGACCATCTTCTTGTCCAGTTTGCACTTCGGGTACAGCTGCTGGCAGTCACTGCTGCTGATCGATTTCTCGCCCCCGTAAACCCCTGTACCTACTCCAAATGTCATCGAAATCGTTAGAGCCGTTTCCGAGAACGTGATTGCAAATATATATATATATACAAATATTGATCGTTTAATCGTATAGGTTAGGATAGGATGTAGTGCAAAATCATCATTGCAAACTATAATGCCGTATACCTAGTGTGCTTTGCAAAGCATAATGTACCATAGTTTTGATGTTATAAAGAGTATCTGATCCATAAGAAAACCAGCTAATTAATCCATCTTTGTTATCAACGGTATTTACTTACAATACAATACAATTATTTATTGATAACATGAGTTGGTCACTTGGCATGTTCAAAACACTTTACTTTAAACTTATCAAATTCAGTTTTGACTTAAATACATAAATAATTTACACAGATCACAAATGGTCGGCTGAGTGTGTCGTCGATGGTACACTAAGCTTAGTGTTAGTAAATTAAGTAGGTAATTTAGTACGTAGGTAAACACAACAATGTTTGACTTTTGGAAGGGAGCGCACATTCGCCGACAAACTGTCCTCAGTTTTGCGAAGCAGAAAGGAATGTACTTGCCATTGTTGTTTTTTTTTGAGAATAAATAAAAAATAAAAAATGACAAGTAAAAAATAAGTAACAATAATTTAGGCAAATAAAATACAATCACAATTCAATTACAAATGTCAAATTTTAAAAACAAATTAATTTACTTAGAGCTACTAGGTATTATAATCATAAGAATTAAAATTAATAGGTACTTCATTGTTTGTTAAAAAATCATCGAGGCTTTTTCTGTGAGGAAGTCCTTTAGTTGGTTAACAAATGCACTCTCAGACAGTTTAGCCTCTTTTACATTGCTTGGTACGCGATTATAAATTTTGGGACCCATGAACCAGTAACACTGCTCAGATATTTTAATTTTGTGTATGTTGACCAAAAGGTTGCCAGCATAACGTTGATTAGGGCCACGTGTTTTAAATTGATTGAAGCTTTTACGGACAATTTTTGATATTTCCAATATGTACAGCGATGGGACTACTAGTTAGTTAGTTAGTTATAGGTACTGGGCGTTTTCCGCAAGTCGACATCCATTGTGCCTATTTTGCGTGAAACGGCGGTGTGGCGCTACTCTAACCACCCCAGCTCGTCTAAAAAGTTGGTGAGTGCCTTGGTGTTGCGGACTGCGTCCCGTAGTGTGTTTGGAGAACCTATGGGACTACTACTTACCTATATTATTTGTAATTTCCAGGGACCGTATGGTGGCACGTCACCGGGCATGTACGGACCGGTAAAGATAGATTTGGGCGGTGTACTTATCGGTTCTATCCTCGGGTTCGGGGCGGTGCTAATCCTGCCTAAGATCATGCATGTCCTCTCGTACGGCTATGGAGGTGGATATGGACGCAGTGAGTAAAACCTTTGGTAACACAGTGACTATAGAGCGCCCGTTTGATGAATCTTCGCCTCGCCTGGGACAAGAGTTGGGCGAAACGAGTCTAAATATAATCTAAAGGGTAACGTCTTTGACTCATTCTTAAATGTTCTCACTCATACTCGATCCAAAATGTTTTTTAAAGTCATGTATGCATGTATCATATGTGCACATTGGAAGCACTTTGTCAACACAGAAAGCTAAGGAATTTTAATTAAAATTATCCACAATAAATACCGTATCGGAAAGAAAGTAGACAACTTCAAAATGATATTATTTTTATTCTGTGTGAAAACTGATAATGAAACAAAAAGAAACCGAAAAATAAGGTCTTTATAAAAAACTGTTTTGAATGAATTCGTCGTATTATACATAGTCCCTGGGCGACCGAGCTCCGCTCGGATGAAAATGGAGAAAATACGGAGAAAACGAATTTTGCCGGACATGAGACCTATCTAGATCGATTTCTCGCCCCCGTAACCACATATATTCCAAATTTCATCGAAATCGTTAGAGCCGTTTCCGAGAACGTGATTGCAAATATATATATATATACAAATATTGCTCGTTTAATAGTATAGGATATATTTTGCCTGCAACCTAACTTTCTTTTTTATGTGTCTCATTCAATTCTGGACGATCACTTTTGACACATTTGAGTTGCATCTTAGTTTGATTCTTTGTATAGCCGAAGAAGTTTTGGCTCTTTTTGCCGCATCTCGAATTGAAAGGGACGGATTTTGTTTAAACATTCTTACGACTTTCTTTTCTCATGCCAAGTCGGTTGTCCCCGGTTTTCTTCCAGATTTAAGCAAATCTTGGAGAGTACAGAAGTCACCAAATTTATTTATTATCTTGTGCACGCCCGCGGGACTCAACTCGTACTTTTTAACCAGTTTCATAATCGTCATACCTTTTATTTTGCACCAATCGTCCAAAATATTTTTACGAACGTGTAAGCTAATTCGCCCCATGTTGACAGTTTGACAAGAGTAGTATTTGCTTTTTGTTGCAATTAAAAGGATAGTTCGTCAATATAGTTCGTTATTTAAAAAAAAATATGCCGATTTTATGTACGTACCAGTTTTTAGAGATGCCTAAAGTTGTTTACTTTCTTTCCGATACGGTCCTTAGGTAGCAGACACCAGAAATAGTACAAACATACCAGGCTGGCGGCAGTGGTTGGACGGGGTCACCATAGACTTGCTTGGGTATCATGCTACCTACTAGTTACCCTTCTTTACTCTTTACTCTTCTCTTAAAGAACCTAGCGCTGGGTGTTCCTTGAGTTTCGCTTTTTGAAGTGGATACTTCTTTGCTCGCGTTCTTGTATAGGGGTACAGTTCAAAATGTATCACGTGACTTCCGGAACAACTTTTTGTAGAGAAGCCTAATCTGATTTAAAAAAATTGTTTGTTACATGTTTTAATCCTTCTCTATTTGTTATTCTCTATATATCCTGTCAGCGAGAGAGAAATTTACAAAATAATTAAGAAATCAAAAAGTAAACGAAGTTCGGGGATCGACGAAATCCCGTCTATTTTATTAAAAACATGCGTAACGGAATTAACCCCACCAATCACTAGACTTATAAATCAATCGTTTGTTCAGGGACGATTTCCAGATGATTTAAAAATATCGTTAATTAAACCAGTGTTCAAAAAGGGTGATGACATGGACCCTTGTAATTACCGACCAATTGCTTTGCTACCGTCCAAAAAATATACGAAAAAGCGATGTGTGACCGGCTCTATCAATTCCTTGAAAAACATAAAGTACTCCATACAAACCAGTACGGCTTTAGAAAAGGCCGCTCTACGACACTAGCTGTAACAAATTATATTCAGACAGTCTTAACCATTTTAAATAAGAAAAAACATGCAGTTGGGCTCCTACTAGATTTAACTAAAGCATACGATAGGGTGTGTCACAAAATCCTACTAAATAAGATGTACTACTCAGGGGTTAGGGGTATCGTACATGACTGGTTTAAGTCTTACCTACAAAACCGTACCCAACATGTTCAGATCACCTATCACAACCCAACCACAAACGAGATCGTGCAAAAATGCTCAGAAAGACGAGATTTGAAAGGTTCAATACCTCAGGGTAGTGTTCTAGGTTGCGTGCTGTTTTTGATCTATATCAACGATCTTCCAAAAACGGTCGACATATACAACATTTTATTTGCAGATGATATTTCATTATTATTTGAAATTAATAAAGGTGAAAACCAAAATGAAATTATAAAAAGCACTCTCTGTAAAATTAATAACTGGCTAAACATACAAAATTTACAAATAAATCTTAATAAAACTAAATTAATACAAGTCTACCATACACAGAACAACCCATTAAATTTGGACATTGTTACGAATAATACCGATATAGAAGAGGTAGACCATTTTAACCTGCTAGGAATTAATTTAGACAATAATATAAATTGGAAGAAACACATAGAAATAACTAAAACAAAAATTTCTAGCTTTCTATACGCACTTTACAATCTCCGCAAAACAACAGACCTAAAAACTACACTATCGGCCTACCACGCGTTTGCACACTCGCGGCTCAGTTACGGCATCATGATTTGGGGAAACAGCACGAATTCCCACGAACTGTTTGTGATGCAGAAAAGGTGTGTACGGATCATGGTTCGCATTCAATGCCCAGAAAGCTGCAAACCTTACTTCAAAAA
Source organism: Epinotia brunnichana (assembly GCA_963854355.1). Lineage (NCBI taxonomy): Eukaryota > Metazoa > Arthropoda > Insecta > Lepidoptera > Tortricidae > Epinotia > Epinotia brunnichana. The sequence goes on from OY977952.1 coordinate 16,285,430, forward strand.
CCTCGGAATCCTACCACTACCGTGCCAGTATATTTTGACGTTAGCCATTTACACATGGAAAAACAAGCACTTATTTGAGCAACCCCAAAGTGCCAGATATAAATATCAGCTTGTTCTCCCACCTGCTAAAATAAAAATGCTTTCCAATAGCCCACAATACACTGCAGTCAAGGTATATAATAAACTACCTAACAGCTTTAAAACATTGGACAAATATGATATTTTCTATAAGAAAATAAAGTCATTTTTACTACATAAATGCTATTATTGCTTGGATGAATTTTGGGCTGACAATCTTAGAGACATTAAATAATTTTAATCAAGGTATTTATTTATTGTAAATTTATTCATAACAAACATATAATTAATAATAGATTGTCCATTTAAAATAGAAATTAATAGAAATGTATAAGAATAATGGAATGTTATCAATATGCACTTAAGAATAATGAACATGTATGTATATAAATTGAATCTAGTTAATTTTTAACGTTTAGCATGCTCACATAATTTATATAATGTAATTTATAGTTAGATGTATTGTAACGTTGTATTGTAGTAGATTGCTATGCCCGAAAGGGTACATGTTGAAACCAACTGTATTTTAACACCAATGTAAACACATGTTATGCAATAAATTATATGAAATGAAATGAAATGAAAAATCCTTCTCTATTTGCTCTCTCTTAATCACAAAATGTTATTATTTTATGTGGCGGACATGAAAATAATGCTGAAATGACCGCCATTTTCAATGTATCGCGAGTCAAATGAGCTCCGTCAGTCAATGTTGCCATATATACCAATTTATCTGTACTTATACATCATCAAAATCTTTTAGTGAAGTGTCCACATAAACTTAATTAACGGTTGTAGGTATCTCCGACACTACCCGCTTCTTTTTTTGTGTCGCCAGGTGTGGACACAGACTCGTCCGCGCTGTCAGACATGCTGACCCGGCTGGACGAGACTCTGGCGCGCTACAACATCGACTCCGGCGCGTGCACGCAGCGGCTCGCGTGCTCGTACGTGCAGCTCGCCAACGAGAACATGCAGGCCGGCAACGCCACGGAGTTTGATGCGCTGTTGGCTAACCTGTCCAGGTATTCCTTCTACTTTCGTAACAGCCTAACTTGGCTTGGTTCAGATAGCTCCAAATTCAGTTGAACTCACTGGAACTCTTCACGGCTTTTGGAGCGACTCATTCATCGCCATTTCTGGGGTTGGAATGTGCTGTTGGCTAACCTGTCCAGGTATTATGTGACCATGATCTTCGTGACACAGCTTAACTTAGCTCGGTTCAGAGAGCTCCAAATTCAGTGGAACTCCACGAATCATCGCCTTTCTGGGGTCCTTACCCAAATTATGTACTACGTCCCCGGCGATCCCGTTGACCCACGACAGTCGCCATTCATAAGACGAGAGGGAGAGATCGTAGACCTATTATGTTTTGGAACTACACAAGTAATTTAAATATATAGGTGTCTGTCCAAGTCTTCATGATCATGAACTATGCCTTGGTCTGGGATGCTTCGAAAGACTCAAGTGACATATTCTAGTCATGCGTCCAATCGACTGGTTAAGTAGGTAATAGTTAATATCCAGACGATGCATTTTATGTCTGTGGCCGACCATAGCCACATGGGGCGATGCAGGCACCTCTAACTCGCGCAGAGGCCACTGTTGGTGCCAAATTCTCATGTAAGTTTAGACCTGCACGGCTATCACAAGACGGCACGCGAGCTCTCTCGGTTTTTCTCGCACTATCTGCCTCTTTCTTATTAGAACACTTTGAAAGAGAGGTATCATCATCATCATCATATCAGCCGAAAGACGTCCACTGCTGGACATAGGCCTCCTCCAAAGAGTTCCAAAGTGACCGGTCCTGCGCCACCCGCATCCAGCGGACTCCCGCGACCTTTACCAGGTCATCAGTCCACCTTGTGGGAGGCCTACCAACGCCACGCCTTCCGGCACGTGGTTGCCACTCGAGAACCTTTCCGCCCCAACGGCCACCAGTTCTACGTGCAATGTGCCCCGCCAACTGCCACTTAAGTTTAGCGATTCAGAGGGCTATATCGGTTAGCTTGGTTCTGCTGCGGACAGCCTCGTTTCTGATGCGATCACGCATTGCCCTTTGGGTGACTTTGAGCCTTCTTATGAGGCCCATTGTAAGCGACCACGTTTCAGTGCCATACTGGCAACACACACTGGTCAAAGACTCTCGTCTTGAGACACTGCGGGATATTGGACGAAAAGATGTGCCGTAGCTTCCCGAACGCTGCAGAGTCGAACTCGACGATTGATCTCTTTCTCGAAGTTGGACCTACCTAACTGGACAGTCTGTCCTAGGTATACATAATCGTCTACAAGTTCGAGCGTAAAGTGTCCGATTGTAGGTAATGGGAGTTGGTACTACATGGACATTTGACATGATCTTCGTCTTATCCATGTTAGAATATCGAGATTGCTCACGGGCCGTCCTGTGCGACTAGGTACTCGTTCGTATATATTTATCTCTGTCGCACTTGTGTATTCGAGCGACAGGTACTCGAACAAAGGACGTTTGCGTTCGCGGTAGCCATTCCGCTCTACCTCAGTAGACATCATATTCACTAAGTAACTCATTTGTTTCCAGCAACTCGCTCGTCCGCCGCATGTTGGACGGCACAGCGGTGTTCGAGGCGGTGAGCGCGGGACGCGCGCGCAGTGACTGCCAGCAGCTGTACCCGAAGTGCAAACTGGACAAGAAGATGGTCGTCAAGGTGCTGACGCAGCTCGTGCCCTCGTAGTGGTGGAAGTTGGGTGTAGAATAAAATAGCTTAACTAGATGATGATGGCGTTTTATTACCCTTACATACCTACACTTGGTACCTGCTAGACCCACATCTTCATAATATTGAGCTGTATATAACCCTATACCTAATAGTAGGTACCTACACTAGGTACATTACTCACCTAGGGCGGTACCTAAAACAAAGAATGTGATGAATGATCCGAAGGCAAGGGATCGGAGGGCGAAGGGAGGGCGGGTTTGATCTTACCACGGGCGGTAATAAAGACGACGTGATGAGTAGTGTAGGTACTATTTTGAACGGGGCGGTGACTGCAACTTTGATGTGACGTAATAGTACATTGTTTAACGAGGGGCGTAAGTGCAATATTCTTACACCCGTGTTATACACAATGTTTTTCATCACATTTGCGAGGAAATAAATAACCACAAAAGACAGATAAATTTATGTTTCATACAAGCGCACCAATCAAAAAATTTCGAAATTGACAACTTCACTTCCAGATCAGTGCGAGTGGAGCGCGCAGCTTCAATATTTCAACCAATCACAGAGCAGTATTCTTGTAGCGCGCGGCCAACTAGATTTGCTTAAACCAATCAGATCACACACAAGCTTATTACTCCCTCGGGAGTTGGCAAAACCATTATTCCCGCGGGAACAATTTAGGCCATTGTCCTTCTCTATACAGGCATGGAATAACACCATTTACGAGCAGTGTGGTGAAAAATGTCATTCCAATAATTTCAAAAGCTTAAATTCGAAAGACATGGTCGAACATTTTAGGGTTATAATATTGGTCTATTTATTACAATACCATCAATTGGCCTGGCTGTCGTAGGAAACAATTGCAGCCATGGAATATATATCCAGGAAAGGATGTTTTCAAAGTAGGTATTATAAAAAAAACAATGTATTTTTAAACTTATTGTGAAAACACTAAGGTTCAACTTCTAATGAAATGTCAATAAATTCGGCGATAGTTGCGCGGTGCAGGAGAGATGACAGCGCCAGCGAAACGGGCACCGAGCTCAACGACATACAAAAATAAAATCCAATTGGTACAAATTTAACAATTTATTGATTAAAATCAACACCAAACCCTATCTACATCTTCTGATATGCTCGGCAAATCAATCTATGACAAAAATAATGAACCTCCATTCGCGTCTACATCGTGGTCGTGGTCATAAAAATATTGTGTCAATTAGAATAAACATAATTATATCACTTAAGAAAGTCCGATACAGAATGTACCTACGAGTGTTTTGGTGATTGATACATATATTTGAGCTATAAAATTTGCTAAAAATATTGCTACAGCCCGATGCGGAAGTGATGTGTTCGTTATAAATGCATTATAAATAGAAAGTATACAAATAAAATGTAATAAATTCGAATTTAGTCATTTAAATGCAACATTTTGTCAAAAAATCTATATAGGGTAAACGGTTCTGTTGTTGACAGATTTACTTTCGTTTTCAAAGATGTGCGAAAGCCTTGGAAAACGGGTGTCAAATCAGTTTTAAATAGTTATTATGTTATTAAACATCTGTGAGGTTTAGCTTACATAGATTTCAAGTTACATATAAAAGTCATTTACCTACAGCGATCACAGTTCGTCGCAAATGTACAGTCTACAAAAATATCTCCTCACTACGCAATACGATGATAAAGTGAAAAAATTGTCAACTCTACCTATACAATCTTGTGAGAGCAACTTCAACAATAAAGATTGTTGGCTCAATTAATTTTTACGTGAAATAGCAATAAAACCCGTATTAAAACCATAAAAAATAAAATTAACGTTTAGTCGCCAATCACCAAAACACACCCGGAATAGGGATGTAATGTAATGGGGAATGGATGAAAATTTTAGAAACGCCTGATTTTTTTGTTGTTGATAGGAATAACCTTCCTTAGCACCAGAAAAAAGTTGCAGACTTTTCAGATGCGTCAATTATTTTTGAAAAATATAAACAGTTTCCTCACTTACGTTTTGTGGTTAGGACGGCGATTGAGACAATTTCCTTGATCCGTCTCATATTAAATAAAAATATCATAAAAATCCGTGGCAAACTGACACTGGCAATGATATTGACAGCTGCAGCAGCTATATTGGTCATTGCCAGGGTCAGATATTTAAAATATTTTTTGTAATATGAGACGGATCAAGGAAAGTGTCTCATTCGCCGTCCTAACCACAAAACGTAAGTGAGGAAACTGTTTATATTTTTCAAAAATAATTGACGCAGCTGACAAGTCTGCAACTTTTTTCTGGTGCTAAGGAAGGTTATTCCTATCACCAAAAAAATAATCAGGCATTTCTAAAATTTTCATCCATTCCCCATTGCCGCCACGCTACTGTATGTACTATAAATACGAGTATATTTAAGATTATTTAAGTTGACCGAATTGCATCGAAGTATCCATTCAAAAAGCAACTCTACCATCCAAGGTAAAAGATTCAAATTACAATAACGGTTTTTATAAAAATTAGGCCACATTAAATATTCTCAATGATACTACTTTTTATACAAAAATGAGGCAAAGCCTGAGTTCTAATAGGGGACTTGCATCTTTTTATTTTATTTCGAATATATAGAGGAATATCAACTGTAGCATTAAAACTTTCTTATGATTTCTTTTTCTGATGTTATATGCATTTGAAAACTGCACGCGCCGGCATCCCCCGAAAACGATCTATATTAAACGGGCTTATGCTATGACCTCACAACTTATATTATCGGCGCGTTTACTATGGAGTAAGTCATTAATTTGCAAGTATCTCCACAAAACTTGCGTTTAAGTCTATACTTGTCATACAAAATATCATTTGTTATTAAATATTCTGTGTAACTGTCATGTCATTTTAACAAAAAAATATTTTTTTTCGTAATTTTGACGTTGTATAAAACTAATACAATCGTTTTTTTTTGTATGATATCTCTACGTATATCCGCATCAAGTGAGTGCAATTTGTTCGAATTTAAAGTCCCATGCAAGTTCCCCATTTCAGAACGCCACTACGTTTCTCGCTTAGTCCTATAAGGTTTTCAGTGAACATTTTTTATCGCTGCAAGAAGCATGCAACGATAATTATGTCTTCATCCTCCTAGCGTTATTCCCGGTTGTGCCCCTAAAGGAGCCCGGGGCCCGCTTTGACACCTAATCCCAAGATTTGGCATAGGCACTAGTTTTACGAAAGCGACTGCCATCTGACCTTCCAATTCAGAGGGAAACCTAGACCTTATTGGGATTAGACCGGTTTCCTCACGATGTTTTCCTTCACCGAAAAGCTAACGATAAATATTACGTACACAAGTTCCGAAAAACTCATTGGTACGAGCCGGGATTCGAACCCACGACCGCCGCTTGACAGCCGCATGCCTGAACCACTAGGCTACCGTAGCTTAGTTAGCAACGATAATTTTGTCTCGCTCATAAACGTTGGTTAGAAAGATATCAGTGACGATAAGTTTCGCCATGTTCTGGGGACCGATTTTTGACTTTCGAGCGCTCGAATCTTTCACTCGAAAACTGACAAAAATTACGAAATGCTCTTTTTAAATAGCGATAGAAAATTGAAAAGCGAGTGGTATTGACCACTCGTATTTAATTCTATCGGTAGAAAGTGTGCCTGCAATTTTGACACTAAAATCGTATTTACTTTTATTTAATTTTCGAGCGCTCGAAAGTCAAAAATCGGTCCCCAGAAGCGGGATTGCTAAATGCCTCGCGCACTGATTAAGGGCGGGTTGCACCAACTTATGATTACAGGCCGATCAACGTTAAGGCTCGACCTTTAAAATTTTCGTAAAAATGAGTTGTTTAGTAACCATTTTATACATTATGACGTAAGAATTTTACAGTAGGATAAAAAAATTCATAATCTGCAAGATATGAGAAAGTAACATAGTTTTCGTACAAATCCATTATAACAAAAGAAAGTAGAGAAAAAAAAATCTAAAGTGAACCCTATTATTTCACTTGTAACCATTTTACTGCTCCATTTTTGAAGTGGATACTTCTTTGCTCGCATTCTTGTATAGGGGTACAGTTCATAATGTATCACGTGACTTCCGGAGTAACTTTTTGTAGAGAAGCCTAATCTGATTTCAAATAATTGTTTGTTATATGTTTTAATCCTTCTTTATTTACCATTAGTTGTTAATCATAAAATGTTATTTAGTTTATGTGGTGGCGGACATGAAAATAATGCTGAAATGACCGCCATTTTCAATGTATCGCGAGTCAAATGAGCTACGTCAGTCAACCGATGTATCTGTAATTATACAGATTTTAGTGAATTAATTCAGATATATATTTTACGGGTACAGCCAACAAAGAAGTATCCACTTAAATATAATTAACGGTTGTATCTCCGACACAACCCGCTTCCATTTTATCAGAAAAAGATGAAATTTTATAATCTTCTTCATAAAGTAATGATAATGAACAATAACTTTATTTTCTTACTTCATTTTAGCCTTATTGAGCTTACTATGGGACTAGATCGATTTGTGTAAGATTGTCCGTTAATATTATTTTTTTTTTTTTTTTTTTCTCATTTTCTGAAATATTCCAACATGATATCTGTGCTTTCGAACACGCACTTCCATCTCGCTCACGCGTATGCTTAGTGAGAGGGAGAGAAGACCATGAACGTGCGGAGAGAAGAACATGGCGCCGGCAGCTGTCATGTCAAACTTTCCATACATTCAGATTTTAACGAACACCGCTTACGAATGACAGACGATTTGGTGCAACCCTACCTAAATATAATGCTCTAACATTATTTTCATAAGTTGGTTGCTTGGCTTTTCATTTCTTACTTTTATGTAAGGGTCTAAACCTCAAACTTATAATAGAAGCGCGCTTTATAGAAGTAATTCAACTTCTATAAAGCTTTCTACACAAATGATAGAGATGCGCGGTAAAAATGATACATCAAACAAAATGTAACCATATCCAGAAAATTTTCGTCTAAAATAGCATTAATCGACGATTACCTGAACATCCATTTTTGACAAGCGCATACCGTTAGTTCAAAACCAAGTCACTAGGGAATCTATCATTCCTCTTAAAACGTCGTATTTCAGTACGGAAACGATACAAAGATACGCGTTTTTTAAGCAGGTAGTTTTTACATAGTGAGTTTTGATTGAACCTGCGATATTTATAATATCCCGGTACATGTATTTAATAAAATAATTTGTTTCGATAAGAGGTTAAACAGCTGTTTATTTATTATTTGTGAGACCCTGGTTAATATGTTACGGGCTATTAAATGAATAATTTAGAGAATAATTCGAGCAATTGAACACATCTCAGTTCTTTAGAGTAAGCATAGTTCATAGGCAATGTTGCAGCATTTTTGCCTAAAGATATCAATGTTAGAAAATCGAAAGAAAAGTCTAGAAAAATCAGGGAAAGGCAGTGAATTCACAAGCTTCCTTAAGTTAAATTCCTTGACACTATACTTATGTGATAGCTTAACTTATTGGTCATTTAACCATTATTGCATTGGGTTACACTATTTTGTTCAATATTCATGAATGTATCAAGAAATGCATTGATTATAACTTCAAAATGCTAAAAATATCACGAGTTCATCAGGGAAACATTAACCAGAATTTGTTAGTGTAAAGAAAATCACTTTTAAAGATGATAATTGATAAAATAGTAAAATAAATGCATTTACGTCTTTACTAAGGTAAAATATGAGACATTTGCAGTGGGTCTCCCTTGTTAGACCTAACCACTTTAGCCCTAATGTTTCACTAGACCTAATGCATTTCCTTCGAAACAGTGAACTTTTCGGGTTTTCTTTGAATGTCATTAAGTAGAAGTAATTTCATTAGGTTAGGTTTGTTTTGCAATTGGGGACCCACATTGCACATGGCCCTACACGTCTGGGGGGAGGGTCAAGCGTCCTGACCCTCCCCTCCTTTGGCGCGGGTGTCCTGGCACGAGTAGAAGCCGGGACCGCCGGGGGGTGCCGTGGTTAGAATGTTCGCGATCCCATGGCGCCCCCTTAACGGCAATGCGGGTGACGCCGGTGTGTTTTTAGTGGGTATGCTCCCCCAGTCACCATCACTCGGATGGCGGCGGGAGGAGAGAGTCCCACATAACCCCCAAATAGCCTTCCCCAGGCCGGGGGTATGCGTAAAGCATTTTCACACCGACAAAAAAAAAAAAAAAGGTTTGTTTTGCAATAATCCTATAAAGTATATTATTTAAGAAAACAATGCATTAGGTCTAGTGAAACATTAGGTCTAATGAAACATTCGGGCTTAAGTTGTTAGGTCTAACAAGGGAGCATCATTTGTAGTAACGTCTGCAGATTTACAACCAGAGATCGGCCTGACGTATCTAGTTTAGGAGAGCCGACCCCTACATGGGAAGGAGCCATGCAAAATAATCTTTATGTAGTAACATCTTAGGCTCGGTCATATCAGCCGAGATACAGTTTTCATTTGAGGTATAACGAACTTGAATTCATAATCTCCGATGTATGTACGATTTATCGCATACAATTCATCAAATTGTTATAATAATCGCTAGTTCTCACCTCATGTTTAATTACATTTAAATTTCCAACGTAAAAAATGCGTCATCAATTCCAGAATCCAGAACACAATGTGTCGATAAAAATAAAACATATTTCGTATTTCATTGTACTAAATAACGACATGGTTGGAATAATATGACTAATGTGAACTTATGCGAACAATACTTTTATAATATACGCCTTATAAGTTATTAAGACTCTTTACCTACACAACTGCTTTGAATTAGATTTGTGTGAGGTTTGCGGAAAATGTGTTATGTAAAGTCCTGACAATAATGATCATGTTTTGGCCTGAAGCCCTTTCAGTAGGCCCATGGGCTTTAGGAAGTTATCATATCAGTGAAAGACGCCCACTGCTGGACATCAGCCTCCCCCAAAGAGTGCCAAAGTAATCGGTCCTGCGCTACCCGTATCCAGCGGACTCCTGCTTTATTCTTCTAGAGTTTAGGAAGTTATACTTTCATTGAAAACACTACGACTGATGTAAAGTGCTATAGGTTCAACAGGCTGAACACTAAGTATAATTAGCATTTAACCCTTAAATGCATTATGATGTAGATCTACATCGTATATTTTGATGGCCCGTGGCTCAATATGCAGGTATCCAAAATAACATTTATTTCTTTTTTAATAAATGTGACAATTGTGACATTTACATGTTAGATTCTGAACGCATTCACCAACATTTGACAGTTATTTTTTTGTAGTGTCAATATTTCAATCTTTGGCGCGTAAGTCTCTACACTGGTCGCCGCAAATTTTACAAAAATACATGCATTTAAAGGTTAAAGAACCTTTGAAAGGGTCACAGTAGCGCATAAACGGATAATGTTGTTGGATTAGAGTTGTTTTTCATTAGAGGCACAAGCATGCAATATTGTCTAGTTTAAAAAAATATCTCCACAAGGCTCCTATTTAAGCACCTTCCTAATAATTTAATGATTCCTTATGTGAATTGACATACATTCTGTTTTTCCGTATTTCTTTTGTGACCGTCAATGGCATCCAATTTTAAATCTATTTGTTGCTTTGTAACATGGAATATTGTTCTTAAATTGAACCTGAAAATTATTGCAATTGTTTAATCACAATCCAGTACATTCAGCGTTAAAAAGTTAACCCACCGGTCAAGCCTTTTCAGCGTAAGATTAGAAAAGGGATTCGTGGCACTAATTAACACTTTCACTGCCGCAGTTTTTAAGAACTATTTCCCTGACAGACAGTCAAAGTGTTAAGCAACACGTTCGCAAAAACGCGACCCGCGCTTAAGCGTAATCTAAGGCGGTCTACATTTAGAGTGTTAAAAAAAAACACACTATCAATTTCTCACAACAACTTTTTTAGTTAGAATGAGATATACATGACAATTCATTATAGCACGTTGGTGTGACATATTGCATCGTTTGTAGTGTCATTAAGATTTTGCCCTAAAGGAAAATATATATGTATTATTTGTGTAAATCGAATAATAATTAATAGTGGCGCCATTTTGCGTTAGAGTCAGATTTATTATACAGACTAAATCTATCTCTTACTGTTCAGTACAGAGTGGAAGAGATGAATGACAGCCGTGGCCAATTAAAAAAAATGTAAAACATTTAGTACTTAAATGTTTCCGTAAAGTTTTAAATCATAGTTGTAAATTGATAAAGTAACGTATTTATTACATTGACATAAGACAACTTCATATTGGTTTTTCACTAAACCAATACATTTTCTTGAGCACCAGGCTTTTAGGTGGTTTTAAACAGATGTGGTTTTTTGCCACATCAGATAACGTCCCATTTAGTTACCCTCTACAACCTCCTTCAGTATTGATATGGTTGCAGACGAGGCGATGGGGCTGCCCATATATTACGTCATTTTAAAATAGGGGGGGCGTCCGACCATTGGATGACGGTAGTCATTTTATCAGACGGGGAGAATCCATTCAAGGAATTAACAGGATGATGATAGGAGGGGGTGTCAAAAATCGACAAAAATCAATGACGCATAATATATATGGACAAGCCCATGACAGCGAGTACGTAAGAGCGAGAGGCCGCGTTCCGACCTCTCGCTCCCACGCATGGCGCACCGCTTTCGCCCCCGCCACCCGAAGTCGTGGCCGAGCCCTGATAATATCATATTATATCATATAATTAGATATTATCTGAACACGTCGTTTATACCAACGCGTTTGTCACTCGCTCTCACGCATTGGGCTAATAACCGTTGTTAGGTGACGCGCAAACTCGACAACCCTAGCGTTTCGAATAAGCGCGCGCTATGCGACAAATAAGGAACGCATGATTCTGGTTATTACTCCCGTCAAATAGCTTGTTAGACAGTGGACCTTCTGTACGTATGTACTATTTAACAATTCTGTGTTACTGTTGGATGTCAGCGGTCGCGGTGTATGGAGGCAAGCCGTTGTACGGCTGGGGCGATCATTGGCAGAGCATACTCAGGAACGAGTTGGCGTATGCCATTGGTTTGACGTCAGGGTGAGGCTGGAATAAAATTGTAAATTAAAATAAGTTTCCGTCAAACAATTTTGGTGCAAGCTTTTATGAATGAATGAATGAAAACATTTATTTCAGAACCAGTTCCATATCGGTTAGTCTTAACCCATTGTTAAAATATACATGATTAACTACCCAGTAAATGATAAAAAAAAAGTAATTATAGTATTTTATGCAACTGTTCTATAAGAAGGGTCTTAAAACGCGAGTGGCGTGGGTTGCGATGCGAGCCTAGGCGAGCATCGCAATTAAAGACGCCACGAGCGTTTTTAGACCAGTTATACACAGTTGCATACAATACTTTTTCTATGACAAATTTAAAATAAATAGCAGACTACAGAATAGTTAAACTTTTCAGGCGGCAAGTTATCTATTCGTACTTTTGCTACCTACTCGCGCAATTACTTCAGTAGGTGGAGTTATTAATTTCTTCGACCATTTTAAAAAGAACGTACACTTTTGTCTTCACAAACACGAATAAAATCTTAATAGTTTAGGACTAATAGTTTATCATCTTTCGTCCTTTCATTTTGAACTGTATTTTGGTAAGAAATTGGAAATGTGACACCTCTTGCTTATGGTTTGTTTTGTTTTTAATTTGTTAGCACTTGCCATCCGAACCAAACAGAATCCGGACCCGGACCGAATTCGAACTGTTTATTTTCATAAATAATACCAAGAATTTATAAAACATGTAATTTAACACACAATAGATGATGATTTATTATTATTGTAGTAAATAATTTATAATATACAAATGTTTAATCGTAAATAAATACTTTTATTTCGAAATATTTGTTTATGAAGTTGGCACCATTGCAATATAGCGGCCGATTTAAAAAAAAGTTAAACAGTGCTTTTATGAAAAATGTATGAACCAAAAAAGTACGCTAAACAGTGCGTTTTTGGGCCATAGAGCATAGAGTTTTTCGACGACTTATTAGTGGTGTCATTGTATTTGAGCTACAGCCTATATAAATGACAGATAACGGTTCAAGAGTAGAAAAAGTTATGAACTTATCATAAAAGTAAAACACAAACATCATCATCATATCAGCCGAAAGACGTCCACTGCTGGACATAAGGCCTCCCCCACAGAGCCACAAAGACCGGTACTGCGCCACCCGCATCCAGCGGACTCTCGACCACAAACATGGTCAACATTTAAAAATAATATGTCAGATCATTTAAAATATTCAAAAGATTTATTACAGACAGAACTTTTTTTGGCACTTTCGTCAACTATTCAATGAAAGGGTTCCAAGGAGTTCAGGAGTTGCTATGGCCACCTTCGAACTCCATCATGAGATCAGGTTGGTGATGCCATAATATTGCGTTGTCACTATGCCAAATCTCAGCTGAATTGGATACCGACAAGTGGCTGTAAAATAGGATGCAGATTTTGAAGCACAACTTGCACACTTGCTTACCAACAGTGCATCTATACATCTATACTGGCCGGCTATATATGTACTATTAACGGCCTCCGTAGCCCAGTGGGTAGTGACTCTGCCTACGAAGCTGGAGGTCCCGGGTTCGAATCCCGGTCAGGGCATTTATTTGTGTGTTTATCACGAATATTTGTTCCTGAGTTATGGATGTTATATATAAGTATCTATATTTATTTATCTATTATATATATCATCACCTAGTACCCACAACACAAGCCTTACTGAGCTTACCGTGGGCCTAGGTTGATTTGTGTAAGATTGTCCGATAATATTTATTTTTATTTATTTATTTTTTTATTTATTTATACCGGCCTCCGTAGCCCAGTGGGTAGTGACTCTGCCTACGAAGCTGGAGGTCCCGGGTTCGAATCCCGGTCAGGGCATTTATTTGTGTATTTATCACGAATATTTGTTCCTGAGTTATGGATGTTATATATGTATATAAGTATCTATATGTATGTATCTATTATATATATCGTCGCCTAGTACCCACAACACAAGCCTTACTGAGCTTACCGTGGGCCTAGGTTGATTTGTGTAAGATTGTCCCGTAATATTTATTTATTTATTTATTTATTTATTTATACACATAATAAAGCTGAAGAGGGTCGAAAGTCTGTACATGGAATGGATTCATGGTGAAAGTTTGTATCGAGCTACGATATAAACGAGTTCTACGCGGACGAAGTCGCGGACAGAAGCTAGTGTGAAATAGATACCAAAGCACAGTTTGACAACAGGGGCATTTCATGAAGGATGAGAGCATCAGCATTCACTCGCTCTCGCTTTCTCGCGATAAGTGTTTCTTATTCTAAATGTTTTTCTATTTCTATAAGTCATAATATGGCGACCATCTTACGCCCGCTGAGCGTGAATCGTAGTCCGTTAGCAACTGATTATGAGATGATCATTAAGGAGACATCTTGATTACTCCTTAATGATCATCTCATAATAAGATTGATTTATAAACTTAGGTTACGGTAATGTTAATATGTACTCACTACAGCCTCGTAAGTGGTGAAGTTTGGCTTGAGCTCCTTGCCATTCATTGTGATGAAAGCACCCAGGTTACCCATTGTATCACTGAAACAATGAGTTACACAAATATAACACAACCCACTGCATGTGGATACTTCTAGGATTTCGAGCCCAACATGAGGGGTCCCAATAGGGGTGTAGAATCAAAATGTATCATTACTTCAAAAGAATGAAGGCAGAAAATTATGCCAAATGCCGAAAATCTCATTATAATAGCTCAAAAAAAAAACGAAGCTACAACTGTTTTAATGTTGCTTGTTAAAGAGAGAAAACGCTCGGGGATCGTGACGTCACGATGGCCGACTCGATTTCAAATCATGACCAGCTAGATTTCCATAATCGATGTTATTATGATTTTTCAAACACTATAATAACACTGGCACAGATAAAACGCTGATGTTACGTTACTGGTTGCAATAATGGTGGCCATTATACTCGTATATGGTTTCCGAACACATCATAGAGGATTTATGATATGGGTGTAGATAAAAACAATTATAATAAATGAACAATTACCAGTAGTTAGGCGCGGAGAACACCGTGATGCACTTCCCGTCGTGGGCCAACTCGTAGCCATCGTTCTTCACCTCGTGGCTGCGGATCACGTAGCTCAGCCCGTTCCGTTCCAGGAAGTTAGCGGTCACGTCGGGACCGAACTGGCAGCCCACGCCGCGCTTCGAGGGCGACCGCCCGAGCATGGGCTGCGGGTCTGACCAGAGCAGCTCGCACATTATACCTGCAAAAATAATTACGGTACAGTGCCTGGGAAAGAATAGTAAATTGTATGACAAGGGTCTAAAATAACTACAGATTAGAAAAGTTGAAAAACCTCCGAAATTTTCAATTCAAAGTTCAATATATCAAAAACGGCTGAACTGATTTTGTTGAAACGTAGCTAAGAACCATCTCGATCACATCAGCTTTTAAATAAAAAAAACCGCATTCAAATCGGTCCACTCGTTTAAGAGCTACGACGCCACAGACAGACACACACACAGACACGTCAAACTTATAACATCACTCTTTTTGCGTCGGGGGTTTATAAGCCACATTACCACAAGATGGTTATGTTTCCGAGCGAAGAGCGGGAAAATTGTTCGAGTGGTAATATGGCTTTTAGACCAGAGTTGTACACTCTACTTTTCACTTCGACTGCGAGAAAATATTAAAAACAAAGGTTATCCAACCGCAACACAGATACAAAATATTGACACCACAAATAAACGCCATTAACCGTCTATAGGCGCGTCCAAACGGCCGAGCGCAGCGGACAGCACACAGGGCATAAGATAAAGCAAGATATAGAGTCTGACCAGCGAGTCGTGACAGTAGCATTTTTATCAAATTATTTATATGGCAACAATTTTACCTATGAAATAAACTGTCAGTTATAAGTACTTAAGACGGCTCCATACATTTCGTGTTACCAGCATCCGTTTTTTTTTAATTTGCCGCAATTTTTCACTGTCACGACTCGCTGGTCAGACTCTAGACAGCAGTCTATTCCGCTCAATCTCATAGCTCATGCCATGTCATGCAGGCAACCACGCTTGAACGTTTGGACGCGGCTATAGACCAGAGGCGTTTATTTTTTTTAATGATTGTAAGTGAGGGAATAAAAACGCCTAGCGTTTGAAATTAATTCTGTTTCCTAATTGGTCTATAGCATATACAAATGTTTATTTTTAAAAGGTTATGATTGGTGGATTTAATACGGTAAAGTGTTTTGATTGGTCAAATTAAAATGTTTTAAAAACCATAAATATGTATACATATTTTCCCTAGGGCCTAATATACAACGTTTTAGCCCCGCTTGCTAAGCCCAATATGACACACTTTTCGAGCATGAGAAGTGAAAAATATGTTTGCTAAAATGGCTGACAGGATGTTAAGAAAATTTAATGACACAAATAAGTTTAAGCAGGTGCAACGCCACATTTGAATTTTATTAGTAGGACGCCGATTGTTCCTTGCATGATTTTAAGATGTTTTAGGGTGAGCTAGTAAAAAATCCACCAATAGCATGGCTGGCCGCGCTCCCTCATCGCTTCATGTTGGTCCAGTTTTTCCTCGGTTACCGCCTCGCAAGCTGGCACAGCTCTGGTGGACCATTAGACCTGTGACTTATAGGTTACTTCACCTTGGAAGCTGTACACGCGATTCATATCTTACAGTGTTTTATCATCTAGCTCATATTCAGAGCAGCCCAACTGGGAAACTTTACACAATGAATCCAGAAATCATTTACGAGTAAGTACTCGTATTGTAAAGCTTTTTCACTGATTGGTGTAAACCCAAAAAGAAACTCACCATCTTCAGGCGGCTGCTTATTCCTGTCCACCTTCCTGATATCGTCGAGCGTGACGTCATCCTTCGAGAAGAGTCCGCCGTGCATCACCAGCACTTTGCCGTTGATGCAGTGCGCGAGCGGCAGCCAGTTGTACACCTCGGTGAACAAGTCCGCCATTTGCGAGGTGTATTTGGAGGTTACTTCGCCGCGGAAGCCGTACATGCGATTCATGTCTAGGGTTTCGTGGTTCCCTGCAAAAGTGTGATAATGTTTAGCGCGTTTTGTGATTGTCACAAACCGTTTTTCGTCGTTTTATGATACTTGATAACCAAATGTCGGTCTTAGAGCAAAAAACAACTTTGTGTAGTCCAACACAAACGCGGTACAGTACTGATAAGGTGATTTTTGCAGCAGTTCTGCCTGAAAAAGGCTGAGAGTTAGTTGCCATTTGTAGTGTCAGATCAGACAAAAAACTGTGTTCTGCCAAGCTATCACGTTTACGTTATACAAAACATTCGGCCGTTACTTGTCCAGTCGAGTTCATAAATATATGTACGTTCCCAACGGTTCTTTAATATCTGAGCAACCTTATGCCCTTGAAAATAAAGTCGTATTCACATATTTTTGATCACTTTGTCGGTGACATATTTTAGAACTCGACGTACAGTCAACCAATTTGATTCCTAGGCCGTCATAGAACCTTGCCGTTGTAAATGCTATGTCAATACGGGTTACTAGGATTATTGAGTCGCTATGTAGCAGTTAAAATGACAGGGTTCTAGGGTGGCCTAGGAATCAAATTGGTTGACTGTACATATTTAAGTTCGAGATCATGCTAATATGTAGGTGGCAAAAGTTTTATATGACGGCAGTTCACATTTTGTCCGAAACGATACGGATCCGAAAAATGTGAACATTATATAAAATGTATTGCTACCCAAACACTTTTTTGTCGGATCCAACACCCGACAATAAGCAATGGGGACGCCTGGGTACCAAGATAAGAGTCCCAGCTAGTAGTCTACTCTGTGAACTTAGCTAGGGTACCCGTGATGGCCACATCATTCGCGAGCCCTGGGCATTTACCCAGGGTAGCCAACGGAAAGACTATTCTGATAGTTATAATTTATAATGTCAAAGGTGATCCATACCGGTAGTTTTTGCAAGTACAAAACAATGTTAAGCAGGTGTTGTGCCATATAATTTACGTGTATAATAGAGTGTAGATTTATTTTAATTATATTACTAAGTGAGTCATTCCTTTACTTTTACATATTAACATTTTTAAACACTACAAAAACTAGTTTATCAAATGTGGAATACAGATTCAAATGCTTGATAGGATTACATTACATGATAACAAGTTAACACGTTCTCAGACACGGATACTATTAAATTCAAGTCATCTATTGTTTTGTTTGTCTATGACATGGAATGTCACTAGCTGGCCGAGAACCTGTTACCTACTCATATTCTGGCGTGATAATGACAACAGCTGATCATCGCATTTTATGTCCAACTAAACAAGTTAATCCCAGCACATGCGCGCCAATATCTACGCCCGCTTTTCGATACAGAGCAAGAAAATGGCATACGGCAAAGCAAGTGTAGCATTTCTTATAACTTCCATAATTTATGGGGGGTTGTGGGTTCTTGATACTTCGCCAGATTTAACCTTTTCGACGTCAACGACGCATATATCCGCACCGCAGCGCAGGTTCAACGCCAACGACTGATATATTCGTCATTGCGTCGCGCGATAGCAACCTTCTTGCATTGGCTTAAGGTTTAATTCCTCAGTCCTCACTAAATGTCTTGTTGACTTGGCGTGTGGTTGACAACTTTTCTCTTTGACAGAGTGTTGAAAAGGTTAAGAACAAGAATTCGCTAGTAATCTTATCTAAAGTCTGATTTTTATTCCCACAGAAAAAATTTAAACAAAGGTGTTGCCGCTAACGAAAAACATTAGCCGCATATGGGATATTTTAAATTTTAAAATAAATCTACTTTCAAAAATGAATCTTTATAATTTATTCATGCTCAAATTGTTTAATTTGTTGGTTACTAACATAATTAAGATATTAACATTTCATTACATAGATTTAAAAGGAGAACATTGGTTTCCTTAGCAAAATGTATTTATTGCACTGGTATCACTGTTTCGACAAGCCCGGGTTATTAATCTGTGGGCCGCTTGTGCATCAATCTTGTTGTGACGTGACTCGCTTCTAGATTGAATTACTCCCGTGCGCTTTATAGCTAGAAATAGTATTTTAAGTTATAACTACTTACGAGGTAATACAGGAGTAAAGTGATAATATCTCATTGATGTGTTTATTTACTATTTCGGACAAGAAAAGATGAACATCCTAACTACCTATAATAATAAATAACTATAAATTAATATTTTTTGCTGGCCCATACTTTAACATCCCCTGCAATGTCACTTTGACATTGACGTAACTTTGTTTACATTTTTTCTGTGGGAATAAAAATCAGACTTTAGATGAGGGCCCTTTCGGATATACTTCAAATAGTGGAATCTATTGTGCATTTGCCCCCTCCTATGCTTATTCCCAAGCTAGCTCCATCATTTCCACAAATCAGATGACGCAATCCGTGCCTTGAATTCCTTTAAGATGTGGATAGCCATTACCATAGTAATTTTCTTTAGAGCAAGAGTTATTCTTACCTCTAGACATATAAAAGTGGTCTGGGAAGAGCAATTTGAAGCTGAACAAAGTGAAGATACACTCCACACTGAAGGATCCCCGGTCCACGAAGTCTCCGTTGAACAAATAAGGGTTCGTTTCAGATGGCAGACCGTTCAGGACGAAGACGTTCATGAGGTCATAGTATTGACCATGTATGTCCCCACAGACTGTGAATTTCTTATCGTCTCCTACTTTGATGTCTACGAGAGACGGCTGTTGTTGTAGATAGCTCTTGATGTCGATTAGAATCTGGAATAGAGAATTTAATTGATTTCTCAACTTTTCATAGTTTTGCTCGACTATGGCAGAGCCAAAAGGAAGTGATTTTAGCAGTCTATATTTGTATTTACGTTTGTTCCACCATTGCGTTTGAGATACTGATCCGATTTCTATGATTGAGGTGTCAATCGATTCGGAATTATGCTTCAGGTTACATAGGCTACCTTTTCTATGAAAAAAAAGATTCGTTTTTGTTTAGTTCGTTTTCCGTAGTTGGGTAACAATTTTTTGAACTTTTTTATGCGAAAGTACGTCAAAGATTCTGATATGAGTCCGTTGGAGAAGCAACTAATGAAGTGCCAAAGGTGATTCTGAGATCCTTGAGGAATCGATGGAACTACTCAAATATTAGTGGCCCACATATAGCGACTAGGGTTTTATCTGTAATAATCAACACATTTGCTTTAAGAGACCCCGGCAAGCTCGGTCGAATTTCACCTTCCCATACAAACGGAGTTTCGTTCTCATTTTAAAACTATGTGTTGGTATGTTACGAAAGTTTGCATATACAATGAAATGAGGTATATCTAGGTCTGTAATTAGTTTATATGGCTCCAGTTTATAAAACAAACGAAATACTTACAGTTTTGTATGAAAAACTTAAATTCGCTGTATTTTTTCGGGTTCCGTACTCAAAGAGTAAAACGGGACCCTATTACTAAGACTTCGCTGTCAGTCCGTCCGTCCGTCTGTCTGTCACCAGGCTGTAACTCAAGAACCGTGATAGCTAGAGAGTTGAAATTTTCACAGATTATGTATTTCTGTTGCCTCTATAACAACAAATACTATAAACAAAATAAAATATTTTAGCAAAGGGGGAGATACAAAAAACGTGATTTTTTTGCCGTTTTTATAGATAATGGTACGGAACCCTTCGTGCGCGAGTCCAACTCGCACTTGGCCGGTTTTTTTACTATGGTATCTGAAGCTACATAAACTAATTACAGACCTGGATATACCTTAACTTATTCTAAATACAAAGTTTCGGAGCAAACTAGCTATAGTCCAGGCAATAAACTGACAACTTGTATGGAAAAAATGACAAATTTGGAAATAATTTATAATAGCTGATTTTTTCTTTGTAATGGATATACAGGGTGGAATTTCATAAACTGTACATAATAAAAGGAGAAAAATTTCAGCCAATTTCATCGGTGAAACGGTGTTTTTTTTTTTTTTCTAGTCATTAGTTTTTTTTTTACAGAATTTTTAAAATTTTTGTAAAAACTCGGGTAATACACCTAATTCAGACGGTATAACTTTTGATCCAATGGTCCTAAAATGAAAATAAAAAATGCAGAGTATTACCAAGGGACAGGTTAATAATTCTTAATAACAATAAAAAACCAACTAGAAGAGAAAATCCGCAAAAAAAATTATTGTTTTTGAAAAATGGCTACAAAAATTACGAATTTTAAAAGAAAAACACAATTTTCTGAAAAAAAACGCAGATTTAGTTACCATTTTTTTTGCTTAATATTAAACCTCACTTAACGCATTCACTGCCACCTCCTTTTCCTGGGCATTCGCCAGGTGCCACACTTTTTAAAATGTACTTTATGTAATGCACTTTACGTAATTACGAACGCGTCTGTGCGTCGATGGCACACGGTGAAAGTCACTGGAACGCACATACGCGTCGGTGGCAGTGAATGCGTTAATGCCGATTCTAAAACCGTTTTTAAACTGTCTCAGACTTTGAAAAATACCACGCAAATGGGTACGTAAATCAAACCATAATTTTATTAATTTTAATCCTCTTAAAATCCTTAATGACCGTTTGTTCACAGGTAGTTGAAGGGTGTTATTGGGTTTTAGGTGGAAATAACAAATTACGTACTTAGTATTAATCCTCACTTAATGCCGATTCTAAAACCGTTTTTAAACTGTCTCAGACTTTGAAAAATACCACGCTAATGGGTACGTAAATCAAACCATAATTTTATTAATTTTAATCCTCTTAAAATCCTAAAACGCCGCGGTACCGGTGTTGTGTTTGACTTTATTATTCAAAATCTGCCTGTATTTTTTTGGTTTTTGTATATCCAAGGAAAAGGAAAGTGAAATTCCGCTATGGGAAGGGAAAAGCGGAGGGTATTTTTTGTCAGAGAGATCGCGCACTCGATGCGGGGGGTGTGTGTCCGCGTGGGCTCGCCCTTCGGGCCTTCGGCCCTCGGGCTCGCGTAGAGAGCGTGCTCTGAAAGGACGCTTCGGGCCTTCGGCCCTACGCGGAGCGGAATCTAGAGCCCTACAGAATCCCGCTAGCCAAATGGTTTTATGATTTTTTCGTTCATTTACATTTGCTCTATAATATTCCAGATAAATAATAAAAAAAAAAACAATTCATGCTTTATTTAAATACTTCCGGATGGAAAGTTTGTTGGATTCTTGAATAAAGCATCTTAGAAATAAATTAATGTTTTTCAAAACCGTATTTTGCCTGGAGTACTAGTCGTTTTAAAATGAGAGCGTACGTTTGTATGGAAAACCGAGCTTGCCGGGAACTCTAAAGAAAGCAGTTCTTGTGGTAAAGTGGAAAGGAAATGTTCATTATAGTCTTGCCGAACCAACAAGTTGAAATTAATTTAAACTTTGTTTTTAAAGTAAATTATTATATTTATTTTAAGTATTTTTTTTGTAATTACCTTGTAAGCATATTTCTTGTGGAGTTTCCTTTGTTGTTTGTAATGGTCCATGAGTTCTATGACAAACTTTAGTGTCACCTTGCCATCTTCCAAAGCCGGACCTTCATATTCATCTTCAATGGCTGA
Organism: Epinotia brunnichana; assembly: GCA_963854355.1. Taxonomy (NCBI): domain Eukaryota; kingdom Metazoa; phylum Arthropoda; class Insecta; order Lepidoptera; family Tortricidae; genus Epinotia; species Epinotia brunnichana. The sequence goes on from OY977952.1 coordinate 16,307,843, forward strand.
CAAATTAAATAGGATTGGTCAAACTTGAATACATTGTCAAATGGAAGAATCATATCATAATTAGGATTTAAGGTTAAATAAGGATAAACGATGCTTTGACTTATGTCATTGCAGTATGGCAATGTGGTAATTTTTTGGCTGTAAAACTCAGGTAACTGAATCAAACTGGAAGTGAACTTGTTAAGTGTGAATCACTTTACCCGGGTGGGAATTATTGTACCTAAGCTACGCTTATTTAGTGCTACCTTCCTGTATAAATTAATTACTAAGATCGAATCTTATCACTGTTCACGAATTGCTGTGTCGATACAAACCCGATAGGGTTTAACGACACTGTTATATTTAACGAAATGTATTTTCTTTTATAAATGTAATAAATAAAAAAAAATAAGCAAAGCAAATGATCAGAAAGTTGTCTAGTGACAAGAATTATTGTATTTCTATGGCAATACTCACAATTTGTTTACAATCAGTACATATATTTGTATACATTAATAAATTACATAAACTCACAACTACATATAGTCCGAAAAGGACGATTTACAGTTCTACTTGTTTATTTTAATATTTCCGGATTAAAAATGTAGAACTCCAGTATCTGTGTTTTTGAATATTTTTTATTTTTATTTCCATAAGCTGATTCAACAAAACAGTCTTATATCATTTTGAACCAGCTCACAAAATTTCAAGATATTCAGTTGAGAAATGCGACCTGTATAGGCCAGACATCTGGACATACTAACGAATTTTGGCCTAAGCTCAAGCATATGACTTCATTTGCTTAGCTCGCTTGTTCAATAAAGACTAAGTGTATGTGAGACTATAACTATACTATAGCTTTGCTTAGTTTGGGACTAGGTCGATTTGTGTAAGATTGTCCGCAAAATATTTATTTATTTCTTAAAAACTCTTTCACCTATTTGTAGATTGGACTTTCTGGATATAGGCTTTATTTTATTTGGTTTGCCTGCGTCCTTTGCAATACGCGGGCAAAGCCGCGCGGACAGCTAGTTTGAAATAAATTTACTCACTCATGGCATCAAGATTGATAGAGTCCGCTATGTTAACCTCCTTCTTATCCACAGAGATGGCCTTTTCAAATGCAATCTTTTTAACAATTTTATTACATTCATTGTATTTCATTTTCGCATCCTGGTCACTTGGCCTAACTTTGGTTACCTGTAAAAACATTGAATATTTAGAGTGATGATGAGTAAATATCACAGTAAGTTAATAGTTCAGATGTGTTTAACACTTTTACTGCCAGGAACCTGCCTATAATGTAGTCGCTTTCCTTTACATACAGGAAAAACCACAGGATCGGTTACAAGCATAGTGATTCTTGGCAGTGAATGTGTTAACGGGTAGATATACGGAATTTCCAAAAGTAATTCACTTTTCCTTATTGTATTTTAGGTCATCGCTGATGTTGTGTTATGAGGTTGGTTTAGTAAATACTGACTGTGGGCATACCAAACTTGTTAAAGAGTAAAGTCAATAGTATTTAAGACATAATTATAATTTGAGCAAAGTAAAGTTATTCCTACAGAACATAATCAAAGGCTAGCAACTCACTAGGCCGTGTTTGAATGAATACATTTCTGAACCTCTTTTGTTTTTCAACCACTTTCTTAACCCTTTCAGACCCGAAAAAAAAGACCCTGCCAATGTAAAATGAAGTACTTATATTGACATATGTTTTTGATTTGACAAATAAATGTAATCAACCCGCACGATTGTATTCGCTGGGTCCGAAAGGGCTAAAAAGGAAATTTTAACACATATTTTTTTATTTGTACTTTAAAATATGGCCAAGTAAGTTGCACAAGCGAATCTGTATGTAACAATCTTTGTCAGCAGTTGGAAGCAACCTTGCCTAGAAAGCTAGCCCCAGGTTCAAATCCCAGTAAGGTAATTTATTTGTGTGATGAGTCTTGATATTCACTATTTATTTAAGTGTATGAGCCTTGCTTAGATTGACACTAGGTTGTTTTGTGTTAAATTCTCCTCATGTATTTATTTAAATTGAACGTGAACTTGTATGCGTATGTACCTACAGAGAATAATAAAAAACCGGCCAAGTGCGAGTCGGCCTCGCGCACGAAGGGTTCCGTTATCAATAAAAATATTTATTTTATTTTGTTTTTAGTATTTGTTGTTATAGTGGCAACAGAAATACACATTTCAACTGGAACTATCACAGTATCAGTGAGATACAGCCTGGTGACAGACAGACGGACAGTCAGACAGCGGAGTCTTAGTAATAGGGTTCCGTTTTACTCTTTGAGTATGGAACCCTAAAAACTATGCACTTTCAGTTTAGGCATTTACATATATAAATACAGGCTGAATTGTTTAGTTGCCATTGACACAATGTAATTTACTTTATAAAGGTGTCATCTAAAAATCTTGTGCAGCACATCCACCAGAAAGGACCCAGCTGTGTTTTCACTTGGCAACTAAGTTCCACTCACTTGTGTGAAACCAAGAATTGGGGGAAGAGCACCGTTGAAGGACTACAACTATAAAGGATTATACTCACAAATTCAAAATCCTTAAGTGCTAGTTTGTACTTCCCCAGGGACATGTGTGCCGCGGCCCTCCTGTAGTAGGCCTTCGTGTAGGACCTATCCAGCTCAATCGCCCTCGACGCATCGTTGAGCGCGTACCCAAAATTCTCTAACCGCAGGTTAGATATACTTCTATTCGCATGGTAAACGGCATTATTAGGGTTTTTATCTATCGCTTTCGAGTACAATTCGATTGCGGTATTGTAATTCTGCTCTGAAAATTGAGGTTATGACAATCAATTTTTATTCCATTCTTGTCACGATCAATATTGAAATGTCATAAACTTTAAAGCAAAATTATGTTACATGATTTCTTGGTCGGTTATTAGCCGTATAACTTACTTTTGAAGTAGTCGTTTGCTTCGTTTTTCCATTTATCCGCCGCCTCGATATCCTCCTTGGATAAGGGCCCGGTGAGTTCCTCGTTACTTGCCATTGTTCCACGTTTAGAATAAAATTAAAGCTTGAGTGACTTAGCGCTTAATCATAAGAAAAAAAATGTGATTTTCTCACATACATTTACATGCTTTCCGCACTTCAAGAAAAAGTGAATATAACCGAATGAATGATTTTTTTATTTATGAATGAACGAAAGAGTATTGTATGAAATAGGGACGTCAAAATATGAGATTATCGACCTTTTAGACAAGCACTCTACGCACGTGATCAAATCAACAAAAGTGATAACGTTAGTATTTAAAAAAAATATGTTATAATTTCACGAAAATCCCATTATGTCTTTACTTACACACCAAATTAATTTTTGTTATGAATATAAAAAAAAATAACTATATAATTTTATCGATACTTTGCAAAAAATCTTCTCACATCTCGCATCCTTAACGTTTACAATGTTGCCACAACAACAAGAAGCTGTCAATTTTTATATCTGCGTTCATTTTTAATCAATCGGCGCCAAAACAGACTCGTTCAGTATAACCAATATTATGCGGCGTTAAAAATGCTCGGCAAGTCTGCAGGAGCACTATTCTAAATTAAATTCTATCGTATAACTTCATTTCACAGGCTTCCCAAGTTGGGCCCAACATGACTGTAATCGCCGCGTTTCTCGGCAATGCCAACAAAATCGTAAATGAGGCTAGGTCACGGCTAGGCTATCTAGGCTGGCTAAGTACATTAATATTTTGGTCATAGAGTCTGTCTAATGAAAGTAGAGACTAGAAAGTAGCGGCAAATTTAAAAAATCGACGTATTGCAACACCGAGTATAGTGCGAAAGAACGATAATGATACTTGAACAAAAATTATAATTGTTTTACTACTTAGTGTAGCCACGTCTATACAGATTAGTTTCAAAATTGCCCAAATTGTTGGTAAGATAATATCCCAAATCCCAGTATAGTGTATATGACCTAAAAACTTGATCCCATTCAAGTTGTTGCAACCATCTAACAGTAAAATAAAAGACCTTTAGACAGATTACAAATTAAGTAATTAGATGCTTATAATCTATAATGTGTCTAAGAAAAGGTGTTTTTTTAGAAAGTGAGGCTAACTTCATGGGTCTCGCTTTATGTAATTCCATTTGCACATTTTTGTGAGGTTATAGCGGAAAAAGTACAGGTTATATGAAATAAAACTTTAACTTCGTTTTACAAGATAAGTTTATTATCAAGTTCAAAAGGTGTACACCTTAGGTACAAGTGTACATAATTTCTTAAATTACATAGGATTCACTGTCTTATTGTATATTTAAGAAGAATAATTAAATTCACTCTCTAAAATCTCAACTTCCATTGAATCCTCCGAAGTGGTCGAGCTGCTACTTCCCACACTAATAATAAATTTATCTATCATGTCTTCTTTGATGTTGTCCCTGTCTTTATATTGGTTTTCAACGTTAATGACGTGATTGATCATTTTATTCCAATCATCTGCTGTTATGCTTGCAAAAGACTCATGGATCAGTTTTTCTGTGTCTTGTGCAGATAACCCTATGTTCTTCTTGGCAATTTTCCTTTTTGCTAGACTCCATATTAGCTCGATAGGATTCAAATCGCAGTGGTATGGAGGCAGCCGTAAAACTTCATGGCCATGTTGCTGAAGTATGTGATTGGCTTCATACACTGGCTCTGGCTTGTATTTGTCAACAAGTACTAACAATTCATCTTTCTTGTGATATTCTTCATAGTGAATATTATTAGCTGTAAGCCACTCTTTGATTTTGGGCTTATTTGTTTGAGTTGTTGGGGCTTTATTCTTTACAACACTGTGGTAACTGGCATTATCCATAATAACCACACTAGGTTTGTCTAAATTTGGTATGAGTTTTTCTTCTAACCATTTATTGAAGTTGCCGGCGTTCATGTCATGGTGGTAATCAGCCAGTTTAGATTTTGTGCTGAAAACTAGAAGAGCATTTGGGACAAAACCATTTTCATGCCCAGCGTGCACAACAATGTGTCTTTTTCCAGACGAAATGCTTTCAACTGCACCACTTGTTCCCGGCCCTCGCCAGGATTTTTTAGGTTTGTAGTTTTTGTGGACATAGGTTTCATCCAAATACACAATTTGTTTTCCTGCTGCACGTTTCTCTGCAATCTCCCGAAGAAATCTATGCCTCCATGCAGCAATGTCGTAGCGTTCCATTAGAACATATCGTTCATTCTTGTTTTTTTGAAACTCATACCCGTTTGCTTTCAAAATCCGCCTTAGTGTTTCAATGCAGCCAAGGAAATTTATGCTAGTCCGCAACTCTACCAGGAGGCTCCGCAGTGTTGGTACTTCCTTTTTGACAGTATAAAATTCAGTAATTTTATTTTTAATAGCGTTTATGTCGAAGCTATCTAAATTTGACACCGTAGGCTTATGGGGCCTCTTTTTGCCTGGGGTATTCCAAACATTATTATTGATTCCACCTTCATATTTTATTCTCTTGAGGGTAGAGACACTAACTTCTGCAACAAACAAAATGAAAGTATGTGGTTACATAGATGACTTTTTTAGACTAGCAGGTTGTGCCACTCATTATAAAAACCTGAAAGTACCAGGTTTGAATTCCCATAAGGGCATTTATTTATGCGATGAGCACACACATTTGTTCGTAAGTGTTAAATGTTCTCTATGTAATTAACTTGTGTAGGTATAACTTTGTTTAATATTCACAGTAAACACTTTGCTTAGATTAAGATTAAGTCGAATTGTCCAAGATTGTTCATGGAAATAATTACCGGTAAGAGACGACAATTCTTCAAGGTATTGATTTTGATTCCTTATACACGAATCTTGCTCCAGGTCTTTCAAGCTCTGAACGGCATTCTGAATTTCCTCCACACCTTCGACAAGCTCCATATTACCCGCTGAAAGAAAAACAATGACAATACGTAAGTATTTAGGAAACAGTTGCTTTCTTAGATATGTTGCAAATAAAGTATCAAAACTTATCATGGGATACTAACCTACGAAATCCGATATCGTACGTAAGTACGCTGCTTTCTTATCGAAAATCTCTTCCCGCTCGTCTCGTTTTTCTTTGTATTTACCAATCATGGTAAAAAGTAACTGACGCGTATTACTTTTAATACTTTTGTTCATAATTAACACCAAAAACGTTAAAGAAAAACGCAATATTTTTTCCAAATGACACTAGTGACACGACAGTAAAGTGACATTTGACGTAATTGACATTTGAATTGTAGTTGCCATTTAAAAAGTTTATAATAAATCGCAGTCTCAACTTTCATTAGACAGACTCTATGCAACTTAACTTTTTAAGCAGCAGGTCATGCTTAAGTTTAGCGATTCGGAGGGCTATATCGGGTAACCTTGGATCTGCGGTGGATAGCTTCATTTCTGATGCGTCAATGTGGTCTTTAGCTTGATGTGACAAATTGCAATGTGTATAATGGCCTCCAAGCGCCGCTCTGTTGCTAATTTAGACATGTGAAATTGTAACTAGTAGGTTCATCATCATCAACATCATCATATCAGCCGAAAGACGTCCACTGCTGGACATAGGCCTCCCCCAAAGAGTGCCACAATGGCCGGCCCAGTGCCACCCGCATCCAGCGGACTCCCGCGACCTTTACCAGGTCATTAGTCCACCTTGTGGGGGGCCTACCCACGCCGCGCCTTCCGGTACGTGGTCGCCACTCGAGAACCTTTCCGCCCCAACGGCCATCGGTTCTACGTGCAATGTGCCCCGCCCACTGCCACTTAAGTTTAGCGATTCGGAGGGCTATATCGGTTACCTTGGTTCTGCTCCGGATAGCCTCATATCTGATGCGATCGCGCAGAGAAAATCCCAGCATAGCCCTCTCCATCGCCCTTTGAGTGACTTTGAGCCTTCTTATGCGGCCCATAGTAAGCGACCACCGCCCGTAGGTTCATGAAACGATTGAAACGGGCCGCAGATACTGCACTTATGTAGGTATGTGGCTAAACGTCGGGTTTATCAGGTCCATACATAATAAAACAACACCAGGCCCCGTAGCATGGCTGGCCTCATCACGCGATAAGTGACAGGATAGAGCATCCGTCCCTGGCTGACACCGTTCGATAGAACGAGACGACGCGCTTATCCTATCACTTATCGCGTGATAACGCCATCCATACTACGGGGCCTGAACTTATAAAACTCGTGGCTCAGCGAGCATATTAAAAAAAAAGTTTCTTTTGAATTTGGAAAAAAAATATTCGACAAAAAATATTACTATACCTATCACCTACCTACCACCCAGTGGCGGTGCGTGAGAATTTTCACTGGACAACTCGGAGCAGAAATAGGGTTGTTTTTTGATGATTTACGAGTTTGGTATTACATAGCAAGAAATTTTAGGCAATCCGATGAGAATCGGCTTGTATGGGCGATCCGCCACTGCTACCTACTCGTACCTACCTAATTAACGAAATGGCTCACAAAATTTCACGAGATTCGATTGAGAAATGCGACCTGTGGAAGAAAACAGCTGGACAGCGTGACATGCGGACAGCGTGATCGGCGGACAGCGTGACAGCGAACGGACATACCAACGAAAATTGTAAAATATACATAATCGAACGAGCGTGCGAAGCGAAAGAAGTTATACTGAAACATATAACTTCTTTCGCTTCGCACGCTCGTTCGATTATGTATATTTTACAAAATGTACAGGTCACCAAACTAAATTAACAAATTACTCGTACTTACATGAACAGCTGCAAAACTACGCAAACTGCCAATCATACTACTGCGGACTGTTTAAAGTTTGGTTTTAAGTGGAACTGGTTTCCAGGCAGTGTTCTACGTGTTCCACCGAGATGAAATACCTGCGGTTTACGGAGCGCCTCTCTGGTTGACAGATCCTGGTCCAGACATATCTTTAAATATCGAGTTTATCTACCTAGTCCTTAGAATAAAACAACACGGGAACTTATAAACCCTATATTTTACAAAATGTACAGGTTACTTATTAAATACATGTTTAATCCTAACAATAGATTACACGAACATTTGCAAAACTATGCAGGCTAGCATGACAATCATGCTACTGCGGACTAGTAGGGCGGAACTGGGTTCAAGGCAGTCATCGTTGTGTTCCACCGAGATGAAATACGGTTGATGGAGCTCCTCTCTGGTTGCCATGTGTGTGTTTATTGCGGCGACGGCGCTGGCGGGCAAGGCTCTGGTTCTGCTCAGCTTGAAGGCCACGACTGAAAGCGGAAAGGGCAGGTATTCATGTAACTGTATCGCTTGGAAGTTAGTAGTAGTAGTAACACTGCAAGACCTCCGCGGCGCGGCTGCTAGCGCACTGGCCGGTTAAAAAGAAACAGCACAATTTTTCGCGATGCGTTTTGTTTTTTGGTGCAGAATTTTCTTTATAAGTAACTTGATGATTTAAAATGTACAGTTATCGAAATTACCTCATAACACACCTACTTATAAGTACATAACAAGGGCTGCCACTTGCGCAGGTAGGTATGTATATTGTATGTAAGTATTTAAGTAGGTAACCTACCTATTAAGTTTGGTGTTCTGAATATAATGTTTGTTAATCCCAATCCAAGCCTCATCTAGAGCTAATCTCACTGGCTCATCACTGGCCTAGGCTATATGAGTCTCGGATGGGTTTGAACTTTGAAACTTGGCTAAAAAGAAGGATTGCTTGCAGCCCTTTAAGCTGATTGCTCTCCTTCGAACCGCTGATACCTACCTACTGACCGATACTCGGCTGCTGTTTGTGCCACTATTATTAGCTGCTGCTCCGAGAGCTGCTGAAGGTGTGGTTTAGACCCTGCCCAGCCCATCGGGAACTCCGAGGCTATCTAAAACCTACGGCTTTCACCATCCGGAGTACGGACGTCTCTCTACTATTCAGGTCAGTGACCTTTTAGCTAAGTACATGCTCCATAGGTGACTTAATAAGTTCAACCCGTTTGTATATAGGTTTACTATATTTTATTGTACAGTCACCATCACATACATCGGAGCAAACAAGCAGCTCACAAACATCGGAACACACCTCTATTTTCAAGGCATTGGGTGCATGTGCCGATGTTTTTGAACACCTATAGTGTACCGATGTATGTGATGGCGACTGTACCTACCTACCTATATTTACAATTACCCAGGTCTATTAGCTACGTACCCGCCAGCTAGCCGGGTATATTGGTGGTAGGTACCTACTGATATAAAAGTGTCTACTATGTACCTACTGTCGCGCACTAACTAGAGCAGGATATCAGTGGAGTTTCGTTTGCAAAAATAGCGCACCGCAATCTGACTTCTGATATATATTATATGGATCCCAGACATCCAATAAATGGATGTTGTCTCCCCCCCCCCCACTCCCAAATTATTATTAGTTAATTATAAAAGATTTTGGGTTTTAATTATGGAATTTCATTAGAAAATAAGTACTTACGAGTGCCTATATCCATACTTAATATTATAAGTGTGTCTGTATGTCTGACTTTCTGTCTCTCTGCCTGGTACATCTTCACGCCTAAACCGCTGAACCGATTTACATGAATTTTGGTATAAAAATAGTTTGAGTCCTGGAGAAGGACATAGGATAGTTTTTATCCCGGAAATCACCCCCTAAGGGGGTGAAGTGGGGGGTGGAAATTAGTATGGAGCTACTTAAACCGCTGAACTGAATTAGATTAAATTTGGTATACAGATAGTTTTAGTCTCGAGGAAGGTCATAGTCATTTTCATTTTGTACCTAATTATTAGCGAATGCATAAAGTCCTAGGTAGTATAAAATAAATATAATATTTGTAGGTACGTACCTTCGCGTTGGAACTGGTTAATATTAGTGCAAGTGTACAACAGGGAGTACGTGTAGTAGTCAGTACTTAAGATGTACAGTTCCCTTGTAGTAGTGTCTGCAAGAAAAAAAATGTAGTTACTATGTTTAAATATTTCCTTGTTTTATGGGGATGCATTTGGTCTGCAGATGGACGCAACATACATCATCATGAATGCAATAAACTTTTATCTTGACTTAAAATTAAATTAAACACGCTGCAAAATAACACTTTCAATATTCAATTTATTGAAAGTGTTATTTTACAGCGGATGTATTTTTGGACTTCCAACAGGAGACCATGCCCATAGATGAATGCTTTAAGCTATAAAGTTCAATGATTTAACCGACAGATTCTCACATAAATATAATTACGTTAAATATTACCATTGGTACCCTCAATCGGCATCAACACGATCAGCTTTCCACCGTCCACCGTCGCAGTTCCCTCAACGGAGTTGAGGGCTCCATCGACCACCTCCCAGTTAGAAATGGAGATCTCTTCCGTCTCAAAGTTGTATCCGTAGCGGGCGCCAATGCAGGTAGCGTCGTTGGAGACCTCTGGGTACGGGTACCGTTCGGTTTGATACCAGGTGCCGGTGTACTGGTGGAAAAGATTAGTTTTTATCAACCGAAAATACTTACTTTACAAAACGTAAATTTTTAGCTAAGCGACCCTCGACCTAACGGGGCGGGCGCTCTCCCAATTTAGTTATCGGGAATCGACTCTGACACAGGTATAAGTATTGTTAGCCTCTCATTCCTCCAGTACATCGTCGCGCGGAACTTATTTCCTCGACCATGGTTTTAGGATAACGGAAGCGGAGTGGCAAACCATCGGGCAAAAAATCCTACCTCAGGCGGATTGAAGTCCGCGATGGTCGGTATGTTTTCGTCGCATTGTCCAGGAAGTATAACTTTCTCTCTCGTAGGTTCAGGGTAGTGGAAGCAAGCGGCGTCGGTCTGGTCGACTGGCAAGTAGAACTGCGGGTACAGCACTTGATTGGCTTCGATTGCGGGCGCCATCGCGTTTTGGGCAGCCTCCGTTAATGACCGTGACTTGCTGTGCTTGGCGCTCCATACTGCAAGAATGATTATCTAAATTGTTATACTTGGTTATTCTCTCGTACTTGCCGTCCTCAAGTGAGAAGATAAGTGTTTTTTTATTATTTTTTTTTTCACAACAAAATCACGATAAACTTAGTCTAAGTCTTCACCAAACTGCATTACAGTTTGTTGACGAAACGGCATCATCTTTAGCTACTCCATCAACAATGCTCGGAGAGCGCTTGTTGCTTATTTTCAAAAAGAAAATTTGCGAGCCAAGTGCGTGTCCTGCTTTCGGAGATATTCTATTTTATGTGGTCTTTTTACTCACTAAACTGCGTGACTTTCAAAAGTTTTCATTTGCTGGGGAGAGCTGAGTATTTGATATTTATTTCACTTGATACTTCCACGCGTTCTGAATAGAAAAAGACAACCGGGCAATGAAGTGATCCTTTATTATAAGAACCCTCAAAACCCGTGAAATTTTCCTTTTGAGGCAAGGAACCTTAAAACACGATACCTAATTAAACTACCAACTAACCTCTTCTGTATTCTCCATCATCAGTATTGGAACAGGAGTACAGCAGCGAATAAGTTTCATAATCCGTTGCCAGCACCACCAATTCTGAAAAAAACATTTGAGATAAGATTACAATAAGGCTGTCACAATTGGCTGAGCCTCTCGAATCTGAATTTATTTTTGCAGAACTGTTGCCACAAAACGATAAATTCGTTCGTTCCTGTATTTCTATCTCTAGCGCACTTGCATATTATGGGACAGAGATGTATCTCCCACACGAACGAAAGAAGTTGGCGTTTCCCCGATAGTTTATATAACAATTGTTAGTTCGATTGTTACCTTCAACCAGTCCGTTGCTCAGGGTCCTAGTTAAAACCCCGTTGTTGCTGGCCACTACGGTGCCAGTAGTGATCTGTCCAGTCAGGTCGAATACTCTGGAATCTACTACTTGAAGAGTATTGCCGACGCTGGAGTATTGAGAACTGACGCAGTCACCCGCGTTACCGTCAGTGGGGAACCTCACGATCTCGTGCCACCAGCCCACATACTGTCAATACAAGGGCCATTAATAATAAGAATTACCAACATGTTGACGGGATAAGAAGTACCTACATAGTTTGAAAAAATATAAAATACCTACTAACGTAATAAGAGCGTCTCTCAGCTCAGCTGTTGCAAAGGTTGCTTAATTTTAGAAAATCAAACTAAAATCTCCTTACCCGAGTCACGTCAAATCCTTCCACCCCTGAGATACTTTCGCACTGTCCTCTAAAGAGCAATGCGGCATTATCATTTAGCTCGGGCACATAGAAGCAGTCCTCTTCGCTTTGGCTGGTCTCCTGGTAGTAATCTTCCAACAGGCCCCTCGTGTTGCTTATGACGTCATTTATGACATTGTTGGCTGCGTCACTGAGTGTTGGATCTCTGCTCAACTTCCAACTGTACACTAAAGTTAGGAAAAATTAAGCATCATGATGGATTTCACTGCTGTTAGTGTTAAACGCATCACCAGGTTAATCAGTATTCTAATATTTCTAACCGTTCACTTGTTTTCGGATTTTAAAAACGGTAGTTTTCATGGCAACTTCAGTTGCCACAATTTATTTAGGGGTGTGCAAAGTTGGCAACTCCAGTTGCCAGAAGCTAGTGAGTGGCAAAGTTAAGACTGATAAAAAATAAATCTGTATAGGAAATTGTACCTTCACTGTCGCCATTGTCCAAATCCCTGCAGCTGTAGACGAGGGCAAAGTTGACGTAGTCAGTTTCAAGAACATAGTAGTTAGTCTCCACAACCACTGAAAAATAGAACGGAGCTATAGTAAGCACTACTACTGGTAGAAATTTCCCTTATATAAATAAATTATCATCATGTAGAACAGCCTCATTAATCCATGATTTAGATCTCTGCTAATGCTAAGCAAAGGTCTCTCTGGATGTGATTGAATTTGTTCCTCCTAATTTGTCAGCAAAATACTGGAAAAAAACTAGTAAAGTTTTGGGGAGACTCACCTCCATTATCGAGAACGAAGGTGACCCACAGAAGACCGCTTCCATCCGTGGAGTGCAGCACCGCCGTCCCTTCCCTGGTCTCCAAGGTCTGATTGTAAACGATTGTGTTCATCACGTCGACGGGGGCATCTCCCTGCCCTGGGCTGTAGTGCGCTCGGGAGCATTCGCCCACTTGGTCTCTTTGCGGATATTTTGAAATTTCGAACCACCGTCCTAGGTACTGTCGTGAAAGTAACGGTTATAATTCATTTGATTTGATATAAACCGAGCAGTACGATCAGAGTTAAAGCTAAATAACAGCTTGGCACGCCAAAACTATGATGGGCCATACTGATACTAGGTAGGTAATTTATTTTTCTTCTTCTCAATAGTGATGCCAGAGGCGTTATAGGTTTATTATATATACGGTTTATGATTATTAGAACCAAAAATAAAGGTCGAGTGACCTTAACTTAACGAACCTTTCGAAAACAGGAGATAAAACTTTTGAATTATATATCTCTAGTTTCTTTGCTGTCTATCGCTAATTCGCTATCACGATCACACTAAATGTTTCACCTGACACCATGTTCTTTATTCTTTATTAATTTTAAAGCCATCTAAATGTTTGTCGTGAAACGGAAGACTCGTAAGAGAAATTAAGAAAAAATAAGCTTTGCATGTATCTCTCAGACGCTATTACTTACTGCATTCACATCAAAATCAGCCTTAGCTTGAATCCTATCATCGCAAGGTCCCGGTAACACGACAGCTGCAGGAGACTCTTCAAAGACCGGGTAGTAGAAACAGCCATCGTTGCTCTGATCGGTATACTCGTAGTAACTCTCGTGCAGGTCGACGTTTCTCGAGACAACCTCGTCTATTCTCTCGTTGGCCGATGGTGACAGTCCTGATCTGGAGCGGCTCAGCTTCCAACTGTATACTGTTAAAATTTAAAAAATACAATGTTTGAACAAGAGCTATTTTAGAATTTCTAATGCAGATGACGGGATGGCAGGGGTGAGTATGCACCTGAGATGTGCTTAGCAGTGTATTCATAATATACTTGTTTCATACCTCGCATGCTTGACACCTAGTAAGGGATAGGTTACAGCGCTTGCAAGGGATCCCTAAGATGACAACTGGAATGCGTTTCTAACTTACTTTGTTTCTCTTCCTCGTCGATGTCCACGCAACTGAATAGCAACGCGTACTCCGTATAATCGGTGTCTAAGACGTAAAGCGTCATTTCAACGGAAACTGAAACACAAAACGTAACGCTATAATTTTTAGCTCCAGAGGACCAATTGATTCATAGAGTTTTTGTTGTTATTTCTACAGATTCTTCATCGTAAAGCGCTATTCACGGCACCGCCCACGCCACGGTCGCAGTTGGTCAAGTATGATGTTAAAACGCGAGAATATATTTACACGCGCCGTGCCCACTGTGTGTTCTGCGACTTAACCAAGGGCATAGACAGGTAGGCACGGGCAGATGACATCAGCTCTCTAGCAGGAGAAGCTTGGGTAAACGCTCGGTCGAAGTGCTCCCGGACTGAAGAGTTTCTTAATTGCCTGCCTCCCTCCGAATAAAATCCAGGCTGCGTTTTTGAACTTACCCAATAAATACATAATTTCTTCATCAACACACTCACCTCCTTCATCATTCTGTAGTGTAGCAGTGACAATACCGCTGCCGTCGCTAGCCACAACAGCCGGTCCAGACACGGTGGTCAATCTTTCATTGTATACAATGGTCTGAGTCAGTATGAAAGAGTTTTGGTTGACGACAAACTCGTTGGCAGCGCATTCACCGGTTTGCTCGTTGGATGGGAAGCGAGCTGACTCGTGCCATGTGCCAGAAAACTGAAAAGCGAAATAATACACACAATTGTCTTATTTCTTCTTACCATAAAAGGAAGCGACAATCCATGAAGAGCTTGGAGGTGAAACTGAAGCTCTCATATGTACTTCGTTCTGTTCTCTCACCATCTTCTGTCAGATCGATGTACAGTCAAGGGCACCAATATGTATACACCACAAAGTCTCAAAATATGTACACAGACCTTATTTCCAGCTTATTTCTGCAACAAAAAGGCTGTAGTATACATATTTATGAAACGTTGAGTGAATACATATTGGTGCCCTTGACTGTACATACTTCCCCGATGGGGTGCACTAAATTTGAGCGATATGACTTTTTTCTATGCTCATCTCTTAAAAGATCTCACAAGTACTATTTAGTCCTAATTTTGAGATTTACTCAAATATTCCTCACCAAGTTGAGGTTAAAGTTCTCCACAACATTCTGCGCCTCACACTGTCCGTTCAGTCGGACCGGGCCTCCAAAGTTATCAGGGTAGTAGAAGCAGTCTTCCTCGCTGTGGTTCCGCTGGTTGTAGTACTGGTTACCCAGCACTTGGACGTTTTCAATGGCAGCATTGATGGCAATCTGTGCCGCTGGAGTTAGTTCTTGCGAGCGACTTAGTTTCCAACTGGTTACTGTAAATATTTTTGAGCTTGGCTTTAGGAGTTATATTTTGGGGAAGCAGTTACGAGTATCTGTTAAAAGTTGGAAGGCAAAGTTCATAATATAAAATAATTATCTACAAACCCTGGAGCGTATTCTGCCTGATTAAATTTTTAAAATTGGAATAGGACTATATTCATTAGTTTCGGAGGACGCTCCACAGGACAAGAATAAATTTCCTCATCAAACAATAATCTTAGTCACAAAATTGATTATCATGATCAGCCGATATATAAGTTCCACTGCAGCAGAACGCAGACCTTGTCACATTGATGGAAGGAAAAAAATATCACATTTAAATGTTCATTATACCGTTGAGTTAACTTTGCACCTGGTACCCGATGAAATGTACGAGCACCAGGTGCAGAGTTAACTCTTCCAGGCTATAAGTAAATAAACTGCAAAATATATTGACGTACCACTTCTGTATTCCTCATTGATTTGACTGCAAGAGTAGACAAGAGCGTAGCTATCGTAGTCAGTTGCCAACACCCAATAATCTGTGTCCAAGGTCACTGAAACAGGCATTTCAAAAATCGTTACTAAAACTTCTTTTGAACAGTCAGAACATGTGAAGTATGGTGAACCAACTAGCAACTCTGTGGTTCGTTGCCATGGATGCTTTTCTTGTTAGAAAAACATATGTTATTCACGAATGTACATATACAAACAATGTCTTACGTATTTTTAACATAAATAAAACAACACTCTAACTTAAAGATATTCTGTGTATTCTTGTCACACATGGTGATCATACAGATCCACACAAAACACAAGTTCTATACTAGAACTTTACATGGTAGCAGAGCTTTGATGTTGCAAGAATACCAAACGTAAGTACCCATATAAAATGTCGAGCGCAAAAATAGACGCACTCACGAAAGACAACTATGATACATGGGTAATACAAGCAGAAGCTGTCTTAGTGAGACAAAAACTTTGGAAATACGTTGAGACACCCTTGTCCTCGAACGCAACCGCCGACGACGTCGATAAAGACAGATTAGCTAAATCTGAGCTCGTCCTTATTATCGCTCCATCCGAGCTTAAACAAATTAAAAACTGCGGCACTGCCAAAGATGTTTGGGACAAACTGAAAAATACCTATGCCAGTAAGGGACCTGCACGAAAGGCGTCTCTACTAAAACAACTGATCCTAACGAAACTAGAAGGACACGACGTACGCAGTCACCTGAACAAGTTTATGGATACAGTGGACAAACTGACTGACATGGACGTTATCATCAACGACGACTTGTTAACAATCATGATGTTATACAGTCTCTCTCTTGATTATGAAAACTTCAGAGTTGCTATTGAAACGCGCGACAGTCTTCCGAAGCCAGAAGAGATTAAAACCAAAATATTTGAAGAATTTGAAGCACGTCATAACCAAAACATGACCGATACCGACGAACCTGAATCCTCATATGGAGAAGAAGCATTATACGCGTCCTGCCGAATTTGCAAACGAAGAGGTAACATTTTCAAACGCAAGAATCACAAAGTATGTACAAACTGCTGGAAGAAAAACAATGAGAAATCCAAGAAACTAAACACTGACTCTCATCGGAACAATTATGCTAATCAGTGCCTTCTTACACGCAACAAGAAGACTGAGAACATTATTTGGGTCCTGGACAGCGGCTGCACATCACATATGACATATCGACGAGACCTATTTAAAAATATCGAGAAAACATCCAGAAAACTTAACTTCGCAACTGAAGACTGCACTGCAGAGATTAAAGGAAAAGGTACAGTCTCTTTCATTTCGAAAAATGGAGACGGTGAAGCACTCACTCACCTGAAGGACACGCTGTACGTTCCTAGTCTGTGCACTAACCTACTGTCAGTTAGCAAGATGACAGATGCCGGCTGTTCTGTCCTCTTCACAAAGAACAAAGCGACAGTCAGCAACCCAAAAGCTGGAATAACTCTCACTGCTCACAAAGAAGAAGATGGTCTCTACCTCATCAAACCAAGCAAGCATGAGTGCAACAACCTGGCCAATGATAAAGATGACATAGCTCCGACATCCTCAATGAAAACGGACTCGGCAAACATGAACATCTATGACTGGCACAGAAAACTTGGGCACATGAACGCCAACGATTTAAAACATGCACTCCAAAACCAAACTCTACTCGGTTTGAACTTCGATGCATCAGAAACATTACCAGAATGTGATACCTGCATTCTAGCTAAAATGCACCGAGTACCAGCTCCCCGTGAGAAAACAACACAATCTGAACTCATAGAAATCGTACACACCGACGTTTGTGGACCTATCCGAACGCCCACGTTAAGCGGAAACAAATACTTCGTCACCTTTATTGATGACTACAGTCGCTACAGTCGCGTGTACATGCTGAAAAACAAGAGCGAAGTCTTAGAGAAATTTAAAGAGTTCAAACAGATGGCAGAAACCCACACAGGGAAGAAAATAAAAGCCGTACAATCGGATAATGGCACCGAATATGTGAACAAAGAATTCGATGCTTACCTGAAACGCTGCGGGATACAACGAAGGCTTAGTGCGCCTTACACTTCGCACCAAAACGGAGTAGCTGAAAGAAAAAACCGCACTCTGATCGAGAAAGCAAGAGCCTTACTCATCGACGCGAAAGCACCTTTAAAATGCTGGGGCGAAGCTGTTATGACTGCAAACTACCTATCCAACAGGAGTCTGAACAGTGCCATCCAGAACAAAACGCCATTTGAAGCATGGGTTGGCAGAAAGCCGTGCATTAATCACCTTTATATCTTTGGCTCCAAAACGTTTGTTCTTATTAAAGGCACTAGTGGTCACAAATTCGCACCAAAAGCAATTCCTGGCATGTTTATTGGATACTCTGAAACCTCAAAAGCGTTCAGAATCCTACTACCTTCCAAAAATAAAGTGGTTACATCAAAAGATATCCGCGTGATGAAATCAATTTTCTACGACGAAACACACAAACATGATATCACCGATCTCTTCAACGATGAACGTCCAAAAACGTTTGACGATATTGAAGATGGAGATGGCTCACCACTTGACAGCATTAGCGAAACTGACCCCGAAAATCTCGACACCACGTTGCAACAAAATTTGGTAAACAGCACTGAAGATGTTGAACTAGCGGAACAACTGGAACATGTAAACAACGAAAGCGACTACGAGTCTCACTACGAGTCCCTTTCCAGTTCCAACCAAGTCGATGATGACGAACTTGTCAATATAGATGCTGAGGAAACCATAACAAGATCTTTGAGAGACAGGTCAGCAATCTCAGCTCCTAAGCGATATGATGATTTTATCATGGCTGCTGCTGAAGAGATTGAAAACCTGCACAAGCCCAAAGAACCTGACACTTACAAAGAAGCGATGGAATCTCCTGATAAATACAAGTGGCAGGAAGCCATGAAAAACGAGATGACGTCATTAAAGGACAATCACACCTGGGACCTAATCGATCTACCTAAGGGACGCAAAGCCCTACCAAGCAAATGGGTGTACAAAATAAAAATGAACCCTGATGGTTCCGTCGAAAGGTATAAGGCCAGAATGGTCATTAAGGGTTATTCCCAGATACCAGGAGTGGACTATGACAGGACGTTCAGTCCAGTGGTTCGACTGAGCACCGTGCGGTCGCTACTATCAGTGGCTGTTCGTGAAAACCTAAAACTGACTCAGTTCGACGTAATTGCGCCTTCCTTAACGGCGAAGTAAAGGAAGAAATCTATATGAAACAGCCCGAAGGCTATCGAGATGGGAAGAAACGGGTCTGTAAGTTAAAACGCAGTCTGTATGGCTTAAAGCAGGCACCACGCTGCTGGAACACATGCATCGCAGAGTTCCTGCTAAAATCTGGTTTTAAACAGAGCGACGCAGATCCGTGTTTATATGTCCGAACGAAAGACCGATCAAAAGTCATTGTAGCTCTCTACGTAGACGATGGGCTTGTAGCGCACAACTCGACAACAGCAGGCGAAGAGTTTTTGAATGAACTTAGAGGAAGATTCAAAATTACTACCAAACCTGCGTCGTACTTCCTTGGAATGGAAATAAACGTACGAAAGGATAGCACCATATCCTTGTGCCAAAAGGCATACACAAAGAAAGTCCTAGAAAAATATGGAATGTCCAAGTGCAAGCCAGCTCCGTCACCCATCATAAAAGAAAATGAAACGGGATTAGATGAAGGTATCAAGACGAACTTTCCTTACAGACAAGCTGTGGGTGCTTTAGCTTACCTATCAGTAGGTACGAGACCTGACATCTCATACGCTGTTGGAGTCGCATCCAGAAACCTAGCAGCACCTACTAAGGAGGACGTCATGCTTGTCAAGCGCATCTTCCGCTATTTAAAAGGGACGTTAAATAAGGGCCTGACATTCTCGAAGAACTCACCATCACATTTGGTCTGCTACAGCGACGCAGATCATGGAGGAGACCAGACAACTGGAAGATCAACATCCGGTATAGTGTGCCTATTCTCTGGTGGCGCTGTAAGCTGGAGAAGCCAGATACAACCTTCAGTGTCGATATCTTCAACTGAAGCGGAGATAATAGCAGCGAGTGAATCTGCTCAGGAAATTTTATGGCTGAATCGATTATTCAATGATCTGACCAATATAGAGAAACCTGTCTTGAACTTAGACAACAAGTCAGCCGTTTATCTCGCACACAACCCAAAGTACGAATACCACAAGCGTACGAAACATATTAAGCTGAAACACTTCTTCGTTCGGGAATGTGTCGCCAATGGAGATTTTGATGTCAATCAAGTTCCATCTGAGGTTCAATTAGCTGACATGCTTACAAAGCCTCTGTTCGGGCCCAGACTAACAGATTTAAGTTTCAGAATGGGACTGAAGAATTTATCTTTAAATTCTTAAAACTTCCGAGGATGTGAAGTATGGTGAACCAACTAGCAACACTGTGGTTCGTTGCCATGGATGCTTTACTTGTTAGAAAAACATATGTCATTCACGAATGTACATATACAAACAATGTCTTACGTATTTTTAACATAAATAAAACAACACTCTAACTTAAAGATATTCTGTGTATTCTTGTCACACATGGTGATCATACAGATCCACACAAAACACAAGTTCTATACTAGAACTTTACAGAACATCATCATCAATATTAAGAGGGCCTGGTCCTCTGTCGTTGCAGCATTCTCCATTCCAGTGTACTAAATAAGTCCTAAAAGTACGAGCAGCATCGTTCTGAGACGATTGCAAGACCCAATCTTCTTGTGTATGATATATTCGTTGTGTGGACAGTACTAAGTGTTGATACAGTACAGTCTCAGTACCCATACATTACAGTCTCAGTACCCATACTTACAATCAGTACCAGCAATAGGGAAGGTGACGATGAACTTCCCAAGGCCATCGTCACCCGCGGGCACGGCAGTCGCGTTCACGGTGTCCAGCAGTTGTTCAATGACTTGCGTGTTGTATACTGACACTCCGTCTCCAGTGAGAGTGTAGATGGCAGTCGCGCAGGTGCCGCCTTGGAAAGCTTGGGGGTAGCTCTCGATGTCGTACCAGGGTCCCATGTACTGCGGAAAATGGACGAAATGTAGGCGTTTACGAAATATAATGATTTGTTATTTGACAGTCATTTAAATTGACAACAACTGGCAGCGAAACAATTAGTATAACATGCTAAGAATAAACTATAGTATCCTAAATACCATTTGGCAAGTCGAGCAAGGAAACCCATTTATGTGCTACCTGCTGCACTATTAGTACAGTTGTGGGTCGCCTTTACAAAGCCATACAATTATGAAAGAGATAACATGGTTAGAATGTTCTATGACCCAACTCGCCATTTGTTATTGCGGACACTATCGTGCCGAATTCATTAGACGGTAGTGTTAGTTTTTTGTAATTAGATAAATAAAACCACAAGTAAAAGAGGTTAAACTAAATAGATTTGACCTCTGCACCTCTTAAATAAACAAATGATTTTATTTATTAAACATTTTGTTTCGTGTTTTAAAGTGGAAGTTACAACGATCAAATTTTAAATGATATGACACAGAACAAATGTAATGGAACAATAGACGATCCTCGTCTGAAGCCCAAGACAGGACTCGAAACAACATCGAACTACATCTGCTTGAAGATATAGGTATGTGTTAAACTTATAAGTATAAGAAAACCAAAAAAAAAACCGAAGTACCCTCTCAATATCGAAGTCTTCAACAACCAGCACGCTGTCATCGCACACACCACGGAACACCACAGGGTTGCCATCGGGCACAGGGAAGTAGAAGCAAGCGGCAGCGGAGTGGTCTACCGTTGAGTAGTAGCGATCGTCGAGTACGTTCACAGAGTCGACGATTTGTTCGATGGATGCTTCAGCGTTATCGGTTAGGTTGGTTGTGCGGCTGAGTTTCCAGCTCCACACTGCAAAGATACGTAAATAAAGACTAATAGGATGATTTCAAATACATGCATAAATGGCTTATACAGACAAGGGAAAACAATAGTTGTCTTTCCTGTTCTCGAAAGTTTACCTTTTTCCAGGCAGAATCCAATGTCAGTCTTAATGTACTCATTCAAATTCAAAAATCATCCCCAAAGGAGTGCCAGTTGATAAGGTCGGAGGCGCATGCTAGTTTAGTTGACTACATGATTCAAGAGTCAGCAACTTATTTGATACTAAAACATACCTCGTCTTTGGTCGCTGTTAAGATTGACGCAGCTGTAGACCAACGCATATGACTCGTAATCGGTATCCAGAATCCAATACTCCGCAGGTTCCGAAGCTGAAATATAATTAAACAAATTGAGAAAATCTCTGGCAAATTCAGTAGCACAGGTTCACACTGCTTTAGATAGTTTGTAAAGTCTGTTTTTTAACTGGTTAACACTTTTAGCCTTCACTACTTCTGAGGTTACTTGATTTGTTCCATGATGCCTTTCTTATTTGATTCCTGATGAAGTTTTTGCCGATATCTGTATTTCAGTTGTTTCTTTCGTTTACATCGCGATTCCCGTTTTCTATCCCGGATCAGAATTAGGTTTATCACTTTTGAACTTAAATATGATTGGTTTGCTCCTTCGACACGTCATCTCAGAGTACGACGAAACGACCTTGCGAAACAGATTGAAATGTGATTAAGATTGGAAACTACGGACCTCCTATTCAACAACATACCTCCAGGGAATGTCACAAGTAGCTTGCCAGAGCCATCCGCAGTGGCAAGTATAGCTGAACCAGTGATAATGTCCAGATCTTCGTTGATAACTTGCGTATTGTAGACTAAAACTGAGCCATCGTCCTGGATGGTGTAAGTAGCGTCATTGCAGGTGCCACTTTGGAATGCTGAGGAGTAGCTCTCGATGAGGCGCCAGCGGCCTTCGTACTGTAAAAATAAGTTGGTATTACTCTGTACCACAGAATAAGTAATAGTACACCTGTACGAAAAACTGCTCTGGTAAAATGCTCGGGGAATGCTCAGTTGCTACGGTTAGAATACAACGCGCCCCCATCTCATTTAAGTCTTTATTAATAATGCTCAAATGCAGAACTTTGCGACGTAGGGTACCTATATACATTTCCACCAGAGATGTGTAGTGGACGTCTTTCGGCTGATATGATGATGTTGATGGTGATGATGATGATGTTTAAAGGTGTGTTTTCATATGTTTAATACCTTGCATGCTTGCAAACTAGGTGCCAAATGTCTGAAAACACAGCTTCGCACATTTTTAGTGGATATTAACCCACAAGTTAATTACAAGTTTACTATTGACCGCCGTGGCCAGGCCGCGCCAGTCTGTGGGAGGCGGCTTGAATGATGCCCCTTTTACTTGAGAATCACATTTATCTGTGTAAACAAGCACGATACTATGATTACACCGTACTTTTTAGACGAGACTCTGTGACATGAATTATACTGGCAGCTTGGTTCAATTGAAAATAATATAAGCAGATAAAAGTCAATGTCAGTATCTGTAAAAGTATGTCGCAGACAGTATGCCTAAATAATACAAATCATCCAAGTTCATCCAAGAATTTAGATCTTTGATTTGGATTTCCAAGTTCAAGTTTCGATTGTCGCGTAAGTGAAGTGTTGGTGATCAGAAAAATTGTGTTTATGTGATAGGTACGATGGTGAATATTGTGATGCCTAGTGCCTACCTACATGATTTGAGTGCACCAGGGAGTGGTTAAGCTGAACTATCTCACGAAGCCACCATATTCAGTAAGTTGCCTCAAATTATTTAAGTATAGAACAGTCAGCATTTAGCTGCGCTGCACATCCCCGCATACAATTTAAGTGTCTATATTGGGGTACATGCTGGGTAGCTAATTGGCTCACCGTACAACGTACATTATCAACTATTTACTATGTTGAATTGAGATGAAAAACCAAACTTACTCTCGTCGGATCAAAGTTCTGAATAACTTGAATGTTAGGGTCGCATTGTCCAACGAAGATGACTGGGTCTTGAGGATCTAGCACAGGCAGGTAGAAGCAAGATTCGTCGCTCTGGCTGGTCGGCTCGTAGTAGCGCTCGTCTAATACTTGGATGCCCGATATAGCCAGGCTTATTGCGTTTTCTGATGCCTGTGACAGTTGCTTGGTGCGGCTCAGTTTCCAGCTCCATACTGAAAAAAATATCGGTATCAGTTGGGAATTAGGATTGGCGGAATTTTATAATTACTAGTTTATTTTTATAATATCGTAGCTCTAAATTCTATTTCACTGAAAGCTCTTTTTGAACTTGACGTACGAATTTCCACACGTAAATCATTTTCAATTTATCACACTTCCTACTTTAGGTACGATTAGTTTTAACATAAATAACTTATGATTAGAAAAAAAAATGTTATAGCTTTGTGGGTGTAAAAAAAACGAGATAATCAGATAACGATGGTATTTATTACTAAGAGTAATGTTACCTCCTCTGTAATTAGCATCGATGTTGACACAGCTGTAAGCGACGGCGTAGTTGTCATAGTCCGTGCCAATAATCCAGTAAGGGATTTCTATCACTGAAAAAAAAATATGATAAAGGTTTAAGGAACATAAACATGAGATAATACATTAAAATTGTCTAGTTTGATTTAGTTTTGGTCAAATAAAGACTAAGTAGTATATTACAGTTAACTCTTCGTGTGAAGTCGCGAGTATTTTAATCAACCATCACTTCGTTAACAGTATATAAGCCATTTACGTCTAATGTCCGTATTTAGGTAATTTACAAACTTACCAGTAGCTTTTAGTATAAGTTTTATCGATACATATACGTTTTCGAACGCGTTTGCGTTTAGTTTCAATTTGTATGGCAACGCGTAGTTCCTAATAGTTACCACCAGAGGCGCTGTTCGCGTTGCCATACAAATTGAAACTAAACGCAAACGCGTTCGAAAACGTATTGTATCGATAAAACATATACTAGAGCTACAGAGGCCCTAGCACACTAGGTATTATCGCCAGGTGTTACGGCGAAAATGTACTGAGGCTAGGGCCTCTGATGCAAATAGAGGGCGTTTTCACTCAAATGCGCGACTTTTCTCAGAATTTAGTATTTTTTTGTTTTTTCATCATCTCATCTCATTTCTTGATGATCCCGATGAAGAAAAAAATGTCCCCAGTTTTTTATTCCACAGTGTGACTTTTTTTCATACTATTCTGTATGGCGTTAAATAGCGGAATCCTAAAAAATGTATAGAAAATTATGGAGTATACATACATGAAAAACAAAAAAAATACTAAATTCTAGGAAAAAAGTAAAAGTTGCACATTTGAAAACATTTGAGTGAAAACGCCCTAGAACCAATGGCCGTCGGTGTGCAAATTAAGGTTTTCGAGAAGCGACCACGTAGGTACCTACTGAAAGGCAAAGCGTAAGTAAACCCCCCATATGGTGGACTGATGACTTGGTAAAGGTCACGGGAATCTGCGTGTGGCACAGGAATGGTCATTGTTGCACTCTTTGGGGGAGGCATATGTTCAGCAGTGGAGGTCATTCGGCTGATATGTATGAACTTACCAGAACCATCATCACCAATGACGGTGATTAAGAATCGAGCACTATTGTCTGTAGCCATTTGCACCACAGTTGCGTTGGTCTCGTCCAGAAGTAGGTCTATAACTTGGGTAGTGTACAAGCCAAGTGTGTTAGCTGACGTGGCATCAAAGTCGTAGTTGACGCATTGCCCTTCCTGTTGATCTTTGGGGTAGGCGGCGGTTTCGTGCCAAAGTCCAGAGAACTGTAAAAAAAAACAAAAATGGTACCTAACTGCATTTTTACTCTAAGAATTATTATATCACATGGAATCATGATTTTCTTGACTAAAAGGTTACTGATAAATGTCAAAAAAAAGCCCATTAAACTCCAATATTATACGATTGCTTTAGTGTATCCCAACTTTCATGTCATGATTGCTTAACCTCGTAAGGCCCGAGTGGTTTTTTGGACTGTAACAACGGCCCAGTGTTCTGAAAATAGGTCATAAATAACTAACTATTTTGAATTTTTTATCACTAACATAGTTCCTTAAGGTTATTTCGTCGCTACTCTTAAAAAATCTCGTATCTGAAAATCATCAAGTTTCTAGGAGGAACATTAAACATCCTGTAAATCATTGAGATTGATCAAATAAGTTCTTGTTAGTTTCATGAGATACTTTGATAGCCAGTCATTAATTTTACAAATATTCGAATATGTCACGCAAACACTTTTTATTAAATTTATAGTTATTTGTAAGATACAAGATTTTTGTTCTAGTATTGACTGAAAGTTGTTGAGTTACGATAATTTTGCTTTACATTCTATGGTACAAAATGTAACAAAATGTATGTTTTATGTTTATTAAATTAACTAAGTAGACTCTCGTAGAGTAAGTAGGTAACTATAGACAAACTTAAATATTAACGTGTCTCCGTAATAAAAAAAAGATCGGCTCGAATTATCTTTTCTCAACTGTGCATGCAATAAATAAACTATCTTAAAATGAATGGAAGTCTTGATTGCAAATCATCAAATTTTCGTTTTTTAATAGGGACGGGTCCAGAATATAGCTGAGGAATCACTTGATGTTCGGAACTATCATTGAATCTTTGAGGTAGAATAGTCCAGATGTCATCAAAGCGAAATTAAAACTCAATTACTAACAAAATACCTATCACCAGTAGTATTTTTTTTATTACAGGAAAGAAACTAGTTGTGCTGTTAGGCCTGATTTATTTGTCCTAAAATTAGGCCGATGGACCTTACGAGGGAAGCCAAAAAAACTGACACCTTACCCTATTCAAATCAAAATTGGGCACAGCTTGTATGGCATCGTCACATTGTCCCGGGAACATGACAGGTTTACCAGCTTCCACTTCAGGGAAGTAGAAACAGCCGTCTTCTGTATGGTCGCGGTACTGGTAATATTCGTCGCTGAGGACCTGCACGTTGTTGATCGCAGCGTTGATGGCGGCTTCTGAGGCCTGGCTTAGAGTCTTCTGTCGGCTTAGCTTCCAGCTAGATACTGTTCAAATATGGATTATTAGGTATTGCATATTCTTCACTGTTATATTTATCATCACAGTTGTATGTAAGGAATATTAATTAGGTAGGTACTGTAGGTTGATCGAACGTTAAAGTTACGTTTTATAATCTGGTGTAATTGAATCCATCAATATATTTTGTAATTTAGTTCGGTATAATAATGCATATTGAACATAGAATAACAAAAGGCGGGTTGCATCAACAGTACTTTAGTGGAGGGTAAATGATACATATAGGCGACGTACAATCGAATTATTTTGGTTTGATAGTTTTCGATGGTATGACAGCTGCCGGCGCCATATTCAACGATTACCGGCAGGTAAAGCGTGGCACTCTTTGGGGGAGGCTTATGTCCAGCAGTGGACGTCTTTCGGCTGATATGATGATGATGATGAATGATGATGAAAGTGTGGTTGTTGCAATGCGGCCTAAGTAGACTGGCTAGATTATTTATTTATTCTTATTTATTTAAACTTTATTGCACAGTAATAAGTTACAAATACAAAAGGCGAACTTAATGCCATTAAAGCGTTCTCTACCAGTCAACCTTTCGGCCAAACATAAAATAAACATAGCTGGTGCGGGATATGAGAACAACACAGAAATAATGTAGGCAGACAAAGCGGACTATGATGTGGTACCTAATTAAACGGCATCCGAATTACCTGAATCGGCTCATAAATAGCAACTTCTCATAACAAGGGTGAATACAGTAGAATGTTTACGTGTCTTACCTCTTCGACGATCTTCGCCCACATTGACGCAAGAATATACAAGTGCATGGTTATCGTAATCAGTGGTCAAGACCCAGTACGGAGAATTCACGACAACTGAAAAAAAGATCAAGTAAATTTTTATTATACTAAACAAGCATAAATCGTAAGTCAAAAGAGAGTTATTCAAATGTCCAGCGACATGTATCGGGTTGCGAGACATTTGTTTCCTAGTGAATCCCTTGCTTTATTTGCTTCCGTTATGATAGTAGTTAAAAGGTTTAGGTACTCACATTCAGTACCAGCAATGGGGAACGTCACAATCAACTTAGCAAGCCCCTCGTCGTTATCCGGTACGGCTGATCCATAGATAAAGTCCAGTCTTTCGCCTATGACTTGTGTGTTGTACACCTCCACGCCGTCGGAGGTGAGGGTGTAGGTGGCATCTGAGCACGTTCCGTTTTGGAAGTCTTGTGGATAACTTTCGATGTCGTACCACAGACCCATGTACTGAAAAAAAGATAACAGTTGTTTTTTAAATTAATATTATAAAGAGGAAAAGTTTGTGAGGTTGTGAGTTTGAATGAAGGGGTAATCCCCGAAATTATTCATCCGAATCCAAAAAATCTTTGCCTTTAATCGAATTTACAACTTTTAAAACATCTTTCAGTACTTCGTTTGAATCTGTGGGCAACAATTTGGCAGCTTAAGCTTGGCGAAAGAGACAACAGTATGTCCACAAAGAATTCGGCAAAAATGACTTAAGTCTTGCGACGAATCCACTTTAATTTCCCGTCATTGCTTTAGCACCGTCAGTACAAATTCCGACACAGCGCAAAAACATATCATACAAGCACTCGCTAGTTGTGGTTTTGGGGGGTCGCGAAGGAATGTTGATGGTCATGAAGGGCCGTGACACCAAAAAGTTTGAAAAACACTGGTGTAAGGTATCCGAAGACTACGTCGAAGATAAAGCGAAGTAGATAAATAAAATAAGAAAAGTAAGTAGCTCCGGTCGATCATGAAGAAGTTAGTAGTATATCTTTTATGTCATTGCGTATTACACGTAATAGTTGTGGTCAGTAGATATTTATAAGTCTGTATTACCCTCTGAACATCAAAGTTGGTAACAACACTGACGCTCTCATCACACTGGCCGCGGAAGAAAACGGTATTGCCATCGGGTTCAGGGAAGTAGAAGCAGGCGGCGTCGGATTGGTTGACGTCCTGATAGTACTGCTGATCGAGCACATTGATACTGTTCACTATACCATCAATGTTTGTATTAGCTTCGACTGATAAAGTTGTGTCACGACTCATTTTCCAGCTCCATACTACAATAATAAAAAAACAACAATGAGATGTGCACATGTATACATCTCGATACAAATTCGAAAGTATATGTGAAGTTCCCAACTCGCACAGGGCCGGCGTGGGGACTACTACTCCCTCGTGCATAGGAGGAGGCTTGTTCCAAGAAGTGGAACATATAAGCTGATGATGATGATAAAATATGTGTGGATGTTAAATAATTAAAGAAAAAATACGTGATGAATATAATTAAAAGTACAAGCTCCTGACATCGGAAGAAAATGCCAATAAGTAACAATAAAGGAAAATATATTAAATTCACAAAACAAAGGAAGGTTTATTGAACTTGTTGCGAAAATAAATATCTTGGTAATTATTGTCATCATCATCATCATTACTTAAGAGCCTTGCTCTTGTCGGTGGTGTAACCGCCACTTTTCTCTGTCCATAATTCATTAATTGTATAATTCTAATATTCCTTACCCCTTCTCTGATCGCTATTGAGATTCTCGCAGGTGTAAATCAATGCGTAGGAGTCATAATCCGTATCCAAGATCCAATATTCTGATGGCTGGTCAGCTATAAAAGGCAATATAAAAAATCTTAGTACACAAGACAATGACGTAAATTGAAACTGTATTTGGATTGCGCATGACCCTGAATTTATTAGAATCATTTAAGAACTACGAATAAATTGATGTGCGTGTAGTATGATATCTCCAACCCCAAAGAGGTTTGTGTGGAGACTGGCACTTGATTAATAATGATCGCTAGAGTCCGATAGTTTTGTTCAGTTCCTATTAACAAGAATATCTTATAATAAATGCAAACTTGCAATAAATAAATAAATAAATAATAAATAAATAGCAATTTATTTCAGACATTCATCCATAGGTATTACACATAGGTGGGTATATACATAAAAGCAAAAATGATAACAAAGGAAATTTTGAATTTTAAAATAATAAACATAACTAAAAGAATTAACTAAACTACTAATAACTAGGACCGTGAAGGGCCAACCACCTCTTCATCACGGGTGTGTTCCACCTGTCAGCAAACACGTTCAGGATGCTGTTTGTGGTCGTGCGCAGGCGGGTAAGCACGGAGGCACAACGCTTCCTTATGATAGCGTGGAAGTCGTCGGTGCGCGCCGCGGCGAACATGCCGGACGCGCTGCAGCTCCACGGCAGCCGGAACAGCGCCCTGAACGCGTTGTTGTACTGCACGCGCAGTGCGCTGTACGTGCGCTTAGTAAAATTGACCCATAGGCTGCACGTGTAGAAAGACTGACAGTAGGCTCGAAACAACGTCAACTTAACCTCGTCGCTACAACGTGCAAACCTACGAGCCAACATATTGCACCGCACGGACAGCGCTCTGCGCTCTCTCTCTATGTCCATGCCATCACTCATGTCCTCAGAGACCCAATGACCCAAATACTTAAAATGTTTTACCTGAGTCAAGGGAGTTCCACACAAAGTCACCGGGGGCACATCCTCGTAAGGTTTATTACCAACCCTGAAAATTAGGAACTCGCTTTTTCTTGCATTGTATTTGAGTCCGTGGGCCTCCGCATATGACTCACAAACTCGCAGCAAGTCACGCAGCGCACTGAACGAAGGGCACAACAAGACCATGTCGTCCGCATAGTTAATGTTGTTTATAAAAACACCATCAACCGAACAGCCGACCCTGGTAGCAGTTAGTTTTTGGAGCAACCGGTTTACATACAAATTGAAGAGGCGAGGCGAACTCAACCCCCCCTGCCTCACCCCGCACTCCAACCCATATACGTCCGAATGCGCGCCTGCCCACCTCACACTGTTTTTCTGTCTTCCGTACCAGTACCTGAGTATTGTCATGATTTCATACGGTACATCGGTCTCATGTTGTAGCTTATTCCACAGAATGTCATAAGCTACAAGGTCAAATGCTTTTGACAGATCCAAGAAACAGGCAAAGACAGGCGTACCTCTAGCTGTGTAGTACTGAACAGTTTGTTTGAGACAGAGAATCGCACTTTCGGTAGACAAGCTAGGCCGGAAGCCAAACTGCGTATCGTGCAACTCAATGTACTTTTCTAACTGCTTATCAAGCAAACTATCCAGCACCTTAGCAATGACATTAGCAAGCGAGATAGGCCTGTAATTGGACATGTCCGAAGCATCTCCGGTCTTATTTTTGGCAATTGGGACAACCACTGTGTACATCAAACTATCTGGCAGGTAAGAATGGCTGATACATAAGTTAAAAAACAGTGCTAGGACTCTGGGCAGGTGCTTACCAGCATGCTTCAAATGTTCGATGCTGAGGCCATCAAATCCAGGAGACTTACCCCTTACCATTTTTTTGATTATTGACTCCACTTCGGAAGCCGAAAATCTAACACTAATGTTTTCGGGGCAATTCTCAGCATCAAACATTTGACGCGGCGGGACAGTCGGCTGCACACTAAAATGTCGCCGAAAGGCATTTGCAACATCGGAGGGGTCGTGTAAACCAGCCACACTCACAGGGAGACTCGGCTTAGGACAAAGTTTGTTTGTGGACTTCCAGAATTTACCGAACTGTTTTGTAGAATGAAGCTGCGCAACTATATCCATTTTGATTTTGTCTTCATTGTTTTGGCAGAATTTCAATTTAGATTTAAAAATACGCCTAGTCTCACACATTTTAACATACATATCACCACCAGACGGCTTTCCGTGTAATACCCATGTTAGATACCAGAGCCGAGCCTCCCTGTGTGCACTACTGACGTGTTTATTCCAACCAGGTACTTGTTTACATTTTGTTCTCGCTATTTTGCGCTTAGCGTGACAGGTGGAACTAGATTTAGCAGCACAGGAAATTATGTGTAGAATGTCGCTATACATGACTTTTAGTATTAGTTTATGGTCCTCACAGTTACAACGCTTATCACCACATAAGACGAGATCATGCGGTATATGTATATCTTTCAATTTTGAGTTGCAAAGGTCATGAAACAAAGTAATCTGTTCACTGTCGTGCTCGCCCCAAACCAACCCATTACACACCGCACCGGGTGCTGCAATTTTAGACGTAATCTGGCTTAAGTTACACTGAACTAACAAAGGATAATGGTCTGACCAGTATACATCTTGTAAAACTGCAGCACTCAGCACAGTCAGGCGCGCTGCACTTGTTACCACACAGTGGTCGAGCCAGCGTCGCGATCCGTGCGCGTCGCTGACAAACGTAAATGTATCCGCGGGCAATAAATCGATATCAACGCACGTACCTAAATACCGACTCGACATCACTGTTCTCAATTATAGCACTGATTTCGCTAAGGCACTCGGTAAATTCAATAAGATTGTCAGCGGATGCAGTTGGCATGTAAACAGTTATTATTAACATTTGCCGATCACTGAGCTCAACCTTTATCGCCGCTAGGCGCACACTATTACACGTTACTACCGAGACACACGGGAACATAGACTTTCGCCACATTATGGCCACTCCGCCATACGGCCGGCCTCGCAGAACGCCCGCGGCTGTATCTACAGCAGATTTGCCAGTATATGCGAAGTTACTGTCTATACTTCCTAGAAAAGTTATATCGTCAGGAAGTAACCACGTCTCCTGTAGACAAATAATGTCCCCGGTCATACATAACTTCTTCACACATGGTGCAGCGCGAGTAATACTCTTGCAATTATAACTGATGATGTTAGTTACGACGTTGTTCATTTTTAATGTTATTAAATTCAATGAAGCGCCGATATATGACCCCTTCTGGCCAGAAGTCATCTCGCAAAAATAAATCCATTTTATGCTTAGGCACAAAAATTTTGTAAGCATCGTATTCTTTTATTGTTTTCATCTTAATTTTTTCAACTGGGACAGATATTTTTAATTTGTTGATAATATGGTTCTTTAAATCTTCCGCGCTGGCCTCCTTAGAAACATTGTAAATGAAGATAGGTATTTTGGCCTCTGCAGCCTTAAACTTACTATTCGGCTCGACCGTTGCGTTACCTCGATAACCAAAAAATCTGTTTTCCCTTTTTTTCCTCTGAATTGTGATGTTTTCATTGTTGTCATGCGATTTTGGTTTCCAATCACCATCACGAGTGACCTCAGAAAACGTCTTAACCATCGCCGATTGGGCTATGACGCCATCCGACGCGACCGTGTGTCTCGGTGCTAGTACAGCTGAGCCGGGCCGCGCGGGCGACTGCACCTTATGACTCATCGCACTATCCGTTGGCGTTTGAATGGCGCGCGGCGCGGCGGGCTGTACAGCTGATTCGCGTATCTCGGCCGGTGACGGCGATAGCGGCAGTGTGTTTGTGGTACTACCCGCTATGATGGTTTTATAATGAATTTCCTTATTCGGCGATGATGTAGGATGATTAGCTATCGATAAATCCATAGCACAAGTCGGTGGCAAGCCCATAGGTCCACTGTTATAATCAAAGCTGTTCATCAAACATGCCCCTCGTTTTTTGGTGTTGACATTTGATGTAAAGCAGTTTACCATAGACGCTGCTTTCAAATTATCTATATCACACTTTAGCTCCTCGAATTGCTTTATAGAGGCGTATTGGGTCGACATGCAGTCTATATCATGGCGCAAAGCTACGAGGTCCTTAAGAAGACGATTTACATCCACATGATCGAATGTCAACGGGGGTAGCTTACCCAGGTCTCGAGCAACAAAAATCGGTAGTGTCTCAAAATCTACAATTCTTAAGAGCTTCACTATGTCGTCCAGGTGCCGCTGAGATTTATTATCTCCTTTTCGAATTTTCTTTCGAATTTTGGAAGGCACGGAGTCAAATAGCAGATTCTTAGCATCCTCGATCTCACTATCCGAGAAGGCTGTAGCGCATAGCCTCTTCAGACTATCATCACTCATCACTTTAACTCGGTTACACATAAATGCTAACACTTCGTTTATCACGATGTTGCAGGTAGAACATTTTAACACACTCGTCATTTTTATCACGAGACTCGCGACCGTCATCTGACGCGTGCGTGCGAGAACTCTGAATAAATCTGCGTAGACAAAATGTCGATCTAGCCAGGCATAATTTCTAGGAAAACTGGTTTTCTTCGGAAAAAGCGCCAAGCCTAGTTCGGTATGCCCGGTGTTAATGACTTAATCTGAGGTCTTGGAGTAAACTCCATTTATATTTAGTCGAATTGACACTTATATTTTAGTATTTGTAGCTTATGGAAACATTTAATTACCTGAAGGGAATGTGACTAGAAGTTTCCCGCTTCCATCAGTAGTGGCAAGTGTAGCGGAGCCAGTAAGAGTGTCCAGCTTCTCACTGATGACTTGAGTATTCACGACCAACACAGACAAGTCTTGTTGCACCGTGTACGTTGCGTCGTTACAGGTGCCGGTTTGGAAATTTGATTGGTAGCTCTGGATCAAGCGCCATCTTCCTTCGTACTTGAAATAAAAGTAACATTGTTTATTTTCAGAGGACTTCCCTGACTTATGACAATACAAATCTCTTCAGCCTCTTTATGGGTCCCTATTTTAGATATGTACTCGTAACAAGGACATTTCATATAAGAGGGTCGTTATGCTGTAGTTGATTTTTAATTGATTTTAATTTCACCTCAAGACAGAGCGACAGTTATGTACTGCAGTCATTCTTCCAGGTTTGGAGGAGATACGCTTTGGTCAGTAATAAATAAATTCTTCTTGGGACAGTTGCATGTAATCACAGGCTCCCTCTATTACCATATGTAATGTTATTTGAATTACACACTCGTCGAATCAAGTCGCCAAGTAAAGCTTACTGTACATGCATAACTTTGACCAGAATGTTGTTGTACCTGAACCAGAATACTTACGCGATTCGGTTCAAAGTTGGAAACAACAGGTATGTTCTGGTCACATTGTCCACGGAAGATAACAGGGTCGTCCGGGCCCAAATCGGGAAGGTAAAAGCAAGATTGGTCCGATTGGCTTGTAGATTCGAAGTATTGGTTGTCCAAAACGCTGATACTGGACATAGCCTGCGTGATAGCGATTTCAGAGGCGGCGGACATCTGCCTAGTGCGGCTTAGCTTCCAGCTCCAAACTAGAAAAAAAGGACAGTAGAAATTGAATAGTCAAGGTTATTGCCTTCAGAGATCCACCCAACTGGGAATGCGACAGGACTCCGATAAACGTTATGATTAGGACAACAACTTGTTATATCTCTGTGAGACAGCTGAGTCCTTCGATGACCCAGAACAGACTGCCAACAAGTTGCATGCTCGTAAACATACTATCCAAGATAATATGGACCTATAGAGCTTTAATCTAATAAAATGACAGTTAAATTTCGTTGTTGATTAATACAAGAAAATTACCTCCTCTGTAGTTGGCGTCGATGTTAACACAGCTATATGCCAACGCATGGTTATCGTAATCCGTGGTAATAATCCAGTAAGGAATCACAATATCTGAAAGTAACAAGCAAAGAAAATGGACATACTTTTGGTAAATGATAGCAGAAAGAAGTCAACCTTTTTAGGAAATCATATTAATACATATATTATGTTATGTACTTACTGTTGCCAGCAGAGTTAATGGTGATGGTGAATCTGGCGCTGTTGTCACTGGATGTCCGTACTACAGTCGCGTTAGTCTCATCAAGCAGCAGGCCAATGACTTGTGTGGTATACAGACTGAAGGAGTCAGTGGTGGTAATAGTGAAGTCATAGTTAACGCACGTGCCCTCTTGCTCGTCTTTGGGGTAGGCGGCTGTCTCGTGCCATATACCCGAAAACTAATTTAAAAAAGTTGGTTTATTGCTTGTCAAAATAACTAGAAACTTAAAGTATACCTATTGATATTTCAGTGACAAAGTTCACGTTTACAACTTTACACACACGTAGAGGACGCAAACAAAATAAAGTTCATAAATCGATATGTACTTGAAAAAAAATTACAAGATTTCACTGTGGCTTGGCGTTATGTAATTTTATTTACTAATCCTTGCAGTCCTTAAGAGTCCCCAGGAAGCTCGACACAAGTCGGCTCCCCATACAAACACGCCACGCTACACGCTACAACATTTTGACAAAAAAATGATAAGCCGGTGGGAATCAAGGTCTATTGTGACATGGTGTCCAACATATCATTGAGCAAGGAGAGAATTCGTCTAACTTTTTCTTCAAGGGCTGTACAAAATGGTCCTCAAGTTACTTGAAACATCAAGCAAGTGGCTGTACCGAGTCTACTAAAACTTACCCGATCTAAATCAAAGTTGCTCTCAGCTTGGATGCTATCATCGCACTGTCCCGGAAACACCACGGGTTTACCGGCCTCTGGTATCGGGTAGTAGAAGCACCCCTCATCAGTGTGGTCCCTGTTGCCGAAATATTCCTGGCTCAGCACTTGGACATCGTCAATTACAGCGTTGATGGCGGTTTCGGAACCTTGAGATAGAGTCTTCTGTCTGCTCAGCTTCCAGCTTGTCACTAGAGAAAATAAACATTATTTTGGAAAGTTTAATCGTTCACGTTGTATATCAATATATTAGTATCTATCGAGTAAGAGCGAAAATCTACATGTGTCTTTGGATTACCGGTGTGGACACAAGAAAACATTTGGGTGGATTGCAAAAAAATTGTACATAGTTAAGAGCCTTAATCTAATCTAAGCTTTAACTTTTTTCCATTGTGTAACGGCAATTACCCATACATTTTATATGGGTAACTTACGTTACACAAAGGAAAAAAAGTTAAAGCATAGATTAGATTAAGGCCCTTAATTATGTACAATTTTTTTGCAATCCACCCAAATGTTTTCTTGTGCATTGCATCTTCAAACCTGCGGCGTTACCACGAACTTCGAATGTCGAACTTCGTATATCTCCGTCTCTGTCGCTCGAGTACTATAAACCATAAGTGCGATAGAGACGGAGATATACGAAGTTCGAGATTCGAAGTTCGTGGTTATAGCTCTGTCTTTATTTCAAAGGCTTATTGCCTTCAATCTATTTTTTTTCATTTTGTATTTGTTAGTGTCTAGAAATAATTAACCCGCAAGCAAAAATGCTATCAGTATTTTTATAATGAAAACATGTTTGAGTGCACAAATTTGGAGACTTACTACCTGAATACAAAAATATATGCATCAGGAAATAACGGCATTTTAATTAAATATTTACGACCTTGAGATAATATTGAATTTCATCTGGCCTATAGAAAGGTTTATTCATTAACAAAAATAAGTGGATTATGCGCGTATCCCAAAGAAGGTATATAGACGTAGTCAATTATAAAATAAAGAAAGTTTATACCATTTTCGCCTGATTTTTACGGAATTTATGAAGATTACTTTTCATAATTTTTTACCGTATCGGTATTTTTTGGTGTAAAAATATAGCTGATATCGATATATTGTTGTGTTTTCATAGAGCGAAACCGTAAAGTTCTCAGGGTAAATGGCCGATTAGAAACTTCTGGTCATGATTTTTTCTTCTCACTCACCTCTACGAGAGTCTTCGCTGAGATTAACACATGCATAAACTACGGCGAAATTGTCGTAATCCGTATCCAGCACCCAGTATGGAGAGGTAACAGAGACTGTATAAAAAAGAAGAAATAAGAGTTAGAAAAACATGTTGAAAATACCACTAAACGAGCGAGCGAAGCCAACGAAGTTCTCCGTTTCAGCTTAGGCAAAAATGCTTTCGTTAGTCAGTTCTACAGCTCGCGTTTCTCAACTGATTATCGTCAAATTTTGTGAGTAGGTTCGATAATTACGTATATAATATTTTTTGTCAAAACAGTAAAAAAAGACCGATTCACGAGGTCTACAGCACACAGAACCACTTGATATAGTGTTCGATTATGTGCAGTAAGATTAATGTGACTCAAATTAAAGTGACGTAGCTAGGATTAAATCTGGCCAAACCAGCGCGAGCTGAATTTTGACAAGGTAAATTCAACGTTCGGCTTCTACACCAGGAAATTTGAGCGGATAACGCTTTGTTCTGTGATGGAATAGCAGCTAATAAAATACAATTTAATACGACTACAAATGGGTACTCACAGTTAGTTCCAGCGATTGGGAATGTGACAATCAGCTTAGCTAACCCATCCTCGTTATCGGGTACCGCGCTTCCGTAGAGGTAGTCCAAGGTTTCGTTAACGACCTGTGTGTTGTATACCACGACTCCGTCTTCAGTTAGAGTGTAGGTTGCTGTAGCACATGTACCATCTTGGAACTCTTGAGGGTAGCTCTCGATGTCGTACCACTGACCCATGTACTAAAAAAGGAATAAAAGGTGTTTTTGCGTGGAGTAATGTGACGTCCAGGCAACAGCAGAAGTATCAGGTCAAAGTGGAGATGATCTGCACAACTCATGTCTATACTATAAGGCAATCAGTTTTTTTAGATCATATCGCACTCTTAGTATGCGTAGCTACTTCTGCTGTGGACTGTACAAGGTCATGCCTATTAAAGATATCCTGTGAAACTCATAGAGCCTATCAGCTCTGAGGTCTGTAGAAGGGATATTGTTATCATTAAGCGATTGTCCTAAGTTGTTACGACTGATGCTTACTCTAGTAACATCAAAATTAGTCACAACACGGATGTTCTCATCACACTGCCCTCTAAACTGAACCGCGTTGCCGTCAGGGATGGGGTAGTAGAAGCAGCCCGCATCCGTATTATCGACTTCGTCGTAGTAGCGGTTGTTAAGGACGTCAATTCCGTCAATTATTTGGTTGATGGTGGTAATAGCGGTCTGTGACAGTTCTCTGGTGCGACTCATCTTCCAGCTCCATACTGAAACGTTCAAATATCAAATTATCATCAAATTTTTGCAACGACCGCTTTAGCCTAGTTGGTAGTGACCTACGTAGCAAGAGGTCCTGGGTTCGAATTCCGGTAAGGGCATTTGTTAATGTGATGAGCACGCATGGATGTTTTTTACTTATCTATATGAATAAGTAGGTTTATCGTCGCCTAGTACCCATAGTACAAGCTTTGCTTAGTTTAGGACTAGGTCAATTTGTGTAAGATTGTCCGCAAATATTTATTTATTTAATTGTTTATTTTTGACAAGCAACGTTTTGACTATTTGCTTTGGTATTGGTAATAGCACATCTACAGTACACTAGAGTGTCATCTTAATAGCGCTACATATATTTCAGTTATATATAAGTATCCCTGTGTATTAATAATTTTGTCTTTAATTTTTAATTTGATTGGGTAACGCAAATTAAACAGTTACAAAATAACCATGTTAAACAATATCTTACCTCGTCTCCGTTCGTTGTCAATGTTCACACAGGAATAGACCAAGGCAAATGAATCGTAATCCGTATCAAGAATCCATAATTCTATTGGCCCTTCAGCTAAAAATGAACTTTTTATTAATATGCCGTATTTGTTTTAAGTCATTGACTATAAAACTAAGCTTTTTTGTGCATAAGCGGATGATCTTATATTAATAGTGTCATAATATTGTAGTTATTTTTATATACAATAAACTATTTCAAATAGTTTTTTTTTATCATTTTAATTATTAATCTGTTTTAATTAAACACCTGTTAGCTAGCTTACCACTAGGGAATGTAACAAGCAATTTCCCCTCATTGTCCACCGATGCCAGAACAGCCGACCCCTCGATGGTGGCCAATCGTTCATTCACAACCATCGTATTGACCACCAGCACCGATTCTCCTTGTATTGTATACGTGGCATCGTTGCAAGTACCGTTTTGGAAGTCAGATGGGTAGCTCTCTATAAGACGCCAGCGTCCCGCGTACTATGGAAAACAGGGTAGTCTTAATTAAAATATTACACCTTATTGAAAACTTAATTCCCTTAGTCATCTGTAATTCACTTTTCTGGTCGTCTGTCGAACAAACTTCATATAATGCGTAACTTTTGGATAGGTGGTTCTTTAACAAAATGTGAAACTTTGCATTTCCATTTTACAATATTGTGGTTACTTGTACTCAAATATCAGTGAGATTCTATAGTGGCCTTAGTTTGCTTCTATTTAAATATTTTATGGTTCCGTATGCATCTACTCGTAGTTGAAATTCACAATAGCTGGTTGTGGCGCTGAAAATTGTGCTCTGCCTACCCTTTCTGGGAACTCAGGCGAGTACGTATGTAATCAAGTTGATAAGACTAAAATAATTTACCCTCTCAGCATTAAAGTTCTGCACGACATGAATATCAGATTGGCACTGTCCAACCAAGACGACTGGTTCCCCGGGCTCTAGAACGGGTAAGTAAAAACAGGCTGGGTCAGACTGGTCAACAGGCTCATAGTACTCGTTGCCTAGTACATCGATGTTTGCTATAACTCCATTAATGGATGTGTTGGCTGCTGCCGACAATTGTTTGGATCTGCTGAGCTTCCAACTCCAAACTGAAATTAAAAGTATCATTAGGTCGTCAGTTTTTGAGCGTTAGGTGTTCGGATTTATATGCACTGTATCTATCGGTATAAGAAATTAGTTCATCGTTGAGCATTCATGGAACTTACCTTGTTTAGTTTGAAGGTAGGGATCTGTTTCTGGTGCGTAAGTTTGCTAATTTAATTGTAAAATTTCATATAAACCATATATATTTGGGGTTATTTTCAAATCACGGTAAAGGCAAAGTGCTACTTACTTCCTCTAAAATCGCTGTTGATATTCACGCAGCTATAAGCCAATGCGTGGTCATTGTAGTCAGTGCTCAAGATCCAATATGGAATTTCGATAACTGTGAAGTAAAAATTAATACAGGTTTGAAATCACGTCAACCAGCGCCACGTCAGCTCTAAAAATCAGGAGGAACAGTAAATCGTATACCTCGACCATCATCTGTCACTATTGTTATAACCAATCTGGCACTTCCATCAGCGGAAGAAAAAGCGACGTTCCCACTGGTGACTGACAGGAACTGGTCCACAATTTGCGAAGACTGCAGGTTTAGCGTGTTGCCAGTGCCTTGTGTGAAGTCATGGTTGATGCACTCTCCGCTTTGCTCGATCTTGGGGTACGTTTGGATTTCATGCCAGACGCCTTGGAACTGTACGGGAAACGTTAACAGTCATCAATAAAATGATTACAATGTCTGAGTGATATAGCTACAAAGTCAAAGAGGATAATTATAATGGATTCGAGCGTGTAGAAATGGTGTGTAAGTATATAGTATATGTGATATGCGCAATTTGTGACGAACGGTTGTGACGATGAGTGTGGCGTGGCAAAAATGTGAAAGTGCCTTCATTTAGTTTCAGACTAAAATAATAATGGGTTGATAATGCTTTTTCAGAAGATTATCGTCATCGCGTCCGGCAATCATAATTCATAATCATTTATTCTGCTAAAACATACACACAGATTGTACAATTGACATGTCAGTGGTAATAAAATTACATGTATGTATGTTCCGCCACTAGGTATATGGCATGCAAAACTTTCTGTTCTACTAATTTATCATTGACTGCTTTGTATACACTGGTCATTTTCTTCAAACATTGAACACGTATCAACTCATTGTATATTATGGTTATGCGAGCTTCTTTGTTGCTAACTTCAAGATGATATTGCTTGAATGCTAGTTTTTGTATACCCTAAACCAACTACGAAAGTACAAAAAAACACGTTTAAGGCTCGACAGTCAACAGGGGCAGCGTTTTCGAGTTTTTTAAAACAATCTCAGACGTAGAAAATAGGGTTCAAAATCTAAAAAAAAGATACGTATTACTTAAGGATCTAATCTAGTCAAAGTCGCATTCAGTTACGCGATCTAATGAACTTCACTCGATAGAAAAAAATCCCAAAGTTACCTCTTTTTGTAAAGTTTATTCAATATTATGACTAAACTATAGATATTTTAAATTATTTTTTTGTACTCAAATAAAGTAATTAAATATTTATAGACAAATTCGCAGAGTTTGAATAGATACAATTATTATCTTAATTACTATGTTTAAATACCTACAAAATGCGCGAGCGCGGAGGCTCGGCAGGCCCGATCAGTCGCGCGCTGGCCCATACGGACGACGACTCAAGGACGTTAGCGGGTGTACAAGCCTTAAGGATTTTAGTGTCCAGATATTCTTCGTATGCCGGGAATAAATAAATAAAATAAATAAATAAATACGTATTACGGGACAATCTTACACAAATCAACCTAGGCCCACGGTAAGCTCAGTAAGGCTTATGTTGTGGGTACTAGGCGATGATATATATAATAGATACATAAATATAGATACTTATATACATATATAACATCCATAACTCAGGAACAAATATTCGTGATAATTACACAAATAAATGCCCTGACCTGACGGGAATATCGTGGAATGTGTTTAAAACAATATAAAGCCTACATTGTTTAAATTAAAGTTGGGAACAGCAGCGATACTGTCATCACATTGTCCTGGGAATACTACAGGCACTCCAATCTCTGGTTCAGGGAAATAGAAGCATCCATTGACAGTTTGGTCTCTCTGTTGGTAGTAACGGTCATCCAAAACGGGTACTGTACTGATAACAGCATTGATTGCTGAATTAGCTTCGTTGGACAGTTGCTTGGTTCTGCTGAGCTTCCAACTCCATACTGAAAGTAGAAATCAATAATTTGAGAAAATCAGTAGGTACAAAGAGAGAATAGCTGTAATTTTTTTCATAGTCATAGGGATAAGTATACGGTGTAAAAAAGTTGTAATTTGTTTTTATAGACAGTGATATGATCATTTTATTCAATATCACACGGCACAGTAAAAGTTACATATAAACCTAAAAATTTGAGTTAAGTAGACATGTTATGAATCTTGCAGTTATAATTTTGTAATGTAAATAAGATTCTGACTAAAAAATCGTTTTTGGTACAAGCTTTTATTGCTAACTGTACTTTTCTGCATACCGTCACCAACTACTCATTGAGAGGATTCTAACAAGCCCAAACTCAACGGGGTTACGTCGGTTAAGTACTGAATTCCCATGGCCACCTTCTGTGTCCATCATTAGATCAGCTCGATGGTACCATAATATTGAATTGTCATCCAAACTATACGTTTACCCAAAATTTCAGCTCAATCGATTGAACATATCTGCTTCAAAATTGAGTTGCAAGATTCCACCCGAACAAACATAGTTACATACATAGTTACGTAGTTAGTTAGGTACATACCTACATTGCAAGTTAATAAAAAGCTCGTAAAAAGGGCTTCCTTAACACAATGTTGCATAATAAAGAAAATTATTGTTTTTATAAGTTAGTTTCGTGGTATTCATACCAAATATCATTCATAATATTATAATGTTGCGTGGCAGGTTCTACAGTCGAGTTCTTCAATATACCTAAGTATATCCGTTCCCAAACGTTCAAAAATATCTGATCAACTTTATTTCTATCAACAAAAAAGATGTGGCTAACATATTTTCGATCACTTTGTCCTTTAAAATATTTTAATTCTCGACTGTACAGTCAACCAATTTGATTCCAAGGCTATCAGAGAACCTTGCCGTTGTAAATGCTATGTCAAAACGGGTTACTAGGATTATTGCGTCGCTATGTAGCAGTTAAAATCTTATTTATGGTTAAAATGACAGGGTTCTACGGTGGCCTAAGAATCAAATTGGTTGACCGTACATCATCGACAGGGCACGGACGCGGGCCCGACTTGCTCACGCAGTCACTGTCATGGCGGCACCCGGCCGGGACTGTTCTGTGATTGATTAGGAGGGTAGTTTTGAATTGAATCGCCATCGATATACCCCCTCGTCACACTAGGGAGGTTGGTGGTATAGTTCTTATAGGTAACAAAAGTTACCTGATCTGGTGTCGGCGTCAACATCGAAGCAAGTGTAAACTACAGCGTAGGAGTCATAATCGGTATCTAACACCCAGTAGTCGGTGGAGACAGTGACTGAAACAAACATGTATAATTTAATTTTAAAACGCAAAATCTATGCACGTTGCTTAAGAGGGCGCTCGTTTTTTGGTCAGGAATAAGCGAGAATGACGGATTTTTGACGTTGTAATTCTAAGAAACGGAGAGCTTTTTCTAGATTTTGATTAATTATTTGCATAGGTAAACTCCTCATATTGGTCCTAGCCGCCTCCAATTTACGAAGAACTGAATACTTTAACCGAAAATACCCGATTACCGACAGTAGTTTTCTGAAGAGAGCGCAGAGTCATAAGTTTGAGCCCCTAATACTCCATGATGTTATATGAGAACCTACTTGTTTTTTTCTATTTTCACTAGCGTAATATGTTGCCATTGCGCCTAGCCGCCTCGAATTTTCCTTATTCTGCACGTATATATATGTAAACTGTTCTCAATTACACCATATTTGTCAACAAAATGGTACTGAAAACTCAAGGATTTTCTCATTATTGTTGAATTATTTTTGTATTGAATCTTACACAACATTAAAGTTCATGCTTGTACCAACAAGATCCAGTCCAAAAAATATATCTTTTGTCAAAATTTATATTTATAAATAATTATTCAAAACTAGTATAAATTTACCGTCGCGCGGGAATATATCTCAGTACCGGCTGAATAGCCCTCCGAGACAGACGTGTAGTGTGTTTATTTGTGGCTATTCACAAAGCTAACCGGCCACTCTTCAGATAAAATAATATTATTTTGATCTCCGACTAGGCATAGTTGTTACCAACCTCGGGGTCAAACTATACTGGGGAT
The DNA here is from genome assembly GCA_963854355.1 of Epinotia brunnichana. Lineage (NCBI taxonomy): Eukaryota > Metazoa > Arthropoda > Insecta > Lepidoptera > Tortricidae > Epinotia > Epinotia brunnichana. The sequence continues at coordinate 16,352,453 of OY977952.1, forward strand.
ACATTCGTGAGGCTAATCGAGACAAGTTATGAATTGCATAGCTGCCATATATGACGTAGTGTAGCGAAAAGGCTCAAACCCACCGGATACGTAACATTTAAAATTGAACCTTCTACCTAAAACAAAAGTCATACATTTCAATGGTGATGTCTTGTGGGTTGGATCCTTTTGTCTAAACTACGCGTTCTATAGTCAATTATTATTGTACGAGTGATCGTGATACTTGATAGATTTAATTTATTTACTAGTTAGTCCAGTCATCGGAATTCTCGTAACATTTTTGAGCTGTCATGGGGACTTCTCGTTTATCGACTTCTGATACAAATATTTTGTCGATACATTATAGAGCACAACACAACATATCAAAGAAGATTAAAAGTAGAGGTAAACAACAGGCGGTCTTATCGCTAAAGACCGATCTCTTTTAGATAACTTTTGACTTTCTGAAAATGTTAAATAGAGATTTGCAATGAAATCAATGAAAAATTAATAGTTAACAATTTTACATTTAATCAGTTCAGTTCAGTAAAATTCTTCTTTGTTACCAGGTACACGTTTTTAGGTTTCCGTACTCAAAGAGTAAAACGGCACCCTATTACTAAGACTTCGCTGTCCGTCCGACCGTCCGTCTGTCTGTCACCAGGCTGTATCTCAAGAACCGTGACAGCTAGAGAGTTGAAATTTTCACAGATTATGTATTTCTGTTGCCGCTATAACAACAAATACTGAAAACAAAATATTTTTTTTTAAGGGGAGCTCCCATACAACAAACGTGATTTTTTTGCCGTTTTTATAGATAATGGTTCGGAACCCTTCGTGCGCGAGTCCAACTCGCACTTGGCCGGTTTTTTTCTTACGATGTGAATCACTTGATACATGTTTTTTGATATTATGTTTTTTGAACTGTTTCAAATTAACATAACAAACAGAACAGTGTATCACGGAATCTTGTTCTTTATAAACCAGTTCCGGGTACGTTTCTAACCATTTACCAATAGTAGATTTACGAGGCATTCTCAATTTGAACGAGTGATTGACATAATAATAATAATAATCAGTCAACGTAAGGCAGCTTGTGGCGGGCTGTTAGGGAGTAGCGACCCTACGTACCTGAGTGCCCCTGGGGGTGTCCTGTGGTCAGGCTGAGCTGATCGGGTGGTTGGTTGGACAGGCCCCCCACCTCTGGCTTGCCTTAACTGGCTGTCCAGAGTAAAGTCGCAAGAGCTGTTGCTCGAGGGTAGATTAGGACACCTAAGTGGCGAGTTGGCTATATGTTTAAAGTCCAGTGCCACCTCTCTACCCCCCCAGCCTCTCTGACTGGTGTTGCCCTTAGGCAATTTTTTAATGTCGCTAATAATAGGGGCCCATCTAGCAGTTGGCGAGTCACCGTCTGCCAGAGATAAAAAATGAGACAGTTTATTAGGCAGGCGTCCGATGTTTCACCCAATAGCCCAGCCACTAGTCCATCATTTTCACCCAATAACCCGTTTTCTTTAGATTCCATCAACCAGCAATAGTCCCTATACACCCCAGCGGGTGCTGTCTCTGTGTGCGTCCCATGACACGGGCAGGGACAGCATCCGCTCGGTGTACTCCTTGCATTTCATTAAATTGTCAAAAGGGCCTCTACGTGTTGGCTCAGTTGGTACTTTGTAGGTACCTAGCCCCACGCACGCCTCCCAAAGGTCCGGGACATCATTGTCCCGTGAGCGGGAAAGACATACATAATAAATAATAAATCATTTATTCACAGGCGAAACATAACCCAAAATACAAATACAAGTTTGACAAGATACTTATTTAAAATTAAAATGTTAAACTAAAACATCAAAAAAATGATCCCCTTGTTCTTCGTACATTACTGAGTTACATTACTAGTAATGTACAAAGAAAAAATAGTCTTCGTTCAAAACTGGGTAATGTAGGAAGAAACTTTCGTTCTTTGCACATTACTAGTTCCGTTGGTATGTTGCCTCCAGGCCCTAAGCTAAGTCTAAGAATTTCTTAGATACCAACCGCTGCAATGATGATTGTACGGCATAGCTATTTAATTAATATCAAATGCTGCTCTGTAAACTCTTGATTTATTTATTTAAACTTTATTGCACTATACAACGGAAAGTAAAAATGGCGGACTTAATGCCATGAGGCATTCTCTACCAGTCAGGCATTTTAATTTGATTGAATTGATTGTGCCCCTTCGGCCGTTTTCTAAACCGTTAAAGAGCCATTTATTTTCTTCCACCATTGCTCTCTTCAACGGATTTGCGTTTTCCATATTGGTTGACCAAGGTTAGAGAAATTTCTTAGATACCAGATTTATAATTCCACGCACAATTGTTAGCTATCTGACGCCTAAGTGAAGTTCTTAAATGTTTCATCATGCACAGATAGCCAATATCGGAAAATAGGGCTCTCCAGGTCGTTGTAGATGACCTTGAGGATCTCGTCCTGAGAGCGCCCCAGCCTGTCCCAGAAAGCGGCAACTCTCGCCCTCATTACGGCGAAGAAATCTGGCACCCGCGCCTCAGCGAACATGCTGGACGCGCTGCAGTAGCGCGGCAGCCGCATGAGCGTGCGAAATGCATCATTATATTGCACCCTCATGGTGCTGTACGACTTTCGCATAAATTTAGACCACAGTTGGCAAGTGTAGAAACACTGACAAAATGCATTGAACAATGTCACTTTGACTTCGTTGCTACACTTACCAAATCTGCGTGCCAGCATGTTGCAGCGGACTGATAAGGCCCTCCTCTCCCGGTCAATATCCTTATCGTCTTTCAAATCCTCGTTTAATTCAATTCAATTCAATAGTTTTATTTCAGACCATGTGATAGTGCATATACTGTTAGTAACAAAATAAACTTAAAACTATGTTAGCAATTATTATTATACATTTTTAAAAAAGCGGCCAAGTGCGAGTCGGGCTCGCACATGAAGGGTTCCGTGAAATAAATTGCGGTTTACGATTTATGACGTATTAAAAAAAACTACGTATTAGATCTCGTTCAAACCAATTTTCTGTGGAAGTTTACATGGTAATGTACTCAGAGCATAGAATACTATATAATATATTCATACATCTGTGGTAATGTACATCATATATATATTTTTTTAGTTTTATCATTCTCTTATTTTAGAAGTTACAGGACACACATTTTACCACTTTGGAAGTGTCTTTCGCGCAAACTATTCAGTTTAGAAAAAAAATATTTTAGAAACCTCAATATCATTTTTGAAGACCTATCCATAGATACCCCACACGTATGGGTTTGATAAAAAAATTTTTTTTCAGTTTCAGTTCTGAGTATGGGGACCCCTAAAACTTAATGTTTTTTTTTCGATTTTTGTGTGAAAATCTTAATGCGGTTCACAGAATACATCTGGGTCATTGTCAGTCACAAAAAAAAAATCATCTTTCCGGTGGTCAAAAGTTACGGGCTTACGCTCACATATAATATGTTTTTCTCACATAGGATTATAGAAGGGGCAACGCCGTTTATGCGGATTCAGAGATCAACCAAAAATTAGGCTTTATAGCCCTTAACTTTGGCAATGTCCACCGAAGAGACGCGAACCTAAATCTGACAATGACCCATCTACTTACCAAGTTTCAACAGTATAGCTCTTATAGTTTCGGAAAAAAAGTGGCTGTGACATACGGACGGACAGACAGACAGACAGACGGACGGACATGACGAATCTATAAGGGTTCCGTTTTTTGCCATTTGGCAACGGAACCCTAAAAAGAACTGCAGTACTAATTGACATAAGTCAAAGTTGAACAGTTTAGGAGACGTCAGGCCCCCCTGCCGTACTCCACATTCCAACCTGTAATCTGTGGACAAAGTCCTGGCCCATCTCACCTGGTTTAATTGGTTTTGGTACCAGTACCTCAACAAACCTGTACAATCACCCGGAATATCTGCTTCCTCCAGTTTTGCCCAGAGAATATTGTAGTCCACTCTGTCGACGGCCTTGGAGAGGTCCAGGAAGCAGGCATAAATCGGTGTTTTTCTAGCCGTGTAGTACCCGACAGTACTACACGGCTAGAAAGTAGTAGTGCCAGACAGCAAATTATTATTCTTATTACTGACAACTTTAAAACTTGTTAGTTTATTTTATACAAAAATAAGTTGCTGTCAAAATGTTCATTTTTGGTACAAGCTTTTATTGCCGACTGTACTTTTCTGCATACCATCATCAACAACTAATTGAGACGATTATAACGAGCCCAAACTCGATAGGGTTGTGTCGTTTTATTGCGGAGTTCCTATGGCCAACTTCCTGCTCCAGCATTAGATCAGCTATAAATCATCATTATATTGCATTGTCATGCGATATACACATGCATGCAAAATTTCAGCTCAATTGGATAACGGGAAGTGACTGAAAAATGAATTACAAATTTTGACGGACAACTTACATACTTACATATTTACATACATACGAACAGTGCAAGTTAATATAAAGCTAGTAAAAAAGAATGAATATACTTTGTCATAGTATTTTAATATAAATAGAAAACATGTGCACAAAAATCAAATACTTACTTTGTTCAAGTTAGAGCATCATGTTAGCGAAGTAATGTTTATCACTTTTTAGTGCAAGTATCAATATCGGTCACGGAGCGAATTCCAACGGTGCGCTATACAGCTATTTGCATCGGCAAGCTCCGCGGTTAGTTCTATCCCGATCGCACTTACGTATAGCTAGAAAGGGACGGCACCCGCGGCTGGTGCGATCTAGCTGTGCATGTGGGGGTTAGGTACGTTTGTGTGGGTGGTAGTAGTATTTACACACACAAAAGCACTACGCCTGTCAAAATACCGAATTCTGAGCGAGCGCTTTTTTGAAGAGCACTCTTAATTGATGTTGAGATGGCGCTGATGTACATTACAACTCTAAACGAAAAAAAATATTAAATGAAGTATTTGTTCTTTTTATCATATCGTTTAAAATTTGATCGTGGTAACTTCCACGTTAAATTGACACAAAACAAAAATATTTAATAAATAAAATAAATTATTTCGTTTAGAGTTGTAATGAACATCAGATCCATCTCTCTCGTTAATCTAAAACCACCTGATAATATGGTTCGATTAGAATGGGTCAAGCGCATAGCTTGCCCATTAGAGTGGCCCATAAAGGCTGTGAGTGAGCCTTTCAAGGAAATACAGAGAGGTCGCTACTATGTAGTAGCGGCGGCGATTGTAATGGATAGATACGCTACATCTGTTATAATATCTTGGTAGCTCATAGTGAGAGCACTGTACCGGCAATACAGAGGTCACAAGTTCTAATTATAAACGATATGATACAGGGAACAAATAGGTATAATGGAAAAATAAACCATCCAACACCAAGATGGTTTATTTTTCCATTATACCAATTTGCTCCCTGTATCATATCGTTTATAATTAGAGAGTGGTATTTTTTTATGGAATCGCACTAAGTATAGGCAGACCACATAACTCAGTCGTAGCCTGCGCGGGAGTGGAGGTAGGACGATAAACGGCCGCGGGCGACGCGCGGGAGGTCGGTATAATCACTAATCACTTTCTAAATAGACCCTTAATAAAAGTTGTTCTGTTTTTGTTGTTCTTGCTACAATGTATGTTTTTGACTATACCGAGTCTTTCACTGGCACAATTTCATTATTTTAATATTCTATATACATAATTATCTATGACTAGGTGACCTCGCGGCTCCGCCCGCTTGTTATAAAGAACCCAGGCAGAGCGGCGGTACAAAATATAGTCAATGTCGATCCCGCCGATCCATTCTATATAAATAAAATAAATGAAAAAGGATTTTTCACACCTCTCATTCAGAAAAGTAAGTTTTGGTCCCCGACGAGAGGGAGCAAAATGCTACTTTTCTGTTCAAGCTACTTTTTTAATTTATTCATTGGCTTGTAGCATTTACGCAATGTGCCAATAGAATCTTGATAAAATAATCGATTGTAATTTCATCGTAATCGACAAACGTATATATATCATCATCATCATCATCATCATATCAGCCGAAAGACGTCCACTGCTGGACATCGGCCTCCCCCAAAGAGTGCCAAAATGACCGGTCCTGCGCCACCCGCATCGAGCGGACTCCCGCGACCTTTACCAGGTCATCAGTCCACCTTGTGGGGGGGCCTACCCACGCCGCGCCTTCCGGTACGTGGTCGCCACTCGAGAACCTTTCCGCCCCAACGGCCATCAGTTCTACGTGCAATTTACGTATATAGGTATACATATATATAGGTATATATGTTATTTTTTTGTTCTTTTTTTTGTTTTGTTTATTTTTCTTTTTGTTCTTTTTTTTTGTTTTTTTTTTGTAATTTTTTTTTGTTTTTTTTTTGTTTTAATTGTTTTTGTTTTTTTTTTCTGGTTTTTGTTTTTATTTGTTTTTTTTTGTTTGTTTCAGTTTTTGTTGTTTTTTAAGTATTTTTTTCTTTTTGTTCGTTTTTGTTCGTTTTTTTTGTCTTTAGTTAGTTTTTTGTTGTTTTTTGTTATTTTTTGTATTTTTTTTTAGATTTTTTGTTTTTTTTGTTTCGTTTGTTTCAATTGTTTTTTTGTATTTATTTTCTGGTTTTTGTTTTTTTTCTAGTTTTTTGTTTGTTTTTTTTGTTGCTTGTTTTGCCGTTTTTTTTTTGGTTTTTTTTGTTTTTTGTTGCTTAATTTTTTTAATTTTTTTTTTTTAATTTTTGTTTGTTTTTGTTTTGGGTTTTATGCTGTTTTTTTTTTATTTTTGTTTTTTGTTTTGTTATCTTTCTGGTTTTTTTGTTTTTTTTTGTATTCTTTGTATTATTTTTTTCTTTTTCTTTTATGTTTTTTTTAGGTTTTTATGTTATTTTCTTTTTTTGTTTTTTTTTGTTAAATTTTGTTTCGTTCGTTTTTTGGTTTTGTTTTTGTTGTTTTTTCTTTTTTTTCGTAATTTTTTGTTGTTTTCTTTTGTTTTTTTTTGCAAATGTTTTCCTCATAGTCGGTGTGAAAAGTTACATGTGTCACTCAGGAGCAAAATTATTTTCGTCTTGGGCGGGTAACACTTGAATCCCTCGCTACGCTCAGGATCCTACGTTAGAATCCCTCGCTACGCTCAGGATTCTATTGTAGGATCCCTCGCTACGTTCAGGATTCAATACACCGCCCTCGCCGTAAATATACTATTTTGCTCCCTTGTGACACAAATAACTATATATGCTCGCGAATAATTTTTTGAAATCGAATGAGAAGTTCTGCGGTAAACTCCACACCCCTACATGTATATAAATACCTTTTTAGGGTTCCGTTATTATTAAAACTCCGCTGTCCGTCTGTCTGGCTGTCTGTATGTCTGTCTGTATTCTGTATGTCTGTCTGTCTGTCTGTCCGTCTGTCACCATGAACCGTGATAGTTAGACAGTTGAAATTTTCACAGATGATGTATTTCGGTTGCCGCTATAACAACAAATACTAAAAAACAGAATAAATAACATTTTTTTTTTCTTTTACAATCTTACACAAATCTACCTAGTCCCAAACTAAGCAAAGCTTGTACACTGTGGGTACTAGACGACGATAAACATACTTATATAGATAAATAAATACTTAAATACATAGAAAACATCCATGACTCAGGAACAAATATTTGTGCTCATCACACAAATAAATGCCCTTACCGGGATTCAAACCTGGGACCTCCGGCTTCGTAGGCAGGGTCACTACTCCCATGCAACAAACGTGATTTTTTTGCCGTTTTTATAGATAATGGTACGGAAGCCTTTGTTCGCGAGTCTGACTCGCACTTGGCCGATCTTTTTATAGGAAGGTTTTATAGGTAGGTTTTTTATAGGCCCGCGCAGCTTCTCCCGCGCATTGCAAAGAACGCAGGCAAACCCGCGGTATAAAATTTGACCTATAAGCATCTAAAAAGTCCATTCTACACGCAGGTGAAAGAAATTTTGAAATCGGGTAAGCGGTTTCGGACATTACCCAAAACATACAAATTTACAAAACTACAATCTCTCATATTTTTCTTCTCTATAATATTACTATAGACAACATAGATAGATTGGGTGTCTGTTTAAATTTTAGTTTGGTTACGAATGAATTTAGTTTAAAGCGTAAATCGGTAAAGTATTAATTTATTAAGTATCATAAACTAGCTAGTGCATACATACATTGATAGCTTTATCTCGATTCCGCGTTCATATCAGACTGATAATCATAACGATTCGTTAATGAAATACTTAGGCCAAGATAGTATTACGAGGCCGATTTGATAAAATATATTTTCAAGGCCTAATGCGCATCAAAATATTAGCGCCATCGTGACCGACCAATGTTAGTATCTAACTATCTAAACAAAATATGTTCTAGAATATTTCTAGAGGCCGCAGCCATGTATTATTTACGAACAATTTGGAGCCAAATTTGCCCCCTGAATAATTGAAAGAAGGAAAGAAAATACATTTATTAACGTCTTCACCTTCATAATCTATTGAACATAAACACAGATAGCTCAATATAAAGGACTATTGTATCAACCTCCTTGCCATATTGCTATCTATCGCAAAATGCGTACAATAATATGTTGATTGGTATTTATCAACACTCTCCCACAAGAAATAAGAGAAATGGAGGGCAATATATTTTTTTAAAACCTCACCATCTGACAAATGTTTCTATAGTGATGCAATTCCTGGATTTAAAACGCATGTTTTTTTGTATTATTTAATTTTTTCTGCTCCAGTACTGTTATCTGCGATTTATACAGGGTGGAAAGTTAAGACGGGGCAGTAAGGGCAGCTAGTAGATCCCTTACTGATACGCAAAAATGGCATAAGGATTTCATTACTAACTTTATAAGTAATGACAATCTACATTCACAGATTAAAAAAAAAAAGTACAGCCAGCAAGAAAATCATCAATTTTGACGTTTTTTTTAATGCCATTCCATCCCATTCCTATTAGGGATCAAAATACTCTTAGTGCCCGACTAAGGTTTGACCACTAGAACGCCCAGAAATCAAAGAAAACTTTTTCCATACAGTTAGTATGGGAATCCCAAAGTGCAAGTAGTCCTTTAGTTAGACGATCATCAAATTGTATGGAGACGGACATAACTTCATTTAGATTAGAAATAAGAGAATACATTCCTTTGTAAAAAAAAAACTAACTTAATTACACCCGTATTCATAAACGTTACTATGTGGAGTGCACAGTACTCACGAGCGGACAGGCGCTGTAAAACCCTTACCTAAGTAAATTTTAAATTTCGAACACAATAAAGCTGGCCGTCATTGAATAAAACCAGTTTTTTTAAAACAAAGGAATGCATTCTCTCTGTTCTAATCTAAATAAAGTTATCTCCGTCTCCATACAATTTGAAGGTCGTCTTACTAAAGGACTACTTGCACTTTGGGATTCCCATACTAACAGTATGGGAAAAGTTTTCTTTGATTTCTGGGCGTTCTAGTAGTCAGACCTTAGTCGGTAGAAAGAGTATTTTGATCCTTAATAGGAATGGGATCGAATGGCATCAAAAAAATATGCTCTATGGCCCAAAAACGAACTGTTCAGCATGCTGTTATAGTTCATACATTTTTCATAACAGCACTGTCAGTGGTACCAACTTCACAAACAAATATTTCGAAATAAAAGTTAAATTTACGACCAAACATTGGTATATTATTAATTATTTACTAAAATAAAAATAAATAATCATCTATTGTGTTATTTTTTATCTATTCTTGGTATTATTTATAAAAATAAACATTTCGGATTCGGTTTGGTTCGGATGGCAAGTGCAAGCAAATTAAAAACAAAACAAACCATGAACAAGATGACCATAATTCTGACATCCTACCAAAATTCCAGTTCAAAATTAAAAGACGTAATATTATAACTACCTATTAGTTATAACCTACTAAGATTCTATTCGTTTTGGTGAATAATAAAATGTACGTTCTTTTTAAAATGGACTAAGAAGAAAATTACTGCACTCCTGAAGAAATTGCGTTACTAGAAAACTTGCTGCCTGAAAAGTCAAAAAAATGCTATTTATCTAAAACTAGTCGTAGAAAAAGTATTGTATGCAACGGTCTAAAAACGATCGTGGCCTAACTAACTACAAATAAAATTATTCCTTCCTTGTTTCAATGTTTTTACAGGATTGCTTTAATTACTTGTATGAACGAAATTAAATGTCCCCAAATAGCAAAATTGTACAATTAAATTTTAATTTAAATTTTATTTGTAGTTAGTTTTTGGCATGAAGTACCAAAGCTAATAATTTGAATTTAATATATGTAGTAGGTCTATAGATGGGCAATTTATGTAATAAAAACTGTAGGTGCCGCTACACCACAACACCAACAAAAAAATATCAAATTATAGTTTCCATTAATTTGACATATATTTGTAATAAAGTTTCAGGCAATATTTTTTGTAGTGATGGGTTTTATTATGTAGTATAGTTTACCAAAAAAATCAAATTAATCGCAAAGACCGAATTCAAGAAAAAAATTAAAAAGTGAAAAAAAAAACAAACTGCCATATTACGAAAACTGACAAGTGTACATGGCTCTTCTTTGAGGAATAGACCTTTGCCTACAAGGAGTATCTAAAAATGAAATTACTAGAACATTTGACAGAAAGGCAAATTTTGTATAGAAACACGGCTATAGCCTTTTGAGCCGCAATTTATCCCAAGTTATCTGCTTTGTGTATAAAATATGGAAAGAATTATCTACAGAACTTGGCACCCGTTTAGATCTCAATTCTTTTGTCGGCGAAGTCGACAACCAGACATATTCTATTCTTATATTGAATTTGGCTCCCGTTTTCACATGTTTTGACGGGATATTGTTTTACTCACAATCTGTGCCAGCAATCGGGAAAGTAACAATCAGCTTTCCCGTCCCGTTTGCATCTTCAGCGATGGTGGCATTGCCTCGGATAGTGTCCAGTCGTTGGTCGATAACTTGAGTGTTGAACACATCCACTATTCCGAGGTCCAAGTCCAGTGTGTAGTGGGCATTATTGCAAGTGCCAGTTTGGAAGGCAGAAGGGTACGATTCAATTTCATGCCATAGTCCCATGTACTGTAAGAAAAAAAAAGTTGAAACTCTAGATATTTCTTTCTTCAGCAGTGAAGTTTAATGTTCGCAGAGGCAGAATTAATAGATTAATAGGGGTGTAGACTCAAAATTTATTATTACTTCAAAAGAAAGAAGTCAAAAAAATATGCCTAATGTCGAAAATCCCATTCGAATATCTCAAAAAATTACGAAGCTACAACCGTTTTAATGTTGTTTGTTAGAGAGAGAAAACGCTCCGGGATCGTGACGTCACGATCGTCTAGCGTCATAGTAAATGACAATCATTTCATATGAAAGTGCGTTTTGCGGAATAGAGACAGAACAACTTTGGACGCTTATAACTTTGTGATTAATTATTAACCTCTTGCGTTGCTTTTTTCTCCATTTGACTACATTTTTAATCCTTTTTCGAGAAAATGCAACATTATTGATTATTTTATTTAGTGTCTACACCCCTATTACAAAAAATACTCCCATAATAAATTATAGGAGTATTTTTTGTACAAACCTGACGCGACATAACCGGATGCTTCCCCATGTGTTTCATAGAACAAGGAAGTCCTTAAGGAATAAGTTTAAATGTCGTTCAGAAGAGAAGAACCCACATACCTAACCTATTGAAGTTGATGCTAGTATCGGTGGTAGTACTTATCAATTATATATATTTTACTGCTTCAAATTAAAGCGATCTTTAGACCTGCATAAATGCAGTGCACTAACTGGGTGAGGAGAGATAAACCATCTCGCTCTGACCTCGTAAGGTCCATATCGGAATAATTTTAGGACAAAAAAATCAACACAACTTTTTGTAATAAAAAAAAATTAAATAATTTATTTCAGACTACTATTGGTCCATAGGAATTTTGTTAAGTAGTATACAATCAGCTTAAGGAACCATGATAGTGATAAATATAAACTCTATTTAATGACCCGAAATTTCAAAATAGTAATTTATGACCTATTTTCAGTAAACTGGGCCGTTGTTACATTAGTCCTAGAATAGCATGGGCCTTACGAGGCTAATCAGCGAGTGTGAGTGCAGTTAGTGCACTGCAATTAGCCAGGTCTAAAACGGTCGTAATCAATCAGCTAATAATATGTTATTCCTAAATCAAGTTCGAAGTAGCAACACCTTGACAATGAACTTACTCTTTGAGCATCAAAATCAGCCTTGGCAGGTATGCTCATGTCGCAAGAGCCTCGAAAGACTACGGGCTGATCGACCACATGCTCAGGATAGTAGAAGCATCCGTCATCTGACTGGTCAGTCGGCTCATAATACATGGCGTTAAGCTCTATAAGCGAGTTAACTACGTCTGTGACGGCGGCCTGGGCAGATGCGGTTTGCACTCGTGTTCGGCTGGTAATCCAACTGAATACTGAAATTGAAAATGTGCAATACAATAAAAAATACACTTTATTGCACACTTCAAAAAACGAACACAGTACAGAACATAAAGCTTAAAGTAGAGGTTAACAACAGGCGGTTAATGTAATTGTTTCATACTAAATTTACCTGGACATAATATCGAAAAAAAAAGCTGTCGTTGAGTCGAATCAGACGCCTTTGGGAGGGTCAGATTAATCGCAATAAAAGTCTAATTTTCCGTGGTTCGATTGATAAATAAACAATTATAATAAATAAATATTAGGGGACAATCTTTATCTGTGTTATGGAAACTAGACGACGATATAATAAATATAAATACTCAAATACTTAGAGAAAAACATCCAAGACTCAGAAACAAATATTCATGCTCATCACACAAATATTTGCCGTTACCGGGATTCGAACCCAAGACCTTCAGCTTCGCAGGCAGTGTCACTACCCACTAGGCTAAATACTAAACTTGATGGGACGGATAATGCATGCAACATATCACAATCGCATTCGTAAAACTTGTAATTAGACTTCTGATAGAACAATACACTTTAAACGAACGGAACGGTAATACAATTAAGGAAATAAAAACGCACACGTTACCTACCTCTTTTCTGGTCATTTGGTTGGTTGACGCAAGTGTACAAGACGGCATAGTCATCGTAATCCGTAGCTAGTACCCACAGTTCTTGTTCGGCAAACACTAAAACGCAAACACATCATTAGAATAGTAAATTGTGGTTTTCGCTGAGACTGTTTTTTTGTGTTCCGACCAAAATTGGCCCTAAGGAAAAGGAACACACACGATCACTCGGTATATGTCCCTCTGTCACAGGCAGTTTATATTTTAATTTGATTTCGATGACTGTAATGTTGATTTGATTGAAAAGCGGTGTCAGACGATTGGTTCATGTAAACGAGATATCATATAAAATGTGCTCACCTCCAGGAGCCACCTCCAATGTCACGGACAATTTTCCACCACCGTTGACATCTATGACTGTCGCCGTCCCAGTGATTGTCGCCAAACCCTGGTTGAGAACCTGGCTGTTCACCACGTTGACTAGTCCTCCTTCTAGGGTGTATTCAGCTCTGGCGCAGGTCCCCATAGCGCTTTCAGAGTAGTAGCTCGATATTTCGTGCCACAAACCAGTGAACTGTAATTAAGACCACGATATTTTGATTCGATACCTACTGTACGTATGGCTTCTGCTTGCAGCTGAAGATTCCAAAACGGTTTAGTTTAGTGCGGTTTTAGTTTCTAGAGGATTTCGAATCGACTTACGACCAAAAAGTTAAATGACGGAAATTAAATTATCTAGGATTTACATAAATAAACAACTGTTGTCGGTATGTCCAGTCGAGTTCTCCAATATCTATACAGACTACATTTAATTATAATTTCGTGTAATGTGATGTTGGATAAAGCTTTTCTACTTCTACTTCTACCACCTTTAAAAATATCTACCCATATGCATTTTATGTGAGTAACAATAAACATATTGGATATAAAAACCGGCCAAGTGCGAGTTGGACTCGCGCACGAAGGGTTCCGTACCATTATCTATAAAAATTATCTATAAATTTTTAGTATTTGGGTCATTGTCAGATTTAGGTTCGCGTCTTTTCGGTGGACATTGCCAAAGTTAAGGGCTATAAAGCCTAATCTTTGGTTGAACTCTGAATCCGCATAAACGGCGTTGCCCCTTCTATAATTCTATGTGATAAAAACATATTATATGTGAGCGTAAGCCCTTAACTATTGACCACCGGAAAGATGATTTTTGTTTTTGTGACTGACAATGACCCATTTGTTGTTATAGCGGCAACAGAAATACATAATCTGTGAAAATTTTAACTCTCTAGCTATCACGGTTCTGGTGACAGACAAACGGACGGACGGACGGACAGCGAAGTCTTAGTAATAGGGTCCCGTTTTACTCTTTGAGTACGGAACCCTAAAAATTGGAGAACTCGACTGTACCTAACAAATACTCACTCTTGCAACTTCTAGAGGCTCTACAACGGAAACATTTGGATCACATTGTCCAGGTATCACAATGGGTTGGTTCTCTTCAATCACAGGTAATTCGTAGCAGGCTTCTTCTGAGAAGTCAGTGGCTTGAAGGTCGTCCAACGAGATGCCCAGTAGATTGTTAAGGCTTGTGTTCATCAAGGCAATGAACAATTCAGGGAATGTCAGCTGTCTACCCAGTTGCCAGACGTATACTGTAAGGAATTTCATTATTTTAAGTGTCTTCAAATTTTCTATTAAACACTCCAGCTCTTTGACTGTTTAATACCACATTACATTCATACCCATTATTGCAAAGTTAAGAGCCAATTGCCCGCAGCGCTGTGGTGCGGCAAGGAAGCAAATTAGGTGACAAGGAAATATTGGGTATGAATGAGGAGTGTGGAAGGCAGTAAGAGAAGAAGTAGGCTAAGGAAAGTGAGGATGGACTATGTCAAAGATGATATTAGTAGGAAGGATTTGAATAATGACAGCAGAGATCTATCTCACATCTCATATAATTTCACATATCAATAACCTTTTAGGCATTTTTTTCCTATTAATTCATACATTACGCATTAACTAGTAAGTATCCAAAGCCAATAAGAGCGGGGCTCTTTTTTAACAAAAACTAATTAAATAAAAAGTAAAGTTTGCGGTCTATGGTAGTTAATTAGTATGTTTGGTCCTAAAACACAGTTGTTATTATTAATCATTTCGCGGACTTACCAGCTCTTTGATTTGAGTTGATGTTGATACAATGGTAAGTAAGAGCATACGTCGAATGATCCGTCATAAGCACCCAGAAATCAACGGCTGAAATTGAGGAAAATAATAATTATGACTATAGGATTGTCAACACTTGTGTAATAAACGAAATTAATTAGATTGTTTGTACCTTTATCATGATTGCTTCAAGTTGGTTTAAAAACTAGATTAGAAGAATAGCCTCATTTGAGGTTTTTTATATATTTTTAGCTCTAAAACCATATTTATTCAATCAGATTATCAAGAAACAACATGTCATTTAGTGTTTTGATCAGATCCTACTTACGTTCAGAGAATCCATTCAAATTAAGAGACAGTTTAGCGGTTTCCCCCTCCTGGATGACTGTGCCGTCGACCGCCTCATAGAAGTTCTGGTTGACGGCCTCATTAGTGATGCTGATCACACCGTCTGCACTGCTCAGGCTAAGTCTGGAGCACTCGCCATTTTGACTGGGATTGGAAGTTCTGGACACTTCGTACCATGACCCGAGAAACTGGAATGAAAGTATTACGAAACTAAAAACGTAATATACGAGAGACTTAATAAACAATTTAAACTGTTTATTTTCATAAAGAAAAATGATTTTGCTTAGCTAAGGAGTGCGGAGAAGGGTGCCCCCTGCAATCAGTTCCGCTTGGTTAACTATAAATTCCTAACTATTATTAGGTATTATCATTAATTTATTTCGAACCATTCGGTCCATACACACATTACAAACATTATAAAATAAAATAATAATTAAAACTATATTAACATTAAATACTTGTTTTATACAGTGTTTTTTACTTACTTTTTAATTGTTTATTAAACGTTATACAGTATTTTCAATTTATTTACATATAGGTATATGTTTAGTGCTTATCTATGTTATGCTAGTCTATATAAACCATTTCAACAGTTATACAAAATTATATGTTATATATTTATTATAGTTATATTTGAGCTATATCAATGAGTGCTTTTTGGTGAGTGGTTTTTCTTTCATGTTGTCTATGACATGTCTAGGGAAACTGTTCAGTATGTAAGGTAGATAAGTGGTACATACCCGCTTGCCATATTGATTATTTTACTTTGGTATTTTAAAGTAAGGCGCATTGGGTAAATGTCTAAGGTTGGACGGTATATGATAACTATCCAGTCTCCCTATCATGTCTTTGTATTCAAGTATCACAGCCAGTTTTACATTGTCAAACACATTTAAAGCTCAACAGTATATAATAATATACTATAATATAAAATTGTTATTACGTAGATTATTTTAAGCTTCTGTTTAAAATATGCCCAATCGAGCCTTTATCTAATCCTAGACGCTACCATTGACGCTACTGACATCAATAATTAACGCTGAATTAATTATCACTTAATTGCTTCAATTCTCGGAATCCTACAGTTCGTGAGTATACACATTTATATATTTTTTTAAAGAATTATTTAGCTCTTGTAGTGGGTGATGATGTTCTCCCAGATGCGTCCTGATTTTGCGGTCTTGGAAATATGGCCCCAAGATATGAATTAACAACTTACTATTCTATTCCCAAATGTATTGCGGTCGGATATTAAATTACCTAAGGATACATATTTCTCTCTAAAAACCGTTTTGTAAATAATAACACAATCAGAGGATAGGACTACTTTTTGTATCATAAAAATGCTGCCACCTGTAAAAATGCTACCACCTCAGAGCATAGAATACTAGAGAGAGGACAAGCCGCCGGCGGCCGCGTCGCAGTTGTTAGCTCAATGGGCATACTCTACCCTACTGTGCACGCGTGCTGATCGCAGAGAATATTAAGTTTTTTCCCAAAATGCCTGATATGATGTGCGTGTATTGTCCAATAAGAGCGTAGGTATACAAGTATGTGTGTTTTAGACGTGTGCGTGCTTTGTCTTGTCAATTACTTGGGCTTTCTGTGGGTTAATGAACTTGCGACAGGCGTACTCAATACCCCCCTCGAGGGTGCTCGCCTTGTCGGGGCGGGGGGCTTAGTAGCCGTGGACTGCTCACCCACGGCGAAGCTAAGAGGCACCCAGGGCCGGCTGCCAGCTGGCCCGAGGAGGGCGGTCCTAGCGGGGTTGACTAAGCCCGCTTAGGATGCGTTGGGAAGAGACCGCAGTAGAAGAGTTCTCTCTATCTTCTGCGGCCGAGGTGGGATCGCAGGGGGAGAGGCGTGTTGGTTGGTATAACGGTGCGCCACTCTCCCTACCCCCTGCGAACTTGGCGGGACCGTTCCGCTGAAACGGCTTTGGTGGGACCGCATAGGAAGAGGTATTACGGTATTAAGTAAAAATTGTTACTAACATATTATATGGATGTACCCTTTTACTCCGAAATAAACATATATTCATTCATTCATTACGGTGCGCCGTCTTCTCTATCCTCTGCGGCCGAGACAAGTGGCGGAACCGCAGATCTGATCCACCACCGGGTGCTGGATTTCCTGCAACCATGATCTCCTCGTAGCGGACTCAGTGGGGTCCACTACTGAACAGGTGGAGATCGAGGAGGCAGGCGTGCCAAAACATCTGGCGTGCCTCACGTGGAGGGCCCCTGGGTATCCGCGAAGGAGCCGCTTGTGGGCGGAAAAAAAAGGCGTATTCAATACAAATCGGCCTGCATGTCCGATCTCCTTATATTCATACATCTGTGGCTACCATCAACTAAATACGCTGAAGACCGATCTGGTGTTTTGATAGTAACCTTTTGTAGGTTAGAAAGTTTTCGATTTCCGGACGATATAAGTATATACACTGGCCTGCAAAAGAAGGTATAACATTCATAAACGTGATGATAACTAAAACTGTTATACCTTCTTTTCATTGCCAGTGTAGTTTCCGTTTTCTCATCTTCATAGGAACATGCTGCGGGAGCTGGATGCGAGTGGCGCAGAACCGGTCATTGTGGCAATCTTTGGGGGAGGCCTATGTCCAGCAGTGGACGTCTTTCGGCTGATATGATGATGATGACGATAATAACACGGAACACAGGAATGCATATCAAGTGCGATCAGTTGACCTTTTAAGACTGCTGCTAATTTTAACCTAAAGTGCTGAACAAAGTTAATAAAAACCATTAAATATGCATCACGTTGGATTCTGAATTATGAAAAAGGAGAATTTTCGAACTTAAAGTAAGTCCGGAAACTCTCCTTTTTCTTCTCCTTTCGTTACGTTTTCTGTTATCTATACCAATATTATAAAGAGACTAGCTGTTGCCCGCGACTTCGTCCGCGTAGAACTTAATACTTAGAAAATATAATGCAAACAAACTTCTACCATCTTAAGGGATGATTTCCGAGGCAAAAACTATTCTATATCCTTTGAAGGGTCTCAAATTATCTCTATACCAAATTTCATCTAGGTACATGGATTTTATCCAAACTTTCACCCCCTATTTCATACCCTTAGGGAATGATTTTCGGGATAAAAACTATCTAATGTCATTCTTCGGGACTCAAACGACCTTTATACCAAATTTCATCTAAACGGGATTCATCCAAATTTTCACCCCCCATTTCACCCCCTTAGGGAGTGATTTCCGGAATTACAACTATCCTATGTCCTTTCCCAGGACTCAAGCTATCTCTATACCAAATTGTATTAAAATGGGTTCCATCCGAATTTTCACCCCCCCTCTTTTCACCCCTTTAGGGGATGATTCAGCGGTTTAGGCGTGAAGAGGTAACAGACAGACACACTTTCGCATTTATAATATTAGTATGGAAGTATGGATTATTAGTATGGATAGTATGGATTATTTCCGCTTGTCTTCCAAATAGAGGTGTAGCTGTAGACTCACTTCAAAAGAAAGAAGAAACGAAAAACTCATTCAAATATCTCAAAAAATTACGAAGCTACAACCGTTTTAATGTCGCTTGTTAGAGTGAGAAAACGATCAGGGACCGTGACGTCACGATCCTCGAGCGTCATAGTAAAAAACAATCGTTTCATTATAAAGGTGCGTTTTGCGGAAAAGAGACGCAACAAACCCCCTCTTAAAACTTTATACACTTATAACTTAGTGATTACCTATATAGCCTCTTGCGTTGTTTTTTTTTCGAGATAATACAACATTATGATTATTTTGTTTAGTGTCTTCATCCCTATTTTTGATAAGATAAGATAAAATAAGATTTCTTTATTGTCAGAACTGTGTACATTTAGTTGTTTTGGGTAGAATAAAGTCCAACAGCTTGCCCATTTCGGACGTACAATATTAAACTTAAAGCTAGTCAAATATACTAAAACAATAACAACAATAGTATTTCCAAATAATTTTAACCATATTCACACATAAAATATTAATTTAGATCTATCCGACATCCGTATTTTCTTTTAAACCACGAACTTCGGAATTCGAGAATATTCGGGTATCTCTATCTCTATCGCACTAACAAATGACAGGAACGCAGAGGGCCTACCGCGAAAGGCATTCGAAGTTTCCCCTCTCTGTCATACTTACAAGTTCGTACATAAGTGCGACAGAGAGGGAAAACTTCGAATGCCGTTCGCGCTAGGCCCTCAGATATACGAACTTCGAGTTTCGGTTTTCGTGGGTTGGCTGAATACGCAAAGAGCGCGCGCGCGTGCCATTCAAAAAAACCAAGTTTATATTGTTCGAATTTGTTGTTACATTTGTACAAATTACGCCTTAATTCGACATTTGCGCATATAAGTTCGCATATCAAAATCGATTAATTTTATATTTGCTTTTGGTGCCTATGTGTTTCGTCAATGTATATCGTAGACGGGATTAAAATTATTAATAGGCGAAAGAAAGGCAAAGCAACTCCGCCATTTTGTCCGTAGTATTTCTTATTACTGTAATTTTGACGTTTCTTTTAGCCTACAGATGTGGCGGCGATATACTTTAAGAATAATAAATGAAAAATTAAATGAAGTCGTATATTACGGAAAATAAATTAATTGTCACAGTCGGATAAAAACTATCCTAAGTTGCAGCTGGAATAATAATGTACCTATATAAAATGTTTCATATTTTGCCGTCCATGGGATGCTGAGAACATTCGTACCACAGAAAGCTTAGTTTCAAACTGGCTGATTCTTTTTTTAATTTAGAGATTTATTATAAGTGGAGATGGAGATTAAGTTTGTGAGGGTGTAGCTTTGTAAGTGTATGAAGAGGTTAATCACCGGAACTAAACATCTCAATTCAAAAATTCTCTCACCAGTATATCTAGTAGTTATCTAGTTAGAATGCACTATCGAGATGGACAATTGGCATATGCCATATTTTATCCCGTTATTTGTAAGACGCGGGTAGCTTGTGCAAACACATGACCTTTGGTCCGATCCCACTAAATACTCGTAAACTCTAATCAATCTAAGTTAGTAGGTATAATACCGACCAAGCTAAGTTTGTACCTCGCTCAGTGGAACTTATTGGACTCGAGGTGGAAACTTAGCTGGGTCAGGTTCAAGTGACAAACGTAGCAAATCATAAATAGCTTAAAACGCTGTTTCAAGCCAACATGTGACGAAACAGTATAATATATGTAAGCTGTTTTATCGTATACCTAACTACCTACCTTATGAAGTACTGATAATGATAAATGAGGAATTTGCTGAAAATACATTATATTCCTGTAGTGAACTTTAAACAGCTACCACAGTAGATCACACCTTGGTCAAAGAGGCATAGAGGAGGTCCACAGAAAACCAAATACTTAAAAACTTACGTTGTCAATGTTGAAATTCGCCGCCAATGTGATGTCCGGGTTACATTGTCCATCCTGAATTATTTGGGCACTAGTTCCAAACAGTCCTAAAAGACTAAAACCTATAATTAACTTCAACATTATGAGATCATTATTGTCCCCTTTCACTTGTGGTCCTACTAATCAAATGGCGTGATAATCACAGCTTATCGCATTTATAAAAACGTTATCTGCCGATATTCGGCAAGTATTTAGTCTTGATCGCCGTGATTTGTATTATAATATTTAGCTCGATGTCTGTACGTCAATAACAATGTAGAAACAGGTACCTATCGAGTTAGTGCATTAGTGGACATTATATAGATAAGCAATATAAGTATGTAGTCGAGTAATATTCATACTCATATTGTAAATGGGAGAGCGTGTCTGTCTGTTTGTCTGTTACCTCTTCACACTCGATGAAATTTGGTGTGGAGATAGTTTGCATTTGAGAAAGGACATAGGATAGTTTTTATCCCGGAGATCATCCCCTAAGGGGAACTTTTCCCAGGAAAAGTTTGTATGGACCTACGATATAAACGAGTTCCACGCGGACGGAGCCGCGGGCAGCAGCTATTATTGTTTATTTCCTACTTTTCTACTACTAACTGTGAACAGCCAATCAAATGACACTGCTGAGCCCAACGGACTGCAGTAAGTCCGCTGTTGCACATTTACTGAAATAAATTTACGGTGGCCGAGCACAAAGATAAGACAAAAGAAAAAAAAAAGAAAAAAGAAGAAAAAATAAAGAAAAAGAGAAAGATAAGAGAGTGGGTGGTAAGCACAAAAGTTTCACGATTAATGGCTAGAAACTAAAGTTAAATTAAATACAACTAAGGGAACCTATAGACAAACAAAAGCCACAGTATGACGTGCAGTGCAAATTTATGATAACACTTAAATTAACATCCAAAATGGTGTTAATTGATAATCAATCACAGCTTGTATATTCGTTATCAGTCCATTCACAGATATTGAAGTAATTTTGTAGAGCAAAAGTTTCTATGTAATCAAACTATTTAGGGAGGAAGTTATGAAAAGTGTCTCAGAATCATGGATAGATTTACCTTTTGCTTTGTTGTATCACGAATTCAATTTGAAGACCGATTTTAGAAATAAATAAGTTTCTGTCAAAAACTTTTCAGTTTTGGTACAAGATTTTATTGCCGACTGTACTTTTCTGCATACCATCATCAACTACTCATTAACACAATTCTAACGAGCCCAAACTCGATGGGGTTGTGTTGTGTCGTTTTATTGCGGAGTTCCTATGGCAACCTTCCAGCTCCATCATCAGATCAGCTCCAAGTCATCACAATATTGCATTGTCATGCGATATACATATGCTTGCAAAATTTCAGCTCAATTGGATTACGAAAAAAGACTGAAAAATGGATTACAAATTTTGACGGACAACTTATACTTACATATTTACATTACAGCAGTGCAAGTTAATATAAAGCTTGTAAAAAATCTAACTACGGGATTTTTATGTGATAGTTCCTTAGCAACAATTGTATCTGACATCCAGCACTATTACGTCACGCAAAAAAACGAACTTCGATTTTTAGACAGATTAGACCGGGTTCGATTCCCGGCCGTGTGTGAGGCTTTTTAAAATCTTTGTATGCAGTTTTTTTATTTTTCTAAGATCGGTCTCCTGACTCCTAAGAGCAAATTTTCTTATCTCTTGTAGTTCCAGATTTTCCCTCCCTGTACCGTTTGATAGGAGAAAGGAGATGTCTAGTGGAAAGCAGGGCAGATTGGTACCTACACCTTTTTATGACATTGATTTTTGCCCACCTCATTAACTAAAACAAGTATTGTTTGTGCTATAACTACTAAGGTATACATATATATAATTTTTTAAATTAAATTATACTAATTGTATGAGATATATAGATTTTAACAAAAAATGGGATTTGTACAATTCTGCCCCACTGCACCAGCAGGGTACTTTGATACATCGCATGGGGCACTTTGGTACACCGTTTAGGGGCACTTTGATACATGCGTCAAAATGTCCTTTTAATGTCTTAATCTGCCCAAAGCTTAAATGCCCATTATGGATCACCAAAATAAAAATAAAAGTTTTACTTCAATTATATTATTGCGCTCAGTCGTCCCTATAAGTCCTTACCATTGTCTAGAGAAAAACAACACAATATTTACGGTTGAAAATACTAGCAGGGGCACTTTGATACGTACAAAACTGCGACACTTCTTTTGTACCAAAGTACCCCAGTACTGATTAGAATTACTCAATGTTAATCATATCTTAGATCCAGTGAACTGTAAAACCTCTCAATACAGATCAGACAAAAAGTAGGTAGTATTTTTATTACAAAGCAGCCGCGAAATCACGTTGTTCCTCGCCGGCCGGCAACGTCTGCCTGGCGAGCTTGACCGTCGCAGGAATGTTACTCACACATACCGAGCCATGTTTTAGTGTTGCCGCTGGTAAAATAAAGTTTCTGGGTAAGGAAATAATGTAGGTGTACGAATGTGCCCCCTTGTATCTAAGTGCCCCGCTTCCCCGTAAGGTTCTCTTAGTGACCGGTAAGGAATGAGTAATTTTCTTAACAATCTCTTACTAAAAATGAATAACCAATGTTGCCAACAAAATAGGTAACATTTTTCGTATTTAAATACATTTAACTTAATAATATTTATTTTGAAGATTGATTTACTTGTTAATTACTATTAGATATAATTTAAGAAAAGACGTCAACGTCAACGTCTGTCAAAACGAATTTTTCCTGATTTTTATTATTTTTGCCGCTTTGTACGCTTTTTAATAGTCAAAACATAGAAAATTAAAGGCATAATATACTCGAAGACGTTAAAGAATCTAATAATCGTCGAAATATATACAATCGATGACATACAATACATAACGTAATTTGAAGACTAATCTACATCTATCAAATCTGTATCCTGGATATACGAAAAACTCTTTCCCACTATAACGGTCAACCGCCGGCTGGAAGCAACATTACGGAAAAGAAGAAATTTTCCCGCATACGTGTCACCGGTGCAATGGGATAAGACACAAGCAGCGCTAAACGACCTCACCGGTGCCAGCGACGGCCGCGCCGGCCGTTCGCGGCGCCGCACTCCCGGCCGAAAACAAGAAAGAAGTTTTGCATGCGCCCCGGGACTGCGCCCACTGTTGTTCCGTGCTTAGTTTTATATCATTTATCCTTTTAACACCTATGTATCTAGTCTCAGTTTCAATAATTAATTAGTATTCACTGCTCACTAGTATGCAGGCCTCTACCCAAACGCTGTGTCCCCACTGCCCAAATTCCTCACGCACTTTCACCGCTCATGGGCTCAAAGTGCACATAGGGCGCATACATAAAAGCGTGCCCCGCGCTTCCTCTGCTCCCACACTACCGGCGCCGCTATCCGCGGACAACCGCAGCAGACTAGGGTTGGACGACCTGGCTACACTTAAACAGTCAGTGCGGGTGCTGCGTCATATCCCTAAGGGAGCAAGGAACTTAGCAGCAGGTAAGATTAGCGATCTTATAGATAAATGTATAGACAGCAACGATAGTTCGGATTGGTTTGCCTTACTATCATTTGCCTATCGTCATTTTTCCTCAAAACATTGGAGAAGTTGGTAGATAGACACATAAGGGATGGCCCACTAAGGAGACATCCGCTGCACGAACTGCAATGTGCATATCAGCCAGGAAAGTCAACGGAAACGGCACTTCATCTGGTAACAACCAAGGCTGAACAGGCTATAGAGAATAAAGAACTATGTCTGGCGGCTTTCTTAGACGTGGAGGGAGCGTTTGATCGTACCACGTATAATGCTATTAGTGAAGCAGCTGCAAAACATGGTATAGAGCCGACCATATGTAAATGGATAGGCAACATGCTAAATGGCAGACTGATAAAGTCATCTCTTTTAGGGGATGAGATAATGGCCACGGCCACAAAGGGATGTCCACAAGGTGGGGTACTTTCACCAACTCTATGGAGTTTGGTGGTGAACTCACTCTTGATAGAACTCAATAAAGGTCCCATCCACACGGTAGGATATGCTGATGATTTAGTGATACTGGTTAATGGGAAATTCCCAAGTACGGTATCAGAAATCATGAACAAGGCACTGAGGGAAGTGGAGAGATGGTGCGACTGTCACCAATTATCCATTAATCCAGGCAAAACTGTAGTAATACCCTTTACTAGGAAAAGGACCCTTCGCGGAATACAGCAGTTAAAGCTGTACGGAAGGGTACTAGAAATGTCCAATGACGTGAAATATCTAGGTGTCACACTGGATAAGGAACTGAACTGGAAGAAGCATACAGATCTCACCATTACAAAGGCCCTGAGGGTATTTGGAATGTGTAGATCAGCGTATGGCAAAACATGGGGACTGAACCCCAAGGTACTGAAGTGGATCTATACCATGATGGTGAGACCCATAATACTGTACGGTAGCCTGGTATGGTGGCCAAGGACTTTAATGAGCACATGCAGAGAGGCCCTGAGAAAGGTGCAGAGAACGGCATGCATGGCTATAACAGGGGCGTTTCGTACCACGCCTACAGCGGCGCTAGAAGTCCTACTGGACCTACCGCCACTTCACATGGTGATTAAGTCAGAGGCGCGCAAATCGCTCTACAGATTAAGAACTCTTGGACTGTGGAGCGATAGCAAGCCGAAAACTAAGCACACAAACATGGAGACTGATGGTTTCTTAGACAGAATAACAAACATGGGAAGCGACAAAATGCTACCCAAGTATGTATTCCACAGGAACTACACAACAAAAGTTCCAACCAGGGCTGAGTGGGCCGAAGGTCTAGAACCACCAAAGTCTGGTATCGAAGACAGTATATGGTACACGGACGGATCAAAAATGGGATCCGGTACGGGAGCAGGCATTTATGCAAATGACTACAGTAGTAGTGTAAGCATGGGTAGTTTGGCAACTGTCTTCCAAGCGGAGACATACGCCATAATTGCTTGTGTACAGGAGAATATAGACAGGCGAACCAAAGGGCGGACTATCTATATACTCAGTGACAGTCAAGCGGCCCTTAAAGCGCTTACGGCGCCGAAAGTGGACTCTAGACTAATTTATAATGGCGTCCAAGCACTAAACAGACTTGGAAGGCACAATAAGGTGCAACTAGTTTGGATACCAGGGCACAAGGGCTTCATCGGCAACGAAAGAGCAGATGAGCTTGCAAGAGGGGGCTCTACAAATCACTTTGTAGGTCCAGAACCATTTGTGGGACTCTCGCAGGGGACCATAATATCGGCCTTTAAAGCCTACGCCAAAACCAAACACCAACACGAGTGGAGGAATGAGGCTGGCTTAAGGCACTCTAAGCTCTTCATAGAAGGAGTGGACTCGGGCTGGACCAGAAAACTCTGGAAATCCAGTAGGAAGCAACTCAGAATCATATCTGGGGTGTTCACTGGTCACTTCGGGGTCAAGGATCTCTTGGCCAAGATGGGACTATCTGATAGTTTAGACTGTAGAATGTGTGGCGAGGAGGATGAGACTATGGAACACTTATTGTGTGAATGTCATGCCCTTGCCAGACAAAGAATGAACTACTTTGGTAACGGTTACCCGCAACCAAAGGAATTCAAGGTGCTCCCGGCGAACTGCATCATCCGCTTTGTGGAAATGATGGAGCAAGCCTGGGAGCAGGTATAAAGGAGAGAGCAAATGCACAAAAGATCCCACTGGGTCGAAGTGCATCCGAAAGGGCCCTCACCTAGATAAGATAAGATAAGATAAGATCATTTGCCTACTCTGCTTTAAAAGCGCCAGAAACATCTGGTTTGGGCAACTTAACTACTAAAGTTAAGCGCAATATTGAATCTGCTAGCGTTATTGACAATATAAGCGTTATTAATAAGGATTTGTCGAGGCAGAAGCAACCTCATGGAAACCCTCTACCCTTAGAGCGGTTGAAAACAAAGTTTTTGAGGGTGATCTCAGAGGGGCAGTGCGCTTGCTGACGTCAGACGATGGTGTAGCACCGTCGAGCCCTGAAAATCTCGCCAATTTACAGTCGAAGCACCCAACCCCTTCTCGGCCACTGACATTTCCTCCGGAGCCCGATACATCTATCCCTGCTTACTCTGCCAATCCACAAGACGTAGCTACGGCTCTAAGCTCGTTTAACAGCAGTTCAGCTGCAGGCTTAGACGGCATCCGTCCAGCTCACCTCAAGGAACTAACATCTGGCTCTGCGGGTGATAACGGGCCCCGGCTGCTCGAGTGCTTGACCAAACTTTGTAACTTCTTACTCAGTGGTCGCTTGAACCCAGCAGTCTGCCCTTTTATGTACGGTGCGTCTTTATGCGCCCTGTTGAAGAAGGACGGAGGCTTAAGGCCTATAGCTATCGGCAGTACATTTCGTCGCTTAACAGCTAAGCTCGGCTGCCGTGCTGTTCGAGAAGAAATGGCCGCTTACTTACAACCTATTCAGCTAGGTTTTGGAACACACCAAGGCTGCGAAGCTGCCATCCATGCCACGCGTGCATTTTTACTGGACCCAAAAAATGCGGATAGCGTTGCCATTAAATTAGACTTAAAAAATGCCTTTAATTCAGTCGAGCGTGACGTACTGCTGTCCGAAGTAAGGCAGAAAATACCTTCCCTCTACCCTTTCCTCTTTCAGGTTTACTCCTCACCGTCCAACTTATATTTAAACGAATCTCTCATACTTTCACAGGTTGGAGCGCAGCAGGGGGATCCTCTGGGCCCTTTAATTTTTAGTCTTGCCATTCAAAGACCGTTATCAGAACTACTTTCACCTCTGAATATCTGGTACTTAGATGACGGTACTCTAGGAGGCAAGCCAGAGGAAGTTGAACGAGATCTGCGTACGCTCCTTCCTCGCTTGCGGGACCTGGGCCTAGAAGTGAACGCCAGTAAGTGTGAATTCTTCCCGTGTAGTGATCTTTCCCGAAATTCCTTGTCTACTTTCAGTCACTTACTTCCTGGCCTTAAAGAACTTTCTTTTCAAACCTTCAATCTTTTGGGTTCTCCAATCTTCACAGAATCTATTCCGGCAGCTTTTGAGGTTAGAAAGCAACTGTTACTAACTATTGGAGAAAAGCTTAAAAATCTTTCAGCTCACGTTGCGCTATCCCTGTTGCGGAGCTGCTTTGCTATTCCTAAGTTAACCTACTTTTTACGCACTGTACCCGCTTGGTTATATCCTGAACATATCGACTCCTTCGACAATGCACTGAAGGAGACCCTGGAATGTGTGCTTAACGTCTCCCTCAGCTCGAGCCAGTGGGACCTTGCATCTCTTCCCATTCGAAGCGGTGGGTTGGGTATTCGACGCACGAGAGACGTTTGTCTACCGGCCTTTCTGGCATCGGCGAGCGGGGTTGTGAACCTTGTCACTCAAATTCTCCCATTACATGGTGACAAGGTAACCATTCCCTTCTCTTCGGATGCCTGGACGGCCTGGTCTTTGCTCAACCCATCTACATCTGCACCGGAAAAACCTAGCAGCCAACGGATGTGGGACAGCCCAGGAGTCAAGCGTCTATTTGATAACCTCTTGGAAACCGCCTTGGGTGTGGAGAAAGCCAGGCTCAAGGCGGTGTCGAGGCCAGAGTCCGGTGCGTGGCTGCACGCTCTCCCGTCTCCACATATGGGTACCCTGCTCGATAACGACTCCATGCGGGTGGCTGTTGCTCTCCGCCTTGGCTGTAATGTCTGTGAACCCCATGCATGCATCTGCGGTGCCACAGTGGAGAGCAATGGCCACCATGCTCTCAGCTGCTTCAGGTGTGCCGGCAGATTCCCTCGCCACCACGCCCTGAATGACATCATCCGGAGGGCGCTGGTATCTGCCAATATCCCTTGCGTCCTGGAACCACCAGGCCTCAGTCGGTCCGACGGAAAGAGACCTGACGGTCTCACTTTAGTACCCTGGCAAAAAGGTAAATGCCTATTGTGGGACGCAACATGCGTCAGCACGTTTGCAGCATCCCACCTGGGCCGCACGATACGAGTGGCAGGAGCTGCTGCTGAGTGGGCGGCTGCACGTAAGAGGGACAAATACGCAGTGCTCTCACACTACTTATTTGTCCCTCTTGCCGCTGAGACCACGGGATGCTGGTGCTCGGAGGGAAAGTCTTTCCTTAGGGAGGTGGGGCGCCGCCTGCGGGAAAGAGGCCTCGACCCCCGCTCCGGGTCATTCTTATTGCAAAGGTTGTCCATCGCAATCCAACGCGGCAATGCGGCGAGCGTGATGGGCACCTTTGCACCGGGGGTGGCGCGGGGTGGGTTGTTTGAGTAGTTTTAATTTAGTTTAATTTTTTATTTCCAAGTTGTTAATAAAAATTAGATATATATATATATATATATATATAATATAATATTTAAGAATTACATAACATAATTTAAATTACACGTAATATCACCTCCTGCCTACATTTGTACTTTGGGTAAGACATAAGAAACAAAAAAATCTGCCAGCTTATTCTTCAATGGCAGCCCCATCGTTTTTACTGCAACCCGTTATTTAATTGTCAAACTTCGTCTCAAAATATAAACGTCAAAAGCAATCGGCCATTTTTGAAAAATGGCGCTGGAAAATAAAATTTGTTGTCAAAGCCCTGTTGCAATGGTCATTTTGATCACATGTAAACTTTTTATTTAAGGTTAGTTAACATTAATTTTGTCTAGTTTCACACAAATGAATAATCATTTTTAAATACCAGACACCTATTTACTGAAAGTAAACTAATATTTTCGAAATATTACGCCACGATGATTTATGTCCTCTGCAAAGGACAACTGCGTCCCAAAGTATGTTAGAATTGGTTTAATTTGGCTATACTACATATGTACTGTGCAAAGGACATATGAGAATATGCTTATATTTATAGTTTTTGTGTAATGACTTTAACAAAAACTTAGCAAAAATCCTAAATGGGTCTTGAGACATGATCTTGACTACTCTTTAAAGTATATTTCACCAGTAATGACGGAAAACTGCTACTGCCGAGTATACTGCACCTTGGCCATTACTAGACTTTGAGAAGCTTTGTAAAGAGTTATTTAGACATGAGACGTCATAAAAATGTTAATAAAGTCAGGATTTAAACACATAATATCAACTCTAATTGGTTAAAATACAATTGTTTTTCAATAAGTGTGAAAAGTGGTAGCATAGTAAAAAGTCATGAAATATTATTAAAAACACGTCAACTTTGCGTGATATCACATCAAATTTTAGTTTATATTTATGTAATTCACCACAGAAACATTGCAGGGTGGCATACGGCCAAATTATTATGCAAATTTAAAAAATACAGAGTAGATTAAGGTGGATGTCTCTCTTATGTCCTTCACAAAGGACAATTGCAGGCAATAAGGTAGAGTAAAATCAGATTTTATAATAACTTAAACAAAACGAGACACTTGGTTCGTGGGGCAGGAGCGCACAGCTGCTCCACAGGGCGCTTGGCAAGCGGCTGAGGGAGGCAACGGGCGACCCTAGCGCGGGCAGCTTTCTCGCTCAGAGAATTATTGCAATCGCAATCCAGCGCGGGAACGCTGCCTGCGTGATGGGTACCAAGGGCACCAAATTTTGATAGTTATTTTTAATTTTTAGCTGTAGTCATTTTAGTTTTAGTTAGTTTTAGTTTTATATTCAAGTTATGTGTATTTCATAAGTAGTTTAGTTTGTAGAATATTGTTATTGTTATTAAATTATTTTATTAAACAAAACTAACGAGTTTCACTTTCATTCAATAAACGGTCAACGTTGCTGAAGATATTATTGTCTACATTTTCGTTCTTATTCGATTATTTTGACTTTACTGACATACAATGTTTTATGTACTTTGAAAAGGACAACTCAATAAGGCGCCGATGTACTTTGTAAAGGACATAGTGAAAAACAACAAAGAAAAACAAGGGATTTATTTCTTTATTTTTCCTAGCCATTTTAGGTCCTAAGTAACATAATTTGAAAGTTTCTATAGGATATTCCAAAAAAAGTACAGATGGTAGGCAGGAGGATAAACATTATAAGCGGTTAATTATATTACTCAAATGTGTTTCATTTCTACTCTCAAATGTCAACCATTGAGTTTTAGTAGCTCGTAATTACATTATATATTTGCTAGCATTAGCTTATTAGCAGGCATCGGAGTTTTTATTGCACAGTAAGACGTTAGCGAGCTATGGAGTCAACATTAGATATGAAATTCAACTCGTATTCATACTCATATTCATTCATTTATTTAATTACCTAGTGATTTTAATTTGATAATCACGGACAACAACGTTGACGAGTTTATAAACGATCCTTTAATTTTGTCTTTGAGTAGACAGTTGTAGCATGATTAAATATATCTGCGACTTTTTCCATATTTTCTGGGGTAAATCGGTTTCTATGATGATCAAATATCCACTTGTGAAAAACTGACACGTCTGGAACCGTCAGTGAATGACACATGGCACATACTATTCAATTTGATAATCGGTCAGTACATGACATTAGGTATATACCTAATACAAAAACTACATCGCTGCGGTAGCGCAGCGATGTAGTTTTTGTATCAGAGTCTGTATATCTATACGTGAGAAGCAATATACACCAAATTCCAAAATACACTTAAAAAAGCATGCGTCTTGCTCAGAGGAATAAGAACACATTGGCCACGACATGTTGTCGACTTATGAAATCAACAAAAATAATGTCTGTGGTAGAACCGGGTATCTACAATAAATTACCCTCCGAATTGAAAGATATTGAAAATGATGCGTCATTTCTTAATAAGCTAAAAAAATGGCTGACTGATAAAGCTTTTTATAATTTTAAGGAGTGTATATAAAATATTGGTAATAATAATAATTTTAATCATTGTATAATGTTGACATTTTGTTTATATTAATTGAATAATCAAATTCATTTGACATATTATTATAATTCTAATTTTGACATTTTGTTACTCATACCTAAATATTGTTATGTTATACTAGTTGAATGATCAAATTCATTTGACATAAGTATTATAATTCTATTTTTGACATGTGAATTTTTATATTTTATGAATAAATGAGTATGAGTATGAGTATACCTAGTTGTATGTTAAAATAGTTAAAGCTAATGAGTCTAATGACTATTAGTTTGTAATTTAATAGAAATATTATTTAATTTATTTTAAATCCGATTTATAATCACGATCGCTAATAAGGCATTTTAGAATTAAATAAATGAATGGATATGATACGAGTATGAATACGAGTTGAATTTTATTGCGCCTCTATATTTCGCCAACGCCTTATCGTGCGATAAAAACTCCGATGCCTGCTTATTATAGTCATCATTCTACTAAATATGTTATAGTATTTGCATTCCTATTTGCATTCTGACACAGCTGTCAAACTATGTCATCATTGACGTTTATTGTACCGGGATGTCATCATCTGTGTCAGAATGCAAATAGGAATGCCAACCAAAGTAATAGGTATGAGTGTACAATGGATTGATTAGAGGATTGGTGAGGTAGGCAAGGATAATTGTTGTACGATAGGTATTTACTTATTTAAATATGCAACTGAGTCAGTTTTTATCACAGATAAAAAAGATTACGTTAAAGCTCTCTGATAAGAGTAGAATATGTTGATTTTTTGAAGATTCAGTGTCAATATTAAAATTGTCCGATAGAACATTCAAAAATAGGCACTTTTAGAAAGTGATTAATTTAGTTATAGACTGTGTGCCAAAATTAATTACTTTGTTGGTGAGGCATTATCCATAAAAAAAATATCCCCATATAGAATTACGACTGTTCAATGCGCATATATGAAGTTCCCACCGTGATTTAAAAGATGGGAGTGCTCCAAGGATACACTATTTGACCCAAATTATTTGGATGCATTTAGTTACCGGCCCTCTGAGGGCTTTGTTATGACCTTACCAATTTTGATCGATTTATTTACTTTCGGGCCATTGTTAATCCATTTAGGTTTATCTGACGACCGCTTTAGCCTAGTTGGTAGTGACCCTGCCTACGAAGCAAGAGGTCCTGGGTTCGAATCCCGGTAAGGGCATTTATTTGTGTGATGAGCACGAATATTTGTTCCTGAGTCATGGATGTTTTCTATGTATTTAAGTATTTATTTCTCTATATAAGTATCTATATCGTCGTCTAGTACCCATAGTACAAGCTTTGCTTAGTTTGGGACTAGGTTGATTTGTGTAAGATTGTCCGCAAATATTTATTATTATTATTATTTTAAATTATTTTACAATAAATAACGGTAATGTTAATAGCTATTAATGATAGTGGTGTGGTCAGGGTATCTGTCCGATGAAAGCCGAAGGTATACGGGTACGCGCCCCCGGCCTCCCGAGCTGCTATTGCCGTTCCCCGTCTCCCTGAGCAATAGCATCCCATTCCCTTACCATGTTCCTTGTATTTGCTCCTTCTCCATTTATCCCGTCCAATATCTCTTTCCATCGGCGAGATGAGCGTCGTTAGCACTGGTCTGTTACTCATCTAGGAGACAGATGATAACTCCGAAATTAAACCCGGAACTAGCAACTCCGATAAGCGCAAGTAGGATACACTCCGAAAAGCAGCAGTTGCCTGCAACCGATCTGGTGGTTCTGCACGTATTGGCATGCCTTTCCTGCAGGCCAAGCTGGAGAGGTCGAGAGGGTGGCGTATGTCCTGGGCAACCCTGCGTCATCAAAAAGCATCTCAGGCGATGCCGCGTCTGTGGAAAGGACACTTCACCCTCGCTGTTCTGCGGCGAGGATAACAACACGGGAAGTAACAATTACCGGTTATAAGCCTGCGCATATGGGCGTATGCACAGGCGCCAGGGGTCACTTCCGGCAGTGGGAGGGTCCATCGTAGGCCCACTGACCAGTTATCGCCCGCTCGAACCTGGGCAGCCCCCAGGCAATTAGGTACTGGTCCGTCCCGGCATCGTCTGTTCCTCTGGGGTGTTGGGAACACAAGTGTTAACCGGAAATCGATGCTGGAAAGTTTTACACCCGCGACCAAACAACAACATTTAAGAAAAACTAAAGCTTTCACCTCCATGGGCTTTGGTTCTTGGAATGTCCGAACGTTGAAGAAAGGTCTCCTGGACAGCTTGGAAATTGATATGTGTGTGCACAAGATCCGCGTAAAACAGCTGTTGTTGATCTGAAACTGGCACGTCGTATCTATTGCAGCTCTAAAAGAAACCAGGCTCCCCGAGGAAGGCTCACTACGGGAGCAAAGTTATACTTTCTTCTGGAAAGGCAAAAGCTCCAATGAACACCGTGAGCACGGGGTGGGCTTCGCAGTTCGAAATTCTCTCCTAAATGTCATAGAAACACCTCGAGGTATATCGGAGTGTATCATGGTCTTGATAGGCTAATAAATCCGCTCTTTGTAGATATGCATCTACAAAGAGCGGATTTATTAGCCTCATTTTCACCTACGCACGCTCCGACGCTTACCTCAACAGCGGAATCTAAAGACGACTTCTATGATAAGTTGTACTCTGCTGTAAGTAGTATACCGGCTGGGGATCGACTTATTATTCTAGGAGACTCTAATGCTCGAGTTGGGCAAGATAACATCTCTTGGCCTGATTGCCTCGGTAACCACGGCGTAGGGAAACATAATGAAAACGGCCGAAGCCTACTAGAGTTCAGAGAGAGAGTTCTGCTCAAAATTCCTGTTTTGCTTTACTAATACTTTCATCAAAGGTAAGATATACGAAAAGTCTCTTGGAAGCATCCTCGGTCATGGCTAAACTTGATGATTTGCCCACAATCGAGGAACTTCGTGAGGATATGCTTAGGCTTAAATGGTCCCGGGGCCGATGGTATCCTCACCGAAACCCTTAAACTCAAGTGCGTGTTATCTCTGCTCCATAATCTGTTGGGAAAATGCTGGGAGGGGAATTATTTCCCCCAGGACATGCGCGATGCTAACATCGTGACCGTATGACAAAGGGAAAGGTGACCGCGGCGACTGCAATTGTTACCGCGGTATTTCCCTTCTAAGCATCGTCGGCAAACTTTTTGCAAGAGTTGTTCTGACTAAGCTGCAAAGTCTTGCCGAACGCGTGTATACTGAGACGCAAAGTGGTTTCAGGTCCCAGCGTTCCACCACCGATATGATTTTCACTCTGCGTCAGCTTCAAGAGAAGTGTCGTGATCAGAACACACCCCTGATGTTGACCTGAATAAGGCCTTCGATACGGTTTCCAGGGAGGGTCTTTACATCGCACTTGAGAAAATTGGTTGTCCCCCGAAGCTTCTAGAGGTGGTCAAATCTTTTCACACAGGAATGAAAGGTTCTGTGGTTTTTAACGACCAAACGTCTGAAACTTTCGACATGCGGAGAGGAGTTCACCAAGGCTGCGTCTTAGCACCAACAAACACTATTCGGCATATTCTTCTCGCTGTTGCTAAAGATTGCCTTCGGTGAATCGCAACTGGGAGTTCATCTCCATACAAGAGCAGACGGAAGGTTGTTTAACATCGGCCTTTTAAAATCTCGTCGAAACCGCGTGGACCTCTTAATCCATAGTCTGCTCTTTGCCGATGACGCAGCCTTCGTAGTTAAAACTCCTCACGAGCTCCAAGTTCTACTGGACTGATTTGCCCATGCGTACAACCTTTTTTCCATGTCTATAAATAAAAAGAAGACCATAATTTTAGCGCAAGGCTACACTCAACAGGCGTCTATCTTACTGGAGAGTGTTCCTTTAGAGGTAATCGACAAGT
Organism: Epinotia brunnichana; assembly: GCA_963854355.1. NCBI lineage: Eukaryota > Metazoa > Arthropoda > Insecta > Lepidoptera > Tortricidae > Epinotia > Epinotia brunnichana. The sequence continues at coordinate 16,388,179 of OY977952.1, forward strand.
TCTGCTACTTAGGGTCAACCGTGACGAGCAACCTCTCCCTGGACGGATAAGTCAACGTCCGCATCGGCAGGGCGGCCACGACGTTCAGCAGGCTACGTACAAGAGCGTGGTACAATAAACATCTTACCATTAAGCCCAAAATGATTGTTTATCAAGCTTGTGTCTTGAGCACACTCTTGTACGAAGCCGAAACCTGGCCCCGTAGCATGGATGGCCTTATCACGCGATAAGTGACATGATAGAGCATCCGTCCCTGGCTGACACCGTTCGATAGAACGAGACGACGCTCTTATCTTGTCACCTATCGCGTGATAAGGCCATCCATGCTACGGGGCCTGGACGTTGTATGCTAATCAGCAACAACGGCTAAACACCTTTCACATGCGCTGTCTTCGAAGTATTCTTAAAATTACATGGAGAGACAAGGTTACCAACGAGAGAGTGCTGGAGATTGCACAGCTTCACAGCATCACTGCCCTGCTGAAGCAGAGACGTTTGCGGTGGCTTGGGCATGTGCAACATCGATCGCAGCACTTGGGAAGATCTTGCTGGCAACCGCTTTGAGAGGAGGAACACTATCGCAAAAGGCCGCGAAATCCACGATAATACCTGGTTCCAAGATCTAGCCCACAAACGTGCTAAGAGGCATAATCGTCAAGTGGTTGCCGATGATACGGTCCCTCAATTTGCGTGCCCCAAATGTGGACGCAAATATCGATCCCGGATTGACCTATATAGTCACGAGAGGCGTTGTCCCTCGCATACAGACGCTGCTTGAATCATCTGTCAAGATGCATAAGGCCTTATGATGATGACAAATTCATTAAAAAACAGCACACAACTCACAGCGGCACAGTGTGTTATTGGCACGCGGGCATTTATTAAAACTGATAATAATATATTCCATTAGCAATTGTTTACATGTATTAGCAAAAATCATAATTATGTAAATTGACTGCACAATTAAGTTCCCAAATTCCGAACCTTCAATGGTAGACTGGGTACGGTTAAAATAGAGGTCGGTTGAAACAACGTAAATATCTCGCAAACCGTTGGCGAGACGGCAAGGGGTCCAAGGAGGGAAAGAAGCGGACGATCGGTTTGTACACGAAAAACATCGTGACGTTGCTTCCCGCGCGCGTAATTTCTTTGTAGAAGACCCTATTGTATTTTGGTCCCCAAAAGTACCTAAGTATTTTCACTCGTAGAACTTTTCAATTATTCTGGTTTCTATTTAAGTGAGAGTATTGAGTGTGTGTTTATGTTTGAAGTGAAGCTTGTGGATCATGTCAGCGTATCTAGTTTTACTGTATCATTATTCTCATCATTACGAACTTTTTTTCGAAAGTAAATAGGAGGTGGGGACGGTTGCAACAGAGTGATTTGCTTGTATTTTTTTGACATTGACTAATGAAAGTCAATGTAAGTTTTCTTTTAGTTTATTTTCAGGTTTTATTAATTAGTTCTGTTACGTTTGCAAATGCAGACAGTTTATTTTTATTTATTTTTTATTTATTTATTATTATTTACACTTACAACCATTTTATAACACCTATAACATTTTTTTTTACGTAGTACTCTTATAACATATTACGAGCAATGCTGCCTTTGTGAATTCATTCAGAGAACACGAAAACAAATCAATATTTTCCGCTATGAGATTGAGGGTACGCACTGCTCGCGTCATCGGTGCCCTACCAAGCAGGTTGGTGCGCCCGCGCGGCTCGGCTAGCAGCCGCGGCCGGAGTCTACGCCACACGTACCTATCGGGAACACACACACTCACACCACTCAATACCTGGCTGTTGTATATTTTACCGCGAAGTAATTTAAAAATGTAGGTGGCCAGGCACAGCTCTCTGCGCACCCGCAGCTGGTTGTACCCTACCATGCCCAGCACAAATAGAGTTGGATACATTAGTGGGTAAAATGGGTACCTATACCCCGTACTTCCTCCAATACAGAAATCGTACGAATTTATTTTGGATACGCTCCACCATAAGGTGATATTTGGTTTCATGCGGATCCCAGATGATTGCATTGCATTCGAGACCACTTCGGACCAACGCGTTGTATAATGCGATAATCGCTCCAATATTTGTAAAGCCATGGGAACGACGCAGAACAAATCCCAGAGTTCTATACGCCTTCTTACAAATATTGACGATGTGATCCCGGAATCTCAGATCAGATGTGAATTTGACTCCCAAATCTTTAACTTCTGACACTCTTTTTAATTTCATGGCATTTATTTCGTAGTCATGAAGAATGGGATAGTGCTTTCGAGTAAACGTAATAGTAACGCATTTCGACGTATTGAAAAATAACTTATTCGCTTCGCTCCATGAGACCACACTATCTATATCGGTTTGAAATCTTGCACAGTCTGCCGTATTATTAATAGGTAGATACATTTTTAGATCGTCGGCAAATAGTAAGCAACCTGAATTTTTAACAACCTGAGGTAAATCATTGACCATAATTATAAATTCCAATGGGCCAAGGTTACTTCCCTGACTTACTCCAGACCTCACGAAATATGGTTTAGGTAACTTACTTAAATAAGGTGACAAATGACTGATAATAATATAAGTAGAGTTTAAGTTGTAAGCGCAAAAACGCAAGCTGATTAAAAACAGTTTCTAAATTATACGTAATCTCATAAAAAATATGAATAAAACACATAAAAGTATAATGTTTTGTCACTGTTTCAACCACCCCTGGGATGGGGACAGTTGAAACAAATCGGTTTTTTTTTCAATTTGATCTACTGCTAAAAACTAGAACACCTGGTCCCAAAAGGACCCATCTATTGCCGTTTAGTAGATAATAACACGCTCTTACATTTGATATATTTTCTTCATCTCACAGATTATAAAAAGCAAAACTACGGACCATATCCGAAAAATTGGTTCAATCATACCCAGTCTACCCTACTCGGCAAGTATTTTTAAGTGGGGTTCGCCGGTTACTGTTATTTTTTTTTATTTAGGTCCAGAAAAAATGCTTATGCCTAATGATTACGTAGCATTTTTTATTTTGCTTTTTGAATATTATTATAAAATTTTAATTAAATATGTAGGTACTAGGTTCCAGGAATATTTAACAATATTTGGCGGTCCGCGGTTTGCCCTACCGCGGTCCGTATATCCAAGATAAAGTGCATAACGATTTTTATCTTCCGACGCAAGCGAGGGGTGTTATAAGACTTATATTATAAGTTAGACATGTGTAGTTGTATCTGTGTGCCTATGTGGTTTTGAAGCTCCCAAACGGATGAACCGGTTTGAGTGCGATTTTTTTTAAACCACCTTTTTTTTCCTAGCCTCTCTTCGAGTCGTATTCAAAATGCAAGTATGCTCAAATAGTTATATCATATGTTTGCTTTTTATTCTGTTTTGTTCTTTATTCAACCTTTTCTTGTGATTAAACATCATTGTAATAAAGGATATGGAGAGGAGCATTGCTTACCCTAAAACACAGGTCTACGTATTTAGGAAGTAGACGTTCTATTTTGTATGTAACAATTTCTTTATTGATGTTTATGGATAAAGTATTATAATTAACTCAATAATCTTGAAATCAACAAAGAGATGGTCATTTATTTTCTGAAGTATATACAAGATGATAATTAACAATAACATTTTTTTTTAACTAAATTAAATTAAAAATAAGTTAAATCTAAAAAAGGCCCTCGAGGCATTGTACCGAGGACGCTGGCATTTCCTCGCTGAATTGCAATGCTGATGCGTTGCTCGAGAAAGCCCAGGTCTTCGGTCACCAGTTATTTTATTTCTAATATCTTAATAAGTCAAATTTAATAAGTGGTTTTTAGCTATGTCTGTTGTGTGGGGGGTGTTTTATTCTACTAATAATCATCATCATCATTACTTTACTACTTTACTTAGCTACTTACCTTTAATGTCAATTTCATTCTGGCCTAAAATGTATTATTATTATTATTTCTTTAAATTGTGTGCTATTCTATTATTTTTTTAGTTACTAGTATTAAGCTTAGTATTATTTTATTACTAACAACAATGATCCATGTTGGTCCCTGAATAAATGAATTGAATTGAAAATACCAGAGAAATTCCTTGCTGGACATAGGCTTCCCCCAAATAACGCCACAAAAATAACATAACCAAACGTCATTGTTAAGTCAAGGTTTTGTCTCCAGGAGTTTATTGTCCATCGTCCTCTCCTCCATCTTTCTGTATTGAGTGTCCTACCTAGAAAGCAGTGTGGTCGCTGGTGTATTTCGGAAATAATGAATTGAAACCAATATACCCCGCACAATCTTAGAGGCATGACCAAGTATGTTTGATAATGTCTCTCGAGTAGTAGCTAAGTAGGAAATATAGAAAAGTCTGTATCTCTTAAACTAACTTAATCACGGCGTGTACATGGGATGATTCTAATGACGCCTGTTCTGGCTTTGGATTTGACACTAATTTTGATGGGGAGTCAGTTAAATATTGGTGTTTGCTTTGAAAGCTACCGTCTTTTTATTAGGGTTCCATTCCAAAAGCGGGTAAAAGTTTTAAGGAACCCTTGATTGCCGAGTCAGACTAGCACTTGGCCTGGCTGGTTATTTTCCAACCTTCAATTTTTAAGTCAACTTTAGAACCTGCGATTTTTGGGTTGGAAACATAATTACAAATTTAAAAAACAAAACGTTTATTTATATAAGTAAAAATCACACTGGTAAGGTATAAAACATTTTTCACCTACAATCAAAATCTTGTGATATTAAACACCTATTGTGCCTATAATGTACTTACTTACAATTAAAAAAATAAACATACTGGCATGGTGACGATGAGATCTGGACTAATTCACTTTTACACATTGAACGTAAATTTCGACTTTGTATACATTATTATTTTATTATTTATTAGTTTGATTCGCATACGATTGTCCCCTAACATTTATCTATTAATGATTAAAACTTACGAGGCTAGATTTGAGCTTACAGAAATTTGCAAGTCTCTTACATGACTAATTGTACAACTACACAGACTAGCATAACAATAATACTGCTCTTGAAAAGGAAGGCGGAGCTGGGCTCTTCACAATCATCATGCTGCGAGACGCTGATGAAGTGGGGCTGGTGGAGTTCTTCCCTGTTAGCCATGTATGTTCCGATGGCGTATTGGCCAGCATTCGATAGCTGGCGGCTGCGGCTAAGCTTGAACGCTCCAACTGCAAACAATAGATAAATATAATTTTAAGACATTGACATGAATATAAAACAAATTAACTTAAAACTAAGCTGCCCGCGCGGCTTCGCCTACGTTGCAAAGAACGCAGGCAAATCCACGGGATATAATATAGCCTATAACCATCCAGAAAACCTGGGGAAAGAATTTCTTAAATCGGATAAGTGGCTCTGGAGATTACCCATTAAGTACATGCAAACTTATAAAGACTTTTCCTTGTTATAATATTATTATAGAGTATAGATAATCTATTAAGTAGATATATATTCGATTTGTTAGGCAATATTAATAATTAATATATAGGGTGTAACACAGTTATGCGACACGAAGGGAAGATACCTTTAATGATACGATATTATGAAAGACATTCTGCCTCGACCCCAAATAAATCGAATGATCATGATATTCATGATGGAAAATAGGAGTTTGCTCTATAGGGGCATTATTTTTGGTTTAAAAATAAGTACTACTTAGCTCAGAGGGGTAATCAAATCACGTAACTTTCCGAACGCGCGTTAGGACAGTCCAACGGTCATTTTTCCATATAAGATTTGACAGTTAGATCTACCTAACGTGCGTACAATGCGTTACGTGATCGACCAGCTGGTATGATGTTCTTCAGAATCAGAAATTAAATGCTACTGTTGTTAACCATCAAGAATGGGATCTACTTTTATTAACATTATGTTATGGCCCACATAGATTTGAAGTTTGTTCTTATTTAATGTAGGTATACTTAGATTTATTGAAATTTCATATATGAATTGAACTTTCGCACCTGCTCTCTCGAAGGCATTGATATTGACACAAGTATATGCCAGTGCGAAGTCTTCATAGTCTGTAGACAGAATGTGAAGATCCGTGGTCACTGTTTCTGCAACAAAGGGTACAACACATTAGTAATATGTTGTTTTAAAATAATTGGTGTACAATAATTAATTTCAATTGCAATCCTTACCGTTACTACCTTCAACAGGCAACGTGACTATTAGAGTAGCTCCATTCACAGAAGCTGTTCCTTCTTTGGTGTTTAGAACTCCACCCAGAACTTCCCAGTTCAGGAACGTTACGCTATCACCATTTACGGTGTAACGGGCTCCGATACATGTCCCATCGTTGCTGACTTGAGGGTATGGGTATCTCTCAATCTGATACCAAGTGCCTGCAAACTGCGCAAGAAAAAAATATGAAGGTCTTAGTCAAATAAAAAATCTCGTTTATAGGTAATTTCCATTATATCTCAAAAGTTGGATATGTTGATAAGTTGGGAATGTTGAGGAACTGGGAATTGAGGACGAGTTGGAAATGGGGGAATTCGGTAATGGATCTCCATTTTTTATTACAAAACCCACAAAACCATAAAAATAATGACACATTATGCGCGGGTTGCACCAAGTTACGATTACAGATCGATCAACGTTAAATATGGCGCCAGCAGCTCTCATGCCATAGAATCTTGTCCAACTTTGTATACGTTCAAATTTGAAAGAACACCTCAGCCTTGGTCAGACACACGGCGCGACGCAGCGCCGCGGTCGCGCCGCGTGATGCCGACGCGATGCCTGTTCAAACAGGGCGCGCGCGGATCGCGCCGGCCTCGCGCTCTCAACACGCCCTCATCGCGCGCGCGAACGCGGCGTGACCGCGGCGCGATGCGGGCGTGATGCGCGGCGCGATGCGTGCGGGCGTGATTCGCGCCCGGATACAGGATACCGGAAACATTAATTTTTCTATATCCATACCTAATCACAAAATAACTAATAATTATGCTACGCTCGCACTAAGCACTGCGTGCTGCCTAACGTCCGACTGATGTGTGTGACCCAGCGCGGCGCAGCGTGCCGCCGCGTCCGCGCCGCGCAGCGCTGCGCCCGCGCCGCGTGAACGCAAGGGGCCGCGCGGCGCGGGGCGCGACAGAAGCGGGGCGCGATGCCGGCGGGACGCAGTCTGTTTGACGTCGGTAACCTGTTAGCATGTGTCGCGGTCGCGCCGCGCGACCGCGGCGCTGAGTCGCGCCGTGTGTCTGACCAAGGCTTTTACAGACGGTTTGGTGCAAACCACCCTTTGTCTTAGGTTGTTACCTGCGATAAGTCGAAGTTTGCCTGAACAGGAATCGTGGTATCGCATTGGCCACGTAAGATGACCTGCTCACTTGCGTCTTCTCTGTAGTGGAAGCAGGCCGAGTCTGACTGGTTGACTGATTCGTAAAGATGTTGGTGCAGAACTGGATTAGCTTCAATATAAGTCGCCATTGCCGCTTGGGCTGCTGCCGATAATGAGCCCGCTTTACTGTGTTTGGCGCTCCACACTGAAAAGAAAACAGATTTACAAATAACAATATCACATGTTACTTATAGATTTACAACTTATTGATAGAATATTTCATTTCCATTCATGTTGATAGGATTAAAACTTACCACGCCGTTGTGGGCTCGCTAAACCTAACACTTGTTCGCACGAGTAAAGTAGCGAATATGTGTTGTAGTCCGTAGCGATGACAACATACGCTGTTAAAAAAAATATGGTTTAATCGAACATTTTCATTGGTAAATAGGTATAAAGATACACGTTTTGACGGAAATCAAATGACAAAACATCATTCTTACTTGAGGCCACTCCGTTTCTGGTGATCGTGATGGTACCATTAGCGTTAAGGACGGCGACGTTTGTAGTCTTATTGGCTACGCCGTCATACACGTCAGTCTCGATAACCTGGATGGCATTGGTGAAGGTCTGCACGAAGTTGGCACTAGTGCAGTGGCCAGGGACACCGTCAGAAGGGTAGCGTTCGATCTCGTGCCACCAGCCCAAATACTGTTGGCAAATAATATGAAATATTACTATACTAGCTTCTGCCCGCGACTCCGTCCGCGTGGAACTCGTTTATATCGCACCTTCATATTCACCCCCCCTTTCATTCCCTTAGGGGATGATTTCCGGGATAAAAACTATCCTTTATCCTCCCTTGGGACTAAAACTATTTCCATACCACATTTCATCTAAATCGGTTAAGCGGTTTAAGCGTGAAGAGGTAAGAGACAGACAGACAGTCAGACAGATACACTTTCGCATATATAATATTAGGATGGATTAATCCGTTAACAGGACAAGGGCAATGAAACGGGATCTATTATAAAAAAATAATGACGGAGTAAAACCATTGTTGATAGGCTGGAATGCCCGATGGTGGAGCACTGGAACTCCGTACATGTTGTAGCTAATAATTGTATTGTCTTATTTTAATGTCTTATTATATTTTCAATGTGTATTTTATTTTAATGATTGTATATGTGGTTCGAAATAAACAAATGAAATAAATAAAATAGGGATCGAATGTTTGTATGTGGAACAAATTATTTGAGATAGGCTGAATTATTAATTAACTAGCTGTTGCCCGCGACTTCGTCCGCGTAGAACTTTTTATCGTCTTAGAAAATGATTTCTCTCAATACAAAATTTGAACCCTCTTTTAGGGGATAATTAAAAAAAAAGTTGATGTTCATTTTTTAGTTTGTGAACAAACAGTCTAAAACCAAAGTTAAAAATCTCATACTTTAAAAATGCCTTGAAATACTCAAACTTTGAACCAATTTTAACACTCTTAGGGGATGAATTTGGAAAAACTCTGAAATCAGTTTTGTAGTCTTTTAACGTACAGAATAAGACCGAAGTTAAAAATATCTTACTCACACTTTAAAATTTTATTGCTCGCCATTTAAAATTTGAACCCCCTTTTAAACCCCCTTAGAGGTTGAATTTTTCTAATCGCTGAAAGAACTTTTTTCGTAAACTTTTAAGTCTCTAGCTCAAAAAAAGTGTTGCCCATACAAAGCTTTCTTAACCCCCTTAGGGGTGGATTTTTCTAAAACTCTGAAAGTACTTTATTATTAATTTTAATAAGTAACATTTTGAATAGTTTTAAGTCTAGTAAAAAAAAAAGTTTTTCCCACACAACACTGGCTACCCTTCTTAAGGATCTTAAGGATCCCCTTAGGGATGGAGTTTTCTAAAACGCTGAAAGTTCTTTTTTAGTATTCTAATAAGTAATCTTTTTGCAAAGTTTTAAGTCTAACTCAAAAAAAAGTGTTGCCCATGCAAAGCTTGCTCTCCTTTTTAACCCTATTAGGGGTGGAATTTTCTAAAACGATTTGTGTTCTTTTTTTGTATTTTAATAAGTAATCTTTCTACAAAGTTTCAAGTCTCTAACTCAAAAACATAAACTTTCCCTGATAAAAACTTTGCACCCCTTTTTATCCCCCTTAGGGAAAATTTTTTTCAAAACGCTGAAAGTCTTTTCTTTTGTATTTTTATAAGTAATCTTTCTACAAAGTTTTAAGTGTCTAGCTCAGAAAAAGTGTTCCCCATACAAACCTTGCACCCTTTTTTAACCCCCTTAGGGAATGATTTTTGTAAAACGCCGAATGTAGTATTTTTCATGTTCTAATAAGTAATTTTTCGTCAAAATTTTAAGCCTCTATTAAAAAAATATATGTTTTTCCCATACAAACTTTGCACCCTATTTTACCCCCTTAGGGGTGAAATTTTCCAAAACGCTGAAAGTACTTTCTTTGTATTTAAATAATCTTTCTACAAAGTTTTAGGACTCTAGCTAAAAAAAATAGTTTCCCACATACAAACTTTGCACCTCTATTTTAGCCCCCTATTTTTAGGGGTAGAATTTTCTAAAACGCTCAAAGTACTTAATTTGTATTCTGATGACTAATCTTTCTACAAAGTTTTAAGTCTCTATTTAAAAAAAATATTGTTTCCCCCATACAAAATTTGCACCCCTTTTTTACCCCCTTAGGGGTAGATTTTTTAAAACACTGAATCTAGGTACTTTATTTGTATTCTAATGAATAATTTCTCTACAAAGTTTTAAGTCTCTATTTAAAAAAAAGTAGTTTTTCCCATACAAACTTTGCACTCTATTTTACCCCTTTAGGGGTAGAATTTTCTAAAACCCTGAATTATTTGTATTTTAATGACTGATCTTTCTACAGAGTTTTAAGTCTCTATTAAAAAAAAAAAAGTTTCCCCCATACAAACCTTGCACCCCTATTTTACCCCCGTAGGGGTGGAATTTTCCAAAACGCTGAAAGTGTTTCATTTGTATTCTAATAACTATTTTTTCTACAAAGTTTAAGTCTATAGCTCAAAAAAAAAAGGTTCTCCCATACAAACTTTGCACCCCCATTTTACCCCCTTAGGGGTAGAATTTTCAAAAATCCCTTTTTATCCCTAGCCCACGTTATAAAAGCAACATTTTGTGCAAAAATCAACTCCCTAAGATTAGTAGTTTCGGCTGTGCGTTGATGAGTGAGTGAGTGAATAAGTCAGTCAGGACATAGGCATTTATTATGTATAAATAGATAGAAGATAATGAAACTCCCATTCAAATATCTCAAAAAATTATGAAGCTACATCCGTTTTAATGTCGCTTGTTAGAGTGAGAAAATGATGAGGGACTGTGACGTCAATATACTCGAGCGTCATAGTAAAAAACAATCGTTTCATATGAAGGTGCGTTTTGCGGAAAAGGGACAGAACATACCCCCTCTTAAAACTTTGGACTCTTATAACTTAATCATTACCTATATAACCTCTTGCTTTGTTTTTTTCTCCATTTGACTATATTTATTTTAAATTCTTTTTCGAGAAAATACATTATGATTATTTACCATATTTTCGATTCCTGAGCTATAACCACGAACTTCGGAATTCGAAAATATTCGGGTATCTCTATCTCTATCGCACTAACCATACTCGAGTGACAGGGATGCAAATATATGAACATTAAGTATCGGTTTTCGTGGTAGCGCCGCAGGTACTTTGGCTGAATGCGCCGAGCGCGTGCCATTGTCATTCAAAAAAAACAAATTCGTGTTAATTATATTGTTCAAATTTGTTGATTTCATTTATTGAAATTACGACATAAAACGACATTTGCGCATATAAGTTCTCATATCAGAATCGAATATTTTTTTATGGTTTATATTTTAGCATTTGTCTCGTAAAGGTCTATCGTAGACGGGATTTAAATTATTAATAAGTGAAAGGCAAAGCAATTCCGCCATTTTGACGAAAATTTGACGGTTCTTATAGCTGACAGTTGGAGCAGCGTTTGATTTCAATAAAAATAAATGAAAAATTAAATGAAGTCGTATATTTCGGAAAATTAATTAACTGTCGCAGTCGGATAAAAACTATCCTAAGTTGCAGCTAGAATAATAATGTACCTATATAAAATGTTTCATATTTTTCCGTTCATGGGATGCTGAGAACATTCGAACCGCGCAAAGCTTAGTTTCAAACTGGCTGATTCTTTTTTTAATTTAGAGATTTATTATAAGTGGAGATTATGTTGTGTATTTTAGTTAAAGTTGTTAATTAATACGTTTTTGGTTTATGGTTTCTTATTACAAACGAAAATTTGATGCGGTGTTATTTTGGCTTGCATTAAAGTAATTTCTATTCTACTCTATTTTATAATTAGTATTCGGCGATACAGAGTTTTCTTCAAAATAAAAAGAATATACATTTCAACCTTTTTCACCTCTAATCTAACCCGAGGGGATAAGGAGTTATCAGTTCGGATGGGGAACAAGTAGTGCTTATTCGAGAAAATTGGAACTTCGCTAATAAACTTTTTGTTAAAATACAAGTTTTTACTTTTCTGTTGTTAAAAATACAACTACTTCGACCTTAATTACTTCGAATTAATTAAAGTTTAAAATACTAATATCACGCAAACAAAGTTGTGAGCATAAGGTAATATCTTTATTAGTTTACGTAATAACCTGTGAGGCATCAAATCCTTGCATGCCGGTAACTTGGTCACAGCTTCCTCTGAATAATACAGATTCCCCAGGCACTAGTTCTGGTACATAGAAGCAGTCCTGGTCGGTCTGGCTTTCGATCTGGTAATAGGCTTCATTAAGACCCTGTATACTGTTGATGATATTGTTGATGGCAATGTTCGCTGCAGGCGTCAGAGTCGGCGTTCGGCTAAGTTTCCAACTGAACACTGTAACATTCAAGTAAGGTCAAACCATGTATGAACTATGTACAATATTGTACTTACAACACTAAAAAATCTTTTTACATTTTTTTATATAGAAATCATAACGCTGGGTCTAGCTGAGTTTATTGCTGGAGTGCCCTCAGCTTGGCTAGGGTTAGTGGACGAGCCGTAAAATTCCCAGCTTGACTCCATTCAGTCAGAATATTTGGAGTATTATATTTTGAGTAACCGCTTGCATGGGTTTAATGGAGGATTCGCCCCAGAGGGTTCTGCTAATTTGCCATTCGCTTACAAAAGTCCAGGTGGAAGGAATCTTAACTTACCTTGTCTAGTTCCATCCTCTAGGTTACGACAGTTGTAAACTAGGGAGTATTCGCCCCAGAGGGTTCTGCCTAGTTTGCCATTCGCTTATAAAAGTCCAGGTGGAAGGAATCTTAACTTACCTTGTCTAGTTCCATCCTCTAGGTTACGACAGTTGTAAACTAGGGAGTATTCGCCCCAGAGGGTTCTGCCTAGTTTGCCATTCGCTTACAAAAGTCCAGGTGGAAGGAATCTTAACTTACCTTGTCTAGTTCCATCCTCTAGGTTACGACAGTTGTAAACTAGGGAGTATTCGCCCCAGAGGGTTCTGCCTAGTTTGCCATTCGCTTACAAAAGTCCAGGTGGAAGGAATCTTAACTTACCTTGTCTAGTTCCATCCTCTAGGTTACGACAGTTGTAAACTAGGGAGTAACTCACGTAGTCAGTGCCAAGGATGAAATACGTCGCAACAGTCTCCTCTGGAAAAAACAAAATTTGTATTTTAAGTACAGGATATTAGTTTTATTATATTAGGATGTTAGGTGCAGACGCTTATTGTTATAAGTTATAACAAAAAAAAACTCAAGTAGATTTTGAAGAATCATTTTTCAGTATAAAGTGTTATTGTGGTATGTATGAGGAAGTAAATCTAAACGCGAACAATATGGGTCATTCTCAAATAGTTAACGACACTTGTCACAACCTTGTGCAAAAGTTAAGAAATTCCCAGCAGTTAAATATTGTAATACTTATTTGTATAATAGCTGTCGTAGTCTTTTGGTCCTTATATAAAAAAGAGCAATAAATTAAGTATTAGTACTACCTAGCGTTAACTTTCGCACATGGTTGTAACAAGTCTGTCACATTAACTGAGAAATACCCATATTAATTTGTTTGCCAAAACTGACGAAAACATAAGCGCAGCAAACTCGGCTTGATTTTTTATGCCACTTTAAGTACGAGTTCTAATACTGCCGTCTCAAGGAAAAAAACCGTATGTGGTTAGTTTGGAGATATTTAAATCCAAAAAAATTTACACTTCTGTTCAATTGGTTTTAATTCAAAGTACATAACTGAAACTTGTGTTTATAATTAAAAATAAATTGTAGAATTTTAATGCAACTCAATTTTGTTGATAATCTTTATATTTGAATTAGATATTTAGAAAAAAAAAGGTTTTGCTTCTTAAAAAAACATTTGAAAATATCTTTTTGAAGCAAGAAGAACGCAAGTGCGCACTTATGATGTTTGTGTTAACTTTGCACTATAGCATCTAAGAAAAAAACCGGCCAAGTGCAAGTCGGACTCGCACACGCACGCAGACAGACATACAGACAGACAGACAGACAGACAGACAGAGAGACAGACGGACAGCGGAGTCTTAGTAATAGGGTCCCGTTTTACGCCTTGAGTACGGAACCCTAAAAACATAGGTGGTTACTTAAGACTTTTTTGCATATGAACATGAAGTTATGAGTTTTCTACTTCAAACAGGAACTAAACTGAACAAAATTAAATTAAATCTTGGTTCATTAGAGATATCCAAACCCGTGTGAGATAGAAAATCACATTTTTTCCGTGAGTCCGAGACTGTTCAAAACTCAATTTGAAAAAAAAATTACACTTATGGGTTTCTTTCTTAAGGCGGCAGAATAGTATCCATACGCAATAATACCAACCCCCATTTTCTAAAACAAATGTGACTTGCAGAAGTCCTGTGCCGGTCGCTGAAAGTCGAGCGATTCCGTCCTGCACCCTCAGCGTTTCATTGACGACCATTGTGTTGCGAATGGCGACCACACCGTCGACGAGAGAATAGTTGGCACGTGAGCATGTGCCGGATTGAGAGGCGATTGGATATCTGGCCACATCGAACCATTCGCCGAGGTACTGAAAATGTATTTAATGTTACAATTAATAAGCATGAATGGCAATTTAAATGCAGTAACAATGTGTAACCAGGAGAACTGATTGCAAATGATTACAGCACGGATATATCGTTTTTCAATAACCCGATCATTACTATTAGCCACCTGAAGTTACAATTAGTAGCTGTAGTAAACATAAAAAAGCGGCCAAGTGCGAGTATGAAGGGTTCCGTGAAATAAATTGCGGTTTACGATTTATGACGTATTAAAAAAAAACTACTTATTAGATCTCGTTCAAACCAATTTTCGGTGGAAGTTTACATGGTAATGTACATCATATATCTTTTTTAGTTTTATCATTCTCTTATTTTAGAAGTAACAGGGGGGGGACACACACATTTTACCACTTTGGAAGTGTCTCTCGCGCAAACTATTCAGTTTAGAAAAAAATGATGTTAGAAACCTCAATATCATTTTTGAAGACCTATCCATAAATACCCCACACAGGGTTTGATGAAAAAAATTTTTTTGAGTTTCAGTTCTGAGTATGGGGACCCCTAAAACTTAATGTTTTTTTTTCGATTTTTGTGTGAAAATCTTAATGCGGTTTACAGAACACATCTACTTACCAAGTTTCAACAGTATAGCTCTTATAGTTTCGGAAAAAAGTGGCTGTGACATACGGACGGACAAACAGACGGACATGACGAATCTATAAGGGTTCCGTTTTTTGCCATTTGGCTACGGAACCCTAAAAAGACAATAATAATTTTTAGTTTATCTATTCTATCATTCTCTATCAAGATAAAATAGGGATGCTCCACAGCATTATCAGAAAAAGTACCTCCAATTTTAGTTCACAATCTTTAAATTAATATTGTTTTGCACATGTTACCCGATTGAATAATATTTTTTAATAATTACATTTTACGCATAAATTTGAAAATAAGTGTAATTGAAACCTACAGCAGCAGGGTTGAAGTTGCCCACTGCATTGACAGTAGGGCAGGATCCGGGGAGAATAATTGATTCTGGAGTCTCTTCAAAGACTGGGTAATAGAAGCAGCCAGCATCGGTTTGATCAATATTCTCGAAGTACTGTTGATCCACAACTTGCACGGCTGCCATGGCAGCGTTGATCGCCGTCGTAGCTGCTGCTGAGAGGGCCTGGGCTCTGCTCAATTTCCAAGTGTATACTGAAAGTGTTATTAGGTTAAATCCAGTTCTAAAAATAATATAACCTTATCCATGAGAGGAGGCATGTGCCCCGCAGTGAGACGTAAGTAGTCAGAATAAAATCAGCCACGACGTATCCTCTAGGGCATTAACCCTTTTCCAGGCAGGTGCCTTATATCGACCACATACAGACTGTCAAAGGTGTATTTTAATGTCAATGAATAACATTTGATTTTCATTTTTCTATTGCCGGCCTGGAAAAGGGTGATTAAGACATAGTGTTAATATTTTGATTCCATACCTGCTCTATAATCATCGGTAACATTTTCGCAACTGTAGGCCAAAGCGTAGCTAGTGTAATCGGTAGCCAGAATCCAGTAAGGGAATTGAATAGCTGTAAAAAAAAGATCAATTTGTACCTAAGCCATGAACTTATGATCATACAACATTTTTCATACTAAAATACTACTTTTTAGGGTTCCGTTGCCAAAATGGCAAAAACGGAACCCTATAGTTTCGGCATGTCCGTCTGTCCGTCTGTCCGTCTCTCCGTCTGTCTGTCCGTATGTCACAGGCATTTTACTCAAAAACTATAAGGTGTATTTGAATAAAATTTAGAGGATAGGTGTATTTTGTTAGCCGCTACATAGTTCTGTAATGAAATAACAAATAGTAGATTGTACAACAAGCGCATAAAACGAGCCATTTAACCTGAGACGTTTATATCCACCCGAGCCACAGGCGAGGGTGGATAGTTAAGTCGAGGGGTTAAATGGCTAATTTATGCCCGAGTTATACACACGGCTTTTCACTTCGATTGCGAGAAAATGACAAATAATTGCAAAATAAAATAAAATAATAGCTTATTCCCGTCACTTAATTTTTTAAAGTTTTATGTTTAATTTTCGACACATGATATTAGACTTAGGTAATTCATACTGCCAAGTCATTTAGTGGTATGGTTTATCAGTTATCAGTAGGTCAATCACGTAACGCATTGTACGCGCGTCTGACAGTAAAATCACAATCTAACTGTCATTTTTCCATATAAAATTGACATTTAGACCTTACAGACGCGCGTAAGAAAAGTTACGTGATCGACCCACTGGTTTTGTAAAATGTGAAATTTATTAAAGCAAATCAAATCAAATGACAAGTTTATTCTACGAAGTTTTATTGTGTGTGTGGCTGTTAGTCCCGATTACCTTAGTCTTTAAAACTATTTTACTTTGTGCACAAGAGCATAAAAGTGGCATTTTGTGCAGCATACATACATACAGCACAAAGGCGAACTTTGCGAGCATGATAAGTGAAAAATATATTTTATAAGGGGTGCACTCACATACATATAACTGCAACTAAAAAAAAAGTGCACGTGTGGGCACATCAATTGATAGGCCTTTTAAGATAAATATAGGGTTTTGCAGCAATATTTTTGATTAAGTGAATATAGCTGGAAATAATCGCCCCGAAAGGCACAAACATTGTGTCCCCCCCGTTGTCAAACGGTGTATTTAAATTTTTTTAAGAAGATCATGGACAAAGGACATTATGCTTATTAAGTTCTTTCACCAAAAAATATTTTGAACAAGATCGGTTCAAAGGTTTTCGAGATATTGCTGAAAAACTGCCTTCCCTATTATAGAAAAAGACGTAAGTGCTGCTGCCGTAAGATTTCTGTGACGATACGACCTTTTTAATAGGCATGGAAGCCTTCATTGTGCGTGGTGCGATACGCACTTGGCCGGTTTTTTCAAGAACTTACTTTGGCCACCAGTAGCCATTGTGAGATTTAGTCTACCACTCCCGTCGATAGAGACGATAGTGACACTGCCACTACCGGATGTTGCCGTTTGGTTAACAACCTGGTTTGACACCAAGTTCAACGAGTTGGCAGCAGTTCCATTACTGAAAGCATGGTTAACACAGGTGCCGGTCTGTTGCTGTTTTGGATAGGCTTCTACCTCGTGCCATGTACCGACGAACTGTTGACAAACAATAATATGATTATCCACAAAATGTTTAAACTATTTACTTGTTTAGCGAGCATTCGTTTTTGTGTCTTTTATCTTTAATTTTAATCATGCTTCCCTCATAATTCATCATCAATACATTGGTGATGAATTCTTTCGACCTGAGCTAAACTGAACCTAGGCAAAGCAGCGATTACCATTATTTTGGGTTTAGCCGTAGTCGGGTAACATGTTATGATTAATATAGCTCATATCCTATTGTGTAAATCAAAGTGAATTTGATATTCTCCCGAGCTTCAAATTCGGAGAATCTTCCCTGGAAGGACATTGAGGGGAAATCTCACATGTGGATGCATTTTTCTCCACGAAGACACGTTTTCTCGTTAAGGTTGTGTACTACAGGCTTGTGCATAATTTATTCAGCTTAATGTTGCTGTAGACCATGTTTTCATAGAGAACTTAGTTTTCGAACAAACCCTGAATTTCTTACGAATTGAGTACGTTTCCAAAGATAGCGGCCGTTCTACAAGGTCCTGACCCGGGGACTTTTGGGAGACGAAAACAGGGCTTCCAACGAACATTCGTACCAAGTTTTATCAAACTCTTCGAAATTTTGAGGTTGAACAATATCGACTGTATTATTAGGAACACTTATTTATGAATTTTAACAGGAAGCATCATGCCTATGTAATTACTTGGACTTGGAACCTACCTGAGCAAGGTTGAAGTTAGGTACGGCAGCGACGGTGTTATCACACTGGCCGGGAAACACGACGGGCACACCATCTACAGGTTCAGGGAAGTAGAAGCAACCAACTGCAGTTTGATTATCTGGAACGTAGTAGCGGCTGTCCAAAACTTGGATGTTGGCGGTTACGGCATTGATAGCTACGTTAGCAGGGGCCGTCAATTCCTTGGTTCTGCTGAGTTTCCAACTGAATACTGAAATCATATTTAAGATTATGTTTACACTTGTTTATTGTTCAGTTCTTTTTAATTGAGAATGATTAGTAGACTTACCAAATCTTTGGTTATTTGGAAGGTTAGAACAGGTGTAAACTAGAGCGTAAGACGTATAATCCGTGGCCAAAACCCAGTAATTAGTTGAAATCGTTTCTGAAATAACAAGTTAAATTATTTACTTTGACGGCTAAGAGGGAGCAACTCCCTAAATTATCATGAGGCGCAGTATGGACTTACGGTTGGACCCAGCTACAGGGAAAGTAACGAGAAGTTTGGCGGGTTCAGTGGCGTTTGGGATAATAGCGGTTCCGTTTATGGTATCCAGTTGCTGATTGATTACTTGTGTATTGAAAACATCCACCACGCCTCCCACCAGTGTATATAATGCGTTACTGCAACTACCAGTTTGGAAGGTGGATGGATACGACTCAATTTCGTGCCATAAGCCCATGTACTGAAAAAAAAGAAATTAAATGCGTAAAAATCTCTTCATAATCTACACGTGTTTTAAGGCAACAAAAAATACTAAATGTATGTAACATCGCTTATAGGACTTACAGCAGCGGGGTCAAAGTTTGCTTGAACGGGGATAGTCATGTCACATTGCCCAGGAAAAATGACAGGTGTGCTTGCGTCAACTGCAGGGAAGTAGAAGCAGCCAGCATCGGTTTGGTTAACATTCTCGAAGTACTGTTGATCCACAACTTGCACGGCTGCCATGGCAGCGTTGATCGCCGTCGTAGCTGCTGCTGAGAGGGTCTGGGCTCTGCTCAATTTCCAAGTGTGTACTGAAAGTGTCACTAGGTTACATCCAGTTATAAAAATCATATAATCTCATCCATGAGAAAAGGCCCATGCTCAGCAGTGCGACGTAGAGGTATATAGGGTAATGATGATGTTGAAGTTTATTAGTCAGTTTAAAATCTGCCACGACGTATCCTCTGGAGCATTAAGTGATTAAGACATATTTCTAATATTTTGATTTCATACCTGCTCTATAATCACCATCAACATTTTCGCAACTGTAGGCCAAAGCGTAGCTAGTGTAATCGGTAGCTAGAATCCAGTAAGGGAATTGAATAGCTGAAAAAAAAAATACCAATTGTACTTGAGTTATGATCGTACAAAAACTTTCATATAAAACAGAATATCACTTTTTCAAGAACTTACTTTGGCCACCAGTAATCATTGTGAGACTTAGTCTACCACTCCCATCATCGGAGACGATGGTGACACTGCCGGTACCGGATGTTGCCGCTTGGTTAACAACCTGGTTTGACACCAAGTTTAAGGAGTTGGCAGTAGTTCCAGTAGTGAAAGCATGGTTAACACATGTGCCGGTCTGTTGCTGTTTTGGATATGCTTCTACCTCGTGCCATGTTCCGACGAACTGTCGATAAACAAATAATAATGATTATCCACACTATGTAATAGTTTAACATGTTTACTCGTTTAGCAATCATTAATTCCTGTGTCTTTTATCTTTAATTTAAATCATACTTTCTCTTATAATTTAGTATCAAACATTAGTTGTACTCTAACCCTTTGAATGTTCAACAGTTTGAAAATAAACCTACCTGAGCTAAACTGAAGCTGGGCAAAGCAGCGATGTTGTTATCACACTGGCCGGGGAAGACGACACGCACGCCAGGTTGGTGCGTGGGGAAGTAGAAGCAGCCATTGTCACTCTGGTCGGTGTTTATGTAGTATGCGTCGTTCAAATCAACAAAGGAGGCGATGACAGTGTTTACTGCGATTTGTGAGGTGGCAGAAATTTGCTTAGTTCTGCTCAGAATCCAGCTGGTAACTAAAAAAAAAAAGAATATTCGTTATTTATCACGTTAGGTTATGTAGCATATAAAAATGGGACTTTCCTGTACGATTCATAAACGGTGTTCTTAATAGTTAATTATATTAAGTATAGGTACGCATTTGACCTATATCTCAACTGATGGTAAGATAATATATCCACAAGTTACCGAAAGAACGTTTCAAAGCCACAAATTATACGTCTATGTTTTTTATCTTTCAGTCTTTTGTCAGGTTGAGTCATGCCCTATCAGTTTTTTTTTCTGAAAAAAGAACGGCTTCATGAGTCAAGACAAGAGTCAAAATTAATATTTTATTCTGCAAGTTGGCACCAAGGGCTCTGTAACATTAAGTCAATCAATAATATATGATAAGCACCACTGACTGGTTTTGACCACAAATTCTGTACAGAGGGTTACATATTCTGGCGTCACTCGTTTTCATCAATTTGTACGGGGCGTTTTCAACGCTCTGTATCTCAACCTAACCAGAGTCGCTATGGTAGGTAATATAATACCATTACCGAGCAAGATATTCATATACAATTCTCAACGTGACAGGGACTATAAAATATAATTTTTTGTCTATGACGGATCTACCTACAACGTTACTCTTCATCATAGTTTCACCCTTTTTTATTCGCCCCAAGCTATTTGATATAAGTTTGTGGAAAGTACATGGTTATCCGACCAAATTAAATAGGTTGTTTATTAGCCATTTTAAAACAAGTTCTCGGTGGCACGCGTATGGCTTCTCTATGGGATTATTCCTCTTAGTGGGGGGAATTAGTGGCAGTTAGTTTGCACCTTTGTCTCCATTTGTCACTGATCGAACTGAATTAATGAATTCCTCAACCCTGAATTATACGAACGTTTCATCGATGGTAAGTGTCGCAGAATTTTCAGTTCATCGAAAACCATTTTTCTGAAACAGGTAACTTAAAAAGTGTACCGTTTCTAAGTATTTTAGTTCGATGAAATTAAAATTGATGCGGCGCAATAATGCATTTGGTGAAACGTTTGTCTGTAATAGTACATAACTGTAGACGCCGCGAAAGAAGGGCTTGCCGGGTGAGTAGGTATAGACGGCCGAGCTTAGGGAGGCCGGATAGTGATACTTGTACTATTACTTATTCTGTGGTGATACGAAGCTGGCAAGCCCTTTTATCGGCCAGGCATGTATAGTGCTTTTCTCAAACATGCAATGAAATAAATAAATAAAAACACCTCAAAACAAACTAATTTTCATGGCTGAATGGCGTGATGCTGTGCCACAAATAGTGGAATGAAAATTAAAAAAAAATACTTCCCGGCCTATACCTTCAATTTCGTATAAAATTCCTTTACAGTTCTCTCGAGTTGATCTGCTCACAACGTGATATTTTGAAGCCTGATATATATAACCCACGTAATGACGACATGCATGTTTGAGAAAAATAAGTTACTCCGTACGAAAATCTAGTAGTAGGCAGTCGGACTTCGGAAGCCGGGTGTTTCCTCCCTCCCCTTCTTTTTGGCTAATAGCCAGAGGTTGATCTCGTGGTTAGGAGGCTTAGATAATCAGCTTAGTTTGCCCTACCATGGAACAATCGTGCCAAGCGACGACGTCGCATGAGACAAAAGTGCAGACCACACACTACTGCTAGTAATTCCCCCACAATCTAAGATCTGCAGAGATTGAAGTAGTTATGTAAGTACCCTTATGGATATGGATATTTCACTGTCATAAAAAAAGAAGCGGGTTGTGTCAGAGATACAACCGTTAATTAAGTTAAAGTGGATACTTCTTGGTTGGCTATGGAACCCTAATATATCTGAATTAATTCAGTAAAATCTGTATAAGTACAGATACATCGGTATATATATATGGCGTAGCTCATTTCACTCGCGATACATTGAAAATGGCGGTCATTTCAAAGGTCAACATTTAGTGATTAACAACTAATGGCAAAACAATTATTTGCAATCAGATTAGGTTTCTCTACAAAAAGTTATTCCGGAAGTCACGTGATACATTTTGAACCGTACCCCTATACAAGAACGCGAGCAAAGAAGTATCCACTTCAAAACAGGATGCAATCGATATCATAAAAATCGTCAATACAGATTTTAATCAATCAAATCAGTATTATGGATGCAGTTTTTCTTGAACTGATGTTGAAATAAAATACTATTTCCTTACCTTGCCTTTGGTCGTTGGGTAAATTAAAGCATGAATACGAAACAGCGTAACCAGAATAGTCGGTCCCAAGGATCAGCAGCTCTTGAACGATGGGTACTAAAAATTAAAAATAAACCGGTCATATCAAGACAGTTAAGACATCCATACATAAGCGTTTCGACAGTTTGAGGGACGAAATTATAATTCCGACTTCTTAACGCCAAGAAAATGTTGTATAAATATGTGCTCATGGAAATTAAGGTAAGTAACAGATGTAAAATTTATTAACATTATGGTTTAGATTGAGTACAAATAATTTAACCTAATTTTAAGTGATGTTACTTATGAGGCGTGCTCAATGGTCAAATCAGATGAATTATATCTCTTTTAAGTACTCGGAATTTTGTCCAACCAGATATCTTAGTGCAATCGGATATCTAATCTTACGATTAGTAAGGCAGTTGAGTATAGTCACACCTTTTAGTCATTGCCACTAATTAGGTTGAATGACGCGAACGGATTAAAGGTAGGTATTGTAAAATGTAGGTACAAAGATAAAGGGGCTCTAAAACTGGTCACTTCACGAAATGAATTGTACAGCCATCCTGTTACTAGCGCGCGCGCCCCTGAGATTCAAGGTACGTAATCAGGAGAGTACATGGAAAGAAAAGAGATACAGTGGAAAGTACTGTAGCGAGTTAAAAACCAGTAACAGGTTGTAAGCCGTGTATTCTTACTTACTACTTCATATTATTTGTTATTCGTCAATGAAGATGGTGGTGGTGTATTTTTTTATAGTTCTTATTTATTTTATGAATAAAATTAATGAGAATAAGTATGAGTATAAATTTAATTTTAATGCTTAGAACGACTCCATAGCTTACTTTAATCTTACCGTGCTAAAAATACTCCGATGCCTGGTCATAATTATTTTTATTAAAATTGTTTTTATTTATATTATTAATGTTCCCAAATTTCACAATTACCTCCTAGGACGTTCAAAGTCACACTCAGTCGTCCAGATCCATCGGTGCCGATAAGCGCAGCTGTTCCAGTGATAGTATCCAACCGCTGGTTAAGGACCTGGCTGTTTACTACATTCACAGTGGTTCCCACAAGCGTGTAGTTTGCCCGCGCGCAGGTCCCAACAGCGTTCGCTGAGTAATAACTTGAAATCTCGTGCCATGTGCCTACGAACTGAAAATAGTTTTGATCACGTTGTGTTCGAGTGAATTTGATGTCGTTTTTGATGTAGCTATGCGTCATTAGAGAACAATGATAATCATGTCATTATCATGGGCCAGCTCGGTATAATCATTGATTTTGCCCTAATTTTATTGGAACCCATGACTAAAATTATCGAATCCGGAATCCACGCGATACTTTTGATAACATTTTCATTTATCCGGTATCTACAATAAAAACTTAGGCCTATCCAATCGTTATTTCGAATCATTTAAATTACATTTTTGGTTTAATTTTCGCTGGACTAAAATATATGTATTGTGCTCTGCAGTGTTTTACTACGCAAGCTATATTTTAATGACCTCACTGAAAACCAGCGTCCTTGCACCCGGTGCGCAACTCCTGTTGATTGGACTACTTTCTAAACAAGTTTATATTTTGTAATATGGTGATTGACTGATTTAGAGTTTAACAGTAACTGTATAGTTTACTGCAACATAAACGCTTTTTGCTTGTTAGGCTGCGCAGCCTAACGTGTAAAAATACATAGGTAGTATATTGACTATAGGATTCTATAAAACACTCTTCATCTGACTACTCATTGGCCACGTGCCATACCTTCCACTAAACAGTACTTTAGTACACTTTACCAGTTAAGCAAAATATGAACTCATTTTTTACCACGGGGTTATCTTTTCAATTGTGTTATGTTAACACTTAAATAATACTGGTGACACAAGAAATGCCTTTTTAGTGTTCCGTACTAAAAAGGTAAAAAAGGAACCCTTAGGTGCGTGCGACTCTGTCCGTCTCTCCGTTTGTCACAACGTTAAATATCTCAGGAACTACTTCTGCTATCAATTTGAAATTTGGAACAACTGGTAAGAAGGTACACGTGTATGGAAAAAAAAAAAAATTACATTTTTAGGGTTCCGTAGCCGAATGGCAAAAAACGGAACTTTATAGATTTCTCATGTCTGTCTGTCTGTCTGTCCGTCCGTATGTCACAGCCACTTTTTTCCGAAACTATAAGAGCTATATACTGTTGAAACTTAGAAAATAAATATATGTATTCTGTAAACCGCATTAAGATTTTCACACAAAAATAGAAAAAAAAACAATACATTTTGGGGTTCCCCATACATAGAACTGAAACTCAAAATTCTTTTTTTCATCAATCCCATACGTGTGGGGTATCTATGGATAGGTCTTCAAAAATGATATTGAGGTTTTTAACATCATTTTATTCTAAACTGAATAGTTTGCGCGAGAGACACTTCCAAAGTGGTAAAATGTGTGCCCCCCCCTGTAACTTCTAAAATAAGAGAATGATAAAATTAAAAAAATATATGATGTACATTACCATGCAAACTTTCAACGAAAATTTGTTTGAACGAGATCTAGTAAGTGGTTTTTTTTTAACACGTCATAAATCGTAAAAAGCAATTTATTTAACGGAACCCTTCATTTGCGAGTCCGGCTCGCACTGGGCGCTTTTATTTTCTGTGTAAATGACGAATATGAGGGGGGTTAAAAATTCAAAGTCTAGTTAATAGATCAAGTGGGGTGTCATATGAAAGGGCTTGATTTGCGCTTTCGAAAACCGTCTTTTTTCTACAGTGGTTAAATTTTGATTTATTAAGGAATATGTGGAAAAATATACCATCCCCCCCACCTTATCTTCCTGAAATTATTACATATGATTAAGAGTATCATAAATAATACAGGAAAAATAAAACGATACCTCAATCTAGCGTATATTTTTATTTTTCAAAAATTCATTTCTTAATTGTTTTTGTAATTTTATTACTTTTGTATGAAATTTTATGTATTCAAATTCCTATGTCATTATCGTTAATCCCTCCTTTCAAATAAAATAATAATATTCGAAATCGGTACGCGTAATAAAAAAAATATCGCTGATAAACAAACATACTAGGTTGCAAGTTATTATTACCAAAATGCAGATGGCGCTGTACAACTACTACTATGAGCTGTTAAGATTGTTCAAGAATTAATGGGGTCGTGACTTGACGGGTATAAATAAATAAATAATATTGAGGGACAATCTTACACAAATCAACCTAGGCCCACGGTAAGCTCAATAAGGCTTGTGTTGTGGGTACTAGGCGATGATATATATAATAGATAAATACATATAGATACTTATATGCATTCAGGATCAGGAACAAATATTCGTGATAAACACACAAATAAATGTCCTGACCGGGATTCGAACCCGGGACCTCCAGCTTCGTAGGCAGAGTCACTACCCACTGGGCTACGGAGGCCGGTATGGTGTATGAATGAGCGTTTGCACGGAACCCTCGGTGCGCGAGTCAGACTCGCACTTGACCGGTTTTTTGATTTGAGGTCAGCCCTTGTGTGCGAGTCCTATTTGCATTTGTTTCTAGACGCAATACTGGTCTGTGCTTGTTAATCCAAAATATTAGTAAACCTTAGAACACTTACATTAGCCACGTTAAAGTTTTGCACAGCAGGGATAGAGGCGGTGGCGCATTGGCCTGGTAAGATCACAGGCTGCCCATTTCCGATCACTGGTAACTGCGTGCACGCATTCGCCGAGTGATCAATACTTTGCAATGCGCTAACAGTGAGACCAATCGCATTAGTGAGTAGGTTGTTAGCCGCAGTCAAAGTTGCTGCTGTGTCGTACGAGTTGACTGATCTGCCTAGTTGCCAAACGTTTACTGAAAAAAAGAGATATCATTGTTGTATTCCTGTTTCAGAATGTGTAATAAATAATATAGTCCGTGAGCCCGCTCCCAATATACCTACGTCTCATGACAACACGATAAAATGCATGGCACACGGTCGAGAAAGTTGTGCTGAGCAAGAATCTGAAGATTATTGCACCTAAAATTGGCCGAAAGTTTGAAAAATCCTTCACTTCCGGTCAAAATTGTCATCATCATCATCATCATATCAGCCGAAAGACGTCCACTGCTGGACATAGCCCCCCCCAAAGAGTGCCAAAATGACCGGGTCTGCGCCACCCGCATCCAGCGGACTCCCGCGACCTTTACCAGGTCATCAGTCCACCTTGTGGGGGGCCTACCCACGCCTCGCCTTCCGGTACGTGGTCGCCACTCGAGAACCTTTCCGCCCCAACGACCATCGGTTCTACGTGCAATGTGCCCCGCCCACTGCCACTTCCGGTCAAAATTGTAATGTAAGAATAAATTATATTCTTAATAGCTGTTTGAAAACCAGACTTAACCGGGTCACTGAAATTTGGCTAAGACAGTTTGGTTATCCTTGATTAAAACAGGATGTGTTTTATCCCGAATAGGGATGAAATTTGAGATGTAACTTAAAACGGGAATACACGCGGACGAAATTTCTACGCTAGTTAATCTTACTTTTGGGAAATAGACTGTAGTTCGTAATTCAAATTCAGTAAAGGTTTGAAAAATCCTTCACTTCTTGTCGTAATTGTAAGGGTAATTAGGTATATTTACGTCATGTGACAACGGTACTAGGCATGTGGCATCATTTAGCCCTTTTATCGTAGATAGAGTAAACCTAATTCTGTCAGTCCTGAAATGGCCGGAAGTATTTGGCAGAGGGCAAAGGTGGCCAACTTTGTTAAGTCTTGTTTTCAAACAGATATTTAGAATATAATTTATTCTTACATTAGTTCGTACAATGTACACTAAGTATATAATCTCCACTTATAATAAATCTCTAAATTAAAAAAAGAATCAGCCAGTTTGAAACTAAGCTTTGCGCGGTTCGAATGTTCTCAGCATCCCATGAACGGAAAAATATGAAACATTTTATATAGGTACATTATTATTCTAGCTGCAACTTAGGATAGTTTTTATCCGACTGCGACAGTTAATTAATTTTCCGAAATATACGACTTCATTTAATTTTTCATTTATTTTTATTGAAATCAAACGCTGCTCCAACTGTCAGCTATAAGAACCGTCAAATTTTCGTCAAAATGGCGGAATTGCTTTGCCTTTCACTTATTAATAATTTAAATCCCGTCTACGATAGACCTTTACGAGACAAATGCTAAAATATAAACCATAAAAAAATATTCGATTCTGATATGAGAACTTATATGCGCAAATGTCGTTTTATGTCGTAATTTCAATAAATGAAATCAACAAATTTGAACAATATAATTAACACGAATTTGTTTTTTTTGAATGACAATGGCACGCGCTCGGCGCATTCAGCCAAAGTACCTGCGGGTAGCCAAGGTACCACGAAAACCGATACTCAATGTTCATATTTTTGCATCCCTGTCACTCGAGTATGGTTAGTGCGATAGAGATAGAGATACCCGAATATTTTCGAATTCCGAAGTTCGTGGTTATAGCTCAGGAATCGAAAATATGGTAAATAATCATAATGTATTTTCTCGAAAAAGAATTTAAAATAAATATAGTCAAATGGAGAAAAAAACAAAGCAAGAGGTTATATAGGTAATGATTAAGTTATAAGAGTCCAAAGTTTTAAGAGGGGATATGTTCTGTCCCTTTTCCGCAAAACGCACCTTCATATGAAACGATTGTTTTTTACTATGACGCTCGAGTATATTGACGTCACAGTCTCTCATCGTTTTCTCACTCTAACAAGCGACATTAAAACGGATGTAGCTTCATAATTTTTTGAGATATTTGAATATAATAAATAAATAATAAATAAAAAGCATTTATTCAGTATCTTAAAATATTTACATAGTCTGGAGTTGCACCTCTTTTTAAGCATTAAAATATGCTTGTGTTAAGAGACCCCGCTCTTCCACATGTTAATCTTAATAATTTAATTTTAGGTGTACACATATTATACAAACTTACTTAGCTTAACCTAAAATCTAAAATCTTTATATTTACTTTACTTTACTTAATAAATAATAGGAGAGGATAGTCCCGCGTAACGCGGGCCTTATGTATGTGTGTGTGTGTGTGTGTGTGTACGTGTGTGTAAGTGTGTGTGTGTGTGTGTGTGTAGTGAGTTGATTTTTGCACAGTATGTTGCTTTTATAACGTGGGCTAGGGATAAAAAGGGATTTTTGAAAATTCTACCCCTAAGGGGGTAAAATGGGGGTGCAAAGTTTGTATGGGAGAACCTTTTTTTTTTGAGCTATAGACTTAAACTTTGTAGAAAAATTAGTTATTAGAATACAAATGAAACACTTTCAGCGTTTTGGAAAATTCCACCCCTACGGGGGTAAAATAGGGGTGCAAGGTTTGTATGGGGGAAACATTTTTTTTTTAAATAGAGACTTAAAACTTTGTAGAAAGATCAGTCATTAGAATACCGGCCTCCGTAGCCCAGTGGGTAGTGACTCTGCCTACGAAGCTGGAGGTCCCGGGTTCGAATCCCGGTCAGGGCATTTATTTGTGTATTTATCACGAATATTTGTTCCTGAGTTATGGATGTTATATATGTATATAAGTATCTATATGTATTTATCTATTATATATATCATCGCCTAGTACCCACAACACAAGCCTTACTGAGCTTACCGTGGGCCTAGGTTGATTTGTGTAAGATTGTCCCGTAATATTTATTTATTTATTTATTTATTTAATACAAATAAAGAACTTTCAGGGTTTTAGAAAATTCTAACCCTAAAGGGGTAAAATAGAGTGCAAAGTTTGTATGGGAAAAACTACTTTTTTTTTAAATAGAGACTTAAAACTTTGTAGAGAAATTATTCATTAGAGTACAAATAAAGTACCTAGATTCAGTGTTTTAAAAAAGTTACCCCTAAGGGGGTAAAATAGGGGTGCAAATTTTGTATGGGGGAAACAATATTTTTTTTAAATAGAGACTTAAAACTTTGTAGAAAGATTCGTCATCAGAATACAAATTAAGTACTTTCAGCGTTTTAGAAAATTTTACCCCTAAAAATAGGGGGCTAAAATAGGGGTGCAAAGTTTGTATGTGGGAAACTATTTTTTTTAGCTAGAGTCCTAAAACTTTGTAGAAAGATTATTTAAATACAAAGAAAGTACTTTCAGCGTTTTGGAAAATTTCACCCCTAAGGGGGTAAAATAGGGTGCAAAGTTTGTATGGGAAAAACATATATTTTTTTAATAGAGACTTAAAATTTTGACGAAAAATTACTTATTAGAACATGAAAAATACTACATTCAGCGTTTTACAAAAATCATTCCCTAAGGGGGTTAAAAAAGGGTGCAAGGTTTGTATGGGGAACACTTTTTCTGAGCTAGACACTTAAAACTTTGTAGAAAGATTACTTATAAAAATACAAAAAAAAGACTTTCAGCGTTTTGAAAAAATCTATCCCTAAGGGGGATAAAAAGGGGTGCAAAGTTTTTATCAGGGAAAGTTTATGTTTTTGAGTTAGAGACTTGAAACTTTGTAGAAAGATTACTTATTAAAATACAAAAAAAGAACACAAATCGTTTTAGAAAATTCCACCCCTAATAGGGTTAAAAAGGAGAGCAAGCTTTGCATGGGCAACACTTTTTTTTGAGTTAGACTTAAAACTTTGCAAAAAGATTACTTATTAGAATACTAAAAAAGAACTTTCAGCGTTTTAGAAAACTCCATCCCTAAGGGGATACTTAAGATCCTTAAGAAGGGTAGCCAGTGTTGTGTGGGAAAAACTTTTTTTTTTACTAGACTTAAAACTATTCAAAATGTTACTTATTAAAATTAATAATAAAGTACTTTCAGAGTTTTAGAAAATTCCACCCCTAAGGGGGTTAAGAAAGCTTTGTATGGGCAACACTTTTTTTGAGCTAGAGACTTAAAAGTTTACGAAAAAAGTTCTTTCAGCGATTAGAAAAATTCAACCTCTAAGGGGGTTTAAAAGGGGGTTCAATTTTTAAATGGCGAGCAATAAAATTTTAAAGTGTGAGTAAGAGATTTTTAACTTCGGTCTTATTCTGTACGTTAAAAGACTACAAAACTGATTTCAGAGTTTTTCCAAATTCATCCCCTAAGAGTGTTAAAATTGGTTCAAAGTTTGAGTATTTCAAGGCATTTTTAAAGTATGAGATTTTTAACTTTGGTTTTAGACTGTTTGTTCACAAACTAGAAAATGAACATCAACTTTTTTTTTAATTATCCCCTAAAAGAGGGTTCAACTTTTGTATTGAGAGAAATCATTTTCTAAGACGATAAAAAGTTCTACGCGGACGAAGTCGCGGGCAACAGCTAGTATGTAATAAGTGTTCGTTATTCGTTTCAATTAAAACAAGTAAGTATCAAGTACCTATTTCCTTTACGTTAATTAGGTTACTTCAGTCTCTTTAAGTTTTTTTATTCAGCACGTGTATCGCATACTCTCTACTTTCTATTTATTCCGAATTAGATAATACACGTTTCAGAAAGAACAGTAAGTATCCATACAGTCATGCATAATTTGAGTAACGTGTTTTTACCAACCTGTTCTTTGTGTTGCGCTTGTATCAACACAGCTTATAGCAATGGCGTAGTTATCGTAGTCGGTGCCAAGTATCCGGAAGTCGATAGCTGAAAATAGTAATTTTTTTTGAAATATACCGTCAAACATGCCTACTTTGCCACCAGGGGGAACTTTACCCAAGAGGAAAATTTTAAAATTTGTTCTTGGGCAAAGTTCCCCCTGGTGGCAAAGTAGGCATGTTTGACGGTACTGTAAATATTCTTTTGTGTATCCGAGTGCCCCCGCCAAGTCGAGCAAAACAAAGAGGCACGGCCGTACCATCCTTTTCTCGAAGCCATTCAGGCCATTTTCAACATCCTGTAATTTTGTGCTGGCTAAAGCTAGAACCCTGAATTTTCAGGAACATGTAGGGCATAATATGGCTAACATAACATATCAATAACATTCAATTTGAACTTTTAGTTTAAGAACTATTGTCCGTCAAAGTTCGTTAGTTTTGTCACTGACATACTCACTGATAATGATCACGCTAATTCTAATGTACTTCTAGCAGACCCACAAGCTCGATATTTCAAACGTAATTAGTTTTTAGCCTAATAATGCATAAAAAACCTAAAAATATTGCAATTTCAGTCACGTTTCAGAGATATACAAAATGCATAAGTAAGTTTGAAATCCTATACAAATACATGTGATTACAAGGGATTACAAAGTTACTTTTGCAGTTCCTTCCTGCAAACGTTATTTGCGGTTGGTAAAATAACATTCCCATACAAACTCTACATTGAGAAATGAGATCCCATAACCATGTAAAAAATAGGCCAAGTCTCGAAATTCTTTCACAGTAAAAAGTGGTGAGATATTTCGTAGAGTCAAGTCAGGCATTCTTATTAATCTTTATTTGCTTGCTAAATAAGATTCTGCAACTTGGGAATCACACTTACATAGTTTTAGGTACCTATGCAAAAATTAGTAAATGCAGTAGTGTGATTCCCAAGTTGCAGAATTTTGTTTAGCAAGCAAATAAAGATCGGATTCTCGGCCTCTGATGTAATGTACTCGTACTATTCTTGTGTCACGAGTCTCATCAATTTTATTAACACGTGTAATACTCAGTAAATATGTTATTTAAGTTAACAAAACACAATTCAAAAGATAATCCCGTGGTGAAAAACCAGTCAAGTGTGAGTCTGTCTCGCGCACCGAGGGTTCCGTCCAAACTTTCACCACGCTTGCAGGAAGCTGTTGACAACCGACGGGGGTCTCATGCTTAGTAATAGCACTACTATAATCCCCTAAACTTACGGCTGCCCGCGAGTGTGAGTGTCAGTTGTGCCGAGCCTGCGGTATTCTGAGTGATCGTGCCAGTGGACGTTTGCAGGAAGTTGTTGACAACCGACGGGTTGGATACGGAAATGATCCCGGCGGTGGTAGTGAACTGCAGGCTGGAACAGTCGGCATTTTGGCTCGACGCTTTGCCCACTTCATACCAAGTTGCAGAGGCGAACTAGAAGTATAATTGAAGGAAATAAAGAACATAATATTTATTTATGACGCTACTTAGACTAAGATATTGAGAATAAAGCGGCAGTTCATACATTCGAGCGACTTCAATGTATGGGCAGCCGCTCGCCGCTCCGCTGGCATCCAGTGCGCGGCCTCAAAGTGTTAAGGTCCATTTATATCTACAGACATATATTAATTTATACATTATAAGGGTGCCAGACACGTGTCGTGGCAGACAAAATAATATTCTTCTATACAGAGTGTATTAACGTATTTACATCTGTGTCTGTCGGTTTCTGCGCGGCCGCGTTACGATAGATGTGAATATACACTCTGTATAGAAGAATATTGTTTTTGCTCGCTCAATGTCTGTAGATATAAATCGACCTAACTCGATGACCAAGGTAATGATTATGTTTGTGCGAAGTATAAAACGCCAGGATTTATTTATATATCTTTAACTAACTTTGCCCACGGTCCATATCGCAAATTATATTTTCATCAAAAAAGTACTCAAGATAAACTATGTTTGATGATATTGAAGCACAGTTTCATTTGTGCGATATATGATAACATATCGGTGCAGATACTTGTGAATTCCAGTAAAAATGCCGCTACTTAGGTTTTGTTTATGGAGCTCGTTACGTCGTTACATTAATGTTACTTTTAAATTTGTAATCGGTCCCATGTATACTTATAGTAAGTAGCCACACATATAGAGGTTAAACTTTGGAACATTGCATCCGATTTGTGGTTAATGAAACTTAATTTTTCTCAAAAGTAATGTAACATTTGACTTAATGAGATAAGGCATGCATTAAATTATATTATAAATATATAGGTACATATGTTTACATATTTTTCGCCCGTGAGCGACACTATTTAACAAGTACTAATATTATACACCAGTTATTTTTTGAATCTATTTATTTCAGATAAAATAGGTATCTTCTTAACTAAATTAAATTTTTTTGCAAATCTCTATGCGAAATTATGTGCGCATAATTATTCATTCTCTACATCATTGCAGTATTCGTTTAAAAGTTGATCGTGGTCATTTCCACGTTAAATTAACAAGAAACAAAATATTTAATTAAATAATTTGTTTCGTCAAGAAGTGAAAGTCCTATGAATGCTTAAAAGTAGAAATGCCTAATGGCTGAAGAAAACATAAAATATTCTTTTTCATCTTTTTAAGAATACCTACTAAGTTACAGATATTTCTAATATATTTATGAAATATTGAAAGACAAAAAAGACAACTTACTCAAATATTACTGGTTGACATAATCAATAAAAATGTCAGTGGTCAGTAGTCATAGGTGAGTAATATGAGTTATTGATTGTCTGCTTATTAATTGTAATTATTACATATACTCAAAACCTGTCAGGCAGACATAGGTAAATTTGGTGATAAACAACCAGTCATCTTAACCCAATCTGAAGTAGAAGATTATGGGTTAGGTGTCGTAATTTATGGAAGGAATACTTTGATGAAAGGTCCCGAGACAAGGGTATTTGGTATAGAACAATACAGCCGCAGCCTCTGAATATTCCTTGGATTGATAACAGCCCGCTGAGTAGGCAAGATCTTGTCCTATTTTTGCGATTGCGTTCCGGACACATTCCATTGAATAAGTTTGCATATCTCATGCGCAAAGTAAATTCGCCGTTATGCAGTGCGTGTAATCGCGTAGAAGATGTTTACCATGTATTAATGGAATGTGTCCGAAATGATGCAATTAGGCGACAGATATTCAAGGGCAGTTCCATCGGATTATGCAATAGCTATTTATCCAATCCAATGTCTGAGATGGTCGGAAGGATATTAGAGCTTGTAAAATATGGTCTGAAGGACAGATAAATTTGTTTACATTGTAAAATAATTAGTATATAAGTGTACAACTTTGTTAATTAAGATAAGAGGTACTAATCGAGCGATATATTCGCAATAGCAAAAAAGCTCATTAATAAATTAAAAAAAAAAAAAAAAAAGTAGAAGATTATGAGAGTCCATCGTTTGGCTTTAATCGAAACAGCGACATACTACACATATGTACTACCTGGTACATACCTACTACCTGGCAATAAACTCACCGTGTTCAAAACAAAATTTTGCATCAAAGTTATTCCTCCACATTGTCCAATTTGCGATATTTGCGCACTTCCCCCACCCGCGAGCCCCAGTAACCCAACAACCAACAAAATCATGTTGTACATCACGAGATCATCAGTCACACACGAGATCAACACTACAATGGTAATTTATCTCTACGTGTATCCTTTTTATACAATAGCTTATCGCCTCTTTTATCTTTGGCTAAAATTATTAGCTAATCGGATAATAGGTGCATGCGATTAACGAACCCTACCCATAGAACTTCACTACTCTAGCGATACTCGTAGCATACAAACCTTAATTACACTGTACCTGTATTTTTCTAATGAAAATATAACCTAACAAACTGAAATTAGATAGGTAATCGTGTAAATTAAACATTACATCCAATAGTGTTAATATTTTCTTACTTAAACTTACAACTTGAAAAAAGTTGAAAAGCCCCCAATATTTTCATTTCAAAGTTCAATATCTCAAAAACGGCTTTACCGATTTTGTTGAAACGTAGCATAAGAACCATCTCGATCACGTCAGCTTTTGAATCAGAAAACCGCATACAAATAAGTCCATTCGTTTAGGAGCTACGTTGCCACACTCAGACACACAGATACACTGACAAACGGTATCGTCTAGGTTCGTCTCAATCGTTTTTCGTCATGTTCTTGAATTCATCCCGTTCTACTTTCATCACCTGTTCTTTTATCGTCACTTTCGTGAGTCGTCTATTTCATCTTTGGTAATCTTTTGTTGTTTGTCTTTTTCTTATTCCGGTTCATTTCGGTATTCGTCAACATCTTCTTTGGGCATGTACAGTCACCATCACATACATAGGTACACTGTAGGTGTTCAAAAATATCGGCACATGCACCCTAATGCCTTGAAAATAGAGGTGTGTTGCGATGTTTGTGACGTGCTTGTTTGCTCCGATGTATGTGATGGCGACTGTACGATGCCAGTCAATCTCTTTTTTAGTCTCATTCGTTATTTGTCAATTTTTTTTCGGCACGTTCGTTGTTGGTCCTATTCGGTTTTTGACAATTTCTTAATTCATCTCATTCTGCATTCGTCACTTTCACTGTTAGTCTTTGTCATTTTTGTAAAAAGTGTAAAATACTTAAAATTAAGTTAAACGTACTTCATTATCTCTATGTGAGTGTACATTGGAATTAGGGAGGTGCACGGCCAGCTAGTCAAACGAGCGAGCGGAGCGAACGAAGTTCTATGCTTCAGCTTGGGCTGAAAATCGTTCGCGCTGTCGCGCTGTCCGATTGTTCTCCTATACATGTCGCATTTCTCATCCGATTCTGGTGAAATAGTGGGTGAAAGTTTGTATGAAGCTACGGCATAAACGAGTTGCGCGGGGACGGAGTCGCGGGCAGAAGCTAGTGGAATATGATTTACATCTTATTATTTATTAAAAACTACATTCTGCCCGCGACTCCGTCCACGTGGAAATCGTTTATATCGTAGCTCCATACAAACTTTCACCCCCTAAAACTATCCTACACCTTCTCCGGGACTCAAACTATCTCCGTCTGACTTCTCACGGTGACATTTGAATCAGTTTTATGAGTAGATAAAATGTTTGTAAGAGACTAACTATAATTAGAGCCCGTAAAAAGACAAAAAAAAAACCAGCCAAGTGCGAGTTGGACTCGCGCACGAAGGGTTCCGTACCATTATCTATAAAAACGGCAAAAAAATCACGTTTGTTGTTTGGGAGCCCCCCTTAAAAAAAAATATTTTTTGTTTTTAGTATTTGTTGTTATAGCGGCAACATAAATACATAATCTGTGAAAATTTCAACTCTCTAGCTATCACGATTCTTGAGATACAGCCTGGTGACAGATTATCTATAAAAACGGCAAAAAATCACGTTTGTTGTTTGGGAGCCCCCCTTAAAAATATATATTATGTTTTTAGTATTTGTTGTTATAGCGGCAGCAAAAATACATAATCTGTGAAAATTTCAACGGACGGACGGATGGACAGCGAAGTCTTAATAATAGGGTCCCGTTTTACTCTTTGAGTACGGAACCCTAAAAACAAACTGGCGACATATTTTTTTTAAGGCACAGCTCTCCCAACGAAGTTCAAGGTAGTGTTCTGGCCATCAATATATATTTTCTAATTTCTTTGAATAAGGTGAACGTAGGTGACAAATATACTATTTTAAATACGAAGAGAGAGTAGTTCATTGTAATTCCATAGCAATTAAATGAGATCCTCTAAGAAAAAGCCAAAGAAAAATAATACCATTCCTACGAGAAAAAAATTTTTGTTCGACTTTGCCGGTTACCCGGGTGCCTGTTAAAGCTTGTGAATTTTTATACAACTAGTTACCTATGGACCCTATGGTGTAATCTAGACATTCTAGACCAACTCATTTACTGTTACTTCTTATTCTTAGAAAACTTTTCAATGCGATATTCCAAAACAAGTAGGTACCTCTGGTAGACAGCCCCCCTATTCTGTAACTTGTTTTAAGCTGACCTCAACGCTCACCCACAATTATACCTTGACACCGCGATGCGTACTAACTATGCGTAGGTAGAGGTCTAGTTTCGTAACGGGTGGCCGGCGGGGTGAGCCACATGAACGCGTAACGAATAACAGCCCTGGAGGCTATGGTAACCTTTGGGCTCCATCGTTATATTTATATCCAAGTTACAATCGTATGCCAAATTGCAGCCCAAATGGATGAATCAAAAATTTTGTTCGCAAAATGTAAACATACTACATAATACTACACCCGTTTAAAGTAAAAAAATAAAATCTCAAGAAATAAATTATGCTAATTATTGGTTTCTGTGAACGTACTCTGTGCCGAAGAACTAACAAGCGATTTCAATACACAAATGAAGGCTCAATGACATCAGAAGCAGGGACGAATGTATCGCATGACAGTTCTGATCTCTTCCCGATGAATTTCACAAGATTAGAGAATTGAGGGTTTTGCAAGCACACAGCACACATTCATGGTTTACGCACACATTTACACGGAGGCCGCGGACACCTCTTTTCGCGTGCAGCGCGATGGAAATAGTTCTTTCTGATGTTTAGTTCAGTATATCTCATTATCATTATAAAAAATATCGTATAATAAAATTATATACCAAATATATAGCTATATAGAAAATAGTAAAATATTAATTAAATCAATAAATGTTGCAATGTGTGTAGATAAAATTAAAATAAAATTAAGAAGGAAAAAATCAAAAAGTAATCAAAAGTACTTACTTTAAATATTGCTTTATGACAGGTACTCAGGTACCTTAGTACCTGTCATAAAGCAATATTTAAAAATCATAAAAATGTTGTAACTGAAAAGTTGGGCATATCAATTAATTTAAAACAAAAATTAATGTTTGGTTTTTTTGATACAAGTTAGGGACAAACTATAGTTTATGTTACATTGTAGTTAAGTAGGCATTAGAAAGAATATTAATAACCATTACATTTGTACGGCTCTATAATAGGTACTATGCACCTATTATTTAAATGTATTATTACGGTAATCATGATCATACAAATTTATTAATTGTAATTATCAGACATCGTTAATATTGTAGCATTTTTGGTGCAGCGTCGTGCTGTTATCGGAATTGGCATGGACAATATCAACCAAAATTGTTAATTAGGGTAAATATTGACATTATTAAAGCTAATTAAGCATTACGATTGAAATAGTTTATACCAATCCCGTTAAAAACACTACGCTGCACCGAAAATGCTACAAAATTAACGATGTCTGGTAATTATCATACTCACTAGGTACCTAACGATTATGCAAACTGGGGTGTATTTGGCGATAAACAAACGGTCTTCTAATTTTTTTTTTCTAAATGGAACCTGAGATTACTCGACTCGGGACTAAATAAAATTAAACGTGATTAAAGTCCCATTTAGAAACTGGTGGCTATGTGAGCCGTAGAACTAGCACTCAGTGGCGGAGCGCCCATACAAGCCGAATCCCACCGGCTTGCTTAAAATTTCTTTTTAGGCAAGCCTATAGTTATATACTCTAGACTCTTGCATAACTTTTTTTTGTTACGGGTTGTCCATCGAAAATTTTCACGAGCCGCCACTGTAGCACACACATAATATATATATACATATTTTTTTAAATTTTGGAGTAGGTTTGAATCGTCAAATAAAATCCACTCATATATAATTATTAAACCGGCTCACAAAATTTCACTAGAATCGGTTGAGATATGCTATATTAATTTTGACATGAATGTTTTATTTTTTATTAATTTTGACATGAATGTTTTAGTATTATTAGTTGTTGTAATTTATTGTATAATGTATGTTTGGAATGTTTGGAATAATTAGTATTGATCAAAATCGAATGACTTATTGTAATATTGTAGTATGTAAGTGTTTTGGTTGTGTACTGTAAACTTGCATATGTTTGGAATAATAAATAAAAATAAATGCGACCTGTAGAGGAGAACAGTTGGAAAAACGGACATAACGAAATAATGTTGACCCAAGCTGAATCTTCGTTCGCTTCGCGCCCTCTTAAAAAATTATGTGTATAGGTACATCGTCAAAATCAAAATCAATTATTTATAGTGCAAATAGGCCACAAGGGCACTTTTACATGTCAAATGGTATTTTTCAATATAATATTAATAATCTTACACAATAATCATTAAAAAATTACAGATTTTAACCAATAAGTACCTAAACGTGAAAGTTTAAATTAAATAAACCAATTCAATAGAAATTTAGAGTCCAGACTTGAATCGGGATAATAATCCCGATTCAAGTCTGGACTCTGGACTCGCAGAGGAAGTAGATGATTGTGAGAGCCAGTCGTTTGACTTTAATCGAATGGCCGACATGCTGTAACTATGTAACTTGTAAACCACTTACATTGTTCCATGTTCATCAAAATTTGAAACCAAAGGTACTTGTTGCGTTATTTGCGCACATCCCCCGGGAGCCAGCAACCCAACAATCAACAAAATAATGTTGTACATCATGAGATCACACACGAGATCAACACTACAATGGTGATTTATCTCTCCATTTATCGTATTTACCTGCCATTTACGAGTATCGTATTTAGTTGTGAAGTTACATTGGAATTGCTATAGGTATATAGAATATTGAGCACCATCTCGGCTAGTGGTCGGCAACGCAATTACTCAATTGAATGGGCGTAATTCGTTGAATCACCCGCGTCCTCTAAGCTTTCCACTGTTTATGAACCATCTATTTGTATTTGTACTATGTTTTTGTGTTATTTTGGAGCAGCCCAGCTGGGAAAGTACCTCCACCTTACAGAAGATTGCAGCCATAATAACACCATTCTGCTCTGTAGTTCTGCTGTGTTCCTGGTGGTCAGTAAGGTACGGTCAACCAATTTGATTCCTAGGCCACCGTAGAACCCTGTCCTTTTAACTGCTACATAGCAACGCAATAATTCTAGTAACCCGTATTGACATAGCATTTACAACGGCAAGGTTCTATGATGGCCTAGGAATCAAATTGGTTGACTGTACCTCTGTGCTGAGAATGAGGGACAAGCACTTGTCTCTAGCTGTCAACACAACAAATCCTCAAATACATAAAGGGTCGGCAACGTTTCTGATTCTTCTGGATTATTGCTACTCCTTGCTATTCTTCCAGATAAATATGCTCATTTTGACGGTTCAGAATTTTTATTTAATTAAACGTTATTGCACAATATCAAAGAATGTACAAACTAATGCCAAATGTTATTATTCCCTTCCAGTCAATTATAGGGCGAGAGAGGTACTCGTAGGTAGGTACTTAAAATTGGCGCAGAGTAATGCACAAACGTTTAGAGCGTAGCAGACGTTTATATCAAAATATAATCTTACATATTATAATAATTACATATCATTAGTATCATTACATAAGAATTGATTTATCAGTGCCGATCAGGGATTGAAAACATCGTTTTATGTGAAGGTGCGTTTTGCGTAAAAGGGACCTAGTAGCCACCCCCTCATAAAACTTAGGACACTTATCGCTTTGTGATTATTTATTATCTTGTTTATTTATTTACGTCATACCTGGCCATAAAGTAGGAATTACCGCACGCTATGCGTGCGGAAAACCCCACTTCCTGGCCAGATAGAGACGTAAAATGTTGTACTCACCACGGGTGGTAATAAAGAAAGCCTCAGAGTGCATATTTATCGCCCTTGCCTTCGGCTCGGGCGTCAAATACCTGCGATCTGAGACATTCTTTGTTTAACCGCCCTAGGTAAGTAATGTACTATTGTTTATTCGTATGTCATGGGTTCAGTTCTTTACAAACTTATATTAAGACCATCGTGGGTTAGAAATGTTGCTGCTAGGCTATTAGAATAAGCAGTGCAGCAGCCAGATGTTTATTACTCTTTAGCACCACCCTTGTATAAGTTTTCTATGGACTATATTTTAAATCCTTTTTCGAAAAATGCAACATTATTGATTACCTTATTTGGTGTCACTATCCCTATTCTAAAAGTGCTTAACGTCCGTTATTACCAAATACGTATTTATCGATCTCTCTCTTAATATCAGCTAATTGTGCATCGATTTTCTGATAATATAATGTTTATCAATACGTGATTCTTTCGAATGTTGGCTGTTGCTGGGGCTATACCATTGTTAAACTACTAGCGGGCCGCTTTTTCGTTGGGGGTTATAATAATTTACTTTGAAAACAAAGTTTTAACCGACGAAAAATCAATCATCCCCTATTTTCGTACCGTAGGGTTGTTTTTTTTTTTCCAAATTTATATGGGACCAATTTCGGGTTATACCCTTTCCAATAAAAAAAGAATTATCAAAATCGAACTACTCTGTAAAAAGTTATGCGTGGTCATACATAAAAAAAAATATATATACGCGACGAATTGAGAACCTCCTCCGTTTTTTTCGTCGGTTGAAAATACGACTTTTAACGTGCTTTGATATCGAACGGTGTGGGAAAACTGGGGATGGAGGAAATAAAGACCATGTAGAAACATTACTAGAATCTGTAACTACAAGTTACAAAAAACACTTTAAATTTCCAAGCAAAGCAAAATATGTGTTTTCTTAGTGTCTTTTAAAGGAGAGAGGAGGGAGAGCTCCCTAGGGTGCGCTGTGTTGGGAGTGAGGGACCTGCATGTCTCTATCTGCTAACACAGCGAATCCTCAAGTGAATAAAGGGTCGGCAACGCGCTTGTGATTCTTCTGGAGTTACAAGTGTCCATAGGCGACGGTACTAGCATAACATCAGGCAGGTTGTAAGCTTGTTTGCCGCCGTCGTAGTATAAAAAAAAACAGCTACTTATATTAGTAAATATCCTAGTTTATTTTAGAAGAAACTGTCACGACCACAAACGGGACGATAGTCAAATTTTTACACGTTTGAAAGACATAATATATGTCACAAGCGGCATAGACACTTTAAGATGAGGTTTGATGACTACATTTCAATATTTTTAAGGGTATTATTAACGCTTCATCGTATACAGAAATAAAAAGAAAGGCAGAATGAAGAACAAGTTGGAAATTATTCCAACGACAAGAGCCTAGCTCTTAAATAAGAAGAAGAAGATTATGTCAGTAGGGGAAGATTGGCATCATTCATTCAGAGTTAGCATTTGTAAAATTGCCCATATCTTCATCCAGATTATTTTTATTTTCATTTCTGGCTGCCATTCGAGGTGCCTTCGTCACAGTCCTTTTTGAATGTCACTGGTTAGTTTGTTTATAAAAATAACACTTCTACAAAATTACATTCTAACGGATATACAAATTGGGATTAGAAAGGCAGGTGATTTATCCTGAGATAATAGCGGTGGTATACTCTGTATAGGGTGGTATAATTTGAAAACCATCATAGCTTGCCCATTTCTTCTAGTATTAAGACTAAACCACACCGTTATAAAAGCCAAATAAATCGACTGTTTAACCGTGTTTAATCTACCCTGGTGTGAACGTTACTTATTTATTTATGTACAAGGTTCGGTGTAAAAAGTGTTGTAATGGTCCCAATCTCAGAGCATAGAATACTAGAGAGAGGACAAGCCGCCGGCGGCCGTGTCGCAGCTGTATGCTCAATGGGCATACACTGCCATACTGTGCACGCGTGCTGATCGCAGAGAATATTACGTTTTTTCCCAAAATGCCTAATATGATGCGCGTTTATTGTCAAATAAGCGTGTGTAATACAAGTGTGTGTGTTTTAGATGTGTGCGTGCTTTGTCTTGTCAATTACTTGGGCGTTGTGTGGGTTAATGTACATGCGACAGGCTCACTCTATACAAATCGGCCGCCATGTCCGATCTCCTTATATTCATACATCTGTGGTCCCAATCTTCTTCTATTAAGAAATTAAATGTTATTACGTCCCATTTGTTAGTAGACCTGTCACCTGGTGTAATTTTTAAAGTATTTTACAAAGCACTAGACCATAGTTTTTATTCTTCGGTGTTATAGGCAACGTGTCACGTGAAGGCATCGCGATACGTACTGAAGGGTTGCATTGTTCGACTTCACTGGAGTGTTCGTTATTATATTGTTTTATTTTTACATTTTTTGTGTTTATATTTTTTATTTAGTCTGAGATAGTGGATGTATTATAATTAGATGAAAAAGTGTCACTTCATTCATTTCCATTGGTTACCCTTGTGATTCTGCATGCTCCATTTCTCACCGACTGGTTTGTTCCACATGAGTCGTCCCTTCGAGGTCATGGTGTTTAAATAACCCAATATTATTTTAATCAGACCGTTCTTTGACAAAAAATGCGAAAAAAATCTTCATTCATTAATTCTTCTCGTAACTAGTGTTTGTTAGGATTCTTCTTTAAGTAAACATCGCCTTTGGGCGGAGGTTATCAAATTCGGAATACAATACTGATTTTTTCAGTTTCTTGAAGTGGAATTGATCATGAATGTGTCCCTGCAAAAAAGTTTTCAGAATCATCTGAACCCAAACCGTTGTTTGTAGATTCACTGTAAAAATACATGATTTATATAAAATTCGTAAGCATGAGCACTACTTAAAACAAAATGTATACTAGTGCCTCAGTGTGCTGCAGAAGTCGCAAAACCGTCTTTAAAAAATTAAATGATTTTGAATAACTTAATCAACAAATGTTATAATTAATTACCTGCTCACAAAATCGCTTGAGAAATGCGACCAGTAGAGGAGAACAACCAGACAGACGTCGGACATACGAAAGAATTTTGGCCCAAGCTGAAACGGAGAACTTCGTTCGCTTCGCTCGGTCGTTCAAGAAATACTTTGAGTTGGGAAACGAGAAAGGCTATTTTAGGTTTGGGTCAAAAACTACCCACTGGACATATTAACCCATTCACGGACACGCTACGCTCGTAGCGCTACGCCGTAGTACGTAGCAGCTTAAACTCCGTATGTAGCGAAATGCGCTCGTAGCGCTCTGACGCACGTGTGTCGTCATGGGCGCTGACTGGGTTAATATATAATTTTTTTTTTTTTATTTGTTCCATGTAGCTTATCCTTGGTCTTCCCCTTCTTCGCTTGCCTTCTACTTATCCTTCCATGATGTTTTTAATAAAAGCGTCATGTCGTATAAGGTGACCAATCATTCTCCGTCTCCTGTTCTCTATCGTTTTTATCAGTGTCCTTTTCTCTCCCACTCTTCTCAACCAAGAGAAAGTTCATAAAAACCTTTATATGGAGCAT
This sequence comes from Epinotia brunnichana, assembly GCA_963854355.1. Lineage (NCBI taxonomy): Eukaryota > Metazoa > Arthropoda > Insecta > Lepidoptera > Tortricidae > Epinotia > Epinotia brunnichana. The sequence goes on from OY977952.1 coordinate 16,432,552, forward strand.
AGCGTTATATGGGTGTGAAGCGTGGACCATGACTCAAAGAGATAAAGAATATTGAGAAGCATTGGACATGTGGTGTTGGCGTAGAATGGAGATAACTGAACAAAAAATCTACTTGATATCGCACTACTTATATCGGTTAGTTGCCATAGAAACTTACCGATGCTTCTCGATCCTGCGCCCGCTTCGACCTCTGCGCCGTTTTGTTAATTAAATAATCTTGCGATCGAAAATTGAATCATGTCCATGACCTCTGTCCGAGCGTATAAAAGGGTGCGTTAGCATCCCAAACATGCTAGTACTTTGCTTGATCTCGACTGGGACACTTGCCAGCGACTTAACCTGTATCCTAAGCTCGTATATTAACTGAACCATGCTGCGTTTAGTCGTTCTGCTTGCTGCGGCAGTGGCCGTCTCTGCTAACGTTGTCCATGAGAATAAATGTCCTGATGAGTTGAAGCCGGTTGCGAACTTCAATTTGACAGCAGTAAGTTTTTTTTAAATTTTAACTTATTATCTTTATTCGCTTTCTCCGAAATCATTTTCATACAAAACGTTCGAACACTTTTAATATTATTATAATAGCAGTTATTTAAATTTTATTGCTTAGGTTAAGTTCAGGAAGTTACATTCTTCAGATATTATGTTAGTCTTCGGTAGAAACTGCATAAGTACAGCAATTTACCGGAAATTTGTACCATAAAAAGGCACCTGAGCATATTATAGGAAGCAAATCTGATTATCAACCAATTATTGCTTTTATTAAAGACGAGTTGCTTACCTAGATTAAATTCACTAGTATGTAATAAATAAGTAGGGTTGGAACTTTGAGTTAAGTAGATCTTATAGGCATTTAAACTACCTTAACTTAGAACAGCTATTAAATTAACATTGTGTTTCAAGAGAACATTGAAGTCTTTGAGGTTAATGAAAGGCCGTGCCAGGATAAGCTAAGTGATTCTGCCCCCCTCGAGTTTGAACTTGTTATTTTTATGGACATTAGTAATGAATGTGCAAAATTTGAGCACCCAAAACTTTTTAGTAGGTATTTGTTTAAAAAATGCAAACTAAATAAATAATTTATGTCATATAATCATCTTTCGTAAATAGACAATATATGTGAAGCACGCTACAATCGGATGGCTAGAAAAAAAAATATCGCACATAAATTATATTTAGTTTTTTTTTTGGAAACAAAAACGATAAAGTTTAGGAAGCTCAAATTTTGCACATTAATTACTAATGTAGAGCCACACCATCCATAAAAATTACAAGCCCAAACTCGAGGGGGGCAGAATTATTTAGCTTATCCTCGCACGACCTTTGAAATGCCCTTAAACTAACAAACACAATTTGTTAGATTATCCTACTAAAAACTTTAAAAAAATAATACATTCAATATAAAGTACGTTAACGTATATTTATATAGGTACCATATTTAAAGTTTGATAACAGTACAGTACGTAGTCACTGGACGTGTTTAAGAGTTCGCAGTAAGCTCGATTCTCCATACAAACGTAGTTACGCTCTCATTTTAAAACTACGTGTTGGATTGTAACGAAACTTTGCAAATCCAATGAAATAAGGTATATCTATGTCTGAAATTAGTTTATATGGCTTCAGATACCATAGGGAAAAAAATACAGCGAATTTAAATTTTTCATACAAAACTTGTTTTTGCTGCATTTCATTTGTTTTATAAAGTGGAGCCATATAAACTAATTTCAGCCTTAGATGTACCTCATGTCATTGTATATGCAAAGTTTCGTTACAATCCAACACGTAGTTTTAAAATGAGAGCGTAACTCCGTTTGTATGGGAAGGTGTAATTCGGCCTAGCTTACTGCGGCCTCTTAATACAACAATTTTAAGATAAACATTTATAACGAAATAATATTTCCTTATTAGAAACGCGAACAAAAATCTTGCAGTTTTTAATTGAACAGGCCCCGTAGCATGGATGGCCTTTATCACGAGATAAGTGACAGGATAGAGCATCAGTCCCTGGCTGACACCGTTCGATAGAACGAGACGACGCGCTTATCCTATCACTTATCGCGTGATAACACGCCATCCATGCTACGGGGCCTGTTTATGTTTCTAAGCCTGTATAAATGAAAATGAAAAATCTTAATTTGGTTACAGAAATGTGTACAATAGTTTAGGGTTGGAATCTTCTAGTAAGTATTATAAATACTTGTGGCAGAAGATCCCGCTCTTCCTATAATAGCTTCCTATAAGCCTGTATAAAGGTCAGATACAGATAATCTAGAATACCTACTACTTACTAAGAATTTTTTTGTTTAATGTCAGCAGATAAATGTCAAGGCAAAGATAACGTGTTGTGATAGGATATATCAATCGTATCTAGTGAGGTTTTGGAATCTTATCGAAGTAAAAAAGATTTTGCAATGGTGCACCTAAACGATAACGTTAGTATATAGATATAATCCCTTTTTGAGCTCATCTTAAGGCTTGACATCTCAAATTTTGGTAAAAATGAGTTGTTTAGTAACCAGTTTATACCTTATAACGTAACAATTTTCTTGTCGGGAAATAGAAATCATAATCTGCAAGATATGAGAAGTAAGTTAGTTTTCGTAAAAATCCATTTTAAAATAAGAAAGTAGAGAAAATTAAATCTAAAGTCAACCCTATTTTTTCACTTGTAACCAGTTTACTGCTTCATTTTTTATCAGAAAAGATGAAATTTTATAATCTTTCTCATAAAGCAATGAACAATAACTTCATTTTCTGACTTTCTTAAATTTCGTCTTGTTTTCTGAAATATTCCGAAAAACATGATATCCGCGCTTTCGACCACGCACTTCCATCTCGCTCACGCTTATGAGTGAGAGGGAGAGAAGACCATGAACGTGCGGGGCCTTAAATATAAACTGTGACCAAAATCGTACAAAAAATATCTTTCATAATTAACGACATTGTTTTAGTATTATGCAATTGTTTTTTGCTAATGACGCTTTCTGCGTTAAAAAAAACAATTAGACGAGTCGGTTAAAATCAGGCCTTTAAAACGTTATAAAAATAGCGCTTTTATATCGCTATAATTCCGTTATTTGCCGAGATTTGTACATAAATATTAAACATATCGTTATTTATAACGTTATAATATCACTATTTTCATAACGTTTTAAAGGCCTGGTTAAAATTGAATATAAAAAAATGTGAAATGATAAGTGAGATACCTAAATATACCAGAAAAATACCAGTACGCGTAGGGCAAAAAATCTATTTGTCCCACGGAAATTGAGTTCTACGATCGTACGGTAGGTCGTAGGACGAAACGTACCCAGTAGACGTACCCTAACTGCGACTTCGACTTAAGTCCTAAGAGTCCTCAGGTAAATCCTAAGTGACATAAGAAAAGCATAACGCTGTCGACTCCGTCGGAAGGACAAATGTACCTAACCAAACCATGAGATACTGACTAATAAGTAGTTCGTATTTTGTTACTATGGCAGAAAATATATCCTTATTGGGCGTCAAGTTACGTCATTCGAATCAAAATAACGAAAAAAACTCCGCTGATCAAATGAGTAGGTGAAGGCCATAGACCTCACCCAATCCGTAATACTCGTATTGCCTCAACTGATTAACGTATTAGCACGCACACCACATTTACGTTGTAACGTTTTTCTTGGTGCAGAGAGTAGAAATATAATGATTAGTGTTGGTGTCACACTGTAAATATGTATCTAAGAAAACCACGAAACGTCTAATCAAAGTTCTGTAAGAATCTGGAGTATTGTATGTACGGGAGTGAGACTTGGACGCTGACGCAAAAGGATAGAGAAAGGCTAGAAGCCTTCAAAATGTGGTGTTGGCGGAGGATGGTATATAAGAATAGGCTGGACAGAAAGGAATACAAACGAAGAGGTTTTGGCTTCCCATTTGCGCTAAATTCCCCCTTTCCTAGAATAAACTTGTATAAACTAGATTTATGAAAGTTTATTACATACGTTTCTTAAAATATCACGCCGTTGGCCTGCGAATGTCAAATAAGGTTTTGTATGGCAATCGAACCACCTTAATACGGCACAACAGCTTCTTCTGGGGTTAGCGCCAAATTTTTATGGGCTAATCTCGGACTAAACTCTATTCAGCTTTGCTCGAATTGATACAAATCGTCATATTATAAAACCAATACTTGTTCCTGAGTTATGGATGTTATATATGTATATAAGTATCTATATGTATTTATCTATTATATATATCATCGCCTAGTACCCACAACACAAGCCTTACTGAGCTTACCGTGGGCCTAGGTTGATTTGTGTAAGATTGTCCCGTAATATTTATTATTTATTATATTACTTACCCTCTGATTGTCTGTTCGGTTACACCCTCATCTCATCGAAACCAATCAATTGCAGTAATTTTCCATCCATTTAAAGTGCTAATTTACCTAACAAACATTAACAATTGTCGTTTCGCCGCCAATTACCTTACTGAGGAACTGAATCAATCAATTGAATGAATGAGATAAATGGAATGAGTCATCAGTCGAACCGACCGACCGTGAAGGATTTGCAGATCAAAAGAACTGCGATTCATTATTTTTTTTTTTAAATTATAGTGTAAAGAGTTCATAAGAAGACTTTACTTTTTAACCGACTTCAAAAAAGGAAGAGGTTCTCAATTCGGCGGAATCTTTCATTTTTTAAGTATTTTATATGTTCACCGATTATTCAAAGACTGAACCGAAACCAAAAATATTTTTTTTTGTGTGAAAGGGTATCCTTCACCAGTGGGTGCTATGGTCATCAGGACAAGATCTGATAATGCGATCCTGGATAAATCGAGAGGACAATTCTTGTTGTAAAGTGTAAAAATGTGGCTTGGCTTGGCGGAGTACTAAATTGAAACCGGTTAAAACTTTGTTTTTAAAGTAAATTATTAAGTGAGTCAGGTCATGTTTATCAGCAGACTACAGATTACATCCGTCTTTAGGTGATACGTGATAGTTGTTTTTGCTCGTAGGACATTACCTATTTACTATTATCTATGCTGGATGATAACATTAGTAAACATTTATAATACTATATGTAGATAGCTACTACTGTGGAATAAACAAACGAAGGTGACCGATTTGTTTTCGGTTTTTTTCACGTAGTTGGTTAAATTATAATGTATCAAGTAGATCTTCTGGCAACCAGAGTTGCCTTATTATTCGCAATGATTTTTGAGCATTACCTTTAAAGGAACTATTGTAATAAACCTATAACTTGCGAAGATTATTTATTCGCAGTACATACATAGTTGCTTCCAAAGGAACTAATGCGAATAATCCTAGTTGGCAATTTCGCGCAACTGTAGTTGCTAAGTAACCATAGTCAAAGATTATTAATAATCTTTGGTTCATCCGAGCCAATACGTATAGGTTTCTCATTCAGTCCCAATGCGTTATTAATGCCATAGGAGATCTAGAATAAAACAATACTAATAAGGTTTGGCTATGAGGTATACCTTCATGGGAAGTTAGGTAGGCACAGGAGTTATTAATGTTTCATCTATCCTTAAGATCTGACGGATATTAAATTTATAAATTTGAATCCGGTGTCTCAATAATATTTTTAAAACCAATTTGTGTTACTAATAGGTATAACGATAACTTTTATAAGATAAGTGAACCTTTTGGTTGAAAAGAATAGGTAATTGAGCTGTAACGAACTATTTTTAAAACCACCATGGTAACAAAAACAAAAAGAAACAAAAAAAATATACGAATCAGATTTTTGTCATTATGAATTATTCTGTTTTGTATGCACTGAACGAAAATTGATTACAAGACTTAATTTCTCTTTGCAATACGAAAACTGCTTTGAATAATACGAAAAGAATCACCATTTTGGTCTAGTAGCTGCGTGCGAGCAAATATTGTGCGAAGACTGCAGTGCCAAAATCTGTCACCTATTAACTGACAACTTGTATGGAAAAAATTACAAATTTGGAAATTATTTATAGTAGCAGATTTTTTGTACCTATGTTACGGATATATAATCAATGAAATAGTTACCTAGAGGCAAAATCCAACAAAATATCAACTATCAAAAAAAAAGTACCTTAAATGTTTTAATCTTTATTTTTGTTCATTTACATTTGCTCTAAAATATTCAATATAAATCAAACAATAATTTACTTTAAAAACAAAGTTTAAACCGACTTCAATTCAGTAATTCGCAAAGCCATGGTATGGTACATGAAAATTTCCACATTTCCTTTCCAATTTACCACATGAACTACTTTCCGAGAGCAAATGCGTTGATTATTACAGAAAAAACCCAAGTCGCTATATGTGGGCTGATAATATTTGAGGAGTTCCGTCGCGTTCCCCAAGGATCTCAGAATTAACACTTCATTAGTTGCTACTTCAACGGAATCATGTCAGAATCTTTGACGTACTTTACATCTTTGAGGAATTCCATAAGTCATCTGTGGTCTTCATCATCAGTTCCACTTCACCAAATTTACGATTTCCGAGTTATAATAGAAAATACCAAAATCACTACATGCGTGCCTATAAAATTTGAGGGTTGCCCTCAATTTCCCTAGAATCCCATCATCAGATCCTAAATTGGTGACATTGGGACCACTGTTTCAAATAAGAAAAGAATTTTGGAAATCGGTCCACAAATTGACGGGGAATATAATGACATACAGTGGAACATAATTATAACCTCCTCCTTTTTCGAAGTCGGTTAAAAAAAGACAATGAATGCTTAATTGAAATCTATATAATCACTTCCGGGTGGAAAGTTTGTTGGTTTCTTGAATACTTTACTCGTAAAGCATCTTAGGTACGTTTTAAAATGAAAAAAAAAAAAAAAAACGCTATTATAATCTAATGTTTTTCGAAACCTTATTTTGCCTGGATTATAACTAAAATATTTAAGTTGTATTAAATAAAGAGCAAATGTCTGTCATATCTTCTGGATGCTACCTATCCAACACTCTTAAACGAGCAATATATGTACATATATTTGCAATCACGGCTCTAACGATTTCGATGGGCATTTGCAATAGGGGTTTCCAGGGGTGAAAAATCGATCTAGCTATGTCTCATATCTGGGAAAATTCGTTTTCCCCGTATTTTCTCCCTAACATAGGTCGGTTGCCCTGGTAGGTACTACGGTACCTACGTATTCTACCCCGCAACCATGGGTCTTTTGTATTACGCGGGTGGAGCCAAGCGGGCAACATGTATTTTATACGCATCCGTTTCTAGTATCGTCTGCCAACAAACCGCCCTCTGGTTTGGCAGAAGTTTTAAATTAATTTAAGTTTTTTTGACAACTAATACAAACTTTTTACTCTTTACTCTCTATAATAGAACTTTCAAATTTTCAGTACCAAGGCACATGGTACGAGATTTCCAAGTACCCAAATGCAGCGGAGAAGAACGGAAAATGCGGCTCGGCAGAGTACAAACTTGAAGGGGAGGTTATGAAGGTGAAGAACATTCACGTTGTGGACGGCGTGCAAAAGTACATTGAAGGCACGGCTAAGATGGCTGACGGAAAAAAGGATGGCCAGCTGTTTGTTTCTCTGAAGTTGGATAGTGAGTGACCACCTTATGACCTTTTCTATAAAATTAAGAATAAAGCTACTGTTACACATGCTCTTTAGTAGCATGCTTGTTTGAGCATTCTCAATTATTTTGTATGCAAATGGCATGCTACTTACTACTAGCAACATTTTTTTTTACACATGCAATTTTCTCGAAATTAGCATGCTTTCGTGCTACTAAAGAGCATGTGTAACTGTAGCTAGCACATTTTTAAGGTACCAATAGCATGTGCATATGGAAAGTTGCAAGTAAGTAGCATACTATTTGCATACATAATAAAATAACTGAGCATGCTCAAACAAGCATGCTACTAAAAAGCCTGTGTAACAGTAGTACCTATGCTTTAGTGACACCATACTTTGGTACAAGGTGGACTGATGACCTGGTAAAGGTAGCGGGAGTCCACTGGATACGGGTGGCGCAGGACCGGTCATAGTGGCACTCTTAGGGGAGGCCTATGCATGAGCAGTGGATGTATTTCGGCTGATATGATGATGATAATTATGACTTTTTGGTAAATTTATGATAGATTGAGGGTTGTCTCAGACTCACTCACCTTGTAAGATTTCATAACGTTTTTTTTCTGGGGTCGAGGGACCGGACGGGTGTGTGTGGGACTCCCGCACAGAAAAGGTCGAGACTACCCACTAATAGTCCAGGCAAGGAACTGACAACTTGTATGGAAAAAATGATAATTTTGGAAATAATAATAGGTGCGCTATTTTTGCAAACGAATCTCCACTGAGAGCCTGCACTAAATCGGTTCAGCGGTTTAATCGTGAAGAGTTAAGACAGACAGATAGACAGACATACACCATGACTATGAAAATGTGACGGCAAATAGACTAGATACCTACCTCTCCGTTATCTGGCAATAATTAAATCATTATTGAAATTCTGATAATTACCTACACTTATTTATATTATTGCAATTTCCAAGGCAACAATCACGCCTCGATTCATGAAGGTGCGCACGCATGAGCTGGCGATGGATTATTTATCAGTAATCCAGCACAGCTGTCACACTAGTCTTTATTACTATGACAATAAAAGTCAAAATAATAATCGCACTATGGGTACTTGTGCGCTTCGTTGGCTATCGCAAAGATTATCGTGTTATCCTTAATGAAAATATAACAGTTGCGTGGGACGTGCTAAATGTACGTTAACTGATACATAAATACTCGTACATGTGGGGCTTCACTTTAAAATGTTTACGTTTATTTACTTGTAGTGCTTACGTACAAAGGTCCTCGGTCTAACAATGTCGATGTTTCACACCTTCTTTAACTTAAGAGTAGCATTCTTGTCGGTGGAGCAATCGCCAGCCGTTTCTGTCCTTTGTCATTTCCTTTACTTTAGTAAGACCCGTTAGCTTCCATTATTTGTTGCCCCTGCTTCTCGTTCCTTCAATCTTCCCTTTTATAATAGCCTCAAAGAAGAGGTCGTGTCTTAGCAGATGTCCTATCATTATCATTAGTCCTCTTCGTTTTTCTATTTCTGTTAATATGGTTATTTTTTCATTGATTATTTTCAACACTACCTCATTTGATACCTTCACTGTCCATTTTATACCCTCTATTCTCCGCCAACACCACATCTCGAAGGCCTCCGATCTGCCTCTGTCTCTTTGTATCAGTGTCCAAGTTTCACTGCCATACAAAGCAATGCTTCTTACATACGAATTTACCACCTTTTTTAATTTCTAATGACATTATTGATTTAAACATTTTTTTTCTTGTAACAATTACAAGCTTGCTTGGCAATAGCAATTCTCGCAATAATATCTTGAATGCATCTATTACTGACTATTTATAATACTAAGTACCCAAATATTTAAAATGTTTTATTGCTCAATTAGGTATTTTCCTAAAAGTCTAAGTCAGTTAGATTATCTAAAATGATTGGTCACGTATTTTATATATAGTCAATCAAACAATAAAAATGAAGATATGGTTCCTCGTGACGTCACATTCACATTATGCTACACTGTTTAGCATAATGTGACAACACGCGGAACGTTAACGGGTTATATCTTCATAATTTTATGTTTGTATGACAAAATAGAAAATACGTGTCCAATATTTTTAGATAATCTAACAGACGGACTAAATAGATTTATATTTTCCTTTAGTCGCTCTGTACCTAAACGCAGTCTGACTAATTTGCGTTATGCTTAGACCAATCATATATAGCCGCATTATGCCTCTTGCGTTTTTGTCCAGAAATAGGAGCCGTCAAAACTGTCGAAATACCAGGAGGAGGTTCTGGTTGTGAAAATGGAAAAAGTCAAGGTTCCCCTATGAATGCATGACCTCCTGGTGTTTTGACGGAGCCCCGCTATTTCTGGTCTTTTTGCCCTTCGGGTATCTGAAGATACCTAACAAACCTAACCTACTTACTGTTGGAAGAATTGGAAGAATATTATAGGCGTAAGCGTAACGTGTTTTAGCCTAACTGCTAATTAGGCGTATCGCGAAATGGACAAACAGCTACTTAGGCGTACTGCGTTTGGGTCATATTGCGAAATAGGTAATATAAGTGATACATTACGAGTTACGACTAGTGAACTACTAGGTACGTCGACTTAGACGAATAGTTAATTTCAAATGACGTTTGAAGTCATAACGCGAATTAGTTAGACTGCGTTTTAGGTACAGAGCGACTAAAGGATTTTTTTACCCCGTAAAGTACCCAATTATGTTGCCGTTTATGGCGTTTATTCTAATTGGTATATCGCCATTCGCCACCTTTGCGGTGCACGAGACACGAGTTTAGCCGAAGCAGCAAAAGACTAAATTGCAAAAAACAAGACTTTTAAAAACCTGTAGGTAGGTACACTCCTTTATTGAAGAATCCCATTCTGGACTCCTTTGGGGAAGCCTCGGTAGAGTGCCCATTGCATAGCCAGACCGTTCGCAGGAGGAAATTCCTCTGGAACCGTGCCGTGCGCGACCATTTAGATTCAAAGGTGTGAGGATGATCGCCCGGCCTGTGACGAGTGGTGCGATTGTGTAATGTGGCCGTAACACTATTATTGCCGTATATTATACAGCTTACTGTTCCAAATTAGTAATTAACCTCTCAAGTACAGCCCATAGCCTAGAACAGGATTCGTGATCGGGTGAAAACTTATTTTGGCTACACGTTCCTTAAGCGAGAAAGAAGTTTTGACCTTTCACGAGTCTCACACATTATTTTCACAAAATAGGACGGGGGCGACACACCCGAAACGCCGAGAGACCTCACAGAGGTAAATTATTAAGTTAATTATACGCGTTTAGTAATTACTATGAGAAATAAGATATCCGAACACAGACCCGAATTCGATTCGTATATTCTAAGTGGACACGGACTGAACTCGATATTTTCTTTTTTAAAGTCGCTGTGGCGTGCTGACCTGTGAATATTTATATGCGATGAGCGAAATCAAAATATGTAGATGTTTCTGCCAAAGTCGTGTATCGATCGGTACGATAGTAATACTATGAAAATACGATCCAGCTCGAATCCGTAGATTATTCTTATCGTTGGTTCGCATCCGTCCAAATAAAGCCAAAAAATCCATAGGTACCAATAATTCAAAAATAATAAAGGGCAATACAGGTCATGATGAAATAAATAATATAATTTTCCGAAAATATATTTGTATTGAAAACACATTTTTGTTTTCAGATTCACATCGGGTTGGCTCACAGATTTCTATTCTGGCTACGGATTACGCTAACTACGCGATTGCCTACAACTGCCATTACGACGAAAAGAGCAAGACTCACGAAGGTAAGTTTGTTTGCCTACCAGTGTCGAGCACTCAATCCTCGCCTGGTATGACGGTAACGGAGCACGCAGCGTGCGGGCGCCGGGTTTTCATAGTCATAGTCATTTTTTTGCAACCATAGTTTTGCTTGTTTGCTTTGCCTCCCGCACGCCACCCGCGGTTGACCTATAGATGAAATTTACCCTGTTTTTCAAAGATACACGGGTAGCACAAGACCCTTAAAATGGCAGTGTCCTTCCTGGCAAGAATCGTTGGGACTGTTCTGCGTCGCCGAGGCTTGAACTATAGATATTCGCTAGTTTTTGTCACATTAAGGGTAAAACAATCGTCACTATGCAACTTGCAATGAATTCAATGATTGCTTTCTCTTTCCAACTATAGCTGCGTCAGTTGTTGTGTCGAATTGCAAAGAGTGTAATCGTGACCCTAATAACAAGCCAAAACGAGAGCGTGCAAATAGCGTTTGGGGTGCACAAAGGGAGGCGTTATTCGATATCCGTGTCGTAGACACCGACGCTCCCTCTTACATCTCTCGCCCGGTAGCTCCCATTTTAAAATCCGCAGAAGAAGAGAAAAAACGTACATACAGTAGCGCCTGCGAGAAACAACATGCAACATTTACCCCTCTCGTCACATCAGTTGACGGAGTCTTCGCCCCACAAATGTCCACCTTTATTAAACATCTTGGTGAAGCTATTGCCGACCGCTGGAACCGACCACAATCTATAATAATGGGCTGGTTAAGGTCAAAGATTATGTATAATATCAATAATCCGAGCATGTGCATTCGCGGGACCCGGCACAAATTCAGATCAGTAAAGCATTTTTTCGGCCTCAAAGACGGGGCAGCTCTACCCAACATCGCCCCCTAACCCCTCTCTACTCTCCACATACAACCATCCGTTCTTTTTTTTTTTATATATTTATATTTGTTGTAAATATTTGTTTAAATAAAAACGAAAAATAAAACGAATAAATGGTCTTTTGAATAAATAAAAATTATAAACGCCTTAAAAAAAAAATAGCAGTCTCAAATTCTTTAATTTTAGTGTTTTCATATATTGTTTATTATTTTTGTATTAATTATCTATTGAAATCACCAATGTCTGCACGCCATAATCCGGTAGAATTATGATGTACCGACCTAATATTATTATACCATGTAAAATACCATAATTCATGCCAATAAATGATATCTGAATCTGAATCTAATTTAAAATATGCATTGACATATTTATTGATATTGACAGTGGATTCAAATTAAATTGTTCAATGCAAAACGAAGGAACTAGATACCTACTATAAGTATAGTATAGTCTCTAATATAAAGGATATAGGCGGTAGGTGGTATCAGTGGCGGTGCGTGAGAATTTTCACTGGACAACCCGGAGCAAAGACAACAGATTTTTGATGATAACTTCGAGTTTGGTAATATCTTATAGCAAGAAATTTGAGGCAAGCCGGTGGGACTCAGCTTGTATGAACGCTCCGCCACTGGTATTCAGTTGTGGAGCCTGTGGGGCTGGTGATTAATTGATTTATGAAATACATATATCCTTTATTAAATGTTCGCCTTACGTTAGGTTTTAACAATAATAATATAAAAAGTTAAATATAAAAATACATACATAACATAAAATCATTATAAAAGCCTAACCTAGGGGCCTCAAGCTACCGTATGTCAGGGCGATAGAGACAGGAATCTCCTGACTATCCGCACAGTGACCAGGAGTACCGCCTTCTGTATATGACCCTTGACCCAGCCGTCTAGCGACTCGAACACTTTAGGAAGTGTTGGTCGAGACTCTTCGCTATTAGACCGTTCGCCGAAACGACTATCGGGACGATTTAATGATCGTTGGAACAACATCCCACATGGCGGTTACGTCGTGAGCCTGGTCTAGGTACTTTAAATGCATATTATTATTAGGGTAATAAAACCGTCACTTAATTCTGTGCCTAATTTAAGATAGATAGCAGGTTTGGTATACTTTACGAGATTTAACCGCCATGTAACCTTGTCATGTCGTGGCTTTCATGTAAATTGGACACATTAACAGGTTAATAAACCAGTCGATATGACAAGGTTTTATCAGTGTTTAATCCCCAAAAGTGTTTCAAACCCACGATCCACAAATGGGGCAATTTATGTCGGGATTCTGTCACTGCTATTAGAGTCATTTTTTCAAGACTCCATCAAGCTTACTTCGCGTTCCTATATAGTTACCTGTACAATGACTAAATATGACGTTACTGGCTTCTAGCCTTTGATTTAAAAAATAATGTTAGCTATGAATCACAGTGTCTACGTGTTAAATGGTATGACACACGTTGAGCTTGTGAATTGAAACGCAAATTTTATCAATGATCTTTTTATCGATAATAATAACTATGACGTGGTAACCGCGAAATTTAATTATCCGAAACATGCGGATCTACTAAGACATCATAAAACGCGATGGTTAAAAAGCATCGTAAAACTTACTTGGAATTAGTTATCTATTGTTTTATTTTAAAACGTTATGAGAGTTCCGCAGGTGTTTTAATCTAGGTATACTAATTACACTAACATTATAAAGAGATAATGTTAGTGACTCTGTGATTTTGTATGTTGGGTAGTCTCTCGCGGGCAGCTTATAAAACACATAAATATGAAGTTCCAAAGAATCGAAGGAATGTGGCAGCGTTAAGGTGGTTCGATTGCCATACAAAGCGTTATTTGACATTCGCAGGCTAACGGCGTGATATTTTAAGAAACTTATGTAACAAACTTTCTTCAATTGGCTTCCCATTTGCGCCAAATTCCCCCTTTCCTAGAATAAACTTGTATAAACTAGATTAATTTGAGAAAAATAGTTTTCCCAAAATATCACGTGACAAACCAATTTCTCAAATTAATCTAGTTTATACAAGTTTATTCTAGGAAAGAGGGAATTTGGCGCAAATGGGAAGCCAATTTATGAAAGTGTGTTACATAAGTTTCTTAAAATATCACGCCGTTAGCCTGCGAATGTCAAATAACGTTTTGTATAGCAATCGAACCACCTTAAGCGCAAGAAAGAAATTACATGCAGTTTCGTTACATTGCGCATTACCGAGGTAATACTGAGTTCAATAGACCTATCAAACCCCGCAATTTAGTTAAACTTGTTGTGTAATTAGGGTGAATACTGAATGTACGCCAGAAATGTGCGAAGTTGCGTTTGCGATGCGCGTCATTTGACACCTAGTTGTTAAGCATGCGAGGTATCAAATATATGGAAGCATATCTTCGCGGATCTGTCGTGAATATTTACCCTTAGAGTGAAACGTCCGCTCTGACGTTTACGCTCATGCATCATAGGCCCACTCACAACGACTTCTCTATGCCTTTTCGCAAGTTATGCATAAAAAGAAAGAAAGAAAGAAAGAAGACATTTATTTACTACACAAACACTATCGCACAGTGTTGTCTATAGTTTACATATGTCATATCAAAGACACGTTTTGGATTTGCTTTCTAAGTGGCTGTATATAACCTGCGTAACTTATCGAACACGGGTTCGAAATTAAGATGGAAAAGACAGATTATTACTTACTGACTTACCTAACCAGTGAGTTTATGAAATAACCATAAAAAATGCGTAAATATTCAAAAGATTATTATTAAGAAGACTACGGGAAAGAAATTGTCATACAATGTTCAGTTTGTAGTGTGAGTTAGACTCTTGTCAATGCAGCATTCCTTTTAGCAACAACTAGAGGATTGTGCAGTAGGTTCCCCTTACTTTCTGCATCGCAAAGTGGCAAAAAAACGAAAAAGGGACTTCCGGTATATAGAGCTTTTGACTACACATTCAAGAGCAGGCCACTAACGCAATTTAAATTGGGTATTAATTCTACTAAATTATTGAAGTTTTTGTATGTTCTAGAATCTATCAACTGATGCTTTAGTCACCGTTACTGGCGTGATTCATGAGATAATAACAACTGAGTTGATAACGATCGATAAAATGTGGGTAGGGCAGGGCGTTCTTGTTAAGGTACCTAATCGTAATCGTACTAACTAAATTAGTCGGGTAACCCCCTTGCATCGAGAATATTCGAGAACGATAATAGGTTAAACATTATTCTTAGCTATATGTTTTGGTCGCATTATTTAAAACTGTTGAGAATATTTGTATGTTTACTTTATAAAGAAGAAATATCTTAACCAAACATGTTTCGCTTTTCTCTTCAAATAAAAATAAATATTTTCGGACAATCTTACACAAATCGACCTAGTCCCACACTAGATTGTACACACTACGGGTACTTGACCACGACAAATAATAGGTACTTGTATGGATAGAAAAATAAATAAATAAATACTTAAATACATAGGAGAAAACATTCATGACTCAGGAACAAATATTCGTGCTCATCTTATAAATTAATGCCCTTACCGAGACTCGAACCAGAAACCTCTCGCTTTGTAGGCAAGGTCAACACCAACTAGGCTATAGATATAATATAGCCAGTCATATAGAAAGGGAACATAATGGTTCTATGGAAAGTAAGTACAAGTTTAAAGGAAGAGAGTTGTATTTGTTTTGTTTCATATGATTTTAGAACAAATGAAACAAATGAACAAAAACTATAATAGGTACCTACTCATTAAATTATTAAATTCCATTGTACTTTTTTTGTAAGCGGTCTCAGGAAGGGGTATTTATAGGTAAAACCCTTTAGTAAAGCCCATTTTTTACGTAGTGGTGACGTATTCGAATAGATATTACATATTGTCTAACACATACATAACAAATGCCTATTCGAACACGTCACCCTGCATGCAAGAGGGCTTTACTAAGTTTTTTAACTAGGTATTACGTTCAACGGTTTTTCCTGTATGTCTTCGTCTCAACCTCATGACTGAGGGTCGTGACTACACGAGGTCGTTGCTTTGCGCACTAGTTATTGCTCTCCAGACCAATCGGTTTTCGGTCATCCGGATAGACGTCTGCAAGTTTCCTTTGCAGATTTCCTTTACTGCGTCGGTCCAACGAGTTGGTGATCTTCCACGGCGCCTTCCTGCATGTATCGATGTGTTGATTGTTTGTTTAGATTGACTTTACAGTGATTTTCTTTTTCCAGATTCCCTTTGGATCCTGTCCCGAAGCAAGAAACTCGAGGGTGAGGCCAAGACCGCTGTGGATAATTATCTGAAGGCGAACGCCAAGGAGCTCGATGCTACCAAACTCGTTCAGACTGACTTCTCCGAGGAAGCATGCAAGTTCAACAGCTCCAGCGTCGTTACTGAGGCGGTGAAACATCATTGACAACTTGAAGGATTTTTCTTTTTTTTCG
Source organism: Epinotia brunnichana (assembly GCA_963854355.1). Lineage (NCBI taxonomy): Eukaryota > Metazoa > Arthropoda > Insecta > Lepidoptera > Tortricidae > Epinotia > Epinotia brunnichana. The sequence continues at coordinate 16,449,240 of OY977952.1, forward strand.
TCTAAATAATTGAACCGTCTTTTGTTTATGCCTTCTTGAGAGATACCATCGATATGATTGCCTTACTTACGTTTCCTCGTTTTCTTTATGATTGGAAGAATAGATGTAGATACGCTCTTTTTATTTTTGTACTGACAGTCGAGTTTTCGATAACAAATAGTTTTTACTTCCTATGATAGTACAGACATCAGCAAAAGTATTTACGCCGGGAGGTATTTAAAACGATCTACACAGCTCTTATTCTCTTATAATAAAGACATGTGAAGATCATTTTGGCCGCTTTGTACGCGAAGCTACTCATGCTACTGACTGTACAAGTGTTATATCTACGCCGAGTTGACAGTTAACTAATGTGTAATTATGTCAATTGGTTGTTAATATGATATGATAACTCAAACTCAAATCATTTATTGCACTCATTTATTCAGTTCTTCAATATATTCTTGATATTATTTATACGTCTGTAAGTATTTTACATTATAATATGTGATAATTATTGTAAGCCCGTCATAATTCTGAACCTTGTTAATAAATTGAACATTAAAAAAATCCTGTATCTTTTGATGTTTTATATTTATTTTGTCCATTCAAACTCACCATATTTACCATATTAAATAGATATTTCTTACAAGATTGTATATAACGCGCTACTATTGAATTAAATAATCAGATTTATATAAAGATGATGGAAGAAGCTTTAGACCAGATGGGTCAGTTGCACAAATAATCTTACAAAAATACAAAACAGTTTACTTATTTGACTTTTTCACATGAAAAACTAGATTTTTTAGGGTTCCGTAGCCAAATGGCAAAAAACGGAACCCTTATAGATTCGTCATGTCCGTCCGTCTGTCTGTCTGTCTGTCCGTCCGTATGTCGGAGCTATACTGTTGAAACTTGGCAAGTAGATGTATTCTGTAAACCGCATTAAGATTTTCACACAAAAATCGAAAAAAAACATTAAGTTTTAGGGGTCCCCATACTCAGAACTGAAACTCAAAAAAAACTTTTTCATCAAAACCATACGTGTGGGGTATTTATGGATAGGTCTTCAAAAATGATATTGAGGTTTCTAATATCATTTTTTTCTAAACTGAATAGTTTGCGCGAGAGACACTTCCAAAGTGGTAAAATGTGTGTGTCCCCCCCCCTGTAACTTCTAAAATAAGAGAATGATTAAACTAAAAAAAATATATGATGTACATTACCATGTAAACTTCCACCGAAAATTGGTTTGAACGAGATCTAATAAGTAGTTTTTTTTTAATACGTCGTAAATTGTAAACCGCAATTTATTTCACGGAACCCTTCATGTGCGAGTCCGACTCGCACTTGGCCGCTTTTTTTCTTACTAAATAGAAGATCCCACAATAAGGCCCTTTACTCGTATCATACGACCAGGCGAGAAGATTTACTAGATTCCATATTTCGTACACTGATGAACTGAGAGATACATACTTTTATATGATTTTGTGTTAAAAATGTGTTTTCTTTAAGTTACTACAACAATATTTATTAGCTATTCTACTAATGAATATTGTTATTTAAGCGGAATACCAAAATAATGTTGTTCCAGTAACTTATCACGGAATTCCGCAAAGTAATGCTTAATTCAATCAATTGGTTTATGAAGTAAAAGGAGCCTTTATAAAATCGTACATATGTTTATTAATCACAGTTTACTTTATAATGACAGAGAGTAGCTTGTCAATAAAAATAATAGAGTACTAAAGTACCAATAAAAACATTAAAGTAGGTACTACGTACCTATCCATAACCGACACTTTATTTTTGGGCGATCCGGAATATGTAATTTCATATTTTGAGTTCAATGATTACAATATAGGTACTCGTACAACTCGTACAAGTCCTACAGCATCTTTTCACAATATAGCAAATCCTTAAAAAACATTTAAATAAAATGATTTTATGCTGACATGTCCAGTATTTTTCCAGCGCGTTGTTACAGTGCTGACTTTATCACCGCGGTCAAAAAATTGCTACGCTGGCATGTATAATATTATTAGCAATATAATCTGTCCAAACTTTCAATCGAAATTAATGACAATGGGAATGACCGAAATGAATATTAAAGTCTTAATTTACCAAAAATTACTTGTAAAGAAATCAGTTTCAAACTTTTGTGAAAACTGACATTCTCCGTCGGAGAATTCCTTGAAAACAAATGATTGCCTATGCTCAGCCAACTCCGTGTATTTGGACAAAGCGTCTTCTACTTTCTTCAATGATTCTCCCTCCAATTTCTGCTTGTTCCTGGATAGTACCCAGGAGAAAACTGTAACGAGAAAAAAACGTTTACTTAAATGAATAATTATGTTTGTATCCTGTAGCTCTAGTATGTATACGTTTTAACGAACGCGTTTGCGTTTAGTTTCAATTTGTATGACAGCGCGAACAACGCCTTTGGTGGTAACTGTTAGGAACTACGCGTTGCCATACAAATTGAAACTAAACGCAAACGCATTCGAAAACGTATATGTATCGATAAAATGTATATAGTAAACCTACTGTTTTTTTTTTAAGAGATTTTAATAAGTTACGCGAAGAAAAGTCCACAGCTGGGCTCAAAATTTCTTCCTTGACTCTGATCGTCGAACCCAATTATTCAATTTCCAATGCGTCATAATTATTATTCTATATTATTAAACGAGCAATGTTTATATACCTACATATATCTTAATTGTCATCGCGTTCTTGAAAACGGCTAAAACGGTTTTGATGAAATTTGCTATATAGGGGCGAAAAATATATCTAGGCTAGGTCTCATAACTGGGATAAGTCTATTTTCTCTGAAACACACGATAAACGCCGAGCCAAGCTCGGTTGCCCAGGTACTAATTTATAATTGATGCAATGAATTTAATGATGTTGTCAATAACAGTTTTAATATTGCATAAAACAAAACAGTCTGAAAATAGCTTGCAGAAATTCAAACTGACTTAAAAAATGTTTCGGGTAATCCCCTAACATAGAAAGTTCGAATTATTATTCTTAGGCATAACGGAATACGTTGACATAATTCCAACCAACTGGAATATATAAAGGTGATATAAAGTGAGTATTTCTTTCCATAAGTCTCTATGAATGATATAAGATTGAATTTCAACTGGACTGTGGAAAAGGTTTTTTCAGTTTTTCTGGTTTGATGCAGTTGATAATTAATTATTATTAAGTTATGGTAATAAATTGCTCAGATTAATTACATCCGACCAGAAAACAGTCGTGCCTAGTCTCGACTTCTGAGAAAAATGTGCAAGACCACACCTAATAAACCCTGTTGAACTGTTAGTTCTGCCGACTACACTACGACTACACGGCGTTAGTAATAAAATAAGACTAATAAGAGTCTTACTATATAGTATCTGCACTCCTACTGACTGTCATAGGTGGCACGAGAATGAAACAATGGCTCATAACATATAAAGGATGTGAAAGACAAGAAAGACCATATCATAAACGTATATACTATAGTTTTAAGAGACGAATGGCACTGCGGAATTTCATCTCGCTCATATTTGAAGCAGCCCAACTGAAGTAGTACCTCCATCTTACAGAACACCGCAGCCATAATAACGCCATTACGGCCCGGCCGCGACATTGCGCGAATAGCGGCGCGGCAAGCGTGTCTGTTCATTGCGCGGTCGAGACGCGCAACGCAGTGTTGTGATCACACGCAATTAATTAGAAAAACCGCTGCCGTTGCCGCCGCCGCGCAATGTCGTGGCCGGGCCGTAACATGGTGGTAAGGTCGCTAGTGCTCCCGAGGATGTATTGTGTTGAAAGTGCGGGTCCCGCGTTCGTGGCTAGCTATCAACTATCAACGCAACGAATCCTAAAATCAATAAAGAACGGCAACGCACTTATGATTCTTATACATCTCAAGCATCCATAGGCTGCGGTAATAGAAGGGTCAGATCTCCCAAGACGACACTGGTGCTATATTAACCGGCTACGTACTGGCCACGGCCGTTGCGCTCAATATACTCGTAAACATCGCTGCCGGTGCGTGGAGTCACCAGCTTGCCCCTGCGGTGCCGATGTACAGACCATCCAGCACATCATCGAGGACTGCCCCATAACCCGCTACGCCGGTGGCTCTCCAGAAGATCTGATCGTCCTTAGCGACGAAGCCATCAAGTGGCTGATCAGCCTCAATATTAATTTATAGTTGATTATGTATTATTTGTTACTGTTTCATCCTGTTTGCCATACGATTAAATAAAGAAATAGGCTGCGGTGTCTGTTTACTATCAGACAGACCGTAAGCTTGATTGCCACCGTCAGAGTATTAAAAAAAATGTGGGTGGAAGACCATGCCAGTAAAATAAACGCGTATATAGTTACCATAGTGGTTCCTCGGCTTCTTTTTGAAAGTTTTGCAAGTGTACGCGATGGCATAGTTGTCATAGTCCGTGGACAAAATGAAGAACGGGAACTGCAGGACCTTGTCTGAAATAATAACGGCTACTCTTGAACTCCATTGAGGAGGCTCTAAGGCACATGAATTTCTGTCTGGAGGTTGTGGTTTCGAACCTCGGCTCGTACCCTCGTCTCCCAGTGGTAGGGGAGTTTCAAAGAAACTTATGTACGAATGTCATTTGATATTTAACAGAAGCTTTTTTAAGTCGAAAAACTTCATGGAAAAACCTAATCCCGACAGTTTCCGCTCTAGGTTGGAAGGTCAGATGGCAGTCGCTTTCGTAAAAACTAGTGCCGTAAAAACTAACAACAAATCTTGGGATAAGGTGCCAATGCGGACCCCGGGCTTCATTAGGGTCCAACGCGAAAATCCTAGGAGGATGATGCCTTCTGAACTCTGTTGCTTTAGACATGGCAAGACAAGGATTTATCTAAAGCAATCTCGACTCGCGTAATGAGTTTAAAAATACAACAATATAATACAAAAATGCATTGATATGTTACCCACGTGAGTGAATGAGACAAATTCTATAAATAAATAAAATAAATAAATATTTGCGGACAATCTTACACAAATCTACCTAGTCCCAAACTAAGCAAAGCTTGTACTATGGGTACTAGACGACGATAAACATACTTATATAAAGAAATAAATACTTAAATACATAGAAAACATCCATGACTCAGGAACAAATATTCGTGCCCATCACACAAATACATGCCCTTACCGGGATTCGAACCCAGGACCTTTTGCTTCGTAGGCAGGGTCACTACCAACTAGGCTAAAGATCTCAATTGTAGATCTTGTTGTACCTATCTCTGCAACCACGTCAAATAGCTTTTAGGTTGTTACCACACCAATTAATTGATGCCATCGATCGATGGTAGTCGACGTCGATCGACAGTTACTACTATCAACCAAACCTACTACACCAATCGATCGATATCGATCGATGACTTCGATCGATTGGTGTGGTAACACCCTTACGTCTAACCTGACCATAAATTGGCAATTAACACCCACTATGCTTGCGGGTATTCCCACTTTCTGGCTAAGACGAGAAGTAAAATGTCCTACTCACCATAGGCAGTAATAAATAAAAACTCAGATAGCATATTTATAGGCCTTACCTTCGGCTCAGTCAAATATCTGCGATCTGAGACATTTTCTTGTCTTACCGTCATGCATGCTATTCTTGACGTTTCATGTATTAAGCAAGTACATATATCTTACCAGCATTCTCGTAACTGACTATGAACTGCGCCCTATTCGCAGCGTCGAAAGTTGGATCAACTCGGGCCTGGTAAGACTTCTGTGTCTTATTCCCAAGTTCAGCCACCACGTACGTCTCCTTCAAGGTGAAACCCAGGTTGTCTTCCTGGAAGTCTAAGGTTGCGCAGTCGTAGATCGATCTTCCATCGCTGGCAAAACTAGCGACGTTGTACCAGCTGCCTGAAAACTGGGAAAGTAAATGTTTGAGGAGTTACACTTTGATGATCAGAGGAAAGGCTTGTCGGGAGGACTAAAGCCTGGGATTCAATGCACTTATACAAATGGGGCGCGTCCGATCGTCTGCGTAGTATACACTCGTGGATTTGTCCGTGACTTTTTTGGTCAGCGATAAATCCGTGGACAAATCCGTCCGTGGCGTGAATATTGGTTTTAAGTTGTAGTATAGTGTTGTGTTCTAGTACGAGTATTGTGTTAGATTGAACTCATTGAGTGCTTAATTATAATTGGGTACCTACTTGATTCGTGTTAAAATGTATAAATTTATAACGTAGGGTTGCTATATTGATAGTACCTAAACCATACAGTTATGATGATAACGTGTAAAATACAAAATGGAATTAAAATAATAAATAGATTTGAGAGTCGAAAGTAAAAAAATAAATTGTATTTTCTTAACGTCCTCAAACTTTAATAAAAAAATATTATAACAACTAGGTACTTTCCCGACCAAAACAGCAATTTTCGTGATTTGCCATAAAACGGTTAGTACGGAGATAATGTTGTGACGACATAACACTATGTAAATTTGTACGAGCAGTTTCGGCTCTCGCCAGCAAGGTTCCTTCTTAGACCCTCTTTTTAACCCCCGATGCAAAAAAGGGGTGTTATAAGTTTGACGTGTTTGTGTGTCTGTCTGTCTATGTGTCTGTCTGTGACATTGTAGCTCCTAAACGAATGGACCGATTTGAATGCGGTTTTTTTAATCCCAAAGCTGACGTGATCGAGATTGTTCAGAGATACGTTTAAACAAAATCGGTAACCGTTTTTGAGATATTGAACTTTGAAATGAAAATATTGGGGGTGTTTCAACTTTTCTAAGTTGTTAATTATTTGTCTTTTTACGTGCTCTAATTGTAGTTAGTACTAAAACTGGTTCCGAATGGCACCGTGACAAAATTCAAGTAGCCAATTATAATTATAACTAACCACTACTATAATGATGAACGTTGTAAGATCAACTTCTTACAACATTCATCAACATCCTCGTAGCGTTATTCCCAGTTGTGCCATAAAGGAGCCTGGGGGTCCGCTTTGACACCTAATCCCAAGATTTGGCATACTAGTTTTACGAAAGCGACTGCCATCGGATCTTCCAACCACCTTATTGGGATTAGACTGGTTTCCTCACAATGTTTTCCTTCACCGAAAAGCTAACGGTAAATATTCCGAAAAACTCATTTGTAACGAGCCGGGATTCGAACCAACGACCGCCGCTGGACAGCCGCATGCCTGAACTACTAGGCTATCGTAACTACATGTGTCAGAACAACGTTATGACAGGTTTGTATCTCTTTACCCATAATAAATTGACCATATTGTCGTCTGCGAATGTTCAACCATTACCTATCTATAATGATTAAAATTTTGAGCAGGTAATCTTATATACGGACAGGACAAACTGTCGGCTGGGCAGCGTTCGGGAAGCTACGGCACATCTTCCAATATTCCGCAGTGTCTCAAGACGAGAGTCTATGACCAGTGTGTGTTGCCAGTGATGACATAATATTGCACTGAAACATGGTCGCTTATAATGAGCCTCATAAGAAGGCTTAAAGTCACCCAAAGAGAATGTTGGGAGTTTCTCTGCGTGATCGCATCAGAAATGAGGCTATCCGCAGCAGAACCAGGGTAACCGATATACCCCTCCGAATCGCTAAACTTCAGTGGCAGTGGGCGGGGCACATTGCACGTAGAACCGATGGCCGTTGGAGCGGAAAGGTTCTCGAGTAGCGACCACGTACCTACCGGAAGGCGCGGCGTGGGTAGGCCCCCCCACAAGGTGGACTGATGACCTGGTAAAGGTCGCGGGAGTCCGCTGGATGCGGGTGGCGCAGGACCGGTCATTTCGGCACTCTTTTGGGGAGGCCTGTGTCTAGCAGTGGACGACTTTCGGCTGATATGATGACGAAGATGATGATGATTTACAGACATTCAACACAACACATGGCATAAATTAGTCAGGATTGAAGCATGCGCATAAATTCTTTTTTAATCAGCGCTGATTGTATGTGTATGTACTAATCAAGGAATTTCTACGACGTGATAAGATACTCGTATATCCGTATGGTCGAAAAAAAAAGCCGTGACCGTCACCGAAGTGATTTCGGGTTCCGTAATTACCATTTTTGATACGAGGGTTTGTAAAGAGTTTAACGTTTTGAACGCCATTCTTCACGTGCAGTCACCGGCATCAATATATGATGGAACAAAGGCCGGCTTTTTGCGGCCTTTGATCCATCATAAATTGATGCCGGTGACTGTACTAAAGTGTCATTGACACGCCAGCCTTTTTTCCATAAGAGAGTAACTATGAACCTTATATGAAAAGTAGAAGGTTGTTTTGACAGCGGACATCATAACACTTAAAGGCGTTCACGATAATACAAGACGCCTTTAGGCGTTCTTGGCGTTCAAAGGGTTAACACGTTCGGGCGCGGTAACGGCTATAGCTGTACTTGTCATTTCAAATTGTACCTTATGTTTTGGCTAGACGGCTATGACAGTGGCGTACCTACGTACCCCCGGTGAACGTGTAAAAACGAAAGAGTAAAGGTTTAAGATTTCGTCTATTTAGGGTTTCGTAGTCAATAAGGAACCCTTATAGTTTCTGTCCGTCCGCGGCTTTGCTCTGTGGCCCTTAGTAACAGGAAGTTGTAATTTGGCATATAGGTAAACAAATCGACTACGCCGATGAAGCCGTTTTAAGGCTTATACACCCGCTAACGTCTTTGAGTCGTCGTCCGTATGGGCCAGCGCGCGACTGATCGGGCCTGCCGAGCCTCCGCGCTCGCGCATTTTGTAGGTATTTAAACATAGTAATTAAGATAGTAATTGTATCTATTCAAACTATTCGAATTTGTCTATAAATATTTAATAACTTTATTTGAGTACAAAAATTTCATTAAAAATATCTACAGTGTAGTCATAATCTATACATATAATAAAGCTGAAGAGGGTCGAAAGTCTGTATATGAAAGATATTCGAAAAAAAATTGGCTAGGGATACTTAAAATCTATAACAGAACACGTTCCAACAGTTTTTAGAATTTTTGTCTGTTTGTCTGTTTATCTGTTTGTCTGTTTATCTGTTTGTCTGTTTATGTGACCGCGCATCACATGAAAACGGCTGAACCGATTAAGATGAAATTTGGTATAAAGATAGTTTGAGTCCTGGGGAAGGACTTAGGGTAGTGTTTATCCTAAAAAACAACCCCTAAGGGGCTGAAATGGGGGGTGGAAATTTGTATAGAGCTACTTAAACCGCTGCACCGATTTGGATGAAATTTGGTATTTAATTAGTTTAAGTCCCGGGGAAGGTCAAAGGGTAGGTTTTATTCCGAAAATCATTCCTTTAGGGGGTAAAATGGACGGATGAAAATTTGGATTTAACCCATTTTGATAAAATTTGGTTTAGAGGTAGTTTAAGTTCTGGGAAATGACATTGGATAGTTTTTGTTCTGGAAATCTTCCCCTAAGGGGGTGAAATGGGGGGTTAAATTTTGGATGGACTCCGTTTAGACCAAATTTGGTAGGTATAGATATAGTTTGAGTCCCGGAGAATGACAATGGATAGTTTGAATCCCGAAAATCATCCCCCAAGGGGATGAAATAGGGATTAAAATGTGGATAAATCCCATTTAGTTAAAATTTGGTAAAGAGATAGAAGGAGTCCCAGGGAAGGACAATGCATAGTTTTTATCCTGAAAAATCATCTCCTGAGGGGGTGAAATAAGGGGTGAAAATTTGGATGGAACCCATTTACGCTATAGCGAGTTGGAGTCTTAAAGAAGGACATAGGATAGTTTACTCCCGAAAATCATCCCCTAAGGGGGTGTATTTGGGGGTGAAACTTTTTTTGTGACGCATTTTGATGAAATTTGGTTGAACGATAGTTTGAGTCCCGGAGTATGACAACGGATAGTTTTTATCCCGAAAATCATCCCCTCAGGGATGAAATAGGGGGTGAAATTTTGGATAAAACCCATTTAGATGAAATTTGGTAAAGAGATAGAAGGAGTCCTAGGGAAGGACAATGCATAGTTTTTATCCCGAAAAATCATTTCCTGAGTTGGTGAAATGAGGGTTGAAGATTTCGATAGAACCCATTCAGATGAAATTTGGTAAAGAGAGAGGTCTCAGTCCAAGGAAAGAACATAGAATATTTTTTATTCCGGAAGACATGAAAGGAGGAAATCATCCCCTAAAGGGGTGAGAAATGGTGGATGAAAATTTGGATTGAACCCATTTACGGTATAGTGATAGTAAAGGAAGGACAAAGAATAGTTTTATCCCGAAAATCATCCCTTAAGGGGGTGTAATTGGGGGTGGAAATTTGTTTGTGACACATTTTGATAAAATTTGGTTGAAAGATAGTTTGAGTCCTGCAGGTCGATCACGTAACGCATTGTACGAACGTCGGGTAGGTCTAAATGTCACTTTTTATATGGAAAATTGACAGTTAAATTGAACCGACGCGCGTTCAGAACGTTACGTGATTACCCCTCAGGAAAAGGACATATGATAGTTTCTATTCCGGAAATGATCCCCTAAGGGGGTGAAATGGGGGTGAAAATTTGGATGTAGCCTATTTAGATGAAATTTTCTATAGAGATAGTTTGAGTCCTGGAGAATGACAACGGATAGTGTTTATCCCAAAAATCATCCTCTAAAGAGGTGAAATAGGGGGTGAAATATTGGATGGAACCTATTTACGGTATAGCGGTAGTTGGGAGTCCTGGGGAATAGGAACATTACATAGGTAAATATATGTATGTGACGTTCCAAGGGTAAAGGTACCTTATGGCGGTAGTTTCGAAGATGTTTTCTAAAACGGGGTAAAAAAGACGTTTTATTATGGCTATTTTGAAAACTATTCGATGTAACATTTTGTTGACGTATCTTTATTTTTAATATAAAATATTTAAATTACAAGTCAGTTAATTTAGTCCTACGGTTTAGTAGAAAAGGTCCTTACGGCCGTGTGATATGAAAATATGCAAAATAATACTGAAAAAAGCCTACATGCATCTATTATGGTGAGTCATAGAAACCAAGTTTGCGGCGGAGTCTATTTTGTAAAAAAAGGCGTTCGGAGTAAGGTAATCTATAAAATCATGCAACTCAGCCATAATGACCATTTCCTTCATACAATCCATACTAATATAACAAATGCGAAAGTAACTCTGTCTGTCTGTTACCTTTTTATGCTTAAACCGCTGAACCGATTGAGATGAAATTTGGTATAAAGTTACTTTGAATTCCGGGGCCTTCCCAAAAAGTCCTTACTAAAGATAGTTTTTATCTGGAAATTCATCACCTAAGGGGGTGAAAAGGGGGGAGAAAGTTACGATATAAACGAGTTCCGCGCGGACGAAGTCGCGGGCAAAAGCTAGTATTGAATAAACTTTACAAAAAGAGGTAACTTTGGGATTTTTTTTCTATGGAGTGAAGTTCATTAGATCGCGTAACTGAATGCGACTTTGACTAGATTAGATCCTTAAGTAATACGTATCTTTTTTTTAGATTTTTAAACCCTATTTTCTATGTCTGAGATTGTTTTAAAAAACTCGAAAACGCTGCCCCTGTTGACTGTCGAGCCTTAAACAAGATGATATTAATATTAATTATTAAACGGGAAATCTCAAATGAAAAGCTATTAATAGTGTAGTAAACATGGTTTGACGTTAGGTATTATTTTTTAAGTACTTATTTTTGTATTCCAAAATCAATCCTGTGGGCGTAGCATGGTTGCCATTTTATCACTTATCGTGGTAGATAAGACATTTGTCACTCTTGCACTCACATACTTGTAAGCACGTGCTAGTTTACTTACATACATTTTCAGACAAACTTTTGTGGCGTTTCAAAGATTTTTGAACTCATTCAGATCGTAGACCATTAATTGAGTAGGCGTTACAGATTTTCAATAAGACTTCAAGAAAAACATTTGTTTTAGTTAATGTTCTTAGCATACCCAGGTGAATGAGTAAGTAAAATAATGAGAAATTTGATACTGTAATAATAATAAAAATTAGTTAGATAGGACATTTAATACACTAAGTATTAGGTACAGCTACAAGGTTTAATAGTGTATTCATTGTCCTATGTATACCAAAGGGTACCTCAAATTCAAACGGATCGTCGTACTTGTCAATGATCTGTTAAAATTCCTATGAAATTAACTGATATATCTATCGATTTTTTTTACCGCACCAAAAAGTTTTGATGCCTCAAGCTGTGCACAAGACTTACCTTAGTATAATCTAGATTTTCTTGAATCTTCACGGTCGGACACTCGCCCTGTATGTTCTCCGCCCAAGCCCCAAAAACTCCAAGCAGGCAACATAATAAAAACAACATCTTTAACTTTTTTGAACAAGTAACCAGAGCGAAGGTATGATATCGAATGCTTGCGCGTCTCGACCCACGCGATAATTATCCAATGAAATTGACCCCAGTGTAAAGTCGTTTTATATTGAAATTGCTGTTAAATTGAACAAACGTATGGAGTTTCCTATAATGTTTCCTTTGGGTAATTTAGTCTGCCACATGGGTTGGTTTTCAAGGTCTGGGCACCGTGTTGACTTTTTAATACGATACCCTATAAGTATCTATATCCACAACTAGTTTTATAGGGTCTGCCTTTAACATGTTGAGTGCGAAACATTCCTATTTTGATTCACGTATTAGATTTTCGTTTGGTGCGGCAATAGGAAATAGGTTGTCGTTGTCGCGTGCGGTGGCAATTTCGTAACGAAATCCTGTTGGTATGAAAGAGTCAAGTATAAGTGTATGCTTTTGACTTCGCATTGTATCTAATAGAATAATAATACCATACAAGTCAAATTTGACTCGTTCCGCACTACTTAGGTTACAAAAAATAAATCTTAATTATCATTAGGTGCGGTACCGACCAAAAGTGTCTAGTAAAATGACAAATAATTCTGTGCGAAACGTAAGTTTTAGAAATGAAGCCTCGCTTTCAACTGAATCCTGTCACTAAAATGCCATATGTACTTACCGTAAATAAATAAATAAAATGATGTCTTCATTGTGAACGTATCTTTAGGTAAAGGTCAAATCCATTCTCTAGAACTCTACTGATTTGTTTATTAGTAAAAGGAATCATATTATATACCAAGTGAATTGATAAATTTATTTTTCTTAGTAAAATAACAATTATTTGTCATTATTTATCTTTCTGCAGCATTATGAATAATTGGAATAATAATTGAGTATTGTAGATAACATTCCTCTTCATAGTTTTTGGAAGAAGAAGCGGAGTTGGCAAAGATAATATTATAGTTATAGGGTTTTTAGGAGATTTAGCTAATTTGAATATTTCTGATGCATTATAACAAAGAATTAGGCTTTTGCACTTACTCACATATGTACCCGATCTTTGTCTTTATAAATACTTATTTTAAAGCGCATTTTCCTTAAGGACTGAATGTTGATGTATTGCATTTACAATTCCAGATACTGACTAAGTATAATAAATATTTACGAGTATACCGTTTCACGTTAATCAAACAGAGATAACCTTTAACTCTGACTTAATGTACAGTGTTCAAGAGCCCATCCCATTACGACTTGTTTACTTACAAATAACACTTTGACAGAGCAAGACTTGAAAATGCTCGAGAAAATAGTATTCTGTTCATTAATTTGTAGTGTCTTTGGATATTTTACGCTGCCAGGAAAATGTCCAGAGAATGTGAATTTGAAAGAAGATTTCAGGCTGGCTGAAGTAAGTAGACTTTTGTTTATGTACTTAGTTTAATATTAATTTTATATACCCATTATATGTCTGGCATTGTTAACTTTACTCTAAATATCATTGCACGGGATACAAAGATCGTGGGTTCAAATCCCGCTCGCAGCGAATAATTTTTCTATTTTTCACTTGAAAGATGGTTAAAAGTGATTAGATTTTGAGAGCTTGACCTGAGTTTGAGCTTGACGCAGCTGAGTATTCCTGACAACCTTAAAATATTTTTGTATGTGACAAATGGCGATCACAGGGATACATACCTTTTTCAGTTTTACAACAACTGGTACCAAACCTACTCCTACTCGAGCGATGGCCATCGTCACAACAACTGCTCAGTGCTAAACCTGATGACGAAACCCACTGGCATTTACCTGAACCAGTCGAGGGTAGACCGAGGACTCTTTCATCGGTACAGTGTGGGGAGAATCGACATACCATCTGATATTGAGAAGCCTGCGTACCTTGATATTGAGTTTGAGTTTGAAAATGCACCAAGACGATGTAAGTTATTCAACAGTACACTTATTCTGATTGTATCGTGAAAATCAATGAATATCGGTACAGTCAGCTGCAGAGAAAAGGTATCCCCCCTGCATACAAAGTTTGTATGCATAACTATGCAGGGGTACCTTTTCTCTGCAGCTTACCGTACCTACAATCGACGTCAAACTGCGTACCTACACATTTACCTATGCCTTTTTACTAAAGGATATCGTGCAAAACTAAAAACATATCCGTGACACCGACCGTATATAAATTGAGCAAGATTCAATTCACATTCGTTGATTTTAAGTACCTATAGAAATTCTAGGGACCTAAGTACCTACCGTCCTATTGATTGCTAAGAAGCTAAACTTGATACAAGTAAATAATAAATTATTACTTTTTTAACTACACTCAAGAGCTAAATATTTGACGATCATGATATAAATTCATATAGATTGAGCTAGCTTTAATTTATATTGTAAATTGTATATTATGAAATACAAAATCTAAATCAAAAGATCTGGTACACTTTGAATTGAATTTCCGTACAAAATGTACGGGTTTTTTTTTCTTTATTTGAACAGTCGACGTTGCAGATATGTGCACGTTTTTTGCCTTATTACAATGTAATAAGATGCATAAGTCTAAGCATATTTTGACATCGACTGTACATACATACATAAACTCTCTCACATATTTTTACAGAGGTATTAGAAGCTCCAGTCCAGACTAATTTATTTTTGCAGGAATTGCATGTCATGATGCTCGACCTAAATTTACTCTAAGTAAACTTATCTTTCAGTAATGAAAAGGCGATACCCATTCCGAGTGTTGGCGACCAACTATAACTACTATGCAACCGTATACACTTGCGAGTACAGCCCTCTAATCGACAAACATTTCAGTAAGTACCTACATAAGTATTTAACAAATTGAAAGCAATTTAGGCTGCAATTTTTAAAATCCGAAGCAAGTCAGTGGTTAGGTTTGATTGATTTCAGTTAAGGTGGTTCGATTGCCATACAAAGCGTTATTTGACATTCGCAGGCTAACGGCGTGATATTTTAAGAAACTTATGTAACAAACTTTCATCAATTGGCTTCCCATTTGCGCCAAATTCCACCTTTCCTAGAATAAACTTGTATAAACTAGATTCATTTGAGAAAAATAGTTTTCCCAAAATATCACGTGACAAACCAATTTCTCAAATTAATCTAGTTTATACAAGTTTATTCTAGGAAAGGGATAATTTGGCGCAAATTAGAAACCAATTTATGAAAGTTTGTTACATAAGTTTCTTAAAATATCACGCCGTTAGCCTATGAATGTCAAATAACGTTTTGTATGGTAATCGAACCACCTTAAAGTATTACTTTGACATTTACTCGTATATTTGTGAGGAAAGGACGAAACACCTTTTAGTTAACGGAGGTTTATTAACTTTTATGAATAAGGGGGTAACGTTTTATTTTATATTTCAGTTTACGTCTGGATCCTGTCTAGATCTCACCTCCTCAACGAAGTATCCTTAACGTTAGCTCAGAAGCCGCTGCAGCAAATCGGAGTAGACCCAACCAAGTTAATGAAAGAAGACTGGTCCAAATGCAACCCCAAATATTATAAGGATACGGCTACTGAGCCTATGACTTTTAGATATCCCGTACCGGTTTAAACTAGTTTTAAGTCTTTAGAGGAATAAAGTAAATGGCCATATGTTTGAAACCCTTACTGACCGAGCGACCGATGTGTACGAAGTTCTTTGTTTCAGCTTGGACCTAAATTCTTTCGTATTGTCAATACTATTTTTTATGTAACTTCAGTTTTTCGAAATTCAAAAGGAAAAGACAGGCTAGCTAGTACTATGATTGACACTTGCAGCCTCTTTACATCTATTGTTATTAATTAAAATTGGAATTGCCACGTACTGGGCTAGTATCAAGCTCTAGGTCGTTTACCTGAGTGAAAAAAACCTTTTCCAAAGTTTTAGCAAACTTTTCTGTCATTATAATATGTTTGTGTAATATTTTTTCATGTACTGACGTTTAACAATTTAAATTGCACTAGTTGTGAATACAGCTCATTAAAAAAAATTACATTAGAATGATGCACGTGTACCGAATGCAAATTAAACCATTTCTTTAAATTTGTATTTTTTTAACAACATTATATAAAAAAAAACCGGCCAAGTGCGAGTCGGACTCGCGCACGAAGGGTTCCGCACCATTACCAATAAAACTATTAATTTTATTCTGTGTTTAGTATTTGTTGTTATAGCGGCAACAGAAATACATCATCTGTGAAAATTTCAACTGGAACTATCACGGTATCAGCGAGTACAGCCTGGTGACAGGCAGACGGACGGACGGACGGACAGCGGAGTCTTAGTAATAGGGTCCCGTTTTACTCTTTGAGTACAGAACCCTAAAAACTAATTTTTTTTTTATACTACGACGGTGGCAAACAAGCTTACGGCCTGCCTGATGTTAAGCTGGTACCGTCGCCTATGGACACTTGTGACTCCAGAAGAATAACAAGCGCGTTGCCTACCCTTTATTCACTTGAGGATTCGCTGTGTTGGCAGATAGAGACATGCAGGTCCCTCACTCCCGACACACCGCACCCTAGGGAGCTCTGGCGACCTTACTCACCACCAGGAACACAACATTACACCACATGCGTCATAGCATGCAATAATATAGCAAGATAGCAACACTACAAAGCAGTGGTGCTATTATGGCTGTGGTCTTCTGTAAGGTGGAGGTACTTCCCCAGTTGGGCTGCTCCACATACGAGCGAGATGACATTCCGCTGCGCCCTACCTCTCTTTATTAAGGCAATTGAAGGCTTACTTCAAGTTGTTATGTACAAGTTTAATAATATTTTTATTTACAAATAAGTCAACTGTGTCATCTACTCCTGTATCATGTTTTTCTTATGTTGTGGTGCAATAAATAATATGACTACTAATACTACAACTACTGTGTCATGATTGACAATTTAATGTCTAATAAAATAATTGATACCTATTATTCACCTTAATTTTGATTGAAAGTATTGGGCCAGTATGACGTTTGCTTACTTCACATTATTAAATATTTAATAACTTATTTTATAACTGCCTATAATATATGTAGTTGGCATCGAAACTTAAAAAAAAAGTTCTTTTAAACATTAATTTTGGTCCGAATCTCACGGTTCAGTAAAGTAGTAGTTCAGTAGTAAAAATCACTTTAAAGTTATCGAGAGTAACATATCTATCTAGTTTATTTATATTAATTTATTGCATGAACTTTTTTTTATTACAATGTACTATCAAACCAACTGAATCATGACCCACCATGCAACCTTGTCACAATAAACTGACGTATTAACTTCATATGATCGTGCGTATGTTCGTTAACTGTAACAAGGTTCTATGGTGGGTCATGATTCAGTTAATTCGGTAGTACCTACTTATTTTATATTTTGTATTGTATTTAATAAAGTAATAAATATGAATAAATTAATATAGGTATAAATATATCTTATATGTATTGTATTTATAATGTATTCTACGTTGTTAAGCTATGACTGAACCATAGGAAGGCGCACAATGCAGGCCTTTATATAGCGCTATTTTCGCACAGCGCTATCGTAAATAACGTTATTTTTAACCCCCCGAAGGAAAAAAGAGGGGTTTTTAAAATGGCAAAGCATTGTATAAGCATTGGCCGTCTATATACATTTCTAGTCACTGTCGTCATTTACAATAACAGCTTCAATGTGTGCGGTCCAGTGGTGACCACATTTCTTCTCGCTCTGTTCCACGGGCTCTAGGTATGCTGCGCTGGCGAAAGGTATAGAACTCAGTTCCCGACGGGCTTTGACCATGATTTCTGGGTCGAGGGTCCGTGAACGCGACATAATCCAGGCTGTAACTGAGAGGAAATGTAATGTAATATTAATAATATTATAATAGTACCTACTCTTACCTAGTGAAATTGACACTCCTAATTAATCATAAATAGACTAAATAAATTGCGATTTAATAAGAGTTTAGATCGCACCGTGATTTTGACACCATTACCCCTTGGAACTTGAAGTTGCTGTTTGCTTACGCGAAGGTTTAAAAACATCTGAGTAACCTTATATGGTTTTAACAATAAGGTCGTATTTACATATCTTGATCACTTGTTTGGTGCACGTATTTTCGAACTCGTCTGTGAATTTCGAGATTACAATATGAAAATAAACAAACCAGAATTAAACTCAAACCTGTACCTAGTGTTGGTAAGTTTTTCAGCATGAGAAAATATACATTTTGAGTCAGCCTGTATACGATGTATAATATACATATAATATTATTTATATACGATGTATATACATTATAATGAGAGACACTCGGTAAACAAATCGATCTCAAAATACTGCTGACAAAAATATAAATAGGTACTAACGTTTCAAAACTGATATATGTACTGGATACTCTACGTTGCGACTTCAAAACGTAATACCGCGATGCGGAAGTCGACAATGGGCATTTTCAATAATTCGTACACCCAATTAGCGGAGTTTTTAAACAAAAATTAACTCAGTGTCAGTTTTGTAACGAAAGTTAAGCATACAAATGATGTCAAACTGAACTTTTTTCGCATTTAAATAAAGTCTATATGCATATGATTTAAATATTGAAAAGAAAAAGTAAATTTTTATACAAACTACATACTTAATTGTCGTTACAAAACTGACACTGAGTTAATTTTTATTTAACAACTCACGCTAAATGGGTGCACGAAATATTGAAAATGCCCCATGCTACGTCATATTGTCGACTTCCGCATCGTCGAGGGTTTCAGACTTAGTTGCAAATACTTACTATACATCAGGTCCATTTCCTCACTGTCTTTGCACCCGTATACAACGGCGTAGTTGCTGTAGTCCGTCGTTAGTACCGTTATTGGGATGCCCATTGGATCTGAAAGTAATGAAACTATGTGATAATAGATGACTGTGTAAAATGTCCGTGTGTGTGTGTGTCTCCTTCCCCAAAATTTTACGTAGGTATACAGAATTCATACATTTTTTTTCTAAAACATGACATGATGACATCTTTTAAATATAACATCTATAAATGATGATTTAAGCAGCGTCTATAAAAGTGCAGCACTTGTATGACGTGGCTTTGGCTTGTCTGGTCAATACGAGACATGTAGCGACACCTAAGATTAAACGATTAAAAAGTGTGTACCTACTTTGCTCGCTTGCCCGATAATCGATTTCGACGTGCCGTCTGTACCTAGGCCTGTATTCGCGTCACCGCTTGGAATCTCCACCTTTAAATTAAACTTACCAATGCTACTCTCTTGTATGATGAACACGGCTTCATCCCCGGCCGCGTAACTTGAGACTTGTATGGTGATAACATACATACATACATATAATCACGCCTCTTTCCCAGAGGGGTAGGCAGATATCACGGATCTCCATTTGCTACGATCCTGACAAACCACTTTCGCTTCACTCACTTTCGTAACATTTCTCATACATGCTCGTCGGTTTAGGGTACTTTTGACCTGGCCTTTCTGTAAGATTTCTCCAATTTGATCGGAGAAAGTTCGCCTAGGTCTTCCGCTTCCAACTTGCCCTTCCACTCTTTTTATATACACTCTCTTCGTTAATCTTCTTTCATCCATCCTCTCTACATGCCCAAATGGGTGATAACGTGGAGCACAAATTCCATGCCGTCTTTTACGTACACGTGCTCGATTTAAATGTGACGTCCACAGCCTCCACAGGCCTGTATGCGCGTATAATCGCAACACCACCTAGAATTTCAACCTTTAAATTAAACTTACCAATATTACTCTCTTGTATAATGAACACAGCTTCATCCCCAGCCGCGTAACTGGTGTTCACGTGGAGCACATACTCGATGCCGTCCTTCACGTAGACGTGCTCGATTTCGATGTGACGTCCACAGGCCTGTATGCTCTTGTAGGCACAGGCACCGAAGTCCTCATACCAGGTCGGGAAGCGCTCGATCTCATACCATACTCCGAGGAACTGCGGAGTTAAGGTCTACTTGTTATTTGAATTCTTCCGCACAAACTTATAAGTTTAGTACAATCAAGGGTAGTGTATTCTTT
Organism: Epinotia brunnichana; assembly: GCA_963854355.1. NCBI lineage: Eukaryota > Metazoa > Arthropoda > Insecta > Lepidoptera > Tortricidae > Epinotia > Epinotia brunnichana. Next base: position 16,469,578 of record OY977952.1, read on the forward strand.
GCATTGGTCTCTAGTTTTCACCCCGTATTTCCCTCGTATATATATTCCTGAATTTAAAAGGACCTTTTGCCATCTCAAAAAAAAATTAAGCGTTAATTCGTAATTAATAGACAGATTGTGTTATTTTGGGTGGCATTGAATAATATTCATCATGTTAACTGGCCACTAAGATTAAGGTTTTTAAGCCAAACAGTTAGGTACGTGAACAGGGCAATTCAACTGTAATTTTTGTAAAGAATGTGTGTCCTAAGACTCGTTAAAATGTATTTTCAGATGGTGTGCATTTTAAGCAGCTACATCATTGGAAAAATACTAATTGAAGAGAGAGCAGAACTTCTTAACATATACAAACACTCCGGAAATTTTACTTCTTACACATGCAAAAAAATTTACTTAAAGAATTATCCCAATACTCGTAGATATCACACTCTTGCGCTTTATACACTTTATTTATATTTCTGTTTTACACGGGTCTAACTCGATATTAATAATCTCGGGAGATATCTTCAGATCTGTGCGCGGATACTGTGAGTGTTGTATGACATGCCCTAGACAATTAATATAATAATGGACGGGTATTGGACTTTTTTCGGGTACCCTCCATATTTTTATCGACTTTTAGAGGGTAATGAAATAATATGAACCCATATCTCTGTTGACATCTTATTGGGACGACAGCATAGATAAGAGTGTGTATAGTGGAACATGACCCGTGCAACCCGTGTCGAAACGTCAGTAATAAAGGTAAATAAATATCGCGTTAGACCCGTGTAAAACAATAATTTTATCCCAATATCACGTATCGTTTAGTAGCATCAAGTAAATTTAAAGTTACAACAGTCTCATTTTAATATTTTTGGAAAACATGCATAATTATTCTAAACAAAATCAAATAATGAAAATGTTAGTGACTTACAAAATTTTTAATTTCAGAATCTTCGTTCTCTTTAATTTCAGGGCCCTCCAAAATCACATTTTTACCGAATCGCGCGAGATACACCACTACGAATATGCTTCATCAAATGTAGTACACACACTATGAACTACGAACGTTGAAGAATAGTAGTAGTTCGGTATCTTCTTACCTACATATATGCTAATATAGAAAAATGCACTACGAATGACGACGCGACATAAAGACGTACCTTTTCCAACTCGAAATATTTCATAGTCGTCACATCAGGACATGTTCCAAACTTCAATATTTGCGCCGCACACAAACACTGGTTGAAACAAATGAAAGTTAACACGACACAAATTATTTTATCCATTTTTATTTCTATTATTCTATTAAAACTAGTAGCGAGTGATGTATTTCATCTCTGGTATCATAGGAGATTATCTGCAGTTCTGTCTACTGTTGATAAGGTTAAGATTAAAGTGATATGATAAGAACTCTTAACAGTTTGATTAGAGATCCATGACTTCAGAAATACCGAAGCATTTACTTGGCATCTTGTTGCAGTCGTATCAATGAACAGATTCGATTTTAAACGTACTTTTAGTAGAGAAAGAGATCCCTTATAAGTTCGCCTTTGTACCTACTTTAATCTTACATATAATGTTTATGATTTAACCTGTTTTGTGTACAATAAAGTGCTTACATACAAATATACAAAATGAGGGTAAGATATCTAATGCAATTGGCAATCGTTTAGGTAACCTAGGTGATATACAAGACAGTTAAAAATATTTGCCTAGTAAGTTAATTTTATGATTGTATTTCACATTAATTAAAGTGGTAAATGTAAAAGTTTTTCATGTAAGCAAATATTAATTTTTGATGTTAGGTAAACGTCCGAGTGCTCGACGGTGTAGGTACTAGTATATGGCATGGCCACTCTATGTCAAAGTGACAATGGCTTAAATTCGAATGAAGAAAAATCCTCTTAATTCGAATTAACCGATATTGCTTTAACATAAAGTGCCATATACTAGTACAGCGTTGATCACACGGAGGTTTACCTTATGGGGTGATTTATGGAACTATTAATACCTAGGATTTCGAGAATTCTTTCACTTGTATATAGAATTTGACCTTTAGGATCGAAATACTTAAGCGCGCGGTGCCGCGGTTCCGCCGGCGTTTTTGTAATAACTTATTGTATTTCCGTTGTTGTGCCTTGTTTTACGATAACTGTCGAAAAAGTTACTCGTCCGTTGTAATAGTTTCTTGTGTTGTTTATAAATAAACAAGAAAGGATGGCCTCTAACTTCGTTCATTGTTGAAATTGACAATAGAATAGGCGGCGCGTGATAAGTGAAAAAGTGGTTCCGTTTGTTTATCATTCGTCTTTGCGGTTTCCGAGTTCTTTTGACATCATCGGGATCGGTTTTAACACTCTCACCGCCATACGGTCCGCCGGCGGGTCGTAACTTTTCGAACAAAGCACGCCAAATACCTACTGCGCTGTGAGTGAGTTTCGCGGGCCGTGCGGGTCGCCGGCGTGCCGTAACTTTCGCACCTAAGTTCACGTCAACTTTTGATAGTATTCAAAATTCAATCTACTTCGTGACGCCACACTAGTAATTACATCACTAGGCCGCCGGCCGCACGCCTGACTTGCTGCAGATGTCACGCGATTTTTGAAAATTTTGCATTTCGTGTTTGCCTATAGATTTTTACATTATGGCGGACTCTGAAGAAGATTCCGACTACCAACCATCTTCGGACGAAACCCAAGACAGTGTGGATAGTGATTGATATATAAAAAAGCAGACACATATAAAAAAAAAATCACCACTCAAAAATTCAAAGAATATATTTGCCGTGACTTGATGGGCCTTAACAAAAAAAGCAGTCAAAGTCAAGGGCCTCAAAATAGCACCCAACACCAATTTGGAAAGTCCCCGCTGGTTGACCATCGAAACAGGATAGTTAGACGAAGATGCATCCATTGCTACGAAAAGAAGAGAGAAGAGGGTATGTCAAGGTGTAAACGCTTGTAAAGTGAAAAAAAAGGAATACTTTATGTTTACTATGCCCCTCCTTTTTTTTTTGTTTAAGAGGGGAAAATGCTTCTTCGCATATCACCAGGGTGCGGGGACGGACGCTTGTGGTTATGTGGGACTCCCATGTCGGCTGATGAGGCCTATGGTTTTCCCACTAAAAACCCCTGTATTTGCCGCCTCTGCGCTAGAAACTTTGACCCTCCTACCCCAGCGTATGCCAACATTCATAAAGCCAAGCAATAAATTATATTTTTAAGTTATTAAAACTCAATTTACCTCACCTTAAGTTGAATTTTGTCATTTATTTTTCCATCCTTTCATAAGTCCCACAAATTTAGTCATACAGACTTTAGTTTTTTTTTTTATTGTAAATAAAGGATCGCAGTTGCCACCTAGTAGTCTCATTTGTCTTTACCAGCAGGCCACGTACTACAAAACTGGTATAAAATTGCGAGGTCGTAGCGGACCGCACGGCCTGCTAATCAAAACAGACAGTGAGCCCGCCGGCCGCCCGTGTGGCCTGCTGCACTCATCGTAGCCTTTTCTCCGCGGCCTGCGCGTGTAGGTATAGATGCGTCCGCCCGCGGCCCGTATGGCTTGTTGGGCTCGAAAATTCAATATATGGGTGGCGGTGAGCGTGAGATCTGTCAGACCTAATGTCACATCAAAGTAATATCATCATCACTCATAGTTACTTTAAAACTCCCCTTTTTTAACGGATTATGATAGTAATTAAGTAAAAAAACAATAGAACATTAGAAAAAAAGCCTTTCACAGGCTTAGGATTTATAAAGGTTTATGTGCCTTCCTTTTTAAAGGATTGGTCAGAGACTGCTCAGGAACGCGAAGTCTGGAAACGGAGGGGGGAGGCCTTTGCCCAGCAGTGGGACACAGCTGCAGGCCTTTGGGGTTATTTTGACAAAGAAAATTAGAGTATTTTTTTTTATAAATGACTAATAAGGGAAATTGACGAATTAAAGATTCTGTTGGCATTGACGAATTAGGGAAACAGACGAATTAACGAAAATGGCGAATCAGGAAAAATGACCAGCAGTGCACTAACTCCGTGGGCCACAGTTTGAGTAGGTATAGCTGCTTTATTGATTTGGAGCAATCAAGAGCATGTCCCACACTCTCACCAGTCACCACATCGCATCCTCAGTGTTTATTGACTTTATTGTTCTTGATGAACTTTCACTAACCGGATTTTTGATTGAATGATTTGATATTCAAGCCACTGTATTAGCCGACCGGCAAGGCACGCCACTTTCAATCTGGAAGTCGTGGGTTCGAAGCCGGGGTTCGTACCACTGGGTTTTTTCAAAAACGTACGTACGAAATATCATTTCATATTTAACAGTGGCTTTTCGGTGAAGGAAAACATCGTGATGAAACCGGTCTGATCCCAATAAGGTCTAGTTTTCCTTCTGGGTTGGAAGGCCAGATGGCAGTCGCTCTCGTAAAACTAGTGCCTATGCCAAATCTTGGGATTAAAAAAAAAAAAAAAATAATCAAAATTATTTATTATTTAACGCATTCACTGCCACCTCCTTTTCCTGGGCATTCGCCAGGTGCCACACTTTTTAAAATGTACTTTATGTAATGCACTTTACGTAATTACGAACGCGTCTGTGCGTCGATGGCACACGGTGAAAGTCACTGGAACGCACATACGCGTCGGTGGCAGTGAATGCGTTAACTTATATTTTAATACAGATTTGTGGAATCCTCCTTTTAAGTTAAAAACTTGTGTTAGGAGGTATTCGCTCTTTCATACAAGGTATTTAAAAAAATAGTTAAAAATAAAATTAAGCTAGGTATATTATATTAGTCCCAATTATCCTAAATATACTCAAGAGCAATGGGAGATGATGATCCTATATCAAGTTTCAGTAACAATTTATTTTTTATTAGGTGCCGAAGCGGACCGGTGCACAACCGATAATAACGCTAGGAGGATAATTAAGCATAATATCCTGTCAATTCTGATTAAAATATATGTGCTTACGTACTCATGTATATTTCATCGTGGCATATATAATTATTATAATTTTTAAGATAACAGCTCTTATCATGATATCTATGATAGTAAATGCATGGAATGCGTAACTAGTCGATCGATGTGCCGATTATTAGCGATAATTATGAGTCAAAGATCGACACTCTGAATCATCAAACATAAAAAAATTATATTATATCTAACAATATTTCAAGCTAACGTACGAGTAATAGTTTTAATGTGAATAAAGGATGACACACGCTAGAACGAAACGACGGTATTTTTGCGCGGCCGAGCCATACCCAAGCTCGGCTGAGCCTCGGTCGTGGCTTGGGTATAGCTTGGCCGCACAATAATATTTATAATACTAATAATTGATTTAATGTTCCTAAAACAATAAAGAGAAAAAAAAAATATAATAATAAAACCCGTTTTCTTTAGATTCCAACCCGTTTTCTTTAGATTCCATCAACCAGCAATAGTCCCTATACACCCCAGCGGGTGCTGTCTCTGTGTGCGTCCCATGACATGGGCAGGGACAGCATCCGCTCGGTGTACTCCTTGCATTTCATTAAATTGTCAAAAGGGCATCTACGTGTTGTCTCAGTTGGTAATTTGTAGGTACCTAGCCCCACGCACGCCTCCCAAAGGTCCGGGACATCATTGTCCCGTGAGCGGGAAAGACATACATAATAATAATATTTTATTCGGACAATCTTACACAAATCCACCTAGTCCCAAACTAAGCAAAGCTTTTACTATGGGTACTAGACGACGATATACATACTTATATAGAGAAATAAATACTTAAATACATAGAAAACATCCATGACTCTGGAACAAAATATTCGTGCTCATCACACAAATAAATGCCCTTACCGGGATTCGAACCCAGGACCTCTTGCTTCGTAGGCAGGGTCACTATTACCAATAACGCGGTCGGTTTTGTTAGAAAACGGCCCGGGCCGGACACGGCCCCTTTTAGCGTGAGTCATCAAGATCAGTGCAGTACGTGAGTTATCAGTGCTACTGAACATTGACTCTATGACAGATACGAGAATTTCAAAATCCTTCAGCAATGTCACCGTCAAAATATCCGAAAGGTTGAGTCTGGCACCGGCAGGTAAATATGAGAATAAAAGTATGCCGAGTAGTTTGGAGAAGCATTCCGAGGGCCGTACTTATATAGATCTCAATTAAACAATTTACTATTCATTCATCACTTAACCTTTCGATCCAACAAAAAATCCTAATCGATATAAAGGACGTTGCTTTTTATGGCGCCGATCAGTATTCTACCAGCATCCAACATCCGAGGGCGTCTTACTGTGACAGGGTTCCAAGATGCTCGCTATCAGTTTACTTTTAGTACTTTGTGTGTTTAGCGTTAAAGCTGCAGTGCAGAATGTGACCTGCCCAGCGGTGAACTCTAGAGAGTTGGATTTGAAAGAAGTAAGTCAACTTTAATCCTATTTCTATACGCCTCACTTCTAGGAAAACATATTTAGTTTCTCAGCATTATTTAGGCTCACTTCGTCCGCATTCCCAAATTGTCGACATTCCCAACTCGTCCTCATTCCGAATTTGTCAGCATTCCCAACTCCTTCGCATTCCCAACTCGTCTTCATTCCGAATTCGTCAGCATTCCCAACTCGTTCGCATTCCCAACTCGTCCTCATTCCGAATTCGTCAGGATTCCCAACTCGTTCGCATTCCCGTCTTTTCATCATTTACGATCATCACTTTACCTAATATTAAGGGTCGCAAGTACTTACTTGCACATGTACGGTGAATGCGAACTAATTTGGAATGTGGATGAGTTAAGAATGCGGACGCGATAAGAACAGAACGAATTGGAAATCGCATGCGGATGAAGTGAACCTATAGGCTCGGCATCTTGCCTACCATGTAGAAAATTATATTTAGGTCCATTAGGCTACGGTGTCGTCTTATCATCAGGCAGACCGTACACTTGTTGGCCACTGTCGTAGAATAATAATAAAAAAACGCCTATACTTCCGGCGCAACCCCCACTGGGCAAGGCAAGCGTGGAAACTGGTCAAAGTATCCGGGGACCATAGGGCTGGCTCGTTCCTTGCCCAACGGATCAGCATAGCTATCCAAGGGGGGAACGCAGCCAGTCTTATGGGAACCCTTCCGCAGAGATACTAACTTGGGGACCTTTCCTACTCCCATTTTCCATGAGACATCTATACTAACATTAAGTATATAAAGTTGTAACTGTGTGAAATTGTTGCTTTGTTAGTTTGTATGTAGGGAATAATGTCCGGAATCGCTTGTCTAATTTAAAAAAATGTTTTTACCTGTTTATATAATGGATCTTCTGGATTTGTTAACCCTACGTATACGTTATACAATGACTAAATTATATTATTATTACAAATATATTATTTAACTAGCTGTTGCCCGCGACTTCGTCCGCGTAGAACTTTTTATCGTCTTAGAAAATGATTTCTCTCAATACAAAATTTGAACCCTCTTTTAGGGGATAATTAAAAAAAAAGTTGATGTTCATTTTCTAGTTTGTGAACAAACAGTCTAAAACCAAAGTTAAAAATCTCAGACTTTAAAAATGCCTTGAAATACTCAAACTTTGAACCAATTTTAACACTCTTAGGGGATGAATTTGGAAAAACTCTGAAATCAGTTTTGTAGTCTTTTAACGTACAGAATAAGACCGAAGTTAAAAATCTCTTACTCACACTTTAAAATTTTATTGCACGCCATTTAAAATTTGAACCCCCTTTTAAACCCCCTTAGAGGTTGAATTTTTCTAATCGCTGAAAGAACTTTTTTCGTAAACTTTTAAGTCTCTAGCTCAAAAAAAGTGTTGCCCATACAAAGCTTTCTTAACCCCCTTAGGGGTGGAATTTTCTAAAACTCTGAAAGTACTTTATTATTAATTTTAATAAGTAACATTTTGAATAGTTTTAAGTCTAGTAAAAAAAAAAGTTTTTCCCAGACAACACTGGCTACCCTTCTTAAGGATCTTAAGGATCCCCTTAGGGATGGAGTTTTCTAAAACGCTGAAAGTTCTTTTTTAGTATTCTAATAAGTAATCTTTTTGCAAAGTTTTAAGTCTAACTCAAAAAAAGTGTTGCCCATGCAAAGCTTGCTCTCCTTTTTAACCCTATTAGGGGTGGAATTTTCTAAAACGATTTGTGTTCTTTTTTTGTATTTTAATAAGTAATCTTTCTACAAAGTTTCAAGTCTCTAACTCAAAAACATAAACTTTCCCTGATAAAAACTTTGCACCCCTTTTTATCCCCCTTAGGGATAGATTTTTTCAAAACGCTGAAAGTCTTTTTTTTTGTATTTTTATAAGTAATCTTTCTACAAAGTTTTAAGTGTCTAGCTCAGAAAAAGTGTTCCCCATACAAACCTTGCACCCTTTTTTAACCCCCTTAGGGAATGATTTTTGTAAAACGCCGAATGTAGTATTTTTCATGTTCTAATAAGTAATTTTTTGTCAAAATTTTAAGTCTCTATTAAAAAAAATATGTTTTTCCTATACAAACTTTGCACCCTATTTTACCCCCTTAGGGGTGAAATTTCCCAAAACGCTGAAAGTACTTTCTTTGTATTTAAATAATCTTTCTACAAAGTTTTAGGACTCTAGCTAAAAAAAATAGTTTCCCCCATACAAAATTTGCACCCCTATTTTACCCCCTTAGGGGTAGATTTTTTTAAAACACTGAATCTAGGTACTTTATTTGTATTCTAATGAATAATTTCTCTACAAAGTTTTAAGTCTCTATTTTAAAAAAAGTAGTTTTTCCCATACAAACTTTGCACTCTATTTTACCCCTTTAGGGGTAGAATTTTCTAAAACCCTGAAAGTTCTTTATTTGTATTCTAATGACTGACTGACTGATCTTTCTACAAAGTTTTAAGTCTCTATTTAAAAAAAAAATGTTTCCCCCATACAAACCTTGCACCCCTATTTTACCCCCGTAGGGGTGGAATTTTCCAAAACGCTGAAAGTGTTTCATTTGTATTCTAATAACTAATTTTTCTACAAAGTTTAAGTCTATAGCTCAAAAAAAAAAGGTTCTCCCATACAAACTTTGCACCCCCATTTTACCCCCTTAGGGGTAGAATTTTCAAAAATCCCTTTTTATCCCTAGCCCACGTTATAAAAGCAACATACTGTGCAAAAATCAACTCTCTAAGATTAGTAGTTTCGGCTGTGCGTTGATGAGTGAGTGAGTGAGTGAATAAGTCAGTCAGGACATAGGCATTTATTATGTATAAATAGATAGAAGATAATGAAACTCCCATTCAAATATCTCAAAAAATTATGAAGCTACATCCGTTTTAATGTCGCTTGTTAGAGTGAGAAAACGATGAGGGACTGTGACGTCAATATACTCGAGCGTCATAGTAAAAAACAATCGTTTCATATGAAGGTGCGTTTTGCGGAAAAGGGACAGAACATACCCCCTCTTAAAACTTTGGACTCTTATAACTTAATCATTACCTATATAACCTCTTGCTTTGTTTTTTTCTCCATTTGACTATATTTATTTTAAATTCTTTTTCGAGAAAATACATTATGATTATTTACCATATTTTCGATTCCTGAGCTATAACCACGAACTTCGGAATTCGAAAATATTCGGGTATCTCTATCTCTATCGCACTAACCACACTCGAGTGACAGGGATGCAAATATATGAACATTGAGTATCGGTTTCCGTGGTAGCGCCGCAGGTACTTTGGCTGAATGCGCCGAGCGCGTGCCATTGTCATTCAAAAAAAACAAATTCGTGTTAATTATATTGTTCAAATTTGTTGATTTCATTTATTGAAATTACGACATAAAACGACATTTGCGCATATAAGTTCTCATATCAGAATCGAATATTTTTTTATGGTTTATATTTTAGCATTTGTCTCGTAAAGGTCTATCGTAGACGGGATTTAAATTATTAATAAGTGAAAGGCAAAGCAATTCCGCCATTTTGACGAAAATTTGACGGTTCTTATAGCTGACAGTTGGAGCAGCGTTTGATTTCAATAAAAATAAATGAAAAATTAAATGAAGTCGTATATTTCGGAAAATTAATTAACTGTCGCAGTCGGATAAAAACTATCCTAAGTTGCAGCTAGAATAATAATGTACCTATATAAAATGTTTCATATTTTTCCGTTCATGGGATGCTGAGAACATTCGAACCGCGCAAAGCTTAGTTTCAAACTGGCTGATTCTTTTTTTAATTTAGAGATTTATTATAAGTGGAGATAAAAACTCATAAAAAATTATAGAAAGCTTTGTTCTGACAAAATTTGCAATTTGTTTAGCTTATTAAGAAATGTCGCATCTTTTCGATATCTTTCAATTCGGAAGGTAATTTGTTGTAGATACAGGGCGTCATCGGAGACGTGAACGAAAATGGTAAAAAATGATGATGGATTTAGGATGATTATATTCCCAATACTGACTCATATTTTAAGAATTATTAATAGCAAAAAAACATACAATTTGGACTACATCATATGACGTTATATTGTAATTTCGCATACAATGTGTAAGTACTCAAAGATTAACTAGAAAAGATGTATCAAAGGGAGTTCACCTTACACACAGTAAGTTAATCATATACACCGTGTTCTCGGGAATTTCCATTAACTTCGGCATAATGCAGAAACAAATTTGCATAATTATTTCTTGAAAAATATATTTTTTTTAATTTTTGTACAAAATAATTTAATCTAGCATAAACGGTTATTGTCAGTAATTTAGGGTCTTGAAGCACATGAAATAAAAAATAATGTACCTCCGAGTCAGTTCGTGCCTAAAGAATGTTCTAGTAAACTATAGCGAGAATTAAACAAAAACTAAATTGGCAATAAACTTAAGGAAAGACCCTCTTGCATGTAGTACATATTCGGCAAGATTGACCCAATAGACATTCTATATTTGAAACATGCAATATAACATACGGTTTGCAAAATCATTAGTTGCTTAGCTAAGTTAGTTTTCAGTGCAAAAGTTATCACATTTCAAAAAAAATATATAATAATAAATAAATAATATATAAATAGGCGTAGGGATGTGACGGCCCCATCGCCCACCAGATTTCTGGTGCAATCAGTCAACGTAAGGCAGCTTGTGGCGGGCTGTTAGGGAGTAGCAACCCTACGTACCTGAGTGCTCCTGGGGGTGTCCTGTGGTCAGGCTGAGCCGATCGGGTGGTTGGTTGGACAGGCCCCCCACCTCTGGCTTACCTTAACTGGCTGTCCAGAGTGGAGTCGCAAGAGCTGTTGCTCGAGGGTAGATGTGGACACCTAAGTGGCGAGTTGGCTATATGTTTAAAGTCCAGTGCCACCTCTCTACCCCCCCAGCCTCTCTGACTGGTGTTGCCCTTAGGCCATTTTTTAATGTCGCTATTAATAGGGGCCCATCTAGCAGTTGGCGAGTCACCGTCTGCCAGAGATAAAAAATGAGACAGTTTATTAGGCAGGCGTCCGATGTTTCACCCAATAGCCCAGCCACTTGTCCATCATTTTCACCCAATAACCCGTTTTCTTTAGATTCCATCAACCAGCAATAGTCCCTATACACCCCAGCGGGTGCTGTCTCTGTGTGCGTCCCATGACACGGGCAGGGACAGCATCCGCTCGGTGTACTCCTTGCATTTCATTAAATTGTCGAAAGGGCCTCTACGTGTTGGCTCAGTTGGTACTTTGTAGGTACCTAGCCCCACGCACGCCTCCCAAAGGTCCGGGACATCATTGTCCCGTGAGCGGGAAAGACATACATAATAAATATAAATATTTGCGGACAATCTTACACAAATCGACCTAGTCCCATACTAAGCAAAGCTTGTACTATGGGTACTAGACGAAGATAAACATACATATATAGATAAATAAATACTTAAACACATAGAAAACATCCATGACTCAGGAACAAATATTCCTGCTCATCACACAAATAAATGCCCTTACCGGGATTCGAACCCGGGACCTCTTGCTTCGTAGGCAGGGTCACTACCAACTAGGCTAAAGCGGTCGTCTATATATAGTTTTAATCATGCAATTAATTTAATAATGCAGCACCCTATCACTTCTTTTCACATTTACGTAGCATATACTACGTGTTTTTGACAATTCCCGTTAATTGCAAGGGGGCATAGTTTAGATCAAATAAAGTTAATTTCTCCAAGACAATAGTATCTTAACTCTTAACTCTACTGTTATAAAGATATTCAATATTTTAATTTATTCAGTTTTGCAGATTTAACCAGTGTAAATAAATGGCTCTTAACTGTCATAACAGCTTTTTATAGGTCTACAAGAAAGTGAGTTCGTTCGATGTTACATATTTTTTACATACATATTTTTTATTTCATGTGTTTCAAGACCCTTGTACAATAAGACAACAACCGTTAATGCTACATTAAATGAATTTGTACAAAAATCTAAAATAAAATATTTTGTTATTTTTTTCTCAACAAATAGTTAAGTATGCTAATTTGTTTCTGTGAATGAAGATACTCTGCAATATGCCGAAGTTAACGGAAATTCCCGGGAACATCCTGTATATCATTGTTAGATTTTGAACACCGTCAGTTAATAATCTTAAAGCACCGCGCCAAGCAGGCTAATTAAGTTTAATGATAATCTTACCTCTTTTTTTATAAACACGTGTTGTATTATATAAATATATATATATATATTTTTTTTCTTTTTTTTCTCAAAGCTCCTTGTGCATTTTTAATAATGTTACACTTATATAAACTTACGTTACCATCCACGGAAGAGCGATGTCTTTTAACACAGGTATCTTGAATAGGTATATACTTACAAAGAGGCATCATCCTTGATACTGTTATTAAGTTGTACCTAGTTATTGAATAAATATTTTTGTATTGTATTTTTTTGTATAATCTTACTCGCCATACTATATGTAGACTGGCGAAAAATTGTGAACTATAAAAACCGTTCACAATTGAACGAATTATTTTACGTTAGTTTGAAATCAATCAATGTGAAATCGTCAAATTGTGAACTGAGATCAAATTTGCATGCTACGCAACGTAAACATTAAGAATAGGTAGGGTAGGTTAGTTAGGTAGCTTCAGTTGCCCGAAGGTCATACCGCCCAGAAAAAGGAGCCCCACGCAGCGGGTCACCGTCGACACTGCCAAATGACAAAATAAATGGAATAGTATGTTCAGTACAGTATGTATGTTCGTCCCGCTAGAGTTGTTAGCGTGATGTCTAAAATATTGCAAATAATTGCGAAGTTAGAAAGAATTATAAGTTTTGAAAAGCTTTATCTCGGATCGGACCCAATGGTATACAGAGACATTTCTAGTCTCATATTGTAGCAAATTTAGTCAAAAAACGTCTTTAAAAAGAACTATCAAAAACGAACCCTTGAGGGATTTCGCGGTATTTTCGATTTTTGACAAAGTTGCGTTCGGCGCTCGAGGTCACATACTTGGTTTATTAATTGAGTCAACACACAGAGCCAACATCATCAACAATTCTACAAAAAATCAGAACTACCGGATTTGACGCAATTTACCCCGTACTTTCAGGCGACAAGGTTACTGGATCATCATTGATACTTGGAACTATTTGCTATATGAGAAAGTATAACGCTTTTTTCCTACACGTACTACGTATACCATTTCCGACGAATGCTGTGCGAGGTGGGCTACACAGACTGGGCAGGCCTAAATGGTAATGACAGAACAACTTGAATACAGTAGTACCCCCCTCGTAGCTCTATATTGAAATATATGTAAAATACATAATTAAAAAAATACTATCATCTGTGTTTCTGCCCTTTAGCTAGACGGGAAATGGTACTTGGCGGGTGCGGCGACCGACCTGCCTCTACAAGGAGATTGTGCCATGGTCGTTTTCAACCATAAAAACGACAACACCACGGACATATCAATTAGCTGGATCAACAACAACACCATCAGCTTCTATAATGGCTCTGTAGCTCTGACCATGGACCCTAATAGTAACACGGGAGATGTGCTAATGATAACCTATACAGGTAATAATATTTGTGTCGTTCTTCATCTACAACTTGATGTAGGTAGTTGTTGCATTTCACGAAGTCGAGTGAATTGAGACTTTAATTTAATACTAATATACCTAAATAGGAGAGGCAAGATGGTGGGTCACCTGATACGGCACGACAGTTTCTTCCTAAACATCCTGGAGGGTAAAATTGAAGGCAAGAGAGGCAGAGGAAGGCCTAGGCTAACATATTCTAGCCAAATAAAACATAAAGCTGATGTCGAGTCATATGAGGAAGTCAAGAGGCTGGCAATGGACAGAGAAAAGTGGCGGTTACTCCACCGACAAGAGCAAGGCTCTTAAGTAATGATGATGATGATGATACCTAAACGCTTCGTGAAATGCAACATTTTTTAGAATTCTATAAACTAAGATATGCTGTTAACATTTTGACATGTTTACGCACAGGCGTAATTTCGTGAGAGCTCAGGGCTGTAATTCGCTACGCGTTAAAGCGGCTCACCCCGCCGGTCACCCGTTACGAAACTAGACCTCTATCTACGCTTAATTACTACGCATCGCGGTGTCAAGGTATAATTGTGGGTGAGCGTTGAGGTGAGCTTAAAACAAGTTACATAATAGGGGGGCTGGGCTGTTATTCGCTACGCGTTAATGCGGCTCGCCCCGCCGGTCACTCGTTACGAAACTAGACCTCTATCTACGCTTAATTACTACGCATTGCGGTGTCAAGATATAATTGTGGGTGAGCGTTGAGGTGAGCTTAAAACAAGTTACAGAATAGGGGGGCTGGGCTGTTATTCGCTACGCGTTAATGCGGCTCGCCCCGCCGGTCACTCGTTACGAAACTAGACCTCTATCTACGCTTAATTACTACGCATCGCGGTGTTAAGGTATAATTGTGGGTGAGCGTTGAGATGAGCTTAAAACAAGTTACAGAATAGCTGGGCTGTGTTTCGGAACGCGCTCACCCGTCACATCTAACGAAACTAGACTTCTACCTACTGTACCTATTTACTGCAATATGATTCTTTTCACATGATTTTCAATCTTGAGTTTTAGGATTCCATCGTTTTGCGACATTGCAATAATTCGAGATCATTGTCTCAATAATGAAAAAGTTTTTTTTGTGTAAAATTTTCAATCATTCCAACAAATGGGAATAAGTTAAGTAAGTAACTCAATAAGTGACTTATTGTTCCAGACAAGCAGACCCAGTTGTACTACTTCCTCGATGTAGACTATGAGCACTATGCAGTTGTGTTCTCGTGTTTAAACAACATCGATGGTAGCAACAGTAGCACTTGTAAGTACCTACCTAGATTTTATTTTATACTAAATACTAAGCCATTTAAACACTTGAAACGGCCGGTCTTAATGAAATCGCAATTGTGACTTATAAATTATATTTTTAATATTGCGTAGGTAAGGCATCATCCTCCTAGCGTAATTCCCGATTGTGCCCCAAAAGGAGCCTGGGGTCCGCTTTGACACCTAATCCCAAGATTTGGCATAGGCACTAGTTTTACGAAAGCGACTGCCATCTGACCTTCCAATCCAGATGGAAAACTAGAACTTATTGGGATTAGACCGGTTTCCTCACGATGTTTTCCTTCACCTAAAAAAGCTAACGGTAAATATTCCGTACATAAGTTCCGAAAAACTCATTGGTGCGAGCCGGGATTCGAACCCACGACCGCCGCTTAACAGCCGAATGCCTGAACCACTAGGCTACAGTAAGTAGCTTTTAATATTGAGTAAGTCATCATCATCATATCAGCCGAAAGACGTCCACTGCTGGACATAGGCCTCCCCCAAAGAGTGTCCAAATTACCGGTCCTGTGCCACCCGCATCCAGCCGCGACCTTTACCAGGTCATCAGTCCACCTTGTGGGGGGCCTACCCACGCCGCGCCTTCCGGTACGTGAGTAAGTAGTAAATCTATATACAAAGTACCTAATTAGGGTCACTTGGATGCGGTTCCATGCAAGAAAGACGTAGGTCCAAACTAACTGAGATGGTGCAGATCTTCAAAAAGTTCACATAACTATTAGGCGTACAAACTTCCGGCAGTTTTCTTTTAAAGTAGAGTTAGAAGATATCTGCTTCTAAACATTCGACAAACATGCAATCAGAGTTCTAGAACACCATAATTAAATGTTTACTGTATTGTGTTTGGTCGTATAACGCGGCAGTACAAAACCAATTTTCTGCATGGATGGAGGTCATGCGCTCTCGGACGGAAAGCCGCGTGATGCAGCGACTCAATTATTTGTAATTAGTATATTTCATTAGTTTTTTGTCGCTTAAAGGTCAATGAACGGTCACGAGCTCGATTCTATATGTTTCCATTAGTTTATGACCTTACCCTACCCTGATTTATGAACGGTTGGCGCTTCTGGAGTTTCATCAAAAGTTAACTTGGATCTTCGTGTCTTTAATATTTACTGACACGACAAGTACGAGAAAAAGCCAAACGCTGATTGAACTTTATTTTAAATGAAGTAAGGTAACTATCTCAAAAAAGTCCTGCTAATTCCATATTGTCATTTTTAATTCAAATAATTAATTATCTACAAAGTTCGCGTTAATCTATTGATAAGTAGTTCTCAGTAGGTAATCAGTAATCACAGTTCATATAAACCTATTTTATTATTTTTGTGAACTTGTAATTAAACTAAAGTTCACTTAAAGAACAAAATACGCAGTTTTGTTCTTTAAGTACGGTCGGCAATAAAATTATTTACATTTGATACGAAAAAAGGGTTAACTAGTTGTTACCAAGTAGGTATAGTAATTTTTTTTTCGTGGAGGAAACCTGCGTACCAGGTACCCAGTCATCGGGGGATGACTGGGTTTTGTGGTATTTCTATCCACTAAAAACTCCACGGCGGCCGGCATCTGCGCTCTCATGCGGAGGACTCCAGGATCTCATACTGAACGCACTGGAGCCCTCCTCGCGCCTCGCCACATTTGGCTCGTCTTAGGATGATGATGGTCGCCTTCCCTGGGGTTTTTAAGTGAGTGCCCCGGCCCCCGCCAGAAACACTGCGACCCCGATGACCCCCTTTAGTCGCCTTCTACGACAGGCGGGGGAGACCGTAGACATATTCTTGTCCGAGCCTACACGGTTAGGCGAACAATCAAACACTCTGGTAAATTTTGTTAATTTTCCTCAGAAATAAATAAAGTGAAAGTGTATAATACAAGTTTCAATATTCTCTTTCAATTTGCAGATGAACTCTGGAAACTAAGTAGAAGCCCCCACCTCAAAGACCAAGACGCGGAGAAGATCGACAAGGCGGTGGTGGACTACAGCTTACAAAACACGCAGTTCGTCAACTTCAACGCTACTGAGGATACTTGCAGTGGCGGGAAAGACCTGCATCCTTCAATAGTTATTACCTCAGCTGCCACGATTGCACTGTTTAGGAGATATTACTAATTTTAACTTGAAGAATCGACCATGCCGCAGGTTAAACACGCTGAAACATGCAATAAATTGTATTTTAACTACAGAATGTCCTCAGTTTAACAAACATGGCATCCCGCTCGTACGCGCTCGCTGCATAGCACGTGCTCTTACGTTTCTGATCGTGGCGGAGCTGCGCGAGAGTCGCCTTTTGCCGAAACGGCAGAAAGGACAGCTCTGGGGCGCTACTGGGAAACGAAAACGGAATTCGTTCGTGTATATAGGCAAGTGCGACAAAGAGTGAGATACACGAACGAAATTCGCTTTCGTTTAGCGGTACTGACTATAGCCGCGTATCATCATTGGCCTTGTACATCTATGATAAGATGATTTAAACAGCGTCTATGTCAAGGTGGTGCGGCATTTACGCACATGACTCGTAAGGCCGATACGGGAGCGACAGGCCCGACCGCATCATTGACAAGTTAAAGTTGTGCACGATGATATAGGGAGGACAGCAGCAAGCTGGTGTCTCTGTTCTCGTCGGAACGACAGAAGATCGAACCAAGCTGCATCATGCGCAACCATACCTTCGCCCAGGGTCTTCCTCCAGTGGTTTCGGTCCCCAGATTCCAGTTCCCATTTGGTTGGGTCAATCTTAAAGGACAACATGTCTCGTTTTGCGCTGTCCTTAAAACGAAGCATTGGTCGCCCTACTGGTCGTTTCGCATGGGCTATTTCGCTCAGGAGAGTTATACGTGGCAAACGAGAGGGCTCCATCCTTTGCACGTGCCCCAGCCAGCGAAGACGTCTTTGCTTCAAGATAGCAATAATGCTGGGTAAACGTGCGATGCTAAGCACCCTCTCGTTTGTAACTCGATCCTTCCATGAGATCCCTAGAATACGCCGAAGACATCGCATATGGAAGTTGTTCAATTTCCGCTCCTGTTTAGCATACGATGTCCAAGTTTCAGCACCGTACAAGAGTATGGACAAGATGCATGTCTGGTACACGATCATCTTCGTATTTACAGTTAGGTGTTTGTTATCCCATACCCTTGTACTGAGTTTCCCAAACATCGTGGATGCTTTGCCAATGCGGACGTTGATATAGCCGCGTATACGCAGTAAAATTTACATAGTGCTACCTATTTAGTAGTTTCAAAATTATGACACCTACAACTCGTCAGTCGTCACCGCCTGCGTCATGGTGTAGTCGATCCCTTAGTTTATTTAAATTAGTAGTTCAATTAGGAGATCAATTATTGAGCAATAGCTTATAAATAGGTCTTCATTCAAAGCGTGACCTTTATTTAATTTGTTACCTATTTGGTTAGTTTGTGTCTCCGATTAGATATTAATATGAAATTAATAGCAAAATCTTGTTGAAACCTATTACTTTAATATTAAAAATAAGAGTACAAAATTAAGAGGTCTGCTGAAATACATAATGCTTATGTCAATTGTTTATAGATAATTTATTTATAAAACATTAAGTTGTAAATGTGCAAAATGTGATGTTAAACATTAAATTAAATGGGTATAACTTCCAGTTATTTAATTCTCCATAATATGTTAAGGTATTCGGTTTCAGTTGACACTACATCTTACAAAGTAATGAATAATTTCAAGACACCATTTACAGAAGTGCTAAACATTTTCATTTTCCTTGAGTTTGTTTCATTTCATAATTTGGATATTTTCCCCGCTAAACGCCATCTATCCAATGCGTTTTGCACTAAACATCCAAGCTGTCTTCTTCCCATTCATCGCGCTTTGTGATAGGCACTGGCTTGTGGCAGTTCGTTCATAGTGTAAGAGAGGGCGTTTTAATAATCTTGGCTTGAAAACTTTTAATAAACAAATAGAAAGGTAAAAAGTTCAGCTCTCGAATAATTTATATCAGTTACTTCCTATCTACGCAGGACTATAGTTTACATACTTCCATAAAATTATTATATTGTGTTCATAAGTCACACACGACCGCTATAATAAAACAACAATCATCCTATAAGGGACGACTTTGAATTTCATCTACAGCTATTCTTGCAGGTACGTAGTCACAAACAAAATAAACATACGAAAATACCAAGTTACCAAAAATATTGACCATTAATCTGGCCTATGCGTATCTAAATACACATCCAATCGATGGAAACCGTTTCATATTATGATTACTCCCGAACAGTTTTCGCAATTTAGGTTTACTGCTCCAGGGGGGAACTTTCCTGTGAGTTTAGGCGCTCGTTGACTTTTATGGGAGTTTTTACACACCCACGAATGGCAAGCCTTCTCGTTGGCTGATCGCGCAAACTTAGTTTACTACCAATTTCCAAACCTTTAACCCCTATGACTATAATTTTAAAGTTGGTTTTCGTTCTATTTTATGTTTGGGAACGCTTGACTAAGTTAGTTGTTGTATAGACGAGTTGATTACGGTAATGCTGGGAGGTGAAATAGTGAAGTGTTAGGACGTTTTCTTGAGACGTAGGTCCAATGTTGTAAACATTGATCAAAGAGATACAGAGCTATGGTTTCAATTCTCAAGAATTACGCTGTTACTATATGAATGACAGAATCCCAATTCCCATTGCAAATCATTTTGTGTCATGCTATAGGTAGGTAGGCAAATACCTAAGTTTCTGTCAAATATTTAATTTTTGGTTTAAGATTTTATTGCCGACTGTACATTTTTGCACGAACATCAACTACTCGTTGAGGGTGTTCCAAACACAATGGGTTTGTGTGGTGTAGTTTAGGAGTTCCATGGCCGCCTTTCTGTCTCCATCATCAGATCATCTTGATGATACCATATTATTGCATTGTCACCGAACTTACATAAGTGCCTACTCCAAATTTCGGCTCAATCGGATATTAGGAAATGGTTTACGGTTTGCAAGTTTTGAAACGGGCAACATATATCTACGTAGGTATTATATAATTGGTAGTGAAATAATAACTTGTAATTACCATTCACAGAAAATATGATAAACATTGTTTTTATGTTTTTTGTGTACCGGTGCTTCACCTCTGATATACACGGGAATAGAATTCAATTATGAATACCAATATTCTACGAAGTATTAAATATACGCATGTATATTATTCTGTTTTGATCTGAGTTCCTTTGATCTTCCACTTCATTGGTGCGAAGAAACGTTATGCCTGGAAATTGGTGAGAAATTCGCGTGCGTTTACTTCGTTTTTGCTCGCTCGTTGTGATATATTATCTAAAATTCAAACCGAATCTCACGTACGAGCGCTAGCGTAGATAACAGGGTACTAGAAGTGGCAAAGATCTGAATAACAAAACTGTTTTTTCTACGGCTAGACAATACTTTTTTTTATTTTTTTTATTTATTTCTTACTTAACAAAAATTACGATAAACTTACCTTTAAAACACTACTACTACTAGATACTTAGCCTGCCTTTTATTCTGCAGTTGGATATGGTAAAGGGATATGGTAAAGGTAGTATAGAATAGTCACCCAAGCAGCAAAACTTAGTCGTATGAAAGTCGAGAGCACGTTCCTATTTTCACCTAAAGCTGAGAAAAGGGTCTTTAAACTGTCTCTATCACAGACACATAGATTTGGCTCTGAGACACAGATAAACCTAGCTTGAGAGCCAGAGCTTCAACTTATCATGTGCATTGTAGTTACAATAATGAGTTTTTATTTTTATTATTGATACAGACTGGGGGAGGGGGTGGGGGGGATTTATTTACTACGACCGTGGCAAACAATCATATCGACAACCTGCCTGATGGTAGGCAGCCTATGAACGCTTGCGTCTCCAAAAGGATCACAAGAGCGTCACCAACCCTTTATTTTGAGCATTCGTTATAGATAGCTAGAGACGAATGCTGTTCCCTTATTCTCATCACAGCCCCGTTATTTTGTAACTTGTTTTCACATCACTTCACCCGTCACCCTATAATATATCTTGACGCCACGATTTTTAGTAACTGAGCGTAATCAGAGGTCCAGTTTCGTTACGCGTGACGGATTAGGTGAGGCAAAAGAACGCTTTCAGAATAATAGCCCTGCGCATCGGGAGCTCGTGTTTTCGGGTGCGTCATTTCCTGCATCTCTACGTCCATGCAACGTCATACATTTAAATTAAAAACTTGTCCGTTAGCACGAAATTCATTATGAACAGTGTCAAAGCCTCGTATTCACGGGTGGATTTAATATTCACCGCTAGTTTTCCTTTAAATGGAACACAAAAATGGCACCATCGCATTTTGACAGCGCTTGACACCGTCGAGTTAGGGAAATTGGATTGGTGTTGTTTTGGAGGCCTTTGCTTTGTTGAAAGTATTATGAGCAAAACACCAAAACTTCCAGGGTTATGGTATAGGTATTTCTCAGAGCATAGAATACTAGAGAGAGGACAAGCCGCCGGCAGCCGCGTCGCAGCTGTTAGCTCAATAGGCATACTCTGCCATACTGTGCACGCGTGCTGATCGCAGAGAATATTACGTTTTTTCCCAAAATGTCTGATATGATGTGGACGTGTATTGTGAGCGCGTAGGTATACAAGTGTGTGTGTGTTTTAAATGTGTGCGTGCTTTGTCTTGTCAATAGGGAACATTATGCAAAACTCTTCGTAGGTGGCGACACTAGCAGCGTTGACATTGTATCTCGTTCCCTTTTGCGGTATTGTCTATGCAAGCATCCTTGTCACTCATTTGACAATAAATTGTGCATGTGTGTGTGAATCCCTATATTCCTATACTGGTTTACTATTAGTGGTAGTGCTGCCTCTGGCGGCAGAACATTGCAGTAATGTTCCCTATTACTTGGGCGTTGTGTGGGTTAATGAACTTGCGACAGGCGTACTCAATACAAATCGGCCGGCATGACTGTCCGATCTCCTTATATTCATACATCTGTAGGTATAGGTAATAGTACGATATAATACAACATAAAAAAGAAATTATTTTCTAAAGTACAATATACAAGAATATTTTCTAATATACAAGATGATAATAAACATTAGCTAAATTAAATTAAAACTAAGTTAGGTAAATCTAAAAAAGGCCTCCCGAGGCATTGTACCGAGGATGCTGGCGGCATTTCCTCGCTGAATTGCAATGCTGATGCGTTGCGTCGCCAGCTCTTCGGTCACCGTTACATCAACCAGCACAGCTATCACAAGACGGCCGCGACATACTCTCGAGCTCTCTCGCACTGTCCGTCTCTTTCTAAGTGGTCTAATAAGAGAGAGACGGATAGTGCGAGAGAGCTCGAGATTATGTCGCGGCCGTCTTGTGATTGCCGTGCAGACATTTCGCGATTTCCGCAAATAACTTATGCGCACTGGGACCTCACCGCCAAGACATATAAAAATGTAGACTAACAGGCAAAAATTTATAATCCAGCACCAATTCGATATGAAATGAAGCATGTCCCCAATCACCCCACGGGGAGGCTATTGTCAATACGTACAATTCACAGAATTAAATTAATGGATCGATACGGATATGAAACAGTGAGGCGGAATATTTTTATTACGATTTTGGGAAGCGCCGCCATGTTGGAATTCTGTTTAAAAAAAAGGAGAATGCTTTGTAATGCAGACACGTCTCATAATGTAACTTAATATTACAATTATTACTAATTTAAAAAAAAAATATTTATTACGCAAGCACATTGTTAACATTAGCAATAAGGTTTTTTTCAATATATTATTATTTTGACCTTTTCCTACGCAGTTGCACGCTTCTTCATGTTGGCAGTGAAATGGAAACTAAGTATCAATAGTTTACATTGTCTTTAATTACACAGCTAATAGACAATAATAATTATAGTAGCACTGGACAAACGTCGAATAACAAAGTAATGTATGCTGTTCATATCTACTTAGTTAATGTGTAACCCTGTAACCTGTCTGTGTTGTCTGTGTTCGATGTTCTAGTATAAAACAAAGTCGCTTTCCGCTGTCTGTCTGTCCCTATGTATACTTAGATCTTTAAAACTACGCAACGGATTTTGATGCGGTTTTTTTTAAATAGAGTGATTCAAGACGAAGGTTAATATGTAGGTATAATACATGCATACATACATATAAACCTGTGCGAAGCCGGGGCGGGTCGCTAGTATTGTACATAATTACGAGCTCCTGCTGTATCCTGTTCTTATCTCATGATAACCCTGTAACCTATGACCGTCATCATTGTATCTTATCAACTCTCATATCGAGCTCTATTTAAGCAACGACCGGGTATTGGGAGATGCATTCATTCCGTGAATTTAAATTTGGCCGTACATCTCACCATGGAGTTCTGCTTGTTTGTGAGTCTGATGCTGGCTGCGTCAGCCTTCGCTTCGCCTCTTAGTGGGAACCAGCGATCACGATGCGAAGACGACAGCGCAACACCATACTTAAATATAAGTACCCTCTCCCTTTCAAAAAATAATGAACGTACGCATTACCACTCCTGACGTCGTACGTTCTACCCCTGCAATAGTGCTCGTCGGCACGGATAGTAAGCTGCTGCGATGTCTGTACGAGGACCCTAATGAGTGCGAGGTATTTTTCAACACTGATTCAAAAGTTTACTCTCTGCTCATATCTGGGGAGTATATTTACACGGGTCTAAATTCGTATACAATTTTAAGATGCAACTTGAACCAAAGTGATTCTTGTGAGGATTTCCAGACAGTTTTCTCATCAGTGTTATCTTTGTCTAGTGCGGATTAATACCTTTATGCGGGTCTCTACAACGGCACCATCACACGCTATTTATTAAATGAACCAAAAAGCTGCCAGAAGCTCTGTGACCTGAATAGTCCAGTTTATTCTCTTACTCAGTCCAATGATTACATCTACGCTGGCTTGTGGGATGGACGACTGATGCGCTGTTCGGGAACAATGATCAGCACCTGCTCGCTATTGTATACCATGCGTGAAGGCATTATGGGCTTGACAAATGAGGGAAATAGTATATTGGCAGTAACATGGGATGGTCTTACCAGGAACTGCACCCAAAAACCTGATGCTGTGTCCAACTACTGCGAGCTCATGCCCTTAAATTCTACTACTCAACCTTATGGCATAGCATCGTTCAACGGAATTTTATACACCAATCAAGAAGCTAACGGTATTTACAAATGCAATTTACCTAGTAATATGGACTGTGCATATTATGGAAACATTAAGAGCGTCTACAGCATGGCATTTGCGTATGGTACATACCAAATGCAAAACCGGTACAAGAACGAGGATACAAGTTGTGTTTGGCAGAGCGGGTCCACGTGCCTACCCTTTGTGACTTACTATTATGCACAAGAGAGAGCACAGCTAGAGGTGCACGTAAATGGTGGCAGGCTGTACAACTCGTTGAGAGTCTTAATCGATACTAGTAATGCAGACGAAGGCAACTCGGGGCCAGTTGCCATATTTGGCATGAGGCCAGATGGAAAAATACTCCTATCAAACCGACACGTAAAAGAACTGCTTCACACGTCGAGCCTTTTCGCTGGTAATCCGGTCTCGGGAGTTGGAGAAATGATTGTCAAAAATGGTGTGATCCAGAAGATTCGGGCCTGTTCGGACCACTACCAGCCTGACTTGAACTTGAACCGGCAAGTAATTCAGTCGTTGCGGACACAAGGGTACACGGAGCATATTGATTCAGTACTGTGTATTGAGGACGAGAATTTGGACCCAACGGAATCAAATAATGCTCAGTAAAGTTGTCACGTATTCTTGAGATTCATATGTATGTTTTGTTTATTTTTAAGTCACCTTTATTATTCTAAGTAAATCGTAGATTCATAACATAAAATACCTATGTACTTTATATCTAGTTAGATTCGGTAAGATCTGCTGTTCGATACGTAACGTTTCGTAGCTAAATGTAATATAAACGTTTAAGAAGTTACGCAATTACCCTTCTAGTTAGGTACTTTACTTAATCTCTTGATTCTTTTAAGACTATAGAGCTATAACGATTTTTAAATGTGGAAAGTATAAAATATTTTTAGGTTAGACTGGTTAAAGTAACTGAAATAGTTAGTCATACATATACATAAGTATTGGTACCTAGATACTGTGAAATAGTTAAAAAAAATGCAAATGTTATAAAGATTTTGTAATTTTAACGATTTTAATACACCTTTATATAGCGAGTGATATATGATATAAGACCGCCAAACTGAAGTGGGACTGGGCTGGACATGTCTGCCGTATGCACCCGGAAAGATGGGCCACAATAAGTACAGAATGGGCCCCGAAAGACGGCCACCGGAGCAGAGGCAGACCAAAAAGGAGATGGCGGGACGATTTGGACGCGTTCTGCTTGGGTTGGCGAGAGCATGCCAGCAATAGGGCCGAGTGGAGGAAAATGGGGGAGGCCTTTGCCCAGCAGTGGGACACCCAAACAGGCTAAGAGAAAAAAAAAATTGCGAGTTATTGTAATTACACGTTTTTTTCAAATTAATAATTTAAGTAGTGGTGCAATCGGTTCAAAAATCGGTTCTCGAGGCAGCCGCTTGAAACAACGGTTGCTTGAAAGTGTGTACGCACGCTGTTTACATAATGAAATGTTGTTTAATTTTTTTGCTTTTATTATGCCATTGATACCAAAGTCAAACCACAAAGAATAGAATAGAAGATAAATGTTTATTGAAAGAAAAAATTAAACGCGCACACTTGCGCACAAAAACCTGCAGCAAACCTTAGATCCTTAATCCGCATTTCGTTCCAGTGTGTTTCAGGCTTAAGCCCTCTCACAGAATGGCGCGGCCTGCGGTGGCGTTCAATAGTTAATTTGACAGTTAAAGTCTATAGTTTACTACTGACCGCCACCGCAGACCGTGCCAGTGTGTTTCAGAGGGGTAATCACGTAACGTTCCGAACGCGCGTCGGTACAATTTAATGTCAATTTTCCATATAAAAAGTGACATTTAGACCTACCCGACGTTCGTACAATGCATTAAGTGATCAACTTACAGGATACTTTACTATATGCAGCAATGCTGAATGACAGGTGTCAGTAATTTGGAAGGTAATGTAATGTAAGCTTTCTTTTTGTCAAACACATTCCGTACACAATATTTCTCACTATTGCGGTAAAAGCCTCCTCCAATTGCTTCCATATTCCTCTGTCTCTTGCTGTTCTAGCCTACTGATGTGCCGACGGAAAGTTTCCTATGTTGCGAAATGCTTCTGCAATTTAACATAGGAAATTTTCCTCATTTTAGTATGGGAATTGTAGCTTTCCATTTCCAACATTGAAATTTACGTACTGTGAAGCATACAACTGTAACTCTTATACATAGTGTATAAGAGTTACAGTTTTATGCTTCTCGGTGCGTAAATTTAATTAATTCCTTGTGAAACTTGCTAGAAATTTCCGAGAACTTTTCCAACTTTTTGGAAACTTTCCGCAATTTGCACATCACTATTCTAGCCCATGTTTTGTACCTGCTATTTGGACAATATCATCACTTCACCTTTTGATTGGTCTGCCTCTTTTGTGTTTTGTATATATTATAAACCAGTTAATTAACTAGTATGTGTGACCGACCATCTTTCATCCATAACTCTCTGCGTAGTTCTGCCCATTTCCACTTTAATCGGAGTACGTGTTTAGTTATCTCCTGGGTTTTGGTTGTTCCTCTGATTGTTCTGTTCTTTACTCTAAGTATCCTTCCTTTTTATGTTCATAAAACTTCTTTCAATTCCTCGCTGACATATTTTTATTTTATTTAATATTTTAAGGGTTCCGTACTCAAAGAGTAATACGGGACCCTATTACTAAGACTTCGCTGTCGCACAAAAACTTGCAGCAGAACCTTAGATCCTTAATCCGTATTTCGTTCCAGTGTGTTTCAGGCTTAAGGCCTCTCACAGAATGGCGCGGCCTGCGGTGGCGTTCAATAGTTAATTTGACAGTTAAAGTCTATAGTTTACTACTGACCGCCACCGCAGACCGTGCCAGTGTGTTTCAGAGGGGTAATCACGTAACGTTCCGAACGCGCGTCGGTACAATATATTTTTAAGGGGGGCTCCCATACAACAAACGTGATTTTTTTTGCCGTTTTTATAGATAATGGCACGGAACCCTTCGTGCGCGAGTCCAACTCGCACTTGGCCGGTTTTTTGAGTAAAGTTATTACCCAACTAGAATTTGAAAGGTACGATAGTGAAAAAATCTTTTCAGACATCCCAGGTCACTAAATAGACAATGACAATATTTTGTTTCTATTGTTTTTACTAAAGCATCCCATTCATTTGAGTTGTAACGTTAAATCCGAGATAAATAAAATAAAATAAAAATGGTGCTTTCGTGTACCTACTAATTTAGTTTATGTCTGAAAACTTGGCTGTACAAGCCCAAACTGCTAAAATTTTCAACAACTCTACATTAAACAAATTACTTATACCTAACAGCAGCCTCATCAATACTTGAAGACTTAAAAGTTCCCACTGAAGTTGTACCGCTTTAACGACGTGAAGTTGCCTTAATACCTATCACCTGCGCCACAATTAATTCCGTTATTAAGCCTAATTGAAAAGTTTTTTAAGCCAATTAAGGTGCTTCGCGGGTGTTTTGTTTGAATTTTGAAACATAATTAATTTTCAGCACATAGAGCCACTGTAGTGAAGCGGTAACGCACGCGACTTTCAATCAGTATCGCGCGTTAGGACAATTTAACTGTCATTATTCCATATAAAAAGTGACATTTAGATCTACCTGACGCGCATACAATGCGTTACGTGATCGACCTAGGAGGTCGTGCGTTCGAACACTTCGAACCCCAGCTTGTAGCACTGGGTATTTTTCACAAACTTATGTATGAAATATAATTTGATATACACTCAAGAGCAAAAGTTTCGGGTCGATGAAATACCGTCATATTTTCTAAAATAGTCCAAATGTTGTACAGTTTTTTAATCCTTTCATGATCTTTATTAAATTTTACATCTAAACTGCAGATATAACAGTAAAAAAGAAACACGTTACCAAAAAAAACAACGTTAACGGAGCGAGATATCGCAAAAATCGTCATTTTTGGATGTTGATATCTTTATGATAGGTTCCGGAAATTGCTAATACATTTGGGTATTACGAAGACTAGTATATTATGCAAATAAGACTAGTGTAAAATATTTAAAAAAACCTATTGCGGTTATTTAATTTAGGGTGACCCGAAACTTTTGCTCTTGAGTGTACAAAAGTGGTTTTTGGGTGAAGGAAAACATCGTGAGGAAACCGGTCTAATCCCAATAAGGTATAGTTTTCCATCTGGGTTGGAATAACACATCACGCTGCTAGCTGATCCCTTGGATTTTCCGCTAAGTAGCGGAAAGCGCCTATGGCGTCGCCTGGCTGGCAGTGAATGCGATAGAAAATGAGCACGCGAAACACATGGAAATGACTTATATGAATGAAAGAATTAATGATATCTTTTATTGCCGGTTGTACTTTTTTGCGCAATCAAATACCACTCATAAAACACCGTCCAACTGAGAGTCTGACTTGCGCATCGAGGGTTCCGTGCAAACGTTCATAGACCATGCCCGTCACGTCATGACCCCATTCATTCTTGAACAATCTTAACAACTCATAGTAGAGTATTACCGTTGTACAGCGCCATCTGCATTTTGGTACTAATAACTTGCAACTAGCATGTTTGTTTTTCAGCGATATTTTTTTATCACGCGTACCGATTTCGTTTATTATTTTTTTATTTGAAAAAGGGACTTTAACGATAATCTCTTTGGAATTTGAAGATATAAATTTTCATACAAAAGTATTTAGATTACAAACTTAATTAAGAAATGATTTTTGATAATAAAAAAGTTATCGTTTTATTTTTCCTGTATTACTTATATTACTCGTAATCACATGTAATAATTTCAAAATTTTGGCTTGGTAAACTTCCACCATAAGGGTTCCTTTTATACCTTTTTGGTACTGAACCCTAAAATGGTCCACAAACGCGGAAAAAATAAAGATGTACATATTTAATTAATTAGAGTTAAAAAAAATTGGAAAACATGGTTGACCCAGAAGCAGGTTAGCAGGAAGATGTAGCCAGCAAAAAGACGGCGGCGTTCTCAATAAGGGATTTTTCATTAGGAGATGCATTTTTACACCCGCTCTAGGTACAGTACTAGCTAGTACTACAGTTTCTCGCCACTATCTTTGTTATTCTTTTTATTGTGATTTTGAAGTGGATACTTCTTTGCTCGCGTTCTTGTATAGGGGTACAGTTCAAAATGTATCACGTGACTTCCGGAATATTTTTTTGTAGAGAAGCCTAATCAGATCTCAAATAATGGTTTGTTTCATGTTTTAATCCTTCTTTATTTGCCATTAGTTGTTAATCACAAAATGTTATTAAGTTCATGTGGCGGACATGAAAATAATGCCGAAATGACCGCCATTTTCAATGTATCGCGACTCGCGAGTCAAATGAGCTACGTCAGTCAATGTTGCCATATATACCGATTTATCTGTACTTATAAATATTTTAGTGAATTTATTCAGATATATTAGGGTTCCATAGCCAACAAAGAAGTATCCACTTAAACTTAATTATAGAAAAAGCCATGTTCAAACGCTTATCATCTTTTTTAAACGCTATCTTAGACAACAACCAATATGGTTTTCGTAAGGGTAGCTCAACCACGTTAGCATGCTTTAACCTGATGAAGTTAGTGATAACTTCAATAAACAGCAAAATTCCAGTAGCAGCTATATTTTTAGACTTGATCAAGGCTTTTGATTTTGTTAATCATTCGCTCCTGCTAAAAAAACTAGAGAGATATGGTATAAGAGGGAATGCTTATAATTGTATAAAAAGCTACCTCTCTGATAACTCTTACATGTTTTGCGATTTTGCGAACATCAAAATCAAATATCGAAAATTTCTCTCAATAATTATTTTTTAAGCCTTGGCGTAACAGCGATCCAAGAAAACCATACATAAAAGAAACCATAAATAAAAGGAATCCCGAAAAAACGGCGTATAAAATTCAAAACACCGAAGTGTCAACCCTAGTGGCCGGATAAACCGGATATATAGAGTTTAGGTGATTACTTGAATGTTCCATGGAATTCGGTCTTGTAAAAAATAAGGTAGATAGAAGACATAATAATGAAGCTGTCATACAAATACCGCGTCCTACTACGGCGGAACATCGAAGAAAAAAAATAAAAACCAAAATCTATAAAATCATTAATATCTTTGTAACAAATTTACCTAGAGAGGTTGTAATTGCCTCTAAATGTATGTCTTTGAAGGGTTTATCCAACACTTTAAACAACAGATACGTTTAATTAATAATTTGCAATAAGTATATAAATGTTTTTCGTAATTCTTAGCTGTCAGAAACAAGATTTTCAAAATTTTATTTCTCAAAAACTACGCATGTTAGAAACGCGGGAGTTTTAGTCTCACATTTGTAATGATCTAATCTACAGTAATTTGTAATAAAACGGGGATGTCACTTTTTCGGTTTCTATAAAACACTGCGCCGTGTCGCATTAAACGTCATGTTAAACTGCCATATGAAGTCAAACGAGTGAAAACGACAAGGTACTTAAGTGTTCAGCAACTTATGAGGCCGACATTCCATTATTTGTTTTCGACGACGATACATTTATGCTCAATTGAAATACAAACCGTTAGCCTACGAATGATCCCTTATCTACTCTTGAGTTGAGTTTCAATTCAGTAAGCAACGGTCATCCTCACTTTGATAAAAGTATTTCACTTTGAAACTGCTTCACTGATAATATGCGAGCACGACACGTAGTAAGAGCAGGAAGACCTCTATGCTCCATTTTTTGCTGCTCTGTCCACGTAGCCGGTATACAAACAAACGCGTGGGTAGGAAAAAGGATTAAATCGATCCAGCTTGTACCGGTGTTTCCGTGCAGTGCAGATTTTTCAATGGCCAATACTTCCTATGTGTTATTTGTAGTGTTTCTGCACTTTTTTCTTTCGGCGGGTTCAGATTGTCTTTAAGTGGGATTGAAAGAGGGTTCTATACCGATAATTTTATACGGTTTGGATAACAAAAATATACTACCTATAGTAGTAAAGCTTTCTTTTTTTGTAGCGTACTTTAAAATCCTCTCAATTACTTAGTAGATAAAAGTAGTTAAGTCTCTCCGTGCACATTGCAGCCAAAAAATAAATGAGTTGTAATAGGTATCCACATCGAGATACATATACTTAGATAAGTCATGGCGTCAGTTTATATTAAATTTTGAAAGTGCCGATGGGGCATAGTTGGTCATGACAAAGGGGGCATAGTGGGACTTTGCCCCTTTTTAGGCTTGTTGAAAGGTGCCCCCCCCCCCACTTTGCCCCTTTTAGTTGACTTAAAAATATAGTATGTGTTTTTTGTATTTTTTTGCCAATATGGTTCGCTCATATAAAAGGAGAAGTGAACAGCATTCATGGTTTATGGAAGGAAATATGGTCTTGGTCTATACATAGTGTTGTGTAAGGGGAAATGGGCTACAGAAAAGCAGTTATTACTGTTCGAATTTGATACGTTATGCTAAAGTGTTGTAGTTCCTTATTTTTTTTAGAGAACAGTGATAATATTGCTCAGAATAAAAACTATTAAGTTTAGAAGCTGTTTTTTTTTTAAATTAAGCGTTATAGTCCTTTTTCGAGCTCGAAATGGAGACGTGGCAGACCGCGTCGGCGATGGAGAGACGAGCTAGACTCCTTTTTAAAAGAATGACCAGAGAATGCTCAGAATCGGGAGCATTGGATAAAGTAAGAAGAGAGTTAGGGCACAGCGGGACGTCATCTCGCTCGTATGTGGAGCAGCCCAACTGGGGAAGTACCTCCACCCTACAGAAGACCGCAGCCATAATAGCACCATTGCTTTGTAGTGTTGCTATATTATTGCCTGGTGGTGAGTAAGATCGCCAGAGCTCCCTAGGATGCGCTGTGTTGGTAGTGAGGGACCTGCATGTCTCTATCTGCCAACACAGCGAATCCTTAAGTGAATAAAGGGTCGGCAACGTGCTTGTGATTCTTCTGGAGTCACAAGTGTCCATAGGCTACGGTACCTGCTTAACATCAGGCAGGCCGTAAGCTTGTTTGCCACCGTAGTTGTATAAAAAAAAGTGAGGGGAGGCCTTTGCCCCCCAGTGGGACACTACAGGCTCACAATAATAATAATCAAAAATAGTCCTTAACTTTACCTATGTCCACTGGAAAGACGCGAACTTATAAATCGCTGTATGACCCTTCAATTGATCGAGCGAGCGTAGCGCACTAAGTTCTCTGTTTAATCTTCGGCCAAAATTGTTTCGTATATTGGCTGTCCGGCTGTTCACCTCTACAGCTCACATTTCTCCACCGATTCTCATAAAATTTTGTGAGCAGGTTCAATAATTAGGCTAAAATTTCTAGATCAATTAAAATCTATTTCCTTTTTTTAAAGATAGGCTCACGAGTTCTACAACTTACAGAACCGCCGCTAGTTATATGTTTTTCTCCAATATGCTCGGAAATGTCCGCCTTACTGTAGCAAAAATAGTCCGTGAAGTTCCTCGTTACTGCCAAGCGCAAATTTATAAAGTTAAAAGTCATTATTGTACAGCTTCAGCGGCCAGGAAAATGTATGAAAATCCTTTACTGTATAGTTTTTTACCTTTTAACCATATGTATTGACTAAGGCAAATAACAGCAAACAGCCAAATGCTCGTACGTTTCAAGGCCTAGCAATTTATCACAACAACTTGTTATTGTTAGAATGAAAGATATGGCTGTCTCTTTCCAACTATTGCAAGTTGGTGTGACAAATTGCGCCCGAATATAGTGTGCCTAAAGTTTTCCCGCGTTTTCTGTATTTTTTAAAGTCAAGACAAAACTCTTACTTTTGTAAGTTATCGAAGTGACGTTCTTAAAAATGCCTCAAATATTTTGAAACGAAGAAATAAAAATATTTATCGATATAAAATTCATAACACACTTTAAATACGTTTAGATTGCAATCCCGTTTAATCTTTAATAAGCAAACATTTTTAACTGTGATCGATTCTAATGTTTTTAATTATTTTAAGTATGTAAATTGAAACTGGCACTACGAGCCATGCCGTGTACCTACATCATCATCAACATTTAAGAGCTTGGCTCTTGTCGGTGGAGTATGCGCCAGTTCTCTCGGTCCTCGGCTCATTTCTTTAGGTCCCAGTAAGACAAGACATTTTCTTTTACTTTTAGTTGCTGTACAAAGCTTATCCTTGGTCGACCTCTACCCCTTGATCCTTCAATCTTACCTTCTATAATATTTCTAAAGAAAATGTCGTGTCTTATCAAGTGACCTATCATTTTGCCTCGTCTATTTTCAATTGTGTTCAGCAGGTTTCTTTTTTCTGCCACCATTCTCAACACTTCTTCATTTGTAATTCTGTCCGTGAGCCACATTTAAAACGCTTCAATCCTTTTTCTATCTCTTTGAGTCATTGTCCACGTCTCACACCCGTATAATGCAAGACTCCAGATGTAGACTTTGATCAGTCGTTTTTTGGTCTTTCTGGAAACGTTTGCCCTGAACAGCTGTTTTTTGGCGTTGAACGCAGTTTTGGCCATTGCAATCCTAGATATTATATCGTCTGAACACCTGGAGTTATCAGTAACTAAGCTACCCAAATATCTAAATTTATTTACTTGTACAATATATATTCCTCTTATTTTAATGTGTTTCTTTGATTTTTTGAATTTTGATGTAATCATAGTTTTAGTTTTGGCTGTGTTAATTCTGAGTCCAAATTCTGTAGAAACTGAATGCATTTGTTCTATTAATTCTCTTAATTCCTCTGAACTTTGGGCCAATGCTGCTATATCGTCCGCAAATCTTATAAATTGTACTTTCTGCCCATTAATGCTGACGCCTCCCTTTCCCTTTTCTACTATTTTTCTAATGGCGCATTCTATAAATATGTTAAAGATTAGGGGTGAGAGAGGACAACTCTGCCGGATTCCTTGTCTTATCTTTGCTCTGCAACTCTCCTCTCCTACGCTGATAATGGTTTCCTGTTCTCTATACAGTTGGAATATCACTCTGCGGTCCCTAAAGTCTAGGCCTGCTTCCTTCAGTATTCTCATCATGCTCTTCCAGTTGATCCCATCAAAGGCCTTTTCCAAGTCAATAAAAGCGATGAGAGTGTCTTGGCCGAGGTCCATTCTCCTGTCAATAATCATTCTTAGCGCCAGTATGGCATCTCTTGTACCTTTTTCCTGTCTAAAGCCATATTGGTCTGGTCCAAGGTACTCTTCTATTACTGGTCTGATTCTATTTTGAATGATTTTTAACATTATTTTAGATGCCTGGGAGATTAAGCTCAGGGTCCTATGTTGTTCGCATTTTACTGTGTTTACCTTTTTTGGCAATGTTATAGTTTTACTGACTTGGAAATATCTCGGTATTACTCCGGTTTTGTACATTTCTTGAGTAAGCGTGAAAATCATATCCTTCATATGGTCGCTTTCTGCATATTTGATGAGCTCTATATACAACCCATCATCACCTGCCGCCTTCCCGTTCTGTATACTTTTTAGCGCCTTATCAAACTCAACCCTGAGTATATCTGGACCAACATTATCTTTGTTTACACTTCTTTCAGCTTCCATATCTTCATCATCCAATCCCTGTCTCTCATATAAACCTTCTATGTACCTCTTCCACCTCAAACTTTAAAAAAATAAGTTGGGTGAGAACTTGATAGGTTATTGACATACTCGCTGTTTTAAGATTGTTGAAAATATTATTTGATTTCCTCGCATTTTTGGAGAAAAGCACTATTATATGCCTCGGCGGGAATGGCAATTCGTGGATTCGTCTCTATCGCTCGCTTCATCCGACAAAATCAACTTATCCACGAATTGCAATTTCCCGGCCTCTGCAATAATGTACTATTATTTCAAAATCATGCCGTAAAATGTATAATTCTATCGTCAAGCAGTTTTAAACACGCTGTCTCTAAAGACCATGACGTGAAGCAAACGGGGAACACAGATTTAAAAAAGCCAGTTAACTATTATCTAAAGTACGTCGTTATTGTAATTTACTATCTTTAAAATACTATGCCGCAAAGAAGAGATTTTGCTACTAACGAGCATTACATTTTTCTTCAAATACTTTAAAGGTACGTAGAATGTACCTACTGCAAAATAATGGGGATAGGTACGGTTGTTCCCATTTCGGCGGAACAAACTCATATTACCTATACCTATACGCTAATCTAATATACTACCTATCCATCATTAGAGTGCTGAAATTAAATCTCGCTCCAGTATATTAGCTTATTTACGCGTAAGAGTGAGCTAAAACGAAGATACGACTTATAATATTTTGAGACTTGTTCACAACCATAATCATAATAATTTATTTTGCTAAAACATACACAAAGATCGTACAATTGACATGTCAGTGGTAATACAATTACATGTATGTATGTTCCGCCACTATATGGCATGCAAAACTTACACTACATTTATAATATTTGATTACATTAAATTTAATATTTATAACAAAAAAACTACGAATGCAAATTATTATTAATAATACACAACTTGATAAATTAAAATCACCTAACTACTAAGTAGTATATATATAAACATTCACATTAGTCATAAATCTTCTCGAAATATTCCTGCAAAGAGTAATAGGGTCTATCTAGTAAATAACATTTAAGCTTCTTTGAGAACTCATTAAAATGATTACATTGTTTTATGTCATTACTTAATAAATTATAGATTTTAATTCCATTATATTCAATGCTTCTTCTAAAAAGTACATAATTATTTTAATTCGGTAAAATAATGTCCCTGGTTTTCCTTAAAGCATGCAGTCTGCTATTATTATTACACTGATATTAAGATTTGTTCTTATGGACAAATATGCTAACTAAGAAGATATATAATGATATGACTGTCATTATCTTATGTTTAACAAACATTGGACGACAGTGTTCCTGGGGTTTAGCTTTATCAATACATCTTATGGCTTTCTTTTGCAATATTAATATAGTATTTATGAGAACACTGTTCCCCCACACCTCTAGACCATATCTTAGAATGCTCTCAAAATGTGCAAAATATACTACTTTCAGGTCTGTTGAATTTAGAATCTTGGATAGATTTTTTAAAGCGACGTCTTCTGGAGAAATAATTTACTTTAAAAACAAAGTTTAAACCGACTTCAATTCAGTACTTTGCCAAGCTACATAGGTACATGACATTTTTCCACATTTCCTTTCCAATTTAGCAAATGCACTGCTTTCCGAGAGCAAATGCGTTGATTATTACAGAAAAAACCGAAGTCGCTATCTGTGGGCCGATAATATTTGAGGAGTTCCGTCGATTCCTAAAGGATCTCTGAATTACCACTTCATGAGTGTAGCAACTCATGAAGTGGTAATTCAGATTCAACGGAATCATGTCAGAATCTTTGTCGAACTTTACATCTTTGAGGAGTTCCATTAGACATGTGTTTTTCATCATCAGTTCCACAAAATTGCGATTTCCGAAGGTAAGTACACGAATTATAATAGATAGAAAATACCGAAATCACTAAATGCGTGCCTATAAAATTTGAGGGTTGCCCTCAATTTCCCTTGGATCCCATCATCAGATCCTGATTTGGTGACAGTGGGAACACTTTCGAAAGTATACTCTTTCGAATAAAAAAAGAATTTTGGAAATCGGTCCACAATTGACGGAGAAATCAGCGAACATCCATAAAAAAAAAAAAATACATACAATGGACTTTTAACGGCCTCCGTAGCCCAGTGGGTAGTGACTCTGCCTACGAAGCTGGAGGTCCCGGGTTCGAATCCCGGTCAGGGCATTTATTTGTGAGTTTATCACGAGTATTTGTTTCTGAGTTATGGATGTTATATATGTATATAAGTATCTATATGTATTTATCTATTATATAATATATCATCGCCTAGTACCCACAACACAAGCCTTACTGAGTTTACCGTGGGCCTAGGTTGATTTGTGTAAGATTGTTCCGTAATATTTATTTATTTATTTAATGGAACCTATAACCTCCTCCTTTTTTGAAGTCGGTTAAAAATGAATCAATCTAGTAAGCAATGTTTTTCTGAAATAAACATTTTTACTATATGGTAATGAGGTAAGACAGGTTTGAGTTGCATTTTTTAACCGACTTCAAAAAAGGAGGAGGTTCTCAATTCGTCTGTATGTATTTTTTTTTTGTTATGTATGTATGTTACACGATAACTCCGTAATTTATGAACCGGTTTGAAAAATTCTTTCTTTGTTGGAAAGCATAGGTATACTTCTAGATTGGTCTCGTTGTCACCAAAATCCAGTTCATCAGAAGTTTCCTCGATTTCTCCAAATCGAGGAAACTCTTCAAATTTTATAGGCAAACTTGAAGCTATTTGGCTTCTGATTTGAAACCGGTTAAAACTTTGTTTTTAAGGTCAATTATCGCACATAATATATGTTAAAATTCTATGAGCTGTGTTTTGCTCGCTAGCCATGTCTGATTTCGACTCTTATTTTTGTTTTTCATTGTTCTTCCAATTGTAAGGTTTTGGGGGATATCCGTTTCATTAATTATGTTCACAATAATTGACACAGAATGATGACGTCACAACTTTATATCCGTACTGGTTCATGGAAAAATAAGTCCATTGTTGTTTTGATCGTGAAATATTTATTTTTTATTGATATATAAAAGTCCTATACATAACCTGAATACGTCTGCGAAGAAATTCAAAGGTGTATGTGATCTGAAGTCCCCAACCCGCACTGGGCCAGCGTGGAGACTACTACCCATTCCCTCTCATCTATGAGAGGAGACCTCTGCCCAGCAGTGGGACGTATATAGGCTGATTTAATATTATAATAACTTTTAGTTTAGTCTTGGACTATAAAAAAAATGCTTTTTGAAAACTTTTAAAGTTTATATATACGTATCTTGAACGCTCATATCGACGTATAATGACGTGTTCGAGATACATTAGGTATAGTTGGATAGTTTGTTTTAAAATGATGCGACTTTAAAGTTTTCATAAACATGGGAACGTGTGCGATTTGAATATTCTAAATCTACACAAGTGCAGTGGTCAGACGCACTACAATGGCCGTCAAAAACGCGAAACAAAGCATTTCCATTCCAACCCGACGTATCTTGATGCGAATAAATCCTTCACGTCGATGGGAAACGTGTTTTTTGTACTCCTTACCTCGTGCACTGATGAACATGAAACATGGCAAATGGGAGGTATAAGTATCGATTCGTGTCACGGGATTCCGCGCATTCCATCGGTATATCAAATCTATCTATACTTTACTATAATCAGCTCTATAAGCATAGTTCAAAAGCACTATTGTTGGATTTCACGTGCTTAATAGAAGTCAGTATTCAGTATAAAATAATACTATTTGTACCTACTTAACTTATCTGAACGATGCCAAGCTGGGGTTACTTTTGAAATACCTTAACGGGGCACTACTGATGAGACCCCAGGATACGTTCAACCTTTGCCAGTATTTTATTCATAATTAGTTAAATGCAGCATACAATATTCGGTTAAAATGCATATTTTCAGTAGGTACAAACCCGTTTGTGTTAAGGCTCTCAACTTAGTTCATCACTTTGGCATACCAATCAAATTTCAGTTGGTTTCGCGTGACACGAGCTTAGGGCGCGTTGAAATCAGCGCGTAAAACACATTGAAATTCGACAGGGATATGAAACTGATGATCAAAACTGAGGCGTAGTATATTCAGCTTTTGGCAATAGTTTCCTTATAATGTGCCACAATAATCCAACACTAAGCGGTTATTGCGGTTACACGTTAAATTATGTTGATATTGTACCAACTATCGGCAAAATGGAACATTGACGCACCATATAACTATATCAAATCAACGTTACGAATGAAATCGTAAGAAGTTCAACTTACGATGACAAACTGACACGGTTCCATTTATTGGAAAAAATGATAACGAAAGAGGGTTGACACTCGCCCAAGGAACCTTAAAATACATCCATTCTTCCATCACAATGTCAAAGCCAGTTCCGCGTGACTGGCACCCAAATATAAACTTGTGAATACAGTAGCGGCATTTAGAAAACAAAGAAGGACTGAAACCGAAAACAAAAAGGGTTTCGGGAAAATTCGACCAATGTAAATATGCGAAGTGCGGCGACGCCATGTTTTCTTTTTTTCAGGGCTGCGTGTTGCCTGTACGTAGATTTTAAAATGTTTTGAATTGTGGCAATACGGATCAGAATAGTATGTAGGTATTGTAGGTATTCCATATTTAATTTAACGAGAGCAGCTGTCGGTAATCAATTGAAAGAGTGATAGGTGCTAGTACGTACGTAGGTATGTACATGTATGTGTGTATGTGATTTCGTATAGGTTTATATGACAATATCGTAATTAAAAACTCATTGATTACTTCGACTGTTATCTTCATAAAAGGATTGAATTACATTAGAAAATATTCACAAAATGTCACGATTCAAGCACAGAGGCGAAATACGTTTGATTTGAGAGAGAAACAAACTAGCTTATTTGAAAAAAACACATGTTTATCCTGCTGTCATAAACTATTTCGCCGTTTCAAACAAAGGACACTTACTCAGTTTAAACGAAGGCCCTGCAAAACCTATAAATTTCAGTAGAATTTTCTTATAAACACTCAAAACTTCCCCTGAAACTTGTGCACTTAAAGAATCATATCCTATCTTCAAAACAAAACACTATAAGCCCTAACTCACACACGGCAAATTAAAAACAGTCTCCAACAAAGTATAAAAGTGGAAGTGGCGCTGATTGTTTGGCTCGAGTCTGCTTCGGCGGGCGAATTGGCTTCGCAAGGAAAGCTGGCAAGTTTTTAACTCAGGTTGCCTTTAGTGGGGACAACACGGTGACACAGAGGTGGTTAGGATAGCCAACATCTGTTAAACATTGAAACAGGTAAGAATAGGTTGTGGTGTATGTGTATCCATGGAAAATGAGTTGAGCCTGCTATTGCTTTTGTTAATTTCTGCAGGCGAAACTACGCAAGTGTAATGTATGGAGCACAGACATTTTCAAATAAAAAGATAGGACTAAAACTGCACCAATTTTTGTTACGGTCGAGAACTTACAGTTTTTTTCGGCCTAGCTAAAAATCGTCAAATCTCTTGTAACGTACCTACGCAATAACTGTACTTGTATCTTGGATCTGTTAAAGTTATTCAGAATCTAACCTCCAAGTGAAGTACCTACATAACTAAGCGAAGAGAGGAAGTATAAGTAGTATAACCCGTATTTAATATCTGGAAAAGTTGACTCATACTTTCGCCATACACTACAAAACATTGTTATGTGTCTAGTAGGTAAATCTGTGGAAAAATTAGGTACTCTATAACGGAAGTAAAACACTCCAATCCCAAAACTCCAACGGACATTGTTGCAGCACGCAGCCGTATATCAGAAACGGTATAAAAGAAAAATAAACCAAACTGCAGTCGACAGGTACGTAGTTACGTTCGTAATCGACGTCTTTACCTATTCAGCTTCTATGTACCGCTTTTCAGATGGCTTTATATTTGCGATACTCGTTGAGAATAAGAAAGGACCTCTTTAGAAAATGGCTTAGAGCTTGAGCGAACGTTGACCTACATTTTTCAACGTGAAATATTTTAATTTGTAAAGATGCGGAATTTGGCTCAGGGTTTGCTGAGGTGCAAGAAGCTTGCACAAAAGGATTTTTTATATTTTAGTAGATAATGCACTATGGTAAATTTTGTACAAAAGAGGGTAAAAAAACACTTTTGCTCCGCGTCCGTCAGTTTACCGGACATAAAAGTTTAACTTGAACAGTTAATATTAATTATTATATAATATGTCACCGTTCGATTGGGAACACCATTAGTTTCTAATATTACTCGCGATATTATAAACCCACGAAAAATTGTGAACTCCCAAAATCGTTCACAATTTACCGCATTATTTTTCGTTAGTTTATGAACTATCTATGTCGAATCATCTAATTGTGAATTGAGATCAAATCGGCGTACGACGTTACGCATACACAAAGACTACTTAGGTAGGTTAGGTGAGTTAGGTAGCTTCAATTGGCCGAAGGGAATCCCGCTCAGAAGTAGGAGCCCCGCTCAGCGGGGCTCCGTCGACACTGGCAGTTGACGAAATAGATGGAATAAAAAAACAATCATTTTCTGCCGTAAGTGGAAGCTGATGCAAGTGGAATAATTCGTTCAACCAATCAGCGCACAGGGTGCGTACCGAATCAAGCTAATTTGATCTCAGTTCACAATTTGTCGACATTGACAGATTATAAACTAACGAAAAATAATGCGTTAAATTGTGAACGGTTTCGACAGTTCATAATATCCCAAGTAAAATTATAAACTGACGGTATCCATAATCTGACGGTAACATTATTTATTTATTTATTTATTGGAAAACCAACAGCTCACAAAACAGATTAACAACAGATATAGAAATAGGAGGCCAATTATAGGTTCTCACAGATATGTCATAATTTAATTGACTGCACATTGACTGCCACTGCAGGCCGCGCCATTGTGATTGGGGCCTAAACGTGGATTATTCATTCATCTTATCGAACCAGGGAGCAAAGCAAACGAAGGTCTATGCTTCAGCTTGGGCCGAAAACCGTTTGTATGTCCAGATTTCCGGATGTCCAGCTTTTCCGCTTTTCTCCTCTACATGTCGCATTTCTCAACCGATTTTCATGAAATTTTGTGAGTAGGTTCGTTAATTAGGTAAGTATAATATAGAATTTTTCTGTCGAGTCACCTTATGGATTTTTTTTTATAGCCGGCTCACGATTTCTACAGCTCACAGGGACTTCTTATACTCGTACATATAAATGTATAGCCAGATTATGTACGAGATTAGTGTTTCCATCTTAGTCTTTATGTCATTGATATAAGATAGAATTTCACCTGGCCCGTGGAGAAAGTTTTTTCATTATATTTACCTGTACATCTTAAGAATAATAAGAATAAGAATAATTTATCAGACAATCAAGCAAATGATTACAAATTACCGATTTTGACATTATCCGTTGGGCTGGGCTCCAAACTAGGCTGAGCCATCTTAGGACCCACTGAGTCGGTTAACAAATCACCTTAGGCACACGTCACAAAGAATACGACACGAACGTAACAAAGTCAAAATTAAGTGATTAAATATAATAAGAGCGCACTATTAACTGTTAACATTACAAAGGGAACACATGATTAATAAAAACACAATTTATGCGGTTTACCTACCTATATACCGTAAACCCGGGTTACTTTGGCCCTGGGGGGTAACATTGCCCATCCTTAAAACTCTTATTATTTTAATGACTGTTGTCTTAACTATTTATGATACGTTAAAACAAACGTTGCTTTAGCGTGTGGTATTGTTTGTAAGAATATTGTATTAATAAAAAGTGTTTATTCACGGGTGGGCAATGTTGCCCCCCCAGGGCCCAAGTAACCCGGGTTTACGGTACTAAGAGAGTTTGTGAATGAGTGTGTGTGAGTGTTATCTTACTTCTACATTCGTTGAAAGTCTGTGAGGATGTTTGAATGCGTGTTACTCATTCGGCAAAAAGAGATGAATGGATTTTGCTATTTTTTCTGTTTAGTTAACCTAGTATAAGACATAATTAGTGAACCTAGTATAAGACATATTAGTATGAGTACGGTCGGCGTCATCTTTCTGAATACATAAAGTGTCAAGAGCTACGTAGGTAAGCCAAAATGGCTTGTTAACACTGTCTACAATCGAATTCGACGATCGACAACGCCATGTTATTCTTATAGGGTTATCGACACTCGAATTAGCTGCATCGTGTAACAAATAATAATATCATCGAAAATCACCTTTGTTTGTAACACTCCCTTCAAAAGGCTCTAACGGCTAAGGAGCCTGTAGCTTCTAATTCAGATGTTAAATGAACTCCTTAATTTCTGCTCCCCTCGTGTTAAAATGCACTTTGGATGAATAAATTCGTTAGGGTGTCGGTCGGTCTTTGATTGGCTCGAGTGGGTCTGAGGTGGCGAAACTTTAAAATGAAAGTGGTAAACTAGATTTTAAATGTTGTAATCGGTAGATGTTCTAGCATTTTTCCCTGTTTAGAATGTAAATAAAAATTGCGTGTCAGAAACTTAAGAAAAAATACAATGTTGGACGAAGATAGGTAAGTGCACTTAATGTCTTAATCTAAGTTAACATGAAATTAATGAAATTATGCACCGAGATTATATAAGTATTATATGTGCTTGGTGCGAGCTTGGCTCAACACTAAAATTGGGAGGCAATAAATCAAAACCGTAAGTGCGAGTCGGACTCGCCCACTGAGGGTTCCATACAAAATTACAAATGATTGATTTTTCCCAGTAGGTACTTGTAGTATAAGACGATAATACCTATATACTAACTTTCATAGTTCTAGGTCGAAATATTTAAAAAATGTTTATTGCGACATAAACGGCAGTTTTTTTTTTACGGTAATTTAGAAGTTTGATTGTTTCACAGCTACAAGGGACTGTAGACCTGAGTAGGGTTTTAATTTTAACTCGATACTTCGACGCGTTTCCGAGATAAAGGGTCTTGACAGACAGACATACGGACAACAAAGTGATCCTATAAAGGTTCCGTTTTTTCCTTTTGAGGTACGGTAACCTAAAAATTACAATATTCATCGAGCACCATCCCTAAATTGCAAAACGCAGACCGGCCGTCTGCGTTTTGCTTCAAATACTTTTAAAATAGCACTTCCCACACACGCTAGTTTATTTCAAATCCTGAACAACCCGCATGTGATAAGTACGCAGGCTTACGAAGTCTGCTGTTCTGAATAGGCTTTGTGTTAAAAATTGAGATAAATACGGTCCTCGCTGGCGGCATCGGAAACGCTTCATACTAATTTATGTAAAAGTATGACGTCACACTATGCAATTTGTACTAATCGTTGTATGGAAACTGCGTGATTTTGTTTCTATAAAAGCGTAAGGATTCTATTGGTGGCTTTAAAATTTACTCTTGGACAATAAAAAAAAGCATATTTTTCTAAAATTTCAAGGTATTCTTTTTATTTCATGACTTTAATTATATTTTGTAATTTAAACTTTATTACAATGATTTGATGGTTTACTATC
The DNA here is from genome assembly GCA_963854355.1 of Epinotia brunnichana. Taxonomy (NCBI): domain Eukaryota; kingdom Metazoa; phylum Arthropoda; class Insecta; order Lepidoptera; family Tortricidae; genus Epinotia; species Epinotia brunnichana. The sequence goes on from OY977952.1 coordinate 16,514,140, forward strand.
CATTTAGCAACAGTACGTTATCAATTTTAACATGACTATGAATCTGTTCTAAAAAAGTGAAAGTTTGTGAGTGAGTAACTTTGTGATATGTAAGGGGTAAGTAATCTCCCGAATTATTCATCCGATTTCTAAAATAATTTTACCAGTACGTAAAATAGAACTTGTAAATTGAAAGAAGCTATATTTTATCCCGTAGCTTCGCTTGCGTTCCGTGTAATACTCGGACTGAGCCGCGCAAGCATCTAGGAAGTATAACAATTAATGCTTAAATGCCTACTCTTTTCAAGAAGTTAAAAATTCCTCAATCAAAGCGAACGCACATAACACTGACTACTATCCACATAGAAAAGTGATTTTGGCATCAGGCGGGTTAACTTTACCGAGCACAGTTTGCGAGCCACTGGACGAGGGTGATTCAAGTGACGAGTGAGGCAATAAGACAACCTCGAGCTCCACCGATAACAACTAACAAATGACAGTGCAGTCCTTATAACGCTTTTTAGTGAGCCGTACCAAAATTGGGAATGGATGAAAATTTTAGAAGTGGCTGATTATTTTTTTGGTGGTAGGAATAACCTTCCTTAGCACCAGAAAAAAGTTGCAGACTTTTCAGCTGCGTCAATTTTTTTTGAAAAATATAAACAGTTTCCTCACTTACGTTTTGGGTTTAGGACGGCGAATGAGACAATTTGCTTGATCCGTCTCATATTACAAAAAAATATTTTAAAATTCCGTGATAAACTGACACTGGCAATGATATTGACAGCTGTAGAAGCTATATTTGTCATTTCCAGGGTCAAATATTTAAAATATTTTTGTAATATGAGACGGATCAAGGAAAGTTTCTCATTCGCCGCATATTCTACCACCAAAAAAAAATATCAGCCACTTCTAAAATTTTCATCCATTCCCCATTGGTTCAAGGGACGATTATGATATATATATATATATTATATTATACGATCACTTGGAGTCTGTCCGTCTGTCACAACCAGTTTTTTGATATTGTATAATGTAAATTCTGTCTTGTGTATTGAGTGTCAGGTGTCAGGTTTTAGACGACTTGAGTGCCATTTTATCACTTATCGCTGTAAATAAGGCATAAGTTGGTCAGCTTAGTTGGTAATAATCCTGCTTATGAAGCAGATTTTATCAATAGTTGTTAAGTTGAGCAAACAAACAACATAAAATAATCTCAGTAAAACTAAAGGTACGAAAGAGTATGCGTTATTCAAGCAAATAAGTTACATACACATGGAAAGAAGAACATGCTAATATTGACAAATGCTGAGTCTACTAGCAATTTGGGGGTTACTCGGGTAAATTGTCATCGGCAGAATTGGCAGCGACTAGGTAATCGGTTCAAATGCTGATTTTAGTAAATAAGGTCGCCAAATGCTTATTTAAGAACCTTTTGGCAGACGAGGCCGATCGCTCTAAACCAACTGAGATGTCGAAGCCGTTGCTCGATTCAACGAATTTTCTACTAGTTCCCTTTAATTACAACTTTGAGAAGCTTGCAGCCACCTTGAAAATTCAGTTTATTTCCCTTATATGTAATACAGAACATTACATTAGTAGAGCGTTATGTTATACAAAATAGCTAAGTAAGCTTTAAGCTTAGGCTAGTAAGTAAGCTTTGAGAAATCTGTTCTTTCCTATCTACACTTGGTGCTAAGCAGAGTGCGTCGGCTCGCCGGGTGAGGCGTCAGAAGGCAAGTGAGGCGTCGGGGAATACGGGTCCAGTTTGCGAGAGTGGCCACTCGTGACGCGAATCCTCAATAATATGACGCTCCCTGTCGGTGAAGTCTTTGGGCGAATTTACGAGATTTGGGAAAGGTTAGTGTAAATTGCTTTAAAGTTTTAGTGTTGGGTGTTCTTTATGACACATTGGCACGCTTTTCGGGGGCCGTGCCGTAACTTTGGAAGAGTTTGACAGTGATTTAAAGAGTCAGATCCATTGCGCTAGGAAGATTATTAGGTTAACTATTCATTCGTTTTTCGGTACTAATGTAGTGTGTACGGAATATTATTTGACATTTACCGTCAGATTTTCGGTGAAGGAAAACCTGCATAAGTACATCTCCGAAGAAATGTGTGTATGTAAAATCCCCATCCCGCACTGGGCCGGCATGGTGACCTACTGCCCGATTCCCTCTCATCCCTGATGATGATCATGACTATTAATGTCACTAAATGTTAGTGGTATTTCTGAACGCGCCTATTGAATGTTGTACGAGCTGGCAACACTGGAAGCATGATGGCTGCTCGCGCGTCATGGATAAGGCCTGCATCACACTGGCGCGGCCTGCGGTGGCGGACCATAGTAAATTTGACAGCTAATGACAAGATTTCTATTGTCCGCCGCGGCCAGGCCGCGCCAGTCTGTGAGAGGCCTTAAGCCTGCGGCGCGACCATAGTAAATTTGACAGCTAATAACAAATTTTCTATTGTTCACCAATGTCCACCCTGGAGGGGGAGCACAAATAACATCTACGTGCTCCGGCTATCTCGCCTGCTCGTGGTCCTCCTGCTGATCAACGGAAGAGGTGGTAACAGAGAAGGCAAACTTGAAACAAACCCGGCTCGGTGCCAGCCGTTACGCACCTGCAACCGAACCGACTCCACACGTACTGACTTTGTCATTCCTGTGGGCCGAGTCGGTAAGGTCGAGAGAGTGATATGGGTTTTGGGCATGCCTGTATTATCTTATTGGCGTCCCAGGCGATGCAGCGTCCGTGAAGAGGTCACTTCACCCACTTCAGCCTGCTGAGTAGAAAACAACACGGAGAGTGGCTGTTACCGGTGCTAAGTCCAAGCAGATAGACTTGTCAATTATGCGGTCGGGCCTGTCACTCCCGTATCGGCCTTACGAGTCATGTGCGTAAGTGCCGCACCACCTTGACATAGACGCTGTTTAAATCATCTTATCATAGATGTACAAGGCCAATGATGATGATTGTTCACCATCCAGGCCGCGCCAGTCTGTGAGAGGCCTCAAGCCTGCATCACACTGGCGCGGCCTGCGGTAGCGGACCAAAGTAAATTTGACAGCTAATGACAGGTTCTCTATTAACCGCCGCGGCCAGGCCGCGCCAGTCTGTGAGAGGCCTAAGGTGTGAAACAGACTGCAGGCGCGGCGTGCGGTGGCGGTCAATAGTAAACTTGACAGCCAATGTTAAGTTTACTATTGACCGCCACCACAGGCCGCACTAGTGTGATACAGGCCTAATCTCTACGGATGGATGGCTTGTGAATTTAATGTGAAATATCTGAATCTAAGAAACCAGTACTTTTATTTGTAAAACCAAATATACTATTTTCGTATCTTGTGAAATAACATCTAGCAATTCTAGCATTGTAGTGAAGAGATGTGGTATATTTTTTTAATTATACATAAAAGGGCAAAAAACCCAATAAATCACCTGATTACTTGATTTTGGAAAATTTTGTTTTACCTGTATAAAGTAAACACAAAGCTCGTTTGTGGTAAAAAGTGAGTGCCTTGTACGCGCTGCTTTTCAGTTGTATGAAAATAAGTAGGTAAAAAGATTGTTTAAAGGAAAATAATACGAAAATACATGAATATCTTTCGAAGATAATATACTTAGGTACTTCATTTAAATCTTTTAGATCCCTGAAATGACTGGGAAACCGGCAAGCTCCAGACAGAATCAGATTACAAGCGCAGATGACGGCAAACGATCGAGATTTGCATGCGTAATGTCGCTAAGTGCACTTCCACTCCCCGCCATTTTGTTGCGAAACAACGGGCTCGTTGATACCCCACTATTTGCGGGGCTTAGCGTGTCCTTGGGAAAATACGAAAGATTTTCGAGGGCTGCTTGTTCATTGTTTTTGAAGGTTGCTTTATTTAGTATTTCTCCTGAGAAGTAACCTTGTAAATACGGTAAGTATGTGACGTGCTTCTAACTAACAGCAAAATCCGCAATTGTTTATTCTCTGTTAACATAACGTTTGTAGGGAAATAAAAAAACATTTAGATGTTACGGTATGATGTAATTAAACCAGGGATGGGAACCGGTTTCCCTAATTAGGGTTTTCCATAGGGTTATTCTAGAAGTTATTTTTAAAACCCTATCCATATTGGTAAACCTTATGATAAGGTAACCTTACTGATAGGGTAACCCTATTGATAAAGTTACCTTGGTTTGCCACTAACCAATTTGAAAACCCTAAACAAAACCCTATCTCAATAGGGTTAACTGATGGGGTAACACTATCATTAGGTTACCAAATTCATAGGGTTACTAAGTCGATAGGCTTATGTCGCGAAGCCACTTCTGGTCACTCTCATGGCCGCGAATGAGAACCTATAGCACTTAAGCTAAGACCCGTATTAGCATATATGCAACTATAAACATACCCTTACAACTTGCGGAATCCTTTATATATCTGACATAGGGGCTGCCGCCTCGTGCGTGCCAGCTCCCTATGACGTGTGGGGACTTTCGTCCCCAAGAATGTCCTCCAACCTCCCCTTCTAGACATCCCTTACCACCATTGATACTGTCCCAATTCACACGCTATTGTTCCAGTTACCCGGGTGCACCCTTGACTGATGATGATATGGCCTGAAGCCGAGACTACCGAACTACCCTGTTGTTACACTTGTAACTAATCCTCTAACACTAAAGAACTCCACAACTAAGAACTGTGATGTGTGTCCTACAGGTCACGTACATGCGCGACCTGTAGGAAAACCTTATTCATCTACATGATATAGGTACCAATACGCCTCCCAAAGAGAATGAGACCTGTGGACGCACATAAATACATCGCATCATAAACAATCATCGTCCGATCTGTGAAAGCAAATGAACACACGTGTAAATGATACCCAATCGTTACAATATCATAGGACGCATCGAAAGTGATTATGGAAAGAGCTCACCCTGGTTTTCCTCCAAATCAACCACTACAAACCGCACTTAACTGTTCGTTCCCAATATAGCCGTTCGGAACTCTGACAGCCCGCCTACCCGTCAACCTTGTTATAAAAATGATTCCTTGTAGGTGTTGCTACATAAGATAAATCGGCTGTTTGAGACATAATTATAAACACCAATGTAAATACTATCGTGAATCATGACCATTCACGACACTCCCGGCCCCCCAGAAAACTGGCGATCATATATCCAATAGAGATTATCATCTTTCACAGCTTTATTTAACTCTTCCTCAGATCTTTGAAATTACCGTTCTTTTCCCATTGCAAATATTGACAAGCTCTGAATCCTATCGATCGCCTTGATTGGGCCCAGTAATCCACATAGTTTCTGATAGCTGTAACGTCTGATAAGTTCATCTTGACGCACTTTTCTAAATCAGTTCCAAGCTCTTCGTGGGGCCCGAGTAGCCAACTGCGAGGTCCTCTATTCTTGAGATTTTGACCAACCAAGCTTCATCGTGTCTTGGCGTTCCATGTCGTAATAAACAATCAATCATAATATGTCCTATATATATCGTAAAACCATATTATAGATTTGCTAGTGTATGAAAATACTTCTATACATTGTGCATTGCAGATTCATGTATGTACATACTTTTAGGTTACCGCAATAGGATTTGCTTTGCCTTGCTAGATTGAAACGAATATCTGGCCAGATTTTATTATCATCTTTATACTTGTTTCCTTTTTCCATGGAATGGAATCCTCCCCCGCGGGCAAAATTGCTTACGTTATTAAACGAATGCACGAAGCATTACCACAACTAATGTTAATTTATCTGTTTATCTATTGATTTCCCTGATTCCTCCTCGACCTACTATAAATATTTAAAAATTATTCTGCGCGGGTCAGTGTGATTTTTTTTTTAAAGCGTTTTCTTGTCTATACAATACGAATACACTCCACTGATCACCTAAAAAAATAACATAGGATAGAACATGAAGCTTGAAAGTAGAGGCAAACAACGGGCTGCCCTATGGCTTGACGTTGTTTTTTCTTTTCTTTTCCTAAGACCTGGTTATTATTATTTATTATATAATACCGAAAATTAATTGAATTCTTAAATAAAATGTGATCCACCAGAAACTAAGTTTGACGGTGGAGTGAGCACTCAGTCTCAATATAAATTAAATGAATTATGTCTCATACTTGATATAAAACCTCTTTTACTAAGACTATATTTAAAAAAATACTTTTGTAAAATAGTTTTTGATTTATTTCATACGACGTATACCTCGATAACTGAAATAACGTTAATTCATTACCTCGTATAACTCGTACTTTATTGTTGATTCATTTTCGTCTTGTTTCATCATTCTTGGCTAAATGACCTCATGTTACTTCCAAAGTACACAAAACAAATATACAGTTTATTTTAATTTTTATAAATGTTTTTTTTTGTTTTTTAATAAAATGTTGTGTTCTATTTTGATTGAAGGATTATGTATGCCTTTATGTACTGTTAATAGAAACGTGCTTAATTATTTCTGTTTACTAACTTTTTTATTATACATTTAATAATCGCACCTCTCTGTAACGAAAATAATCTCTTATCTCACCTGTATTAATGGAACCCTCTGTAAATGAGACAAATATTAATACACTTGGATATCTGAGACACTTGTTAAGTGGAATACTTCTTTAAGCGAGACACATCTGCCGGTCCCTTGAAGTCCCAGTTATGTCAAAGTTTAACTGTACACATTTGGCTATATCTGCACAGATCTTGCCTATTTTTACGCGCAGTTGTATACGTTTTAATTCAACAATGAAAGTAGTATGCTACGGTGATTTTCGACTCCAATGCTCCACTATCAGTGGTCAAGTCAAGCATTTACCGACCGTGAGAAATATTTTTCTCAGCCTCAAATCTGATCTTTAACAGCCCATTTTATTCTGAGCGTAAATCCAAAATTGGCTAAGCATTGCCAAAATAACCTGTATTGTTGTGGCACTATTGAAATTGCTCAATTGTGCTCGAGTCTGAGGACCACCAAAAATAATTCTGAACACCATGGAAACTGTTCTGATGACCGCTAAACCAAGACCTCTGAGCCCTGCGAAATCTGTTCTGAGGACTGCTTAACCTAGGCCTTTGAGTCCTACGAAAACTGTTCTGAGGACTGTTCAGCTTAACCTAGACCTCTGAGCCCTACGAAAACTGCTCTGAGGACTGCTTACCTAGGCCTCTGAGCCCAACGAAAACTGTTCTGAGGACCACTAAATCCAGACTTCTGAGCGTCACGAAACTGTTCTGACGATCGTGAAGCTGTTTTGAGCACTGCCAAACCAGTATTTTGAGCACTCCTAAAGTGTAATAATGATATGTTGGCTTTGAAGGATACCAAAACTCATAATTTTTGGTTGAGTTTTAAATAAAGACTTTGTTTCTGAGCTGAAAGCATGAAAATCATCATTTTCAACTATTGCTTGTATTCTTCCTATTATTTACGTCTTCCACGAGCCACCGAGAGCGCCATATAGTATGACGGGTGTCCTTCAACATGTGATTATCCAATAAGATTTTAGGCTTTGCGATATTGCGTATCTCAATCCTCGCACACGGTCAATATGCGCCATTACATTAGTTCTTATGACCGTGCGACGTTTTATCATGCCTCCTCCCATAGTGTATCGGTTATTAATGATGTTAAACTTGTTCAAATATTCGCTACCCCTCAACCGCTTAAACTCTTTAGTAATCATGCACTGTGTCTGTCACATCAGTATAATTTCTTTTTTTTTTTTTTTTTTTCTCTTTTGGCTGCGTCATGGCGATCTGTAAGTAGACAATAAGCCATTTGTTTGTCTGACGGTTTGTCAAGTTTTGTTTTTTATATAGAGGGAGATTCCAACAGTGTGGTTTAACTCTCCATCTCTCTAGGTAAACCTCCCTCCGAGGTTGGGAATGTCACATCTCTTCAGTCTAGTGTGCTTTTGTCCTCCGTCTCCACTCAGTGCCAATGCCAGCTCATTTGTATGGTGTGCGAGTCTTTTCTGGTATTATCTTATCTGGTACATCAGTATAAATGACTAAATAAAATGAAATGTGAATTATTTCCTGGACTACAGAGATACCAGTTTACGCTTTAAAATTTATTTCTGCTATTAACTTTAGTGTCACTTGCAGCAGTTCATATTTCATTAGTTATCGATGGATAGTCTCTGTATGAATCTCAGTTTATATACATTGATGTGACGTGCTGCAGTCCAAAATGTTTGCGACATCTAGCGCAACGTTCAGGTCTTTGTACTAGGTATATGGAAAATTAATTGTGAGCTTTGGATCAGATTGGTCCTTATAGTGCTTTTCCGAACCTTTCAGATTTAATTAACCTTGGTTTATCAATGTACGTAGAGATTCTTCTCTCTTCTCCTTATAAGTACTATATTCATTCCGGAATTGGTCATATAGTGTGATGCCCACTCGCTAACACAGTAGGTTAATATTTTAAATTACATTGAATTATCGGTCACCATCAGTATAAGTGACTTCCGTTTAAATTTTATACTAATTGTATTAGTTTCGCTTTCCTTTCCTTCCCTTTTAACATCTATGTAAGGTCGGGTCTCTTAGTCAGTTTGCGACAGCGCGATCGATTATGAGTTGTCTTTTCTTCGACCAGGTTCTTCACATTACATTTTTTCTAATATTGGACTACCACGTGGATTTTGGTATACCTCTTCCTCTGGAATGTTTGGGAAGGCGAAGTGCAATGTTATTGATATTATTATGGTTTTTTCCTCCTTTTTGAGTGTGTCCGAACCATCGCAGTCTTTGATTGAAGCTACTTTAAAAACTTCCGTGAACGTTAAGTTATGTTATTAATGTCATTATCCTTGCCGTGCACACATGATATCTGTTCTGAGTTATCATCCAGGAGCCAAAAAAATTTCACTAGTTTTTCTGCAGTTCCTAAGATTGGAAGAACAGTCGTTGCTATAATCAATAATCAAATGCGATGATTTTGATGTCGGTTTTAAAGAAATCCATGATGCTGTTTAAATTAAGGTTGAGGATGGTAGCTTCATGCACCGGGACACCGATTTCGAACCCTTTACCTTTACCATCGGGTTTTAATACTTCTTCATTTTGTTCAATACTCTTTCATTGTCTGTCCACAACATTTTCAACATTCTCCTATATAGCCACATTTGAAATGCATTCAGTTTTTTAATTGTCAATTTATTTAAAGTCCAAGCCTCTGCACAATACACAAGGATTGACAATACATAGCATTTAACTAATCTCCATCTCAGTTTTAGATTTATATCCTTATGTGTGTATAGTTTTTGCATTTTCAATACTGTTTTTAATACTTAACCATGTAATTTTTGTTATGGCTGATATACCAACACTGGTACCCTGGTACCTAGATATTGTTGCCTTAGTACTGCCTCGTGAGATATCACAAGCGATATGATTGAACGCCTTCTCAAAATCTATAAAACGAATGAATTATGTTTGAGTATCATTTAAAGAACATCTCTAGGAATGATGGAATAATGTTTCTTGATTTAATTCTAGCTCGTAGTTGTCCATAAAAGAATTATGTACCAACTCGTAAGGTACAACAAATGATACAATTCATCAATATTAACGCGTGAATTTGTTTGATCCTTGCATACAGTCGGCGTCAGCTTATCCTACGAGCAGGTATATTCATATCGAAAGGCTAGTTCGCCATATGATGCTTATGTATGACGTGTAGTAACATGGGGACAGTCAGGTACTTAGTTACTTAAGTTCATGTTTAATGCCGTTGTTGATCGTGTTTTGTATTTTAGAAATGAAGTCCCAAACTTGAACTCCTTTCTGTTATTCATCGCGGTCTGCTGACATTCTTCTGATGAAGAAAGCGTGATGTTTCGTAAGTTTAGCTACTTGAGGTAACACTGAAAACTAGTGGTCAGTTCCAGCTCCAAGGCTATTTGTCTGCGGATGTCCAGGTTTGAGTCTTCTGAGCTGTTGTCAGGATATTACTAAGTGTTTCTAACTATCAGGTGCCCGAATAGCCATGTTTTTAGACATACAAATTGCTTTGCAAGTGTCAGATGCAGAATCACCTAGGCTCTATGATTTGCCTCTCAGAGAGGCGTTAGACTCATCGGCCTCCACATCGTGTATTGACTGTGTGAACTGTGTCTGATAAACCTGATTGATAATGAACATTATACATTTACACTAATGCTTTTTAAAACTAAAACATGGCCCACTAAACATAACTACCAATAACACCATTGTGCCTCAGGTAAACGCATCCCGATTCCTTGAATACTAGCTCAATAGTGACAGCCATCTCGGTTTATCACGCCTATATTTGCTCCCAAATACGATATGGGATCGTACTATGGGCAAGTTGCTCCGAAGCAAATAGAGTATTCATTGCCCAAAAGAAATGCCTCAGAGCAATCTGGGGTCTGAGAAATGTAGACTCATGGAGACAAATCTTTATAAAAAATAAGTTTATGACAGCGCCTAGTATATATATTTTTGAAACTGCCAAATTAGTAAAGTCCAATATGTCACTATTCAAATTAAATGACAACTCTTACCGTAGAGCAGTTACGCATACGGCCTTGTCTATGCCAGCTCCAAGACTAGAAATTTACCGCAAAAACTGCTACTACATAGCTTGCTTAATTTATAACTCCATACCGAAAGAAATTACGGACATGTTTTACAATAGTTTCTGTAGGAAATTGAGCACCTGATTGACCGAAAATTGCTTTTATTCGGTCCAAGATTTCCTTAAAACAACAAATTGTAGGTATACTAAGTACGCACAGTAAATGTTAAGTAAAATTCGTTTTGATAGTACCTATTAATATAATACTATGACAATGGAATTATTTTAGTCATTATTATACTGGACTTTGTTAATATGTTGAATATTATTGAATTGTAAATGTTGTAATGTATGTGACGATTTTCTTTAAATATTTGCACGCCATCAGCCGGCAGAATTGTGCTGGACTATAAAATTGAAATGTAACACTTATAATTAAGGGCATTTATTTGTGTGTTTATCACGAATGTTTGTTCCTGAGTTATGGATGTCATATATGTATATAAGTATCTATATGTATGTATCTATTATATATATCATCGCCAAGTACCCACAACACAAGCCTTATTGAGCTTACCGTGGGCCTAGGTTGATTTGTGTAAGATTGTCCCGTAATATTTATTATTTATTATGATTTATTTATTATAATGACCATGATTCAAGCAAATAAACGATCTATCTCTCTATCTATCTATTGACTTCATGATCGATTCAGGGTCTCATCAGGTCATCATATATTGACTACTCGTATGTATGTGACAAGCTATCCGCCGCGTGCTACGCACTGTCTAGACTCGCACTTATATTGTCTCTCAGTAAATTGAATCTATTTGATTCTAATTTAAGGGGTAAATCTTCGCGCCGGTGTATGGCAAAGGTTCGCACGGCACTGCCTTTTTTACAAGAAACTTTAGGAACTTAAGTATAGTTTACTGACCCTTTGTGCTACACTGTAAATGAGGTTCTTCAGAATGATCATTGTCCCCAGCACATTCCAAAAATTGTAAATTCTTTATATTTAGACATGTAAATGAGATGTACAATTTTCAATAAATAATCTAAAATCTAACATTTAAGAGTCCAATTACGAAATATTTAAAACAATCATAATTACAAATCTTTGTTTAACCATAACACTTGATTATACTCAAGTCTGAAGTCTAAACGTATTCTATCTACGAGCCGAACCTTTCGGTTGCACCTACAAAACGTATTCGTGATTCGCGAGATTCACTTAACGAAGTCACGTGAGTTATCTGACTATTTACTTTCAAGTCACAAATGAATTTACTTATACAAGAATTCTGGACACTACTGCGTAAGTCATGGTTTATAGCTAAAGGATTAAAAGAAACTAAGCACCAAAGCTTTCATACCCATTTTACATTCTGATTCAGAGCATAGTATCGGAGTCAACAAAGCTAAGTGTTTACGATTTCTAGGTGTACATCTTGTTGTATTTACTAACTTGTTGTAGCTATGGTTACGCATGTAGGATATATTCATGATTAAATTGTAAGTAATGTTACTATTATATTTATCGTTGTGTATGGAAAGCATTTAAATGATTAATACCTGCTGATTATGGTCAATATTGCAATTGACAATATTGTCAACGTATCACGTAGGTATCCGATGAATCTTCATTGGTTTATATTTCAAGACTCCACTTGATTTATTGAGTGACAGATACGTGATGATGATATTTTTTTTTATAATAAATGAATTTTTCCCTGCCCTCTAACAATCGACTTGTACCTGAGGGCCACCAGCCACCTCCACACATTATTTTGGAGTAGGTATACTATTTGTGTATCATACTGACAACATTGTTCCATCCCCTGTTTCATCACAGCTGAGCATCACGCGCGACCCAACACAGTATACTCACTATGCGACTCATAATATGTCTGAACTCACTTCTGTAACTCTTTAACCAGCATTATCTGATATATCACAACTGTCAATAAATAACACTTCCTTGATTTTCTATGACAGACCGCAAAAATTGGCTATGTCAGTCACCTGAGGGCGCACCAGCGACGCTCTCCGCATTGATTAGCAGTCGCTGAGGCCGAATACGGCTAGGAGAAGATGATAATGACACAGTTAAAATTGCGAGTAACTTATTTTACGTTAAAAGTTAATCCTTCTCGGCATAACCTGGTAATGAAATCATAGCAACTATGCGTGATCGGAAGTCAGACCTAAAGTACACTAGTGGTCTTGAGATAAGTTGCTGGTAACCAAACAATAATGAAGTCAACATCAATTAGATCCATCGAATTGCTGTCAGATCTCTCATTGACAATAACCGCCGAAATAAAAGTGAATCAGCACAAAAGCCTACTGCCACATACTAATAATACAAAAAACAAGTGAATTCCCAGGATGCTACCATTTATTTGATCTCAATAATATGGTAGAATAGATATGAGCAACGTATACCGATTTCAGTAATTTATTCGGTATAAATGTACCTATAAACAAATACACTGATGCAATCAGAACGCAACTTGAGAATAACATCATACTGTCTAAAACTTCCTCCTCCTGACAACAAGAAAAATATAGGAAAACCACAGATTGCTCCCAAAGGTTATTATTTGTGTCTGCAGCTTATAGTCTCCTAAGTTCGTACACCCTTGAACCTCTGAATGAATCCGATTCACCAGAAAACATTTACTTAGGTCATGTTTTCAATAAAAAAGTAACCATCAAATATAGTACCTGAAAGAACAGGCTTTGCTCTTTGTTTTTTCCAAAGAACGGGAGTTGATTCTTTTCACCTCCGTAAACCCGTGTAGTAAATAAATTGCATTGAAATCTGATGCGCTGTTTACGACAATCCATTGACAATCAAATAAATATACCAATGCTGCTCATTGAATAGTTTAGAATAATTATATTTTGTATATAATCCCATAATTTGTCATTGAGTCAGTAAAAAATACAAATGCTATACATATTTTTTGCATTTATAAGGTCCAAACCAGCCACGAATGTACTTTTACCTACTTTAGTATGATACCAATAAATATTTTTGATTTTGATTGAGAGCCGTACCCATTACCCTATTTATCGTAAGATGACATTAAAATGTACTACTTATGGAAGGTTAATTCCTTATGATGTCTAAAAGGTCTTAAATGTTTGCACCACACTAAACATTGATGAATGGTATGGTTCTGTTATATAACTTGGTTTTAACTGTAACCTTTGCATAAGGAGCACCTCTGACATAATACAGTGATAGTTTGCTGTAAGTATGTTTTCTGAAAAGTCGGAAACTTTTAAACCGATTAAGGCTTGGCATCTCAAATTTTGGTAAAAATGAGTTGTTTAGTAACCAGTTTATACCTTATAACGTAACAATTTTCGTGTTGGAAAATAGATATCATAATCTGCAAGATATAAGAAGTGACATTGTTTTCGTAGCAATCCATTTTAACATAAGAAAGTGGAGAAAAATAAATCTAAAGTCAACCCTATTTTTTCACTTGTAACCAGTTTACTGCTCCATTTTTTATCAGAAAGAGATGAAATTTAATAATCTTCTTCATAAAGTAATGAACTATAACTTAATTTTCTTACTTTCTTAAATTTCGTCTCGTTTCTAAAATATTCCGAAAAACATGATATCCGCGCTTTCGAACACGCACTTCCATCTCGCTCACGCTCACGCTCAGTGAGAGGGAGAGAAGACCATGAACGTGCGGGGCCTTAAGACAGGATTTTAATAATGTTAATCTCTTTCTCGTGGATGGTTTTAAAAATCTTTAGATTAACTTTATGAACAGTTATCTGTTTTTGAGTAAATCATGCACATGCTACATTTAATATTGGTTTAGCAGAAAGTTGGGGCAAATAAAGTGTTAAACAGATGAAGACTGGCTTAGATCCCAGCATGCTCCACCATGTCGCGAAGCCACTTCTGGTCACTCTCATGGCCGCGAATGAGAACCTATAGCACTTAAGCTAAGACCCGTATTAGCATATATGCAACTATAAACATACCCTTACAACTTGCGGAATCCTTTATATATCTGACATAGGGGCTGCCGCCTCGTGCGTGCCAGCTCCCTATGACGTGTGGGGACTTTCGTCCCCAAGAATGTCCTCCAACCTCCCCTTCTAGACATCCCTTACCACCATTGATACTGTCCCAATTCACACGCTATTGTTCCAGTTACCCGGGTGCACCCTTGACTGATGATGATATGGCCTGAAGCCGAGACTACCGAACTACCCTGTTGTTACACTTGTAACTAATCCTCTAACACTAAAGAACTCCACAACTAAGAACTGTGATGTGTGTCCTACAGGTCACGTACATGCGCGACCTGTAGGAAAACCTTATTCATCTACATGATATAGGTACCAATACGCCTCCCAAAGAGAATGAGACCTGTGGACGCACATAAATACATCGCATCATAAACAATCATCGTCCGATCTGTGAAAGCAAATGAACACACGTGTAAATGATACCCAATCGTTACAATATCATAGGACGCATCGAAAGTGATTATGGAAAGAGCTCACCCTGGTTTTCCTCCAAATCAACCACTACAAACCGCACTTAACTGTTCGTTCCCAATATAGCCGTTCGGAACTCTGACAGCCCGCCTACCCGTCAACCTTGTTATAAAAATGATTCCTTGTAGGTGTTGCTACATAAGATAAATCGGCTGTTTGAGACATAATTATAAACACCAATGTAAATACTATCGTGAATCATGACCATTCACGACAGCTTAAGCCTAAAAAGGGGCTTTCCAGTCCTTGAATTAAACAGCGTCCAATTTTGATCTTCACGTATTTATAAATATCTTTAAAATAGCAAAAATGGGTTGCAGCGTGATGTTCCGAGTAGGTAGGTACTTCCATATTTTCGGCAAGCGAAGCGTTCGATTTTTATTTAACACGCGGTAATTGCAAGTTTATGGCTAGGTGCGACATAAAAAACATTATCTACAAAATGCGCATCATTTACATTTGCGTGCGAGTGTTTTTGAAATCATTTCCCATTCACAATCCGCATTAGGCCGATCCCAATGGTCATTATGGGAAACGTGTTGGTAATGCTTAGCGCTGAACAAACGGTCGATTGGAATACTCAAGGGTTCAGATATCGATGATACCTATTGGTGGCAATTGGTAAGAGAAAGCTGTTTCCGCGAATTTGTTTGCGTAGAACTTTTCCATAGCATTATCATAAAAAAAAACATCGCATTAACGACTCTCCAAGCTGGGATGAGTGGAAGTTAAGGGCAAGGCTTTTGCCCAGCATTCGCACACTCCAGAGGCTTAGAGTGGATTGCACCAAGTTCAGCAAACCGTCTGTAATAGAATAGAATAGAATAACAAATATTCAGGTAACATATTGGTATACGACCTCTTTGGTAGTGTAGTAGTCTACTTAGTTGGTAGTGACCCTGCCTACGAAGCCGGAGGTCCCGGGTTCGAATCCCGGCAAGGGCATTTATTTGTGTGATGAGCACGAATATTTGTTCCTGAGTCATGGATGTTTTCTATGTATTTAAGTATTAATTTATCTATATAAGTATGTTTATCGTCGTCTAGTACCCATAGTACAAGCTTTGCTTAGCTTGGGACTAGGTCGATTTGTGTAAGATTGTTCCCAAATATTTATTTTATTTTTATTATACCATAAGTTAAAAAATGTAATCGTAATCATAAGCGGTGTTCGTTTTAATCTGAATATATGGAAACCTTGACAAGTTTCTATGGAATGACAGCTGCCGGCGTTTTTAAACGTTGATTGGTCTGTAATCATAAGTTGGTGTAACCCGCCCTTAGAAAAAAAATTTATACCAACGGTGAACTTTTTCTAAGCAAAAATAAGAAGAAAATGCGAGGTCAATTAGCAACCCCCTACATTTACGCAGTAATTTACCACCACGTACACCAGTTACACCAGTAATGTTATGTGGATAGTTGGGTTAGCCAGCATTTCACACAAACAGACAATTTTATGTTTACGTTTTGAAGAAAAAAGGGTCTACGTTTTAAGAGGAGTCTTTAGAGTTACTTCACTTTCTTCGGTTTATTCGATAGTTACAGTGGTCATAAGTATATTTATTTATCGTTACATTTCAATTACTCAGGATCATCTCCAGAACAATGTATTATGTTACAGCTCCCTAGTATGGCGCTGTGTTGGGAGTGAGGGACCTGCATGTCTCTATCTGCCAACAAATGAATAAAGGGTCCGCAACGCGCTTGTGATTCTTCTGGAGTCACAAGTGTCCATAGGCGACGGTACCTGCTTAACATCAGGCAGGCCGTAAGCTGGTTTGCCACCGTCAATGTATAAAAAAAAAATTGTCAATTTTGCCACGGGCGGTAGGTATTAATATAGGTATACCGCGACCTTTTTTAAGTGACTATAAAGGAGTTTTGAATCAGTCACCCAGCGTTCTGGCTTGGGCACGACTCACACGGCATCCCTATATACACCAATAAAATAGACAGTAACTATTACTAGGATTCGGTTAACGCGATCACTCATTATCTCATTAAATACATTTATATTTTATTTTTTTTTTTTTTTTTTTTCTCTCTTTAAATATTTATTTTTTTTTAAATTTTATTAAGCTAAATTTACATAGGTACAATTAATCTGCCAAACCACAATGCGGTTTGTTGGCAAACAACGCTCCTAATTGATTTTACATTTTATTAGCTAAAAGCTGTATGAATAGTAATATATATGTACGGTATTACTTATGCTAGATACAATTAAAGGAATCTATAAAGTTACTTAAGATAGCTAAATTTCATTTTTTAATGTATTTAATAAGACGTCGCTTACTTTCTTCTTAAACAATTGTTTTGTGACAGTTGCACTCTTTGTCTCGGACGGCAGGTCGTTATATATTTTCGGAACTAGGTACTTTCTATGTCTTTGGCCATAATAATTAGTAAACCTAGGCAATATTAGTTTATCTCTGTCTCTGTTTCTAACAAGCCTTTGAGCACCAATAGGTTGTTTAAACTCGTCGTTACTAAATTGTTCCACAGCCAACAACAACATTACTTTTTTATGGACTGGCAATATTTTACATTCTAAGAAAAGCTGTTCGTAGGTGTTATTTTTACATTCTATTTTTGTTTTCTTATCAACCATTAGTTTCATGAATCGTATCTGTAACGCTTTTATTTTGTCTAAGTAAGTCTTAAATGTCCGACCATAGCTTGTCAATCCATAGGATAAAAGTGAGTCTACGAGCGCATAGTACACTGTATACATAGTAGCCTTGTCTAGTACAAAATTCCTTGTCGTATTCGACGACGGTGGACCTTACAATTTTCTCTGATGAGCACGTATATGGCTCGCAAAGCCAAACTTAGTTTTAGATGTTCGGTCACATTGTGTGCAGTAAAGGGTCATTGTAAGTGTGGATAGGTGAGAGTACCAAAAGCGCCATTTACGGAAGTGGCGGAGCGCCCATATAAGCCGATTCCCACCAAAAATGTATTTTTAGGCAAGCCTTTAAGGACCAAAAGCAAATAAGATGGTCATACTGAACAACTTTTCCCAAGAGACCGGCCACAAAATCGCAAAAAAAAAAAATCAGCTGTTCTATACATTAACTCTCAATTAACTCACAGTAAACTCACATTTAACTCGTAATTGGCTCTAATTTTTTTGCGATTTCGTGGGTGGTCCCATGGGAAAAGTTGTTCAGTATCTTCTTCCTCTTTCCTTGTCCTGTTCCCATTATTTGGGGTCGCCTCTCCTAGTTATTTTTCGCCAGGATTGTCGGTCCTGGGTCGTCTCTGATTGGATTTGGGCTTCTTGCATATCCCTCCTTACAGTAGCCATCCATGTCAGTCGGGGTCTTCCTCGTCTCTTAGGCGGGGGGAAAATATTTAGCAACTTTCGAGCCATGTGTTCAGGGTCTCGGCGCATAACATGCCCTTACCATCTAAGTCGTCCCTCTGGTTATCTTTTCGGGAATAGGTCTTACTAAAAGTTGTTCAGTATGACCATCTTATTCGCTTTTGGTCTTCTTGATCGACGACCCCGAAATCACCCTGTATACTCTAAACTCTGTCATATCTTTTTTTGTTCCGGGTTGCCCATCGAACATTTTCACGCGCCGCCACTGCTATGCATATAGTTGCTTAGGTAGGTACATTATTTAAAACAACATGTGTTCAAATGTGCAGTTTTCTCGTTTAATACCATTGAACAGTATCCCAATGTTTTGCCTGAAAATTACTCGAGCATTAGATGACGAAATTGAAGAAGATATGTATAAATCGCGCGGGATCCTTGAAATTGTCAACCAGTTGCCTAGGCCACTATTTCTCGTGTACAAATCTGTCTACGACATCATGAATGATATTGCGGCTTCCCTTTCATATTACTCAAAGTTATGATGAATATTGCAGACAGTCGTTTGTGCGTAGATATGTCTTCAACAAGCGCTGTTTCTGAGAGTCTCGTCTGTGAACTGTTTGTGGATTTTTATAATCATTTTTACACGTATCATGTTCATGTCCTGTGATATTAAAAGAGCAACATTTTAAAATTTGTTTGTGTTTCTCAATCTTAATTACACATTGCCATGAAGTAAAACTGGCATAAAAAACAGCAAAAAATAGACGTTAAATATAGATGTACAGTCGCCATCACATACATAGGTACACTATAGGTGTTCAAAAATATCGGCACATGCACCCTAATGCCTTGAAAATAAAGGTGTGTTCCGATGTTTGTGACGTGCTTGTTTGCTCCGATGTATGTGATGGCGACTGTACCAACTTTTAATTTTAAGGACATTGTACGCCTTGTTGGCAGGTTATAATGCACTATAAATCATATAAGATGTGTAATACAGATGTGTATTACTAACATATACCCAACAATAAAGATTTTGAGTTTGAGTTTGAGTAGTATTTATAGTGTAGTACCTATTTTGTATAGCAGCTACCTGAATACAATACACGAAGGTTGCGAATTTACTGTCAATTTACATTACACCTAAGCCGAGTCATGAAATATAAATCAAACCAAAAATGGGCTTCCTTAGTGTTTTAAGAGAAATTAAAAGAATAGCGTCACGTAAGAATTCTCGTGGAATATTCCTTTTCAGGGTGCCATTTTCAATGTGGAATTTTTCCGTATATGTACCATCACCAACCGGGATTGTTGATCCACTTACCCATGTTTCTAATTTCGCCAGTCAGTCGGTGACATCGGTTATTGAATACACGGCTAAATTACGAGTAATGGCAAGTGGCTCAACAATCCCGGTTCCTGACTCCATCCGTCCGGTTCCTGACGCCATCCGTCCGCATTTGACCTGGTTGTGTACGACGTACTATGGGACAAGTTAGCGAAAACGGGTTTACCAAGTGAGTGTGTCGATTTGTTAAAGTACTGGTACAACAGCCAGGTCAATTGTGTGAGATGGGCAGGTGAAGACTCAGACGAGTATAGTTTGAAATGTGGCGTACGTCAGGGTGGACTAACATCTCCCGTGTTGTTCAACCTATATGTAAATGAGTTGATTGAGGGGCTCAGCAATGCACATGTCGGATGTCATATAGATAAAACATGTTTCAACAACATCAGTTATGCAGACGACATGGTATTGCTGGGTCCGTCGAGTGACTCGTTGAGGCAACTCATTTCTATATGTGAGGGGTATGCTAAGGAGCATGTTCTTAGGTATAACACTAGCAAGAGCGAGTTCGTCCTCTTCAAAGCCAGCAAATATAACCCTGGAACAATACCTACGATCATGCCCATGAAGAGAGTTGAGAGGTTTAAATACTTGGGGCATATCCTTACAGAAGACCTAAAGGACGACCTGGATCTGGAGAGGGAGAGAAGGGCGATGGCGGTGCGTGGCAACATGCTTGCCCGCAGATTTGCAAGGTGTAATGAACAAGTCAAATTGACGCTTTTCAAAGCCTACTGTCAGACGTTCTACACCTGCAGTCTGTGGGTAAGTTTTACGCAGTGGACATACAACGCCCTAAGAGTCCAATACAACAATATTTTGAGGATGCTGTTGCGGATGCCGAAGCACTGTAGTGCGTCCAACATGTTTGCCGAAGCGCGAACTGATGATTTTTTCGCAATAAGACGCAATCTCTACTCAAGACTCAGGCGAGTGCGTGGCAGCGGTAATGGCCTCCTCAGGGTATTGTCGGAGAGTATGGACTGCCCCATATTTAAATACTGGGTCGAAGTGGCCATCGGCAGGGCCAAATAGGATGGGACTGCGAACGATCACCGGACGCCTTTGCCGTGTTGGTTCGCATTTAGGTACACCTCATTTAATTTAATTTTCTATTTTACTTGTATTTTTATTTTTGATTGCTTTTGATGTATGTACTAACATAGTTATTAAGTCTAAATTTGTTACTAACATACTATGGACCAGTGGTCTGAAATAAAGGTTTTTATTTTATTATTTATTTTATTTAGCGCAGCGAGCCTTACTTCTAGTCGGTAGGTTATAGGTCGTACGCGGGCTGGGTTTCCGCAACTCGACGTCATAATGGGCCTATTTTGCGTAAACTTCTAGTAGGTAACAATCTTTGTGTGGCAGCCTGAACACTTTCAAAGGAGGATATTCTAACAGAAAATTACTTTGAGTGTTATTGTAACACCAACACCGTATGAGAAAGCAAAGTTTTGTCGCTACTTACCCGTACCTCTAAATGCCTGCCAAGTTGTTTAATAATTAATGAGTGAGATGTTTGTTTTCTTTTAGATGACATAAAGATGTTTTTGTATTTGTTAGCGGAAAAAGCTTTCAGTTCTTCTTTACCGAATTACGTATTTTACCGTCTTTTATGGTATTTTCGAAGGCATTGAATTAAATGAAACCCATTCATACATTCCATTAAAATAATATAACTTTTTCAATATCGTTTATTAAAAAAGTAAAATTGTAATGTATATTTACGTTTACGCACGAATTTACGTTTCCCTCAAAATTACGATATTATCCAAATTGTAATTTGCCTGATGGCTATCATTTTGCTTGGATAATTCCAGGTACCATCTAGACGACCACTAAGATCAAGGTAGTCTGAGGCTCAGCCAACTTAAAAATCGCATTATATAACTTCATTATCTTCTGCACACTGCCTTATTGTCTTAAAACAAAAGCCACAACGTTCAAAATTAAACCCAGTTCAACGAAAAAGCCCGGCTTTTTCAGAAAACTGCACTTACATGCACCATAAATAAAAATGACCCCTAAGCCCCCCAATTTAGGTGAACCATAGCTCACGTGCATAAAAGTCTTGCGGCCAGATTGCATGGCTCATAACAGATAAACGGTTGTTGTAATTTAGACCCATCCCTTGGTAGCCATCAAAGAAAGTACACAGATAAGGCACAGTAAGAATAAAGGCCGAAACGCACAGACAGCGGTGGTGGCGCGGTGCGGTGCGGCGCGGAGGCGGTACCGGTTGTAATGTTCGAGCTAATATGAAAGGATCCCGACAGAATGGCGCGCCGCCACCGCTTTCAGTGCGTTTCCAGCTATAAAGGTATTTATTTGGATGGAAGTGTTATGACATCCAATTTATATCACCAGATTTTAATTTATGAAATGCCGGGTGTGAAACAATTTTTGTTATAAATGTTATAACAATTTGCTGTTCATTTAATTACTATAAGGTAGGTAACTCTTTTTAAGCATTAGCACCATTTTTTTAGGATTTCATTGGACTCCTAGAAGTTAGCAGATTAGCCAGATTTGATGGCTTACACCGGGTCAAATGAGGTATTTGCCCCGGTGTTAAGTGTCAATTCAACCATCGATGCATTTCGTTCATAATAATTACTAGCTTCTGCCCGCGACTCCGTCCGCGTGAAACTCGTCTATATCGTACGTCCATGCAAACTTTCACCCCCGTCAAAAAATTATAGGGGTGTATTTTTTCAAAACGCAAAAAGAGTTTTTTTTTGTATTCTGCAGGTCGATCACGTAAAGTATTGTACGAACTTCGTGACAGTTAAATTGTACCGACGTGCGTTCGGAACGTTACGTGATTACCCTTCTGATAAGGAATCTTTTCATAAAGTTTTAATTTTGTAGCTCAAAAAAAGAGTTTCCCCCATACAAACTTTGCACCCCTATTTAACCCGCTTACGGGTGGCTTTTCCAAAACCCTCAAATTTAATGGGATAAGGTGTCCATACACAAAGTTTCAAGTCTCACTTAAAATTTTGCTCCATAACCATACAAAATTTCAACCCCCTTTTAGCCACCTGCGGGTGGAATTTTCAAAAATACCTTCTGTGTAGGTACTTACGTTGTATAAACTAACTATTGTGAAAAAACCGGCCAAGTGCGGGTCGGACTGGTGACAGACAGACGGACGGACGGACGGACGGACGGAGTCTTAGTAATAGGGTCCCGTTTTACTCTTTGAGTACGGAACCCTAAAAATCAGCTTCCTAGGTTCAACGGTTTGGGCTGGGCGTTGATTTAAGTGAGTGAGTCAGTCAGTCAGCCAGGACTTTTACATTTATATATTTAGATGTTTTTTTTTCAAGAAATAATTATGCTTCTTTGTTTCTTTGTTTGCACTGCAATGTACTATGCAATATGCCGAAGTTAACAAAAATTCCCGGAAACACCGTGTATAGTACACGTAGCTTTAAAAATGCGAATCACGTTTAATACATTAAAAATGCGCTTGAAATTGGACTCCTGTTAAAATAAAGTCTACTGTAACAACCTCCCCCGTGGAAAATCTACAGGGTGAAACAAAAGAGGTCCCTCAGGATAGGTTTGAAGCGCACCGATATTTTGTAATAAACTTTGATGAAAAAACCTATACAGATAACGTCCAGTACTGCTAGCGGCTACTGCACGATATTCTTAATTGGATCTGCGGGAAGTTAGTTGCTAAGATTGTGGAAAAGCGGTAAAAAGGAAAAAACAAAGGCAAATGTTGTAAAATAACATTAACAGATCTTCTTGCAGACGGACTGACATGTTACTTTTGATTTAGAATGTAAAATAGACTGGTATCCTCTTTTTTTAACCGACTTCAAAAAAAGGAGGAGGTTCTCAATTCGGATGTATTTTTTTTTATTTTTTTTATTTTTAATGTTTGTTACCTCAGAACTCCGTCATTTATGAACCGATTCGTATATTTTTTTTTAACTGAAAGTATATGCTTCCAGATTGGTCTCATTGTTTCCAAAACCCCAGTTGGATGATGGGAACCATGAGGAATTGAGGGAACTCCTCAAATATATTAGGCACGCGTGTAGTAATTTCGGTATTTTCTATTATAACTCGTGTATTTACACCCGGAAATCATAAATTTGGTGAAGTGGAAGTGATGATGAAGACCACAGATGGCTTGTGGAACTTCTCAATGATGTACTTCAAACTATATAAGTACGTCACAGATTCTGATATTATTCCGTTGAAATAGCAAACAATGAAGTGCCAAAGGTAATTCTGAGATCCTTGAGGAATCGACGGAAGTCCTCAAATATTATCGGCCCACATACAGCGATTTGGTTTATTGGTCTAAAAATCAACGCTTTTGTTCTCGAAAATCAGTTCATGTGGTAAATTGGAAAAAAAATGTGGAAATATTAATGTGGCTTGGCGGAGTACTGAATTGAAGTCGGTTAAAACTTTTTTTTGAAAGTAAATTATTGTATGTTACATTTATAGCGGCATTATTCTATAAATTTTGACATGAAGATAGTGTTATTAATTATATTAGGCTCTTCCTTTCATTTAAATTGTTTTTACGGGTTGTTGGTAGCTTTTGGACTATGATGTCGATAAATCTGAATGTTTTAATCACCTCCAGATGTGTAGTTTAAGTGATGGAAGTGCTGGGGACCAAAAATGGAATATTTTTAGACTGAAATCTGAGGTCTTAGATTTATTTTGCGAAAATAAACCGTAAACTCATTACCAATCCCTAAAACCATAAAATAACTCATTAAAACTCATTTAACTTTCTGTACGTAACGGCATTAACTAATGAATTATTGTTGCGAAGTTTCGCTCACTTTTAACGGGAAAGCTAAGCTGGCGGAGGGGACTAAATTAGCACATTTTATAGTAGACTTTATCCGTCTCATTTTGTATGCAAATCCTTAGAGAACGTCTCAGCTCGGCCTCAAAAGCCTGACTTCAGCTGATTTATTTTCGGACTTTGAAAAAATAAACAATTTTACGGTGTTAAGTGGCCGCTTGTTGTAATTGAAAACAATATTTTCTTTGCGAGTTTTATTTTTAACTTTGGCTGAGTTTTATAGTATTCCATTGAGACGCAATGTAACATGACTCAGGGAGTTTTTAATTCTTGACTTACTTCGAAAACAGCATAACTTGTTGAACAACCGAGCGAAACGATCGAAGCTCTCCGTTTCAGTTTGGACAAATATGATTTCGTATGTCTGGATGCCCCGCTGTGCGGCTTTTGTATTCTACAGGTTCAATAATTAAATGCATTTTTTGTCGATACACTGTTTGATTATTTTTAACATTAAATATGAGATGATGACGTCGTCCAAGAAAATTACGTACAAGTATGCAAAACTATACAAAACTAAACAAAAAAATATAAAGCTTATTATGCATTCAAACTACGTATGCCTTTAAACTACGTACATACTATCCGTAGTCATTTCTGGCATTTTAAGTACTTAAGTAAGTTATGGTTTAGATTTCCATGAACCCCGGTACTTCATAAAGAGATCTAACAGAAATTACCTACTGACTTAGATTTAGATTGATCTTATGTAAGCATAACTTCAATCAGTCTCGTCCAATATTTGTACACTAGCCGATTATTTCCCGACCTCAGTTTACTTTCAACAAACAGTTTTCTATAAAGAGAGACTAAGCTATACCCAAGGAGCACTCATGACCTAGAACTTCGATTAACACTTATGAAGTTCTTAAACGTGATTTCAAAGTAGTTCACACGATATAGGTTGAATGCTGCATGAATTGTAAAATTCTAAAAAAGTCTATGCTGCCTGACTAACAACTGTTACGAGCCACAATTTAAGCAAAATAAGTTATTAGTAGTTTAGTTAATTCTTTTAGTTATGTTTATTATTTTAAAATTCAAAATTTCCTTTGTTATCATTTTTGCTTTTATGTATATACCCACCTATGTGTAATACCTATGGATGAATGTCTGAAATAAATTGCTATTTATTTATTATTTATTATAAGGATATTTGATGTTGCCTTCTAGGAAACAAAATGAATAAATTTTGACTGATTATTTTGTTGTCTGTCAGGAGCCAAAAGAGAATACCTAACATTTTCTCGATCGAATAAAACTACAAGGTTGGGTCTCTATTGTCCTTTTTCACCTCAGCCAACGTAAACAATCTTTATTAAATGACATAATCTAGTCAGAACGACGGTATTTTACCACAAATAAAATATCAATATATCATAGAAGCAAATAGGAATAAAACTAAGCCGTTCCCAAAACTGTGTTGAATCTCATTTTTTGTGCGCTGAAACCATAAATATGGGAAGGGGTGTGGTTTGCAAGGATCGAGTCATATACCCTTAACTATATTAAATGCTGTCTAAGCACAGTACTAAATACTCGCACCGTTCCTAATTTTGGATTATCAGTAGTAATTTGTACATTGCCCGTAGAACCGATGGCCATTGGGGCGGCAAGGTTCTCGAGTGGCGACCACGTACCGGAAGGCGCGGCGTGGGCAGCCCCCCCCCACAAGGTGGACGATGACCTGTTAAAGGCGGCGCGAGTCCGCTGGACACGGGTGGCGCAGGACCGGTCACTTTGGCACTCTTTGGGGGAGGCCTATAAGGATCTTTCGGCTGATATGATGATGATGATGAATAGTTATCCTACATTGCAAAATTACCACATCCGCATCCGCATAACGACTACATTACAAATGGCCCCCTTCGCATTAATCGCTTAAGGACTTCAGCTCAATATGATTAGATCGTAAACATACCACTTCGCTTAGCGGCTATATCTCAAAAAACCGGTCAAGTGCGAGCCAGACTCACGCACCGAGGGTTCTGGACCACCCCGTACAAAAGAAAAAAGTCCACTGTAAACTGACGCTCACTAAGTATGTATTCACATACTTAGTGCGTGCCAGTTTATACTGGACATTCAGTGATGTAACTAAAAATTTACGGTTTTCCTTTATTTGTGCTATAAGACATTGCTTCTTACCAAATTGCAAGACTCTTGAGTTCACGGAAAGTACCCTGTAGGTTTTGATTCCCTTGCGAGTTTCGAAAATTTGCAGAAATTTTCGGCATAAACGACTGTATCTTTTGATTGCGTTGGCTTAGAAGTTTGATTTTTTCACAGCTTCAAGGGACAGTAGATTTGAGTATTTGATATAAATTTCAGCTTGACAGACCCTTTTTCTCAGGAACCTTTCGAGGTACAGAGCCTTAAAAATGGTGCGTCGCAGAAAGTTGAAATAGCTAACTGGTCATACACACCACACAGTGTTAAAAACCATTAACTTTGACGATGCCACAGGAAAGACGCGAACCTAAATCTGTGTATGGCCCAAATGACTACATTTTAATATGACAAGCTCGAGGAAAGACCACATTCCTTCAATGCCCCTAATTTTCTTTCAATCAGAACTTAAAGTCAAACCAATCCCCGCGCAAGAGGGCGTTACTGTTGCATCACCGCCATCAGTCCCGTCTGACAGGGCGATTTCCAGTGATGGATGTTTGATTCCGGGACTGTGTAGTAGGGAATACTTTTATTACGTATTAGGTTTCTGCCGTAGTTTTTCTGCAGAAGCGTGCATTTTTCGGGATATTAAATGAGCATATTGATGACCGCTTTAGCCCACTTGCCAACTAGGCTAAAGTGGTCTCAGACTGGTGCAGGTAGGGGTGCTACCAACTAGTAGTTAAGCTACTGGTTCTAGCTCATTACTGCAGAGGTAGATGACGGACGAGCTTAGTGAGGCTGGCAATCCCTTTTCACGCCGAGGTACGTATAGTGCTATTCTCAAACATGCTACGAAACATTAAAATATACCAAGTTTTTTTAAATGGCTGAACGCTGCGATGTTAAATTGGGTCACGAATTGATGCTGTAACAAAAGAAGGTTGCTTTGCAATGCAATTCCGTTACGGATCTCTCGTCTCGCCGCGCCCGAAACGTGGTACTTTGAAGCCTATTATAAAGAACACAACGTCAATAATTAATTGCATGTTTGAGAAAAAAAAAAGTTTTATAATTTCCTAGCGCCGCCCCGGCTCCGCACGGGTGCAATGCTGATAGTAAATGTATAAGTATTATACATATACCCTTTCTCTTGAATCACTCTATCTATTAAAAAAAACCGCATCAAAACCCGTTGCGTAATTTTAAAGATCTAAGCATATATAGGGACAGACATACAGCGGGAAGCGACTTTGTTTTTAACCGACTTCAAAAAAAAGGAGGAGGTTCTCAATTCGGTTGTATTTTTTTAATGTGTGTTACCTCAGAACTCCGTCATTTATGCACTGATTCGTACCATTCTTTTTTTAATTGAAAGTATATGCTTCCAGGTTGGTTCCATTGTTTTCAAAACTCCAGTTGAATGATGGGAACTATGAGGAATTGAGGGAACTCCTCAAATATATAAGGCACGCGTGTAGTAATTTCGGTGTTTTCTATTATAACTCGTGTATTTACATCCAGAAATCATAAATTTGGTGAAGTGGAAGTGATGATGAAGACCACAGATGGCTTGTGGAACTTGTCAATGATGTACTTCAAACTATAAAAGTACGTCACCGATTCTGATATCATTCAGTTGAAATAGCAAACAAAAAAGTGCCAAAGGTGATTCTGAGATCCTTGAGGAATTGACGGAAGTCCTTAAATATTATCCGCCCATATACAGCGATTTGGTTTTTTTCTCTAATAATTAAAAATCAACGTATTTGCTCTCGGAAATCAGTTCATGTGGTAAATTGGAAATTAAATGTGGTAATGTTCATGTGGCTTGGCGGAGTACTGAATTGAAGTCGGTTAAAACTTTGTTTTTAAAGTAAATTATATACTATGTAGTGATAAGTATAGTTACCTACCTAAAAGCAGATCGTTTAACTCAGTCCTCAGGCGCGCGGGAGCGTGAGTAGGACGATAACGGGGGATATAGGTACTTCAGATGGGATTGAATTCAGAAAGATTTAATAACACGATTAACTATCATGACGGCGCGGCGCTGCTAACACACCTAAAAACTGCCTCCAGCAGACAGGGCACTCGGTTCGGAGGCGACATAATAACACCACTACTCGCTTTGTGGGTATTTTGTGTTAAGTTCCCGGTAATGACTAATGAGTTAAAAAAAAAAAAGACTTATGAGAGACTGACCCAAGTCTCACCTGATGGTAAGCGACGACAGAGCCTAAGATGAAGCTCTGGTTCATGGCACTGTGTTTGATAGTGTAAGAGCCAGCATTTGTCTCTAGTTAGTTATAACCACAGATGTATGAATATAAGGAGATCGGACATGGCGGCCGATTTGTATAGAGTGAGCCTGTCGCAAGTACATTAACCCACACAACGCCCAAGTAATTGACAAGACAAAGCATGCACACATCTAAAACACACACTCTTGTATACCTACACGCTTATTTGACAATAAACGCGCATCATATCAGGCATTTTGGGAAAACACGTAATATTCTCTGCGATCAGCACGCGTGCACAGTATGGCAGTGTATGCCCATTGAGCATACAGCTGCGACACGGCCGCCGGCGGCTTGTCCTCTCTCTAGTATTCTATGCTCTGAGGTTATAACACAACGAATCCTCAAATCAAGTCGGTCAGAAGCTCGCTTGTGATTCTTCTGTTGTCGCCAGTGTCCATGGCGACGGTGTCTGTTTACCATCAGGAATACCGTATGATTGTACAGTCACGGAATGAAAAGGTTGACCACCTTAAGATCTGTTTTTTCTTGCTTAGTACTCGTATAACCCCGGATTCACAACACTTCAGGGGCTGCACCCCTGACTTACTCCGCATGATGATGTAATATAAAATAAGTAATAAGTGGTGAACGGTGTTGGCCACACATATTGTATTTATTTATAAGGCTAATAATTTAAGACTCCCTTGTAGTGGCTGTTTGTTTACCTAAATAAAAAATAAAAAATAATAAGTTATCAGTATCTGCTTTATCGACCGAGTATATGAGACATTCCGTTATAAGAAATTTCATTTCACTACATGGCCCACAGATACGTCCACTATGAGAATTAACCTCTTTGCATTTTGGAAAGGCGAGTTGAAATTAAAAACAAAACGAATACAAGAAATAGCAATGATGACATTGACAGGAACTGTTTTTCACATTTTATAGTTTTAATCATTAATATAAGCGAAGAGGATTTGCATCTAACTTGACACAACGTAATGGCAAGATATGAAATGGTTTTAGTTCAACTGTTAATAGTCAAGGAACATTCGTCTGAGTTACATTTAACTTTGTTGTCAAACAGTTAAACATAATTTTCAATACAACACTCGTCTGTGACACAGTTTAAAAAGGTAACATGTGCTTGCAACGCGTAAATGAAGTTACCTATTTGAAAACTGGTCAACCTATTCATTCCGCGACTGTACGCCACCGTCGCATTATTAAAATATGGTGTTACGTTGGACCACTTTTGATACGGAACACTAAAAAGACACAAACACAAAACCTCTTTATTTCTACTCGGTTAAAAATATGAATCCCCTCTGACGGAGCTATCCCAACAGCAAGTAAATCACGTGCACCGGTGAGATAGCGCGCAATGCGGCGAATGCACATTTCGACGTATCGGCCTCCATTTGCGTTGTATAACTGTGTTGACGTTTTATTGCGTGGTAAGGCGTGTGGGGTAGTGTTGACGTGCGATATTTATGAGGTTCCGGTTTGTACGTCCACACGGTAGGTACGGCAATATCACGGAACGGCACAATAGATATAATATGAACGGATATATGCCCGTTTTGCGAAGCTATACATGTTGCAATTTAAGTCTAAAGTGATAACACTGGTCAAAAAAGCATTCTTTATTGGTCATGAGCATTAGTGTTGCCAGGTAAGACTTGTAAAATTGTTTGTAGTGGGATTGCGTTCACAGTGTTCAACTACATAAAAATATTTGATAAATTAATGAAAATTGTTTGTTATACATTTTTCGTAATCAGTGTCGGAACTGTACGTAACTTGGAATTATGACGTGTTCAAAGACAGTTTGCAATATTTCTCAGTGAAATAACGATATTTCTAAGCAATTGCTGCAACATTACTACGACGTGAATAGTTGGCGACCACTGTTTTTGCGAGCGTATGAATGGACCATTGGCGTGTAGGAATTCTAAAAACAGAAAAATAAAATGTTCTATAAATACGAACAGAGAATATAATAGTCTGTGTTAAATGAAAAATTATTCGCGAAAAGATTTTGACAACTAGCGCTGCACGGAGCCACAACATATTGTGATAATTAGATTGTTAAAACAATTCCAAATGCACTTATAATTGAGAATATGTGACGTGATAAACAGTCAGATATAATTTTATTCTAATGCAATGATCTAGACCGAGGGCTGTTTAGACAGTTAGTTTTTTTGCGGCAATCAGTTGCCGACAAACGTCGGTTGTCTCGTATCGTAAGTAATGTACTTCCCTTCCGTTAGAGGTTCAATTCTGATAAAAATGTTTCTTAAAGCGCTTTAGATTCAGCAAAGTGAAGCGAACATAGTTTTTGAAACAATATAATGCGTATGTTTATAATAATATGGTTTCAAAAAAATACGAATAGTAATCTTGAGGCTTTTCTGCAGGGAAATCAGTGATTCGAAACACGATTAAGCAATTTTCGCTCGATAGAAAAAAATCACGAACATAGAACATATATTTATTAAAATTCACTTAAAACATTCGTAGCAAATTATGCACAATAGCTAAACATAAATATTAACATTGGTTCTAAAAATCGGCAATATCATTTTTGAGGGAACTTAGTGATTAAAACACGCACTTCCATCTCGCTCACGCTTATACAAATACAAATTATTTATTTCGGACTATAAAATCCATAGTGTTAGTGTTTACAAACTTAGAGCTATGGTAAGTGTTTTATAATTATGCTAAACTAAAATTAAAGACGCCTGGGCACCGGTATTACAGGCGCGTGCAGTTGCACATGACGCTGGAGCAGTGGCGAGTCCCAGCGGTGGGCTAGCATGCTCAGGATACTATTTGGGCTGCCACGACTGCGATTGAGGAGAGACGCACATCGTTTCCTCATGATAGTAAAAAAGCAATCCATGTGCGCCTCCGCGAACATTGTCGACGCACTGCAATACCGTGGCAGCCCGAACATCATCCTGAACGCGTCATTATATTGGACGCGCAACGCGCTGTACGCCCGCTGTGTAAAGTTAGTCCACAGACCGCACGTGTAGAAGGTTTGGCAAAAAGCCCTAAATAAAGTTAACTTGACTTCTCCATCACAGCGTGCGAATCTGCGGGCCAACATGTTACAGCTTATGCTCAGCGAGAGGGAGAGAAAACCATGATACTATAGCGCCTTAAGTCTTCCATAATTTTACGCGTGATTGAATAACGTGCATGCACATATGCAATTTTTTGGTAGTAAGATAGGATAATTGTTTACATTTTTGTATTGATTTGTTGTTAGATACACAATCTTAAGAGCAAGCAAATCAATAGTTCAGCTTATATCACTGGCTCACAAGCACGTCTAGTCTCGCCCTCCAACTTTACGTCATAAACAAGCAACATCTGCTTTGTCTTATTGAGTTTCGAACTCAATATCGACTCCAGTGGCATAAAACTGATGCAGTATAGTTGCCGTCTGCAGCCACGCAAATGGATGAGAATTTTATCATTCAATTTTAACTCTTAGGGTTCTGTGCAGATTAAGAACTACTGGACTATGGATACTTGCAAGCCCAATGGAGTCATTAGAGTATTACCGACCCTTTATTGATGATTATTCGGTGTGTTCACAGTTAGAGACAAATACAAACTCCCCACTATACTATTTATGCATCCTCAGGAGCTCTTTCAACTATTTTTTTTTCATATTTAGCGTCCTAAGTTGGACTCTGTCAACCTTGCTCACCGAGGAACAGAACGCCACCTGAAGGCATAGGTACGGTCATCCTCACAAGGAGATTGACACCTTTGTGACGTGTTGCATTAAATGTCATATAAAACTGCACACTTAGGTGTTCAGCAAATTATGAGGCCGATTGTACTTCCCCAGTTGGTCCGATTAAAATATCAGCGAGATGACTTTCCGCTGTGCCACACCACTTTATTGAATGAGAGATCACGCCAATCACGTCAACAATAAGAAACACCTATTTCTTTAACCATTCACTTATAGATGATGATACTAATGTTGTTGTTAAAAAGCTGTTACTGCTCTAATTTAACTAATCCCCCCCCCCCCCCCCCCCCAGGACGCAACTAGTACTGTTCCTATTTAGAAATTATTAAAGAAATAAGTTTCTGTCAAAAATTTAATTTTGGTACAAGCTTTTACTGCCGACTGTAATTTTCTGCATACCATCATCAACTACTCATTGAGACGATTCTAACGAGCCCAAACTCGATGGGGCTGTGTCGTTTTATTGCGGAGTTCATATGGCCACCTTCCAGCTCCAGCATCAGATAAGCTCCATGTCATCATAATATTGCATTGTCATGCGATATACATATGCTTGCAAAATTTCATCTCAATTGGATAACGGGAAGTGACTGAAAATGGATTGCAAATTTTGACGGGCAACTTACTTACATACATACATACGATATTATTACTTGGATATCCTTTGTAGTCCTAGTGTAGTAGTATCCTACACGTCATTTTGCAGTACATGCATTCCTCCATATCCATTGATATTGCATTGCCGCCATTCCTATTGTCTGTGCCGTGTGTGCCATGCCATGCCGGCAAATATTTATTCCTGTCAAAGGCTCTCGGCTTTAATTTTCAGGTAGTAGTTTAAACCTGGTTTTGAGTGAGGGTATAAATAACTAAACGAGTTACGGATTTGCACGTGGCTACATTACATACATGTGTGCGTGCACTTGGAACTGCTAGTGTGGGTGCATGATGTGCCTGTAACAACGACTATTACCGTGTCACGGCAATGCAAATTAAACCTGCATGTTACAAACGCAGCCACGCATGCAGCCCCGAGAAACGATGAGTTGAACTATCTGTAGGTAACCAGATTTACCTAATCATCGCCAAAAGAACTACGACCGGTAGCGCTGCGAACTGTTGGCATTGAATTTGTTAAGGACATTTTTAGGGTTCCGTACTCAATAAGTAAAACGGGACTCTGTTACTAAGACTCCGCTGTCCGTCTGTCTGTCTCTCTGTCTGTCTGTCCGTCTGTCACCAGCCTGTATCTCAATAACCGTGATAGTTAGACGGTTGAAATTTTCACAGATGATGTATTTCGGTTGCCGCCATAACAACAAATACTAAAAAACAGAATTAAATACCTAAATATATTTTAAAGATAATGGTACGGAACCCTTCGTGCGCGATTCCGACTCGCACTTGTCCGGTTTTTTTTCTAACCTAAGATGTAATAAAACTTAGTGTAATAAATTTCCCTGTAAAACTGTTTAAACAGGTATTCCTTTTCACGCGGGAAAAAGAGGAATTCATGTTATCTTGTACGGGGCTCTAATCTAACGACGAAATATCTTCCATCTATTTATTGACGTATGTTACAGGTACCTACAACTAATATTAGGGTATCCTATAATACGTATATGACTGACAAGCATTGTCATAAAATTATTCTTTATTCATTTGTAAAGCCATGTACATTACTTTAAAATAAAACGTATAATGTAACAGATTTAACCAAAGATTTTACATTCATACTGGACATCATAATTGTGTATTTTTATGTATTGAATTCTTTTTTGCATTAACTCGTAACGTATTAAACAGAGGATCGAATTATAACTAGTAGGTTACATAACCACCTATTGTTCCTACGTTTAGCTCATCACTTGCTATAGTACCTAGTCGACTACAAAGATAAGTATGTTTTTTAATGTTACAAACATATGTACGAGTACGTATATCTTATTACTATCGTAGTAAAGTATATATATACATATTTTTGTAAAGTCGTATGGATACATCTCTTTGTAGTCGACTGTACAATATTCCATTGACGCCAAAATCGTATTGTCCACCATACGTAGGTACGATATCTGCAGTTATGGATTCCACCTATAGTTGCAGTCTAATCGAGTTATGCGGACGTGCCAGCACCCTTGAGGCCGTGCCTTTGCTGAAACAAAGGCGTAACTTGTGTGATGCTCGTAGTTAGATGAGACTTTTTCTAACTAAGTACGAGGATGCATCTTGCGGAGTATTGATATTTGCACTTTATGCTTTTACTGTCTAGAGTCTAGACAAATGATGTTAACTTTGAGGAACTAAGTCGATACATATATTTAGTTTAAAATGTTACACTTGGGATGCCAGTGATATTGGCGGCGGCCATTTTTAACGAACTTCAAAAAAGGAGGAGGTTCTCAATTCGTCTGTATATATATATTTTTTCGTTTTATGTGTGTTTGTGTTACGCGATAACTTGGTAATTTATGAACCGATTTGAAAAAATGTTTCTTTGTTTGGAAGCATATACTTCCAGATTGGTCCCGTTGTCACGAAAATCCAGTTCTGATGATGGGATCCTGGAGAAATCGAGGGAACTCTTCAAATTTTATAGGCAAACTTGAAGCAATTTGGCTACTAAGTCGGTTAAAAGTTTTAAATTAAAACTTTGTTTTTGCTACTAACAATTTAATTCCAATGCCATCTGAATATCGTGCGTCACGCTCAGACCCATTTGGGATATACGCTTACGCAAGATGGACCACTATATATTTACTTGAATGAATATGATGACAAACAAAATTAATGCATGAATATTTTAAAATATATTTTGCGTAAGTACCTACCTACTAACATAAATGTTTCCGACACTCGCATCCTATACTATTAAACGAGCAATATTTGTATATATATATATATATATATATTTGCAATCACGTTCTCGGAAACGGCTCTAACGATTTCGATGAAATTTGAAATGTAGGTGGTTACAGGGGCGAGAAATCGATCTAGATAGGTCTCATGTCCGGGAAAATCCGTTTTCTCCGTATTTTCTCCATTTTCAACCGAGCGGAGCTCGGTCGCCCAGGGACTGGATATAATAGTACAAACGTAGGTACTTACCAATAAGTACATATTCCTTCAAAAAGAGATTCTTGGAGTTCTAAATCCAAATGCAACTAATTGCATCTTTGAAACTCAAAGGACAAAACGTATATCTGGCAAGCAAGTGCAATCTCTCTGACAAATCTTCTAACAACGCCCCCAATCTTCTAAGGAATCTCTTGACCAATAATGTCTTACCAAGGGGTTTATTTTTAATCTATTATTAACCATAATTCTTTGGCCGGTCAAAAGAAATCCTTTACTGAAAGTATTAAGCGAGCAACGCGAAGCATCCACTTCAAAAGGCGCTCGTTTCAAAGAGAAGGGGAAATAATATAATTTTTATTGAAAAAAGGTAAGTATGGAATGTTAGCCAGAGCGAAGTTAGTATATAGCGTCAAAGAGAGATTTCTTGACGACTAGTTAAGAGTAACACGACAAGTTAGGATAAAGACCCACTGGTTAAAAAGGTCAATTGTTACGGTTAAAAACAGATAAATATATACCTAAGTATATGGAGTTTTATTAAAGCTGTCAAGGCTTTGTTGGCACTATACAGGGATGTGACTTGTAATATGAGCAAAAATTAAACAGTAGATTATTAAGCTTATGAATTCAATTAATTCCACTCAATATTTGAAACAATTAATAAACAAAAATCGAAAAAATTCTTCAAAGTAAGTTTACTTGTATTGTTTTACTCTTCTGGAGTGCTATACGTACCTTTTTATTTTAAAAATAGGAAAAAAATGAAATAAAAATTAAAAAAATATCTTTTGAAAACAAAATTGCAGGGACCTCAAAATCTGCATTGACTGCTGTGCTATGATGTCGTGGTGCCAAGATACATTACTTGGAGGTCATAACTTTAGATCAAAATTTCTCCGAATCCAAAAAAAAATAAAATGCTTCTGCAAATGGTCTAAGGAAGCGTTCTTTTGAATATTTGCTCCTATTACAGGCCACACCCCGTATAATATTGATTTGTTTTTCATTCAATTACTATGAGTTATTAGCGTTTTTGATGACTTATTCCGTTTTATATGCATGTGGTGACATATTAATATTTTTTTCTACCCGTCGACTTTTAATCTTTGAATTAAGATTTCGTACACGAAACTAAGATAACATACTTTTTAATCCTGGAGCTCCACGAGCTCGTCACGGAGCTCGTATGGTTTCATAAGATAACCGCCAGCAGTCATCTTATGAATCCAGGAGCTGTATAAGATAACTGTGAAGACATCAACGCGCAAAATTACTAAGCTGCTGCGCTTCATTTCAGCAGGGCGATTTTCAATAGATACCAAGATTGTTTAATAAATTATTATTTCCGTTGCCTCGTAGAAAAAGTATTGTATACAATAGTTATATAATTAGCTTTTTAAGTAACGTACCTTAATTAGGCCACTCAGCAAGCTTCGTGGCCTAAACGTGGTACTCGACTTAAAAAGCATCCATTATATAACGATTGCATAAACTACTAATATTAGATCGGAAAATGCAAATATAGTGGTCACGGCGCCGAATACAATTTCGTGCCTTTTGCCGTCGAGACCCTTGGTCCGTGGGGCTCTGGAGCCTTAAGGCTCTTTAATGATATGTCGAAGAGGCTTACAGATGCTACCGGTCACCCAAGGCCAGACAGCTACCTCGCACAAAGAATTAGCTTAGCTATTCAGCGAGGTAATCCTGCCAGCATCTTCGGCCCAATGCTGCAGGGGCAATTTTTAGATTTAGTTTAGTTGTATTTTATATTTATTTTGTTTTTGATAATTATTTTAGTTAATATTTATTATTTGATAACTTATTGTTTGTATCATACATAAATAAATATACTGACGATCGGAAAAGGATATATTTATTTAATTTTGGTGTTAAACGCCGACATGGTAGTCCTATGTATTTTTTGTTACAAGTCTATGGTTGATAATTAACAGATGAGCTTGCAAGAGGGGGCTCTACAAATCACTTTGTAGGTCCAGAACCATTTGTGGGACTCTCGCAGGGGACCATAATATCGGCCTTTAAAGCCTACGCCAAAACCAAACACCAACACGAGTGGAGGAATGAGGCTGGCTTAAGGCACTCTAAGCTCTTCATAGAAGGAGTGGACTCGGGCTGGACCAGAAAACTCTGGAAATCCAGTAGGAAGCAACTCAGAATCATATCTGGGGTGTTCACTGGTCACTTCGGGGTCAAGGATCTCTTGGCCAAGATGGGACTATCTGATAGTTTAGACTGTAGAATGTGTGGCGAGGAGGATGAGACTATGGAACACTTATTGTGTGAATGTCATGCCCTTGCCAGACAAAGAATGAACTACTTTGGTAACGGTTACCCGCAACCAAAGGAATTCAAGGTGCTCCCGGCGAACTGCATCATCCGCTTTGTGGAAATGATGGAGCAAGCCTGGGAGCAGGTATAAAGGAGAGAGCAAATGCACAAAAGATCCCACTGGGTCGAAGTGCATCCGAAAGGACCCTCACCTAGATAAGATAAGATAAGATAAGATAAGATGGTTGATAACGATTTTGATATATTATTCTACTTCATAAATTTCGCTATTTAGCGAATATAAAGCAAGAAACGGATTAATATAAAATTAATCATTGCACGCTAAATTAACGGCGTATTTATCATTAAATACCTACTGGTGTATTTAATGAATTGATGAAGCGCCGTACACTTGGCATTTAATGTTTACTTACGCAAACAGTGACAACAAATTAATCCAATTGAACTGAAGAATTCATATCACGATATTAAAAACAATGGTGCAAGGCTTGTGACTCGCATGATAAATACCAAACAATGTTTTCAGACACATGTGAAACTTTTTAAAATATTAGTTTATTTCCGAGCGGCCATTCGATAACCAATATTTTTATTATATTCGTGTTACGGCTCTTTTCAATTTGAGCGCTGACAATTTATAGTGTACACGGGAAATTTATTTTAGACTAGCTTTTGAACATGATTTTGTGCTGTGTTTTTTGGAAGCATATGTTGACATACTATTTTTGTCTGCCATTTGGGTCATTGAACGCGTCATCAAATTTATTGACTATGATGGTTTCCATTTTATCACTTATCGCATTTGGTAAGACATCTGTAAATACCTACTATATTTGATTTTTTAATCAAAATACACCTTATTCTTAAAATATTTATTTCGATTTTATATGCAAGTTGATAATATTAACTTATTTTAATATACATTAACCAAATTAAATTAAAACTCGGTCCGTGGGGTGATCCGATGTGCAGTGGGCATAAAAGTAATTTGCGGAAATCGCGAAACGTCTGGTTGATGTAACTGGTGACCGAAGAGCTGGCGGCTTTCTCGCGCAACGCATCAGCATTGCAATTCAGGAAGGAAATGCCGCCACATCCTCCCCCTTAGGCCTTTTTTAGATTAACTTAGTTTTAATATCATCATCATCATCATACCAGCCGAAAGACGTCCACTGCTGGACATAGGCCTCCCCCAAAGAGTTCCAAAGTGACCGGTCCTGCGCCACCCGCATCCAGCGGACTCCCGCGACCTTTACCAGGTCATCAGTCCACCTTGTGGGAGGCCTACCAACGCCGCGCCTTCCGGTACGTGGTCGTCAATCGAGAACCTTTCCGCCCCAACGGCCATCAGTTCTACGTGCAATGTGCCCCGCCCACTGCCACTTCAGTTTAGCGATTCGGAGGGCTATATCGGTTACCTTGGTTCTGCTGCGGATAGCCTCATTTCTGATGCGATCAAGCAGAGTTTAATTAATTTAGTTAATGTTAATTATCACCTAATTAAAACTAAGTTAAATCTAAAAAAACCAGCCAAGTGCCAGTCGGACTCGCGCACGAAGGGTTCCGTATCATTATCTATAAAAACGGCAAAAAAATCACGTCTGCTGTATGGGAGCCTCCTGTAGCCTAGTTGGTAGTGACCCTGCCTACGAAGCCGGAGGTCCCGGGTTCGAATCCTGGTAAGGGAATTTATTTGTGTGATGAGCACAAATATTTGCTCCTGAGTCATGGATGATTTCTATGTATTTAAGTATTTATTTATCTATATAAGTATGTTTATCGTCGTCAGTACCCATAGCAAGCTTAGTTTGGGACTAAGCCGATTTGTGTAAGATTGTAAAAGAAAAAAAGAAAAGAAAATATAAAAAAAATATTTATTTATATTGTGTTTTTTAGTATTTGTTGTTATAGCGGCAGAAGAAATACATCACCTGTGAAAATGTCAACTGTTTAACTACCACGGTTCTTGAGATACAGCCAGCAGGTCGATCACGTAACGCATTGTACGAACGTTGGGTAGGTCTAATTGTCACTTTTTATATGGAAAATTGACAGTTAAATTGTACCGACGCGCGTTCGGAATGTTACGGACAGACAGACAGACAGACAGACGGACAGCGGAGTCTTAGTAATAGGGTCCCGTTTTACTCTTTGAGTACGGAACCCTAAAAACACCCTTGAGGCATTGTTGACCTCAGCTCGTTTGTGGTGTATGTACGTGCCGCGGCCGCTGCAGGAGATCATCGCGTGTGCTGACTTCTGGCCGAAGGGTATCACTGCTGAATTCTACACCGGACTTGACGACGCTGCGGTGCTACGCTGTTTCGTCGCCTAAATATTTGTATTATTTTTATTTTATAATTGTATTGTATGTCTTTAAGCTACTACTACTATGGTCCTTAGATGTCTGAAATATATGGTATATTATCATATATATTATCATTATTATTAGTTCCAACAGCATTCTGAGTGGCATTGCCGACAGATACGACTGCCCTATGTTGGCGCATCGGATCGGTCAAATTAAATCGGTCGCAAAATTTAGATCTAAGTAACTATAGAGGCTAATACCTAGGTTAAGATTATACTAACAATATATGGATGTACAAAAAAAAAAGTCTGAAATAAATAAATCTATTCTATTCTATTCTATTCTATTATTATTAATGTACCAACAATGCTGGCGGCATTTCCTCGCTGATTTGCAATGGTGATGCGTTGCGCGAGAAAGCCGCCAGCTCAATAGTTTATGCACCTCTTAGTTCTTTAAGTAAAATGCCTGTGACATACGAATAGAGGGGCATGACGAATCTAAAAGGGTTCCATATTTGCCATTTTGACTACGGAACCCTTAAAAAAAACGGCCAAGTGCGAGTCGGACTCGCGCACGAAGGGTTCCGTACCATTATCTATAAAAATATTAATTTTATTCTGTTTTTAGTATTTGTTGTTATAGCGGCAACAGAAATACATCATCTGTGAAAATTTCAACTGGAACTATCACGGTATCAGTGAGATACAGCCTGGTGACAGACAGACAAACAGACAGACATACAGACAGACATACAGACGGACAGCGGAGTCTTAGTAATAGGGTCCCGTTTTACTCTTTGAGTACGGAACCCTAAAAAGGTATCTAACCCGCATGACACGTCTTCGGAGTTACACGCGTTAACAGGTGGCGATGTCCGCGTACAATCAGGCAGACCTAGTGCTTGTTTGCCAACGTCATGGTATAAAAAAGGCAGGCAATTAATACTATAGCATTCATAGTACCACAGCACATTGCACGCAAAACCGATAGCCATTAGGGCGGAAAGGATTTCGAGTGGCGACCACGTACCGGAAGACGAAGCATGGGTTGACCCAAGGCCTGGTAAAGGTCGCAGGAGTCCGCTGGATGTGGGTGGCGCAAGAACGATCACGTTGGCACTCTGTGGGGGAGGCCGATGTCCAGCAGTGCATGTCTTTCGGCTGATATGATGATTGAAAGTGTCAACCTTTATAGTTTTATTTTCAAATATCTCGTTTGAACTAGTTTGAAGCACAATCATCTGTAGTTAGTAATATAATTAGATTCAAGCAGAAACCAGACTTAGGCTCAAAGATTAAGCACTATTAAATCGCTTCAGAGTTTCAAACTTTAGCAATCAAAGTTAATGAACGCTACTTTTGCAAGCTAAATTAATTTTGAGTTCATTTCGAAGGTATTTTGTATTTTTTACCGACTTCAATAAAAGAGGAGGTTATATGTTCCACTGTATGTAATTTTTTTTAATGTTTGTTCGACGATTTCTCCGTTACTTGTAGACCGACTTCCAAAATTCTTTTTTTATTCAAAAGAGTATACTCCCGAGGTGGTTTCGTTGTCACCAATTTAGGATCTGTTTATGGTACCCCAGGAAAATTGAGGGCAACCCTCAAATTTTATAGGCACGCGTGTAGTGATTTCTGTATTTTCTATTATAACTCGTGTATTTACCCTCGGAAATCGCAATTTTGATGAAGTGGAACTGATAATGAAGACCACAGATGACTTATGGAGCTCCTCAAAGATGTAAAGTACTTACCTACGTCAAAGATTCCGACATGATTCCGTTTAAGTATCATCTAATGAAGTGTTAATTAATAGGAATAACCCTAGGAGGACACGTGACCTCCGGGTGGTGCTAAAAGAACAACAAACTCAGCAGCTGCACTGTTCCTTCTGAACCTCACAGCGCACACTGGAACTCTATCAGCGACATCGATACGAATGCATATATGTACCAGTGTGTAACCGCCATACGATTAATAAATAAAAAAATCATCAGTTCCACTTTACCAAAATAACGATTTCCGAGGGTAAATACACGAGTTATAATAGAAAATACCAAAATCACCACACGCGTGCCTATAAAATTTGAGGGTTGCCTTCAATTTCTCTGGGATCCCATCTACAGAGCCTGACTTGGTGACAATGGGACCACCTCAGGAGTAGGTATGCTCTTTCGAATAAAAAAAGAATTTTGGAAATCGGTCCACAATTGACGGACACAATCGGCGAACATTCATTACATCTTTGAGGAGTTCCATAAGTCATCCATCGTCTTCATCATCAGTTCCACTTAACCAAAATTACGATTTCCGAGGGGAAATACACGAGTTATAATAGAAAATACCAAAATCACTACGCGCGTGCCTATAAAATTTGAGGGTGGCCCTCAATTTCCCTGGGATCCCATCATCAGATCCTTAATTGGTGACAATGGGACCACCTCGGTAGTATTCTTGAATGAAAAAAGAATTTTAGAAATCGTTTCGCAATTGACGGAGAAATCGGCGAACATACATTAAAAAAAATATATATATATGTATATATACAGTGGAATATATAACCTCCTCCTTTCTTGAAGTCGGTTAAAAATGGCTGCCATGCTCACACCCGCAGAACGCCCGATTTTAAGT
The DNA here is from genome assembly GCA_963854355.1 of Epinotia brunnichana. NCBI lineage: Eukaryota > Metazoa > Arthropoda > Insecta > Lepidoptera > Tortricidae > Epinotia > Epinotia brunnichana. The sequence goes on from OY977952.1 coordinate 16,557,232, forward strand.
CGTATCTGATACCAGACAAGTGGGAACCAGTTCTTACGCCGATCCACCCCAGCTGAGTAGTCTAAGCTTTGTGAATACAAGCGCTGATCGATCCGAACGTAAATTTAAATGTTCAAAACCGTACATCCGTGGATGATGCAGAATGGTGGCCATCCATTCTCCGCCTGTCCAGGAACATAGAAATAAATCCTAAGCCATATAAAAACGTCCCAAGCCCATGTTTCACTGGAAAACAGGTGTACGCAGCGTCCATTTTCAAAAGTGCTATTGTGCCATGATAATAAATTATTATTTCGTGATATAGTGCCAATATTTGAAATGGGTATTGTGTGAGAGTTTTAGAATTTTTGAACAATGTTAATGTGCCTTGAACCGTGCGTAATATTAGTCGGTTTACGGTTCCGTTTTTAGAGAAACAATTCAGCCCATAAGAGACGGACGAGAGCCTCCTGCAGCTAAATTGTCGTTGGCGCCTTTGAATTATTACGCCCTGAACCGTAGCATCGATATTAGCACATCATTGATAATGACAAAATCACCAACGACAATATGGTCCCTTTTCCTTCATATCGATTATAACATATACATGGTGTGGCCTGTAATAGGAGCAAATATTCAAAAGGACGCTTCCTTAGAGCACTTGCAGTAACCCCTTGTCCCATTCATTATATATTTTTTTGGATTCGGAGAAATTTTGTTCTAAAGTTATGACCTCCAAGAAATGTATCTTTGCACCACGAGATAACAGCACAGCATTCAATGCAGATTTAGAGGTAACATCATGTAATGAGCATACCTCGAATAAATCATGCGGATGACGTCAAACCACTCATAGGATGATTTCAAAAAGTATTTTCATAAACAATTACTACTTATCAATTATCAACCTCTTTAATAAAACGATATCGCCACTTGACATGAGCAGAGTAGGTACATAACATCTTTGACTGACTCAGTTGAACAATAAAGTGACTTCGTAATTATTAAGATATTTCTTTACAATTTTTTCAAAAGACGCAAAAGAATGTCGCGTTTACAAGAATATTGTTGTAATTTTCCGTTTTTGGAAATACGTGACAAAAACGTGTAATTGCTCGTGCTGTGATCAAAACATAGCACCGAAAATAAGCTATACAGACATCATCCTGTGTGCAAAATTAGGTACGTCATTTGTACGTCATCCGCATGATTTGTTCGAGGTATGGTAATGAGTCAGAATAGTTTTTGCATTTTTGTTTTCAAAAGATATTTTTGTAATTTTTACATTTTTATTTTATTTTTTTTAGTTTTTTTCAAATTAAAAGTTACTGATAGCATCCCAGAAGAGTAAAACAATACACGTAAACATATTTTGAAGAAAATAAAATAAAAAAAAAACCTTTTTTTTTAAAAAAAACACGTGGAAATAATTTTTCTCAAGCTTAATAGTCTACGGTTTAATTTTTTGCTCCTATTACAGGCCACACCCTGTATATTAACATAAAGTAAACGTCCATTGTCGACACCTTAGTGCCTAATATTTCACCTTCATTGTTTTGACATATGAAAGTGTCATGGAGCCATTTACCTGGACCATGGGACGTTTACCTTTAATAGAGTTTCAAACAATAATGTGCCAGTATACTCGTATATCAATTATCCGGTGACGATCTCTTGTGATACTGCCCTTCGACGGCACGAAACGGCCGATATGCCCTGAGTAACTAAGTTTAAGTAGGAGTTTTTCATAAAACATAAAACTGCAAGCCTCGTCTTCGATGTTAATACCACTAACCTACATGGGAGGCACCGTTCCCAACATTCAATATTGAAGCACCTCTCAACTGGCTCGCTGGAAAGCGTTTGCGCGAAACAAAATGTATTTTTTTTGCCTTTTACTTTTACAAGCAAGCAGTTTTTGGAGCGCGAAAAACGTTTTACTCCGTGAAAAATCAATGCGTCTTGTGTTTTAGCGTTTTACTATCAAAGGTGAGGAGTTTGTTGGTGGTTATGCGAACGGTTGAAACTGAGCTACCGAGTTGTTCCTATAAACATTTCGATTTGTAACTCTAAATATGACGGGAGGCGATGCACGCCGGCCGCGCCTCGTTATCGTCATAACTTGCGCTCCCGCGCACCGTGCAACGGTCTTCCTAAAGCCTAGTGACTAGTGGGTAGTGACGCTGCCTACGAAGCTGCAAGTCCTGGGATCGAATTCCGATAAGGGCTAAAGTTTGTGTGATGAGCATGAATATTTGTTTCTGAGTCTTGGATGTGTAATGTTACTCAGTATTTATATCTATTAAATATATCGTCGTCTAGTACCCATAACACAAGCCTTATCGAGCTATAGGGCTAGAGTTCGATTTGAGTACGATTGCCTCCTAATATTAATTATTTGTTTATTTATTTAACATGGTCTCTCACCATGTCAAATTAAGCTTATTTATCTAGCGAACGGTAAGTTGTACGTATCTTCATATTTAATTAAATCGTGAGTAAGATTTATTACTTAAATGATCTTATAATATTTATTATTTTGCGAAAATCAGCATGTTCCGCTATCATGATGTATAGATATAGATCTTAAAATATTATTTATTTAATTTTTACTGAACAACGATTATTTTTAGAACTAAGTAGATGAACGACCATACTTTTTATTGTCAGTTCCTGGCAAATAACAATTCATTAATTTAATTTATCATTTTTTTCAAGTAACTTAGACTCATAATATATATTTATGGTTAGTGTGTACTTATAGCTATGTTAATATCTATAATACTTAATCATTAAACATATTATTATTATGTTTACCTATTTTTAATGTCATGTTTCTAGAAGCACTAATTAAGCTAATGCCGATGCTGTCTAGGCAATTAATGAATTATGTCATGTGCTACATATAAACTGATCAACGAGCACGAAGTGAGAACATTTTGTAAGTTGCTACACCTTCGTCTATTCATTAAAGCGGCAATTACACTTCGTCGTTCGCCGCATGCTGCATGCGGCGGACCGCAAAAGTGTAAAGAACACGTTAGTCGGCCGCATTCGGCGATCGACAGCTGCCAACAAACTGACATTGGCGGACAGACAAGTGTACAGATGACGTTTGTTGGCCTACGTAGTTTAAAATGAATTCGGCGTCCGCATTTTAGGTGAACGACGAAGTGTAATTGCCGCTTTAGGTACCGCTGATCAATTGTGTAACGCTTCATGCGTACCTACGTTAGGTAGATCAAAATGTCACTTTTTCATCGGGAAATGATAGTTGATTTTGCCTTAACGCTAGCTTAGTGCATAAAGATCCGTTAGACCAAATTTTAGTAACTGGGAACATTTTTGACATTACTTATCGGCATTAGCTATAACGGTTCTGTATAAAACCGGCTCTTATACATTATAAATAGCACTATAGAGTACCTAACTATATATTCAGATCTGGCCCCGTAGCATGGATGGGCCTTATCACGCGATAAGTGACAGGATAGAGCATTCGTCCCTGGCTGACACCGTTCGATAGAACGAGACGACGCGCTTATCCTATCACTTATCGCGTGATCAATGCTACGGGTCCAGTACCTACGTTCAATATGTGTAAAGCGGGGTCCGGTCACTTTGACCTCCTAACTATTGCCCTAATGTTTAATTTCGGGTTTTCTTTGAATATCATCAAATATAAATCATTAGCTTAGGTTTGTTTTGCAATTATGCTATAAAGCTTACTATTTAAGAAAACATGCATTAGGTCTAATGAAACATTAGGTCAATGAAGCATTTAGGGCTAAAGTAGTTATGTCTAACAAGGGAGAACCGTGTAAAGCTCTGATTATGTGCCGCATCTGTCCACGAACACGGATCTTTGCAAATGCATTAACAAAATGGGCACTGTAATAGCATTGCGTTCTTTTCTTTTCCTCCGTTCAGTGCCTTCTTGCATGGAAATATGTAATCGCATTGCTAAAGTTGCTAGCGTTATACAGGCATGTTTAGATATACGACTATACGTAAGTACGGACAACTCATTTCATAATAACATTTATTTTGTATCTCCGATTTAAATTCACGGGACGAAGCCCGGTCATTTGGATGGCGTGCGTGGGAATACAGATCCAACACGTAGAGGCCCTTCGGAGACGAAGTTTAAGGTAACGTAATACACCTGCTAGAACCCATTCACGGGTACATCTGTTCATCATCCCGGCCCAGGGGTCCGCTTTGACACCTAATCCCAAGATTTGGCATAGGCACTAGTTTTACGAAAGCGACTGCCATCTGACCTTCCAACCCAGAGGGAAAACTAGACCTTATTGGGATTAGACCGGTTTCCTCACGATGTTTTCCTTCACCGAAAAGCTAACGGTAAATTATATTCCGTACATAAGTTCCGAAAAACTCATTGGTACGAGCCGGTATTCGAACCCACGACCGCCGCTTGACAGCCTCATACCTGAACCACTAGGCTACCGTAGCTTCCCACTAGGCTACCGTAGCTTCACGGGTACATCTGTTATTATTATTATTTTCATAATTCGACCAAGCATAAAATGAGTTTATTAGTCATTTATTTTAAACTTTATTGCATAAATGAAATAAGTATATGGACTTAATGCCACAAGGCATTCTCTATGTAATCTTGAAATTAGTCCATAAAGGTTTGACGTTTTTAAGATGAAATTGAGTCTTTATTCGTGTTTGCCGGAATCCGGTTTTCATGGAAATAAAGTGAGTGCAAGCCGCAAAGGTTTGTAGAGCAAAAAAGATTCATGCAAAATAAGTACCAAAATTTATAGGTAGGTATAATATTATAAGAAAATAGAATGTCAAGACAGGCTCGCAGTTTAAGTGGGATAGGTAAGTGTTTTTAATAAAAGCACCCACTTAAAATAATTTTCTGTTTGATTTTGTATATTTTTGTGACAGTTATCTTTTTTTAAAGAAAGTTTTAAACGAAAGTTTGCTTAGCTGATCATCATATTGTTTCTTGTTAAACATTGTGACCTTCTTCCCTAGATATAATATTTTGACGCCACGCCACTGCATTCTACTAAGTAGGTACTGTCAGCAGAAGCAACATGCAAGCAGGGAAGCCTAAACATTCGTGTAATTAAACTAAACACGGGCCATTCAGGAGGCAAGGTGAGGTCAGCCATCATAGCCTTTAGCCATACATCACACCTATTATGAGGTTGGTTCAATATAGGGCAAAGATTAAGGAAATGTAGACAGGGAATATTCTAAATGATTCGGATATTACGTATTATCATTATCATCAAGTAGATGTTAAGCTCACCCGGAAGGCGCGGCGGATGCGGGTGGCGCAGGACTGGTCACTTTGGAACTCTTTGGGGGAGGCCTATGTCCATCAGTGAACGTCTTTCGGCTGATATGATGATGATGTATTGAGCTTATTTTAAATTTATTGCTCAAAACAAATAAGTACAAAAAGCGGACTTAATGCCTCAAAGCATTATTTACCAGCCCACCACCATAGGGGCATATATTAGACTTTTAAAAGGTGCGTGCAAGACAGGCTAACGAAACAAAAATCATTAGCTATACAATAACTAATATCCATATAGGTAATGTCAAGTCAACTAAATAAACTGCGATAGAAAATAGCAAATAAATCTAAAATATACATGTTAAAAATACTTAAGTTAATAATTTATTTCTGCTAACACGTGCAGCTACAAAAACCTTTACAATGAAAGAAACTAAAATAAATGTAGTTATTAATTGATTAACGGACATACATACATACATAAAGATTCACGGCTTTTTTCCCAAAAGGGGTAGGCAGAGCATATGAAACTTATAACAATAATTAAAAAAAAAACATTTATTTCAGGCATCTATGGCCCACAGTAAAAAATACCAACTTACGTTCCAGTGCCACTTTTAGAATAAATGTAAAGAGTAAGGTAGGGTATAAAAGATCAAGAATATGTCATTAAATATCGCAGTGACAGATTGCTAGCCCATCGCCCACAACAAACATGAACCCTTTTTCCTTAGTACGACTTTTACGATACCCACAGGAAGAAAGGGGGTGGGTGCTGTTCTAACCCAACACCACACGGGTTAATTGATTAAATAGATGTTTTATCTTACTAAAAGTAAAAAACTGGTTAGTTTTTAGCATGCACATCCAGATAATATGTTTGTATTGATGAAATTTAACATAAGACGTGATCAAGCCTTTTTCTCAGATGTTTTTAACAACAAGCGCTTTGAAAAGTCTTAATTTTGTCACGTCTGCGTACCAATAATCTATGTTACCCCTTCCCAGTTTGCAGGACACGATAGGTCCGTGGACAATAGACGCCACTGGACTGTGAAGCAGATAGGCACCTTAAATTAATTAATGGAAGGGTAGATACGCATCTCCGTGACGCCTCTGAAAGGCTAAGTCTTTGTTCGGTGTATTGTCTCATAAATTTGAGGTCTTACTTAATAGGCTGTTCAAATAGTGAGGATTTGAGGGGGACTTAGTAATTGTACGAAAAAAATAAGTGCAATGTTTGATAGGTATATTCACCCTGTTTTTAAACTTGTAGCCTTTTTGATAGAACTACCTGTCTATAGGTTTTTATTACAACTTTGTGAAGTAAGGGTATGGCTTTAGTGCCCACTCAAGTTGGGCGTGTAGCGGGGCGGAGCGTGTGGCGTTCATGTTAAGCCGCCGCCATCCCGCTTTACGCTCCGCTACCAAGCGTGCACTCGGACCGTATACAAGTGTAAAAAGATTTCGAAGTAATGTTGAACAGAAATTAAACAAAAGACGTCTGCATCTCATTAGGTAACTAATGAGCTCAGGTCATTCAGTAACGCATTTTGACCTATTGTACGTGCGTCCTTTATGTTTATGATCTGCTCTTGCGTAAGCACACAGCTAATTAAAATCAAATTAAATAAAATAAATAAATATTTGCGGACAATCTTACACATATCGACCTAGTCCCAAACTAAGCAAAGCTTGTACTATGGGTACTAGACGACGATATACATACTTATATAGAAAAATAAATACTTAAATACATAGAAAACATCCATGAATTTCTGATTCTGAACAAATATTATGTGCTCATCACACAAATAAATGCCCTTACCGGGATTCGAACCCAGGACCTCTCGCTTCGTAGGCAGGGTCACTACCAACTAGACTAAAGCGGTCGTCAATTGTCATTTGTTTCAGATTTTGCAGCCATATTTTACACATTTAAATAGTACTAAAATAAAAACAAGTCAATTTTGAAATTAGAATAAATTACTGTCGAAAATCACATAAATAGGTGTTAGTAACATTATTTTACATCTAGTGTTAGGACTTAAACATTAACAACTGTGTGTTAATCAAATGTGTGTGAGCGTTGTGATAATCACATGTAAATCATTTATTTTGTTAATATCTTAGCATTAAAAAAAGTATAAAGTGGTCACTAGGAATTGTGTAATGTATCCAGATAATAAGAAAAGCTCGATTTAATTAACTTACGTCTTCTCTTTAGAGTCATGAGCGTCATTTCGACCTGCTCAAGGGACCTGACCTAATGATTACTAATCAAACCATTTGACCGGAGACTATTACACATTACGAATATAAGGCAACTAAACATACGACCGTATAAAAGCCTGTTAATACTTACACGGCATTTTTATAGCCATTTATTTCTCCTAACTCTCGTTTGTAACCCGCCTTATGCTCCAAAACGAAAAGGCGCCATTGCGTATCGCGTTCTTACGCTGTTAGGCCTTTGGGCGGTAATAAAGGACTTTGCGTACACTGAAAACATAACTTTATTATGGCACCGATACAATATACCTAACAATACGTTAGTGTAGGAAGTATTGTTATTTTTATGGCCGCGGAGCGACCCATAAACTGGGCCGTAAGCCTGCTTAAGTGAAATTTGTGTCGGCTCCAAGAATTTTTGCAGCAAAGTGATTCTTAGTGGATATTTATTATTAGGCCACGTTCGTCTGGATTGATTGAGTGTGACAATAAATAATTAAACCAGTATTTTTTTACAACCTTGTAACCTGAAAGTACGGGGTAGGTAGTTTGCGTCAAATCCGGTAGTTCTGATTTTTTGCAGACTTGTTTATGATGTTGGCCCAATGAATAATCCAAGTTTGCGACCTCGAGCGCCTTCAATTCATTCATTCATTCATTCATTCATTCATGCATATGATGAGGGATGTGTTAAGGGTCGCTGGGACGCTCAACTCTCCATACAAACGTAGTTTGGATCTCATTTAAAACGACGGAATAATATGAAACTTTGTACTTATACACAATGGGATCCTTCATATGTTATACTTTTATTATAATCAGCAACATAAACTATAATAAAACCAGCCAAGTGCGAGTCGGACTCGCGCACGAAGGGATCCGTACATTATCAATAATAATATTTATTGTATTTTGTTTTTAGTATTTGTTGCAGAAATACATAATCTGTGAAAATTTCAACTCTCTAGCTATCACAGTTCTTGAGATACAGCCTGGTGACAGACAGACGGACGGACGGACAGCGAAGTCTTAGTAATAGGGTCCCGTTTTACTCTTTGAGTTCGGAACCCTAAAAAGAACAAAAAAATGTGAATCAAACTACTTTTGTGTACCAAACTACGTACGTGCCCAGCACTCTTGAATTATTTAGCTTTTATTTGGAGCCTGCGATTTTTCCACGTAAATAACTACCAATACCCACATTTCTACCACCAATTTAATATCTATGGGGGATGATTTCCGGGATAAAAAAGTATTATATAACTTAACTCCCAGTTCGATAACGTAACGTTACGCGCGTCAGGTCACACAACATGTCACTTTTTATATAGAAAAATGACAGTTAAATTGATTTAACGCGCGTACGAAACGTTACGTGATTACCCCTCTGTTTTAAACTACCTGTGAGTACACCAAATTTCATCTCAATTTATTGAGTAATTTATAAACATTTATTCATTTAAATTTATACTAAGCAGAAACGTCCGCTAACGAAATTCTAAGTTTCGATCAAAGACGATGACGACGACGACGGACGATGTTTCGATGGATGGATTCCAGAGGTCGCGGTTTCACATCCCGCTCGTGGCGAATAATTTTACAATTTTCCACTTTGATCGAAATTTAATCATTTAAACTTTATTGCATGGTAACAAGTTAAAAATACAAAAGGCGAGCTAAATGCCGTAAAGCATTCTCTGGCATTCAACCTAAAACATCAAAACATCCAAACTGTCTCCTCTTGGGTGAGAGGAGAAAGTTTGGATGGATCTTCCTATTAGTGGATTTTCCCCGCACACCGCTCCGCTACCTCGCAAAGCTCTCATGGATAGTCAACCTTAATATCAAATATCAAGTAATTTCCAGCTGCATAATAAGAGGCTCCAGTCGCCATTACATAGGTTACATATATACGAAACAAAATTTCTAAATTTGTATACGCTCTCAGAGAGATTAAAAAAACGACTGACTTAAAAACTGCACTTCAGACATATTACTCGTACGCATACAACTGGCTGAGCTACGGAGCTATTATCTGGGCCAATAGCACAGACGCACCAAGCCTGTTCATTTTACAAAAAAAACTCATTCGAATTCTAGCTAATATTAAACAGACTGACAGTTGTAAACCTCATTTTAAACAATACAACATACTTACACTCCCATGTATCTTCCAATTTGTAAATTTGTCCGTAAATACCCGGAATTTTATATGAAACTGGAAGATGTAATCAAAAACCGTACGATGCGATATAAAGGCAAATTATTGCTACCACCATCACGACTAAACCTACATTCGTCAGGACCCTTTGTAATGTCGATAAAAATATATAATAAATTGCCGAAAGAATTGAAAGATGAAAATAAAGAGACAGTTTTCATACGCAAATTAAAACAAATGTTACTTTCGAAAACCTACTACTCTTTAAAGGAATATTTAGATGATAAGTTTGTTAATAGAATTAAGTAAAACTAAGATATATAATTAATTAATACTATTTTTTGTATGCTGAATTATATGTACCTAAGTGTCCACCTTCTTATTTGCTGCGCCCAACAGGGTACATGATGTGATACCATACTTTATTTTAAAACCACCTGTATAACCATTATGTGCAATAAATGATTGAGTATTGAGTATAGGTGAAACAATTCCTTTATCAACTTGACTTGTCATAAATCTAAAATAGTCTTTTCATCGTTTTTCCGTATCAGCACCATGTAATGTTTGAAAGAATTCGCGGCATCTTAAAATAAATTCCAAGAAAACTCCAGGTTTAGTCGAAAAAACGGCGAAAAAATTAATTACCATAAATTTACCTAATAAGGATCCGTATCCGTCCAATATGAATAACTTAAACGAAACAACGTAATTCAAATATTTGAATTTGATTTTTCATACCGACGTGCTATGAAAAGCAAAAGATAAAATTAAAATGAATGTCGACCATTGTTCTTTATTGCGTTTTTATAGGTGCTATGCAATGCTGTACAGTCGAACAAACCAGTCGAATAGATTAAAGAAAATCTAGTGTTTTTACAAGTTTATAAAGGAGTGTAAGATACATGTTGTTTATTGTGTGACTAGCGACCCGCTTCGGCTTCGCACAGGTGCAATGCTGATACTCAACAAACAAAACAATAAATGTTCTCTTTTCTTCTCTTCACTCTAGGTATCTATTAAAAAAACCCGCATCAAAATCCGTTGCATAGTTTTAAAGATCTAAGCATATATAAGGACGGACAGACATCGGGAAGCGACTTTGTTTTATACTATGTAGTGATACGGCATAGGAAATTCAAAGTTCAATTCCCATCTGTTCTGACTTGGGCTATCACCCGTTTACGGCATGACGTTGACTTTTGGGACACACTGTATATTTTGTATGGAGCTCAGACCTCTCTTACATCATCGCTCCCTTCTGTAGGAAGAACACTTATCATAACGGAGATTTTTGCCAATACTGGGTAAAGTATACCTAGAGAATTTAAAAATAAAAATCTTCTAGTATCCTGTATATCCTCCTCACCAAGATTTAGAGATGACGCCGTTTAATGCGGATTATCAGCCAACCAACATTTTAAAGCCTTTTACTTTGACGATGTCTACAGGAATAGTACGAACCATTTTTTATATCTATCTATACATATAATAAAGCTGAAGAGGGTCGAAAGTCTGTACATGGAAGATATTCGAAAAAAAATTGGCTAGGGATACTTAAAATCGATAACAGAACACGTTCCAAAAGTTTTTAGAATTTTTGTCTGTTTATCTGTTTATCTGTTTATCTGTTTGTCTGTTTATGTGACCGCGCATCACGTGAAAACGGCTGAACCGATTAAGATAAAATTTGGTATAGAGATAGTTTGAGTCCTGGAAAAGGACTTAGGGTAGTTTTTATCCTAAAAATCAACCCCTAAGGGGATGAAATGGGGGGTGGAAATTTGTATAGAGCTACTTAAACCGCTGCACCGATTTGGATGAAATTTAGTATATAATTAGTTTGAATCCCGCGAAAGGTCAAAGAATAGTTTTTATCCCGAAAATCTTCCCTTTAGTGGGTAAAATGGGGGGGGTGAAAATTTGGATGTAATCCATTTTGATAAAATTTGGTTTAGAGGTAGTTTAAGTTCTGGGGAAGGACATTGGATAGTTTTTATTCTGGAAATCTTCCCCTAAGGGGGTGAAATGGGGGGTGAAATTTTGGATGGACTCCGTTTAGACCAAATTTGGTATAGATATAGTTTGAGTCCCGGAGAATGACGATAGATAGTTTGAATACCGAAATTCATCCCCCAAGGGGATGAAATAGGGATAAAAATGTGGATAAATCCCATTTAGTTAAAATTTGGTATAGAGATAGAAGGAGTCGCAGGGAAGGACAATGCATAGTTTTTATCCTGAAAAATCATCTCCTGAGGGGGTGAAATGAGGAATGAAAAATTGGATAGAACCGATTTAGATGAAATTTGGTATGGAGATAGTTAAGAGTCCTGGGGAAGGACTAAAAATAATTATTAGTCCAGAAATCCTACCTAAGACCTAAGGGGGTCAAATGGGGTATGAAAATTTGGATGGAACCCATTTACGGTATAGCGAGTTGGAGTCTTGGGGAAGGAGATAGGATAGTTTACTCCCGAAAATCATCCCCTAAGGGGGTGTAATAGGGGGTGAAAATTTGTTTGTTACCCATTTTGATGAAATTTGGTTGAACGATAGTTTGAGTCCCGGAGTATGACAACGGATAGTTTTAATCCCGAAAATCATCCCCTCAGGGATGAAATAGGGGGTGAAAATTTGGATAAAACCCATTTAGATGAAATTTGGTAAAGATATAGAAGGAGTCCTAGGGAAGGATAATGCATAGTTTTTATCCCGAAAAATCATTTCCTAAGGTTGTGAAATGAGGGTTGAAGATTTCGATAGAACCCATTAAGATGAAATTTGGTATATAGAGAGGTCTCAGTCCAAGGAAAGAACATAGAATATTTTTTATTCCGGAACACATGAAATGAGGAAATAAGGGAATCACATAAGGGGGTGAGAAATGGTGGATGAAAATTTGGATTGAACCCATTTACGGTATAACGATAGTTAAGGAAGGACATAGGATAGTTTTATCCCGAAAACCATCCCCTAAGAGGGTGTAATTGGGGGTGGAAATTTGTTTGTGACACATTTTGATAAAATTTGGTTGAAAGATAGTTTGAGTCCTGGAAAAGGACAAATGATAGTTTCTATTCCGGAAATCATCCTCTAAGGGGGTGAATTGGGGGTGAAAATTTGGATGTAGCCCATTTTGATGAAATTTGGTATAGAGATAGCTTGAGTCCTGGAGCATTCTCCATGATTTTCGGGATAAAAACTACCCGTTGTCATAACAACGGATAGTTTTTATCCCGAAAATCATCCTCTAAGGAGGTGAAATAGCGGGTGAAAAATTGGATGGAACCCATTTACGGTATATAGCGGTAGTTGGGAGTCCTGGGGAATAGGAACATTATATAGGTAAATATATGTATGTGACGTTCCAAGGGTAAAGGTACCTTATGGCGGTAGTTTCGAAGATGTTTTCTAAAACGGGGTAAAAAATACGTTTTATTATGGCTATTTTGAAAACTATTAGATGTAACATTTTGTTGACGTATCTTTATTTTTAATATAAAATATTTAAATTACAAGTCAGTTAATTTAATCCTACGGTTTAGTAGAAAAGGTCCTTACGGCCGTGTGATATGAAAATATGCAAAATAATAATGAAAAAAAGCCTACATGCATCTATTATGGTGAGGCAGGTCATAGAAACCAAGTTTGCAGCGGAGTCTATTTTGTAAAAAAAGGCGTTCGGAGTAAGCTAATCTATAAAATCATGCAAATCAGCCATAATGACCCTTTCCTTCATACAATCCATACTAATATTACAAATGCGAAAGTAACTCTGTCTGTCTGTTAACTTTTCTTCCTTAATTTGGTTGAAATGAAATTTGGTGTAGAGACACTTTGAATTCCAGGGCCTTCCCAAAGAATCCTTACTAAAGATAGTTTTTATCTGGAAATTTATCACCTAAGGGGGTAAAAAGTGGGGAGAAAGTTAAGATATAAACGAGTTCCGCGCGGACGAAGTCGCGGGCAAAAGCTAGTACATTTATATGTGTATGAAATCAAACGATAACGCGTAATTAATCCTCACGGAGGCTATTTTCATAAATATATTCTATACTAGTGACCCGCCCCGGCTTCGCACGGGTTTATATGTATGCAAATAATAATAACATGCATGTATTATATTATACACATAAACCTTCCTCTTGAATCACTCTATCTAAAAACCGCATCAAAATCCGTTGCGTAGTTTTAAAGATCTAAGCATACATAGGGACAGACAGACTGACAGCGGGAAGCGACTTTGTTTTATATTATGTAGTGATTTATTTGCTTCATTTGAAAACCCGCAAAAGCCTTCACTTTGTCCAATGAATTGAACTGAAAAGCATCGCATACTTTGTTGAGTTTTTTTGAAACCTTTATTTGACACAAACTTAATATTATCGACTTTTTGATTTCACAAACAGTGCTACTTTTATCTGCAGGTCAATCACGTAACGCATTGTACGAACGTCGGGTAGGTCTAAATTTGAAATGTGACGGCATGTCTAGCATGAATCACACTGACGCGGGGTGCTGTGGCGGTCAATAGTAAACTTGACACTAATTGTGGGTTTGGGCGCATAACGTCCCTCTCGCAAAACTTTTTTCCTCCAAAATTACGTCCCATTCGCAAAACGTCTTTTCTGCAAATGGTCCCTCATTTAAAATACCCCATTCGCAAAACGTCCCGTCCTCAAAAGGTTCCACCCCTTTCGCAAAACGTCCCTTCTGAGAAAGCCCCTTTCGCTGAAAGTTCCCACTGCATAACGTTCATTTCGCAAAACGACCCGTCTGCGAAATGACCCATTCGCAAAATGTCCCGTCTGGAAAAAGCTTGTATGTAGAGACTAGGAGTGTTCTCATGGGATAAGAGATGTCCAATAACGGGTCATTTTGCGAAAGGGACGTGTTGCAAACGGGTAATTTTGCGAAAGGGACGTTTTGCGAACGGTACTTTATTTACCTATGTGAAGGAACGTTTTGCGAACGGGACCTTTTGCAGAAGGATCGTTTTGCGTAAGGGACATTTAGGAAAGGGACATTTCGCGAAAGGGACATTCTGCGAGTGGAACGTTATGCACCCTAACCTAATTGCGTTTTCTCCAGTTTCATTTGTTACAGTAGCTGACACAACAGGAGCTCATGACAGAGCGCATCACATCAATGTGAATACAACCTGATACATATGAAACCAATATCGTTCTGTTACGTCAAAACACAACACGTCACTTCAGCGGAAATATGTTGGCTTTACACAACTTTTCACGCGGACAATACAAAAAAGTAATCTATAGTATATTCATCTAAAGCCCAAGTAACTTTGCCAGTAAGCGAACTAGTTTTAAAACGAAAACTTCCAATACCATGCAGTATTCCCCAGTTATACAATATGTACAGGCAAGTTTATAATATATGCGACTAGTGGCATACATGGTAGACACATACACCAGCTTAGGGAGTAAATTGTTAACTAGATTATAATGCTGACTTTTGCCACGGGTCACTATATTTTCACTTTATTTGCACACACACTACATACTTTTTGATATTTTACTAGAAGTAGGTATTAAGGGGCTCCACGCGCTTTTTGACGAGTTTTGAGTTGATATTCCTCCGTCAAAACTATAGATATATTTATGACACAAACGCTTATCGGTTCTTCAATCTTTTGTCTACGTACGCACAGGAGTTTTTTGAAAAAAAAAAAATATTGTTTTTTTTGATTTATTCAAACATGGTCCAAAAAAGCTCTGTTTTCGATATAAGTATGTTGTTTATGCACTTTTATATATGAAATCTAAATCTTGACGTTTTTAAGCACATTTTCTCATGGCCGCAATGCGCAACCACTCCTCACCCTAGCATCATACATTGCTTAGTTATAAACAATGAGCCCAAAATACGTGCAACGTTTTGTTTTTCTCGTTTCACGACAAAACTATTGTCTTTAAATCGTCCCACAACTTTCTAAGTACAAAATCCTCACCCGTCACGCCCCTAACCAAAACTCCAACCACCTTATATCAAACTTATCCGTGTTCGTGGTACATTAACCAGCTCCGACTGACCTGTACAACCACGTCTAATAACAAGTATACATTTTGGAACTTATCCCTGAAGAATAAGATCCAAATTTGTATACATATTTTTAGGTTTCAACGTATTAACAAACTTGCCGGAATGTTAACGTACTTGTATATAGTTGGACTAGTTACAAAGGACACCAACTTTGTAGTTTGATGGACTGTTAAGCTTGGACTTCGATTCTAGTTTCTGTTTTGTTGTGATGAGTTTTTGTCTGTGTGTACGGAGTTGTTTGAGTATTGCGACGGAAGAATGGTCATGAAGAATTGCTTAGTTTTACACCAATCTTGAAAGGTAAAAGTAGTTGAGTCTTATCATCTACACCAGTCTGGGTTCTTATTCTATTCTATTGTATGGTGTACGATTCAATGATGCAACACTGTAAAAAATTACTATTTATATCTACGCTTTTTAATCCCCGACAAAGAACAGGGGTCTTATAAGTTTAACATGTGTATCTGTGAGTCTGTCTGCGGCACCGTAGCTCCCGAACAATTGAACCGATTTAAGTCCAGCTTTTTAATGGAGTCTTTTTTTTATTTATTTTTTATTTAGGTAAACAAAGTCTATCAAGTCTATCGAGATGGTTCTATTCTAAGCGATCTGTGTTCGGTTGTGTGAGGGAGTAGGGGGGGGGGGGGGGGGGGGTTATTTTATTAAATCCGGGGTAAAGAAGTTCAAAGAAACTCATTTCCACTACGTGATAGAGGCTTAATGATTTTGGCTTACTCTTGTTTTTCTTCTTCAAGCTTCTTCTTTTAAAAATACCCGGATAGTGGACACCCTTGATCATGGTCATTATGCTAAGCGTCTCCTACTATTAATCTACTATGAGCTGAAGAACTCATGAGCATTTCGTTTTTTTTTTAGTTTTGAAACATTGATTGAAAAAAAATCTGTATGATTATTGAACCTGCTCACAAAAATTCACTCTCTCGATCGATCGAGTAATGCGACCCGTAGAGGAGAACAGACGGACATACGAAAGAATTTTTGCCCAAGCTGAAACGGATAAGTTTATTCGCTCGTTCGATTATTATTAGGCAGATGCAAGTGTTAAATTGAATTACAGGGCAAAATCAAATGTGGATTTCCGTTCGTTGCGTCTGGCAAACACGATTTCAGTCTAATTAGCAAAACATGAGCTGATTTCAGTTCGAATGGATTTGCCTGCATTATGGATCTGGCAGGCGTAGAATGTCATTCTCTATAGGTAGGCGTCATATGAATTAAGAACTTATTTATAATAAAATATTCTTCTATTAATTTGTACTAATGACTGGTTATAATCAAGATTGTATCGCGATTATTACGAATACTTAAATTAATAAAAGTACCATGTTTATTCCAGACCAAATTTAGTTCAGAGGGGTAATCAGTAATCACGTTCCGAACGCGCGTTAGAAAAATCCAATGTCATGTTTCTATATATTATTGTTCAATTCATAGTTAAGTATAGGTTAGTGTGCGAATTTCACGCTAGATGTCGCTGTTACGTGCGAAAACTAGGTAACGACATGTTGTCGTAGAATTGCTTAGTAATTTTAATTTGTTTTTGTTTGTTGAGAGATTTGCTTGGAGATTTAAGACCATTATAGCGGTTACAAAGTATTACCGACTTTAATTCCTGGAACCTACGGTACACCCTTGTACATGGTCCATCGAATCGGATATTTTTGGAAGTGGTGTAGTAGTTCAGTGCGCGTGAGCAGAGCTACTCTTCGCATCGTTTCCCATAGTAGCAGTGGCTTGCTGTTCAGAGGGAAACGATTTGAGTGGCAGTACGCAGCGACGGTGGCGCCACCTAGCGGAGCCAAGCTGAAGCACAACAGGTGTTACTGCCAGGAGGACAGCGGAGAGGGCGCTAAAAGCAGAGCGCGTCACAGCATAGCAAGGTGGCAAATAGGTGTATGTGTGAGTGAGGTGTCAAGTGCAAACCGTGAGTACATTTATATTATTTGATACGAGAAATTGAACTTTATATCAAAGAAGATCAAAACTTTAACGTCAGTTCAAGTTCATCAAGAGTTTTAGTAATTTTCAACCTTATAACCAAGGAGTGCTGGACTTAGTGCAATAACTTTAACTTGTAATATTTAGCTTCATATTTAGAACTTAGAATATTAAGAGAAAAAACGGAGGTACGGGGAATCCATGCTGGATTTCGTCCAAGTCCCAAACACTTGTAATTTTTTCACAAATTTACCTCGAATTTTTCTAAGTGTCGTCAGGTAAAAAATACACTGGTTTTTTTGTTTTTTTTTTTCTTCAATTGTTTTTGTTTGTTCATCAAATTGTTGGGCTACTGCTACTGTTGTGTTTATGTTTGGTAGTTTATTCGGTCTGCTCATACAAATTATAAAACTTGCAAAAGATAAATAGTTGTTTGTTGTTTATTTAATTTGAGTGTTTCAACATGGAATCTTTGCTGAGTTTTCAATCTGATTTGTCAACTCGTATAACTAAGTCGAGAGCTAATTTCAAAAAGTCCCCTAAGGAACGTATAACAGAGTATTATGTTGAAAGCAAGCTCGAGGCATTGGAACAGCTGTGGTATGATTTTCGGCAGGGTCATAAAGAACTGCTGCAAACAGCTGAAGGCAAATTATTACAGGCTACGTCATATGTAAAAAGTGATGTTTATGAAGCAACCGAAGAGCAATACATGTCATACAAATGCGAGTTAAAACATAGTTTAGCAGAGCTTAAGGTCCAGTACAATGTAAATAAGGTAAATATGAGCTCGAATGAAGATGTAAACACTAAGTCTTCTCTAGTCAAGTTGCCCAAGATTATCATTCCCACATTTTCAGGGATATATACGGAGTGGCCCACTTTTCGAGATTTATTTGTATCAATGATACACAACAATAATGCGTTAGATAACGTCCAGAGATTGCAATATCTTAAGGGATTCTTGACTGGAGAAGCTGAGCAGCTGATTCGTCACACACCTGTGACGGACGCAAATTATGATCAGTGCTGGAAACAATTAGTCGAGCGTTACAGCAACAAAAAATATATTTCAAGTTGCATTATTAAGCGCCTACTCAGTCAGCGGAATATAACCACTGAGTCGGCAACTTGTTTGAAAGAATTAATAGACACTTCCTCCGATTGTTTAGCTGCTCTTAAAAATTTAGGTATAGATGTGGACGCTTGGGATCTGATTGTGGTCCATTTGCTTTCACTAAAATTAGATAGTGAAACTCGAAAGCAGTGGGAGTTGCAGGTAGCAGTTAATGTGCCGTCAGATTCCTTGCCTACGTTCAAGGAATTTCAAACGTTTTTAACCCAAAGATATCGAGCTTTTGAATGTATTGAGCCGAAACATGTAAATAGGGTAACGACATTTAATTCAAAAGCATCAACCAGTAGTAAGGGCTACACCAAAGTGTTGCACGCGACCAATATAGTAAAAATGTGTTGTGAATTCTGTGGCGAAGAGCATAAGTTATGTTTTTGTAAAAAATTCGCCAACTTAGATTATGAGAAAAGACACGAGTTTGTGTCTAACAATAGGATTTGTTATAACTGTTTAGGCAGCAATCATGGGGTAAGATTCTGCCAAAAAGCCACCAATTGTAGAGTTTGTCAGAAAAAACACCATTCCTTGCTTCATCCAAAGGGTGTTCCAACTGGTCACTCAGGTTGTTCAGGTCAGTCAGTTGGAGAAGGTTCAGGTGAGAGAGCGACCGGCGGACACTCTAAAGGAGGGTCCAGTCCGTCTAACGAGACCACACCGGTAGTGACTTGTTTCTCGAAAGGTCAGGTAAGAAATCAAGTTTTGTTACCCACGGCAATCGTGAATGTGGAGTCGAAAACCGGTCAGTACCGGCCAGTTAGAGCTTTGTTGGATCAGGGCTCACAAGCCTCATTTGTGACAGAGGCGACAGTTCAAAGGTTGGGATTGCAGAAAACATCTGCCAACCTTACAATTTCGGGAGTTGGAGGTGAACAGCGTTCAATGAGGTCAAAAGCAGCAGTGACGTTAAAACTTCAGTCACTAATGGACCCGAGCTTTAAAATGGAGCAAAAATGTTTCGTTTTGACAAACATCACAACTTTGCTCCCAGAGAGGCAAGTATCGGTTCCGGATTGGGTACAATTAAAAGACTTGTGTTTGGCGGATAAGAATTTTGATTCACCTAGTAAAATAGATATTTTACTGGGAGCAGAAGTCTACAGCCAGATCCTAAAGGAGGGTGTATTGAAAGGGCCAGCAGGGTCCCCGGTAGCTCAGTGCACCGCCCTCGGCTGGATTCTGTCTGGGCAAATGGACACTGCAGGTACAGATAGCAACATATCCGTTTTCCATACACAAGTAGAGGACAATGAAATAATAAAAAGATTTTGGGAGTTGGAAAACGAGCCTTTATTGAGTTCACAAATTTTAACAAAGGAAGAACGGATGTGCGAACACGTCTTCTCAAACACAACACGTAGAGACGAAGATGGCAAGTACGTCGTGAAATTGCCGTTCCGTGATGAGGAGCCGACCTGCAAAAATGGAAAGTCACGTGAGATTGCAATAAAAAGATTATTATCATTAGAAAGAAAGTTTATAAAGGATAAAGTACTAAAGGAAAGATACACAGAAGTAATAAATGAATACTTACAGTTAGATCACATGGCGCTGGTACCGAAGGAAGAGCTTGGTAAAGAAAGCTCAACCTACTTACCACATCATGCAGTTATCAGGGAGGACAAGGCCACCACCAAGGTCAGGGTTGTCTATGACGCGTCCTGCAAGAATGAAAACGGCGTGTCATTAAATGACAACTTGATGGTTGGACCTACATTGCAACCAGACTTACGACATTTGATCATGGGTTGGAGAAAACATCCGGTATGCTTAATAGCTGACATCGTCAAGATGTACCGAATGGTAAAAGTGGCAGAAGAAGATTGTGATTATCAACGCATAGTGTGGAGAAATAACTCAGAAGATCCAATACAAGACTACAAACTGCTCACAGTTACCTTCGGCACAGCTTCAGCTCCATACCTGGCAGTTAAGGCACTCAATCAGGTCGCCATAGATCACAAAGAAGCATACCCAATGGCATCAGAAAGAGTCGCTAAGGAGTTTTATATGGACGACCTAATGACTGGTTGCCAAACAATAGAAGAAGGAATAAGACTTTGCCAAGAGATGAATGCACTATTAAAAGAAGGTGGATTTATTCTACAGAAATGGTCAAGTAACAAAGATGAATTGCTGCAGGTCATAGAACAATCAGGGAAAGGAGAACATAACAAACAGGACAAAACATTAGACTTCAAACAGGACAATATAGTAAAGATACTAGGACTCACCTGGAACAGATGTAGCGACGAATTTCAGTACTCAGTAAAGCTGCCTCCGTTGTCTGCACCTGTAACAAAAAGAAAAATTATATCTGACGTTGCGCGGCTGTTCGACCCCCTGGGCTGGATAGCTCCATGTGTGATAAAAGCTAAGATATTTATACAGCGATTGTGGATAGCGGGGACAGGCAGACGAAGAACCACCAACGAGGATCTTAGAAGATTGGTTTACTTACCGTCAAGAATTAGCTCAACTTACAGACTTCTCGATTCCACGGTGGATGTTCACAAACGCAGATGACGTCGTCACTGAATTGCACGGGTTTTCTGACGCATCCAATGTTGCATACTCGGCGGTTGTTTATATGCGCGTTGTGAATGCGAACGGAGAAGTCCATGTCGTCCTAGTTAGCGCTAAAACCAGAGTGTCACCCGTTAGGCAGATCAGCATTCCGCGCTTGGAACTTTGCGGCGCTGTTTTGCTGGCCAAGCTATTAGTAGAGGTTGCTGGAGTCTTGGATATCCCCAGAAACCATATAAGGGCTTGGACTGATTCGACCGTAGTACTTGCATGGTTGAACAAGCATCCAAGCAATTGGAAAATATTCGTGGCCAATCGAATTTCCGAGATTCACTCCACATTGGAATCTTCGCAATGGTGTCATGTCTCCACGAAGGACAATCCGGCTGACTGCGCTTCGCGAGGAGTTCAGCCGTCGGAGCTTGCAGAGTTAGAGCTGTGGAAATGCGGCCCGAATTTTCTGTGGGAAACAGAGTTAACTTACAAAAAGCCTAAGAACAATGAGACAAATGAAGAGCAATCGTTGAGAGTTCACATTGCTAAAATAGACGTGTCAATCTTGGAGAAATACTCTTCGCTGCAACGACTTATTCGAGTTGTAGCGTATTGCAGACGATTTATCACTAAAAAGGAAATTATAAAACAAGGTCAAAGCATTAATTATTTGAACAAAGAGGAATTAGATGAAGCATTAGTAACTTGCATTAAACTAAGTCAAGCTACAGAATTTGAAACAGAAATAAAGGAAATGCAAACTTACGGACAAGTTAGATCCAAATCGTCGAAGTTGTTATGTTTAACCCCCTTTATCGACGAGAAGGGATTGATAAGAGTGAACGGGCGAATAGCTAAATCACAGGAATCCGAGAGCATTAAAGAACCCATAATATTGCCACACAGATCACATTTTTCAGAGTTAATAGTCGACAATGCTCACAGGAAAACGTTGCATGGTGACTCGAGGATGATGCAAAACTTTATCCGATCAGCTTACTGGATAATTGGAGTGAAGAATCTTGTGAAGAGTCACGTACGCAAATGTGTGACTTGTGTGCGATACAAGGCCAAATTACAAAACCAACTTATGGGCCTTCAAGACACCTGAACCTGAAGTCGGGGACATTGTTTTGGTGAAGGAGGACGATTTACCTCCTAGTAAGTGGCTTTTTGGTAGAATCCTCATCAAGCACGCCGGCTCAGATGGGTTGACTAGAGTGGTGTCGTTAAAATATAAGAATTCAGTTGTAAAACGTCCAACTTCAAACTTTGTGTTTTGCCAATTAATGAATAAGTATGCAATATATATCAAGACTGTTGAGCTAAGCAGGAACACCTGTAATAAATGTAGATGTTATTCACTGTGTCAATCAGTGATTTAATTGTTTAGTCGTAAGTTTAGAGAACAACTGTAACTTTAGCCCTCGCCAAGATCATATGGATCAATGTTGTTATGGTGGGCGATCAGTGAAGGACATTCTGTCCTTGGTGGGCGATATGTTCAATTCATAGTTAAGTATAGGTTAGTGTGCGAATTTCACGCTAGATGTCGCTGTTACGTGCGAAAACTAGGTAACGACATGTTGTCGTAGAATTGCTTAGTAATTTTAATTTGTTTTTGTTTGTTGAGAGATTTGCTTGGAGATTTAAGACCATTATAGCGGTTACAAAGTATTACCGACTTTAATTCCTGGAACCTACGGTACACCCTTGTACAATTATAAAATTTGACATTTACAGCTACTAGACAACTCTAAACATATTTTGGCATTTCTTGAGTAACCTGTCTAACGGATCTATATTAAATGAGCAGGTCGATCACGTAACGCATTGTACGAACGTCGGGTAGATCTAAATGTCACTTTTTATATGGAACATTGACAGTTACATTGTACCGACGCGCGTTCGGAACGTTACGTGATTACCCCTCAGCAGGTCGATCACGTAACGCATTGTGCGAACGTCGGGTAGGACTAAATGTCACTTTTTATATGGAAAATTGGCATTTCGGAACATTACGTGATTACCCCTTAGGAGGGTAAACACGTAACATACCGAACGCGCGTCGGTACAATTTAACTGTCAAATTTCCATATAAAAAGTGACATTTAGACCTTTCCGACGTTTGTACAATGCGTTACGTGATCGACCTACAGGTCTAAAGCTAAACTAACAGGAACAGCGGCAGTGCTACCTAACTGCGCCGTGGGAACTCAGAATTATACCTAAACTTTGCGCAACGGTAGCGGTACATACGCCAGTGGGCTGGCGCACGCGCTCACGGCCGGACGCTGCTTACGCGCACAATACAAGTTATTACTAATTCTTTAAAAATGAGTTCGTCGCGAATAAATTCAGCGCACTGCAGTGTTGTCATAGTAAAAGGAAAGAGGTGTTGTGGGGTGTATGCACCAGGGATTGTAACCAGTTTTTTGCAAAAACCTCGAAATAACCACATACTTATCGAACTATTTTATACTTCATATGTAGGACTCAGTTGTGTTTTGAGGTAACGAGTGCGTATTATTAGATTGCCCAATTAGAAAATGAAATAATTCATACAGAATGAAGAAAATAACGGTTACGTTCCCATACAAAAAAAACCAGTTACAATCCCTGGTATGAACAATAAAAAAAATAGATATGTATCATGATTTGCATTGCCGACAGACGATGAAACGGATGAAAAGTTAGTAACTTATCTACTTTATATAAATAAGTAGGTAGCTACTAAGTAATTATTTCCATGACAGGTACAAACTAGTGATAAAAACTCACCCACTGTAAAGAAAAATAAAAACACAATAAATTTTGAAGATGCACTAAAAAATTTACAAGACAGAAACCTACAAGAATTAATGTTCTGCGACGACCCCGAAGCTGTGACAAACCGCCTGATATATATGTTAAGTGAATCTATTAAAGAAAACACTAAAGTTATTGTAATACCGTGCACAAAACGTATTATCAAACCGTGGATTTCTCCTGGGATACTACGATGTATACGAAACAGGAATAAGCTTCAAAAAGAAGTGCGTACCAACCCTGGCAATGAAATACTAAAAATTACGTACACACGCTACAGAAACTATTGCAACAATCTTATAAAAAAACTAAAAAGAAAATATGAAAAAGAACTCTGAGCTAAATCTGTTTCAAATAATAAATTACTTTGGAAAAATATTAAAACATTAACTTATTCAAACAAATCAAATAAACTTCAAACTGAACTACTTAACATCAAAACTACTAACACCGACTCAGCTAATTTTATAAACAAATATTTTACAAACATTGGCAAAGAGCTAGCTCAACAATTTATCCCCTACTCTCAAAATGAGCCAAACATATTCCTTAATAACCTCCCTGTAACAGCTGGATCTTTTGTATTACTACCAGTTAGTCAAGACGAAGTCTGTAGGACATTGATGAATCTAAAGTGCACCTGGATGGGACAACGTTTCAACAAGATTCTTAAAATATGTTTCTAAAGAAATTAATCCTGTTATCACACATCTAGTAAATCTTTGTTTTAGCCAGGGAGTTTTCCCAGTTTCTTTAAAACAATCTTTAATTACCCCCGTGTACAAGAGTGGGAATAGGGACGATGTCAGTAACTACAGGCCAATCTCAGTTCTCCCTGCAATATCGAAGATCCTGGAAAAGCTACTGAACACCAGACTGCTTAACTACTTAACAAAATTTAACCTCATATCACCTTCTCAGTTTGGATTTAGACATGGTAAATCAACTGAAGATGCAATAACTGCTCTAACCTCGCATGTTGTAGACAGTCTTGATTGTAACAACAGGAGTTTAGGTGTCTTTCTAGACTTGAAAAAAGCGTTTGACACCGTCTCTGTTCCTATTCTTGTGCAAAAACTTGAGAAAAAAGGGGTTAGGGGAACACCACTTTTGTTATTTAAAAACTACCTTACCAGCAGGAAGCAGCGGGTTAAACTGGGTGAACACGTCAGTGACGATGAGGATGTATTGTATGGCGTGCCTCAAGGAAGCGTTTTGGGACCAACTTTATTCCTGATGTACATCAACGACCTATGCGACATGTCTATCCCAAACGCAAAACTGTTCTCGTATGCTGACGATACTGCGGTGTTGTTTAATGGTAAATCATGGAACGAAGTGAAATCTAGTGCTGAAACGGGGATGGCTCTTATCTCAGAGTGGCTAAAATTTAATCTTCTATCGCTAAATACAGATAAGACGAAATATATATGTTTTAGTATCACTAACAGTACACAACCTAAATCCGACTTGCAACTCAAAATCCATTCATGTCAACCTCCAGTTCCAAACACTTTTAATTATTGTAGATGCCCTAATATTGAAAAAGTTTCCCAAACAAAGTATCTAGGAGTTTCAGTAGACGAACACCTAAATTGGTATTCACACTTAGACCAAGTCATCAGTAGGGTCAGGAAACTTCTCTGGATATTTAAGTCTCTGAGACATATTGTACCAGGAAAAGTCACCAAGCAATCAAAGTCACGTAACATACTAAACGAAATATATACGTCCTTGGTACAATCTGTCATAGTGTACTGCATACCTGTCTGGGGTGGTGCAGCTAAATGTCGTTTTATTGACCTAGAACGTGCACAGCGGGCACTACTAAAGGTCATGTATTATAAAAAAATCGGCTTTCCGACCCGACGACTGTACCAAATCAGTGACGTCCTCTCGGTTAGAAAATTATATATTTTACAAAGTACCTTAAAAACACACAAGACCTTAACTTTTAACCCAAACTATAAAAACAAAAGAAAAATAGGTAACGTGGCTAACTCTTTAAAAACTAGAACGCAATTTGCCAGGTCACAGTTTATGAGTAATTCTGTACATATTTATAATAAAATTAACAAAGTATTAGAAATTTATCCAAAACTATATCACGATTGCAAGAAGCTGCTTATAAAATGGCTTAAAATAAAAACCTACGATGAAGCGGAAGGTTTATTACAACGTTACTCTTAAGTCCCGTCCCGTATAAAATTTATCGCATACCCACGCATGCATACACACACACACACACACACTTACACACTCACACACAAACACACACACACACACAGACACACACTCCCTCACACATACTATTTTCTAGTCTAGTATAAAATTAAATAAAAAAACCTGTTAAAACCTTTTGTGTTAGCATAATACCTATTATAATCTATGGAAGAGCGGAGCTACCCAATACAGGCATTGTTTGCTTACCGGGCGGCTCCATCCCTATCATAAATTTAGTCTATAATTTAAGAAAATAAAGAATTTTGTATTTGTATTTGTGAGTTTGATTGAACAAAGGCGTACTTAATGTTGTTTTGGTACATATTTTACAAATTTACTACATTTATTATGTGTATACAATAATTATGTGTTTATCAATGGTCTTATGTTGTGTTGCGTTCCGTGAGTCACGTACGGTGCTGTCTGAAAATCAGCGCTGTAGGTGTCTGTCTGACACCTCGGCATAATGCTGAGACAGCGACCTATTTACTGCCGCGAAGACACACACAATATGTGTTAAATTGTAATGTATGCCTACTCCCTTTGTCTCTGTGTGTCTTTTGTGTAGTAAATAAATGTCTTCTTTATTTCTTTCTTTCTTTCTTTCTTTTACGGAACACCTAATTAATAAGTACCTATTTCAAATACTAACGTAATACATTTTTAAGGCCTGCTTGAGTTTTCGTAATTTGGTACACCTACCTACCCCGAGCCGTAGCCGTAAGTTTTGATACTCCGCCACTGCTATATTATGTCCAAATTAATTATTTAGTTGTTTGTATTGATTTCATGTTAATATTTATCCCTGTCTAGCAGCAATTAGTATAATATTTTACTAAGTAAGATTTGCAGGGTGCATTGCATGCATTGCACGGCCTAAGAAAGGGCGTAAACATCGTCGTTGCTATAGGGACTTATAACATTTGGGAGGGCTTGGAATGCACTCGCGAGGATATATTTTAAAACAACTTATGCCTAGTGACTAATTCCTAGTTTGCAATGCTGCTTTTAAACTTTTATACAATATGACGTTATTTATATACTTATGTTATATAACGAAGATAAGTACTCGTAGGTACCTAACTACTAAACTTTATTTCGTACTGAGGCTCTAGTATAAGTTTTATCCATACAATACGTTTTCGAACGCGTTTGCGTTTAGTCTCAATTTATATGGCAACGCGAACAGCGCCTCTGGTGGTAACTATTAGGAACTACGCGTTGCCATACAAATTGAAACTAAACGCAAACGCGTTCGAAAACGTATTGTATGGATGAAACTTATACTAGAGCCTCTGTCGTCGGGATACACGTACTTTAATGAAGTTACATACACAACGAGTTTCGTTTTGTTTTATGTGGTAGCTGGTAGATTAATAGGTACCTACATTTTGACTGTCGTAACCATAGACAGGGTGAGAGATACTTGACATTAAAATTTATTTAACATGCTGCGTTGATATGCCTGTACACTCGGCGTCAAAAGTATCGCACCTTTTCTAAAATTCGCTTCAAGCGATTATTACTCCTAAGATACTTACTGTACCCTGTCGATATTAGTATCGTTTGAAAGGTAATTAAACCCCCTAGGCTTTAGCTTTCAAATGATACTTATATCGACAGGGTACAGTAAGTATCTTAGGAGTAATAATAGCTTGAAATTAATCTTAGGAAAGGTGCGATACTTTTGACGCCGAGTGTATGTATGTAACTATGCAGTTCTGTTCAGATACTGTCCGAAACTCGGGAAAAACTTACAAGTCTTTTGAAAAATTAAAATTGAAAAACGATAACAGGTAAACTATGTAATCTTATCAGTGAAGTGCGTGGAATGTGTGGGTGTTTTAATTTCACTCAACTATTAATTATAAAATCATTTCCAAGCGGTGTCAACCCTAGCGTCTATTGGCCGGCAAGTGCGTGCAACGATCGGCGCATTCAAGGTCGCTCCATTGTTAAATTTAGTAGGCATGGAAGACGGTAGGTATGCGCTTTTTTATTCAGAGTCGAGTATCTGTTCGTTAGAACTATATTATATGTAGTATAATTTGTGACAGCGGTATTAACAAACACGCATAAATAATCAAATCATTGCATGTACCCGGTATACGGAAAACCATTTGAAAAAACTGGTTTATTTTTTCATATAAAAGGAAGCATTTGTCACCAGGGGGTAAACACGTAACGTTCCAAACGCGCGTACGTACATAGAAAAAGTGACATTTAAATCTACCTGACGCGCAAACAATGCGTTACGTGATCGACCTATGGTGTGCATAATTTCGAATCTATTGAAACTTCATTCATCAAAATCGCTTCAGTATCTTAAACGCTACGGTGCCGGTGGACACACGTAAATACAAACATAGACTCTTAAAATCACAATATCATTCCTTTCGGCTCTGCCGTAGTTGGGTAAAAAATAATATCTTCCTGAATTCACGTTTTTTTTCTATATTCAGAAATATTGGGTATTTAGGTACAACAATAAAAGTTGAATACAGGTATTCTTGCATAGAAAAACTGCCGGTATACGGGTTCTGGAAACAAAACTCGTACTTATTCATAAAACAAGTGGTATAAAGTAATATAGAGGTATTATCAGCGCAAAGCAAAACATCAAACTTCTCGGCTGAAAATATAACAGCTGAAATATTTAGTTGAATATTCCCCAGAAACATTTTAGTTTCGCCCAGCTTAGAGTGTGAAACTTTCTACATACGACGGATTAAGCCCAAATGAGTTTTTTCACGGAAAGTAACGGGAAAACTGAAAATGAAGTTTGGACAAAAGGATTCGCTGATCGCCTTTTTGGGTGTGACCTTTTGGGATAGTTTGTTAAGCCTTTTTTGCATGCGCGTTTGAACGAAATAGTTAGAACAAAATATTCGTCCGTTGAATTGGGAATTAAAGGGAGTAGAACGCTTTTTGAACGCTTCAAGGTGGTTCGATTGCCATACAAAACGTTATTTGACATTCGCAGGCTAACGGCGTGATATTTTAAGAAACTTATGTAACAAACATTCATAAATTGGCTTCCCATTTGCGCCAAATTCCCCCTTTCCTAGAATAAACTTGTATAAACTAGATTAATTTGAGAAATTGTTTTGGGACGTGATATTTTGGGAAAACTATTTTTTTCAAATGAATCTAGTTTATACAAGTTTATTCTAGCAAAGTGGGAATTTGGCGCAAATGGGAAGCCAATTGATGAAAGTTTGTTACATAAGTTTCTTAAAATATCACGCCGTTAGCCTGCGAATGTCAAATAACGCTTTGTATGGCAATCGAACCACCTTAACCCATTCAGCGCCAATGACGACACACATGCGTCAGAGCGGTACGAGCGCTTTTCGCTACATACGGCGTAGCGCTAGCGTAGCGTGGCCGTGAATGGGTTAACATAGCCGATCCCGTGGTTTTCATCGTATGTAGTGGAAAGTGCCTTCGGGGTAGGCACCCGATAGTCGGGGTTCCCGGCACTGAATGTGTTAAGCTGGTGAATAAATCTGAAAAAAATATGGATATATTGGACAAACTTTTCATCAATTAATTTTTTTAGAAACCACAAGTGGTATTTTTGCTGTGTGTTAAAACTTCATATGTATAGTGTACTTACTGCTAAGTCCCGAAACTCAGCCTTGTTCGGGGTCTGCCGGATATTTTTGTGTTCTTGTATAAGACATTGTACCTTTTAAATAAAATGGGGAACTTGCATGGGACTTCAATTTCGAATAAATTGCACTCAATCGATGCGGATATACGTAGAGATATCAAAAAAAAGAAAAAAAAAGAAAAACAAAAACGATTTTATTAGTTTTACCTAACGTTAAAATGACGAAAATTTATTTTTTATTTTTTCGATAAAATAACGTAACAGTTACATAGAATATTAAATTAGAAATGATATTTTGTATAACAAGTATAGACTTAAACGTAAATTTTGTGGAGATAATCGCAAATTAATGACTTACTCCATAGTAAAGGCTATGCTGTGACGTCATAGCATAAGCCCGTTTAATATAGAGCGTTTTCGGGGGGTGCCGGCGCGCGCAGATTTCAAATGCATATAACATCAGAAAAATAAATCATAACAAAGTTTTAATGCTACAGTTGTTTTAATGCTGGATTATACTTTTGTTTTTCGTAATAAAATATTAAGATGCAAGTTCCCTATTCTAATCCTTTCGAAAAAAGATTGGTACTTCATTTATTTCAAATCTGAACGTTTCATATTGCGGAATAATCTTTATTTTACCGCAATTTTTTTTTGCGTTCATTGCAAGTTGGTCTTGTGCGCGGGCGACTTCGCACACTTGCACACAGCATATCGAGTGATTATTAGCGTGTAAGACAAAATTTAGGTGGACATGGCTGTAGTGGTTTTAACCCCATACGTGAAGTAGAGCTCATTGGGGGTGGATCTGCGACATACGTTGGGAATTTTATTTTAATTTCGACATGTTTCGCGATGGATGCAGACTAGCACACTGAATAACTGGTTGTGTATGGGTTGCGTTCACTGTTACCGTAAAGGCCCACACACACATAGTGGTTTGTGGGATGCAACTTTTTGCTCTTAGTTTTTCAAAATTGTTCAATCTTTCCTTTTTGTGTATTTTTATTATTAAGTGTGTATTTTAGTAACATAATAGTTAATTTTTATACTTTTTAGGGTTCCGTACTCAAAAAGTAAAACGGGACCCTATTACTAAGACTCCGCTGTCCGTTCGTCCGTCCGTCCGTTTGTCTGTCACCAGGCTGTATCTCACTGATACCGTGATAGTTCCAGCTAAAATTTTCACAGATGATGTATTTCTGTTGCCGCTATAACAACAAATACTAAAAACACAAAATACAATAGTTTTTTATAGATAATGGTACGGAACCCTTCGTGCGCGAGTGCGACTCGCACTTGGCCGGTTTTTTTTAATGATATTGCATGTGTATCTGTTGTTGCTGCCCACCGTGCTCTCACCGAATGGACCCTGCGGAAGACCAGCGCTGGCTGCAAAGCTAGCAACATGCTGAGCAGGGTCCATTTCGTGACAAAGTGTGTTTTATATTATTTATTTTGTATGTGTTTTTGTTGTCACGAATAAATGTTTGAATTTGTATCTAAGCTATTCAGCGCTACGCCGTAGTCCGTAGCAGCACACACTTACTGCCAACAATTTTGTTGCGCTACGCTCGTAGCCGATGCCGTGGTTTTGATGGTAAAGGACGCCTACGAATACAGCGCCCGCTAGGCGGGTTCCTGGCAGTGAATGTCCCGTAACGCTCTGACGCTTACTATTTTCATTGACAAGAACCCGATAGTTGAGCGCTATGCTCGTAGACGCCTTCCTCTACAATTAGGTTGGCGAAAGACAAGGTTGGCAGTGAATGTGTTATTCTGTGCCGTAATTGGAAATGGATGAAAATTTTAGAAGTGCCTATTAATTTTTTTGGTGATAGGAATAGCCTTCCTTGGCACCAGAAAAAAGTTGCAGACTTTTCAGCTGCGTCAATTATTTTTGAAAAATATAAACAGTTTCCTCACTTACGTTTTCGGTTTAGGACGGCAAATAAGACACTTTGCTTGATCCGTCTCATATTACAAAAAAAATATCTTAAAAATCCATGGTAAAAATGACGCTGGCAATGATATTGACAGCTGCAGCAGCTATATTTGTCATTGCCAGGGTCAGATATTTAAAATATTTTTTGCAATATGAGACAGATAAAGGAAAGTGTCCATTCGCCGTCCTAAACCCAAAACATAACTGAGGAAACTGTTTATGTGTATTTTTCAAATATAATTGACGCATCTGAAATGTCTGCAACTTTTTCTGGTGCTAAGAAAGGTTATTCCTATCACCAAAAAAATATTTTTTCATCCCTGGCCTAAATGACGTAAAGACCTTATGTCTAGAAACGACATAGATTTCGTACAGAATTTCAACTTGTATACAATCATCACATCAGCCGAAAGACGTCCACTGCTGGACATAGGCCTTGTATACAATGTATAATTTAAATGCAAAATGCTTAATTGTTATCGACTACACTAGGAACTTTCTAATATGACGTTTAAATTTTCATTTACCACAAACCACTCTTTTGTCTTAACATTTTACTTTAAGTGCCATTATGCCCATTATCTATACTTCTATATGAATATAATATTCTAAACTAACATTAGAGGTAACATTTGTGACTTAATAGGTTTGTATTTAAAGAGGGATAAGTATGTATTCAGCGGATCTCCGGAATTCATTCGATCTAAAAAATTATTTCAATAGTATATACTATGAGCGTATAGAATGGACCTTCGGAATGGATAAAGACAATATTTTATCCCGTGGGATTGATGGCGTTCTTTGTAATAAGCGTGCGGATTCGTGCCGTGTTTAAATAGAAACCGCACGGCTTCGCGAGCAGTGTTAATGGCACTGAAAAATGACGTTTAAGGCCTCAAGTAGTACTCTTAATTTAGTAAATATCTTTCACATAATATTATGACGTACGCTCTTTCTAATACTTTAACTCGGCGGGAAAGTTGGCGCACGAAGCACATTGAGATGCGAATAACATAGAAGTGACGAATATAAATAGACCTAGTCGTGTTTGGCTCCGTTTAGTTCGCAGATAGATGAGTCGACGTTGAGTAAGCGTGGCAATTGTAGTGCGACTGTCACCTCTATAAGGGCTGCACGTGACTGTTCAGGAAGCATGGAGGTCAGAACTTGAAGGAGAAAATGGGATATCGGATTCAAAAATAATACAAATATTGTACCATTTCGCTTTGTCGTCGTTTGAAGTAGACTTGATGTATCAAAATTGTTAAATGTTTTTTTGTATGTCTTGGTAACGATTAAAACTGACTATTAAAACTGGTATCTTTTATTGACGAGCGACGCATGTAGCGACGCGTGAAATCTAAATGAAATCCCATACTTCGCCATATGTTCGTGTGCTGCCCGATTAGTGCGTTAACGAAACTTAAATCGGTGATTTCACCGCTTTGGTCGTCCATAATGCGTCCGCCAAACTGTCAAACTACTTCGGCTAACAACTGTCATCTTAACACACGTCTGTCCACCGCCACATATATAGGGGACAGCAGCCGTCGGTCACTACCGTCGTCTTTACACTTTTGCGGTCGCCGCGTCTGGATGGCAGGGTCGGGGGACGCTAGCCGTCCCCCAACGTTAAAAAAAATGGCTGCACGCGGCGACTAACTTAATGAAATTGCCCCTTACCACATTCACTGCCATGAATCGCTACGTGCGATGTGGTTTTCCTCGTATCGGAAAGCGACTATGGCGTAGGCACCCGCCAGGCAGGATACTGGCAGTGAAAGTGTTTCTTGTGCTTCCATCCAAACCCTACGAGTACCGTAAAATGGGGTGAATAGAGTCAAAACTGACATTCAAACTTCAATAACATTTTATTGTTACACATGCAAACTGAATGGTGTATATAATAAGTGTTCCGGACGTTTGTATTTTAGTTTTATTTTATTTTGGGTAGTTCTACATTTCATAACTTTGACGATAAACAGGAAAACCCACCTCACCCCGTACTCCCTCGTAATTGGAGTGAGATGGGTTTTCATACAAAGGTGATTTTGGAAGATTGTTAGTTCGATTTTTTTTTATTATGAGTATTACTATTGCTCCATTTTAAATTGGAATAAGTACATTATTTTTGTAGCAGTAGCTCAAAATCCCATCTCACCCCCCATTCAACTCTTGTCTTCCCATTCATAACCCAACTCTCTCCGCAAACCCTACTCACCCTATTTTACGGTAGGTAAACAGTAGTTTCGGTTGATATAGAGTCATGAAATTTGGCACTACAAGCATTATAAATCCGAAAACTGTGAATTTCTAACTTTTGATTCATATATCTGATCAAATTAAGTGGTCTAAACGGTGGATCTTTTGATTACGTTTACTTAGAAGTTTTTTTTTCACAGCTCTAAGGGACTGTAGACCTAAAAATGTATGATATTTATTTCAACTTATAGTTGTTACCTACTTACGTGTTCTCAAGAAAAAAAGCCTTGGCAGACAGACGGATGCCTTTTATTCCTATTAAGATACGGAACCCTAAAAAGGGACTAAGACACTTATGTGTCACTTACCGTATAAAATAATGTCTAGTGAAAATCCATTTAATCGCAATTTGCAAAAGTTACCCAGAACACGTTAACATGGCAACGTGTCACAAAAAATGCCCATGGTTTCCATTTGTTTCATCTTTGCATACTTCTTCGCTCTGTGGTAAAACGTAGTCGTATTTCTAGAGTCACATCATGACCGCTATTACGTGTCAAGTATATCGCTGAACATAAACTTAGGGGATCATTTGACGACTAGAGAGTGAAGTCATCTTGACTATGCTAACTACAGGCCCATAAGTAGCTGTTCTGTCCGTCGTGAATAAAACTGTTGATTTTTAGGGTTCCGTAGCCAAATGGCAAAAAACGGAACCCTTATAGATTCGTCATATCTGTCTGTCTGTCTGTCTGTCTGTCCGTCCGTATGTCACAGCCACTTTTTTCCGAAACTATAAGAGCTATACTGTTGAAACTTGGTAAGTAGATGTGTTCTGTAAACCGCATTAAGATTTTTACACAAAAATCGAAAAAAAACATTAAGTTTTAGGGGTTCCCCATACACAGAACTAAAACTCAAAAAAAAAATTTCATCATACCCATACGTAACCTATCCATAGATACCCCAGTATCTATAGATAGGTCTTCAAAAATGATATTTAGGTTTATAACATATTTTTTTTCTAAACTGAATAGTTTACGCGAGAGACACTTCCAAAAAAGTGGTAAAATGTGTGTCCCGTCCCCCCCCCCCCCCTGTAACTTCTAAAATAAGTGAATGATAATACTAAAAAAAATATATGTTGTACATTACCATGCAAACTCCCACCGAAAATTGGTTTGAACGAGATCTAGTAAGTAGTTTTTTTGTAATACGTCATAAATCATAAACCGCAATTTATTTTACGGAACCCTTCATGTGCGAGTCCGACTCGCACTTGGCCGCTTTTTTTTTATAGAGCTAAGTGAGAGAGTAGTAGTAATAGTAAGAGAGAGCAGCCGCACAGTATCGAATTAAGTGTGATAGACGGTAACAGCATAACGTTGTCTCGTTTACCAGATGATGTAAACATAATAAATTGGTATATAACGAAACTCTTAGCCGCTTGCCTCGGTTAGACCATGCCGCTCGGTTGCGGTGCAGAAACCACAATTAAGCTCTGCTATTGCAATAAACACTTCAAGTTTGAGTTATAATTGTGGTCCAAACGGAACTTGTCAAAGACTGCAACCGCGACGTAAAACACTAACTCAAACCTAAGATTTACAATCGAGATGAAATTAGCGACCGATCATCTCAATAAATAGAGTGAGTAGTTTAATGCTTTCTCAACTTAGAACTTTTTTGAAGAAACTTAAAACATTCACAATGCAAATACCTGATCTTGAAACAAATCTAATAATAAATAATAATTCTTCATGTAGCCGAATAAAAAACGAAAATACGACTGGAAAGCGACAGTGATTGACCAAATTGAAGATCAGTAAAATGAGCAGGATATTTAATTACTTTAGAACGCGTCAAAAACCCGATAGGTACCATAATCTGTCATTTTAAGAACCTGAAAATTCTAGCGATATTTACATTACAGCGAGTGTTCTAGCGAGCGTTCTAGCGAAATGACAGTTGCATAGAGCTTTTTGCCGAGCCGAGCAATTCTGTTATTGTACTGCCGCCGTCCCTTTCCGTTCACACCTGCACGCCGTTTACTGGAGCGTTCGCTAGAATGATCGAGAAAATGTTCCTAGCGATGTTTGGCTCGACTCTATTCCAAAAAAAAACGGCGAATGGTTGATGTTCTCTTACTTGTGAATGGTCAAGCACCTTTTTGGTTGTTTGATAAGTTGTGGCTGTCCTATCGACTGTTATATTATCTCAAACCCACGACCATAAACGTAAGCAGGCGTGAGGTGCTTCCGTTTTAATGGGTGCATATTCGAATTGTACATTTTCAATTCCCGTTTAATCACAAAACTTTGCACCTTCAAACGTCAATGAAACACTTGTAACCGAGTTCCTAGATTTTAAAGTTTCTAACAAATACTAGAGAACTAATTTGGGGTGAATCGTAAATACAATCCGGCATCGCAAACTAAGAAACCAAAGTAAATATTGAACTTTGCATTGTTTCGAGTTTTCAAGAATTTTGTGCGGGCTGGTAAAGACAAACAACATTTTGTAAAATCCTTTGTCAAATTAACTACTCTAGGTCGAAGAGTAGGTATTATAGGTTATAGGTACTCGTGGGCTGGGTTTCCGTAACTCTACGTCATAAGTCCACCTATTTTGCGTATAAGTTGTTGGCCCTATAATAGTAGTAGTAGTATTCGTGCCAACCCAGTTCCACCAGGAAGCCTAGCAAACTCTCTGGGGTCGGTCGAGGGGTATAGGTTAGTTATGGGCTGTCAAGACGATCTGATGATTTATTTTTAAACGCAGTATGGCGCGTTTAAAAAACATGGTGATCATAGGTCTGGGCTCGAAAGTAGTGACAAATTATACGTAAGTTCAAACGTTTAATTATTAGTTTAACTTTTAACAATAGTACAGATTTATAGCAAACGAATAGTCTGTAAGCCCACTCCCAATACGCCTACGTCTCAAGGTAACACGATAAAATGTATGGCAGCAGGTCGAGAAAGTTGTACTCGGCAGACGGTGTCAAAGGTGGCCAAGTTAGTAAGTACTACCGGCCATTTCAGGACTAACAGACATAGGTATACTCTCTCTACGATTAAAGGGCTAAATGATGCCACTTGTCTCGTACTGTTGTCACATGAATTTTGAACGGAAGTGAAGGAATTTTCAAAATTTCGTCCAATTTTAGGTGCGTTAATCTTCTGGTTCTTGCTCAGCACAACTTTCTCGAGCTGCTGCCATGCATTTTGTCGTGTTGTCATGAGACGTAGGCGTATTGGGAGCAGGCTTACGGACTAGAAGTGGATACTACATTATTCTCCAGGGGCGATTGATGGATCAAGATTACTTCGTACCCCTACAACGTACCTAAACATCTCAGTATCCGTTTCCAATAACAATAATTACTTTAAAAACGGCATTTTTACTGTTATTTCTAGCCCGTAATCACCTAATACACACCGTGGAAAAGGTATCACAAAGTAGATGACCTGGTTATAAAACTTACGAGTTAAATAATACATGATGTGCATTATAATCATTAAGGAGCTATCCTTAATGATTGAGAAAAACTCGAAACAACATGTTGTTTCGAGGTTTTTCATGTGCACCTTTTTTTCTGATCGTATTGTAAATGCTTTGTATACGACTAATTAGAATATTTAGATGCTTGTGCTGCACGTCTACGCAGACGCATCCGGTGTGACATGTGGTATGGGGCTTCATACTTTACAACGCAGCGGTGTACGCCGCACACGCATACGTGCTGCACACGCAGTCGGTGTGGCTCGGCCCTAAGTGTGGTAGGGCACAGTGGAATGTCATCTCGCTCATATTTGGAGCAGCCCAACTGGAGTCGCTCCACATTAGAGAAGACCGCAACCATAATACCGCCACTACTAGCTCTGTGGGTATGTGGTGTTGTGTTCCTGGTGGAACACAACGAATCCTCAAATCAATAATTAATAAAGGGAGGGCAACGCGCTTCTGATTTTTCTGGAATCATAAGCGTCTATAGGCTACGGTATCAGCTTTCCATTAGGCAGAGTTTGCCACCGCCGTAGTAATTACAATAACTAATATTTCAAAAACGGCTGAACCGATTTTGATTAAACGTAGCTAAGAACCGTCTCAATCACGTCAGCTTTTGGATAAAAAACCGCATTCAAATCAGTCCATTCGTTAAGGGGCTACGATACGACAGACACACAGACAGACAGACACGTCAAACTTAGGTTTCACACCCCTCTTTTTGCGTCGGGGGTTAAAAAAGTTAATATTTAAGATGACAGTTATACATTCAGCTCTTAATCTTCAGCACAAACCAGTGCACTAACTGTAGTTAGATACGCCCCACTTAGCACTGTTCAATTATTCAGCCTCTTGCCCGGCCTGCTTTGTAAACAGAGCTGTAAATGTTTAAAGGGCTGCAATCAATTATAATATACGCTCACGGCTTGAATCCTTGATAAGGCTAGTACCAGTCAGTTAGGCTGTGCTTTGAAATCTTTTGGTTTTAGTGAAACTCTGGATAAAATGTGTTATTTCGTTGCTTCTAACTAACTGTTCAACAAAAGGGGATGGTTCACTACTGAATTGACCACCAAACAATTACATAAAACTGAGCAAAATAATTTTGTGCAAAAATAAAGGCTTTTTTGGGTACTGTACTGAGATTTTCAGTGTATTCGATCAACTTAGTACTTAGCTCACTTTAAACTCTCGCACTTTGTACACATATTTAAGCATTTTTTTACACGGGTCGTTTCGACTCGGATTTCACCGGGAGTAGTATCAGGTGACTGATCACTAATCAGTAAAAAATAACTGAAAAAAAGACAGATTTTTTTGTTTGTAATAAGGTTGCCTTTGTTACCCGAAGCATACTTTCGAATTGATTGATATCTCATTCATCATAATTGGTTCAGTATCTTTAATGCTACGGTGCATTGTAAAGTATAAAAACATTTAAATACTAGTAGTTCAGCCATGACGATATTTTTTCGTATTATCATATCAGCCAAAAGACTTCCACTGCTGGACATGGGCCTCCCCTAAAGAGTGCGTATATTACAATACAATTCAAATATTATTTACGCCCATCAAATATAGTACATAATAGAAAACAAAATTAAATTAAACATAAACAATAGTAGAGAACAGACTTACTGTGTAAATATGACCATGCCTTACATAGGCCGATAGAAAAGGTTTCATACAAAACAGAATCAAAAGTACCACAAATCACCCCCAACTTTCCCTAAAAGCATTATCAGGGTAAATAATCAGCTAAATTGATTGATACACCCGAGTCCAAACCGGAATGGACCATTATTGCCGCGATAACATGAAAATGGCCTCTATCGATAACCTATTATCGAGCAGGCTTTCTTTTAGGGCCGAGAGGCCTGTTGGGACGTAGGTGAGAGCGGGGAATAGTATATTTCGATGCTAGTTCGGAAAGTATGTCATTACTTCACGAGTGGCGAGATATCTTGCCACGAGCCGCAGGCGAGTGGTAAGACTCGGAACGAGTGAAGAATGACATTTCCGCACGGGTATCGAACGACGTTTTTTAATACAGTTGCGAAAAAATAAGAAAAACAACAAGTAAGAAAAGTATTTAAAAATAGTACATTACTTACCTAGGGCGGTTAAACAAAGAATGTCTCAGATCGCAGGTATTTGACGCCCGAGCCGAAGGCAAGGGCGATAAATATGCGCTCTGAGGCTTTCTTTATTACCGCCCGTGGTGAGTACAAAATTTTACGTCTCTATATGGCCAGGAAGTGGGGTTTTCCGCACGCATAGCGTGCGGTAATTCCTACTTTATGGCCAGGTATGACGTAAAATATATTTTTCTGAACAACTTCATTATTTTTTAACTGTATTACGAGTACAATGATGTTACAGAATTAATAATATACTTAAAAGTTTAAAATTCCTTACTTGTTGTTTTTCTTATTTTTTTGCAATTGTATTAAAAAACGTCGTTCGATACACGTGGAAAAGTAAAAAGCACTAGTGCGCAAAATACAACTTTGCGCACGATTTGCAGCTACAAAAAGTACCACTTTTTGAGCAACTGTATTAAAAAATATATTTAAATAGTATCGGCAAAAAATGTTTCCCTGGTCCGTTATGGGACTATATCTAAGTTACGTTATTTAAGAGGTCCCTTGCTATTTGATATTTGACTTGATGTTAATTTGACTCGGTTCCCTGGTTAGTGAGGATTTCATATTCCCGATTTCTAATGCTGTTAAAAGGCTAGGTATTAATTGAAACCTACAATCAATTTATTTTCATCTTAAATCGAATATCTTAGCTCTGATGTAAAAAAAAGTTAAATAAGTACCTACGTTAAAAATCTATTATTTAAATCAAAACTACTTTTGTGGGTGCAAAATCAGTACGGTGATCTTATACATACTTACGTAAATAAAAATTGCATTATCCTGTTTGAACGTAAAGTTTCCATTCATTTCATCATCATTAGCAAGTAGACTGGATAATAAGCTTTTTCCCTATGGTTGGGAATAACATTTAAACATAATTTAAATTGAGCTGAACTCATCTTTTTAGGGTTCCGTAGTCGACTAGGAACCCTCATAGTTTCGCTTTGTCTGTCCGTCCGTCCGCGGATAATCTCAGTAACCGTTAGCACTAGAAAGCTGAAATTTAGTACTAATATGTATATCAATCACGCCGACAAAGTAGTAAAATAAAAAGTGTTTTTTTTTATAAGGGTACCTCCTCTATACGGAACGTGGGGAGTGTTTTTTTTTCATTAAAACCCTAACGTGTGATATATTGTTGGATAGGTATTTAAAAATGAATAATAGTTTGATGATATCATTTTTTGATAATGTTAATATTTTCGGAGATAATCGCTCCATAAGTAAAAAAAAGTGTGGTCCCTCCCCCCTCTAACTTTTGAACCATAAGTTTTAAAAATATGAAAAAAAAATCAAAAGTAGAACTTTATAAAAACTTTCTAGGAAAATTATTTTGAACTTGATAGGTTGAATAGTTTTTGAAAAAAAT
This sequence comes from Epinotia brunnichana, assembly GCA_963854355.1. NCBI lineage: Eukaryota > Metazoa > Arthropoda > Insecta > Lepidoptera > Tortricidae > Epinotia > Epinotia brunnichana. The sequence goes on from OY977952.1 coordinate 16,598,388, forward strand.
TACAAAATAATTTCACACACTTACTGTGACGGACGAAAAACGACGGAACCCTACACTGAGCGTGGCCCGACACGCTCTTGGCCGGTTTTTTTTTGTAATTAAACTACATTTATGTTATATGTTTTTCAAACAACGTAGATATTCATTATTATAGCTGATGGATTTATTCAAAGGATAGGCACTGGTTCATGGTACCTACAGACTTTAACCAGGAAAACTACAGAGCAGACTTATGCAAGACAAAACTAACTCAATGACAGATTCTAAAACCGAATACATAATAATACAAAATGGTATAAAAAGCTTCCAAAAAGGTGCATCGTGCACAATTATAGTCTTAGAGCCCACTCCCAAAATGCCTACGTCTTATGACGCATGGTGCATTGTGCAGAGCGAGAATCAGCAGATTATCGCGCCTAAAATTGGCCGGAAGTTTGAGAAAATCTTTCACTTCCGGTCAAAATTTAACGGTATATTTACGTCATGTAATATCAGTACGACACACGTGACATCAATTAGCCCTTTTATTAACATAAGTCTGTCAGTTCAGAAATGAATGGATCATGAAGCAAATGGATCTGGATCCAGAAACAACCCAAAATCGCCCGGGATGGAGAAAACGGACAAGGAGAGCCGACCCCAGATAATGGGAAATGGTGCAGGCAGATGCTGATGATGTCAGTTCAGAAATGACAGACGGACTGACTGACAAACAAATAGACTGACAGACAAACAACAAAGTGATCTTTGACTGGTTAACTAGACAAAAAATATCCCCTGCTTGATAAATTTATTTATTCGTATATTTAGCACTAATACCTACAGTCGTTCGATACTCCAATCAGATCAGTTAAGTTCTTGATAAATAAATACTTCCAATGGTTTTCAACACGATGCAAGAGAAAATGTAGTGACTATACTTATGAAGGTACTATTTTTACCTGTGTTTCGACTAGCACGTAGCCAGGACGTTCAATGTATTGAAAGGTAAGATGAATATGGATGGTTTTATTACTTTCCTCATAGTAAACACGAAAGCCCTCATTTCACACTCGAATTACTGAACCTCTCACATTTTGGCATGCACCAAATCAACTCGTGTGATCCCTAGGTTAACAATTCAATCTTCTTTTCTTCATCTTTTTACTTCCGAAGCAACAAGTACAACCCACCGTGAAAAAGTATATAAAGCAGTTTCCCATCCTTATTTCTTTATCGCTGCGGCCCACTGATATACGGGTCGTATTAAACCAATATTAGGTATTAAATAGAGACATTACGAATAGACGACAAAGAGCGGTGAGGGGATGAAAGAGGTAGCTGGAAATATGGATTATAAATATATAGCGTATTTTGTATGAGGATTACAAGTGGAAGGCTTGAAAACCAGGTGAATTTACTTTCGTCAGATATAAAGGTAAATAAATATCGCTATAGACCTGTGTCAAATAATAATTTAAACAAATAAGAAGCTGGCCTGGGACCAGCAAATCAATAACAACGCAATCAATACAACGAAGGATTATAGTTAATTTGAATAGCTTATTTTTTATAGAAGAACTAAAACTAATTGTGACAAAATTCTAGATAACGAATCATATCTTAAGTTAAAAATTTAAAATAATTTCGACACAAAGATCGCTAAAAATCATTTCGATGGACAGGAAATTAACCGTACTCAATTCGGTTCAACTGTTTCGGAGCTTCGATGTTAAGCATAACAGGTGTAATACGCTGAAATGGCAAATATTTTAAGCATTATATTTAATATGGTATATACCTACAAGATGATAATTTACAGTAACTAAATTAAATTAAAACTGTGTTATATCATTGTCCGTAGGATGCTAAGCATTTCCTCGCTGAGTTGCAGTGCTGATAAGTTGCGCGACTAAGCCCTCAGCTCTTCGATCACCAGTAACTTCAACCAGATGTTTCGCCATTTCCGCAATCAATCGATCATATATTTATTTGCATAAATAAGGGTATAATTTAGGTGTACGATTTTTTAGCAAGTGCTTTCCTTATTTAACCAGTATTCAGTGTTCAGTAATTTATTGCTTTCATAGGTATACATAAGGTGGTATATCCAAATAAGATCAGCTATGAGCCCTGCAAGGGCACTGCAATTTACATGCTTAATTAGCTTAATTACTAACTAAACTAATAAAATATAAATAAGTAATAACGAAATTTAAATAATAATAGCAATTCAGTTCTAGCAGGTTACATTACATTACATTAAACTTAAAACATTAGGTGTACATTTACTGACTTAACTGCATGAGATCTTTGAATTTTATTTTAATTTTAATATGCCATTATTAGGCATTAAAATGTTGGTACCATTGCCTGCTTGGACTGTAATTCAGTTACGTTATTAATGTTATTATTGTCTTGTAGGTATTCCTTTACTGTGTAGTAAGTTTTGTCCACAAGAAATGTTTTTAAGATTTTTATGAACTTGGTTTGGTTGGGTTCATATATATATTCACCATAATCTGATGTACAGATATTTAAAAGTCAAACGAGCCTTAATAACTTATGTGCAAGTCAAATAACTTATGTGCACTGGGACCCTACGGACCGAGGGTCTCGACGCCAAAGTGTACAAAATTGAACTCTTTGCCCAGGCCTCTATATTTACTACGTTTCAGATGCTTATTTTTTGTACAGTAGAACATCTCAATTTAAATCTCGATGTTAGTACAGTCTTGGTAAATACTGATTTAAATTTAACACTTATTTCGCTGAACAAACTCGAGTCCTCATTCTCCGAATGGTTTCCACAAACTTTGATTGATTAAGTTGGACATTATTGTTCTTGGATGTTTTGTGAATCGTTTTAGGATTTATTATTTTGAATTGAATTCTTAAGCCGCATGATAACATTGACATAAGATTATTCCAGTTGAGTCTTTGAGAGATTGGTTGGTGTTTAAAAGTATGATAAATTATGGGATATTGAATTACGGTACGTTATAGAGGTAAAACGGATATAGAGTTTACAAAAGAATTGGGATTCCGTTAATGGAAGTATTTTATTTATTTATGATTTTATTTTTTTAAACATTTATGTACTAGGATTTTTATTAATGTAAAGATGAAATAACACCAATAAATAAAAAAAACAAGAAAACAACATCATAAATAAAAATAAACGAACAAGCAAATAATATTTCGATTAATTATAATCAGACTATGCGGTTACAATTTGCAGTATAATGCAGGGCCCGTAACTTTCATGCCGATGACATCAATATGACGTCACGCTGCATATAGGATGATCCCAAATAGTTTTATTGTAATTATTAATCATTAGTCGTTAATCATTTTCAACCGACGAAAAAAACGGAGGAGGTTCTCAAGTCGACGCGTATATATATATATTTTTTATGTACGACAACGCATTACTTTTTCCAGAGTTGTTCGATTTTGATAATTCTTTTTTTATTGGAAAGGGTATAACCCCGAAGTTGGTCCCATATAAATTTGGAAAAAAAAAACCAACCTTAAGGGTAGGAAAATAGGGGATGATTGATTTTTCGTCGGTTAAAACTTTGTTTTTAAAGTAAATTATTATAATCATGTACAAATTACTTCAAAAGTAACCTAGACGTGGCGTGGAATAATTAATAGGTACCTTCTTGATACGTGCAATGAAACGTAAATTTAACTATTTGTTTTGTTTTTATACATACTCGTAAAATTGCAATCATACTCTATGCAGCGGGACGTCATGTTTGCGTCAACGGCATGATAAGTACGGGCCCTGGTGGTAACAATAACATTTAATAAAATGTATGTATGAAAACAAAACAAATAGTTTAATTTACGTTTCACGTAACAAGTAGCTACCTATTAATTATTCCACGTGTGAATAGATAACTTTTGAAGTAATTTGTACATGATTAAAATTATTGACGACTAATGATTAATAATTTCAAATAAACCTATTTGGGATCACTCTATATCCAGCGTGACGTCAAATGAATGTCATCGGCATGAAAGTTACGGGCCCTGCTTCTAAGGTATACCTTCTGGTACAAGGAATATTTATTTATTTGTACAAAAATCGGACTAAATGCCTTAAGGCATTCTCTTCCAGTCACCCGCAGCACATTATACTTTAAAAGGCGATAAAAAAAAACTTGGGAATCTGCTCTTATTTTCAAAATATTTTTTTTATTTGTTCATTTATCTGTTTTTACACTCAAGAGCAAAAGTTTCGGGTCGATGAAATACCGTCATATTTCCTAAAATAGTCCAAATGTTGTACAGTTTTTTAATCCTTTCATGATCTTTATTAAATTTTACATCTAAACTACAGAAATAAAAGTAAAAAAGAAACAAAACCAGGTTTAAATCGGACTCGTAGAAACCCATGAAAAAAACAACGTTAACAGAGCGAGATATCGCAAAAATCGTCATTTTTGGATGTTGATATCTTTATGATAGGATCCCGGAAATTGCTAATACATTTAAGTATTACGAAGACTAGTATGTTATGCAAATAAGACTAGTGAAAAATATTTAAAAAAACCTATTGCGGTTATTTCATTTAGGGTGACCCGAAACTTTTGCTCTTGAGTGTAAGTTGCCGAGTCACCTTTTATTTTCAAATTTAATCAAACTTCTCAATTGTAAGTATCAATAAAAGCCAAATTGAAAGACTTCTTACATCAAGTTTATGATTCTTTTCATGACTCTTTTTTATCGTTTTGGTTTTTTATTGCTTCGGTATTTGTTCCTTTTTATTGTAGGTATCGTAGGCTCATTAATTCCAAGTTAAAGTCCTCATCTATTACACATATAAAATTGGACCGTTACTTAAAGAGTGACAGACAATGCAAAGCCTAAACCGCTAAAGATACAAGAATTAAATTTGGAACACTTATTTTTCAAGTGACATAGAGGCGCACTAAGGAAGAATTTTTTGAAATCCCTAAGGGGTGAAATTGGGGATAAAACGTTGTATGCAAATCCGCTTTTTTTTGAAGGTATCTATGAAATTCAAGATTTGGCTTTTCGGTCAGAAACTAAACTAGGTTTTTTTGAAGCATTATCGCATATTGGTGCTTTAAAGGGGTGTAATGGAGGGTGAAAGTTTATATGAAAGTTTCGTAATTTATGAAGGTAGATTTATGAAATTTGAGATTTGGCTCACAAATAAAAAAGATATGGTGGTAGAAAAAAAAGGTTTCGTCTGTAATATTTTACAATATCAAGGAAAAACCAAAATCCAGCCACATGGCGATTTAAAATTGGTTCATTTTAAATCGCTATGTGTTTTTCCTATACATGACGAGATTTTACGATTGGTTTGTAGTGCAAAGGATGATACATAGCGGGTTTGGAATAAGTCAATAACGGTAATGTCAACTAATTTATATAAATGGTAACAAAGAATTCAGCATTTAAATTTTTTATTCTTACAATAAGTACCAAGATTTTTATCCACATTTTTCTAATCTCAACAATTTTTGACTTCGTAACTTTGTTTGGACTAGTTAGGAGGTCATAATTTTGACTGACCTTCCAACCCAGAGGGAAAACTAGACCTTATAAGAATTAGGCCAGTTTCCTCACGATGTTTTCCTTCACAAAAAAACTAACGGTAAATATTTCGTCCAAAAGTTTCGAAAATATATATATACTAGCTTTTACCCGCGACTTCGTTCGCGTTGAATACGTACAATTGACAACCCTAGGTATAAACTGACCATTTGTGAATCTAATTTAGCTTGCAAATTGGAAGTGATCCAGTTGACGGGTTATTATGGTATTGTGGTTAGAAAAAAAGGAGGGGTAACCTGTATTTGTATAGGCTTACACACGAATATAAAACCTACGAATAAAAATGCAAGAAGCAATCTTTAAGTATGTATTTGAGATACGGTTTCGTCTTTAAAACATAAGTAGGTACTTAAAATTTTGAATCATAACATTAATGGCAGCGATGATAAAATAAAAAAAAACGGCCAAGTGCGTGTCGAACCACGCACAACGAAGGGTTCCGTGCCTATTAAAAAGGTCGTATCGTCACAGAAATCTTACGACACTTACGTCCTTTTCCGCAGGGAAGGCAGTTTTTCAGCAATATCTCGAAAACCTTTTAACCGATCTTGTACAAAATACTTTTCGGTAAAAGAATTTAATAAGCGCTATGTCTATAATTTCTTTTAATTTTTATTAATTCACCGTTTGGAAATTAGAGGGGGGGGGACACAATTTTTATGACTTTCGGGGCGAGGGGACTATATTCACTTAATCAAAAACATTGCTAAGAAACCTTATACTTATTTTGAAAGGCCTATCGATTGATGTGCCACACTTGGACATACAATGATAAGCTTCGCCACGCCGCTTCATTGCTGCTGACGTATCGGCCCGCCCTAAACGTTTGCACCTCATCCCTGGGGTCGATATTTACATCACCAGCTTGCCTAACGTTGAAGACCGCCTGATCGTTGCCCTTGTTGATATATTTTCATATGTATTTGATAGCCTGCCTTAAACTACGAAATCTTACATTAATATGGCCATCGAACATTTTGATCAGAAGCGGAGAATATGGCACAATCCACCAGCTATCCAACATAAGGCTTTCTGCACCGCGAATTCTAGTAGTAACAGTGCGTCCTCCATCGTCAGGTGCTCTTCGCCGGTACAGTGGATACCCATTTGCACTCGTCTGCGTGTCCTTTAGTAACGCTCGCGGGTACTTCTTTGTACACTTCCCATCCTTCATGCACGAAGGTGACATATTTAGTGCACCGCATGGACCGTGGATCATGTTTTTGACGACAGTGTCGTGTAGTTTTTTGTCAACATTGACATCAGGAATTTCCGCACTAATTACGTCATCGATTTGACAGGGACGCAATTTCTCCTTTAGCCACAATAAAAGGTGTAGGTACATGGGGCAACCTTCGCTTTTGCCACTCTATAGTGCCTTCATCGGATGCTGAGCCTGGCCTTCAAGACGTCCAGGTAAGCCAATACGCAATCTACCCAAACTTTAACATTCATTCTGCAATATCACGGCGACCGCGCAAGGACTCGATTTTGATACAGTCCACTTACAATCTGTCGCCTTTCGCAATAGTAATATACTTCATTTTCAGCACTGCGATTCTCCAAATATTTGACCTTTACTTAACAGGTCGAGCAACTTCTGTACTTTAATTAAAAAAAACCCATGCAATGAGGTCGTGCCTCTCAGTGGCTATTTATCCAGGCATTAGTTCATTGATTGGTAATATCCGGCCTTGCCGTGTTGCATGTAAATGTAAGCGTGATGAACAGATCCGGACGGCCGTAGCTCCGAACATACGCGAACGCAGCTTGCGTGTACTCGTGGAGGTATCTCGGGCTATTCACGACGGAGAAGGGCAGTATCACTATCTGCCCCACATCGTTGACGTTAACTTGCGCGTCATTCCTTACAGCATCTTGTAAGTGAATGTAATTTTCTGCTCGCAACTTGCGTTGGCTTAGTGATATGTACCTAAGGCGTTCGCTTTCAAGCTTAACACACATATCGACTTAAAACTGGTGCAGAAGTTGCTTGCAGCGTAACAACAGATTGAACCCGTTGCTACGCACCATAAGGTTGTATCCATAGAAATCAATACAGGAAACGTTTTTGTTTGGTACTGGTTGCGTAGTCTGTGGATTCACCTGAGGTATTTCAAAATTATACCCTTCCTGGCCTTTCCGGAATATGACTGGACCCTGGAGTACATCTAGGAACCTGTGAGTGTCGGCGATGCGGCAGAGCCGGCCTTCGCGCGCGCGCAGCACGATGTCCCTGCCGGCGGTGGGCTCCGAGCCGGCGACCACGGCCACCACCTCGCTGGTGGTGGGCGCGTTGTAGCGCCGCTCGTGCTGTCCAAGGGGCACGCAGTCAGGGTGGATCACTACCATAAACGTTTCGTCAGTCATGTTCTTCAAAGTGCTTCTAAATTCATGTATTAGCACGTTACTGTCCTCCAGAACTCTTTCAATTGTTTGTAGTACTGGTCTCTGAACGCCTTGTACGATGGAGGACCGTCGATCAAGTTGCGCTTCCTCGTGACTTAAAAAGTAAACCTGCAAAAACTGTGGCTGTTCATTGGCTACAGGAAGGAAGTTGGGACCTAATTCGTCTTCTAGCTTCCGCTTGCTCCGCAGTCTCAGAAGCTCGCTGGGAGGCCAAATAGTGGGCATGCTGTTGAAGTCGGTGTTGGTGCTGCTCCGAAGTTTCTTCAGCCCTCACATTTGCCTGCCGCTGTGCTTATTCTTCACGCCGCGCTTGAGACTGGCTCGGTGACTCAGTAGTTCGTTGAGAGGCCAGATAGTGGGCGTGCTGTTGAAGTCGGTGCTGGCGCTGCTCCGACGTTTCTCCAGCCCTCACACTTGCCTGCCGCTGAACATCTTCGCCGCACCGCGCCCGAGACTCGATTGGAACTCAGCAGCTCGTTAATAGGCCAGATAGTGGGCGTGCTGTTAAAGTCATGAATGAAGTGAACAACTATTATGCGTGGTCGGCGGAGGATGGAGGTTACACTCATAGTATGTAACTCCAATACAATATCGTTCTCTATTGCACTTGCGTATTCGAGTGATAGAGAGGGAGATATACAATCTTTGAACTTTGACATAAATAGGTAGTTCGTTTGCACGGTTAGCACTGAGAATATAACAGCGAGCAAAAAAGGGTAACCGTCTCTTTCTAATTAGAGCAGTTAAAAAGTGACGACTACATAAGTCACGCACCATCACCTGCTAGCCATGCGTCGATAAATTATTGTCGGGAAGCTTTGTGAATACATCCTCGATACTTGTATATCTCCATCTCTACCGCTCTTATTTGAGCGACAGAAAAAGATAATATACGCGAACCTCATTGCCGGTCTGTAAAAAGACTTGAGTGCTGGCAGCTGACATTTCATTTAGAAACATTACATAAGAACTGCGCCTTTTTGTGTCAAAATAACACAAATCGATTATATTCTGCACGCGATTATATTTCTTAACATATGGGTCGTGTGTTCTAGAATAGCATAAATATTTCAATGGATACGCTTCTTTGTCTTTGAGATACAAAAACTTCGATATGCCAAAATATACGTCAATGTGCATTATACTTGTAATTATTTCGTTTCAAGCCATTATACTGCTTATTGATAGTAACTTAACACCTAAAATGGCGTAAATATCTAAATAAACTTCAAAATCATGAAATTAATATGAAATTAATACCCAAAATGTATATTCGGCGAAAATTAGCGAAACAATTCGAGATAAAATTTAGCCTATGTGTTAATTCGGGTTATAAACTATCTCTTTACCTAGTTTCAGCAATATCCGTTCAGCCGTTTTTGCATGATCGAGTAACAAACATCCAGACATCCAAACATCCAAACATCCAAACTTTCACATTTATAATATTAGTAGGATATAGATATATTAATTGTGAATAAACCATTCATTCATTCATTCATTCAAATCTCATTGGTACGAGCCGGGATTCGAACCCACGACCACCGCTTGACAGCCACCTGCCTGAACCATTACGCTAACAGAGCCGGTTTTTCTGATGCACGTTGTTCTGGTCTTCTGGTGGTAAAGCGGTGAAAGTATCGGTGTGCCGTAGTTTATAATTAACATCAGCACCACTGCTGTATACCATAGACCTGAATTGATGTCAGTCACTGTTGGTTCGCCAGACGGTTTACCGGGCCTAATACTCAAAACGTTTCCCCTTATTTGCATTCTCATATTTTTTAAAAGATGTATAATAGAAATAGTTCAAAATATACGGATGTTTAGGTCTTACTTATCATTCGGGTTATGTCATCGGTAGGAGAGTAAATTGAAGGCTTGAATTAGCTTTCTAATGTTGAATGCACGATATCAACTTCCATTTGAACAGTGTTTATATCTGTTCGGTCATTATTAAGAAACATAGATGTACGTGTGAGTAATTTAAGTGTGATAGTGATAGAGATATCCAAACTTCGAAATTCGTGGTTATAGACAGCATAACCATAAACTTACAGGATTATTTAATGACATTTGCTTTAACCAAACAGGTGAAAACTAAAGGTAATGAAAGTATTTTATGTATGTACGGTAAAAGCTTATTGTTTAAGGGTTCCGTACCTCAAGAGGAAAAAACGGAACCTTTATAGGATAAGACTTTCAAGACCCTTTATCTAGGGAACGCTTGGAGGGAGGTATCGAGTTGAAATTAAAACCATATGCTCAAGTCTACAGTCCCTTGAAGCTGTGACAAAATCAAACTTCTAAGTTAACGTAAAAAAAGATACGGCTGTTTATGCCGCAAAAAACGTATAGTTCGACACTCTCAAGGGAATCAAGCTTTATAGGGTATTTCCCGTAGACCTTGGCAAGTAATATTGTCTTATACTACTAGAACCTACAGGGAAAAAATCTGAAAACTAAACATTTGTAACTTTGTACGGTACCCTCTGTGGGCGAGTCCGACTCGCACTTGTCCGGTTTGTTTAGTAATCTAGTCGCTTTAAACTGAGCGTAATTGAAAAATATGTAGTACATATCTAGCAGTAGGAACCTACTGACAGCGGATATTATATTTTTACCTTCCTACATTTATTCACATAGGTAAGTAGTATCGAATATGTCTAGAACAGATAGGTAAAATACGTACTTGTTTTCGAAAATACAGGCAATTTTAACACTTTATATATTAAGTAATGAATTACTAGTATACTTATATTTAATCTCACTGAGGGTTTTACTAAGCAAAACTCGCCATCTGGAGAAAAATTTAGTTGAATTTAATGCAAAACGGACGAAAAAAAACGCCATGTGATAATATAAATTACATAGCGATTTTTACTTCCATATTTTCTTCGGTGTACACATAGCGGATTTTGTATTTTCAAAACCAATAAAAATATCAAAAAAGGATTTCATATGTTAATGCATGCTATTAAAAGCAATCAAAATATGAAATAAACAAAAAATCCAAAAAAATCACATAGCGATTTTTGAATTCGCAACGACGCTATACAGAATCCAACTACTATAAATAATGTAGGCTGCGACCCTCACTGAAAGGAACTGCTACAGAAAAGCAGGTTTCTTATTGTATTAGAACTGCTGACCATTATTGAAAAGTTTTTTGATTAGAAGTTGCTTATCAGTTCATCAATTAATCAATCGGTCAATGTAATGTATCATCTAATACCGACAAATTGGTATGGAATGGAAAGTTTTGCGTCTTTTGGCAAAAGATAACGGGTTCCCCATTCTAACGTGAGTAGAACTACTCAACGGATTTTGATAAAAAAACCATTAACTAATGTAGCAAATCCTGAAAGTTATAATGGTTCAATCCATTTCAATTCATTTAAACCACAGATCCGATTTTGATACAATTATGGTATGGATAGTTTTAAACCCTAGGAAGGACATAAGATAGCTATTATTCAGGAAATCATCGCTTAAAGGGGTCAAAAGGTGGGAGGAACTTTGTACGGGGGAGCGATATAAATAATATGTTTAAGACGATGCTCGGGTGGCCATTTTTCCATACAAACGTAATCCCCCGTTTCCTCCCTGGATAATAACAAAAGAGCAAATATTTTGCATTTATATAATAAATACTGACCTCTGACATGTCCCTATGTTTCGTTTTACCTAATTATTTGTTTATTTTAATAATTAGATAACCCTTTTAAACCACGAAATTCGCCGCTTTTCGGCGCCATAAACACACGCTCAGAAAACTAATTTAACGAACACAAATGAAACCTTAAAAAACCTAGAGACATAGCCAAAGCCCTCTTAATAATATAAGTGGAAAAAAAACTAAAATTGGTGCAAAATTGGAAGAGAAAATAGGGTACTACGAAACCCTGTTTTTGGTGGGTCAGATCGGTCCAAATCGGATCGGATCGGTTTCAAAATTAGAAAACTGGGGGAATTGCACGCACACATTGATGATTTACGCACACATTTACAAAAACACCTCTAATTAGCGCGAAACGCAAAGGAAATTGGTTTTACAAAAATCAATCTTTTAAAAAGCTCGCTCACCGGCGACGTGAGCTCCGAAAATGGATTTTTAAAAAATCGTAGCTCTTGTTTGGATTATAATACGGCTGCCCTAAATTTAATTAGCAATCTTGAGGCCTTTCTCGAGGGAAATCAGCTATTCAAATCCTGAGTTTTTGACTTTCGCTCGATAGAAAAAAATCACGAACATAGGTCTAAAATACACTTAAAAAAAATCTAACAAATTATGCACAGCAGCTAAACATATTACAATTGGTTCTTAAAATCGGCAATGTCATGTTTGATGGAAATCAGCTATTACTTTTTTATTTATTAAAACGCACAAAGAAATAAAATTAAAAAACATGATATCCGCGCTTCCAAACACGCACTTCCATCTCGCTCACGCTTACGCTCAGTGAGAGGGAGAGAAGACCACGAACCTACGTCCCCTTAAGCATGCGCCTGAAATACTGATCTGATTGATAGTCGTGGGCTAAAGCTAGTAAATAAATATTTTCACTTAAAACATTACGCAGTCAAACTAGTTAAACATTATTTAATTACTGCCAGATTACTTTTAATTATTTGACTTGGACATTGTATACCGCAAGTCTCCTAAGACAGAAAGTTTGCCGAGTTGAGTAAGACTTCGATTGCTTAGCTCAAGGTGGTGTGCCTAGGGTAAAACCTTCCAACTAGATATAGTCCAGAAGAACAAATATGGTTCAAAGTTACAACTAACTAATTTCTGCCAAAACTGAGGACTTTACGTCGCCTATCATAAGTTCATCGACAATATTTACACACAATCGTGTAAAATCGAGCTTCTAATTGTATTTGGAAATTATTTGTTTCAGGCGCCGTAGGTTTAGCGAAGTTAAGCGAACAGAGTTTTTGAAGCAATATAATGCGTTTATTTATAATTTCAAATAATTTCGAATAGTAATCTTGAGGCTTTTCTGCAGCGAGATCAGTTATTCGAAACATGAAAGCAATTTTCACTCGATAGAAAAAAAATCACGAACATAGGTCTAAAATATATACACTTAAAACATTCGTAACAAATTATTAAAATTGCATTGCTAAGCATATTATTAAAATTGGTTCTAAAAATCGGCAATATCATGTTTGAGGGAACTTGTTTTATTTAATTTTAACTGTTTGTGCGTTTTTCAATAAATAAAAAAGTAATCACTACTTTTTTATTTATTTAAAAACGCACAAACAGTTAAAATTAAAAAAAAAACATGTTATCTGCGCTTCCGAACACGCACTTCCATCTCGCTCACGCTTATGCTCAGTGAGAGAGAGAGAGAGAAGACCATGGACCTACGGTGCCTTAACGATATTTATATTCGTAGCCGAGCCCGTGGTTTTCTTGCTAAGTCGCGGAAAGCATCTACGCCGTAGACGCTTTCCACTAGACGGGTTCCTGGCAGTGAAAGGGGCAAACGAAATTAGAATAATTTTCAATTGGGCAAGGCATTTTCAGTTTTAAACATTAAATACCTACAACAGGTATTATTTTATAATTCAAATTAATTCAAACGTACACTCCAAATACCCTCTCAAAGGGCTATTGGGTAAAAATGTTAGCCATTTTCAATTGTGTTATGAAAGCCACTCTAATACGCCCACCTAAAAGCATATAAAGGAAAGCTTGAACAAACAGTAACTTGGAAAGCGCGTAACAGTTGAGTGGCCTCCATTTATACCTTTCACAAACCAATCGCATTTTAATTATTATGTATCGCTTATCGTTCTGACACGTTGACTGAGTGTATGTGGGAGCGAGCGCGCTTATCAGTTTGACCTCAGACTAACCTGACGTCACAGTACCTGATAAAAACACCACTACTGAGCGAGATGATCGTATACAAATCTCAATAAGTGTGACAGAGGGAGATATATCTTTTGATTTGTCATATGATATGATATGATTTATTTATCAAGCAATATACAATTACAAAAAAAAGGTAAAGGTCGCGGGAGTCCGCTGGATGCGGGTGGCGCAGGACGGGCCATTGTGTTACTATTTGCGGGACGTCTATGTCCAGCAGTGGACGTCTTTCGGCTGATATGATGATGATGATGATGATACAATTTCACTTAAAACCGTTACACTTAATAAATTTTCGGAATTTATATTGTGATCGTCAGTTATACATATAACATTATTAAAAAAAATATATATATAATAACACATATTTTAAAGGGAATGATGTACACAGGTATATGTCAACAAGTTACAAAAAGGTCATTCGAGATTAAGATGTCAGTGAGTAAAAAATTAAGATCACCGTATGCGGGTCGTCATTTATCTAAAACACCTATACAATTCTGATGTCAAAAAAGATACAATTTAATATTATTAATAAATCGAATTAGTGATGTCATAATACTCATCTATTGAATATAAAGGATTTTCCAATAAGTAGTTTCTTAGTCGACTCTTAAATATCTCACTAAGGTTTATTTTCTTAGTGCTTGTGGTAGGCGCTCGTAAAATGTCGGACCAATGACACGCGGGTTATTTTCTGCCAGTGCCATGCGACGTGGGACTACGAGTATTCTTAGGCACCCCATTGAGCGAATTACTTTATTCAAAACTTCGACTTTCGTAAATGCCGACCAGTTTCTTCTAACAAACATTAAAACTTCGAACAAATACAGCGAGTAGTGCCTCATAATACGGGTTTCAATGAAGATGCATGAGTGTCATGTTTTGACTTTAGCCATTTTACAGTCGCAATCACATACATCGGAGCAAACAAGCACGTCACAAACATCGGAACACACCTCTATTTTCAAGGCATTAGGGTGCAATGTGCCGATATTTTTGAACACCTATAGTGTACCGATGTATGTGATGGCGACTGTACCTACGTAGGTAGCGCTTCTGTTGTTTAAGAACTCGACTGGCATCTGTTAAGATGCCCCACATGAGCGTGCCGTACGACATAAGCGAATGAAACAGTGCAAAATAAACCGATTTTAGCGAAGTTTTGGATATGAGGGGTTTCAATTTCCGCAACACGAAGACGGCACTACTCAGCTAATCACACAGTTTGTCAACATGGCACTTCCAGTTTAGGTTCGAGTCTAAAATAAAACCAAGAAACCTACAGTCGCTGCATAGTGGCATTGGGACCTTGACTATACACGGTGGAAGTGGAACATGCTGACCTGAAAAAATCATTACATTTGATTTTGTGAAGTTCAGCAACAAACCGTTCGTTGAACCATTGCAACTGCCCGCATGTGTAAATTAGAAAGTGAAGAGTAGATTTTTCACGTCTCGCGTGGCTTCGCGGTGTCAGTTGTGCTAGCCCTGAAGGGCCGGTTTTCACAACGCTTACCGACTCGCGTCAGGATAACCGGCATAAGTGTGACCTCCAATTACACATAGTTACTACAAACTCTGGGGTCAACTTATATGCGGACGCGCCCGCTTTTTCCAGTGCCTCCGGCTCGCACTGTGTCGCGCAGGAACTCGCCGCACCTCCGTGCGCTGACGCTGCTGAATGCCCTGTTGGTGTCTACACCCGAGTGTGATCTGCTTGCGTGGCGATGGACGGCTGTGTGTAGGGAGTGCCTTAAGTATTGCGAGATGAAGGATGATAGGCCTTCTAGTATTCGCTGTTGATTATTATTACTATTAGGTTTTGTTTCGTTCTTTTAATTTTATGTTTCGTTTCACAGTGTTGTGAATATACATGGTTTAAAAACCCTTTTTAAAACGCCTTTTGTAATCACCAGCGCTTTGTTCCCCTTTGGGTCGCCGGATCGAATCTTGATAAATATTTGTATTCTGTTTCGAACGGTTTTTATGTGGCTGCCGAGTGATATATGTGGCGTTAACGTATTCAGATACACAGGGGGGAATGGTGATCACGATCAGAAAATATGGGACATTTTAAGATTTAAAGGCTCATCTCCTATATTGTTACTTATTTTTGCACCCTTGTCTGTTATTGTTCTATTCATCTGTATATTGTTTTATTTACATACTTCTTGCATCAAATATGAGGTCAATCTGACTTGACATATTTGTTACCAATAAACGATATCAAAATTTGTTTATTTATGTAAGTAATTTTTCATCCAAAGAACTTAAAACTTACTGTAGGACTAGAGCAATTTGTGTAAGATTATCCTTTTATAGTTATTTATTTAAATTGTGATTGGTTTACTCATACTTATACTCATTTATTGGTAATACTAAAAAATATTACACGTCAAAATATTTCAGCTATTACATACTAAGACGTAGACACGTTTTAACCAAACCTCCAAGAAACTTTTAAGCAGCCATGTCTGATAGCCATAAATCCAC
The DNA here is from genome assembly GCA_963854355.1 of Epinotia brunnichana. Taxonomy (NCBI): domain Eukaryota; kingdom Metazoa; phylum Arthropoda; class Insecta; order Lepidoptera; family Tortricidae; genus Epinotia; species Epinotia brunnichana. The sequence goes on from OY977952.1 coordinate 16,614,757, forward strand.
CACTACTCCATCTCCACTTGCATCCAGTGGCCTCCCGCGAACTTTAACAGGTCATCAGTCCACCTTGTATACGCCACTCGAGAACCTCTCCGCCTCAACGGCCATTGGTTCTACGTGCAATGTCCCGTCCCGTCCACTGCCACTTAAGTTTGTGGCACTCTTTGGGGTAGGTCTATGTCCAGCAGTGAACGTCTTTCGGCTGATATGATGATGATATATACATGAAGTATTTTTTACGTCAAAATGAAGTGGCAAAGGCCTGCCCATAATCCCACTTCCTGGCCTTCCGGGACGTGAAATTTTGAACTTACCACAGGCGGTACAAAAAAGCCTCGGATCCCAGATTAATCGCCTTTGCCTTCGGCTCGACCGTCAAATGCCTTGATTTGAGACTTTTTTTTACTGCCCTATATTTCTAAAGTTAAATTACTCAGATTGGTACGAGTAGCTGTGATTTTGCTAAGTAATCGCTTCGCATAACAGAGCTTAACTCATAACTACTACCACTCTAACAAGACTGTAATGACCATTATGAAACTGCAATAAAATCACACTACACTCGGGCAGCCCTGAAATCAGCTCCCATCTAATTGCGCCATGTAGGGTTGTCACTCGCGGCAACCGGGCCCGCCTTTTGCTCATTCCGCCTTAAGTGCGCCTGAGATCTGTGACTACCCTTAATTAACTGTGTCCTGTGTCGAAATACTCAGTGCTGTGCACGGTACAGTCGCACGTATTATATTTTAAATGTAGTTGTTGTAGTCAACTGAGTACAAGGAATATGCGTGGGAAGTAATTCACTGAAGAGCAACCATAATGCGTCTACCTACGAGGGTGGAATTTCCTTACGAAATGTATCATTTTTTCTTTGGTCTTGTATGTATATGTATATGTACCTAGTTCTTAATCTTTTCCGTTTATCGAGACTTCGTCCGTGGCGAACAAATCGATTGCACTCTCATACAAACTTCCTGCCTTTAATTTTTTTTTATAAATCCTGTCTGGACTAAAAATCTATTTCAACACCAATTTGCATGAAAATCTGTTTAGTGTGTGTACGGTAAGTAAGCTATTATTGTGGTCATATCATTACAGCAGCGTATAATAGAAATTTAAAATCTAAATGATGAAAACTTATTTTGAGTAATATTTAAGACCGTGCTAAATCAAGTTTACATATCACTGGCCCAATCAGTCCTCACATATTGTATCCCTATATGGGGTGGTGCAACTAAGACCAAATTCCTTGAGCTTGAGAGAGCTCAAAGGGCACTTCTAAAAGTGATGTTTTTCAAACCGTACAGATGTCCCACAAACAAACGTTATACACTTTGTGACTTATTATCTGTAAGAAAATTATATATATTTAGCCTTATCATAAAGACACACAAGACAACCACATATACACCGGAAACAACAAGTACACGTAGGAAAAGAACTAAAGTTATCCACACTCCCACAGTGAAATCTGCATCAAATAAGCACATAGATATTGTATTCCTCCACCACAAATGAGTGTAAATCTAAGTTAACAATATGGTTAAAAACCAAAAGCTATTTTGATATTGAAAATTTACTTCAGAGACCTGTATATTAAATGTGAACACGCACACACACACACACACACACACACACACACACACACACACACACACACACACACACACACACACACGCACACGCACACGCACACGCACGCACGCACGCACGCACGCACGCACGCACGCACGCACGCACGCACGCACGCACGCACGCACGCACGCACGCACGCACGCACGCACGCACGCACGCACGCACGCACGCACGCACGCACGCACGCACGCACGCACGCACGCACGCACGCACGCACACACACACACACACACACACACACACACACACACACACACACACACACACACACACACACACACACACACACACACACACACACACACACACATGCACACATACACATACACACACACGCGCACACACTTACCACATAGTATAATATGAAATGTTAACTTTCTAATTTATATTTTAAGTTATGCATAAATACACCTAAGTCACAACATGTGGAAGAGCGGTGATCTTCTTAGCACAAGTATATTATACACTTAAAAAGAGGCACCAGCACAAACACTTGTATACGTATTTAAGTTACTGAATTAAATTATTTTGATTTTTTGATTTTGATTTAACATTACATATATTAATTAAGATAATATTTACTAACAATATGAACCTGGTTCTGAAATAAACGTATTCAATCATTCATTCATTCATTCATAATACTAGTGGCTATGTTAAGTAGTTGAAGAAATAGAAAGCCTGTCTTTATTTTCTTTTTTTTCATCTGTCTCTACATCAAAATCTGTATAATAATTATTGAACGTCCACACCAAATTTCACGAGAATCGCTCGCTTCGTTCCCTTTCGCCCTACAGTACGTTTCGTACTACTACAGACAGACTAGAATAGGTACTTTCTTTCATGCGCACAAGCAGTTTTTCCGTCGACTGACCTACACGTTACTTTCCTGAGATACCCATTGTAACTATCACTATCTTAACATATTTAAGTCTTTAAGGTGGTTCGATTGCCATACAAAACGTTATTTGACATTCGTAGGCTAACGGCGTGATATTTTAAGAAACTTATGTAACAAACTTTCATCAATTGGCTTCCCATTTGCGCCAAATTCCCCCTTTCCTAGAATAAACTTGTATAAACTAGAATAATTTGAGAAATTGGTTTGTCACGTGATATTTTGGGAAAACTATTTTTCTCAAATTAATCTAGTTTATACAAGTTTATTCTAGGAAAGGGGGAATTTGGCGCAAATGGGAAGCCAATTGATGAAAGTTTGTTACATAAGTTTCTTAAAATATCACGCAGTTAGCCTGCGAATGTCAAATAACGCTTTGTATGGCAATCGAACCACCTTAAAGGATATTTATTGACAAAAATGTAAAGTTAGATACTATATAAAATTACATATTTAAGTACTATCTCGAGCCAAGTGTACTTCCACGCCCAGTGAGAGCGATCATTTCTCGCGCTAACTAGTACAGTCGGCGGAGTACAAAGCTGTGATATGTGGCACTTATTAGCCCGGCTAAACGACTGTTCCTAATCTTGAGTTAACCTGCATTAAATTAACTTGTGAACTCGTTAACTGTGAAGTACAAATTGGGCGGTGTAATGTTGCTCAAGGTTTTGTTTTCAAGTGAGTAAGGTGTTCTGGAAGGCTGATTATTTTTTACCAGTGTTTATATATTGATTTACACTTTCACAATTCTTAAATATATTTTTACTAAACGGGACTTGATTGCGTATAATTAACTTATTTATTTACCTCTCTGAGGTCGTCCGATCACGGGACGAGTTGTATTGATTAAGCCAGTGTTGTTTTTCTCTTATCGTAGGTGTTTTGCTGAACAATAAAGAATATTTGTATTGTATTGTAAGTTTTTTTTAATGCTTAAATAGTAATAACACGAAAAAGGTAATAAAACAGAAATTACACTTAGAAAAGAAAACCCAACACTTATTTCGAATATGTAACATTTCATGGTCAAAGAATATAAAATAATATGGCTTTATTTTAAATTCATAAAAAAATTGTTCATTCAGACAAGTAGGTACTCAGCTTCCCTAAGAGTGCCAAAGTGACCAGTCCTGTGCCACCCGCATCCAGCGGACACCCGTGACCTTTAACAGGCCTCCCGGTACGTGGTCGCCACTCGAGAACATTTCCGTCCCAACGGCCATCGGTTCTACGTGCAATGTGCCCTGCCCACGCTAGTAGGAGTAGTAGGTATATATTCTCTCTTTCTAGTTCTAGCATTTTTTCCATCCCCAAAAGTACCTACATCTATCACACCGGAGCTTGAAATAAATAAAGTATGGTTAACGAAATATAATTTGCACTGATTTGGCATACAATTTGTTTGAGGAATCGGTGCAAATTATAATATGACGTATGTCGTCACCTCAACTAGAATAAAAAGATTTATGTGTTATTTTGCATAACGTTAATTTTTACTTTAGTTGTTTTTGTTATTCCCAAGCAACATAGTAACATTTAATATTGACATTAAAATATATTAATTATAACGTATGACAATGACAAGTATTGATAGCGGGAGATAAGATACTACTCGTAATTTAATGATATCTTGATTTCATACTTTTTTTTTTTTAATAACGTCATGAGTGATATAATGGATTATGTCATTAAATTCTAAAATAACTTAAACAAGAATAACAAAAAAATAAAAATAAAACTAAACTAAATAACAAAAAAGTAAAAATGCATAAGTATTATTTAAAAAAGAATACCCCGTTAAGGAGATCCTCCTGCGGAATTGTACCCATGACGCTGGCTGCGTTACCTCTCTGTATCGCGAGGGCGATTCTTTGAGAGAGGTAAGCGCCAGCCCTCGGGTCACCTTCATACTAAGAACAAAATTCACTAAATCTGTCTGGAGGAAGTAGGTACCCAATGAAAAGTATCGCATTTGTAACATAGCAAGAAGTTTACAGTAGGTATAACATTAATGTGAATAATAACCGTTTAATTATAATATTTAGTATTATTGCAACAGGTAGTAGGTATTATAATAACGACTCAAGGCAATGTTCTGTTTAAAACAAATGTGTTTGTTTAATGAAATTGTTAGACTCAGCACCTTTATGGTCTTATATGTAATGTATTGGCTTACTAGTAGCTCTATAAGCTATTCAACATGCGAGCTTGTCTTGTTATCACAAATAAATATATCTTTTAATTACGAAAATTTTCACTGTCAATTAAAAACTATATAATTATTGAACTTGCTTACAACATTTCACGAGAATCGGTTAAGAAATGCGATTAGAGGAGAACAGCTGGACATCCGGACATACGAACGAAGTTTGGCCCGAGCTGAAAAAGAACTTCGTTCGCTACGCTCGCTCATTCAACTACCCCTTTCCAAAATCGTGCTGGAGAGAGTGCCATTGGTGTAATCGTCGGCCTGCTAATGTTGGAACCCATTGTTTTTAATGTAGGTAGCAATGTTTGGTTTGGGCGTGGCACATTCATTGTAATCACTACACTGTACCCCCGTTTACATTGTTTCATGTCCGGGTCAGGAATAGCTTATTACGGTTTCGTACGCAGGGATATTTGATATCCCTTAGTTCAGTATTGACCAGGAAGTCTATCGGACGCGGCGTATTAGTTTAATATCAAATTTTAATAAGCTGCATATTCTCTTACAACTTATGTGATCTTGAAACAAACAGAAGGTCTATCGTCGTCATCATCATCATATGAGCCGAAAGACGTCCACTGTTGGCCATAGGCTTCCCCCAACGAGGAAGAGAAGAAGGTCTTAATTTAACAAATCCAATTTGACAGAACGAATGCCCCAAATTATGCCTATTTTTACAAGCTTTATATTAACTTGCACTGTTCGTATGTATGTAAGTTGTCCGTCAAAATTTGCAATCCATTTTTCAGTCGTTTCCCGTCATCCAATTGAGCTGAAATTTTGCAAGCATATGCATATCGCATGACAATGCAATATTATGATGACTTGGAGCTGATCTGATGCTGGAGCTGGAAGTCCTGGAACTCCGCAATAAAACGACACAACCCCATCGAGTTTGGGCTCGTTAGAATCGTCTCAATGAGTAGTTGATGATGGTATGCAGAAAAGAACAGTCGGCAGTAAAAGCTTGTACCAAAAATGAAATTTTTGACAGAAACTTATTGTCACAATACGCGCTCGGCTAATCCAAATCGGTACAATGCGGCGCGCGGGCGAGTGACAACTGCGATCGCTTATTATCTGCTCGGAGCAGAAGGACAGCCGAGACTACCGGAAGCGCCAAGTGATACCGGGGCGAAACTACGAGTAGCTTAGCTTGCGTAGAAGGCAGCGCGAGCGACAAATGTGAATGTGACAGCATGTCAATACGTCAAGTGAAATAGACTTCCAAAATCTAATCAACTCAAACGCATACATGTTACCCCGCCTTTGTCTTGTCCGTGGAGGTTATTAATGATAAATAGAGGTACATACCTACTGACATTGCATAAGCACTGCTTGTGCAGTAAGCTTATCCATATAAGATGGATACAATTATCCATCGTCTCAGCGTAGTTTGGAACGTCCCAATATTTACCACCTTGACGCCTGAATACTTGACACCTTTTTGTTGACTTCTGGTGTCTAATATAAAATACTGGACTAGTGTCGAACACATCATTTACCATATACATATGTAGTTATTGATCCAATTATATACTAGTACATGCTCAGTCTGTCAGTAAAAAGCACAATAGGATATTTTGAACTAATATCAGACCTAGGTCCATTGCGGTTGGCGTACAGAGATGCCCATTAATTGCGGTCACACCCTTTTAGGAGTCGTATTTAGGTTACGACCTCTGACGTTAAACAGGTTTAATCAATTATACTTTATATTTGTATGTATAGAGAATATTAAAATATCGTCAGGCTAGTGATTGAGTCAGTAGCAATTTCAATTGCAAAAAAGGTTATGACAACCCTCAGTTTTACCTAAGCGTCGATGGTGCTTTTTAAATTTTAGGTATGCAATTCATGCTTCTTAAATACACTCAGGGCATACCTAATCAATACATTGTATAAAACAAAGTCGCTTCTCGCTGTCTGTCCCTATGTATGCGTAGATCTTTAAAACTACGCAACGGATTTTGGTGCAGTTTTTTTTAATAGATAGAGTGATTCAAGAGGAAGGTTTATATGTATAATACAAACCATACATGCATGTATTATACACATAAACCCGTGCGAAGCAGGGGCGGGTCGCTAGTTACTATAATAAAAGCAAGGGCACAGTTTTAACCTTAAGGTGGTTCGATTGCCATACAAAACGTTATTTGACATTCGTAGGCTAACGGCGTGATTTTTTAAGAAACTTATGTAACAAACTTTCATAAATTGGCTTCCCATTTGCGCCAAATTCCCCCTTTCCTAGAATAAACTTGTATAAACTAGATTAATTTGAGAAAGTGGTTTGTCACGTGATATTTTGGGAAAACTATTTTTCTCAAATTAATCTAGTTTATACAAGTTTATTCTAGGAAAGGGGGAATTTGGCGCAAATGGGAAGCCAATTGATGAAAGTTTGTTACATAAGTTTCTTAAAATATCACGCCATTAGCCTGTGAATGTCAAATAACGCTTTGTATGGCAATCGAACCACCTTAAGCGACCCCGTCGAGAAACTGATTTCAACTAACGCATACTGATATTACTGGAATCCCTTAAGCATTATTCGCTAAGTTTGCCGTCGTCGGCGCTATCAATTCTGAATTAACTGTGCACGTGTGGATTTGGCTGCATCTGCTTGTTGGGCCCTAAACCATATCTACTTGAACTTATGCTTAGAATTATTATATCATTAATGTAGAGGATACATATACGTATAGTGAGGTCGCATCATTTCGCTCTCTCCTTTTACCGTTAGTCCCAGTTTAATCTCCATTTAATTGCTACGAAGGCCGGGTTCCTATTTAAGGATATCGATCAAAAGATCTGCGAAAATGGGTTTCCATCGTAGATATGACATCGTTGTATATGTTGCGGATTTTCAGTGGAACTAATTTATTTTAATGGCAATGTCTTTTTTTGTATATAAAATAATTCTTCATATTTCAGAATAATAATCGATTTTGAAATCAAAATGCCCAAAAAATTTCACTCGGATGCAAAAAAACATTTTAAATACATTCAAATGGTTGCGGCAGAAAAAGGACGAAGGATTCAGCAGCGTTCCAATAAACAATGTTTTGAAATTAGTTGTTGACATGACGGATACTGATATTCATAGTGCGGTTGTAATGAACTGGTTAGCTTAAGCTGGTTTTCACGTATTTAGATTAATCATTGTTTAGAATTTTATTTAATAGGTTAAAATAAAACTTACTTTACACTTTGTTATTATTTAGGAAGTGACTATAGAAAATTGGAGTAAATGCTGCGACCACGTAAAAAAATAGAAGACGGATATAGGAAACAAGCTTCTTTAATCGAATCACAGACAGAAAGATTTATAATCGAGGTTGGTGGTCCTGAAAGTGACTCATCAACTGACGAAAGTGAACAACGTGACAACTTAATAAATGTAGTCTGGATGGAAGTAATGAAACTAAGTAAATTTTGAATTATCAGAAGACTAATAACTACATTTTTATCCTATTATTATTAGATGCTCCATTACCTAGGCACTGGAACACTCAACATTGTGTATGATCCTATGGGGGATGAAGCATCTAACTCTATTAGGATTAAATTAATTTGGATGAATAACCTAAATTGATAAGTCGTGCTTGTATACTAACAACATATGGATTAATGTCCGAAATAAATAATAATAATTATTACTATATATTTAGTAGGAATAAATCCGTGATGTCAGTTTCTGCATGCATCAGTAGAACAACTCAACTATCATTTTCCGATACAAAAAGGGACATTTAGAACTGACGCGCGTATAATGCGTTACGTGATCAACCTGCTGGTAACAAACAAAGCTGGTGACAAGCAATTCAAATCCTATACGCGATGAAGCACAGGACATATGATATTGTATCTCGTTTACGCTTGTGGTATTACAGTAGTATATGCTTACATCTTTGTCACTCAAGCGTGTATGTACGGTCAACCAATTTGATTCCTAGGCCACCGTAGAACCCTGTCATTTTAACTGCTACATAGCGACGCAATAATCCTAGTCACCAGTATTGACATAGCATTTACAACGGCAAGGTTCTATGATGGCCTAGGAATCAAATTGGTTGACTGTACGTGTGCGTCCCTCTATACTATTCTTTCTCTATTATGGTTTCCATATATATTTGATACCTCCCATGCTTGACAGTTATATGTCAAATATAGGCAAACACAGCTTCGCACATATGAGGAAGATATCTGCTCTTTCTGTATCTTCTCCTCCACTTCGCAAAATCTTATCTAAACGATTCGTCTGCGCAGAACAATGGGTATTGCGTATACGACGCAAGCCGGACCAACTTACGCTAAGTAAGTCTGCATTGGTTAGCTGCACACAAATGACGCTGACCAACGCATTAGCAAGCACATTGAATGTGTGAAATATGATTTGAGCGTATTTGCGGTGACATTTACGTGTGTCGTTCATACCGTTTTTGGTAAACATGCTTTGCCAATTCCGTACCAAATACGAGCCGGGTCAGATAAATTGATATGAATATATGGCGATCAGCCGTTCTAGTACTTTTCTGAGATCTCTTGAGATGTAACTACATCCTTCACTTATATTAACATCAGAATACATCGGATACATTATGAAGTTTCACTCTCTCTCTGTCTTTAGACACCGCATTATTTTTACAGTCAACTGGCTCACTCGTTTAAGCTTAATTAATCTCAACAATGCCTAGTTTTCCTTTTTGGTTGAGAGGTGAGAGAACAAAAGAAGAGAGAAAGAAAAAAAAGAGAGAGAAAGCACTTGGAAAAACAAGAGCCTACGCCTACACTTTTGCGCTGATAGCCATTGGGTTGAAAAGGTTCTCGAGTGGCAGCCACGTACTTGGAGGCACAGCGTGGGTAGACGCCCCACAAGGTGGAATGCTGACCTAGTAAAAGTCGGGGCAGTACGCTGGATGAGGGTGGTGCAGAACCAGTCATTATGGCGCTCTTTGGGGGAAGCCTCTATGGAGGCCAAGTGATTGCAATGAACATCTTTCATGTCATGATGACGATGATGCCAGAAATAAGGTAGCATCTTGAATAGGTAGGTTACAAGAAGATGTGGCGTAGGAACGCTTGATATAGCATATTCTTCTCAATATTAACAAGACTTATTAAAACGTCTTATCAGAAATGTAAAATGAATTCAGCCAATTCCCAGAGCCGGCTGCAGGCGATGTTACGTAAATTAGAACGTCAGTCGCAGACGAGCACCATTAATGAGGAGATGCATTTTAAATCGGTGCAGTTGGACGAAAATATTTGAAGACGACACGATGGGTGGAGTCAAAGGACCGACTCGAACGATATCAAAAATCAAGAACTCAAAAACAAATCAGCAAGTCCTTAAAATATAAATGTAATAAGGTAGGTGTAACTAGTAGTCATATGATTAGAAAATAAACAAGTTCACGGTTCGAGGTATCCACCTTTAAACCACGTATTTTGAGATTGCTTACATCATTTCACGATCACATATAAGTATAATCTTTAATATAAAAGCCCACAATCGGTATGCAAACAAATAGTCATACCGACCACTAACATTTAAATTCTATTCCTAGAAAGACAAACAATATTTGTATTCAACCACGTTGGTAGCATACAGTTGATGTTAAGTATATGAGGTGTTACATGTATTTCATGTTGCCGATGCTTCATAAATATAACAGCGTACGCTCATAAAGTTATATAAATTGACAGCTTAACCTGGGATACTTTTATTCCCTTGCGTTTGCGTTCTCTGGCACGCTGACATATTATTTGTGCCAATTATTCATTTGTCGAACTACAAATTATAACAGCGACGACAAATATACCATCACGTTAAACAATTCAGTCAAACATAGTGTTAATGGTTTGATGTTAGTTAGATTATCGCGGAAAATCCCCTTGTTCGACAGCAAAGTCCATTGTTTTGAAAGGCCGGCCATACATTATGGCAACGGATATTCAATAAAAGGACAAAGTGAACGCGAATGAATGGCCATAATAAAGGAAACAACGCGCGTGGCGCTTGATCGATGCGTGACCCGTATTTAGGGGGCTGGCTGTCACACCGTCGCCCAAGATTATTGTGGCAATAAGTATTGTATTGTATTGTATATAGTTACCAACTCTCGCCTACAGCCACTGTAGCCAAGCGGTAAGGTACGCGACTTTAAATCTAGAGTTCGTCAATTCAAACCCATAACAAAGGAATGCAAAAACAAAACTAAATTGTTTAGTGTTTTTTAGTGTTTTTATTTCATTTATTTTAATTTAAAAGTTCTGTACTTGGCCCTGCCAATAGCCACCTCCACCCAGTACTTTGTGAACGGGTAGTCGAGGTGCTCGGCTAACTTCCTTAGAAGGCCAGTGCTGGTGCCTAAGCAATGACTACTAATAATACCTACTTGCGTACGAAACATTATTTGATATTTTACAGGAGTTTTTCGGTTTTGCAAAACATCGCGAGGAAACCATTCTAATCACGACAATGTCAGGTTTTTCCTCTTGGTCGGAAGGTTAGATGGTAGTCACTTTCGTAAAACCACTGCGCCAAATCTTGGGATTAGATAACAAAGTGAGACCTGAGCTGCTTTAGGGTACAACCGGGAAAATGCTAAGAGGATGTTGCGGTGGAGACCCTACAGAAATGGAACCGAGTGATTCAGACGTGCAACTTTCAAACGGAGATTATAGGATCAAATCTTGGCTGGTATCAGTGAGTTTTTCAGAACATGTGTCATTTGATATTTACCAGCAGCTTGTCGGAATCCTGGCTGGTATCAGTGAGTTTTTCAGAACTTATGCGTCATTTAATATTTTCCAGCAGCTTGTCAGTAAAGGAAAAGCATGTAATTAAACCTCACATCTACAAAAACATCACTTATGTGAAATTCCCAATTTACAATTGACCTTCGTAAATACTTCATCCCTTTTCATCCATGAGACGAGGCAGTATGACTATATAAGATTGACATCTTAGCTAACTGTGGAAGCCTTAGAAAGCCTTGTCGTTACTTTTCTCAAACAGAAACATCCTACGCTCAGCATAGATAATTTGGTCATTCTACTTTTTGATGACCATAAAGTGAATCAAAATACGTGAATACGAGTATCGGAAGTACGCTTGTAGGGCGGTGAAAGACGGTAATGCATTGGTAATTTGGGCACTAGGTAAACACGATTTTATCATCGTTAAAACTGGTACATGTATTGAAAAAAAAAAGTTTTTGATAGTATAGATTATAAAACAAATGTCAAAAGAAGTGGCTAGACCAATAGGTCGATCACATAACGCATTGTACGAGCGTCGGGTAGGTCTAAATGTCACTTTTTATATGAAAAATTGACATTTAAATGGTACCGACGCGCGTTCGGAACGTTACGTGATTACCGCTCGGAGATGTATTTGAATTCGTTACAAAACACTTTTTGTATTTTTTCCTCTTTTTGCATCGAAAAATAGAATGAGCTATTGAACATGAACATGAACATAGGCACCACACCCAGCCAGGAAGCAAGCCTGACCCGGTCGAGCCGGATATACCAGGGGGCGCAATTTTGTGGGGAGTGACACGCTCTGGGATGGGAAGGGAAGACCGACCAGCCGCAACCAGTCGGCCACAATCAACTGGCTATGCAGCCTTTAGCCAATATTGGAAAAGAGGAGAGAAAAGGATACTTCGTCGGGGGATGAGCGTTGGTGAAATGATGCAGTTGCTTTTTATAAAGTCTTCTCATGTTGAAGGTGTTCTCGTGGATCAGTTCCAGCTCGCTATTTCGAGATCATTCTACCTGTTCCTCTGATTCGCAATCAGTTTCTTCCATTGCGTCGATTTCTCGTGCAGTGTTGTAGAAATTCTCTTTAATTGTGTGCCTCGGGGGTTGTATGTTGTATGTCATGAGGTCATAATATGACTCGCAACCACGACAACTACTATATTCCAGTACGTATTCATGTAGGTGAATGACTTGCTGCTTGACAAGAATATACGTGATGCGGGCACTATTACCTCATTTATCGTATGGTTTATTTTTATTTCTCTACTTCAAAGATTTACAATATTACTTTAAACTTTGTCACTACACCACCACCACATTTTTTTACTGTAGACACAGACACAACATTAATTATTTACATAAACATAACCAAAATATTAACACTGCTCACTGCACAACAAAACAGAGTGCCACAAACACTGTCACTAGTTAGGAGAGTTGACCGGCATCGGCAGCCAGTATTTAATTTGCCTGTTACCGTAGTTTGGCGGTCTTCAAGTCCTCGTCATGTGGAATAAAGGCATAACTCGTATTTATTTGTAGTTGTAAGGTTCTGCAGTCTTCTGAGGCTTGCATATTGAACGCTTTTTTTTCACTACACTTAAGCTCTAGGTTTTTTTTGCATCCAGTTGAATTGGAGTCTGGTTTTCTTTTCGTTCTAGTGTTTTATTTATAACAAGTTTATGTAGCATTTCTATCCTCTATTTTGTTAATATCGTTCGCCTATTCAAGCCCATCTGGCGTGGCGTGAATCCACAAAATCTGGACATGTCAAGGAAGTGCATTCAGGCGCAGCTACCTAGAAACGAATAATTTTTTGCTTTCTTTTGTTTTGGTTCAGGCAGATGTATCGCTATTCGTTGTTCGTCTCCCGCGTAGTTTCTTTTCAAGTCATCTTGTACGACGTACTGTCCAACTTTGCTTATTACATTATGGGCTAATTTTCGTAGTTATAATAGATATAGTTTCGCGGTGTTTCACTCACTACCACAGTTCAGCCCAGTTTCAGTCTCGTCTAGCCCCGTAGCCCCTATCCACTACTCATTGTGTTACTCGTAGTAGGGACGCCTAGCGAATTACTTGTATAACTGATCTAGATTTCATTTATCAATGAATCAGTTATGTAGGTCTCAGTTGTTAAATACTATTACTTATAAGTTATAAGTGCCAAATATTACTAACACATATTATGATCCACCACATATATGTATGACACTGCTGAAGCGTCCTAGACAGGAGCTTATTACGGGGTTCATTAAAGTGCGTAAGATAAATTAACTGTTTGGTAATTGACAAACTGTAATCTGACGTAAAATCTTACTAAGTTAACAAAGGCACTGAAGGCAACATTGAATACAATACAAAAATGAAATATTGAGTACGTATATACAATATTACCCCTACGTATTACGGATATGGGCCAGTAAGTCCTATTCGTGCGTCTAGCCTAGCCAGTAGTTTGGACTCTAATTGCGACCATATAACCCGAACTGTTTCATTAAAGAAATATACCTTCTACCTAAAAAGTAATGTGGAATGCTCTCACCCGGGCCAGTGACGGCTGTGATTGCCGTTGATGTTGATTCTGCCGTGTTGCTGCGCATAACCGCTACCCGTTAGAGGCACACGCACTGATTTTACGCGCCTAATACCTAGATGGACTGAACCCTCGTAATATTCACGTAACACACTACACGTTTCTATAATCCGGCACTTATTCGCGATCTCAAGAAGATGAGTGGGGTAAATCGATCGCTGGGACTACGGGGCGCGGCGCTCGGACATCTGGGCTATCTGTTTGCTATTGTTTTGAAAGACCGCATTGTGTAGTTTTATGGCGTAACGAGACATCGGGGAAGGGTCCCAAAACAGCGTCCGCTCGCACCGGCTGTTCAAACAGAACTCCCTCGAAAAATAGAATGAGCTATTCATTATTTATAGTTACATGTGTGACACGCATCCATATTTGGGTATTTGCTGAATATAAACTTCATTATATGGACGCATTTTGCGCTTAATAGCTTCACCGCATGCGCTTAGCCTAATGCACGTCCGGACATGTTTGCGCGCTGATTGACGCCAACTAATCGCGTGTGCACACATTTAAAATATCTCACTTTATGTATAGACTCTGGTTTTCAATTAATTTGGTATTCAATTACGTAACATCGGTGTGCGATCTGCTACTGGGAAACTATTTGGACCATAGTTTGTTGACGATTGTATGCAATGGCAGGATAATTTGATTGACATGATGCTTTATTACAGTATCGTCATCTATCGGAATGAATTTTCAGCTATCTGGCTAGCATGAAAGCTTTGTGTCGTGTTTATAGCATGGCGGCTCTATACCGCTTGTCCACATTGGTCTATTTTTGACTTGGTGCGCTTAGGCCACAAAGTACCTATGCAAATATTATTGGAAATTGTTTTTTATGCATTGGCTACACAAGTTAGATACGGTCAGTGCTATTATAACATAATTTATAAGGTCCGACTGAAATTTCTTTCTCGGTCTCGACTAATCTCGGACAAAAATTGAGACATCACCACTGAAAGTCATGGTCAAGCCTTTAGGGTAATTGTCCACCAAAGATGTGCGAAGCTTTGTTTCATATATTTGACACATAACTATCAAGGATGCGAGTTTTAAAATATATGAAAACACATCTTCGAACATATCTGGCGTTTCACCTTAACATATAATAAAAACGAGCATGCGGCAAATATTAAACTAATTCCAGATTAATGTTTAACTCAAATACAGCCCTTGGGCGCTTATCGTCGAAGCGAAGAAAATGGATACGTAAAGTGAAATCAAGCGAGAACTTTGAGACTGATTAGTAACAGGTAAGAGGCCAAGGTCGCAATTCTATTCTTTTTAATTGCCATAAGGGGACATCCCTAGTATATCGCTTTTGTGTTATGTCTATGTCGTTCTGATTTTGAAAGACACAAACACAAAAGTGGCTTTATATCTATGAATGATATGCTGGTACTGTGTCACGTTTTGAACCTTGGCCCCAGGCTGATAGGCCCCAACCTTGTGACGGCTTAGTTTCTCATAAAGTAAAGTAGGTACTGAGTACCTAAAGTGACTTCTTGTTTTAGCTGGCGGGATTGGTATGCAGCTTATTGATGTCGCACATTTCCTCACTGGTCGGTATACTGTCAGTATACCATTTGCGCAGCAGTAAAATTATGTGCAAAAAATAGGCGTTGCTGTTGTAGTAGGTAATGCATTCGTTTCACCCCGCTACCGCGCATCCTGCGCGAGGCAGGAAGCACTCATTTAATAATAGGCATGCAATACACGTACTGACCCTTAACCTTTATTTGTTTGTCATTTTATTTTTAATTTATTTATATAAACATCTGGTACAGATAATAATATATCCTTGATCTAGAAACTCTGCTTCCTAATAATACTGTAGTTTTATTGGCAGTTCTGATATCGTACCACCTCCGCACTGATATATCAGGAAGTTGCCTAACACCCCGTTTTCGTGCCATATGTTTAATACTACAGTGCAAATATAATACTGGCAAGTAAAATTGACCAGTAAGTAAGCTATCGGTAAAGTAAAAAATGCATACATATTCCGCTTAGCGGAAGCGGCCTAACGAACTTTCTAAGGGTAAATTTCATAGAAGTTTAGCAGGATACAGTCCCAAATGCCCATTTTTGCGGTAAAGGCATTTCATAAAGACAGCGACTACGGTAAATTAATAGCGAGTGCAATCTTCGGAACGGATATTTTGCTACGAAGTGTAAACGCTACGCTGCTACGCCGCTACGCCGTAGGGGCAACGTAGCAATGTGTAGCTGGACTAGTAAGTGCCTTTAAAAGAAGGTTCGTTATGTGAAATTACTTTAAATGGTTCCGATCGCTAGCGTAAGCTTTTTTATTCTCTATTTTTCATATGATATAGGTAATCATCATGGCAGTAGGTACTATGTATGAGTTTGACCCATTGCTAAAGCTACATACTTAAATTTAACAGACATTAACTCCTTATTACTAGTACTAGCTGACCGCATGACGCCACTTGCGTATTGCAAAGAATGCATTTGAAGAAACAGGATTAAAATAAATATAGCCTGTGTACATCCTGAAGGTACTTTAAGATAAAAAGGATTTTTGTTGAGTAGTTCCTGAGATTTCCCCCTACATATAAACTTACGTAGCTTTTATCCCACAGAGTTTTCCGATTTACAATATAAGTATACAGGTTGGGCCCTGTAACACGAGCAAATATTCAAAAGGAGGCTTCCTTAGAGCATTTGCAGTAACCCCTTGTGTATCATTCACTTTCAAAATTTTTGGTTACGGAGAAATTTTGATCTAAAGTTATGACCTCCAAGTAATGTATCTTGGCACCACGAGATCATATCACGGCAGTCATTGCAGATTTTGAGGTAACATCATGTAATGAGTCATAATAGTTTTTGCATTTTTGTGTTCAACAGATAGTTTTGTGATTTTTTCCTTTATTTTTACTTTTTTTTTGTGTTTTTAAAATAAAAAGTTACTCATAGCACTCCAGAAGAGTAAAAAAATACAAGTAAACTTATTTTAAAGAATTTTTTTTTTCAAAAAAAATATTTTTTTTTCGCATAAATCACTTCGAAGTAATTGTTCACAAGCTTAATAATCTACCGTTTAATTTTTTGCTCCAGTTACAGGGCCCACCCTGTATACATAAATATATGACGACCGATTAGCCTAGTGGGTAATAAAGCTGCCTACGAAAGGTCCTGGGTTCAAGTCCCGGTAAAAGCAAATATTTGTATGGTGAGTGTCCAAAAAGTAACTTTGAAGCCCATACTCTGGCGATTAGTGGAACAATTCATCGAGAGATGGCGCTGTCACTAGCGCAAACTAGCTAACGGCAGGTCATCGTAGAACTACTAAGTATGTATGCTTATATATAGTTTGTGAGATTGTTTAGGAGAATTAAGAACATTAAAGCGGTTAAAAGAAATACCTACTTTAATTTCAAGACCCCAAGGTACATCCTTGTACAGAGAGCATAAATATTAGTTTCTGAGTCTTGGATGTTTTCTATGTCGTTAAGAATTTATATTTGTTAAATAACACAACACAAGCCCTATTGAGCTTACTAACTAATTTGCTAGTTCAATTTGTGTAAGATTATCTTCTTTGCCCAGCCCATTTCCCATTTTAGATGGGGTCGGGCCTCCTCGTACGTTGGCGCCAGGATATTCTATCCTGGGTTGTCGATGTAGTCAGGTTAAGCGTCCTCATCTCTTTTTCGACATTGGACCACCGCGTTTCAGGTGGTCTTCCTCTTCCTCGGGGGTGGTTTGGGATGCTCAGGGTTTTCCTCACTGAGTAGTTCTGATCTCGTCGCATAGTATGTCCGTACCATCTCATCCTGCTTTCTTGGAGTTTTTCCGTGACCGGTGGTGTAACTTTGAACGAGCCGCGGACATATTCGTTCCGGATCTTATCGAGGCGTGTGACACTGCCAGCCCACGTTGTGTAAGATTATCCTAGTATTTATTTATTAATAGTATTAGATTTATACTAGGTGCTAAATAAAGCTGTTTACTTACCCAGTTGAAGTATTCAACCTTTAAGCCTTGATTGTTTCTACTCGTACATAACTACATACTTAGATCTGTTATCGATCTAGGTAAATATTGATTGGTAGGGGTTATTTTCAATCTGGATATTGGAAACATTGGATATCGGAAACAACAAAAGGAAACAGAACAAAAGAAAAAGAACCTTTTAAGAAAAAAATTACGAAGTTACTAGTTGAAAAATGTTACTACTCTACTCAGGATTTTATGAATGACACAGATCTATAATTTATAATATAATTGACATTGTTAAAGTAGGTACTTATATTTTGCTCCTGTTAAATGATTATTATATTATATTTGTAATTTCTTTAACATTGACATTTGTATGCCAATCGGCAAAACATAGAGATTCATGTATACCTATTATATAAGACCACATTTGTATTACCTATGTTTCACAAATAAAAATCTGAATCTGAATCTGAACAACTGGAGTTAATAATGAATCCCGGTTTCAATGTCAGGCTGTCGTTTGAGCGTATTTATTTAAAGTTGGACAGTATACTTTTGGATAAAATGGTAAGCTGTTAATAACTTGTCTAACATTGTTTAAAATGTGACATACCTATATCATCCTTACTCCAACAGTGTGACAACAGAATGACGTGTTGCAATATATTTGGCTTCTATATGACGCTGAATATACTATCCACATCAAATAACAGATCGTCATATTTGGATCGCTATCTTTGGCTATAAATAAACATTCGAACAAATCTTAAATAAACATTTAATTCCTTTACCGTTGTGTAGGCCTGCGTCAACCATCAAAATTTGCATGCCGACGCCATTTGTCTCCAAGTTCTAATTATGCGAGCTAAGCCGTTTAGCGACAGTGATAATCGGCTGTATCTCAAAGTTACATAATCGCCCGTCACCGGCATGTGTCGCGTCACTCGAATTGTCACGTAGCTGAGAACAGATGGCCGGAGCGTAGGACTTGTGGTCGGTGCCCGTTGTTGTTAGACGAGACGGGAATTGTCTATGTGGGTCTAACATATTTAGGTACTAATTTATCTTTCGTCTATCTGATGCAGATTCAAGGATGTGAAGTGCGAGTCGGACTCGCGCACGAAGGGTTCCGTACCATTATCTATAAAAAACTATTTTATTCCGTGTTTTTAGTATTTGTTGTTTTAGCAGCAACAGAAATACATCATCTGTGAAAATTTCAGCCGGAACTATCACGGTATCAATGAGATACAGCCTGGTGACAGACAGACGGACGGACAGACCGACGGACAGACAGCGGAGTCTTAGTAATAGGGTCCCGTTTTACTCTTTGAGTACGGAACCCTAAAAACATACAGTGGAACATATACCCGGGTTGTTTTCAAAAAAAGTGTACCCTAGTTAAGGTAAAATTAAGAAACGTTAACTTTTTCAGGTGAGTCACGAAAATTTGCCATACATTTATACAGCTAATTTTCGTGACTCACCTGACAAAGTTAATGTTTCTTAATTTTACCTTAACTAGGGTACACTTTTTTTGAAAACAACCCACCCTGCGCTTTGTCGCTCGACTACACAGTAGTATATCATCATGGTTAAAAAAATATCAGCACAAAAAATTGCAAAACATAATAAAATCATACACAATGGAAACACGCCGTCTACCGTACGTGTGTTGTGAATATTATTTGCTATAGCGATGGCACGAGTAAAAATGGCTATACCCGGCTAGTTTGTTTCTGAAATATTTCGGGCTGCGTACGTGTTGTCGGATAAAGTGGCCCGCAGGTAAATAGTGTGCATGTATAAATAACGGGACCTTTACTATCTTACCTTATTATGTTTGCAGTTATAAAACTGACCCGGCATGCCATCGGCGATATTTAACAGAAGAAGACATTTCTACATACATTCACTACAGGGTTTCTAGAAGAAAATCTGGAAAAAGGGATCTGTAGGTATGTAGTGTTGTGTGCCAGGTAGTGAGGAAGGCCACCAGAGTTTCCAAGTGGTGCTCTGCACAGAGTGGAGGCACCTGCATTTGTTTTTCGATGGCAAAACAACGAATCCTCAAAACAATGAAAGGCAGTTTTACACATAAATTCGCCCTTGCCCAGGCTGTGAGCTGCGTACTTCCCGTGTTCTCAAACTATCCATACCTTGCCACCGCACTAGTTTCATGACTCGTTCCTTCGCCGTACAGGCAGGCCGTCACTAGAATTCAACCCCTCTCAACATTAGACAAGCCCCAAGCAAGTTTCCTTTCAAGCGCATGCTGCCTAAGTGCGTAAGCACCTGCTTAAACAAGAATTCGACTAAAATCCATGCACATAATGATAGTATGTATTGATTATGTAGTAGTTTGTCTGTTTGTATGTAGCATATATTTTTTATATATGTAGGTATGTCTATATTGTAGTATATAATACATTTGTTTTTTTTTTCTCTTCACGTATTCGTTACATAAATTATCACACTTTTTTCTTTGCACCTTTTATAAATCTCTGTTTAGCCTAATAGTAGAGAATGCTATTTGGCATTAACCTCGCTATTTGTACATTTGTATTTCGTGCAATAAAGTTTAAATAAATAAATTAATTAATTAAACAACATATTTACTGCCAAGAATTGCTACGCGCTACGCTCGTAGCCGATCCTAGTAAATCCCTCGTTTCCTGGTAAATATGAAGCAGAAAGTGACCACGGTGTAGGCACCCGCTAAGCGGGTTGCTAGCAGTGAAAGTGCTAGGGCAGCATGGCGACGCAACCAGTCACCGCCACCAACAAATTGTATGCAGCTGGTTGGGCACCATGGTGTCCCGGTGAGATATTGCCTAGAGATGCGCCGAATATGGGTTTTACCGAATACGAATATTCGGCCGAATTTTCGGTCCAGCTTTCGCCGAACCGAATATTCGGCCGAATAATTCGGTTCAAAGGAATGCCTTATGCCTTAATCAGCCGTTCCAAAACAGACTCATTTTTCAGTGGTAAAAATCTTGTTGATTTTTAAGTGAAACATTTATACTAAAGGTAGTTAAATAACAATAAGAATCCGTTTTAGCATAATAATTTCACAGGACAATGACTATGTTACATTCTTACAACTTGCAGACAAAAAACCTGCAAAATTATTCGGCAAATATTCGGCATTTGAACCGAATAATTCGGCCGAATAACGAACATTGAAAAACGTGCCAAATATGCCGAATACCGAATATTTACCGAATATTCGGCGCATCTCTAATTTATTGCCCATATGGCTGCATACAATTTGTTGGTGGCGGGTGACTGGTTGCGCTGCCATGGTGTCTCGGTAAGATATAGCCCTAAACCGTTTACTGGCTGCGTACGTAAGGCCACTCTCGTATTTCGCGGGGCGCAATCGGTGCCGTATCAGTAAGCTTTCAGCTGTCTGTGAAATCGGACACACACAAACACACGTTGACATTCACACTATGGCCATACTTTGTCTATTATATTTATTTTTACAACCCTACAATTTAAATTATCATATCATCTTTCCTTTATGATATCAAAATACTTACTATGACGCATGGTTGGAAATTGTGTTATTTTAATAAATGGGCATGTCGGGCTAGTTTTGTTGTTCTAATTTTAAATATTGAATGATATGATGGATGGTAATGAAATCGTAACCTGAGGATGCTAGTATTGTAAGTAATAGCATTATTTTATTTATATTTATGACATTGCCACATCCACAAAGATCAAGATTCTGTATACTTTCTCTCTCAAACATTTTGTTAAACCCGGACGTATCAATAGCTAATAATATCAAACAAAGGAATCATAAACACAATAATACCGCGTTCAGACATGACGTACACGTAATCATATACTAATGAAAGGCCCGCATATTCACAACCTTAATCAATAGGCACCAGTATAATGATATTGTGAGGCTCCTTGTCCGATAACACAAAGGGCCTATAATGTTTCAATTATAACTTGTACCCAGCCTTTAATCAAACTTGAACGCCTAAAGGATCGACATATAGGAGTTAGCACTACAGTAGAACTTTTAGCAGATTATCTACTTGCAAAGTCATACGGAGAAGCAAACTGACGCACTAGACGAAACTAACAAGAGTTTTCAAATAACCCAACTGCTTTTTACAAGCTTTCTATGTATTAACTTGCAATGTAAGTATGTTTGTTCGGTATGAATATAGCAACTAAATTTTGGTTTAGTAGTAGCAACAATTTTATCTTCAACCTATTGAGCTGAAATTTTGGGTTTGGATGACAATTCAAAACTATGGTACCATCGAGCTGATCTGATGATGGAGACAGAAGGTGGCCATGGGAATTCAGTAACTGACGTAGCCCCGTTGAGGTTGGGCTCGTTAGAATCGTCTCAATGAGTAGTTGATGACGGTATACAGAAAAGTTCTTTGGTCGGCAGTAAAAGATTGTACCAAAAATTAAATTTTTGACAGAATCTTATTAAAAATATTATTTTCGTGTGAAAGAGTGTCCTTTACTCGCACGAATACGAGGAACCCAACGACACCTCATATTTCAAAATTCATCAAGCTGTTTGGACTTAACTATAGCCTTAATTTTCTTGTCGTCATGCATACATACGCTCGAAAAACATAATCCTCCTTCTGAGGCAGTCGGGTAAAAAGTACCTGGAATTTTTCGCACATTCGCAAAGGTGAGCGGACTCCGTTGTCTTTGCTTACTCATTCGAAAAAAACACTATTACAAGTCAGGCACAACTTTAATGAACGTAAGTAACGTAAGACAATTATTTACACCAGTTACTTTAACTGGATTAACCCTTTACCTACGGGGCCTTGAATCACTCCGTCATCGCTCAATACGGGCATGTTTTGGCGAGAGTCAGTGGTTAGGCATAACTTCACTTACTTGTAACGTTTGAAGTATTACAGCTACACAGTTGGAATTTCACACAGACAATAAGTATAATGTGTTTAATCAATAAATAATCATTTATAGTAATAATATTCACTATTTTTTCTGATATCAAGCAATATATCAGTCACTAAGAAATTGCAGATTTTTAAGTTACAACTCGCGGATTTCACATGTTTAAGTTTAAGAACATTTGTTTATAGTATATTTAACACAAATAAACACTTAAATAACGATAATTATAAAAATAATGCAAAAATATCAATCACTAAAATTAGCACTCCAAACACTCCCACGCCGTACTCTAACAAAAACACTATTGTCCGCCATATTGAGTTCAATTATTTGCACGTCTGCAGTACGGGTGTCAACCCCAGTTGCCACCAAAAAAGCGGTCATTTTTATAAATATGTTTATTTCAGAGCCATCTACCGACACATTTTGATATTTTTTTCTTTGTATCTGTACTAATCCCAATGCACAATGTGACCGCTATTACTAAGACACAAGGTTTTGTTTTGATTTAAAAAAATATTGAACATGACCATTACTTCGATCAACTATAGTTGCCACCCGTACTGCAGCGGTGTTGCCGTACTGACAACTCTGGTTGACACCCGTAGGTAAAGGGTTAAGGTATTTCTCAATTCAACGTATAACGTCACTTTTCAACGACCCATGGTCATGTAAAGTCCTTTGTCAAAGCACATCAGAGCCGATGTTTACAATACATGTAACTGACGAACTAAAGATTTACTCCAATATTTTGAAATCAGTTTCTCACTGAGTCATGTCGATACTTTGTTATCACTCAGTGCAATTCACAGAATTAAGTTATTTTCTCTAATCTAAATAAAAAATACAACACTGAAAATTGCTACCTCTGTTTACGAATAGCCTTATGACATCCTTGATTATACCTTCCACCGCGTTTAGTCGCGTCTGTAAACAAAACATTTCCATAATTCCGTGTGACCTCTGCGCACCAAAATGAGCCAGGCCAACACGTCTCCAGTCTAATAACCCCATAATATTCCCATTTAAGAGATAACGCCCGCAGATAATAATAATTACGTCCCCGCTTTACCTACGCTTTAACGCTATTCTCGCATTTCTAGTAAGGCTAACTACTAATATTTGACGGTTAAGTTAAGTGCGCTGTTATCCCTACCACTGTGAAAAGGGTGCGCTAATTTTAGGTATCATAGTTTTTGTAATGTTAAACTATTATAGTTAATGAGTACTTGAGTAGGTGTAATATTAATTTATCTAATGGCTCTTGATTATCTGCACGAGTATTGATGGTTGCTATTTTGTCACTTGTCAGTTATCGCTGTGGATATATGACATCTGTCGTGCTTTGACAAGTAAGTATGCAAACTAGTGCAAGAGTACGGGTGTCTTATCGACAGCGATAAGTGTTAAAATAGCAATCATATTATGCACCTAAATATAATTAGGTAGCAGCACTCAAAATTCATCTATATTCTCAATTACATATTAATAAGTTATTCGAGTAAAATTACTGTGATAGACTAAAAGACACGTTTCGAAACTTCAAAGTTCCGTTCTTCAGAATTTTGCTAAGCTCTACACTCTAAAAAGGAGATATTATATCCCCCTTACTCCACACAAGTGCCGTTTGAAGCCACCAAACTTACACCTTACGTTTAAAACTTCAAAGCGATTACGAGCTAAGAAGCCACATTCACACCAATTAAAATTCCATTCGTGTCAGTTACCATTCGTTTTGTTTGAGCATCTCGTGAAATACGCGGTATTGTTCAGGAGAACGTGCTTTCCTTTTACACATGAGATGTGTGAAAGAAAAGCGGCGAGCGAGTTTGAAGAGAATGTTTACGAATAAATAAAACTTTTACCTATGAGTTGTGATACAAAGATGCTAAAGAAACGTCAGTATAGGTGCCAAATTTAATCTTCTGATAATCTTCTACAACAATCCCATCTTAATTGAGTAGTCGTGCATAATAGATTCAAAAAAGATGGTAGTATAGGGAACTTGCATCTTTTTATTTTATTACGAAAATCAAAAGTATAATCCAGCATTAAAACAACTGTGGCATTAAAATTTTCTTATGATTTATTTTTCTGATGTTATATGCGTTTGAAATCTGCACGCGCCGGCACCCCCCGAAAATATTAAACGGGCTTATGCTATGACGTCACAACATATATTCTCGGCCCGTTTACTATGGAGTAAGTCATTAATTTGCAATTATCTCCACAAATTTTGCGTTTTAAGTCTATACTTGTCATACAAAATATAATTTCTAATACAATGTAACTGTGTAACTGTTGTGTTATTTTATCAAAAAATAATCTTTTTTATTTCGTAATTTTAACGTAAGATAAAATGAATACAATATTTTTTTTTCTTTTGTATGATATCTCTACGTATATCCGCATCGATAGAGTGCAATTTGTTCAACATTGAACTCCCATGCAAGTTCCTCATTAAAAGGTAGGTACCCTCGAGTTACTCTACATAGAAGGGTTGGTCGGTCACTGGTGGCCCATGGTTTAAATAAATAAATAAAACATTATTTTAGACTAGCTTTTATTGCAGACTGTACTTTTTTTGCGTAACAACACGATCGATGGTTTTGTCACGATTAATTAAGGCGTTCCCATGACCCACTTCCGTGTGATGATACTGATGAAGATGATATGCACTTAAAAAGAGCTGTATAGTCTATGTCGCCGCGACACACGATTTTTCTCGCACCATCCGTCTCAGTCTTATTAGAAAACTTAGAAAGAGACGTATAGTGCGAGAAAAAGCCGTGCTGTGATAGCCGTGCAGTGGTACCATGATATTATATGATGCGTACAAAATTTCAACACAATTGGACTGCAGGAAATTGGTTAAATTAGGTTTGCAAAATTTGATTACAAACACCAACAAAGAAATAAATATTAGAAAGAGAGAAAGAATAAAACATTTATATTCAAACAACAACTAATAAAACCAAAAAAGAGTGTCTGACATAGCGATATTACAAGTAAGCTTGTTATGGCAGAAACAAAACAACATTGGTATCCTTATAAGGTCCCCTTCTGTCAATTAATAAATGAAATTGCAGCTCAACTCACTGGTCAAATGATATTTGGTAGGTCTAACAGTTAAAATAAGCAAAAACTGCAATTGCTTAAATAATGTCACGGACTTGTTCATGTATGAACCATTATACCTATGTGAACCTATGTTTTACAGATAAAGATTGTGAATCCGTAATTTTGATTTTCACTGTGATCATCCTTGTGAATTTTTCCGCTAAAACCTGTGCCATCAAGCCCTCTTTAGAACAAAACGGTCGACATAATTAAAGGATATTTTGCGTAGACAATAGGTAAAAGCCCCGCACGCAGAATTTTAATTCTAAGCGTTCGGCCCTTTAGATTTGTCGCGGGTGCCGTACGTGTCCCGAATTAACTTATCTCAATTGTTTTTCAGAACCCCATAACCTTATTTTGAAAAGGTCTTATCTTTCATTCGCTTCATAGTTACATACGACTCTTTCGGCAACGGAACGACCTTTTCGAATATTTTTAGGGATTTCGCTGGTTCAGCGCTTCGTAGGCTTCTGATTTGCATTTTTACGTATAGATTGTTAGCAGTTTAGATTACCGTACCTTTAACGAAGATTTTTAAGATTAGATAACAAGACTAAAACATTTTTTTAAGCTGTTAGTACACACCTATTGCATTAGGTAAATTTCATACGTAATTGTGAAAACGGTGAAACTCACCCACACCACATTAAGTGAATAAGTACTTATACGTTTAATTAAGCATGAGCAGTCATTTACACCCATTGAAAATGAGAAAACCATTTGAGATGTTTAGTTCCTAACAGTAATACCTCCTTCGAGACAATGCTAAGTGCTTCGCAAACGTCCCACTCGCCTCTGACATAGCAGCTTGGGAACACGTACAAAATATACCACATATTTAAATGGTTCACATCGTTTGCTTATTAGGTACGCACCTACTGTTAAGGGAGCATCCTCTTCTTAGCGTTATACCAGTTGAATACTGAATGAGCTCACCATTGGGTATTGGCTATATTACCAGAAATGTCCTAAGCTGTTTTACTTTCTTCTTTCTTACATTTGACAGCTAAGTGTTATTTGTATAGAAAATCACTTTTTTTTTATAATACGACGGTGGCAAACAAGCTTACGGCCTGCCTGATGTTAACCTGGTACCGTAGCCTATGGACACTTGTGACTCCAGAAGAATCAAAAGCGCGTTGCCGACCCTTTATTCACTTGAGGATTTATTTTTGTGGTGGATTAGCGTAAGCACTAGTTTATTTCAGATGACAATTTCCATCTGACCTTCCA
The DNA here is from genome assembly GCA_963854355.1 of Epinotia brunnichana. Taxonomy (NCBI): domain Eukaryota; kingdom Metazoa; phylum Arthropoda; class Insecta; order Lepidoptera; family Tortricidae; genus Epinotia; species Epinotia brunnichana. The sequence continues at coordinate 16,642,114 of OY977952.1, forward strand.
CTCCAAAAAATTGGTCCTAAGGTTTTGCCAAGTAAATGAAGAATATATTTAATAGAGGTTCCCGACCCGAAGGCCTGTAACTCGGCTTAAGAATGAATTAATTAATGATTTATTTGAAAAACACAACCACAACATTAAATACAAATGCATCTAGGAAAAAATAAAAAGAGGTACAATGTTGAGGATGGTCTCAATAATAAGTCTTAGTCAAAAATTTAGTTTTTGGTACAAGCTTTTACTGCCGATTGTACTTTTCTGCATATCATCACCAACTACTCATTGAGACGATTCTAACGAGCCCAAACTCGATGGGGGTTGTGTCGTTTTATTGCGGAGTTCCTATGGACACCTTTCAGCTCCAGCATCAGATCAGCTCCAAGTCATAGTCATATAGTCAATCATAATATTGCATTGTCATGCGATATACATATGCTTGCAAAATTTCAGCTCAATTGGATAACGGGAAGTGACTGAAAAATGGATTGCAAATTTTGACGGACAACTTACATACTTACATACTTAGGTACATATTTACATACATACGAACAGTGCAAGTTAATATAAAGCTTGTAAAAAGGAGTCCACTCAGCATGTGTCAGAGCTATGGAAAGCCCCAGAGCTTCCTTATAATCATAAGGATGCTCTCATGAACAATAACTAAGATTGTGTCTTTCAAAATATCAATGGTAACACACAGTTAGTTAATAATCAAAACGTTCACTTCATGAACTGACTGCAACCTTGATAACCTAGTTGCTATTTCGCTTGGTGCCACCGCTCCACAAGCGCTACTAGGCAAGAATAAGTATACGGTCTCCCCCACCTGTCGTAAAATACGACTTAAGGGGGTCAACGGGGTCCCCAGTGTTTTTGTGGCGGGGTCCACAGCACTCGGACCCCAGAGAAGGCGACGAAGATGCCCAGAACGAGCCCGCAGGGGCAAAGCGCGAGGAGGGCTCTAGTTCGTTCAACCTGAGATCCTAGAGTCCTCCGAATTACTTAACGCAGATGGCGGCTGACGTGGAGGATTTAGTGGGTAGAAACACCACATAACCCAGACTTCCTCCGAGAGCTGGGTATCTGGTTCGCAGGTTTTCTCCACGGAAAAAAAATAGGCAGGGGGCGTAAGCTTCAAAAATAATTTTATTGGATTCAATATAACGTGAGTCATACAGAGATAGGCTCGCGTGTCTTAATGTGGACATTGCCAAGTTAAGGGCTATAAGCCTAATTTTTGGTAGGACCGTCAATCCGCATAAACGGCGGCTCTTTTATATAATTTCATGCAATCAAGACATTTTTGATAAAACATTAACTATTGACCATAGGAAAGATGACTTTTGTGTTACTCAATCTGTATGACCCCCGTTGTCAATATCCCGCTCACCGAAACGAATTAATGTGCCAGAAGGACAGAAAAATAAATGTTCCTATAATTTGAATCCACAGTACGTTTAGTGAAATAGTCCCATTTTATGTCACACCGTCAACTAGCGTCATGTTAGCTGTAATGAGCAGGTGGTTGTCCCAAGCCGCGATGTTGCCGGCTTTTGATCGTGCGATCACTTGATCCTTGCTGAGAGCCGATTAAAGCGACACAGATGTAAAGAAATGGGAAACTCTTTTACTGAAGGAGTCATGAATTTTTTTTATACTTAATCACGGGGTCGGAAATTGCGCACCTCTTTGGTGCAAATGGGGATGGTGCAAGTCAGCGCCGGAATGCCGGTGTGGCTGCCCAGATCAGACGGTACAACATAATTATCATCTTTGAGTCATCACCAAATTTAGCGGGAATTCGGCTGATTTCAAGACTCTCTCGATGGATGCAGTTGCTTACCTTAAATCTAATATCATAAACATTTAAGTAGATACATTTTATGCTATACGATAAATAAATAAATCACGACGTAGGTATATTTATTTTTATTGACTTTCTTGCCAGTTTTCTTGCGGCCAAGAATGTTGTAACACGACTTACACGACCAAAACTTAGATTTAAACAAATGTAGTTCGCGATTAAAGAAGAGTTTAAATGAGTCATGCATAGTATAAGGTTCTTATCGATCCGTTTACGTAAACTTAAGATTATTTTTTTCTATCATCTTCCTCGAGGAAACCTCACGAGGGTCGCAACCACCATAGATGCTTATGGCAGCAGCTCTCTCCAAATTGGCTGATCTTGTGCCTAACATTATAAGCCAACAAAATGCTTCGGGTTTACGTTGTTACTTGTGTTCTAAAACTTTAAATAAACAACGCAACATAACAAAACAAAGAACCAACTACAAAATTTTACATATTTTCTGATGATTTCAATACCAGCTGGGAGATTTTCTAATGCATGTATGCACTCAATGTGAGGGTGGTATTTATTATAGTTTAGTTTTGTGATGCTGATTTGAGCCTGAAAAAAATATTTGTTAATGGAAGTTATCTCCACTTATAATAAATCTCTAAATTAAAAAAAGAATCAGCCAGTTTGAAACTAAGCTTTCTGTGGTACGAATGTTCTCAGCATCCCATGGACGGAAAAATATGAAACATTTTATATAGGTACATTATTATTCCAGCTGCAACTTAGGATAGTTTTTATCCGACTGCGACAATTAATTTATTTTCTTGACTTCATTTAATTTTTCATTTATTATTCTTAAAGTATATCGCCGCCACATCTGTCAGCTAAAAGAAACGTCAAAATCACAGACTAAAAGAAATACTACGGACAAAATGGCGGAATTTCTTTGCCTTTCTTTCGCCTATTAATAATTTTAATCCCGTCTACGATATACATTAACGAGACACATAGGTATCAAAAGCAAATATAAAATTAATCGATTTTGATATGCGAACTTATATGCGCAAATGTCGAATTAAGGCGTAATTTCTACAAATGTAACAACAAATTCGAACAATATAAACTTGGTTTTTTTGAATGGCACGCGCGCGCGCTCTTTGCGTATTCAGCCAAACCACGAAAACTGAAACTCGAAGTTCGTATATCTGCATTTGCGTATTCAGCCAAACCACGTGTTCGCGCCATCGGCGCGACGATATAGGTAACTCGTTCAATCATTCATCGATTCACTCGTTGACGTGCCGACGCAAGCGACGCGCCGCGAGAGTAGCCATTTGACCGCCGTCGCGCACTGACGTGTATCTCAATCCCAGCGTTCCGTGCTCACCTGAACCTACGAAAGTGTCGTGATTATACCGGCCGGTACCCTTATTGTAGTGACTGTGACGTTACGTGGCTCATCAGCTCAAAACTAGGCGCGCGAGTGAATTATAACCCTCAGTGTGCGTGAAGACTTTCATCAGCTCAAGGTCGGCTCGAAACCAGAAGAAGACTCCTACTCAGCCCATCCATCATATCAGCACGGCAAGCCGCTTAAGTCGTCGCGGCCCAGTACACAGAACAACCTTACCTACATATTCAAGTAAGCCAGTTCCCATTTCTCACTCCCATTCTCCATCTCATTCAGCTCACGTCGCGTGTTATTGCCCCCAGCGATAACATTCTTTGTTCCTTCGAACCGGTATTCTTTGGTCCTTCGAAAAACCCCACCCACACCAGCCCTTTGGATAAGCAGTCTTTCTTTTGCTCGAAAAAGCACACCCAGTTAGGTAAAAAATCCACCCACATTTCAAAAAAAAAAAAAAATTAATTCTTTCGCCCAAATTATTCAACTCATAACGTAATATATAACATTACATGTAAACTCAGCCCATTTCAAACAAAGGTACATTACCAAAAAGTACCACATCTCATTTATTTGCCTACGAAATTCTGCACATTCGAGAACATTCCGTCCGTTCTGTAGGTAGCTACCCTGAGTTACCGATCACTTACAGCGGTCTTCAGCCCTTTATAAGCTATTTTCTAAAAGCAAACATTCTCGAAACGTAATCAGACAGTGTGTAGAATAACCTATAGATATAACTTACGAAACCGCTCATTTCAAAAAGACACGTTTGATTGCATCATTATTCTAAAGCAAAATTTTTAAAGCGCCGTCATAATTACGAATACCTCATAGGTACTAAATTCATTCTCCAGCTCATACATGTAACAGATACATATAACTAGGCATAAATAAACGTTTAATTTTTGTAAACAATTGAACAGCTCGCAGATATAAAATAATACATTAAAAAGCAACATTACTGCTCAGAGGATAAGGCTCAAAATTCAATAACCGTATAATATCTGCCCGATGACAAGTACCTATTAGAGACAAGCCACAACTTGGTAACACTCCACATTGGTTAGTGGTTAATATAGTTTCTTATTTCCCTCACTCAAATTAGTACCTACTCATTAGGTAACTTACATCGTGAAACACAGGGTGTCCAGGGAGAATTTTTTTTTTTGTGCAACAATTTTTTTGGTTTTTTATCTTTTGTTGACAAATTCACATTGGTGTAACAGTCAATTGTTAGTCAGCTCATCACAAGTCATCATACAGGGTGTCATATTTTTTAAATTATTATTTTTTTTTTTTATTATTTTTTTTTTTGTCTCTCAACTCATTTAAGTACACATAAACAACACCATGCCGTCCAAATCGCAAGCAGCCATCTTCCGAGAGGCAACAAAGGCAATTACTCTGCTCAAGGAGATTGCGGAGGCAGCACTAGCAAAGGATACGAAAAAATATACATTGTCGGATTTCACGGCTCGGTACACAAAAGTAGACCTCTATAAATCCAAGCTAGAGGACGTCTATTATGAAATACTAGACGACGAGGAACTCACTGACGAGACCGAAGCCGTCTACACAAAACATTATGACACCGCGGTAACGGACTACAATTACATCCTAGTCGCGTTCGACAAATTGAGCGTGACTGCGGCCCTCCCAGAGACTTCTCACCCCTCCACGTCTGCCACGCCTACAACTGTGCTACCCAAAATCACGCTCCCAAAGTTCAGCTCAAAGGTTGAAGACTGGCCGTCCTTCATTACCATCTTCAGGAGCTTAACGGACGACATGACCATCATTTCGGATGCCGTAAAGCTCCACTACCTGCTCTCGTGCCTGACAGGCGAGGCACGCAGTATGGTATCCCACCTCCAGCTCACCAACGACAATTTCGCCGTAGCGATGAATATCCTAACTCGGCGCTATGAAAATCGTCGGGTCTTGATCGACCGGTTTGTAGATATCATCATTGAACTGCCCAACATTCACGTGCGCTCCGATATACGCACGCTCTTTTTAACTCCGCTCATTTCCGCGCAATGCGCCCTCAATAACCTCGATCTGCCCATGCAAGAAAGTGACTATGTTTTTGTGTCTATAGTAGTGCGAAAACTTAAAGGTGAACTTCGGACACTTTTTGAACGAAAGTACGGATCACGCCAGTCTCTGCCCACCCTCAAGAACCTGATCACCTTCTTGGAAGAGCACGCGCGTTGTGTAGAGACCGAATGGTCCAGCTCACCCAAGCCCAGCACCTCCCAACTCACTCAGCATTCGCCACAACCAGCTCAGTACCGCAGGCAGTCTCCCGTAAACTTTCCTCGAGGCCCGCCCCGACAGACTGCGTATCATGAATCACGTCCCATGACCCCGGTTAGGAGCCGGTCAGACTATTCAGCTCAGCACAGGCCGACTTACTCAGCTCAACCGTCACCTCAAGACGCAAACACCACCAACACCATGCCCTGCCCATACTGCGGAGAAAGAGGGCACAAGCTCATCGCCTGCCCACGGTACAACGACCAACCAATACAAGGCCGTTGGGACTTTGTTCAGGCCCGCAACCGCTGCCGACGCTGCCTAGGCCCCCATTATGAGAATGAGTGCAAGTCCACGAAGGCTTGCAAAGAGTGTGGGAATGACAGACACCACACATCTCTTCACCGCCCCGGTGCTTCTTCTCCAACTCATTCGTCCGCTCATCTCCTACCTCCACATCTGAGAGAACAGCCCAGGACGCGTCCAGCTAATGAGTACCAACCGTTCTCGGCACACGCCTCACAGGCGAAACCCACGTCTCAGGACCACCCTCGCTCGCCCAGTACGTCCCGAGCAGGTGGTCAATCGTGACTACCTACAATAACTGAACACTGTGAAGAGGAAGACAATCAGCACAAACACTCACACCCAGAACACACACACTCACACGCAGACCACACACACTCAGCCCATACCCAGACATCTCAAGCTCGCTCACCGCGATCAGCTCCACCAACAGCGAATCATTCCTCTTGTGATTACCCACGACAGGATGAGCACGCAATCAATCAGCCCATATTATTGCCTACCGTCACGCTAAAAATAGCAGACGTAAATGGCCAGTTTCACACAGCACGAGCCCTGCTAGATTGCGGTAGTATGCTCACACTTATCACTCAGCGCATGGCTCGTAATTTAAAGTTACCACAAAACTCAACATCACTCAAAATCACAGGAGTGGGCAACCACCACACACAGGAATCAAAGGCATCAATCACAATAATCTGTCGACCTACACATCATGACACACCCACGATTACGGCTACTGCGCATATTTTAAAACACGTTACCGGTTATCTACCGTTACAAAAGGTCCCACACATAGCACAAGTGAGAGGCCAGCCAAATATTCCCTTAGCAGATCAAGGATATAACACACCCGCTCCAATCGATCTCTTGTTAGGTTCTGATGTTCTCGGCCAAGTTCTGGACGGGACTAAGGTCTCCTTAGGCCGAGGGAAGCCCATAGCCTTCGGCACGATTTTCGACTTCGCATTGATAGGACCCATTGAGGACTTATATGCAACACCTGCAAACCAGGCCAACTCAGCTCATATTACCAGCTCTCAGCCAGAATCTGACGTACCCACACATGACATTTACAAGAACCTTGAGAGGTTCTGGGAGACAGAAGAACCACAACCTCATGTACAGACCAGCCCATTACAAGAGCAGTGCGAGGAAATTTTCCGTACTACAACCACCCGAGATCCATCAGGCCGCTATATGGTAACACTGCCGTTTCTACCAAATGCGCCGGCCTTAGGCAACACTCATGCCATTGCACTACGCAGGTTTCTTACACTGGAAAGGAAACTACAAGCAAATCCGCCCCTACGCTCTAAATATGTTGAATTTATGAGCGACTATCTCAACCTAGGACACATGTCACCATGCCACCCAAGTACCTTCGCGAACAAGCCTCATTTCTACATTCCTCATCACGGCATCTTCAAATCGGGATCCGACAAGTTACGCACTGTCTTTGATGGGTCCAGTAAAAGCTCAAATGGCGTCAGTCTTAATGATTGCCTGCACACAGGTCCAGCTCTCCAGCAAGATATAGTTGACATTATCATGTCTTTCAGGATACACCCCATAGTTTTCAGTACTGACATCAGAATGATGTTCAGAAACATACTCATCCACCCAGACCAACGACAGTATCAGCTCATTCTCTGGCGGTCTTCACCGGACCAGCCCCTGCTCACTTACGCACTAAATACCGTCTCCTATGGATTACGCTCAAGCCCGTACCACGCCCTCCGTACTCTGCTCCAATTGGCGGATGACGAAGGTCATCACTACCCGCACGCTGCTCAGGTCCTACGCAATTCAGTTTTCGTCGATGATATACTCTGTGGTCATGACTCTGTGGAGTCTGCTCAAGCGCTCCAAACAGAGTTGATTAACTTACTGGCCCTAGGTAGTTTTCAGCTCAGTAAATGGACCTCCAACTCTTCTCAGCTCCTTAATCGGTTCCCAGATGACCAATGTGACATGCCTAAAGACTTCGACATCAGCCCAGAATCGAATTCCATTAAAGTATTAGGTATACAATGGATTCCTCAATCGGATGAGTTCACTTATCGCATCTCTCTCCCCTCACTGACCCAAGTCACAAAACGCTCAATCCTCAGCACAGTAGCTTCGCTGTACGACCCCAATGGTTGGGTTACACCCGTCATACTCCGCGCAAAGCTACTTTTACAGAAGTTATGGCTTCTGAAACTGGGATGGGACGAGCCCACCCCCGATGAAGTTCACACAGAATGGCAGCACATCTCACAAGACCTTCCTCAACTCTCAAATCTCCGCTTACCTCGGCACATCTGCAAATACAAGCCCACGTCCACTTACTCACTTCACGGGTTCGCGGACGCCTCAGAAGCCGGTTATGGTGCTGTCACTTATCTGCACGAGCTCGATGCCAATGGACTTGTCAATGTGCATCTGGTCATTGCCAAGTCGAAGGTCGCTCCTATCAAGAATCGCCTCTCAATTCCCAAAATGGAACTCTCAGCTGCAGCTCTTTTATCACAGCTCATGACACGACTGTCAGCTAAATTGTCAGCTCACATTGCTATAGAACAACATACCTGTTGGTCAGATAGCACAATAGTGTTAGCATGGCTCAACACGCCCCCTCACCGACTCCAGACATTTGAAGCCAACCGAGTGGCTAAAATAACGTCTAGCCCGATCAGCCCTAGGTGGAGGCATGTCCCTACGAACCTCAACCCTGCAGACTGTGCAAGCAGGGGTATGTCAGCCCAATCTCTATCAACCCATGACCTCTGGTGGTCTCCCAGCTGGCTCAAAGAGCCTCCTCATACCTGGCCCCAGATGCCAGCCGCTCTGGGTCATCACGCTTTACCAGGCCTTAAGCCAAAAAGTGTGCCAGCTCATATAGCAGTTCCTGATCTGGATCATGATCTGCTTACCCGCTTCAGCTCTTTTGACAAGCTCGTCGGAGTGACGGCTTGTATCAAGCGCTTCATTTATAATTGTAAGCACGGCCCAGATGTACGTCGCTCTGGACCGTTGACAGCCTGTGAACGGAGAGAAGCTCTGTTATTCTGGGTCCGCTCTGTTCAGCGGAATGAGTTTGCAGAAGACATTCATCGTCTCCACACTAATAAACTCTGCAGCAATCGACTCCAGCGTCTCTCCCCATTCTTGAAAGATGGGCTCTTGAGAGTCGGTGGTCGTCTCTCTCATGCGTCACTTAGGTACAACGCTCAACACCCACTCATTCTTCCCAGCTCAAGCCCGCTCGTTGACCTCATCATTGACCATTACCACAGAGTGCACTGCCATCCTGGCGCTGACACTCTACACGCAATGCTCCGCCAGCAATACTGGATACTATCCGCTCGCCGTGCGATCCGACACCGTGTGTTCAAATGTATTAGATGTTTCCGAACTCGCGCTCAACCAGCAGCCCCGTTTATGGCTGACCTTCCAGCAGATAGGGTTAACCCACAACCTGTATTTAGCCAAGTCACGACTGACTTTGCCGGCCCATTTCTCGTTAAGTCTAGCACGTTACGGAACGCTAAACTGTTAAAGGCGTACTTTTGTATATTTGTGTGCCTTTCAACGAAGGCAGTTCATTTGGAGGCAGTCTCCGCTCTTACCACGGAAGCCTTTCTTGCAGCGTTGCAAAGATTTGTCTCGCGTCGCGGTACACCAGTTCTAATTAGATCGGATTGCGGCACGAATTATGTAGGCGCTAGAAATCATCTCAAAGAAGTTCAAAACTTCCTCGCTGAAAATAATGATGCAATCACACACCAGCTCGCCAACCAGCAGGTAACCTGGTTGCTGAACCCCCCCAAGGGGCCTTGGTTCGGTGCCTTACATGAAATTAACGTCAAATCTACGAAACAGTTGTTCTATCGTGTAGTTGGTGAACAGCACCTTACTTTTGAGGAATTCTCCACACTCCTGACACGAATCGAGGCTGTACTCAACTCTAGACCTCTCTGCCCACTTTCATCCGACCCTACGGACATTGAACCCTTAACCGCTGGACATTTTATCATAGGCCGTCCACTCACTACTCTGCCCGAGCCGTCCTTTGATGACAGGCCGTTATCTGCTCTTAAACGCTTTCAGCTCATACAAGCTCTCTCTCAACGCTTTTGGACTCTGTGGACTAGATCTTACCTCCATACTCTCCAAACCCGCTCAAAATGGCTTTCCCCTTCATCGCCTCCTCAAGTTGGCGAACTCGTGCTCATCAAGGAAGATAACTTGCCACCGCTGCAATGGAGACTGGGTCGAATTACCCGCACAATACCTGGCAAGGATGGAGTGATCCGAGTTGTGGATCTGGACACCGCCAGTGGACATCTGCGCAGACCTGTGCTAAAGATAGCCAGGTTTCCATTGGATTCAGCTCAGGAAGAGGCTCTACTACGGGCCCCCCAGGATGTTCGCGCCATCGGCGCGACGATATAGGTAACTCGTTCAATCATTCATCGATTCACTCGTTGACGTGCCGACGCAAGCGACGCGCCGCGAGAGTAGCCATTTGACCGCCGTCGCGCACTGACGTGTATCTCAATCCCAGCGTTCCGTGCTCACCTGAACCTACGAAAGTGTCGTGATTATACCGGCCGGTACCCTTATTGTAGTGACTGTGACGTTACGTGGCTCATCAGCTCAAAACTAGGCGCGCGAGTGAATTATAACCCTCAGTGTGCGTGAAGACTTTCATCAGCTCAAGGTCGGCTCGAAACCAGAAGAAGACTCCTACTCAGCCCATCCATCATATCAGCACGGCAAGCCGCTTAAGTCGTCGCGGCCCAGTACACAGAACAACCTTACCTACATATTCAAGTAAGCCAGTTCCCATTTCTCACTCCCATTCTCCATCTCATTCAGCTCACGTCGCGTGTTATTGCCCCCAGCGATAACACCACGAAAACTGAAACTCGAAGTTCGTATATCTGCATTTCTGTCATTTGTTAGTGCGATAGAGATAGAGATACCCGAATATTTTCGAATTCCGAAGTTCGAGGTTTAAAAGAAAATACGGATGTCGGATAGATCTAAATTAATATTTTATGTGTGAATATGGTTAAAATTATTTGGAAATACTATTGTTGTTATTGTTTTAGTATATTTGACTAGCTTTAAGTTTAATATCGTACGTCCGAAATGGGCAAGCTGTTGGACTTTATTTTACCCAAAACAACTAAATGTACACAGTTCTGACAATAAATAAATCTTATTTTATCTTATCGTATCGAAAATAGGGATGCAGACACTAAACAAAATAATCATAATGCTGTATTATCTCGAAAAAAAACAACGCAAGAGGCTATACTCGTATAGGTAATCACTAAGTTATAAGTGTTTAAAGTTTGAAGAGGGGGTTTGTTGCGTCTCTTTTCCGCAAAACGCACCTTTATAATGAAACGATTGTTTTTTACTATGACGCTCGAAGATCGTGACGTCACGGTCCCTGATCGTTTTCTCACTCTAACAAGCGACATTAAAACGGTTGTAGCTTCGTAATTTTTTGAGATATTTGAATGAGTTTTTCGTTTCTTCTTTCTTTTGAAGTGAGTCTACATCAACACCTCTATTTGGAAGACAAGCGGAAAGAACCCATACTATCCATACTAATAATCCATACTTCCATATTAATATTATAAATGCGAAAGTGTGTCTGTCTGTCTGTTACCTCTTCACGCCTAAACCGCTGAACCGATTTAGATGAAATTTAATATACAGATAGTTTGAGCTCCGGGGAAGGACAAAGGGTAGTTTTTGTATCTGAGGGGCTGAAATTGGGGGTGGAAATTTGTATGGAGCTACTTAAACCGCTGCACCGATTTAGATGAAATTTGGTATATAAATAGTTTGAGTCCCAGGGAAGGACATATTTATAATAGGTTTTATCCCGGAAATCATTCCCTAAGGGGGTGAAAAGGGGGGGGGGGGGTGAAAATTTGGATGTAATCTATTTTGATGAAATTTGGTGTAAATATAGGTTAAGTCCTGGGAAAGGACATGGGATAGTTTTTACCCCAGAAATCATCCCCTAATGGGGTGAAATTAGGGGTGAAAATTCGGATGGAACCCATTTTAATACAATTTGGTATAGAGATAGCTTGAGTCCTGGGAAAGGACATAGGATAGTTTTAATTCCGGAAATCACTTCCTAAGGGGGTGAAATGGGGGTGAAAATTTGGATGAATCCCGTTTAGATGAAATTTGGTATAACGGTCGTTTGAGTCCCGAAGAATGACATTAGATAGAGTTTTTATCCCGAAAATCATTCCCTAAGGGTATGAAATAGGGGGTGAAAGTTTGGATAAAATCCATGTACCTAGATGAAATTTGGTATACAGATAATTTGAGACCCTTCGAAGGATATAGAATAGTTTTTGCCTCGGAAATCATCCCTTAAGATGGTAAGTAGAAGTTTGTTTGCATTATATTTTCGAAGTATAAGTTCTACGCGGACGAAGTCGCGGGCAACAGCTAGTAACATAATATATATACTTATTACTCTTTTTAAATCCAACAATCCCTGCCGATGACTAAGTTGCCAGGCATCAAAATAATTAGGCAAGCTAGGCAGCTAGGTTTAAATATAGTCAAGAGCAAAAGTTTCGGGTAGAGTTTGTACTGAATTTATATACAAACTGCACCCGAAACTTGTGCTCTTGAGTGTACCTACATATATCAAAACACAGCTTCGCAAATCTCTGGGTCATATCATAAGTTTTGTTTCACTTTGCATGCAAACTGATAATTTGAACATGTTTTGTTATTAAGCAATGTAATCCGAAAAATGCTTGTATGAAAATTGCACTGTGACGTTTATTCTACCAAGCATGGTCGGCTCAAGTCAACTCTCCATACAAGTTTGGTTCTCATTTCGTAAAAAAGGTTCCTCTTGTGTTAAAAACAGCATCCTGGAATATACTAGAATATTTATGTTCATCTTAATCATATATATTAATTTCAAATTTTTCGCTCGGTAAACTTCGGGGATTGGTATTTTTTTCAACATTTTCCTTAATAAATCAAAAAAATTACCACTGTAGAAAAAAAAATGTTGCAGAATGTGCAGCTTATAAGCCCTTTCATATGATACCCCACTTGGCCTACTAACTATACTTTAAATTTTTACCCCCCCCCCCCCCCTCTTATACGTCTTTTTCACAGAAACTAAAAATACATATTACCATTTTTAATTTTCTATACACGTGGATAAACTTTGTCTATAACTGTTCCAAATTTCAAATTGATAGCATAAGTGGTTCCTGAGATATTTAACGTTGTGACGGACAGACAGACAGAGTCGCACCACCGTAAGGGTTCCGTGTTTACCTTTTTGTTCCGGAACTCTAATAAGTTTCCGTCAAAAATTTCAGTTTTGGTACAAGCTTTTTCTGCCGACTGTACTTTTCTGCATACCATCTTCAAGTAACGAGCCCAAACTCGATGGGGTTGCGTCGTTCCTATGGCCACCTTCCAGCTCCAGCATCAGATCAGCTCCAAGTCATCATAATATTGCATTGTCATGTGATATATGTACATATGTTGGCAAAATTTCAGCTCAATTGGATAACGGGAAGTGACTGAAAAATGGATTGCAAATTTTGACGGACAACTTACATACTTACATATTTTATGTAGATTCAGATTCAGATTAATTTACTCACAATAAAAGATTACATTATAAATTACATCTCAATTTACAAGAATCCCTATTGTGATCGTCAAGAATTCAATAAAATAAAAATTAAAGAATAATAACAATTTAAATATAACTAACTACCTATATGTCCACTTAAATAATTTAAATTTATAATGTCATAGATGACATAGGTATGACAAACGTTCGGTTCTACACGCTTTCTTTTTTTCTATTATTATTTATAGCAACAGAAACTAGTTCCCAACTTAAATCAAAGTGTCCATAGGCTACGGTAACTGCTTAACATCAGGCAGGCCGTAAGCTTGTTTGCCACCGTCGTTGTTTAAAAAAAAGATATGGCAGATCCCATTGTGTGTACAAAGTTTCATGATAGTAGCATTACAGTGTAAAGAGTAACAGTGGACCGACTCCTTTGACGTTTGCAGGTTTGACAACGTCATGTCCCAAGCAACATTTATGCAGCAAAATAGACCAATATGAGCAGCGGCGTCTAGAAGACCTGGAAGCCAAGCGGCATATTCGAAAGACTAGGCCAAAGCCCTCCTACACACCTACGAGTATAACCAGGCTGGACAGCTTCATTGCGCACCGTGTGACCGCATTTTTAAAGCAAAATTTGGTTTGCGAGCCACTTTAGAGCGTTCCACAATCCAGATATATAAGTAATTGACGGAGTCGCTGTCGCCGGACACGGCGTGGAGGACTATATATATATATATATGCAGCTTGGGCTCGCTGTATACGCCCCTCGCCCCTCACACCCCGCAAGATTGCCCTGTCTAGACGGTTTCGTCGACCGACTGTATTGGTTTATAGACTGTGGTAGCATGTTGTTTTAAAATACGAAACAAGTTACGAGTGTATGGACAGTTGAGGGTCCTGACGATCCTTAAGGCTCATCTAGAAAGTCGAGTTGACTGAAGCAAGTTTGATTAAACCACCGGAAGAAGCCCTCGCTCGCGTCCTGGAGGGAAACTTACTTCCAACGAACGAGTGTTAAGATTTACTGGCGAACGTGATTCACTGCACGAATAGGCTATGTCAAATTGTCATATGTTTTCATAACTGACGAGTTACTTTCGTTGCTGGGCATTTTATGGGTGGGCTTTAACTTTTAGATAAAAATTTGAAACGGTTTTATATAGAGTTACTACACGTTGTGTGGTTGTGTGTGATATTGAAACGATTTCTTATTGTCCATCGTTTGTAACCCTCGACAGAAACAAGGAGTGTAACCTATAAGTTTAACATGTTTGTGTAACATGCTTATCTGTGAGCCTGTTTTTGGCATCATAACTCCCAATCGGAAGCACCGATTTGAGTGTGGATTTTTTAAATCGAAAGTCGAGATTAGTTCTTATCGATGATGTGTCGGGGGTTGTTATTTTTTTTATATCGAATTGTGCTCGTTCTGACACGTCGGTTTTACGCACATGGAAGTCAGGCAGGACACGACACGATTCGAAGTGAAAGATAAAAATAGACATCCTCAAAACCTAGCCCACTACACCTATATAACATTTTTCAGACACGACAGGGGTTGCAATAGGCTTGTGGTTTAAACATGTGTTTAATTTGGAGTTGGCAAGTATTGCGCGGTGGCAAGCAGCCAGCTCAATCGTGTTACAAAATGCACATGCAACTTTTTTACAAACCTTTTATTAACTTTACATGTAAGTACTGAAAGTCAGTAGCAATGTCATCAATATACACAAAATAAAAAAACGCATTTTTTTATCATTTTCTCAAACTTTTTTGGATTTTCTTTTCAAGTAAGTACTTATGATGTAGTAAACATATTTAATTTTTTTCAGGAACTGATTTTTTTTTTAATATCTATTGAACCTGTTCACAAAATTTTGCCAGAATTGGTTGAGAAATGCAACCTATAGATGAGAACAGCCGGACATCTGGACGTGCGGACATACGAAATAATTCTGGGCCAAGCTGAAACCGAGGAATTCGTTTACTTCGCTTGCGTGTTCAATTAGGTTTTTACTTTAATTTAAGATCTAATTCCAATCATCATCGATATATTTATTACCTATTGAAAAGACATGACAAAAAGATTTAAATTAACATATTCACTGCAAGGAACCCGGCGCTTATGCCGTAGTCGCTTTTCTTTACATATGCGAAAAACCACGTGATTGGCTGTGAGCGTAACGATTCTTGGCAGTGAATGTGTTAACTTATCAATCTCCTAAATACGAATAAATAAGTTTTTGTCAAAAATAACATTTTTGGTACAAGTTTTTATTGCCAACTGTACTTTTCTGCATGAACTACGAATTGAGACGATTCTAACGAGCCCATACTCAACGGGGTAGCGTCGGTTAAACTAGTACTGAATCCCCATGGCCACCTTCTATCTCCATCATTAGACTGATCTTATTATGGAGATAGTAAATTGTCATTCAAACTATACCTTTACACTAAATTTTAGCTCAATCGGTTGAAGATATCTGCTTCAAAATTGAGTTGCAAGATTACACCCAAACAAACATAATTGCAAGTTATCAAACTCTTTAGATTGGAAGCTAAAATTCGTACAAAACAGATCTAAAAAGGCTTAACTTTGCTCTCTCAGCCTCTTTACATTGCCACAATACATAAGTATATCATTAGTTCTAATGCCGTTCCGTAACACTCTTTACCTCGTTAAGATTCCAACCCAAGCTCTTTCACTCGTAAAATTTTCCCAAAGTGTCACAAAGACAAATCGTGGTTCAGTAATGTAATTTCCACGGAACCTTAAAACTATATACGGAGACGGTGGTTCCGTCGTGTCAAATTGAGATGACGGAGGGCCGCGCATCGCGACCTTATGACGGGTTTTCCCGTTGATGAAATTGTATTCAGTCCCTTTACATAACACATTCAGTGCCAACGATTTCGTAGCGCTACGCTCGTATCCTATCACGTGGTACACATTCACTGCCAAGAATCGGTATGCGCTACGCTCGTAGCCGATCACGTAGTTTTTCCGTATGTAGCGGAAAGCACCTACGACGCAAGCGCTCGCTAGGTGGGTTCCTGGCAGTGAAAGTGCTTTGTTGAGGAACGCGCCTACGAAATGTGCGCCCACCTAATAGCGGTCCGAGACACTATAAAGGGAATTATGGTCGGTTATAACCATCGATAAAGAATGCATTTCTGCTTAAACGCCGAAACGCACTGAAAGCGGTGGCGTTGCGGCGCGGTGCGGTGCGGAGGCGGTACCGGTTGTAATGTTCGAGCTAATACGAAAGGGTCCGCACAGAATACCGCGGCGGGACGCGGCGCGGCGCGGTATTCTGTGCGTTTCGACCTTAATGTGCGAGACGCACCTATGACTGGCTCTGGGCTGAGTAGAATTTGAAGGGAAATCCTGCACCTTCGGCGTTGGTCGTTACGGCTTAGCAGGAACTTGGTCGGGTCGGGGTTCTGAATTGAAAGGCTTGTTTACTTTTTCAAGTAATGTCACTTCGCTGCTACTGTAGGTACTGAATTTCATGGGGTCTGGCCGCCCAATTTATACTATTAAGTTACCTCGGCCGGACGCCCCTTCGCCCCGTATATTTGGCGGGAAAGCGATTTGCGCGGGAAATTTTGGCGCGAAATGACATGTTCATTTATTATAGTTCAATCTTACTCTAATACATTATTTACAGTGCTTATACCTATTTCTATGCTATTTATAATACATTATTACACGAGATCCTGCTCGTTCGGCGTAAAAATGCATCTGAAACGCGGGAATTCCGTGTCCGCCCGTACCTCGTTCCCCACCTGAGGTATAAATACCGGGTTTCCCCCCTCGCTCGCCCATCAGTCGTTGCCTGACTGGCGCGCGAGTAGGATCTCTAGGTTCCTTTAGTCTGTCTATATTTCTTAGTGGAAACTTAGTGTTATCCACTCGTTATTTAGGAAACCAGCGGTATATTACCCTTTTTTACTATGTAGGAATGAAATGTGAGGCCTATTATTCTTTATTTCAGGTGCCGATGACATAAGGCAATAGTAGCGCAATGCCTATGTTATAAGAAGGTTTATAAGCTAGATTATTACAAGTTAGGTCGCGACTGACAATTTTATGTTTATAGCGGGTTTATTCTATGCCGTCCTGCACATCTCTCCCGCCGACCATCGTTCGGGTGAACGTTGGATCTTCTTTTGCGTGCAGGTTCTCAGGCTCCGTCGGCAGGATCACCAGCTTCTTGGTCGGTCTTCTGAAGACTCCGCCCTTGGTGGTCACGTCCACTGCTCGTGTCACGCCGTCGGGGCCCGGGTATATAGCTGTAACCCGGCCTCGTGGCCATGTGTTGCGAGGCAGATTCCCGTCGGCCACTAGCACGATGTCGCCGACGTTGATAGGCCGCCCATGACCGTAGGGCTCCCGCCGGTACTGGAGTGAGGGCAGGTACTCCCGGAGCCAGCGGGCCCAGAAGTGCTCGGCCAGGCGTTGGCTCGTCCGCCAAGTCGCGCGGCCGATGAGTGCGGTGTCGTCGAATGTCCCGGGGTTGGGGGCCCGGGCTGAGCCACCGAGGAGGAAGTGGTTCGGCGTGATGGCTTCTGGCTCGTCAGGATCAACCGCCACGTGAGTGAGGGGGCGGCTGTTCACTGTATATTCGGCCTCGGCGAGCAGAGTAGTCAGGGTCTCCTCGCTGGGGCGGCGCTCGTTGAGCACGGCGTGTAGGGCTCTCTTGACGGCTCGTACCATCCTCTCCCATGCCCCGCCCATAAATGGGGCTCCCGCCGGTATGAAGCGCCAGCTGATACCGCGTTGCGCGGCGTCGGATTCGAGGGCGTCGCCGTAGGCCACGCGGAGCTCTTTGTCGGCAGCGTGGAAGTTACTTCCGTTGTCGGTCCAGATCTCGGTCGGGCAGCCGCGGCGCGCGATCATGCGTCGGAGCGCCATGACCGCGGAGTCCCCGCCGAGACTTGGTATTACTTCCAGATGTACTGCGCGCACGGTGAGGCACGTGAAGAGTGCCACGTACCTCTTCTGAGTCCCTCTACCGACGGTTACTGTTATCGGGCCAAACAGATCGAGGCCCGTGTAGGTAAACGCTCGCTGGTGGTGGGCGAGCCGGCACCGCGGGTGGTCGCCGGTGGGCGGCACTGACGGCATTGCTTTCTTTATCCGGCACGGCAGGCATCGATGCACTATCATTTTCGTCACGGGTCGCAGGCGTAGAATACTATAGTATTGTTTACACTCGTTTATAGTAGCCTCGGCGCCGTTGTGTTGCATTTGCCTGTGTATAAAGTCTATATATAGCTTCACTGCCGGATGATTTCCATCGAGCACGGGTGGCCGTTTTTGTAGTTCGGTGATGTCCACTGCTGCGTTGATACGCGTCTTGATAACAATAACGTCGTTCACTAGTTCGACCGCCATGTGTCGTAGGCGGCTATGTGAGCCCGGTGGCTTATTATTTCTGAGGTCACTGAAGTCGTCATAGAATGACTCCAGCTGACTGGCGCGTATCACTAAGCGTTCCGCTTCACGTAGGTATGTGGCATCGAGTATTTTATACTTTCTATTATTTTGTAGCCTTTTAGACGGCGGCTGCGGCGGGGCGGGCTTGCTTCGTTTATTCCAGTCTGGATCGGCCTGTTTGTTACGCATGGTGCGCTTGTAATGTGCGCGCGCCTTGCGGGTTCGGCATAGGTCGATGAACTGTAATACTCTGCCTATAGTTCGCAGCAAGCGTTCCCACCTCGAGAATCGGGCCGGGTCTGGTAGCCAGGCGAACGGGCCGGGTTTTCCCTTTACGACTGATATTGTGTGCACCTTTTCTTCACTTATTTCGGACTCGTGCGGTTGTGATGGCTCTGTGGGCCACGTCTCCGGGTCATCACGCAGGAAGGCCGGGCCCTGGAACCACCGATGATCAGTGTTGAACTCGAGCGGGACTGTGCGCGTGGCTTCGTCAGCGACGTTGAGCTTGGTAGGTACCCAGCGCCATTCTTTGACAGCCGTGTACTCCTCTATGGCGGCAATGCGGTGCGCGACAAAGGGCCGGTACGTGCGCGCCCCGGTCCTCAGCCACGCGAGTACTGTGCGGCTGTCGGTCCAGAATGTCTTCGTGTCTGGTTTGAAGTCGTGCTCTTCTATTACTGCGGCCGCCATTCGACTCCCCATCGCCGCGGCCTGCACCTCTAGGCGTGGGACTGATATCACCTTCAGGGGCGCGACCTTAGCCTTCGCAGCTATCAAGGACACGTGCACTCGCCCGTCGCCCGTAGTTATGCGCCAGTATAGCGCGCTTGTATATGCAGATTCGCTAGCATCGACGAAGATGTGCATCTCACGCTTGTTTGCGTCACCGTAGTAGGGGTAGGCGCGCGGAATCGCGAGGTCTCGCAATGCCCTTAGGTGCAGCGTCCACTCCGTCCATTGGCGCGCTAAGTCTGCATCCAGCTTGTCATCCCAGCCGGTTCCGCGCCGCCACACCTCTTGTAGGATTTTCTTTGCTATGATGGTTACCGGCGCCGCTAGCCCGAGAGGGTCGAAGATCGACATTGTTATTTTCAATATTTGCCTTTTGGTAGGCTCGATGTCGTCCAGGGCTCCGGGAGGTAGGCGGCTGAGGTCCAAGTTGAAGGCGAGTTCGTCGCTCGCGGGTTTCCATATTTGTCCCAGGATTCGTTCATTTTTCATTTCGCTCTTATTCAGTTCGACGGGCGCGGACGTGGCGTCCTCCGAAGTGAGGGCTCGGAGGACCCGCGTGGAGTTAGAGGTCCATTGGCGTAGTTCGTAATGGGCCTCTCTATGTATATCGCGTACATCACTTGACACTCGAATCGCGTCTTCTTCCGTTTTGAAGCTGTGTAGGTAGTCATCGACGTAGTGATGTCTTATTATCGCTTTGACGGCCTCTGGATGCGTTTCTTCGTGTTTCTGGGCGTTGACGTTCTTCACATATATTGCTATTGACGGTGAACAAGTAGCGCCAAAAATGAGTGAAGTCATGCGATATTCTTGCGGCGCGTCGTCGCCCCGCCGGTCGCCCCGCCATAGATAGCGCAGGGCGTCTCTGTCTTCAGATTTGACTTTCACTTGCATGAACATTTCTTTAATATCCGCCCCCACGGCGACTGGGTGTTGCCGGAAGCGCATAAGGACGCCTGGCAGCGACTGTAGGAGGGCCGGGCCTGTCAGTAGGCGGTCATTGAGCGACACGCCCCTTGTAGGCGCGGCGGCGTCGTGGACAATTCGGACTTTCCCGGGCTTGCTAGGATTCAGCACCGGGAAATGGGGGAGGTACCACACTCTTGATGACTTGGTGGGCGGCGCAGGCTCGGCGTAGCCCTTCGAGACAAGGGCGTCCATTTCTTCACTATATTTGCTTTTAAGCTCTTTATTTTTGTCGAGCTTCTTTTCTATGTTATGAAGTCTTCTCAGTGTATTTTCGTAGTTGTCAGGCAAGCGGCTGTCGGGTTGTTTCCATAATAGCGGTGCTTCATAATGGCCGTCGGCTGTAGTCGTTATTGACTGGGCTAGCATGATACGCGCCCGCTCTTCCGGGCTTGACTGGGGTAACTTCGGCTCGATAAGTAGGTTTTCGAGCGCGAAATATTCACTGAGTTGTAAATTCAAATCTTCATTTTTCTCGGCTTCTTCAATAGTGGTCAAGCGATGCGTCGCATGTACTTGTTTGCCTGTGATGCGTGTGTGTGCACCGTGTAGCACCCAGCCTAGCGGCGTTAGGGATGCCGCTGGCTGATGCCGCTGGCCGCGGCGTGTTTCATTACTGACGAGTAAATGCCAGTTATCTTGTCCGATTAACACTCTAGGTCTCGCTGACTCGTACCGCAGGCTATCTTCTATGTCGCATAAGTGTGCGCACTCGCGGAGATCCTCCTTCTTAACGGACTGTGGTGATAGGCTCAGATCGTCTATGGTATGCGCACCGACCCTATAAGGTTGGTCGGTGCCGCGGATGCTGAGCGTAACACGGCGTGATCTCGATGCGTCGATTTTTTCTTTCGTTATAGCTTCTATTTGTAGCGGCACTGTCGGGCCGTCCAGGCCTAAGTCGTTCGCGAGCTCTTCTTGTACAAGTGTTATCGTGGAGCCGTCGTCAAGGAGGGCGTAGGTCTCGACGGCTCCCGCCGGTCCAGAGACTGTGACCGGGATAATTTTTAGATAAGCTCTCGCTTCTCGGGAGGCGCGTGTCGATGTGACGGCCTCGTTTCTTTCTTCGATTCGTTGATAATGTAGCAAGTTGTGGTGGAAGTATTCGCAGCCGTCTCGCTCGCACTTCGTGCGCTTGCATGAGTGCATCCTGTTCTTGTAGCGCAGGCATCGGAAACATAGCCGTTGATCTTTGGCTAGTTTCCACCGGTCTTCAACGGCTTTTTCGATAAACTTAGTGCATTTATCTATTGGGTGACCGGTGTTGTTGCAGGCGGCGCACTTAGGTGAAGGCTTGTCTGTGGTCGCGAAGGCTCGGTGTGTCCTCTTTGCAGGATGAGGATTTGCACCGTCGACGTTCTCGGGCTGCGCGTAGAGCGCGCAGTAGTCCGCCTCGCGTTGCAGGAAGGCTGATATCTTTATTAGCTCAGGCTCGTCGTTTTTCTGCGTATTCGCGTAGTCGAACCATCTGTAGCGTAGGGCGGGCGTAAATTTCTCCATCATTGCCCGTGTCGTCTCCGGGCTGTGTAGATAGTGAGCGCGGTCAAGAGCCTTGAGTGTGGCTATGACGTTGGCTACACGGCTGGCGAAGACACAGATGTCGAGCGGCCCGTCGTTAAGGCGCGGTAGGGCGCGTAAACGCTCGAGCTCGGCGAGGGCAATGGCGTCTGGGCGGCCGAAGCGGGCTTCTAGGCTTCTCATTACTTCGTCTGCGCGAGCGTTGTAAATGAGGAGGCTCTCGACGGCTTCTTTGGCCCTCCCTTTGAGGCATCTTCTTAATCTTGCTATATTATCCACTTCACTATAATTTGCGGTGGTTCCGTTGTAGGCGGCTTTAAATGATAGCCATTCTTGATGCGAGCCGCTGAATGGCGGCAACTCGGCGTGATAGCGTGATGACTCTCTCGGGCCGGCACGCGCGGCGATGGCGATGGCAGAGGCGAGCTCACTCAGGTTCACACTTTGTTGATTCTTCATTACTATGGCGCTATCTTCTTGCGTATTCGCTTGTGAATACATTAACGGCGGCGGATATGCGTCTGTTTCGCGTGGGCGCGGCGGCGTTGGCGCGAAAACGGGAGCGTGGGTTCCCCCGGCGGGGGGAGGGGCGGGGACGGCGGGGCGCACGGCAGCGGCGCCCTGTCCCGCGCCCTCGGCGGGGCTCCTCTCCCGAGCCTGCTCGGCGTACTGTGGGGTTGCAGGCTCGGGTTCTTCGATGTAAGGTGCATTGGAGATGGCGAGGACATGTCTCTGGCTGGTCTCGAGCCATTCATCTATGCGGCGTTCTTGTTGGACTGTAGATATTGTGCCGGTGTCATCGTCGCTGTCTTCGGCTTCTATGGCGGCTATGCGCGCTTGCGCGAGCTCCAATTTGATTCGGAGGGCTTCTTCTCGCGCTTGTGCGAGACGGCGGACGCGATGACTCGACGTTGTTTTCACCGATTTTGACGGCGGCCGTGCGGCAGGATGCTGGCTTGACTGTGGGGTTTCCTGCCGCAGTGTTGCTGCAGGGTGTAGGCTCTCCTGCAGCAGCGGGACTATGGGTGGCAGCGTTGACTGTGGGGTTTCATGAGGCAGTGTTTGTGACTGCGCGGCATCATGATGCTGCCCTATGGGTGACCTCGGCTGTGGGTCTGGACGAGGCGCCTGCGTCGCAGGAGTGCTTGTCTGTGGGGTTTCCTGCGAGGGCCTCGAACCTTCTTGAGTAGTAGCAGTTCCCGACGTGGACGTGGTTGCTTCTTCCAGCATGGCTTCTCTGATGTTCGCTGCGATGAGTTGACCGAACGTGCGTTTTCCTGCTTTCGATCTTGTAAGGGGCATCCTCTATGTAGAATCCGGTTTTCGATGGACCAGCATGTGCGAGACGCACCTATGACTGGCTCTGGGCTGAGTAGAATTTGAAGGGAAATCCTGCACCTTCGGCGTTGGTCGTTACGGCTTAGCAGGAACTTGGTCGGGTCGGGGTTCTGAATTGAAAGGCTTGTTTACTTTTTCAAGTAATGTCACTTCGCTGCTACTGTAGGTACTGAATTTCATGGGGTCTGGCCGCCCAATTTATACTATTAAGTTACCTCGGCCGGACGCCCCTTCGCCCCGTATATTTGGCGGGAAAGCGATTTGCGCGGGAAATTTTGGCGCGAAATGACATGTTCATTTATTATAGTTCAATCTTACTCTAATACATTATTTACAGTGCTTATACCTATTTCTATGCTATTTATAATACATTATTACACGAGATCCTGCTCGTTCGGCGTAAAAATGCATCTGAAACGCGGGAATTCCGTGTCCGCCCGTATATACGTACCTCGTTCCCCACCTGAGGTATAAATACCGGGTTTCCCCCCTCGCTCGCCCATCAGTCGTTGCCTGACTGGCGCGCGAGTAGGATCTCTAGGTTCCTTTAGTCTGTCTATATTTCTTAGTGGAAACTTAGTGTTATCCACTCGTTATTTAGGAAACCAGCGGTATATTACCCTTTTTTACTATGTAGGAATGAAATGTGAGGCCTATTATTCTTTATTTCAGGTGCCGATGACATAAGGCAATAGTAGCGCAATGCCTATGTTATAAGAAGGTTTATAAGCTAGATTATTACAAGTTAGGTCGCGACTGACAATTTTATGTTTATAGCGGGTTTATTCTATGCCGTCCTGCACACTTAATACATGCGTAAGTGCACGGAATTATACTAGGCTTTTCACTGAAGCCTTTCATCCTATATGCAATTGTTTACAAACATAATTTATCACAATAACAAATAAATTCATTCGTTATTTTTTTGCGCAAATAATCCATATGACCACTTTTTAAACCGTGTTAAATTGTTTCTTTTAAGGTTTTGTGCCCATTACAATCGGACACTTAACGCTCGAAGTTGTAGACGATTATATCTAGGACAGACTATCCAGTTAGGTAGGTCCAACTTCAAGAAAGAGATCAATCGTCGAATCCGACTCGGCTGGGCAGCGTTCGGGAAGCTACGGCACATCTTTTCGTCCAATATTCTGCAGTGTCTCAAGACGACAGTCTTTGACCAGTGTGTGTTGCCAGTGATGACATATGGCACTGAAAAGTGGGCGCTTACAATGGGCCTCTTAAGAAGGCTCAAAGTCACCCAAAGGGCAATGGAGAGCGCTATGTTGGGAGTTTCTTTGCGTGATCGCATCAGAAATGAGGCTATCCGCAGCACCAAAGTAACCGATATAGCCCTCCGAATCGCTAAACTTAAGTGGCAGTGTGCGGGGCACATTGCACGTAGAACTGATGGCCATTGGGGCGGAAAGGTTCTCGAGTGGCGACTGTGGAACTCTTTGGGGGAGGCCTACGTCCAGCAGTGGACGTCTTTCGGCTGATATGATGATGATGAAGGTTTTGCGCAACAATAAGCTGTTAAAAAGAAAAATCGTACTTTAATATGTACCGACACATCTGCCAACGGGCTGCAAAACATAAAATAAAATCCAAAACGATAATTAGCGTCCAACGCGCGCGCATCAACCGGCACATAACCGCAGGCCTCTACATTTCCCATTTCTGCCGCAATTCGCTCCGTTGCTTTTTTCCTTCTATTTCGTATAAAACTAATTTTGTGCTTTGTTGACTTTCCCTGTGTTATTTCATTTTTGCCTTACTTGGCTACGTGTGAGCTTGGCATTGATAAGGGAACCGGCTAATTTGTGTGATCTATTGATATGGCTGGCTTTCCTTTACACCGCTTTGATGGGGTTTCTAGATTTGTTGTCTTGATTTTTTCTATATTGTTCAGGAGTATTATGTTAAAAGAGAAAAATACCATTGTTTTGAGCCGTTCTTTATGAACTATTTTTTAAATAGGTACAAAAGGATTCTTTTCTTCGTATATTTTGAAAAAGTTACGAACAATATTCTTCATTAAATATGTAGGTCAAAGGTGGCTTATAAGATCGGTGCTAACAGATTGCTCTAGATATATTTTTATAAATATTGGTCAAACCTTATATCGCAAACATTGAAAACAATATTTATTAAAACCGGGCTTCAATGGAACAGTTACTAGGAATTGAAACTAAAAATATGATGTGAAATATGAAGGGAAAGTCGACGCCTCCTAACTCAGGCTTTACGCGAATATCGTGTAGGTATATTTTGTGAATAAATTCGAAACAAAATGTTTGTGATAAAATTCGTTCAACAAAAATAGTGAATATGAGTCGAATATGCGTACGAAATTCCGTAGGAAAAAGCCGATCCAATCCTTTTCGGGGCTTGTTTGCTAATATCCGTTTATGGCGCCCAAATAACAGATAAAGCACAGTTTGCTTTTCGCTAATTTGTTCAACACGGTACCAGTTTAGAACCTGGTAAGTGACAATTTCAAAAAATATCAAGGTTGCGTAAGGGATTTGATATTAACTAGTGACAGTCAATTCGATATTTTCTTGTATGGTTCCTTGATGTTCTCTGTCTTTTAATAGTACATTATTGTCGAAGCATTCTTTTGGTGTATCTATATATGTATTAGCAAAGTATTTATATTAAAGTGAATAGAGAATGCATAATTGCGTATGAAATGTAATAATATTAAAATTTAAATATTAAAAATAAAATTGTAAAGATATATATATATAAAGAGATATATTAGATAGGTGCATGTATTAACTTATCATACAAATGAAATAGGATGATCAAATATTTACCTATGTAGTTTGTTTAAATTAAGCATGCTATTTCTAAAATGATGGGAAATAAAGGCTATTTTTATTATTATTTATATTATTTATTATTGTCGAAGCAAGGGAAGTAGGCAGTTGCTGGCTGAGTATTAATTGTAAACGGATGACCTTGGGACTCCGTTTAATTTAATACGAAGCCAGCAATTGCCTTTCTGGCTGAGACAAAACATGGTGCTTTTCTCAAAAATGGTGTAACATAATGGTGATAGTAGGTAAACCTAGATAATAATTTTAACATGTATGGACCCGTGGTTGTCTGAATTAAACGAATTTTATTTTATTTTTATTTTTTATTTTATAACAAAATAAGCACAATATTTTCCGAAAAAACCAACTAGATATATGTGAAAAACTGAATAATTTTTGCACTGCCGCCTTTTTCATTTTTAAATAAAAACTGTAAGTCTATTTTTATTCCGAAAACGCCATAAGTTATTTTGAGACAGCTAAAAAGTCACGATACGTTGTAGCTACAAATCTTCAGTTTTGGCTGTTTAGGACCTATGGCCTTTTTTATATGGCCGTTTTAACTTTTTTTAAAGGTTGTGCCTCGACAAATAAGGGAGTTTGTATGCTGCAACATTGTTGTCAAGCACAATCAAGCCGGCAAAGATTTTAATTTTTGACTAACCATAAACTATGCTCTTCACGTCCTGATTTTTTACCAATAAAGTCAACTTTGCCGAACTTTTTTGAGAAAAATCTTTTTGGGATGTCTCCTTCTAATTGTTAAGACGAATGTTACTGTGGCTCAGATACAATAAAGTCTGATGAGATAGCGATCTGTTTTTTTGTACATTTTATAACGAACTACAAAATAATTAGCGCATCGGAGGTGGAGAGTTATACGCAGTGCACCAGCAATACAAAGAAAAGCCTTATTCTCGAGCTGCTACGCTAGTTGCGATTTTTAGGGTTCCGTACTCAAAGAGTAAAACGGGACCCTATTACTAAGACTTCGCTGTCCATCCGTCCGTCTGTCTGTCACCAGGCTGTATCTCAAGAACCGTGACAGCTAGAGAGTTGAAATTTTCACAGATTATAAATAAATATTTGCGGACAATCTTACACAAATCAACCTAGTCCCAAACTAAGCAAAGCTTGTACTATGGGTACTAGACGACGATATAGATACTTAAATAGAGAAATACATACTTACATACATAGAAAACATCCATGATTCAGGAACAAATATTCGTGCTCATCACACAAATTAATGCCCTTACCGGGATTCGAACCCAGGACCTCTTGCTTCGTAGGCAGGGTCACTGCCAACTAGGCTAAAGCGGTCGTGGATTTATGGGATTATGTATTTCTGTTGCCGCTATAACAACAAATACTAAAAACAAAATATATATTTTTTTAAGTGGGGCTCCCATACAACAATCGTGATTTTTTGCCGTTTTTATAGATAATGGTACGGGACCCTTTGTGCGCGAGTCCAATTCTCACTTGGCCGGTTTTTCTTTATATGCTTTGGTCCTTGTATCAATGGTATAAAATGGATCGTATAATTCGTTAATAAGTTAAAATATGGTATCAATGTGTTGCCCCAATGACCCTATGATAAATAAGTTAG
This sequence comes from Epinotia brunnichana, assembly GCA_963854355.1. Classification (NCBI taxonomy): domain Eukaryota; kingdom Metazoa; phylum Arthropoda; class Insecta; order Lepidoptera; family Tortricidae; genus Epinotia; species Epinotia brunnichana. The sequence goes on from OY977952.1 coordinate 16,669,964, forward strand.
GACAAATAAAAAAGTAGAAACGGCAACAACAGAACGAATTAAAATATAAACGTAATTGAATTTGGACTAGAGTTACTTCAGCTGCCTACGAGCAACTATGTATACTGATCAACAAAAGTAAATACTACTTTTAAAATTATATTGTATGAAATTAATAAATATTCTATACTCGGTTTTCATTCACTACAGCTAATTTTCAACATAAAAAGCATTATGCTGTTTGCAGATAAATCAGTATTTTTTCCAATTATTTAATATAATATTCAGCGGATTCGGTCGCTTTTTTTGATGATCTGGGGTGTCGTTATTAGGACTGGTCGGTGAGATTTTTCAATAATCCGAAATAAAAATCAGGCTTACCTTTGGCGTTAAATCTTTTGCGAAAGCTTTTTTTGTTGAAATCATAGAATACTTACTATGATACCCATAGTAGCAAAAACTTATTTAACACGTCATTTTATTGCGTTACGGTGCCTTATGTGATTTTTCAGTTCATCCTTTACTAGGTGGTACGTCTTAATATTTCCATAGCACCATATTCTACTGATAGTACCCATATCAATTTACAGCTGACATAGTTTAAAATAACGCTCCGGTGGCCTAGTGGTTCCGGCATGCGGCTGTGAAAGGGTGGTGAAGAGGGTGTGAATCCCGGCTACGAGCCGCCAATGAGTTTCTCGGAACTTATGTACGGAATATCAATATTTGCCTTTAGCTTTTCGGCGAAACAAAAACATCGCGAGGAAACCTGCATACATCTGCGAAAAATTTCAAAGGTAAATGTGAAGTCCCCAACCCGCACTGGACCAGCGTTGAGAAAAATGTCAGTTCCCTCTCATCCATGAAAGGACTGTACTCAGCAGGTGTGACGTATTTAAGCTGATTTATTTTTAATATTCTGACCGTACCGGAAGGCGCGGCGTGGGTAGGCCCCCCACAAGGTGAACTGATGACCTGGTAAAGGTCGCTGGAGTCCGCTGGATGCGGGTGGCGCAGGACCGGTCATTTTGGCACTCTTTGGGGGAGGCCTTTGTCCAGCAGTGGACGTCTTTCGGCTGATATGATGATGATGATTCTGACCGCACATTATTTATAAAATAAACCTAAATAGTTTAGAATCACTTAGGAAAATCTCGTAAGTTGTTGGCCTGAAGTTTAATTTCAGCCCCGTCGCCGTGATTTACGGTTCAGGTATGGATTTTGCCAACTTTTCTTAGAAGTTAATCCGTTACTCCGTCGCATGCAGCTCGTGAGATATGTGAAGAGGATGTTTTTGGACGAGGCAGTATAACTTGTACGCTAAAGGCACATACATGGTTTTAAGACTAACTTGTAAGTGTCAAAATTCGTTAGTCATTGCAATGCAAATAGCATCTACTTAGTTCTTAGGAGTCACCGGGTAAGAGTATGTAAGAGATAAACTGAGTTTGTTCCTGCGGTAGTAGCGCAGTGTGAGAAAGGCGAGGGGATAATGAATCCCGCTACTGTACGCCTAAAGTCCAGGAACGCAGCATTTCCAGAAGCCTGTTTGCTCAAAATTTCGATCTGAAGCTAGAGTGGTCGCAGTCGTGGAACTCCAAGATGGCAGGAAAATTGGGCTCCACAATTACACCAGGCTCCTGCATAGAAGGGTTCGATCTCCCAAGACGGGACTGGTGTAACATCAACCGACTCCGTACTGGCCAAGGTCGCTGCGCTCACCGTTGCGGATGGGTGGAATCCCCAACTTGCTCCTGCGGTGTCGAAGAACAAACGATTCGCCATATAATCGGGGATTGCCCCATTACACGCTACGCCGACGGACCTCCAGAAGATCTGATCACCCTTGGCGACAGGCTGAGAGACAATAAAAATTAATTTATAGTAGCTATTACTTAGTATGTACTTATTATGTTTCTGTTTTCAATGTCATAGCATTAAAAATAATTTACTTTTTAAAACAAAGTTTTAACCGACATCAAATCAGTAGCCAAATTGCTTCAAGTGTGCCTATAAAATTTGAAGAGCTCCCTCGATTTCCCTAAAATCCCATCATCAGACCTGGATTTTGGTGACAAAGGGACCAATCTGGAGGTATATGCTTCCAAACAAAGAAAAATAAATTCAAATTGGTTCATAAATTACCGAGTTATCGCGTAACAAACACCCATAAAAAAAAAACATACAGACGAATTGAGAACCTCCTTCTTTTTTTGAAGTCGGTTAAAAAAGGCGCGACGGCGCGAGCGCAACGGGCACTGACTGTAGTTCTAACGTCACACAAACACCGCGGGTACAGTCGCCATCACATACATCGGAGCAAACAAGCAGCTCACAAACATCGGAACACACCTCTATTTTCAAGGTATTAGGGTGCATGTGCCGATATTTTTGAACACCTATACCTATTATGTATATGATAGTGTACCTATGTATGTGATGGCGACTGTACGACCCACTTAAAAGGTAGGGCTATCATTAAAAAGCGGCCAAGTGCGAGTCGGACTCGCACATGAAGGGTTCCGTTAAATAAATTGCGTTTTACGATTTATGACGTATTAAAAAAAAATAACTTACTAGATCTCGTTCAAACCAATTTTCGTTGGAAGTTTGCGTGGTAATGTACATCATATATTTTTTTCAAATTTTATCATTATCTTATTTTAGAAGTTACAGGGGGGGGGGGACACACATTTTACCACTTTGGAAGTGTCTCTCGCGCAAACTATTCAGTTTACAAAAAAAATATGTTAAAAACCTCAATATCATTTTTGAAGACCTATCCATAGATACCCCACACGTATGGGTTTGATGAAAAAAATTTTTTTGAGTTTCAGTTCTAAGTATGGGGAACCCCAAAATTTATTATTTTTTTTCTATTTTTGTGTGAAAATCTTAATGCGGTTTACAGAATACATCTACTTACCAAGTTTCAACAGTATAGCTCTTATAGTTTCGGAAAAAAGTGGCTGTGACATACGGACGGACAGACAGACAGACGGACAGACATGACGAATCTATAAGGGTTCCGTTTTTTGCCATTTAGCTACGGAACCCTAAAAATTACCTGAGAATCTCAGCAAACCTTATCCACATATTGGCTATCCTGTTCATGGTTCAATCTACGAAGAACCGCCCATTTCCTACACACAGTGGACAAAACACGAAGTATTATAAACCTGTGAAGATAGTTAGTTGTAAGTGTGGAAATAAATAAAATAAAAAAAAATAAAAAATATATATGTATGTATACAGGGTGACTGGTAATTCGACCTATACCTCGAAACTTGCTGGTTTCCGAGATATTCGAGTTTTTAGTTTGTATGAAAAACATTCTCCTTGCAGCCTTAAGCTGGTGATTGTGACAAAAGTACTTCCATTTGGATGGTAAAAAAACATTTTTGTCACAATCAGCACTTTAAGGCTGCAAGGCGTTTTTTTTTCAAGCAAACTAAAAACTCGAAAAATTAAAAAAAAATCGTGTTTTGACCCCTGGTTTACTGGACATAAATTGTTGCAAATTAGCTCTAGTATAACCCCTTTCAAGGAATAGGTCGAATTACCAGTCACCCTGTATATTTATTTATATATAAATGTAAACAGGTAACTAAGTAATAGCTACTGTTTGGCCTTAAGGTTGACTGGTAGAGAAAGAGTAAAAGAAAGAAATGCAATAAATTTTAAATAAATAAATAAGTATGGGTTGGGTGCCCACTCCGTTTGAGTGTGCAGTGGTGTGAGGCGTGCCGCCACCACTCTGCCGCACGGTCCGCTCCGAGCACGGACTAAGACTTTAGCCACATAGTGAAAAAGAATAGCTATGGCGCTTCCATAACAAATAACGCGTCGCCACGCGAAACGAGAAAATCTACCCTCTTCTTTCTAATTTACAGAGTGCGAGTAAGACAGGAGATACTGGGTATCGCGCGACGCGGCTTGGAAGTAAGCTTGTAGTTAGACGTGCATAGTTCTCTAAAATAGGCTCCTTCTCCACTAGTTTCGTAGATCTGGTGACACTCGGTGGCAATGACGCGAGAGATTTATGTGCAAATTCACTTAATGCACCAAGGCTTCCGTTTTATTAGTCCGCATTAAAATGGAACTTATTATTTAAGTAATAAGGTTTAGACGTTTCAAGGTAAACGACTCGCTTTGTATGAAATGACGGAACATTGTTTCGGTAATTGTTAGCGAGTTATACTTAATTTGGATGTGAACTACAATTGACATACATCATACCTACAACAGAAAAGTACAAGTAATGTTAGGCGTCAGTAGAAATATGGGGGGACCAATTTAATAGTGAGTCTACAGATTCAGACGTAACGTAAAGATATCTTCGTCTTCTGACGCCTTGGCGCTAAGTAGGAACCGTCTACGCATGCTGGTCAGGGTGCTTACTGGGCACTGTCGCCTAAATAAGCACATGTAAACGATAGGACTGTGTGACACAAGGCAGTGCAGATTCTGCTTTGAAGCAGAGGAGACGCCTACACACATCCTAACCGATTGCCTTTGCCTCATGCGCAGTCGTAACTCCTTCCTGGGCAAACACATCATGTGCCCGGAGGAGATCAAATTTCTTGAGTTCAACAAAATCCTGCAATTCTTCGAGTTTGCAGGACTTGACCAAGAATTGTAGTAAGTGGCGATCACAATAGATCAGCGATGGTCGCAGTGATATAAGGGCTTTGACAGCCCGAAAGCCACTACCAGAATAATAATAATAATAAAGATATCTCCCGACTGTAAATAAAGGTATGAGATTAGGGGTAATTTATTAGGCTTATTGAAGGCACGAATCTTCATATGCATCCAAGTATACTAACTATCTCCTTTCCGATTTGTTTTTGCCTGCGTGACATCTTAGACTCACCCAATAAGTGTTTCGCTCCACTTTACATGGGCATGCCGACTGGCCAACTCTACTGGCAACCATGCAATAGTGTTTAAGAGCATGTATGGCCTAGCCTGCCATACCAGAACTCACAATACCAATCCAGGATAAATACATAGGTATAACGTTACATACGTTATACACTATTTGAAATATTACGTTTGATATTGTTATTCACATTCAACATTTTAGTCACCAACTTTAAGTCACTATATTAGTGGCATTTTCTGCACAAAAATATGACCCATGTTCTAGTATTTCCGATATCGGATTCTATATTAATTTGCTGGTCTACATTGCTCGAAAACTCGAAATAAAATGGCGTATCAAGGTATCAAGTTGCCGTTTTTCCGGTAAAACATCAGCCATTAATTGGGGAACAGTTTTGCAATGTTTTCTCTGGTCCCAATTAACAATTTGTATCGAGGACATTCGAAACTTACTAATTGGCAAGCCAACGGGGCAATTTCGGTCCATGGAAATTAGATGAGCGTACAGTAACTAAAGCAAGAGAAAAACTAAAATTAGTTGAAACCCGTGACTGTGAGCTATGTTAGACTAGGCGTTTCTTCCTGGTTTAGGCACCCAAAATTGTAACCGCTAGGTTATTTGCAAAACATGAGCTATGCGTCTCTTTCACTTTACGTCGAAAATAAGAGATGAAACGTCTTTTTGGCAAATAAAGTGCAGTGAGCTACCCTGAACTGATGGAAGCACGAACATTGTTTCACTGTTAATTACTAAAATGGAAATAAAGAACTGCAGTTCGGTGACCTCTTTTTTAACCCTTTCTGGCTGTCATTAACTACCCTCCATTCGAATCCACTTTTTTCCTATTAAATATTAAATAACAGAAATGAAACGCCATTAGGACTGGCACCTACTTCTTATTTTAGTCACAACCCTCAGCAATTAGCATAGGGGTCCCACCCCTTCCGTTCGGCAATTCAAGCCTCGCAGATGTGAATATAAAGTAGCTATACTGTAATTAGGGTTGTGTATGTATGTATTACAAACTAATTACGAATCGGAGACAGTTTTGTATACGGTACCGAAACGCTAATGTTTCGTGCGCTCGGTGTGCAAATAGTGGCGATCTGTCGTCCGCATACAATTAGATTCTAACTACGAGTCTCGTTTGGGGAGTAGGGGCGAGGTGCACCTAAGAGACGCGGCCTAAAGCGAGAGACGTCTGCCTCTTCAATATACAGAGCCAAAATCACAGAGTTTTCGAACGCACGTCAGGAGAACTTAACTGTCATTTTCCCATACAAAAAGTGGCATTTGGATCTACCTGACGTAAGTACAATGCGTTACGTGATGTGATCGACCTGCAAAAGTAAAATAAAATACGTTTAAGTAATCATGCGGAAAGTTATAGTCATAAGGTTGGTACCAGTTTTATTCACTTCTAGTAAAGTTAAGTGCAGAGTACTCCATCACAACATTTCACAAAGTATTCACATAGAGGTAAATAAAGGAACCTGAAGTCAGTAAAACTGAACGGAATTTATTTCCATTCCCAATTTATTTGAAGTAAACGTGTTCTCACCTAAAGCAAAACCTATTTTCCAAAACCTCTCAGCACGAAACGAATACTATTCCTGTATAAAAGAGCCATCAAAACATTTTGTTTGAAATGAAATCGTTTCTGCGAGTACGCGCCAAATCGATCTTCCGTTCAAGAGCCGTTCAACTGAGTATATTTATAGTGCACTAGTCTCTGCCAGTCAGAGTAGGTCAAAATTGTGTAACTTCCTTTCCCCGCACTACACCAAAAAGAACCTAATGGAAAAGCGTGATCGTACGTAGCGAGCGCAAACATTGCTGAAATCGAGCGTTCCTTTTTCGAATTTCTCAAAACGGCTCCGTTTGTTTCGGGTATAAAATAATATTTGTGGGAATTGTAACGCACTGTGACCTTTTGTTGAAGAATAGGGAACTTTACGCAAAACTCTTCGTAGGTGGCGACACTAGCAGCGTTGACATTGTATCTCGTTCCCACTTGCGGTCTATGCAAGCATCCTTGTCACTCATTTGACAATCAATTATGCATGTGTGTGTGAATCCCTATATTTCTATACTGGTGTACTATTAGTGGTAGTGCTGCCTCTGGCGGCAGAACATTGCAGTAATGTTCCCTATTAAAGCAGGTTATACATCCAAGGAATAGTGCTTGAGTGTCCGTTGTTTCCAACTGTCGGTAACGGTGTCGTCAATGTTAAACGGCATGCAAAGAGTAGGTAGTTACCGCATCTCGCACAAAATTTACGTTCACTTAATGACATCAACATCCTTGCAATAAGTTTAATTTCTTAGGCTTGATTTCCTCCTACGCTGACGTCGGTCGGGTGTACGAATATACACCATGTTCTATGGGACACCGCACAGCGACGCTGACTGAAATACCAGCGTACAGCCTTACATTCGTACGCACGACCGACGTCAGCGACCGACGTCAGCGTAGGAGGAAATCAAGCCTTATGTATTACTGAGCAACCATACGAGAATAGAAAGGTTCACGTACCGGAAGGTGCGGCTTGGGTAGGCCCCCACAAGGTGGACTGATGACCTGGTAAAGGTCGCGGGAGTCCGCTGGATGCGGGTGGCGCAGGACCGGCCATCATGGCACTCTTTGGGGGAGGCCTATGTCCAGCAGTGGACGTCTTTCGGCTGATATGATGATGATACGAGCATGGGAAATCTCATAAACCTTTGCATTTCAGTAACGACAAATGTAATGTTCGCCGTCTCCCACCTCAAGGTTTTCCAACATTCCTTAACATTCTATTTTAAACGCTATCTTCAAATTAAACATGCCCGGGATGTGAAATTTTAAATAAAATCATTTTAAAGGCAACCTGCATCAACGGCAAACATCTATTTTCAAAAGGAAATTGAATTTCCTTGGAATTTTCTCAACATTCCCGATTGTTTCTCGATGGTAACCTGAGATTCCCCTTCAGGAAATTATTTACAGCCATTTACAATGTAAAGCTTCAATCTGGATTATTTTTATTACCTTAAGCATTATAGACGTTAATTTTCTTTGGCATTTTTTGTTATTTATCACCGCCTTTTGAATTAACATGATTTAGCTTTTGGTAAAAATGCCTACCTTTATACTTAAGTATACTCATACAGATCATTGGCAATATCTTTGGGATATCTACAGGGGTATTTAAACCAATATTGATAATGATATTAGCCTAGTGCCTATGCCAAATCTTGGGATGGGATTAGGTGTCAAAGCGGACCCCGGGCTCCTTTAGGGTACAGCCGGGAATAACGCTAGGAGGATGATTGATAATGTAATTGAAAGCTTTGAGTTTCACAATAGTTAATCACTATTTATTGTTAGCTCAAGCTAGTACTACTACTATTTTGTCTATGTTAACATTAAACTATTAAAGCGATGCTTATGGCTGTATTTATTAAGCTATTTTAATGCTATTTAATATACGGGAGAAATGCTGTAATTACCTTTGACATGCTATTTGATGATTTTAGTAGGGAAAGCACTATAACGTCACCGTTTGTATTGAAATTCCAATAGATTGGCTGCCACCATTTGGTTGACTGACTGCTGTGGTGTGCTAATTTAAACCATATACTGGCGATCGACATAATTATGCCAACTTCAGAGTTGATTGACAACTTTGCAATCACCAACCTGCATTAAACGCGACGATTGAGATGGTTACGAGTATGACCGACTGAAGAATGGTCAGGTTTCCTGGTGTTTCCCTTCGAGAACAAATAAAAAATAAGGAGATCTGCAGAACAACCATTGTTGAACAGCGGTCAGGGCACATCTTCTTTCAGAATATATATAGATTGGAGCTAAAAGATTCTCGAATGGAGAAAACATATTGAAAGACTCAGCGTCGGCAAGCACTTGCCAAGTTCGACCCGATCGTAAGTAAGCATTGTCAGATCTTTCCGAATAATTATTTGCCTTGGTCTAAAAGGATGGCCCTGTATATTAATTTAAAATAAGTTTCCGTCAAAAGTTTAATTTGGGTACAAGCTTTTATTGCTGACTGTACTTTTCTGTATACCGTAATCAACTACTCATTGAGATGATTATAACGAGCACAAACTCACCGGGGTTACGTCGCTTAAGTACTGAATTCCCATGGCCACCTTCTGTCTTCATCATCAGATCAGCTCAATGATACCATAAAATTGAATTGTCATCCAAACTCTTTACCCAAAATTTCAGCTCAATTGGTTGAAGATATATGGTTAAAAATTGAGTTGCAAGATTCCACCCGAACAAACATAAATACATACATTGCAAGTCAATAGAAATCTTATAAAAATTGGACATATTATAACGATTTTCTGTCTATCTGGTCCTGCATACATGTAACGTCTTACCACCTAATTTTATGTGCCGGTTAGCGACCACTTGGCTGCATGAGTCGGTGAACTGAAAGCATATATTTTCTAGTTTTTTTAGTAAATTCCTGCGAACTGTTTCAATAGGCTCTGTAGAATAGATGTTCTTCAATTGAAAAAACCATGTCCTTCAGGTGGTCGCTAACCGAAGATAGTCGCATTAGCGGCATAATGACCCTACGTTAATGTTGAAATTGTTCGAAATTAGTCCTATTATGCGGTTATTATTTAAATACTTACCTATAAAAAGGAATGGTTGGAAAGGAAGGTCGCCTTATCATAGAAATACTTAATCACGTTACGTTTTCATAATTCAGGATTTTTTCTCATCCCTAACTTCAAAGAAAACCTTGAGCCTTATCCGCTCGATTACACTCAAGGAAAATCGGAAGATATCGCGGAAGTCTTAATAACCCTAAATGTCTTATATTAAACGGAACGTTAAATACCCTCTAAATTTAATAAGGAAACGGTTTAACTGTGCGACATCTGGCCAGGCAAACGCATGTGTACCAACCTAGCCGGGCGAAATTCATAAAACGCCTTAATACATACTACCGCAGTACCGTCTGTAGCCAGCTTTATGGTGCTGCGACGGGACAGAATTCAAAATTAGAATTTGCCGAATTTAGGTATTTTATTGTACTTGGTTTGTATTCGGAACAGGGTATGGGTATTTTACGGTGCAGATATTACTGACCCCTGAGTTTAATAGCATTTCTGTGTATAATGAAACGCATATCTGTACTTTGGATCACTATATTAAGCAGTAGCATAATTGGATAGACTTCACTTAAATCCTATACTATTAAACGACCAATATTTGTATATATATTTGTAATCACGTTCTCGAAAACGATTTCACTTAAATTTGGAGTATAGGGGTTTACGGGGCCGAAATATCAATCTAGCTAGGCCTCTCATCTGGGTAAATTCGTGTTCTCCATATTTTAACCCGAGCTTAGCTCGGTTGCCCAGGTACTATCATTTATATAAATTCCTTATCTTTCTTTATAATATATCAATTTGTGTGTATTAGTATCAATTGTACTTTACCTTAATGGTTGGTTGGTGGTAGTAGTTTGGTTACCATTAGTTAATAGGTACTACCATTATGTATGTCTTTCCCTCTCACGGGAAAATAATGTCCCGGGCCTTTGGGAGGCGTGCGTGGGGCTAGGTACCTACAAAGTACCAACTGAGACAACACGTAGAGGCCCTTTTGACAAATTTAATGAAATGCAAGGAGTACACCGAGTGGATGCTGTCCCTGCCCGTGTCATGGGACGCACACAGAGACAGCACCCGCTGGGGTGTATAGGGTGAAAATTATGGACTAGTGGCTGGGCTATTGCTACCATTATTATTATTACACTAATACATACATGCCATTACCATTATACGAGAAAACGGATTCAAGGAAATGTATTAAAGAAATCTAGGGGGAGGCCGTTGCCCAGCCGTAAGGCTCAGAAAATAATAATTTAGTGTTTCAAATAGAAACGTTGTATGTAATCACTAGTTTTATAGGTCACATACATAAATAAATAAAAAGTACATCTTTGCCAATCACTCAGTGTTTTTAACAACTATATTTAACGTTTCTAATATAAATCACGACAATCTCTTAATATTTATGGCCGTAAAACATTCTTATAAGGCCGCATAATCCTAAGCGGATGCAAACTATAGGTGCCCGGGTACGCAATAAGTTTTTACGGGTGCCCCATAAAAATGTATGATCATGCCCTTGTCTGAATTGGTGGGGCAGACGTTTTGGTCTTATTTATTATCTATAGGAGAGCTGATAAAGAGGTCGGTTTGATTTTTTTTATAGACATGAAAATATTGCAGATGGGCTAACTACATAGGCCATTATTAACCGACGTCAAAAAAAGGAGGAGGTTCTCAATTCAGTTGTATTTTTATTTTTTATGTGTGCATTTTACCTCAGAACTCCGTCATCTATGAACCGATTCTTAATTTGTTTATTATTTGAAAGTATGTGCTTCCAAATTGGTTTCATTCTTATCAAAACTCCAGTTGGATGATGGGAAGTTGGATCATGAGGAATTGAGGGAACTCCTCAAATATATTAGGCACGCGTGTAGTAATTTCGGTATTTTCTATTAGAACTTGTGCATTTACACCCGGAAAAATCTCAATTTTGGTGAAGTGGCACTGAAGATGAAGACCACAGATGACTTAAGAAACTCGTCAATGATGTACTTAATGCTATAAAAGTACGTCACAGATTCTGATATGATTCCGTTGAAATAGCAACTGATGAAGCAGTTCATGTGGTCAAGTGGAAAGGAAATGTGAAATATTGTATGTGGCTTGGCAGAGTACTAAATTGAAGTCAGTTAAAACTTTGTTTTTAAAGTAAATTATTGGTTTTGACAACACTGTCACAGCAGTGGATATGTCACTACTAGGTATGTAATTATTACACACTTTATAATCATACTTTTAATTAAAAAAAAAATGGCTTATTGAACGAGCGAGCGATGCGAACGAAGTTTTACGATTTAGCTTGAAAAAATATTTCTTATTTCCGGTGTCTGTCCGGCTGTTCTCCTCTGCAGGTCGCATTTCTCTACCGACTCTCGTGAAATTGTGTCAGAAGGTTCAATAACTATAAAGCTAGTTTTTTTTGTCGATTCAGTGTTTCTTTTTGTTTAAGGCCTGCTTGCGATTTCTAAATCTAACAGAGCCACTAGTATTATTAAAAAAAAACTAGTACAACAGAAAACTAGAAACTATTATGGTGAAAGAATGTCTAAATATATTGTACCAATAATATTTAACAACATTAATATCTTAAGAGAAACTCCCAAAGTAAGCAAAACTGTGTTAAAATCAAAGGTAAAGGGCTTCCTCCTTGATAGCGAGTCACCGTCGACTATTTAGCTAGCTAAAAGGAAACTTTAAGGATAAATAGTTACCTACGAGCATGCTAAGTTGTTTTTTTTTTGTGAAGTTAAATGCATGGCGTTAACACTTGATTGTATAAGAGGCAAACTTATCCCTATAAAGGAAATGTTACTAAATAAGAATGTAAATCTCATTAAAAATTGTTAGATTTAAATAAAACATGAGCGTTTCTCGCTATCAAACGTCACAGTTAGGCAAGTTATATGAAACTTGTAAAATGTAATTCCTTTTTTATAATCAATAAAAAAAAATTATATGTTCCTTCTTTCCTTCGTAACTGTCAAAGCAAAAGAGCGATCATACATAACTCCATAACGTGCAATAAACAATGAAATTCCCACCGTCAATATTTAACGCGTAAAATCGAGTCAAAGCCCTTATACGTCGTTTTCCGTGAAAATGCTTCGATGACCTCTCGGCTTTAGCGGGCCTAACCTCCCCCCTTGACCTTGCATCTCTACGGGGGGAGGCCTCGGCAAACTGGTACCCTGAAGACTGGCAAGTGACCCCGGCTTCTAATAAGGGTATCCATCAATCAAAAGGGCCTTTAAATGAGAGTTTCGCTTGTTCAGCTTTTATGAAACCTTTATAACGTCGGCACATTTTTATTAAGTGAAATTACGTAGAGCTTTAACCCTTGTAATACTGCTTTTGGATTGTGTGCGTGTTTGATTGATGTTTTTTTTAAATTGTGTTTTAGTGAATGAAAAGATTCTGAAGGCTCTCTATATTGAATTCGTATGCTATGATGCGTGCCCCATTTCGGAGTGCTTGCGTGAGTTTATTTATGTATGTATGATGAGCCAGTCATAGGAATCCAGGGGGCTAAATTTTATGACAGGTAGGGAGTTCCTATATCGATAAACTCAATTATGGATGCTTGTTCTTTATACTGGCGATCACTTCAGGTTTTGTTTTTAAAAATATGTTTTTATTAAAAGTGTAACAATGAAACACAATAATAAACGTAATTATTCTTCTTCTTTTTTACATAAGGATTTTTGAAACTTTACTCATCATAATTTTTTTCTTCATTAATGTCCTCTCTACCGTAGGTAAACGATTAGTATTTGTTCTAAATTTTCGGGCATTAAAGGTCTTGGCTGATAAATAAATTTCAGGTGGCTAAATAACTTTTCAATATATGTGGAGGTAATAGGGGTATAACGAAATTGCGTGAAGTGATCTACTGTACAATGAAAATGCAATCTTATGTCAAAACAATAGAGGTAAACATTAGGAGTCAACTATTGGGCATTAAGGTGTCGAGCGTTGAGACATTTACCTTACCCAAGAAGCACTGATGGCCCAGAACTCAGATTAACACTTAGTTCTTAAACGTGGGTTCAAACGATACAACTTAATAGTGTCGAGCATTCGGACATTTACCTTACATACGATTTTTTTACACTTGAACTTAATTCAAGTCTTGTTCAGAGCAAAATTGCACAAGAAATATTTTAGTACTTTTTTAATTTTTCTCATATTATAGTTTTTAGTATAACTAGTTTTGTCAGAGTTGAAATTAATATACTTAACCTAGTAATTAAATTTAATATCTAAAATAATAGAAATAGTTCCAAGTTAGCTTAGTTTTGCCTGTTGTGTAATATACAGGCAGAAAGATTCTTTTTTTTCTGTTTTTGTAAATGTTGAGTTTTGCATCTTGTTGGTTTGTCAAATAAATAAATAAAATTAAAATGGTTGAAAATTGTGTTCACTAAAATTTACAATGTTTCTATAAACCCATTCAGCTGGTCGATCATGTAACGCATTGTACGCACGTTAGGTAGATCTATATGTCGAATTTTATATGGAAAAATTACAGTTGGATTGTCCTAACGCGCGTTCGGAACGTTACGTGATTACCCCTCAGCGCTAATCATGATACATACCTACTAAATAGTTACATATGCGTCGGAGTGCTACGGGCGATTTTTGATACATATGGAGATCAAGCTGCTACGGACTATGGAATAAATATCACTACATACGTGCGATTTCGTACAGCAGTGAGAAACGCCCAGGTATCGCTACAAAGTGGGAAATTGTTGGTACGGGCTAAGGCGTAGTGCTACAAACGGAAATAATTTTAATTTTTTGGTCGCGAAATGGTATTAGAGTAGGTATGGGGAAGATTATATTATATAATTAGTGTTGGTAACTTGTTCACAAACGAAAAATTGGTTGGACGGAAACTTGGACTTTGAAAACAAAACAAGACAGTGTTAATTCTGCGACACTCAACAGAATAAATACAGTGGCTATAAAAGTGGTATTGGTATTTCATTTCTCAATAAAAACGCATAATTTCAAATTTAAATGCTCTAAGGCGACCAAACGTAACGTAAGCCATTTTTTTGCTGGAGCGTTGTCCATTAATTCAAAGTATTTTCTAGGCGAAGCTGTATTTTCTAGAATTGCATTAGCCTTTAGGCTTAAAGTCAAACATTACGCTCCTCGATACATATGCATTTAAATGCCGGCTATTTTCTTTATTTCGGTATTTATTTAGCACATAAGGAATGAAAAGTTGGGAGGGTACGCTGCGGCTGATTGTTCATCCAAGTTTCAAACAAAGCATTTTAAGGCAAACGTACATAAACTCCAATTGCCATTAAACTATTGCCATCTGAGATTAAGTTCGCCATTTCTACATTATTTTGTGTTGTTCAATAAAGTTTCAATAAATAAATGTATAAACTCCTAAAATGGGATTGGCAAAGAACCTACTTGCAATTTAATTTAGAAGTACTCTGCCGACCCCTTTTGTAGGATTAAGGCGAGGCCGGTTCATGGTCTTCTCTCTCTCTCACTAAGCATAAGCGTGAGCGAGATGGAAGTGCGTGTTCGGAAGTGTGTAACATCACTTTTTAGTACATATTAATTGTTTTTTGGAATACTGGGTGATTTATTAAAAATCTATCCGGTTATTGTCTTAGAACAATAAAAAAGCTATCCTTTTTATAAAAAAAATTGATTGTCGTTGAAAATTACGAGATCTCGAACATTTAAGTTTATTTTTATGGTGATATTTAAGATTTTTTCGCAGAGTTACCAAGTCATTTTTTAATATTATGTTCGGTTATTGTTTTTCTTTGTTTCTTTTTCAGTCTACAGTAATTTTTCTGTAGTAGGAGTCTTCATTATTTATTCACACTGGAAGCTCAAAAATCAATCTTTTCGTCAGATCGTGAACGGCCTCGCCTTAAAGATGAAGAATTTATTATAAAATAATTATAATGTTGCAATGATACGTTGTTTTTCAATCACCCATAAGACGGTTTAATCCTAAACCAATAGAAAAAAAACCGGTTAAGTGCGAGTCTGTCTCTCGCACCAAGGTTTCCGTACAATCTTTCACTACGCTTTATTAAGAAAAAATATATTTCTTTTTCAAGGGAACCAATATCGATAATTCATTTTTTATTTGCTAGAAGGTACTTTTAGAATACTTCGATACCAATTTTTAGAAGGAAAAAAAATCAATACAAAAGTATTTAATTACAAACTTAAATATTAAATGATTTTTGAATAATAAAATAATACGCTAGATAGAGGTCTCGTTATACTTTTTCGGTTATAGTTACGTTAATATTAATAATATATATTATTTTAAAATTTTTCGCTCGGTAAACTTCGGAGACTATAAGGGGGGGCATGGTATTTTTTTTTTACATTTTCCTTTGTAAATCAAAATTTTACCACTATATAAAAAAAACTGTTATAGAATGTGCAATTCAAGCCCTTTCATATGATACCCCACTTGTACTATAAGTATCTAGACTTAAAATTTTTGCCCCTCTTATGCGTCCTTTTTTATAGAAATTAAAAACACACACATCTTTATTTTTGAATTTTACATACACGTGGATTAGCTTTGTTCACAACTATTCCAAATTTCAAATTGATAACATTAGTAGTTCCTGAGATGTTTAACTTTGTGACAGACAGACGGACGGCGTCGCACCATAAGGGTTCCGTTTTTACCTTATTGGTCCGGAACCCTAAAACCGGCTAATAATGAGTCTGACTCGCGCACCGATAGTTCCGTGCAAACTTTTATACACTATACCAGTCATGAGACAGCTTGATTTTGGAAAAATATTAACAACACTGACCGAGTCCAGGTGGCCATCAGGTACTTAAGTATGTTTTCATCACACTTGCTCGTAAAGGGTGTATTATAGGCAAGTTTATAGAGCAGCTATACCCGATTTACCTACCGCGGGAGTTATGGATTTATAACTCCCTAGGGAGTTATGAGCTTGTGTGTGATCTGATTGGTTAAAAATAAATCAAACAAATTGGTTGGCAAATCTAGTTGGCCGCGCGTCACAAGAATTCTTCTCTGTGATTGGTTGAAAAAAATCTAGCAGGCCATGGGGCGCCACGCCCCCTCGCCCTCCTCAAATATGTAAGTGAAGTTGTCAATTTCGTCAATTTTTGAGTGGTGCGGTTGTACGAAACTTAGATTTTCTGTCTTTTGTAGTTATTTATTTCCTCGCAAATGTGATGAAAAACATTGTGTGTATAACGGGCGGTAAGGGGATTACAAACTCGACTCATTAAAAGCCCTCCGCCTTTGGCGTCGGGCTTCTAATAGACTCTCGTTAGTAATCCCCTTCTTACGGCCCTTAATGCACAATGTACTATTTTTACACCTACCTAGAATAAAAATGCATGTACCTATGGGTACATAGGTACCTAATATATCAGTACATAAAATAATATCCACTACTCCTTATTTATTCAGGTCCTGTGGAGACGGTGACTTAGTGTACCTATCATTATCTAGACCTTCCTTATTAAGCCAGTATCACAGAAATAAAATTAAAACTTTAAAACATTATTTCTGGTTCTCACTGTAGTGCACGGACATCCAATGCCTAAACACATGACTTGGGTTGTCACTTATACTTTTCAGAATCTGGTTCTTCGAGCTTCTAATCGTATCCCAGAAAGAGGCCACCCTGGCCCTGAGTATCGCGAAGACGTCAGGTACTCTGGCCATCGCGAACATGCTGGAGGCACTGCAGTACCGTGGCATCCTCATCAGGATGCGATATGCGTCATTATATTGCACCCTGATACTGCTATATCTACGCCTCGCTCGTATCCCGCGTCCACAGTTGAAAAGTACGTGTAGAAGGCTATCGTTTCACTAGAATGCTCGCTAGTAAACGCTCGTGTTTATTTTGTACGTTTTTACCTGTAATGTAACATTTACTAGAATGCTCATTAAACGTGAACGCTTTAGTCTATCGGAACCTGTAGAAGCGCGATCGGTCGAATTATTTTCCCGTATGTTTACCAAAAACTTGGGAACAAAGGATTTTTATTCAAACCAAGAGCCGGGTAAAGTTTTTTCAAATTAACTCTTTGTAATTTAGTTAGATGGAATTTTGTACTTAAATACCATCAGGCGTTGTGTTGTTTTGAGCTTTCAATGGAATTAAAAACGTTCGTATCTAATGTTATTGAATTTGTAGCTTTAAATTACATTACGACTCAATGGAGGCGAGTGGAACAGAGCGAGAAAAGATAACTTGCCCTACTCTTACGTAATTTGTGCTGCGTATGTTTTCTTTTCTTATCTGAGGGATACATGGTAGCCCTACTAGTAAATTAATTCATCATCATCATCATCAGCTGAAAGATATTATTCTCCCCCAAAGGGTGCAACAATGACCGGTCCTGTGCCACCCGCAGACTCCTGCAACCTTTACCAGGTCATCAGTCCACCTTGTAGGGGGTCTATTCACACTGCGGAAAATATTAAGCAATTGTGTTTTGGCTTCTATTAAACAACAATCGTCCAGATACATATGTATCCGAAAAATAATTACCTATGCTAGTTTCTACGTCCGGCAGCGCCGCCTTTGAAAAATCTCATTATTTTCCAGTGCATCTTCCATGTTGCAGGTTCACTTCTTTTATAATTTACCTAATCTTAACAATTGAGTAAATAGAAACACAACACAAACGTTTTCACGTCACTTGCTCGGAAAGGCCTTTTTGTATGTTTGATATCTATTGAGAAAATCGCTTTTTATCTACATGTGAAGAAAGTAGACGTAGAACGTTAAAAGTACTATGACGTAGAACGTTAAATGTTTATAATGTTTTACTTTTGGCTTTTTGTATATTTTATGTGACATATTTTTTTTTACTTTTATTTCTTTTTTTTTAACTTTTTTTAACTTTTTTGTAACTTTTTTTAACTTTTTTTAAGACAAACTTTTTTAAACTTTATTTTTTAACTTTTGTTTTACCCTTCTTCTTATTTTCCTCGCTGTAGTGAGGTGAAAAGATTTGTGTTATACACGGGTGAAAAGTTATTTTACGTCTCGTGATTCAAATGAACACTCGCAGGTAAAATACAACTTCCCCCCCTTGTATAAAAAATAACTATTTCTAAATAATGAAGAAGATACAAGTAGGTATAAAGTGTGTGTGAGTGCGGTGTGTGTGTGTGTGTAAGGGGCCTCACTCCGAGATTCCGTCACGCCGCTACAAGTACATGCCGACCACCCACTTAGTTGGTATGTGTGGTTGCCGAGTGCTGCTCAGCTACGAAACGCACGCGATCGCGCTTTACGTCATTCGCTTATGAATTCACTTCGTCAATGCAGCTTCAAATATTTTCTGTCGACAAGGACTCTTCAAATGAATATTAGCAAAGAAACGCAAACATTCGCTTTCTTCTAGACTAGATATCTCACACACAATTCACGTATCCCTACAAACATTTCTATTAGACGTAACGAGTTTTCCAATTATCCTCAGTAAAGTACCTCAATATCTTCTTTATCAAATATTTAACTTTAATTCTCATTTCGTAAATTTTCTAAATGATAATTTTCCTCCCTTTAGCATAATATCTTGTTCAGATCAAACACACTCGCGGGTTTTCAGACCTCAAAGCTCAGGTACTATAATAATTCGAGATTGATTAAATGTAAATGTCAATATGAAATTTGGTATTTGTCTACCGTACACACGAGAGTATAGTCTGCTTAAGAAACGTCGAATTATTAAAATTGGTATGTCGATGCGAGAAGTAAAAGTTAAGTTATGTATGACAACATATAAGTACCTATGCACGCGATATATTCACCAGCAGATAATGTTTAATGTGACACCGCTAAAATTACATTGTTTATACTCATAAAAACATATGGTTTTACAATTAAATGTATATCATGATATTTATAAACATATTTGCTTTGAAGCTTATTTTCATGTCCCCATAACCCTGCATTATTTTTTCACAAATTAGAATTTAAGTATGTAGTGTCTGGGCAGTGTCTTTTCCATGTATAACTGCATACATTTAGAGCGCTTTCACATATAGGCGTTTTTGTCGCGCGACTGAAGCGCTGCAGAGCGAATCCCTTCACATTACAGCGGCTGTAGCGCGGCTAAGTCGCGACGCCGTCGCTAGCGACAGCCGCGCTTCACAGTATCTGCCACCGCTAGCTCGGAGCGCTGCAGTCGCGCTTCCGTCGCGCGACCGTCGCGCGGCAGTCGCGCTGCAGCTGCGCTACTTAAATATGTATGGATACGAGTCGCGTTATTGCCGCGCGACTTAGAAGCGCTACAAAAACACCTATATGTGAAAGCGCTCTTACACTTTAAAACACCTTCGAAACAAAGAAACATAGCTCATAACTAATGTAACCATCTTGACAGACAAAACTTTCAAACAATAAAAAAAAAATCATATGTAAAATCGACATGATTCCATAGAATAATAAAAATACTATGCCACCGCCGTGCTACAACAAATTTAATATCTCTGACACCTCATGAGCTGTAAATGTTCTTACGACTTGGCATGGTGATCACTTTAACACATTCACTGCCAAGAATCGGCTACGCGCTTACGTTACGGAAAGCGCCAACGGCGTAGGCGCCCGCTAGGCGGGGTTCTTGGCAGGTAGACCTAACAACTTTAGCCCCATGTTTCATTAGACCTAACGTTTCACTAGACCTAATGCATTTTCCTTCGAAACAGTGAACTTTTCGGGTATTCTTTGAATACTATCAAATAGAAGTCAGGTTAGGCTAGGTTACGTTTGTTTTGCAATGGGGTGCTATATTATGGTCGGTCTATATTTTCTATTAGAACTTGTGCATTTACACCCGGAAAAATCTCAATTTTGGTGAAGTGGCACTGAAGATGAAGACCACAGATGACTTAAGAAACTCGTCAATGATGTACTTAATGCTATAAAAGTACGTCACAGATTCTGATATGATTCCGTTGAAATAGCAACTGATGAAGCAATTCATGTGGTAAAGTGGAAAGGAAATGTGAAATATTGTATGTGGCTTGGCAGAGTACTAAATTGAAGTCAGTTAAAACTTTGTATTTAAAGTAAATTATTGGTTTTGACAACACTGTCACAGCAGTGGATATGTCACTACTAGGTATGTAATTATTACACACTTTATAATCATACTTTTAATTTTTTAAAAAATGGCTTATTGAACGAGCGAGCGATGCGAACGAAGTTTTACGATTTAGCTTGAAAAAATATTTCTTATTTCCGGTGTCTGTCCGGCTGTTCTCCTCTGCAGGTCGCATTTCTCTACCGACTCTCGTGAAATTGTGTCAGAAGGTTCAATAACTATAAAGCTAGTTTTTTTTGTCGATTCAGTGTTTCTTTTTGTTTAAGGCCTGCTTGCGATTTCTAAATCTAACAGAGCCACTAGTATTATTTAAAAAAAAACTAGTACAACAGAAAACTAGAAACTATTATGGTGAAAGAATGTCTAAATATATTGTACCAATAATATTTAACAACATTAATATCTTAAGAGAAACTCCCAAAGTAAGCAAAACTGTGTTAAAATCAAAGGTAAAGGGCTTCCTCCTTGATAGCGAGTCACCGTCGACTATTTAGCTAGCTAAAAGGAAACTTTAAGGATAAATAGTTACCTACGAGCATGCTTAGTTGTTTTTTTTTTGTGAAGTTATATGCATGGCGTTAACACTTGATTGTATAAGAGGCAAACTTATCCCTATAAAGGAAATGTTACTAAATAAGAATGTAAATCTCATTAAAAATTGTTAGATTTAAATAAAACATGAGCGTTTCTCGCTATCAAACGTCACAGTTAGGCAAGTTATATGAAACTTGTAAAATGTAATTCCTTTTTTATAATCAATAAAAAAAAATTATATGTTCCTTCTTTCCTTCGTAACTGTCAAAGCAAAAGAGCGATCATACATAACTCCATAACGTGCAATAAACAATGAAATTCCCACCGTCAATATTTAACGCGTAAAATCGAGTCAAAGCCCTTATACGTCGTTTTCCGTGAAAATGCTTCGATGACCTCTCGGCTTTAGCGGGCCTAACCTCCCCCCTTGACCTTGCATCTCTACGGGGGGAGGCCTCGGCAAACTGGTACCCTGAAGACTGGCAAGTGACCCCGGCTTCTAATAAGGGTATCCATCAATCAAAAGGGCCTTTAAATGAGAGTTTCGCTTGTTCAGCTTTTATGAAACCTTTATAACGTCGGCACATTTTTATTAAGTGAAATTACGTAGAGCTTTAACCCTTGTAATACTGCTTTTGGATTGTGTGCGTGTTTGATTGATGTTTTTTTTCAATTGTGTTTTAGTGAATGAAAAGATTCTGAAGGCTCTCTATATTGAATTCGTATGCTATGATGCGTGCTCCATTTCGGAGTGCTTGCGTGAGTTTATTTATGTATGTATGATGAGCCAGTCATAGGAATCCAGGGGGCTAAATTTTATGACAGGTAGGGAGTTCCTATATCGATAAACTCAATTATGGATGCTTGTTCTTTATACTGGCGATCACTTCAGGTTTTGTTTTTAAAAATATGTTTTTATTAAAAGTGTAACAATGAAACACAATAATAAACGTAATTATTCTTCTTCTTTTTTACATAAGGATTTTTGAAACTTTACTCATCATAATTTTTTTCTTCATTAATGTCCTCTCTACCGTAGGTAAACGATTAGTATTTGTTCTAAATTTTCGGGCATTAAAGGTCTTGGCTGATAAATCAATTTCAGGTGGCTAAATAACTTTTCAATATATGTGGAGGTAATAGGGGTATAACGAAATTGCGTGAAGTGATCTACTGTACAATGAAAATGCAATCTTATGTCAAAACAATAGAGGTAAACATTAGGAGTCAACTATTGGGCATTAAGGTGTCGAGCGTTGACACATTTACCTTACCCAAGAAGCACTCATGGCCCAGAACTCAGATTAACACTTAGTTCTTAAACGTGGGTTCAAACGATACAACTTAATAGTGTCGAGCATTCGGACATTTACCTTACATACGATTTTTTTACACTTGAACTTAATTCAAGTCTTGTTCAGAGCAAAATTGCACAAGAAATATTTTAGTACTTTTTTAATTTTTCTCATATTATAGTTTTTAGTATAACTAGTTTTGTCAGAGTTGAAATTAATATACTTAACCTAGTAATTAAATTTAATATCTAAAATAATAGAAATAGTGCCAAGTTAGCTTAGTTTTGCCTGTTGTGTAATATACAGGCAGAAAGATTCTTTTTTTTCTGTTTTTGTAAATGTTGAGTTTTGCATCTTGTTGGTTTGTCAAATAAATAAATAAAATTAAAATGGTTGAAAATTGTGTTCACTAAAATTTACAATGTTTCTATAAACCCATTCAGCTGGTCGATCATGTAACGCATTGTACGCACGTTAGGTAGATCTATATGTCGAATTTTATATGGAAAAATTACAGTTGGATTGTCCTAACGCGCGTTTGGAACGTTACGTGATTACCCCTCAGCGCTAATCATGATACATACCTACTAAATAGTTACATATGCGTCGGAGTGCTACGGGCGATTTTTGATACATATGGAGATCAAGCTGCTACGGACTATGGAATAAATATCACTACATACGTGCGATTTCGTACAGCAGTGAGAAACGCCCAGGTATCGCTACAAAGTGGGAAATTGTTGGTACGGGCTAAGGCGTAGTGCTACAAACGGAAATAATTTTAATTTTTTGGTCGCGAAATGGTATTAGAGTAGGTATGGGGAAGATTATATTATATAATTAGTGTTGGTAACTTGTTCACAAACGAAAAATTGGTTGGACGGAAACTTGGACTTTGAAAACAAAACAAGACAGTGTTAATTCTGCGACACTCAACAGAATAAATACAGTGGCTATAAAAGTGGTATTGGTATTTCATTTCTCAATAAAAACGCATAATTTCAAATTTAAATGCTCTAAGGCGACCAAACGTAACGTAAGCCATTTTTTTGCTGGAGCGTTGTCCATTAATTCAAAGTATTTTCTAGGCGAAGCTGTATTTTCTAGAATTGCATTAGCCTTTAGGCTTAAAGTCAAACATTACGCTCCTCGATACATATGCATTTAAATGCCGGCTATTTTCTTTATTTCGGTATTTATTTAGCACATAAGGAATGAAAAGTTGGGAGGGTACGCTGCGGCTGATTGTTCATCCAAGTTTCAAACAAAGCATTTTAAGGCAAACGTACATAAACTCCAATTGCCATTAAACTATTGCCATCTGAGATTAAGTTCGCCATTTCTACATTATTTTGTGTTGTTCAATAAAGTTTCAATAAATAAATGTATAAACTCCTAAAATGGGATTGGCAAAGAACCTACTTGCAATTTAATTTAGAAGTACTCTGCCGACCCCTTTTGTAGGATTAAGGCGAGGCCGGTTCATGGTCTTCTCTCTCTCTCACTAAGCATAAGCGTGAGCGAGATGGAAGTGCGTGTTCGGAAGTGTGTAACATCACTTTTTAGTACATATTAATTGTTTTTTGGAATACTGGGTGATTTATTAAAAATCTATCCGGTTATTGTCTTAGAACAATAAAAAAGCTATCCTTTTTATAAAAAAAATAGATTGTCGTTGAAAATTACGAGATCTCGAACATTTAAGTTTATTTTTATGGTGATATTTAAGATTTTTTCGCAGAGTTACCAAGTCATTTTTTAATAGTATGTTCGGTTATTGTTTTTCTTTGTTTCTTTTTCAGTCTACAGTAATTTTTCTGTAGTAGGAGTCTTCATTATTTATTCACACTGGAAGCTCAAAAATCAATCTTTTCGTCAGATCGTGAACGGCCTCGCCTTAAAGATGAAGAATTTATTATAAAATAATTATAATGTTGCAATGATACGTTGTTTTTCAATCACCCATAAGACGGTTTAATCCTAAACCAATAGAAAAAAAACCGGTTAAGTGCGAGTCTGTCTCTCGCACCAAGGTTTCCGTACAATTTTCACTACGCTTTATTAAGAAAAAATATATTTCTTTTTCAAGGGAACCAATATCGATAATTCATTTTTTATTTGCTAGAAGGTACTTTTAGAATACTTCGATACCAATTTTTAGAAGGAAAAAAAATCAATACAAAAGTATTTAATTACAAACTTAAATATTAAATGATTTTTGAATAATAAAAAAATACGCTAGATAGAGGTCTCGTTATACTTTTTCGGTTATAGTTACGTTAATATTAATAATATATATTATTTTAAAAATTTTCGCTCGGTAAACTTCGGAGACTATAAGGGGGGGCATGGTATTTTTTTTTTACATTTTCCTTTGTAAATCAAAATTTTACCACTATATAAAAAAAACTGTTATAGAATGTGCAATTCAAGCCCTTTCATATGATACCCCACTTGTACTATAAGTATCTAGACTTAAAATTTTTGCCCCTCTTATGCGTCCTTTTTTATAGAAATTAAAAACACACACATCTTTATTTTTGAATTTTACATACACGTGGATTAGCTTTGTTCACAACTATTCCAAATTTCAAATTGATAACATTAGTAGTTCCTGAGATGTTTAACTTTGTGACAGACAGACGGACGGCGTCGCACCATAAGGGTTCCGTTTTTACCTTATTGGTCCGGAACCCTAAAACCGGCTAATAATGAGTCTGACTCGCGCACCGATAGTTCCGTGCAAACTTTTATACACTATACCAGTCATGAGACAGCTTGATTTTGGAAAAATATTAACAACACTGACCGAGTCCAGGTGGCCATCAGGTACTTAAGTATGTTTTCATCACACTTGCTCGTAAAGGGTGTATTATAGGCAAGTTTATAGAGCAGCTATACCCGATTTACCTACCGCGGGAGTTATGGATTTATAACTCCCTAGGGAGTTATGAGCTTGTGTGTGATCTGATTGGTTAAAAATAAATCAAACAAATTGGTTGGCAAATCTAGTTGGCCGCGCGTCACAAGAATTCTTCTCTGTGATTGGTTGAAAAAAATCTAGCAGGCCATGGGGCGCCACGCCCCCTCGCCCTCCTCAAATATGTAAGTGAAGTTGTCAATTTCGTCAATTTTTGAGTGGTGCGGTTGTACGAAACTTAGATTTTCTGTCTTTTGTAGTTATTTATTTCCTCGCAAATGTGATGAAAAACATTGTGTGTATAACGGGCGGTAAGGGGATTACAAACTCGACTCATTAAAAGCCCTCCGCCTTTGGCGTCGGGCTTCTAATAGACTCTCGTTAGTAATCCCCTTCTTACGGCCCTTAATGCACAATGTACTATTTTTACACCTACCTAGAATAAAAATGCATGTACCTATGGGTACATAGGTACCTAATATATCAGTACATAAAATAATATCCACTACTCCTTATTTATTCAGGTCCTGTGGAGACGGTGACTTAGTGTACCTATCATTATCTAGACCTTCCTTATTAAGCCAGTATCACAGAAATAAAATTAAAACTTTAAAACATTATTTCTGGTTCTCACTGTAGTGCACGGACATCCAATGCCTAAACACATGACTTGGGTTGTCACTTATACTTTTCAGAATCTGGTTCTTCGAGCATCTAATCGTATCCCAGAAAGAGGCCACCCTGGCCCTGAGTATCGCGAAGACGTCAGGTACTCTGGCCATCGCGAACATGCTGGAGGCACTGCAGTACCGTGGCATCCTCATCAGGATGCGATATGCGTCATTATATTGCACCCTGATACTGCTATATCTACGCCTCGCTCGTATCCCGCGTCCACAGTTGAAAAGTACGTGTAGAAGGCTATCGTTTCACTAGAATGCTCGCTAGTAAACGCTCGTGTTTATTTTGTACGTTTTTACCTGTAATGTAACATTTACTAGAATGCTCATTAAACGTGAACGCTTTAGTCTATCGGAACCTGTAGAAGCGCGATCGGTCGAATTATTTTCCCGTATGTTTACCAAAAACTTGGGAACAAAGGATTTTTATTCAAACCAAGAGCCGGGTAAAGTTTTTTCAAATTAACTCTTTGTAATTTAGTTAGATGGAATTTTGTACTTAAATACCATCAGGCGTTGTGTTGTTTTGAGCTTTCAATGGAATTAAAAACGTTCGTATCTAATGTTATTGAATTTGTAGCTTTAAATTACATTACGACTCAATGGAGGCGAGTGGAACAGAGCGAGAAAAGATAACTTGCCCTACTCTTACGTAATTTGTGCTGCGTATGTTTTCTTTTCTTATCTGAGGGATACATGGTAGCCCTACTAGTAAATTAATTCATCATCATCATCATCAGCTGAAAGATATTATTCTCCCCCAAAGGGTGCAACAATGACCGGTCCTGTGCCACCCGCAGACTCCTGCAACCTTTACCAGGTCATCAGTCCACCTTGTAGGGGGTCTATTCACACTGCGGAAAATATTAAGCAATTGTGTTTTGGCTTCTATTAAACAACAATCGTCCAGATACATATGTATCCGAAAAATAATTACCTATGCTAGTTTCTACGTCCGGCAGCGCCGCCTTTGAAAAATCTCATTATTTTCCAGTGCATCTTCCATGTTGCAGGTTCACTTCTTTTATAATTTACCTAATCTTAACAATTGAGTAAATAGAAACACAACACAAACGTTTTCACGTCACTTGCTCGGAAAGGCCTTTTTGTATGTTTGATATCTATTGAGAAAATCGCTTTTTATCTACATGTGAAGAAAGTAGACGTAGAACGTTAAAAGTACTATGACGTAGAACGTTAAATGTTTATAATGTTTTACTTTTGGCTTTTTGTATATTTTATGTGACATATTTTTTTTTACTTTTATTTCTTTTTTTTTAACTTTTTTTAACTTTTTTGTAACTTTTTTTAACTTTTTTTAAGACAAACTTTTTTAAACTTTATTTTTTAACTTTTGTTTTACCCTTCTTCTTATTTTCCTCGCTGTAGTGAGGTGAAAAGATTTGTGTTATACACGGGTGAAAAGTTATTTTACGTCTCGTGATTCAAATGAACACTCGCAGGTAAAATACAACTTCCCCCCCTTGTATAAAAAATAACTATTTCTAAATAATGAAGAAGATACAAGTAGGTATAAAGTGTGTGTGAGTGCGGTGTGTGTGTGTGTGTGTAAGGGGCCTCACTCCGAGATTCCGTCACGCCGCTACAAGTACATGCCGACCACCCACTTAGTTGGTATGTGTGGTTGCCGAGTGCTGCTCAGCTACGAAACGCACGCGATCGCGCTTTACGTCATTCGCTTATGAATTCACTTCGTCAATGCAACTTCTAATATTTGCTGTCGACAAGGACTCTTCAAATGAATATTAGCAAAGAAACGCAAACATTCGCTGTCTTCTAGACTAGATATCTCATACACAATTCACGTATCCCTACAAACATTTCTATTAGACGTAACGAGTTTTCCAATTATCCTCAGTAAAGTACCTCAATATCTTCTTTATCAAATATTTAACTTTAATTCTCATTTCGTAAATTTTCTAAATGATAATTTTCCTCCCTTTAGCATAATATCTTGTTCAGATCAAACACACTCGCGGGTTTTCAGACCTCAAAGCTCAGGTACTATAATAATTCGAGATTGATTAAATGTAAATGTCAATATGAAATTTGGTATTTGTCTACCGTACACACGAGAGTATAGTCTGCTTAAGAAACGTCGAATTATTAAAATTGGTATGTCGATGCGAGAAGTAAAAGTTAAGTTATGTATGACAACATATAAGTACCTATGCACGCGATATATTCACCAGCAGATAATGTTTAATGTGACACCGCTAAAATTACGTTGTTTATACTCATAAAAACATATGGTTTTACAATTAAATGTATATCATGATATTTATAAACATATTTGCTTTGAAGCTTATTTTCATGTCCCCATAACCCTGCGTTATTTTTTCACAAATTAGAATTTAAGTATGTAGTGTCTTTTCCATGTATAACTGCATACATTTAGAGCGCTTTCACATATAGGCGTTTTTGTCGCGCGACTGAAGCGCTGCAGAGCGAATCCCTTCACATTACAGCGGCTGTAGCGCGGCTAAGTCGCGACGCCGTCGCTAGCGACAGCCGCGCTTCACAGTATCTGCCACCGCTAGCTCGGAGCGCTGCAGTCGCGCTTCCGTCGCGCGACCGTCGCGCGGCAGTCGCGCTGCAGCTGCGCTACTTAAATATGTATGGATACGAGTCGCGTTATTGCCGCGCGACTTAGAAGCGCTACAAAAACACCTATATGTGAAAGCGCTCTTACACTTTAAAACACCTTCGAAACAAAGAAACATAGCTCATAACTAATGTAACCATCTTGACAGACAAAACTTTCAAACAATAAAAAAAAAATCATATGTAAAATCGACATGATTCCATAGAATAATAAAAATACTATGCCACCGCCGTGCTACAACAAATTTAATATCTCTGACACCTCATGAGCTGTAAATGTTCTTACGAATTGGCATGGTGATCACTTTAACACATTCACTGCCAAGAATCGGCTACGCGCTTACGTTACGGAAAGCGCCAACGGCGTAGGCGCCCGCTAGGCGGGGTTCTTGGCAGGTAGACCTAACAACTTTAGCCCCATGTTTCATTAGACCTAACGTTTCACTAGACCTAATGCATTTTCCTTCGAACTTGAACTTTTCGGGTATTCTTTGAATACTATCAAATAGAAGTCAGGTTAGGCTAGGTTAGGTTTGTTTTGCAATGGGGTGCTAGGTCGGGTAACCTCCTCGAGTGTCTGGACTCTACCGATTCCTCTTGATTCGGTTGATCCGCAGGAATGGGTAGTGTCTTGGCCGGTGCGCTCTGGAGACAACGGAAAGTGATAATTTAGTGAACCCTAAGTTATCGCTTGCTGGTGTTACCAATAACCCGACACGGGGGGGTCGGGGGGTTCCGCCCAGGGAATCGCAAGATTCCCCAGGTGCGGCTTGAGGGAGAGGCCATTGCCGTTTGCCTCTATAATAAATAACGGACCCGGAACCCTGACAAATCCTCTGCTATCAGAGGATTCATGTTAGGCGCGGGGGCTGCGACCGTCAGGCCCGGCCGAGTTGTGGCTGCGAGGGAGAAAACCTCTATAAAAAGTTACAAGGGGACCTGAGAGGGTGAATCTGAGGGTCTATCACCCTCTCCCGGCGCAGAGGTCCTTTGGTCGGGTCGGAAAGCGTGTGGTGTCGCCCTGCACGCTTACGACGGGAGGGGGGGGCTTTTGCCTCAGTGGTGAGGGCAGCTGTGGCTGTTGCCGAGGGGCGTCGTGGTGAAATGTTCGCGATCCCATGACGCCCCTACTACACGGCAGAGAGGGCATACCTTGGTGGTTTTAGACGGTAGTCCGGGGGGTTCCCGGGAGCCCGTCATACCCATCCTAGTTCCTCGGCTAGGTGGGATGCGTAAAGGCATTTCTCCAAGTAAAAAAAAAAAAAAAAAAGTTTGTTTTGCAATAATCCTATAAAGTTTACTATTTAAGAAAAAAATGCATTAAATCTAGTGAAACATTAGGCCTAATATTTCATTAGGGCTGAAGTTCTTAGGTCTAACAAGGGAGAACCTGAAACACCACTATCAAGGCCGGCTTTTCCACCAAGTTTATAATTTATTCCTCGTGAATTTATCCGGCTGACTGTCCCTCTATTGCCACGCCTACCGAAGCCTGGCGCGCAAACAGAAAACTCAAATATTTATGGAACTTGCGCGTAAGCCGTGTTCGCGGCAGTATTTACCCTTTCATACAAAAAGGACGTAAGCGCCCGCATTTTCCTATAAAATACGCTCTTATGTAAAAGAAAGGAAAACAGTTATATAGGTACGGGAAGTACCTACGTATTTCGGATTAAACGATGCACGATGGGGAGTTGGTTCGAGGTAGCGTTTTTATAAAATCGAATAAATTATTGTACAGGCGCTGCTGATTATTTTATCAACTTTATCTCCGGTGCTTATATGTATTTCAGAATTACATCATTAGACCATGTGGTCTATAGGTACCTAAACTGCAAATTTTAAAACAATTATCAATTACATTGCTCAATTTTAGCCGAATGATATTAAAGTCATCAAACTACGAAATATTTAAAATCCCCAGGCAATCACTGCTAATAAAACTGTCCGTGTATAAAGGGGGTTTTCATTTCAAATTTCAATATAATTTAAAAGGGTTATTTAACCAGCGTGTATAAACTTTCTACCTTTGTTTTCCCTACCTTGTATTCTATCAAACGAACCAATAAACAATACAATTTTGCTTACAGGATCTACCTGTCTTATTAACATACTAGCGACCCGCCCCGGCTTCGCACGGGTTTGTATTATACATATAAACCTTTCTCTTGAATCACTCTATCTATTAAAAAAACCGCATCAAAATCCGTTGCGTAGTTTTAAAGATCTAAGCATACATAGGGACAGACAGACAGACAGCGGGAAGCGACTTTGTTTTATACTATGTATTGATAACGCCTGAAAAATCTACGGTAGCCTAGTGGTTCAGGCATGCGGCTGTCAAGCGGCGGTCGTGGGTTCGAATCCCGGCTCGTACCAATGAGTTTTTCGGAACTTATGTACGGAATATTTACCGTTAGCTTTTCGGTGAAGGAAAAGATCGTGAGGAAACCGGTCTAATTTCAATAAGGTCTAGTTTTCCCTCTGGGTTGGAAGGTCAGATGGCAGTCGCTTTCGTAAAACTAGCGCCTATGCCACATCTTGGGATTAGGTGTCAAAGCGGACCCCAGACTCCTTTAGGGCACCATCCGGGAATAACACTAGGAGCATGATGATTGAAAACGCCTGAAAATTCCTATCAAATTGTATGCCAAATAAATGATTGCCATTACACATACCGCAGGCGTTTACTACTAATCCTTGTTTTCGATAGCGCTTAAGTAGGTAGTTATCGTTTACCTTCTAAATCGTGTATCAGATCAGATCTGCTTGGTAGGATAGCTAATGTTTAGCTAGTCTGTGTTAAAAAATTACATGGCATTAGACTAGACACGAGTATTATAGGTTGGTCCTTTTAGGGTTCCGGAGCCAAATGGCAAAAAACGGAACCCTTATGGATTCGTCATGTCTGTCTGTCTGTCTGTCCGTCCGTATGTCACAGCCATTTTTTTTCGGAACTATAAGAACTATACTGTTGAAACTTGGTAAGTAGTTAGTAGATGTATTCTGTGAACCGCATTAAGATTTTCACACAAAAATTGAAAAAAAAACAATAATATTGAGGTTTGTAATATATTTTTTTTCTAAACTGAATAGTTTTTGTGAGAGACACTTCCAAAGTGGTAAAAATGCCACCCCCCCCCCCCTGTAATTTCTAAAATAAGAGAATAATAAAACTAAAAAATATATATGATGTACATTATACACTGCAAACTTCCACCAAAAATTGGTTTGAACGAGATCTAGTAGGTAGTTTTTTTAGGGTTCCGTAGCCAAATGGCAAAAAACGGAACCATTATAGATTCGTCATGTCTGTCTGTCTGTCTGTCTGTCTGTCCGTCCGTATGTCACAGCCACTTTTTTCCGAAACTATAAAAGCTATACTGTTGAAACTTGGTATGTAGATGTATTCTGTAAACCGCATTAAGATTTTAACACAAAAATATAAAAAAAAACAATAAATTTTGGGGTTCCCCATACTAAGAACTGAAACTCAAATTTTTTTTTTCATCAAACCCATACGTGTATTTATGGATAGGTCTTCAAAAATTATATTGAGGTTTTCAACATATTTTTTTTCTTAATTGAATAGTTTGCGCGAGAGACACTTCCAAAGTGGTAAAATGTGTCCCCCCCCCCCCTGTAACTTCTAAAATAAGAGAATGATAAATCTAAAAAAATCATTACCATGCAAACTTTCAACGAAAATTGGTTTGAACGAGATCTAGTAAGTAGTTTTTTTTAATACGTCATAAATCGTAAAAAGCTATTTATTTAACGGAACCCTTCATGTGCGAGTCCGACTCGCACTTGGCCGCTTTTTTTTTAATACTTCATTAATCGTAAACCGCAATTTATTTTACGGAACCCTTCATGGGCGAGTCCGACTCGCACTTGGCCGCTTTTTTTCACTATTAAGGTGGTTCGATTGCCATACAAAGCGTTATTTGACGTTCGCAGGCTAACGTCGTGATATTTTAAGAAACTTATGTAACAAACTTTCATCAATTGGCTTCCTATTTGCACCAAATTCCCCCTTTCCTAGAATAAACTTGTATAAACTAGATTAATTTGAGAAAAATTGTTTTTCCAAAATATCACGTCCCAAACCAATTTCTCAAATTAATCTAGTTTATACATAATTATTCTAGAAAAGGGGGAATTTGGCGCAAATGGGAAGCCAATTTATGAAAGTTTGTTACATAAGATTCTTAAAATATCACGCCGTTGGCCTGCGAATGTCAAATAACGTTTTGTATGGCAATCGAACCACCTTAAAGATCCTTAGTCAGTCTATAAAGTAAACACAATACAACACAATAAAATTACTAACAATACAACAACAACAATTAGGGTCAGGGGGGGGGGGGGGTAAAATCGGATAGCGGGTCAAAGCAGATAGTATGCTATTTCACATTTCCGCTACGTTAGACAGTACGGGCAGAGGCCACTCAGTGCGATTGCAAATGGCGTCAAGTGAAGTGCATCGTGTCGCGTTGCTGTGGACGAAAAAAGTAAAAACAGGTAATTGATGTAATATTTCAACATTTTTCATCACGTATCAAACCACTGTCAGTGTGAGAGTATGTTAGTTAACATTTTAAGTCGATACAGTGACTATTTGAGTTACGCTTTTCGATATTGTTCCTATTTTAGACCTTGAAATTCTTGCGTATTTATTTCGTTCGTCAAATCAAGGCCGTTGGGTAGAAGCAGACGGGGTGAAATCGGGTATCCGGTTGTCCGGTGTGTCTGACATGGGCAATGTACGGTGTGTCTGAAATGGGCCCACGAGGGTTGCACCGAGTGTACAGCACAGGAATTATTCTTTTTAGTATGTGATAGTTGTAAGTAATGAGTATCCGTAATCTTGCTATCATAAAAATAATGGTATCTGGTTTTACCCGTATATGAGGGGTGATATCGGATTTACTAAATCTAAGAAAATGTTGATTGATCTCTTAAGTAATAACTTGATCTCTTTGATTTTGTGCCAAAAGAAAGAATAATACTTGTTGATTTTGATGTTATTTTTTTTTTATATATTTATGTGGACTAATTAAATATTGTTTTTTTTTTTTTTAACTATCCGGTGTTACCCCTCTCTCCCAATTTTATTAACTGACATATTGTTAACTTACTTACATAGTTAATTTCTAAACTTTAAATTTTCACGTTACTGTACCATTAGGTACCTAGGTATAATCCCATAATATCTTAGTCCCATGGAACTATTTATTACTTCAAATCTGAATGATGATATGACAGACTTAGCTATTGTGATAGAGGATCACCATTTTTGTCATGGTATCCCGTGCACCTATGATTATTTATTTATTTCAAAATGCACCGTTACGCAGAACAAGATATTGTAATAATTATACCACGACCGAGCGAGATAGTAATACAGACAGAAAGGGATACCTAATATCATTCGTTGTTCTTGATATAGTTCCACATTTTTTTTATTTGCCGCAACTGAGTTATGCGGCAACAACACTTCGTCGCTCGCCGCATGCTTGCATGCGGCGACCGCAAAAGTGTAAACACCCGTAAAGCGGCAAAACACAACGAAGTGTAATTGCCGATAGAATAAAATATAAACCAAGAGAGGTAGGGCACAGGAGAATGTCATCTCGCTCGTATGTGGAGCAGCCCAACTGGGGAAGTACCTCCACCTTACAGAATACCGCAGCCATAATAGCACCACTGCTTTGTAGTGTTGCTATATTATTGCATGCTATGAAGTATGTGGTGTTGTGTTTCTGGTGGTGAGTAAGGTCGCCAGAGCTCCCTAGGATGCGCTGTGTTGGGAGTGAGGGACCTGCTGTCTCTATCTGCCAACTGTAACGATTCAACCTCATAAATTGGCTTGCTTTTTATGTTTTTGTATTCTGAACTTAAATTAACCCCTAGCTGAAAGCTGAAGCTCCTGAGAAGCTTCTAGTCGTCTGAAAATTGAATCCTACCTGAAGGAAAAGCTATTGAATAAAATTAAACAGATAGTAAGCGAGAAAATAAATCATTTATTTACCATAGAAATATCAAATTAATTTTGTTTGTTTTGAAGCTAAAGAACCTTTGACTAATTAATCCAGTAAAATCAAGACTCGATTGTACTAGATATCCACTTTGTTCCTATAAATACTAACTCGTACCAAAGCGAATAGAAAAACCGAGTTAGTTCCGGCCGATCCTACTAGAAAGGTTGGGTTTTATTCTAGTCTAGGTAAATCTATCCTACAGCTACAGAATCTCTCGTTATTTATGTTAAAGTAATCGAGCTTGAGTACTTTAACAGACCAAATCATCTCCTAGGATATTGCCGGACGGAAAGAGATTCGGTCAAATAAAAAACCGTCCGACTCCAGGCCTACAATGCCGTAATCTAACCTAGAATTTATTATCTCTGGAACCTAACCTCGAAGACCTATTTAGACCTAAGCTATACGTGATTCGCGCTGGTGAAGTGGCTTGGCGTGTGATTTCGTCTAGTGATGAGGCCCCGCGTTGTGTGAGTAGAACCAGGCCCTTTTCGAGAAGTATGAAGTTTGTATTTCTATAAAGGGAAACAGTTACACGTTAATTGAAGTTGTACATTAACCCCATTTTAGTAGAACCTATAACTTAAGTAAGACAATTATACCAGGTTCCTTAGAATTAATTTACAATTCTGTAGTTTCATTAAGTGATGCACAATTATGGAGGCTAAAGTGGGCATAAATTCCTTGTTATACTAAGTTGTGGGAAGTGATAAATTACGCTATGTGGTAGGTGACGCCCTTTAAACAGACTCGCAATACAATAGTGGTCAACTTGTGTTGGCCATGATGGGGTCTCTATTGATGATGATGCGATGATATAATAATGAAAATAATCATGAAGAAGTCAAGATATTGATGATGATGCGATGATATAATAACGAAAATAATCGTAAGTCAAGATATTGATGATGATGTGATGATAGTCTATTGAAATAGAATATTAGTGCATGTTTTACTTACAGGTACATGAATGGCGTAATGTCTAGTGTAATATCGATTCTCCCTAACGATGAATCTTAGAGTTGTTAGCGAACTGTAGCGCTCGCCTCTCGCTCGCTCGCGGCTGCTCGTACTCGCTAGTAATCCCACCTCATCTGCTGATTCCGTCTACCCTATCGTTATTTCTATCAAATCTAATACCAATTAGTACTGACTTTTCCTAAGCAATTTATAATACAATTCATCCCCAAAATATCTCAATGGATGTAACACAGTGTCTTAGCAACCAATCTCACCCAATCAACTCAAAGGCACTTTATAGTCGGAACAATGTTAAATATACGACAATGCACAGTTGAACTGACGAATGATAATTAATTACCAACCCACTGCGATACTTTTGTTGAGATCCCGATAATAACGACCCCACCTAACAAGATACCTACTTAATTATTGCCGTTACTAAAGCGAAAGTGTTGGATTCCCTTGTAAAATCAACATAGCTAGCTTCACGGTAAGAAGCTTCGGTTAAAGCAAAACGACGGCTTGGCCAGCGAAACTCTTCAGTTTGCAAGACTGAAAGGTCTCACCAACCTTACCTTCGTTGACACATCCGTGACGGAGGCCTAAGCGCGATCATCATCTCTACTGACTAAGAAACCCCTTAACGGGCGAATTCTCGTATTGGTCAGGGTCGTCAATGTGCTCTTTGGATATGGTTGTCCACAACGCTAAGCTCTCGGCCACAGGTGTACATAACTAATTTACTACGCTAGATTCATTCATTCAAGGAATTCCACACAATATATCTATAAGTACATCTGATTACTTCATAAACCAACACAACCGTAACCCTTGTTAAGAGGGTTGTTAGAACTAAGACAGCAGCTCGACCAGTGAGGTCCCTCAATTTGCAAGATTGAAGACTCTCAGCCACTCACTCTGTCTACACATCTATGACTGGCGCTCTAGTGCGGGCACATCTCTGCTGACTAAGAAGCCCCTTTCGGGAGAATTCTCGTGTGGCCAGGGTCCTCAATGTGCCCTGTGGATATGGTTGTCTCGACACCGAGCACACAGCCACGAGTGTATATAACTACTTTATTCAGTTGCGTTAATCTAGTAAAGTAACCACCCATCAGCACCTATACTAACCACCGGATATTAATATGAACTTGTGGTAATATTTGTCGCTTATCCGCATCTTAACAATCTATCCTCATAGTGTAACGCGTACCACGGACCGAGTCAATTGCTATAGCTAGGTTGTCGTATAATAATTGATCACTTTATCTCGTGGGGGCGCACGGAACCCAATCATATCGCAGTGACAAATCAACTGGTAATATATATGTAGAACAAAACAACATTCCTGTAATATCGTCAGTTATTTAACCAATGACCTAGATCCGTTCATAACCTATACATAAACCGCTCGTACTTTATCTAGCATATTCCCCAAACTATATACAGTAGAACTAGATTTCGATACACAAATACAAGTATGATAACGTTGAAATGGTTAGATAATAGCCCAAAAACAAATTAATAAGTTTCAGAATCATTCAATACAGTGATTATAAAGGTCACTCACCAGATTTTAATTTCTTAATAGTGGGACACGTACCCAACGCCTCTCTGGTTCCCAGGGCTCCTGCCCTTCTGATCTCCCTCGACGCTCGTAACAAGCCAGCTCCTCCGCCATAAATAAATTACAATATAATATTAGCACATATTTTAATAAAGATTTCCCTCATTTGTACCTACAACTAACCACTAGATACTGGTATACAATTAGGAATTATTTACCATTGGACCGTTCCTTAGCGAACATTCATGTACTATATAAGTGTTCACTTCACTTCATGGGAGTATACGGAATTCTAATATGATGATGTCTTAAGCGCATTTATTAGGTGATAAACCTATTAGACCGCCACATATTCAAAATACACACGTGATCATATAAGATCATATCAGTTCACGAGCAGAAAGATATTGCCTAAATATTAATCACTCAATTCAAGACAATGTGCGCACAAGATAATTACTCCCTAAGAAATTCCAGAATTCACTATGATTAGTCACACTTTAAAATAAAATATTCAATCTCACCAGACGATCGCAAAGGCATTTGCGACCTTACCAAACTCTAATTCCTCTCAGCAACAGCCGTAATGCAGCCCAGCGGTGACCAGCCTTGCTCCGCCTCGAAGTAGTACGCGCCCAGAGGTCAGCCTAGCCTGGCCGCCCTCGTATTCTGCAGCGTGATCTCGCTTCGACGTCCCATAGAAAAGTGACACGCTCCTCGGCCCGCCGGGGTATTTATAGCCAATACTAACACGATCACGCCACTAATCCGACTCCTCATCTGAAAATATACCTTAACTAAAGGGTATAAGGCCCGTTTTCCAGGGAGCCTCCATCGCCTGTCCGCTCCGATCGATAATCACTTTTCTCGACTTCGCGGGTAGAATA
This sequence comes from Epinotia brunnichana, assembly GCA_963854355.1. Classification (NCBI taxonomy): domain Eukaryota; kingdom Metazoa; phylum Arthropoda; class Insecta; order Lepidoptera; family Tortricidae; genus Epinotia; species Epinotia brunnichana. Next base: position 16,708,114 of record OY977952.1, read on the forward strand.
TCCCTGCAGCCCGCGCGCCCGTCCACGCGTTTTCTTGCTGGCCAGCGATCCATTCCTGCAATTAACCTAACTAGTCTAATTTATGAATCCATAAATCTAGATCTAGCACACATTAAATGATACACTAATCCAACAATACTGAATTAGTATGCTGAAGCATGTTTTAAACCAATTATTTTGGACGAAACGCGAGTTTTCTACGCTTTTAATTGTAGTCTTGATTTTAGCCTAGAATAGCATCTAACGCAATTTATATCTAACTTATTTACATACATAATTAACAGGATGATAACGAATGAAAGCTTCAATCCCTTCATATTTGGACCTGAAACCCACAACGCTAACATCTATCAATTTAAAAGAGTAATTCCGCCCTTAGATACTACTGAGTCTGAGAGCGAAGCTCTCGGATCGTCTCAATCTGCCCCATGATCATGCACAGCGAGAAATCTACGATTTTGAGCGAAGCATTATCACAATCTAAAACATACCTAAGCAATAAACAAGGAATTGCGACCTATTATGACGACCTATGTGAATCTTTAAAATAACTTTGAGTAGATAATTTCGTTAACCTACTGTCTTTATACCAAATTTAAATATAATATTACTCTAACTGAAGGCTAGATTTGTTAGCTGTGTCTATTTACATAACTCTCCCAATTAATTATGACCAATAATCTATGATTATAATTTGCAAAAAATGCCAACCCCATAACTCGGGAAGTTTCAATTCGTTGATATATCGATCTCTCCAACAAGTGTATTTTAGATGTGTGAATGTTTAACCACTACGTTTGCTTGGTGATGGACGTTGAAGAATAGCCCCTGTATCACCTTGTGCCTCCAGTCACCTTCTGGCTTCCGTCAGCACAAGTTTAGCCACATATCTCGGCTGATGACACACATACCCATCCCTACGGTACCACCTTGAGTCCACAGATGCCCCCTGGCCACCACAAACTCAAGTTTAGCCACATATCTCGGCTGGCAATACAAACCCCTATACTGCATCACCTTGCACCTCCAGTTGCCTTCTGGCTTCCGTCAGTACAAGTTAGGCCACATATCTCGGCCGATGACACAATATAATTATCTTCTAGCTTCACCTTGAGCCTACAGATGCCCCCTGGCCACTACAAACTCAAGTTAGACCACATATCTCGGTCGGCGCCGCTAGAAAACTTCCCCAGAATACTCCCATTCGCACAAAGTACTAGGTTGTGAGCCCAATAGATCCTAATGACCACGATGTTGCACTAACACCCCGAACCCTCAGATACCTTCTGGCTACCAAGGATCCAGGTTCAACCACATATCTCGGTCTATGTTATTACAATAACTCCCCATGCGAACAGCAGAACACTGAGTACAAAGATAACCACCAAGCAAACCCAGTGGAGAATGTTTCTACTTGACTAGGATATCCGACTTCAGACTGTATTCCACACTAGAGGCAAACTGTTCATAAACTACTGGGTTAATTTTGCATTAATCCCTTCAATGTCCTGACAGCACCATCACACCATTAACGATAGTGATAATACTGACAAAACATCAAACAAACTTTAACTATAATCGTCGTTCGCGATGATACTCTATCTCTATACCGAACGTGACCCAGTCGCACACAGTAACATTCATCAACCCCGTGGGGTCTCTAGGAAGTGCCTTGACATCCTATAGAGAATCCGACTACATGCGTCCAAGCCCCACCCAGCTTTACTGTAGAAATGTCGTAACTACTATAAAATACGTTTGCATTACTCAAATACAAAATGCAACACTTCACCATCGTGTAAGAATAACAGCCTTACTAAATTTAATTTCAACAAACCATGTTCATTGAACCCTTGCAAGATTGTAATCTTGACATTGCAAATTACTTAACATATAATAGGAAATTCCTGATAAATTCCCAGTAATGGAAGTTAAAATATTATTACTTAAGTTTCAGAATGAATGTTCGTTGACAAATCATCCCGAAGAATATGGTGTCGGAAGTATCCTTGCCACGAAGAGATGTGTAGGACGAAGATAAGACTAGCTTAGCCTTTCAGCTTAGCTTCTGTAGAGTATAGTGTCGCCACAGTTAGTCACACAAGGACCTTGTCATTTTATGACTTTAACCTAACCAAACTATAACTGCGGAAACACCGGTGTAAAATGGTTTGGAGAGATCAATCAGTACCAACAAACCTAGGTTGCACTGCGAACTCCGACCAGTCGGTAAAAGCCCATTGTTATCATACAATCACACTTTCAGCACTACCTCTCACGTGGACTCGTACATCTCTTAACTCAACGAACACACACATATACCCTCCCAACCTAATTAATCCCCTTGCCCTAAACACGACTTAGACCAACTAAACGGAATCCGACAGTACAACCACATTAATGATATATAATGTTCTTCCCAAGTTATATGCTATGAGAATTTACATTTACTTTATAAGACGAGAAAATTATGATATGAAGAGTAGAACAAAGTGATAATATAATATTACTACTTTACTTATTTTGCAAAACAAAATTTTACTGCTTTAATTGATCCGCACAGCCCTATTCGCACACAGCCAACTAACCTGCCCTTCATATGTTTGAAGATTATAAAAGACAGTAAGTCAAACTTAATTAACCCTCCTAGAGTAACCCGTAAATATCAAAATTTTAGGCCATATCCCATTTACCATTTACCTATCAGTCATTAATTAAATAACTGCCCCCCATTCTCGCAACTTAAATAATTTTATAGTTGGATCTCAAATTTTCGTAATACTATAATTTATGTAGTAAATACCAGATAAATTGCAATACATAATTCATAAGTTTAAAATTAGTCTTACGCCAATACCATATATTGTGCAAACGTAAGATTCGCCGGTTACTAAATGAAGATTACACCCACGCCCTATTAGGACCCACATAAATTTAACGCCTGATGTCAATATTGTATTGACAACCGCATCATACATCTTAAGATATACCTGTAATAAATGGATTATTTCATGTAAATATTTAACGTTGTTTATGCACTACCTAGCGCATAACATGTGGACAAAATATATAACCATATTCCATGCTTGAGATAAATTTAAGCCGGAATAATTATAACTGCGTAAGGTCCTAACCACTAGACGATCACGGCCCCATATCCTTCCCTTTATTATGAACTCCATCTCTTCGTTCTCATAAGATACCTGTAAGTTTCAATAATTAGTATTCAATCGATGCTTGAAATTCCGCTCCCGCAACTGCAACTGCCGTCACGCTGTCATAACACCGTCGCCTTTACCCCACATCTGTATCGGAATTCAAAATATACAATCACAAGCTAATCGAATACGGTAGCCGCGACCTCTTCTTCTCCAAAGCCGACCCTGCCCTATTGAACTCCAAATTTAGCCCCAAAATTCGAAATCTGCATCCGTGCATAACTCGAAAATGATACTCGCGCCGATTTTTTCTTTCAAAAATTTTATCAGCCATCCTGGATTCCAAACTTATCTTAAATCTAGAACCTGCATTCCCGTATAACTTGAAAATGATACCCGTCAGGAATCCCTTAAAACCAAGATGAGCCGCGATCTAAAATTTCAACTTAAGTATCTAAAATTTGACACGCACGACAACAGGTTATCTGATTCCCCCTTTATACCTATGAGACGTCAATCCGCCGTATACCTACTTTCTCCGAAAGGAAGGGATGACAAGAACAAAATTAAAATTTCCCGCCAACTCAAAAAAAAGAATTATAAATTTATACCATCTAGTACTTAATTTATCAGTCATTCCTGTCCCGTTATCCTGTAACTTATTTTACGTCATCCTAAAAGGTCACGTACAAATATCTCTAGACTCCGCAATTCGTAACAACTAAATATTGGGATATAACCGCTAGTACTCTTTGGGGGAGTCCTGTCTAACAGTAGCTGTCTACCGGCTGATATGATGACGATGGTAACGATGACTCAGCGCTGCGGTTATAGATCTACTTTCGCTAGTGGTGAAAGGTGAGGTGAGGTGAGGTGCTTCCCTAGTACGCCCAGAATAACAGCCCAACTGATAGCGAGACAATCCCGCGGTCATTGCGCCAACCTTGATATTCGCCAATGCAGAACGACTCGACTCAAATCGATTTATTTCTTACAGCCAGTATAACCTGATCTCTAACCTCTCAATATCAATATAAGACCAGGGGTCAGTGCTAATTTTGCCACGCCCAACGCAGCGATCTCGAATCTACCTTAATAGCTACCGGTATAATCTATCGTGAACTACATATTGGACAATTTATTGACTTAGAAATATTTCTGACGATAAATGTTACGCATTAAAAATACCTAAATTCCCATACTACGACCAACCATTTTGTTAATATTTTATAACAAGTACCTAATTTGTTGTTGAACAACCTATATAGGCGCCTTTAATTAACGTCCAACCTGATTTAAAGAAGTAAAATACAACCCATCTGAGAGCCCTCCCCCTTTTGAAAGTCGGTTAACCTTATCGACGCACGACCTCCCGTGAGCGCACACTATAGATACGCCTTACGATCTCGACCATATAATATCTTATTTACAAACTTACAAGTTGCCTATTCTATTCTAGTTTTAAGCACGGAATCAAGCATAAAGTACTAAATTTCCCCTTTTTTTTTATATCTAGTGTGAAACGAACAACGCGAAGTACTTACGGTTTCATTCGCGCGATTTGAACCAGCGGTGAGTGGATCGCGTAACTATTCTTAACACAGACTATAACTTTTCTTATTCTACTTATCATTATTTTTTTGATATTTATCGTCTAAAATGCTAAATAAAATTGTGGTAGTACCCTCGCAAAAGCTATCATACCGAATGGATTAAAGACAACCGACTACGCTAACCCTCCCGCGATACAAGCGATAATGGCCCTACAAACGATAATGTACACCCAACATAATGCGCGACTCAATTTCAATGGGATGTCTACAAATTTTGGTATGAATACAAACACTTACTAGGATTTCTCATTTGGATATAATGTAGTATCAGAGTATTTTATAATCACAATGCTAACCCCAATTACAAAAGGCCCCTTATAAATCGACGCGAATTCTGACATTGGTAGGACCTGTTAATCACATTTATAGTTTAATAACTTTAAGCGCAGGGAAATTAATCATTAGATTTATCAACTAGACACAACGTACTGGCAAGGTCTATCTAATAAAAGGTCCTAGTTTAATGTTAGTAGGCAAGGAAAATCCGTCTAAGTAAATATGAACTCTCTTGTCAAAAAAAATTTAACATAATTTCCAATACCTCACTTGCCTGATACACAGTTTATAAATGTAAGATGCTCTTGTAACGCGTAAATGATTTGACTCGAAACCGAATTAACCCCTTCATTCCGCCACCGTATTCCACATGACAAAACCCCATTAGAATTAAATTACCACCTCTAAGTAAGCTCAGGCTTTATGTATTCACAACTCCTAATTTTTCCTAAACCGTAACAACCGTTTAAACACGCCACTTGGCCGTACATTAAAGCCTCACCACAGATCTTAACCCAAATCAGCAAATGTCAAATTCCCGCGGCCTCGCTAGACAAATTTTGTAAACAACATCTAGATTGCTATTATTTGAAGGAATAAATTGCTCCAGTTACGCCTGACTGGTATAGTGCAACAACGAGTGTTTTGCCTCCTATTTTGGCCTTTTCCAACGTATCATAATACGAGCATTATTCAGTGTTGTGCATTAGAATGTATACTTAGTTAGTTTTAAGGTGAAGCTAGTGAAACCATGAATTCTGCTACTGGGAACTCAACTAGTGGGTGTCATGTCAATCAACCGTAAGTAATTTATACCTTCTTCCTTTAAAATCTTCCCATTTTAAACCATAAGGCCTATTTTAATCCAGCACTGAATTCAGTAAAGGTACTAAACTCTTTTAAACGGTTACGAAAGAACGGAAAGCAGCCGCGAACTTACTCATGCGACAGTTAATCCATCGGCCGACTACTTATTTCTTACATGGATGAGAGAAATATCACTTGCGTTCGTCGCTAGTATCAAAATATCCCCGCCATGGGTCGGATTAATTTTCCTACGTGACCAATATCTGACCTATTTTGCGCTAGTTTTGTAACCGAACTTGGAAATATGCCCTAATACGAATATCGTTTATAAACAACCATACGTTCTGTTCAATAAACCTACGCGAGTGCCTCGATGATAATTTTATGAATCCGTAAAATTATACCGCAGACCCTTAAATAATACCTAATTACAACCTCTTACATTAACTGATAAGTAATTTTTGTCATAGGTACTTCATGGAAAAAAAATAGACGGGCCCTATGTCGTAGACAAATACACAATTTGATGAATACCTAAATCGCATAATGTTAAAACTATAAACGCCTAAATATATAAGTATCCCCAATTACCCTTAACTTGCTCCAAACATTGTAAAATTCGTTCAATTTAATAACCAAAGGTTTAAAAGGTAGTAGCCCACAATATTGTTAGTAAAGCAAAAATAAAAAAACACAAAAAGATTTTTCCGTACCGGGGATCGAACCCGGACGCTCGCGATTCATAGCCCGCCGGACAAACCAATCGTCCAGTGCGCTGTTAAGATAACTTGCGAAATTAACGACCCATTTCGAAATTCACATTACCTCAACAATGACTAGAGAGGTGGAACAGTTAGTTTACATACTCCAGTATCACATACTATGGTAACCAATTAAAGTGCCATGCGATATATACGACTCCTGCCTTAAAGTACATAATAATAATAACACGTGCACAACTTGGTATTACTAATATAATTTCTCCGAATTGCCCTGTTACCATATAATGTAAACATGGCGAATATCTTTCGTAACCTGACGTGAACCGGTACATATATGGTATTTGTCTGACAAGCTCTTAATCTTTCGGTATCAGACTGGGACAACTACCCATCTTATACTTGACAAATTCTGAAACCATTGTTTAAAATACGTAAGTAATAAATTTTACTATCAACGTAACTATCAATGAATTGATCCGTACTATATTTACTTACTATACCTACCTACATTTAAATTGCATTCAACCCTATTGATAGAACCCATGACTTTAACACTACCTTATTAATAATTAAGTGCGTTGCGGTTAATCAATTTCATGTCCGACACACATTGTCTTACGATTCTAAGCCTTCTGCCCCCCCTTTCTTAGAGCTGAATCTCCCGTGAGATTCGGAAATCCCTATCAGCGAAGTCTTTCGCCTCAGAACCTGAGTATCAAAGTTATTCGCTAACTAATAATGTCGTACCGTAGATCACGCGTGCTTGGTTTTGCATATATATATGAAAACCTAACTTGACTGGAATTATAATTAATTATTTAAATTACTCTGAAACTTTACAAACCCCGCTCTATAATTATGACTCATGAAGTAACTAAACCAGACAGACGGATTTCGGAATATCCTGATTCAATGAATCCGTTTTATTTCATTCTCTTGCCAACACGGGTTATCTACTATTTTCTAATTCGAACGTTCGTAAGTACGTTAGCGTTAATTAAGCTACTGATTACAATGAAATCCGCTATAACTACAGTGTGTGATGGGTCTAAAACTTTATTTTGCTAAGTTTTGTAAGGCGCAATCTATCTATTATTTTTTTCATTACATTGTACCCACGTAAACCCGCGTGACGCTTTAAGGTACTTAACATACCTATTAGAATTGACCAATATAAAATATGTAGGCTCTAGTTAGTTCTTATATTTAGCCCGCAACCTCCACAAAGCTAATTTTGTCGCATACTATTTCTATATATTTAATTCGCCGATATCAATTCCGGCCCGTGAGAAAAACCACCTCAAAAGTTAAGCAACTATATTATTACCTAGTTATTAGAAATAATTTACACTATGCCATTATCATAAAGTTACTATCAATATTAACGCATCTAACTGGCTACATTATTTTCCGTGTCAAAATATTTTACGTGCGACGCGCTTTATTTAAGACCGACCTTAATGCATTACATAAATATTTATCCTATGATCCTAAAACTGTTCACCCATTCCACCAAATTATAAGCGAACGCGACATATAGTTAATTAATATTACTCCTTTATCATCAAATTAAACAACAATTTCCCGCCAAAAATCTTTATGATTACTGGCGCCGCGACGTCGCTGGATTCCAAAATGGCTGCCCGAACCTAAGTTCGATGTTTAAAATTGTTTTTAGTTTGCGCGCGGGCTTCAACGAGCCGAATTGTCGCATATTTAGGCCTATTATTTAATCAGTTTAAAGTGTTTTACTGTGGTTTAGTGTGTATTCAAACATAAATCAATGTAGTGATAATTGAACTGGTGCACATTATAAAGTGAATGTGATAGAGTGGCCGCGTATTTATGTGGAAATGTGTGAGTCCTACCATGTCAGGAATGTACCTCTATGGAGCTAGGCAGGTATTTAGGTGCCCTTTACTTGTTGCTTATCTTCAAACCTGTCACTATTTTAACCCTGCCAAAGTGGTTTTATGTACCTACGTAATTAAAAATTGAAATCTCACGCGTACATACAACCGGTTCACTGACTCACGATGACAACCATTTAAATACCTACACACAGCTTACCTTTTGACCTTAATGACCTAACAACAAAGTCCATTATAGTGTACCTTTGATCTTAGGTATTTGAATTTCTAGCCGGAACTAATCCGATTCGAATGCGCATTTTCTTGTAACAGATAACCGCTCCAGTTTCCTATCATTTTAACTGGTTAATGAATATAACTCGCGCGAATTACCTACTTATCTATTCTTACAATTACTTTCTTTACAAAGACGATTACGTAGAAAATATCCGCAAGGTTATAGGTACTTAAGATTTCGGACAATACTTAGTAGCGATCGATTTATCGTAAACGCCGAGAATTGGATTCAATTTGACTAGGTCAACTAACTAGGTATAACGCGTACCTACTTTTCTCCCCTAGTTTACGAAAGTTACCTATAACTCTAACCCCTATTATGTGATGAGTTCTTAAGTATGTTCCTAAGTCCTTGGTACTATAATCATCCACCGGTACTTTCCTAACCACTATTTAACGAATAATTGCCCAACCGCGGGACAGATGTCAATGACCTCAACACTATTCTTGCGAACTTAAATGCAACAATTGAATATGAAGGATGAAATAATCGTAGCTAAATACATAAGATGCTAATTTAACAAAATACTATCTTGAGGTTATCTAGATCCGTTTTATTTTATTTTTATTTTATTTTGGAATAAAAGCATTATACCCAAACTTTATTATAACTACTACCGCAACCGCCTGATGTATATGGAACCTACTTAATTGTGCTATGGCATTGGCAGATTGTAAGGCCATTCCGCATAACATTCCTGCCCCCCTTTTATACAAATTTCGCGTAGGTACTACTTTGACACGACTGTCCGATGAAAAGAGTGTTTAGGTAATGTTACGTTTTTACTTAATTCTTAGATTAGACTCACTTCCTGACTTCCGTTCGGCCTAAAATTTCGCACATATGTATAAATCGCATGACAAATTAAAGTTATGATGACAAGGAACTAATCTGATGCTGGGGTTGGAAGATGGGCCTAGGAACTTCGTGATACAATGACACAAACCCATCGAGTTTGGGCTCGTTAGAATCGTCTCAATGAGCAGTTGGTAAACATATGTAGAAAAGTACAGTCGGGAATAAAAATGTGTACCCCCAAATGAATTTCTGTCAAAATAATATTAGCCCTTCGTCTACAACAAAATTATTTCTATGCATATTTTTCATAGTTTAGTGTGATATAACTTATTGATTAGTAATTCACCTACGTACCGCGCGTTAAAATCCCTTTGAAATTAAATAAAAGAAAGAAAGTCCTGAAAATAATACACAACACAATTCACGTACGTATCGCGCGTGAAAATCTCTTTGAAATAAAATAAAAGAAAGAAAGTCCTGAAAATAATACACAACACAACATTAAAAAATACAAACTCCATCTCTCTATCTACTCCACGGCAACAAAATGTGGGTTATTTGTATAACCCACACACAGAAAAATCTGTAAATAAATTTAATTAGCCCTTTCACCAAGCGAATCACGTAATAAAAAAATATTTTTCCTTGTATTATAATTTTTTTTTTTATATATATTTTTTTTAAATTGAAAATACTCTATTCTGTAGTAACCCGGGATACTAAAAAGTGAATTTAAAACCCTATTTTCATCCTGGTCACGGCACCAAAATGTAACGATTCAACCTCATAAATTGGCTTGCTTTTTATGTTTTTGTATTCTGAACTTAAATTAACCCCTAGCTGAAAGCTGAAGCTCCTGAGAAGCTTCTAGTCGTCTGAAAATTGAATCCTACCTGAAGGAAAAGCTATTGAATAAAATTAAACAGATAGTAAGCGAGAAAATAAATCATTTATTTACCATAGAAATATCAAATTAATTTTGTTTGTTTTGAAGCTAAAGAACCTTTGACTAATTAATCCAGTAAAATCAAGACTCGATTGTACTAGATATCCACTTTGTTCCTATAAATACTAACTCGTACCAAAGCGAATAGAAAAACCGAGTTAGTTCCGGCCGATCCTACTAGAAAGGTTGGGTTTTATTCTAGTCTAGGTAAATCTATCCTACAGCTACAGAATCTCTCGTTATTTATGTTAAAGTAATCGAGCTTGAGTACTTTAACAGACCAAATCATCTCCTAGGATATTGCCGGACGGAAAGAGATTCGGTCAAATAAAAAACCGTCCGACTCCAGGCCTACAATGCCGTAATCTAACCTAGAATTTATTATCTCTGGAACCTAACCTCGAAGACCTATTTAGACCTAAGCTATACGTGATTCGCGCTGGTGAAGTGGCTTGGCGTGTGATTTCGTCTAGTGATGAGGCCCCGCGTTGTGTGAGTAGAACCAGGCCCTTTTCGAGAAGTATGAAGTTTGTATTTCTATAAAGGGAAACAGTTACACGTTAATTGAAGTTGTACATTAACCCCATTTTAGTAGAACCTATAACTTAAGTAAGACAATTATACCAGGTTCCTTAGAATTAATTTACAATTCTGTAGTTTCATTAAGTGATGCACAATTATGGAGGCTAAAGTGGGCATAAATTCCTTGTTATACTAAGTTGTGGGAAGTGATAAATTACGCTATGTGGTAGGTGACGCCCTTTAAACAGACTCGCAATACAATAGTGGTCAACTTGTGTTGGCCATGATGGGGTCTCTATTGATGATGATGCGATGATATAATAATGAAAATAATCATGAAGAAGTCAAGATATTGATGATGATGCGATGATATAATAACGAAAATAATCGTAAGTCAAGATATTGATGATGATGTGATGATAGTCTATTGAAATAGAATATTAGTGCATGTTTTACTTACAGGTACATGAATGGCGTAATGTCTAGTGTAATATCGATTCTCCCTAACGATGAATCTTAGAGTTGTTAGCGAACTGTAGCGCTCGCCTCTCGCTCGCTCGCGGCTGCTCGTACTCGCTAGTAATCCCACCTCATCTGCTGATTCCGTCTACCCTATCGTTATTTCTATCAAATCTAATACCAATTAGTACTGACTTTTCCTAAGCAATTTATAATACAATTCATCCCCAAAATATCTCAATGGATGTAACACAGTGTCTTAGCAACCAATCTCACCCAATCAACTCAAAGGCACTTTATAGTCGGAACAATGTTAAATATACGACAATGCACAGTTGAACTGACGAATGATAATTAATTACCAACCCACTGCGATACTTTTGTTGAGATCCCGATAATAACGACCCCACCTAACAAGATACCTACTTAATTATTGCCGTTACTAAAGCGAAAGTGTTGGATTCCCTTGTAAAATCAACATAGCTAGCTTCACGGTAAGAAGCTTCGGTTAAAGCAAAACGACGGCTTGGCCAGCGAAACTCTTCAGTTTGCAAGACTGAAAGGTCTCACCAACCTTACCTTCGTTGACACATCCGTGACGGAGGCCTAAGCGCGATCATCATCTCTACTGACTAAGAAACCCCTTAACGGGCGAATTCTCGTATTGGTCAGGGTCGTCAATGTGCTCTTTGGATATGGTTGTCCACAACGCTAAGCTCTCGGCCACAGGTGTACATAACTAATTTACTACGCTAGATTCATTCATTCAAGGAATTCCACACAATATATCTATAAGTACATCTGATTACTTCATAAACCAACACAACCGTAACCCTTGTTAAGAGGGTTGTTAGAACTAAGACAGCAGCTCGACCAGTGAGGTCCCTCAATTTGCAAGATTGAAGACTCTCAGCCACTCACTCTGTCTACACATCTATGACTGGCGCTCTAGTGCGGGCACATCTCTGCTGACTAAGAAGCCCCTTTCGGGAGAATTCTCGTGTGGCCAGGGTCCTCAATGTGCCCTGTGGATATGGTTGTCTCGACACCGAGCACACAGCCACGAGTGTATATAACTACTTTATTCAGTTGCGTTAATCTAGTAAAGTAACCACCCATCAGCACCTATACTAACCACCGGATATTAATATGAACTTGTGGTAATATTTGTCGCTTATCCGCATCTTAACAATCTATCCTCATAGTGTAACGCGTACCACGGACCGAGTCAATTGCTATAGCTAGGTTGTCGTATAATAATTGATCACTTTATCTCGTGGGGGCGCACGGAACCCAATCATATCGCAGTGACAAATCAACTGGTAATATATATGTAGAACAAAACAACATTCCTGTAATATCGTCAGTTATTTAACCAATGACCTAGATCCGTTCATAACCTATACATAAACCGCTCGTACTTTATCTAGCATATTCCCCAAACTATATACAGTAGAACTAGATTTCGATACACAAATACAAGTATGATAACGTTGAAATGGTTAGATAATAGCCCAAAAACAAATTAATAAGTTTCAGAATCATTCAATACAGTGATTATAAAGGTCACTCACCAGATTTTAATTTCTTAATAGTGGGACACGTACCCAACGCCTCTCTGGTTCCCAGGGCTCCTGCCCTTCTGATCTCCCTCGACGCTCGTAACAAGCCAGCTCCTCCGCCATAAATAAATTACAATATAATATTAGCACATATTTTAATAAAGATTTCCCTCATTTGTACCTACAACTAACCACTAGATACTGGTATACAATTAGGAATTATTTACCATTGGACCGTTCCTTAGCGAACATTCATGTACTATATAAGTGTTCACTTCACTTCATGGGAGTATACGGAATTCTAATATGATGATGTCTTAAGCGCATTTATTAGGTGATAAACCTATTAGACCGCCACATATTCAAAATACACACGTGATCATATAAGATCATATCAGTTCACGAGCAGAAAGATATTGCCTAAATATTAATCACTCAATTCAAGACAATGTGCGCACAAGATAATTACTCCCTAAGAAATTCCAGAATTCACTATGATTAGTCACACTTTAAAATAAAATATTCAATCTCACCAGACGATCGCAAAGGCATTTGCGACCTTACCAAACTCTAATTCCTCTCAGCAACAGCCGTAATGCAGCCCAGCGGTGACCAGCCTTGCTCCGCCTCGAAGTAGTACGCGCCCAGAGGTCAGCCTAGCCTGGCCGCCCTCGTATTCTGCAGCGTGATCTCGCTTCGACGTCCCATAGAAAAGTGACACGCTCCTCGGCCCGCCGGGGTATTTATAGCCAATACTAACACGATCACGCCACTAATCCGACTCCTCATCTGAAAATATACCTTAACTAAAGGGTATAAGGCCCGTTTTCCAGGGAGCCTCCATCGCCTGTCCGCTCCGATCGATAATCACTTTTCTCGACTTCGCGGGTAGAATATCCCTGCAGCCCGCGCGCCCGTCCACGCGTTTTCTTGCTGGCCAGCGATCCATTCCTGCAATTAACCTAACTAGTCTAATTTATGAATCCATAAATCTAGATCTAGCACACATTAAATGATACACTAATCCAACAATACTGAATTAGTATGCTGAAGCATGTTTTAAACCAATTATTTTGGACGAAACGCGAGTTTTCTACGCTTTTAATTGTAGTCTTGATTTTAGCCTAGAATAGCATCTAACGCAATTTATATCTAACTTATTTACATACATAATTAACAGGATGATAACGAATGAAAGCTTCAATCCCTTCATATTTGGACCTGAAACCCACAACGCTAACATCTATCAATTTAAAAGAGTAATTCCGCCCTTAGATACTACTGAGTCTGAGAGCGAAGCTCTCGGATCGTCTCACAACTCAGCGAATCCTCAAGTGAATAGTGGTCGGTAACGCGCTTGGGATTCTTCTGGAGTCACCAGTGTCCATAGGCTACGGTACCTGCTTAACATCAGGCATGGCATAACGTAAGCTTGTTTGCGACCGTCGTCGTATAAAAAGGAAAAACAAAAACCATTACCCGCCCAATTTAGGGTGGGTTGCACCAAACCGACTATAATCGTAAGGGCTCACAGTGTTTTATAGAAGCCGAAAAAGTGACATCCCCGTTTTATTACAAATTACTGTAGTTTAGATCATAACAAATGCGAGACTAAAACTCCCGCGTTTCTAATATGCGTAGTTTTTGAGAAATATTTTTTTGAAAATCTTGTTTCTGACACCCGGATATTACGAAAAACATTTATTTATTGCAAAATATTTGATAAACTTTTCTATTGTTCAAAATGTTGGATAATCCCTTCAAAGATATACATTTAAAGGCAATTACGACCTCTCTAGGTACATTTGTTACAAAGATATATATGATTTTATAGATTTAGTTTTTTATTATTTTTCCTCTATGTTTCGCCGTAGTAGGACGCGATATTTATATGACAGCTTCATTATTATGTCTTCTATCTACCCTATTTTTTAAAAGTCCTAATTCTATGGAACATTTAATCTACAGTCAATTAAAATTTTCGGTCAGGGCTGCCACTACCAGTATCCGGATTTCCTGGATATACCGTATAGCACTTTTATGGGTGGTGAAAGAAAACATTATTAGAAACCTACACAAATAAAATAATTAGTTTTTTAAGATTCAGTAATTATTTCTTAGCTATTGAGAATTTGGTTATATTGCCCGTCTCAATTACCTAATATGTAATAAGATTATGTGCCTGTATATTGTTGTAGTTTGTTCTTCGTACAGTCGAAAAATCTGTACGCTCTTACGCTCAAGGGCCATGACAAGACAAATCAACACAAGAAGCATGACAAGTCATTGAATGTCTTCTTCTACTTCCAGGCTCTCTGCCCCATCTTGCACCTCATGGTAGACTCCTTCCCAAGTCACATGACGCGTTTCATCGAAAATTTGTGCGAGTTTTAGTTCTTGGCGAAATTAATAAAACAAGTTTCTGACCGGGTATCATACAATTAAATTTTAAAAAGCAAAAACAGTAAGTAAGTAATTTACAAAATACAAGGCAATAATTATTTGTGCAAGTTTCAGCTCTTGACGAAACTAATAAAACAAGTCTCTGACCAGCAGGTCGATCAAGTAACGCATTTTATGTACGTACAGTCAGCATCAAAAGTAGCTACGCAAACGAAGACGTCAAAAGTCTTTATTAAAAGGGAATAAGAGCTTTTGACGTCTTCAATTACGTAGCTACTTTTGATGCTGACTGTACGTTAGGTAAATCTTACTGTCAGTTGTTATATGGAAAAATGACAGTTGCATTGTCCTTACGCGCGTTCGAAACGTTACGTGATCACCCCTACATATTATTTTAAAAATCAAATACAATACTCATAAAACAAAACAGTAATCAGTGAAATTACACGTTTTTTTAAATAAACTAGGGACCAGCTCTTTCTTCTATATTAAATAAAAAAACTCAATACTTAAGTACTTAATTCTTACATGTTTTGCGAACATCAAAATCAAATATCGAAGATTTCTCTCAATATTTTTTTTTTAAGCCTTGGCGATCCAAGAAAACAAATAAAAGGATTCCCTAAAAAACAGCGTAGAAAATTCAAAATACCGAAGTGTCAACCCTAGAGGCCGGATAAACCGGATATAAAGTGTTTATGTAATTACTTGAATGTTCCATGGAATAAGGTCTTTTAAAAAATAGGGTAGATAGAAGAGGTAATAATAAAGCTATCATACAAATATCGCGTCCTACTACAGCGGAACATGGAAGAAAAAAAATAAAAAACAAAATCAATAAAATCATTAATATCTTTGTATCAAATGTACCTAGAGAGGTAGTAATTGCCTCTAAATGTATGTCTTTGAAGGGTTTATCCAACACTTTAAACAACAAATAAGTTTAATTAATAATTTGCAATACATAAATGTTTTTCGTAATACTTAGGTGTCAGAAACAAGATTTTCAAAAATGTATTTCTCAAAAACTACGCATATTAGAAACGCGGGAGTTTTAGTCTCGCATTTGTTATGATCTAAACTACAGTAATTTGTAATAAAACGGGGATGTCACTTTTTCGGCTTCTATAAAACACTGTGGGGCTTGTGCACAAATCACGCGAAGTTTTTTCGGCTACTTTTTGACCCCCCCCCCCCCTGGTGATATTTGGTGAGGTTCTTGGCTACCCCCCCCTCCTCCACATAACCTCACGTATGTTTTTTTTCCTTCGACCTGATTGTATGATTAATAGTATTTTACATACCTAGTAAATCTTGTTTATTTTTCTATCTTAGTAAAATAGACTCGCTATTTTGAAGTGCTAAGTAAAGATTTATGTTTAACGAAGCCGGGAAAAAGTATCTACTTGTGTAGTAGATATTTATATTTATATTAAAATCTGAATAAATATAAAGTTTGTCATGTTTATATGGAATGACAGCTGCCGCCGCCATATTTAACGTTGATCGGTATGTAATCGTAATTAAGCATGAGAGAGAGTCGGCCGCCAACCGCCGCGCGGAGCACACGCCTGCGGATTTCTACAGCTACGGAGGGCGCACGCCTGCGCGCGCGTACGCGCCCGCGTGCGCCCCGCGAATTAGTTACTATCGATTCGTCACGTCGAGCGCCCGCATGCGCTCCGTGATTTTCCATAATAAATAAACCGCGTTGAGTGTCCGTACACGCTCCGCGTCCCCGACATCAAGAACATCCTTCGAGAGAAAAATCCTACAAACCACGAAATCCTGCCAAGAAAACCGTCAAGTTCCTTCGTTAAGAACATGGATACTTCAAACTATATTCCTACTGCAACTGTCGGGGAAGACTGGATCCTCCTACCCGGTAGCCAGCGCCTGCTTGCTCGGAAGATATCCGCCTGCGGGTCCCTCTGGTGCCAACGGGGGGCTCTCCTAGTTGAAACCAATGGAAGCAGCCTTCGTCAAGTTCCTTCGTTAAGAACATGGATTCTACAAAACTACAATCCCCCTGCGACCGATGGAGTAGATAGAGAGAGCTGGGGGGCTCCCCTCGTCGAAACATTGGAAGCAACATTCGTCAAGTTCCTCCGTTAAGAACATGGATTCTACAAAACTACATTCCTACTGCGTCGCCGGAGGAAACTGGATCCTCCTACCCGGTAGCCAGCGCCCGCTTGCCCGGAAGATATCCGCCTGCGGGTCCCTCTGGTGCCAACGGGGGGCTTCTGTGAACTCCGAAGACAGCAGCCATTTCCGTCAAGTTCCTTCGTAAAGAACCCATCAGTGACACAAGTGAAAAGACACTAATACCCATTCTAGTGACAATCAATGATATAGTGATTCAAAATTCGAACCCCTTCACCAAAGGGCAAAGACCTACTCTCCCCTAAGGAGGTAGGCAAAAGTGTTTTAAATTGTGTAAATCCCCAGGGGTCCCATCAGGGACTCTAGGGCGTCATCCCAGTAGTCATTGGAGTTTAGCTCCAGAACTGCTTCCACAAGAAAAAAAAAAAAAAAAAAAAAAAAATCGTAATTAATAGCCACCAAGCTGTAGAAGCGTTCACATCTAGCACTCACACACAGTGGCCTTAAGGCTCCGCACGTTCATGGTCCTCTCTCCCTCTCACTGAGCATACGCGTGAGCGAGATGGAAGTGCTTGTTCGAAAGCGCGGATATCATGTTTTTTCGAAATTTTTCAGATAACGAGAAGAAATTTAAGTAAAAAATAAAATAAAGTTGTTGTGGGCGACAGAATGTAGTATGTGAAAGATAGGGCCTACGAGTCACGAAGAGAAAGGATGTTGTGGGCGACAGAATGTAGTATGTGAAAGATACTGGTCACGAAGAGAAAGGATGTGAAAAGAAAAAGATAGCGCCTGAGTGGCCAACTAGTTATAGAATAAATGAATGAATGGCTGACTAAAGTCTTTGTTATAGTTCCTTCACATAAGGACTCCTAAGAAGCTCCTAAAGCAAAACGGCTCATATAAGAAGCGCGTAATTTATTTAGGACTTAAGTACTATAAGTACAGACGAAAATAATAGCTTAAAGTAAAGATAAAGGTACCAGGTACCTCCAGTAATTATTTCATAAAGATCGATACAGGGAGATCCCCTGATAATCGAGGGAGAGTCAGCCAAATTATTTGTAAAGATAAGGTAAATGCCCTTACGTATGTATAATCATTTTTAATAATTAATGTTAATTAAAGCCACTAGGGGCTGGCAAAGCCTTTTGATGTTACCAAACTTAATAATTTTACGTAAATATCGATTTTCCCAATTTAAACGGGAAAAGCTGGAAAACTAATAGACATTGTAATGTATGTAATGCCTACAAATAGTTATTTTAAAGGAAAATATGTAAAAACCCTTAGGGTTTCCCTGAAAACCAGGAAAACGTAAAAAGTAGTTTTTTAATAGTGAAAGTGGGCGAGATCTTTAAAATTGTATCCCCACCACCTTTGATGTCTTAGGAGTATAAAAGAGACTATAATCGCCAATTATTATTGTGTTCGCTCAGCCCCACCAGTGGGAGCTCCTAGGAAGCAGAGGAAAAGAAGATGTAGGGAAATTGTGATAGGAAGTAGGAATTGTGATAGGGAAAGTAACACAGACCACTTAACCTATAGACGCCACTTCATAAAACTTTGTCTAGTATTTCATTATGCCAAATTGGCGGGGCGCGGGGGGCGACAAGTGCACTGTGATTGGCTGGCTCAAGGGCACGGTGCCGCGCGCCATCTTGGGTAGTGATGGGACACACTCGAAAAATATACTACAGAATATAAGTGTAAATATTTTAATTCGGAACCAACGTCAACATTAAAGCGAATATCATATTTTATTGGTTTTTAAAACGTATTAGTTTCGTGTATATGCGTCTAATAGCGCTGTGCGGTTGTGTTTTTTTGCTAAGTACGTACATTTATAATATTATATAGTAAAATATAGTATATATATTATACCTAGTATAGTATAGTTTGGAATGGAATAAGTCATAAGTCATTTATTAATAATAGTATAAATATTACATGTCATCGTTTGTTTAATAATTGTCATCGTAAATAATATGGAATAGTATGGAATAAGTATGAAATATGGATGGATAAAATGGATGGTTCAAAATTGGCTTTTGTCTACAGCCGCGACTTTTCTATTCTCTTTTACACATCTTCAATGCATAAACAAAAATAAATTCCACTAACTATTAGAGTTTTGTAAAACAATATATATACTTACTAAATAAGTTTTTATCAAAACATTTTTTTGGTACAAGCTTTTATTGCCGACTGAAGTTTTCTGTATCCCGTCATCAACTACTTATTGAGACGATTCTAACGAGCGCAAACTCAACGGGGTTACGTCGGTTAAGTACTGAATTCCTATGGCCACGTTCTGTCTACATCATCAGATCAGCTCGATGGTACTATAATAATGAATCGTCATCCAAACTATACTTATACCCAAAATTTCAGCTCAATCGGTCACTTGAAAGTGGGTCAAATTTAACTTGCAAGATTGAATGTGAAAGTAAATAAAAGTTTGTAAAACAAAATAAAACATTATTTACAAATACAATACACCTCTCATAAATAAATACAGTATTAGTAGTATTTACTTCAATAATACAAGTTTGTTGTATTACACCACTGTTCATATTGTTTTCCGGATATCGGTGACGTAAGTTATTGACCAGTCACATCACTAATTAAGACACTGCAATAGTGCGACAAAGACGGAATACCAAGAAAATGTAAGCGAAAGAAAAAGACAGCCGTTGAAAGACATCAACGCTAAGCAACCTTTACTTTATAAATTTAAATGCTAGGTTATGATTGTTTTTGCGTTGTAAACAGTTAAAAATTGCTTACCTGTGAAATAAAATCCCATCCTTTTGAAGACTTGATGTCTTGCTACAATTTCCACACAGTTTAACCATACAATAAGGCATATTTTGTACACTTTATAGCCAAGAAAGCAGTCGAATATTACATGTTACTTCGTGAACGGTCGACCGCGTACTAAAATAATGTTTGGGGGCGTGGCAGCTGCTTGGTGTTTTTTGAGCTTAAGCTTGGCTCACGCGGGCGCCTTGGTAAGCGGCGTCTATAGGTTAAGTGGTCTGTGGAAAGTAATAACCAGTAGTTTGTGTCTCATATTTTATTATACCGTTGTGGGGTCGGAATTGACTCCCATATTAATTAGTAATTTATTATAATAATTAATCGATAAAAGATAATAATTTCAATTATATATATTTTATATAGTTATACGTGTGTAGGTATAACTCATATTAAGATATATATAATAATGTAATCAAATAAAATAATGTATAATGTAAATCATAAAATTCTAGTAATATTTAATAATCACTCGGACAGAGCGGCCGAGTTTGTTAATAGATATTTCGCGCGGAACCGGTCTGACGGCCGCGCGGCCGGCCGCCGCAGAGGCGATGCATTTTGCCCGGCGCTCGCGCGCCTAGTGATTAATCGATCTCGACGCACGGCGCATGTGCCTCTCTTGTTTACTCCGTTTACTTTTTCGCATACGTATTCATAATACCTAGTGCTTATGACTTTCTTTCCGCTTTCGCTTATACTCCTTCTAAATTGACTGCTTGTGTATTGTGCTAACTGTTTCTTCTGTGTGCTGTTATGAACAATAAATAGTGTGTGCTTTTGGACATTGGATTGCTTATTTACGCCCGCATCCACATACGACTAATGGCCACTACGGACATCACTAAGGCAAGCATAAACACTGCACTATACCTACATTGGTGACCCCGACGTTTGACCATTTATTTTCGCCAAGTATTATTTTATCGTCACCCCCCACCCCGTCCTTCAACAGTGCAGCTCAGTCTGCGGGATTAGTGCTCCCCTAGAGCACCTGCGCTATCAAAGCGCGTTACGGCCGTTTAAAACACGCTGAGCGGTTCACCCGCCGCGGTTGAAAAGCGCGGTTCGCCCGCCGCGGTTTTTAAACGCTCCTTGTTAGGTGACTGTGTGTAGGGGTCGCGAAGGTCGAACCTAGGCCTGTCGCATATCAACCCTGTCGACGCCACGCGTCGTCCACAGTTGTTGTTCATTACTTTATGACGAAGATTATAAAATTTCAAATTTTCAGATAAAAAATGGAGCAGTAAAATGGTTATAAGTGAAATAATAGGGTTCATTTTAGATTTTTTTTCTCTACTTGCTTTTGTTAAAATGGATTTCTACGAAAACTGTGTTACTTCTCATATCTTGCAGATTATGTATGATAAAGTTTTTCCGACTCAAAAATTGTTACGTCATGATGTATAAAATGGTTACTAAATAACTCATTTTTACGAAAATTTTAAAGGCAAATTAGGCGGCTAGGGCGGCCATATATTAATAAATAAATAAATAATAAATATTACGGGACAATCGTACACAAATCAACCTAGGCCCACGGTAAGCTCAGTAAGGTTTGTGTTGTGGGTACTAGGCTGATATATATAATAGATACATACATATATATACTTATATGCATATAAAACATCCATAACTCAGGAACAAATATTCGTGATAAAAACACAAATAAATGCCCTGACCGGGATTCGAACCCGGGGCCTCCAGCTTCGTAGGCAGAGTCACTACCCACTGGGCTACGGAGGCCGTTAAATATTAGGGGCGGCCAATCGACAAATACATCTATGATGGGAGCTGAGAAAAGGGTGGGTGGTACTACACGGCCTATGGCGGCCAAGACTGCAAATCCGCCACTGCTCACACAGTTTTAGACACATCCTACAATTCCTGATACTAATAGGGAACATTACTGCAATGTTCTGCCGCCAGAGGCAGCACAGTAAACCAGTATAGGAATATAGGGATTCACACACACATGCACAATTGATTGTCAAATGAGTGACACGGATGCTTGCATAGACAATACCGCAAGTGGGAACGAGATACAATGTCAACGCTGCTAGTGTCGCCACCTACGAAGTTTTGCGTGATGTTCCCTATTGAACGAGCGCGCAAACCGAACGAAATTCTTAGTTTCAGCTTAGGCCATAATGCTTGCGTATGTCCGGATGTCCAGATATCGCGCTGTTCTCTTCTACTGGTTGCATATCGCAACCGATTCTCGTGAAATTTTGTGAGCAGGTTCGATATTTATATTGATTTTGAATGTCGATTCAGTTTTTTGAAGTTAAAAAGAAATAAAAAGTCAGGCTCTCGTGTTCACATAGCCACTAGTAATAAGACATAAGACATTTATTCAGTAGAATCGTGTACACATATATTTATAAGTACCAGTCCCTGCACAAGACTTTGCCTGTATCGCAGGAGACCGCATATTACCTTTTACATTGCATGGATTCAAAATATTACAATCAATTGGACAATATATTATAAATATCAAATAAGGAATACAATGTGTGTGTTTGTATAGTTGTGTGTACGTGTGTGTGTTTTATTTGATAATTTCCAGAATCTTCTCTATTTCCTCATAAGAAAGTGTTATTGAGCCATGATTGTACCTTAAGTTTTACTTATCTCGTCGAGTAGTTTAATACTGGGTTATTTCTTTGTTGATAAGTTTTAATGATCAGTTTTGTTATCTAGTATGTTGTGAAACAATAATTAGCTATTCTATTCTACCTATTTGCTAAGATATATGCTGAAGGCCAATTATTTTCTATGGATTAACTAACGCTGTGTACTTTACAAAATTTGCCATTAAGTGGTCGTGCGGTGCGTAAATGGCCGCGGCCATTTCGACCGCGACGGTTAATTTGTGAAATTATTTAATTTGTTACTGCGACGCAGTTAGAATATTAATTGTTTTGTTTCATTTAATGGTCCAAATACATTTATGAATCGTAAGTAAGTAGATTTACTTGTCATAACCATGTGCAAAAGTTAACGCTACTAATGTTCAACTCTCGTCTTGAATATAATTTTTCGTATATAGTAACTTTGATATAACTTCCGTTAAGGTAGGGCAACACTGGGAGTGAACCACTTCCCGTGGCCATTATGACTGCTACATGTTTCGAGTGTGAAGGCGTACACGCTGCTCCGAATTTATTGTGATTATAACATATATAAAGATCCCGCGTTCTATTTCACAAACAAAAGTGCACGTCACATGAAGAGAGTTCGGGCTGTGTCTTTGAGGTATCTTTAGGCGAAAACGGTGGTAAGTCAGTGCTGCGCGCCCGTTGAGTAGCTGCGAGTGCCTTCAAGGACCAGGAAGCCCGAAGGAGGCTCCACGACCTGGACCAAGGTATGTGACTGTGCACTCCCTCTTCCGTAGCGTTTGTCGAAATTTAAATGTTATATTGTCGTTTTTATCGTATTATTCGGATTCCATGATTCCAGCTTTTTACAGTACGAACTTCATTATCGAGTTTAAAAACAACTAATACCTACTTAATTTTTCTTGTTTTATACACGGACTGATATTGACAGGACAGCGATTACTTATATGAATAAATATTACAATATTTAACTGCCGGGAAATCCTTTACTTTTTTTTTTTAATTTATTTCTTACTTAACAAAAATAACGATAAACTTAATCTAAATCTTCGCCAAACTGCATAACAGTTTGTTGGCGAATATGCACTCTTTATAATTATGTTTTGGTATCTATATTAAATATTTTAAAAATAAATATTTGCGGACAATAAATAAATATTTGCGGACAATCTTACACAAATCAACCTAGTCCCAAACTAAGCAAAGCTTGTACTATGGGTACTTGACGACGATATATATACTTATGTGTAGGTACAATCTTATCTACATATGATTTTATTTTTTATGCTTATTATTAGTGGTAACAAGGAATAGCAAGTGATGTAAACATGTAAACAAGTCTTTCATCATAATTACCTACGGAGCCTCAGCCTTTCCTACCCTCAATGACAAAAAACTTGTTTACATTTCCACTCACTTCGATTGGATCTCCTTATGACTATGTTATTTTTATTTTATATTCCTAATTGAAGTAACTATCTAACTACCTATGCACATGGTTGTGTCAAGTGACGTTAATTATTTGAGAGTTACCCTGGTAGCAACCGCCTTATAGAGTTAAAAAAAATTAGCTACTGTGTGTGTGTGCGTTATTTAA
This sequence comes from Epinotia brunnichana, assembly GCA_963854355.1. Lineage (NCBI taxonomy): Eukaryota > Metazoa > Arthropoda > Insecta > Lepidoptera > Tortricidae > Epinotia > Epinotia brunnichana. The sequence continues at coordinate 16,732,672 of OY977952.1, forward strand.
ATGGTTATGTAACGACTAAATGAATATTCCTGGTACCTAGTGGTACGTTTCGCTTAAAGTTGTATTAACAGGATGGCGCAGGACAAGAGAGATTTGGTAACAGTATAAAATACGATTATGTATTAATGTATTTCCAACAAAAATCGACGGTGGCGCCATCCGTACCTGTGCATGCAAGGAATTTCAGGATATCTAGTTTGACGCACATTGACGAGCCATTGAGAGGCTGCGGACGGGTAGATCTTTGCGAGGCACTTGTAACCCAATATTTTTCAACTTTCTTTTTAGGGTTCCGTCCCCAAAGGGTAAAACGGAACCCTATTACTAAGACTCCGCTGTCCGTCCGTCTGTCTGTCTGTCCGTCTGTCACCGGGTTCTCATGAATCGTGATAGTTAGACACTTGAAATTTTCACAGATGATGTATTTCTGTTGCCGCTAGAACAACAAATACTAAAAAAACAGAATAAAATAAATAATTAAGGAGGCTCCTATACAACAAATGTGTTTTATGCAGTTTTTAAAGAAAATGGTACGGAACCCTTCGTGCGCGTGTCCGACTCGCACTTTGCCGGTTTTTATTCTTACGCTAGAGTGCGCAAGGCCCCTACAACAGTGAGGCCTCGGGTGGTTATCCTGCTCAACACTTCAGGTCGAGTATGGCTTCCTTTGCGCCTTGTCATTACAAGGACTTGTTGTGTGGCAACACTATCATCGTCGCCTTCTATTGGGTTTTTGGCCAAATGCTGTGACCAGCAGAGAGCACTAACAACGCTGACGTCTTTTTTAACGGAGAGACCTATTCAAATCTAGTATATGTTCTGTTTACTTTCATTGCCATTTATGAATCATTCACATAATCATTTATTAATTATCAACTTTTTAGCCGACAGAAATTAAGTATTTTTGCAATAACTTCTTTAATACGGTTCTACGAGTATTATAAATAGTGATGTGCAAATTGCAGAAAGTTTCCAAAAAGAAAAGTTCTCGGAAATTTCCAGAAAGTTTCACAAGGAATTAAGGAAATTTACGTACCTGAGAAGCTTTAAACTGTAACTCTTATACACAGATTCACAATGTATAAGAGTTACAGTTGTATGCTTCTCAGGTACGGAATTTCCATGTTGGAAATGGAAAGTTTCAATTCCCATACAAAAATAAGACAAATTGCCAAAATTTTCCTATGTTAAATTGCAGAAAAATTCGCAATATAGAAAACTTTTCGTTGGCACATCAGTAATTATAAATAACGAAGTGATTAGACGAACTACTCCGACCATTATTAAACACTATGCGCCTACCAATTAAGCATAGCATTTGCATTCGAATGCAGTATTGCTCCGAGCACTGCGGCACTAGAATCGCTTAATCAATTATTAAAATCGTGTTAGTATTACGAATAAATTAATTTCAATCGGAATACTGATTCACTATTTAATAATTTTAACGCCACGATTTAGAGACGTGAACGGTTGACAACGAACCTGGGTACATTTGCTTTAGTAGGTAATAATATGCTTGTTGCGTGGTGTTAAAATTTATAACGTCGTGTTGCTAAATGGATAGTAAACCATCAAATGATTGTAATAAAGTATAAATTACAAAATATAATTAATGTCTTAAAAATATATTAACCTTGAAAGTTTAGAAATAAAAGTATTTTATTTATTGTCCAAGAGTAAATTTAAAGGTACCAATAGAATCCTTACGCTTTTATAGAAACAAATTTGTACAACAACTATGGACCTAATCGCAGTATTTCGCGACCGAAACAGCAATTTACTTCATTTTCCATGCAACGGTTAGTATACAAATTGCACGGTGTGACGTCATACTTTAAAGACAATCAGTATGAAGCGTTTCGGCTGCTGTCAGCGAGGTCAGTCTTTAACTCGATTTTTTGGGTATTAATGTCCTTTAAATGTAGTTGCTTCCATACAAACATTTGTTCATCTACAAAAAAACTGGTAAGAATGGCATCGTAAACTAATTTAAGGTCACAAGCCCATTAACCAATGCAATGGAAATGTGAGATAGACTTCTTCTTCAGCCCAATGTGATGTGATGATACTTTTGTCGTGCCTACCTAGTTAACGTTTAGTGTTTTAAGAATCTCGTGAAATTTTGCGAACATGTTCTATAATTACATTTAAGTAGGTATAGATTTTGTAAATAAGAGTGAAATTTGCAATCCGGGAGTTTAGTTTTCAGTTTAGGTCTTAATTTCTAGAAATATACTACTACTACTCCGGGTTTTCGCTAACGACGCTTCCATGTACTAAACCGAAAACGACTATGAGTATAAATTGTATGTTTATGTTTCACATACCTACTATGCAATATTTCAGGAATATTGTTTTCTATGTAATATTGTTTTCTATGTAATCATGTGTCATACGCGTGATATTATGCTGATGTGAAAGCTAGTTTCATATTCAAAGAGCATTTGTAGCTAATTAATTAGGGTATTCAAATTGAGCGTTATTAGGATACCTTAGATAATTTTCCATTTAAAATTGTACGAGTGGATAAATAGCACAGGTAAAAAAATTACAAAATTATACTATATAGGTTCAAAGTGGTTTTATCTGCTATTTGCACCTCCTTTTAAATATATGGAAACGGTTGTTACTGAATTAAGTGAAACGACTTGAAAAAATTATCGGTACGGGGACAGTCGATCATCATCATCATCCAACGACATCACGTCCACTGCTGTAAATATGCCTGCCCCAAGGAGTGCCACAATGACCGGCCCAGCGCCACCCGCATTCAGCGGACTCCCGCGACGTTTACCAGGTCATCGGTACTACCTTTCTGATCCAACGGCCATCGGTAGGTACTACGTGCAATTTGCCCCGCCCACAACTACCTAAGTTTAGCGATTCAGCGGGCTACATCGGTTACCTAGGTTCTGTTGGTGGACAGTCGATAGCCGTAGGTCAAAGATTATTGAGAAGTCAAGATAGCTAACTCTTTGGAAACGTCGTAGTAGTTCAGAAAGCATTCCAAGATGGCGCTACTAGGCTCTCAATTAAAAAAGTAGGGTAGAATTCGTCAAAATGTTGCATTCTGGTGTCCTAAATCATCACATTAACAAATTTCATGGCATAAAATACACCATTGTCAAAACATAACACGAAAATAGCAAAATAATACTAAGCAATTTTAAATCGGTGACTAGATCCATTGATCGCACGTTTTTCTGCACGGGTATTACATTCCGCTAGATGGCGCATATTTAAAAATCGTGCATAACTAAATAAACGTAAAAATGGTTAAACAATCAGAGATTCTGATTTAAAATCAGTTATTTAAAGCATTTACTTAGATCTACTTTAACACTATTTTATTGTTTTTTTTTATTGTAGGTTTAATGTTATTATTCCATGGAAATCTAAAACGAACCCTAACCAATAGTATTTGCCCTAAACCTATTATATAATCTGTGCCTAAACAAACATGGTTATTCTGACTAGAGTTGAGTAATTTTTCAAATGAATTCAGTCGTATGCTACAAAAAACCATTACGTCCAAAAAGCGTAAGTACCCCTTTGCTAAAATATTACGGCGCACAAAGTACAATATTTATAAATACCTACTTGCCACACACTGTTTAATCCGCTAGACACTTATTTTAATCTATACTCTGGACGCTTAGGTATTTAAAAGATTGTAAACAAACCATTAAAATTTTATTTTTTATTTATTATATTTATTAACCAAAGATATAAAAAACTTATTCTAAAACATGTCCCTGCAAAACTGTTTGAACAGTTTGCCTGCAGGTAAGTCTCTTTTATGCTTAATATACATAGCATAATAATAACATCGTTTTTAATCCTATTTTATACTTAAATGCTAACTTATTAATCTTGTTATAAATATGAGTGTGATATGATAACGCTTGCTTGCAAAATAAGCAAGCAAGCAGTTACTTAAGTGTAGGTATGCAGTAGGTGTGTAATGGTAATTTATAGGCAAACGTTTGGTTTCTATCAAATTTTTTAAATAATAAAGCAAACTAATTTGTTCCGATTCATTCTAAAAACATGTAATTACGCTTAATTTTACCGAAAATACATACATTTGTGATAAAAAGTTATTTTTATCATATTAAATTAATATTTAGTTTTCCCTCAGTAACTTCTCCCAAAAAAATACCCAATTTTGCAGACGTAAGACTCAGGATGTAATACGACTAGATTAGAAAGTACAGTTTTTAGTGTAGCGACACCTACGTTACACGATTTTCAACTTTGTCGGTTTTGTATCCGCCATTGCTTGTATTCATCTGATGCGCGTGCGATATTTGTGGTATTTTGGGTCTTTCATTTATTGTTATTCGCTGTTTTCTGTTATTTTTTGTTGAAGCTTTTTATTGTGCGTTAAGTTTTTGTTGGACTCGTTTGTTTTGTTACGGAATTGCGTACACATGGATAATTCCGAGCCGGGGAGTAGCAGCTAGCAGGGCTAGTTCCCTGCTTACATTTCCTTCTCCGAAGAAGAAACGGCCGAAAGCAGGACACCTTAAGTCTTCTGAAAAGAATGTCCTTATAAACGTGTTTAAATACGTAGAAAAATCGTGGCCGAAGGATAAATATCCATACAAAACAGATATAGTTCAGAAAACGGCAGAAATTATGTTTTGAGTCCTACGGTGTACAGTGTTCTTAAAGAATACAAAACCCACGGCCGTGTTCAATCTCCAACACCACCTGCGACTAAACCAAGCATAGTCAATGACCTTGATGACTAAGCAAGATGCTCGAAGCTGTAAACAATGATGATACTCTACCAAACTTGTCAAGAACCACATTTTGAAAACTTTCAAGCTGAAAGAGTTAAAACAATTATTACCCGAGGCACTAAAAAATGTGACAGCAGAACATTTGAAGAACTGTGAAGATCATGTAATAAAAGAAGAAGAAAAAATTAGAGAGTTAGAAAACCACATTGACAACCTCACTGACAAAATTATAAATGTGGGGATTCATCATCGTCATCATCAACATCAAGTGATTCCGAATAAAATATTAGAACAGTTCTGGTGTTTATTTAATACATACGAGTAAATAGTTCTACTATATATACTCTATATAGTGACATTCAAGGCCATGGTTTCAGTTTTCAGTAGACGGTCCCTTACACCCCATAATCCCCGTATGCATCGCACTGCACAACTACGCACAGGCCTCCTCTCAAGCACAAGAGGTATTGAATTGAGCTTTCGTCTGCACGCTGGCCTAAAGCGGGTTGGAGACTTCACAATCTTAGATTTCAGGTTTACTACCTCTGGAACTGTAATTTTTGACAGCTGCCGATTGTTTACAATATTTTAAATGCCTAAACATCCAGACTATAGCATCAGTAAGATTTTAAATGATTTTAAACTAACCCGCAACCTTATTCCAAAGTACTAAATTCTAAAACTACAAAATATCAACAAACAATTTATTTTAACATGTATTCCAGATAAAATGTTTTCACGTACCTAGTCTTGTTCATAGTTTAATATAATTTGTACAGTTTTATATTATAACATTGATAAAAATATTAAAAAAAACGCTATGATGAAACATTGAATTTCTGCTCCCATACAAATTTCATCTGACTTTTGTGTAACACACAGTATTTAAAAAATCATAACTTTGATTTAAACAGCCCTGGCCAAGAATTAGCTTGTGGTCGGTTTAACACAATGTTAAACATCAAGGGAATTATTTTTCAGGTCTCTAGAACAAATATTTTATATTACTATTTTATATCAAAAAAAAAAAATTATATCAATCGGGAAAGGATTTCGTTCCTTTGTGTTACGTCAGAGCTGTGTAACGCTACATTTTGCGTTCTATTGCAGATAAGACTACATCCGTACCATTTTTATATCGGGCAATAATAAGTCTACAACCAACAGAAGCGCATGTGTCGATAGCCATATTCACATATAAACATAATGGCAATTTTTTAAATGATATTATATGACTTTTATATTATTCGAGAAATATATGATAAAAATTTGATAATAGTTTTTATGGTAATCGTTTAATATCTGTTTTGGACGTATAATGCATATGATTTTATACAAAAGAGTGTTTAATGACGATTTATCCACTACACTTTAAATTATTGAAACAGTTAAAATGTACAGTCAATAAATTTTTAATACAAAACTTCGATACGATCACGTCTTTAGGCTTCCATTCCGTTACTGTTGAAGATCCCTTTATACGTAACAACAAATATTGTAACGAAATGGACGTAACGGAACCAATACTTTGTAGATTAAAACACGTGTTTCATATACTGTTTTACTGAAATCATGTTCAATGATTGACACATTAAGATAATTGAGTCGGATTAGCAGAAAAATTATAGGGACCTTCGTAATCTTGTAACGGAACCCGGAATCTATTTTTTGGGACCACCACTCGACGCACCGTTCGCGCGCGATTTCTAACCACTACTGACAGTTTGTAAACAAAACGAATGATGTTACGTAATGATAAAAATATAAAAAATCACAATGCGAGATGAAAATAAACACCTAATTTGGTAATAAAAATACCTCGTTCCCACAAAATCATCGTAACGGTATGTGGACATGTCCACTTTTCCAAAATCACTGGACAAGATTCATTTTAGTTTATTATGTAAAAAATACTTTAGCGAGATGAATATAAGGTTGATTTAAGAAAATTCATGTTTTCCACTTTTAGTAACAAGTATTTCCAGGCACAATATACAAGTCCTAATACTTCGAATCGATACTTGACGTTGGCAGAAAAACCAAGAAAATGTGGTAAATTTAATGCTAAATGATAGGTTTTTTGGGTTTATTTACAATTTAGATATATTATTGAAATAAATCGCTACAAGTACAATTTTTCAACTTGTTTCGTATTTGTAGGGTGTCAAAGGCACTGGACAAGCCAAAAACATCAAGGGACAAGAAAAAAAATGCCCTTATAGTATTCAAGGTCGTTTAGAATAATTAAACAGATGTTCCTGAAAAAAATACAGGTTTGCTTCATTTAGGGACCTACAATATTCAGAACACGCGCGCTCATAACGCGGCAGACGGTGCTGATGGGTGGTGTAAAGGGGAGCAAACAGCGGGCTTATACTTACAACTAGTATTTGCCTGCGGCGCGGCGCGCGAGCGCGCCGCGGTACCTATTTGTACTTTTGACTTGTTTATTCAAAATCTGCCTGTATTTTTTTGGTTTTTGTATATCCAAGGAAAAGGAAAGTGAAATTCCGCTATGGGAAGGGAAAAGCGGAGGGTATTTTTTGTCAGAGAGATCGCGCACTCAGTCTTGCTTGTGACGGGAAGGTGCGGGGGGTGTGTGTCCGCGTGGGCTCGCCCTTCGGGCCTTCGGCCCTCGGGCTCGCGTAGAGAGCGAGCTCTACAGGGCCGCTTCGGGCCTTCGGCCCTACGCGGAGCTCGGCCTTCGGCCTTCGCGTACCTGGAAGCTCACCTTCGGGCCTTCGGCCCTCAGGTTCGCTTAAAGACACTTGGGGGGCGTAGGGTTTCCGCAAGCGCGCTCTGAAGGGACGCTTCGGGCCTTCGGCCCTACGCGGAGCTCGGCCTTCGGCCTTCGCCTACCACAAAGCTCACCTTCGGGCCTTCGGCCCTCAGGTTCGCTTTTAAGACACTCGGGGGTTAGTGAGTGGTAGCACAACCTTAAACTCCCGCAGCTCGGCCTACGGCCTTCGCGGCGCTCGGCCTTCGGCCTTCGCCTACCGGGAAGCTCACCTTCGGGCCTTCGGCCCTCAGGTTCGCTTTTAAGACACTCGGGGGTAGGAAGTGTCCGCGTAGGCTCGCCCTTCGGGCCTCCGGCCCTCGGGCTCGCGTAGTAAGCGCACTCTGAAGGGACGCTTCGGGCCTTCGGCCCTACGCGGAGCTCGGCCTTCGGCCTTCGCCTACCACGAAGCTCACCTTCGGGCCTTCGGCCCTCAGGTTCGCTTTTAAGACACTCGGGGGTTAGTGATTGGTAGCACAACCTTAAACTCCCGCAGCTCGGCCTACGGCCTTCGCGGCGCTCGGCCTTCGGCCTTCGCCTACCGGGAAGCTCACCTTCGGGCCTTCGGCCCTCAGGTTCGCTTTTAAGACACTCGGGGGTTAGTGATTGGTAGCACAACCTTAAACTCCCGCAGCTCGGCCTACGGCCTCGCAGGACGCTTCGGGCCTTCGGCCCTACGCGGAGCTCGGCCTTTGGCCTTCGCGGCGCTCGGCCTTCGGCCTTCGCCTACCGGGAAGCTCACCTTCGGGCCTTCGGCCCTCAGGTTCGCTTTTAAGACACTCGGGGGTAGTAAGTGTCCGCGTAGGCTCGCCCTTCGGGCCTCCGGCCCTCGGGCTCGCGTAGTAAGCGCGCTCTGAAGGGACGCTTCGGGCCTTCGGCCCTACGCGGAGCTCGGCCTTCGGCCTTCGCCTACCACGAAGCTCACCTTCGGGCCTTCGGCCCTCAGGTTCGCTTTTAAGACACTCGGGGGTTAGTGATTGGTAGCACAACCTTAAACTCCCGCAGCTCGGCCTACGGCCTCGCAGGACGCTTCGGGCCTTCGGCCCTACGCGGAGCTCGGCCTTCGGCCCTACGCGGAGCTCGGCCTTCGGCCTTCGCCTACCACGAAGCTCACCTTCGGGCCTTCGGCCCTCAGGTTCGCTTTTAAGACACTCGGGGGTTAGTGATTGGTAGCACAACCTTAAACTCCCGCAGCTCGGCCTACGGCCTCGCAGGACGCTTCGGGCCTTCGGCCCTACGCGGAGCTCGGCCTTTGGCCTTCGCCTACCGGGAAGCTCACCTTCGGGCCTTCGGCCCTCAGGTTCGCTTTTAAGACACTCGGGGGTTAGTGATTGGTAGCACAACCTTAAACTCCCGCAGCTCGGCCTACGGCCTCGCAGGACGCTTCGGGCCTTCGGCCCTACGCGGAGCTCGGCCTTTGGCCTTCGCGGCGCTCGGCCTTCGGCCTTCGCCTACCGGGAAGCTCACCTTCGGGCCTTCGGCCCTCAGGTTCGCTTTTAAGACACTCGGGGGTTAGTGAGTGGTAGCACAACCTTAAACTCCCGCAGCTCGGCCTACGGCCTTCGCGGCGCTCGGCCTTCGGCCTTCGCCTACCGGGAAGCTCACCTTCGGGCCTTCGGCCCTCAGGTTCACTTTTAAGACACTCGGGGGTAGGAAGTGTCCGCGTAGGCTCGCCCTTCGGGCCTCCGGCCCTCGGGCTCGCGTAGTAAGCGCACTCTGAAGGGACGCTTCGGGCCTTCGGCCCTACGCGGAGCTCGGCCTTCGGCCTTCGCCTACCACGAAGCTCACCTTCGGGCCTTCGGCCCTCAGGTTCGCTTTTAAGACACTCGGGGGTTAGTGATTGGTAGCACAACCTTAAACTCCCGCAGCTCGGCCTACGGCCTTCGCGGCGCTCGGCCTTCGGCCTTCGCCTACCGGGAAGCTCACCTTCGGGCCTTCGGCCCTCAGGTTCGCTTTTAAGACACTCGGGGGTTAGTGATTGGTAGCACAACCTTAAACTCCCGCAGCTCGGCCTACGGCCTCGCACGCTTCGGGCCTTCGGCCCTACGCGGAGCTCGGCCTTTGGCCTTTGCGTCGCTCGGCCTTCGGCCTTCGCCTACCCTGAAGCTCACCTTCGGGCCTTCGGCCCTCAGGTTCGCTTGTAAGACACTCGGGGGCATAGTAGCATAGTCCTATACTCCCGCAGCTCGGCCTACGGCCTCGCTGGACGCTTCGGGCCTTCGGCCCTACGCGGAGCTCGGCCTTCGGCCTTCGCGTACCTCGAAGCTCACCTTCGGGCCTTCGGCCCTCAGGTTCGCTTGAAAGACACTTGGGCGCTGTAAATAGTAGCAAAACCTTAAGCTCCCGCAGCTCGGCCTACGGCCTCGCAAATTTGTTTTGCCCATGCCGTCCGCCATTTTGGATTTTTTCCATTTTTTTTTCTTTTTACAACTCTTGGGCCCCTCAAGTCCTTGCATGCCAAATCTCGGCGCGCTGCGACCAATTTGAAATTTCAAAAAAAAAAAAGTTTTTTTTTTCGGCCAAAAAAAAATGCGGTTGTACTCCCTTTGGGAACCTTTATGACATTTGGTCGAAACCGCTATTCAAAAGTCGAGCGGTTTGGCCGGAAAAAAAAATCGAAAAAATTCCCCATACAAAATTTTTTTTAGAGCTAAAAAAAAAAAAAAATATTTTCAGAATCTAGAGCCATATAGAATTCCGCTAGCTAAATTTCAGCGCTCTAGGAGCATTTTGAAAAAAAATTAAAAAAAAACTTCGTTTTTTTTTAATTTTTTTTCCGCCAGCAAAAACTGCACGCAGTTCTTTATGACATTTGGTCAAGCACCCCTAACCTAGCTGTAACCGTTGAGCCAGGCTGTATAGCAACTTTTTTCCAGGAGCCAAATCTTCAAATGTCAGATTTTTCTGGGGGTCACATTGATGACAGTAACACTTTTTCCATACAAGTCAAAGCTCCAGTTACACTCCTTCATGGAGAACAACCATATGAATGAGAAATGAGTCGTGCTGGAGCTTTATAGTATATTAATAACTAGTATTTGCCTGCGGCGCGGCGCGCGAGCGCGCCGCGGAACCGTGGTGGAGTTTCGACTTATATTATTCAAAATCTGCCTGTATTATTTTGGTTTTAGTATATCCAAGGAAAAGGAAAGTGAAATTCCGCTATGGGAAGGGAAAAGCGGAGGGTATTTTTGTAAGGCAGAGAGAACTTGCACTCTATCTTGCTTGTGACGGGAAGGTGCGGGGGGTGTGTGTCCGCGTGGGCTCGCCCTTCGGGCCTTCGGCCCTCGGGCTCGCGTAGAGAGCGAGCTCTGAAGGGACGCTTCGGGCCTTCGGCCCTACGCGGAGCTCGGCCTTCGGCCTTCGCGTACCTGGAAGCTCACCTTCGGGCCTTCGGCCCTCAGGTTCGCTTAAAGACACTTGGGGGGCGTAGGGTTTCCGCAAGCGCGCTCTGAAGGGACGCTTCGGGCCTTCGGCCCTACGCGGAGCTCGGCCTTCGGCCTTCGCCTGCCACGAAGCTCACCTTCGGGCCTTCGGCCCTCAGGTTCGCTTTTGACACACTCGGGGGTTAGTGAGTGGTAGCACAACCTTAAACTCCCGCAGCTCGGCCTACGGCCTCGCAGGACGCTTCGGGCCTTCGGCCCTACGCGGAGCTCGGCCTTCGGCCTTCGCGTCGCTCGGCCTCCGGCCTTCGCCTACCGCGAAGCTCACCTTCGGGCCTTCGGCCCTCAGGTTCGCTTTTAAGACACTCGGGGGTAGTAAGTGTCTGCGTTGGCTCGCCCTTCGGGCCTTCGGCCCTCGGGCTCGCGTATTAAGCGCGCTCTGAAGGGACGCTTCGGGCCTTCGGCCCTACGCGGAGCTCGGCCTTCGGCCTTCGCCTACCACGAAGCTCACCTTCGGGCCTTCGGCCCTCAGGTTCGCTTTTAACACACTCGGGGGTTAGTGAGTGGTAGCGTAACCTTAAACTCCCGCAGCTCGGCCTACGGCCTCGCACGCTTCGGGCCTTCGGCCCTACGCGGAGCTCGGCCTTTGGCCTTCGCGTCGCTCGGCCTTCGGCCTTCGCCTACCCCGAAGCTCACCTTCGGGCCTTCGGCCCTCAGGTTCGCTTGTAAGACACTCGGGGGCATAGTAGCATAGTCCTATACTCCCGCAGCTCGGCCTACGGCCTCGCTGGACGCTTCGGGCCTTCGGCCCTACGCGGAGCTCGGCCTTCGGCCTTCGCGTGCCTCGAAGCTCACCTTCGGGCCTTCGGCCCTCAGGTTCGCTTGAAAGACACTTAGGCGCTGTAAATAGTAGCAAAACCTTAAACTCCCGCAGCTCGGCCTACGGCCTCGCAAATTTGTTTTGCCCATGCCGTCCGCCATTTTGGATTTTTTCCAAATTTTTTTTCTTTTTACAACTCTTGGGCCCCTCAAGTCCCCGCATGCCAAATCTCGGCGCGCTGTGACCAATTTGAAATTTCAAAAAAAAAAAACTTTTTTTTTTCGGCCAAAAAAAAATGCGATTGTACTCCTCTTGGGAACCTTTATGACATTTGGTCGGGTCCCCTATTCAAAAGTCGAGCGGTTTGGCCGGAAAAAAAAATCGAAAAAATTCCCCATACAAAATTTTTTTTAAAGCTAGAAACTTTTTTTTTTGGTTTTCAGAATCTAGAGCCATATAGGATCCCGCTAGCCAAATTTCAAAGCTCTAGGACCATTTTGAAAAAAAATTAAAAAAAAACTTCGTTTTTTTTTTATTTTTTTTCCGTCATCAAAAACTGCACGCAGTTCCCTATAACATTTGGCCGAGCACCCCTAACCTAGCTGTTAACGTTTAGCCAGGCTGAAGTGCAACTTTTTTCCTGGAGCCAAATCTCCAAATGTCAGATTTTTCTGGGGGTCACATTGATGACAGTTACACTTTTGCCATACAAGTCAAAGCTCCATTTACACTCCTTCATGGAGAACAACCATATGAATGAGAAATGAGTCGTGCTGGAGCTTTATAGTATATTAACTAGTTTTTTGCCTGCGGCGCGGCGCGCGAGCGCGCCGCGGTACCGAGGTTTACTTTTGACTTGTTTATTCAAAATCTGCCTGTATTTTTTTGGTTTTTGTATATCCAAGGAAAAGGAAAGTGAAATTCCGCTATGGGAAGGGAAAAGCGGAGGGTATTTTTTGTCAGAGAGATCGCGCACTCAGTCTTGCTTGTGACGGGAAGGTGCGGGGGGTGTGTGTCCGCGTGGGCTCGCCCTTCGGGCCTTCGGCCCTCGGGCTCGCGTAGAGAGCGAGCTCTACAGGGCCGCTTCGGGCCTTCGGCCCTACGCGGAGCTCGGCCTTCGGCCTTCGCGTACCTGGAAGCTCACCTTCGGGCCTTCGGCCCTCAGGTTCGCTTAAAGACACTTGGGGGGCGTAGGGTTTCCGCAAGCGCGCTCTGAAGGGACGCTTCGGGCCTTCGGCCCTACGCGGAGCTCGGCCTTCGGCCTTCGCCTACCACAAAGCTCACCTTCGGGCCTTCGGCCCTCAGGTTCGCTTTTAAGACACTCGGGGGTTAGTGAGTGGTAGCACAACCTTAAACTCCCGCAGCTCGGCCTACGGCCTTCGCGGCGCTCGGCCTTCGGCCTTCGCCTACCGGGAAGCTCACCTTCGGGCCTTCGGCCCTCAGGTTCGCTTTTAAGACACTCGGGGGTAGGAAGTGTCCGCGTAGGCTCGCCCTTCGGGCCTCCGGCCCTCGGGCTCGCGTAGTAAGCGCACTCTGAAGGGACGCTTCGGGCCTTCGGCCCTACGCGGAGCTCGGCCTTCGGCCTTCGCCTACCACGAAGCTCACCTTCGGGCCTTCGGCCCTCAGGTTCGCTTTTAAGACACTCGGGGGTTAGTGATTGGTAGCACAACCTTAAACTCCCGCAGCTCGGCCTACGGCCTTCGCGGCGCTCGGCCTTCGGCCTTCGCCTACCGGGAAGCTCACCTTCGGGCCTTCGGCCCTCAGGTTCGCTTTTAAGACACTCGGGGGTTAGTGATTGGTAGCACAACCTTAAACTCCCGCAGCTCGGCCTACGGCCTCGCAGGACGCTTCGGGCCTTCGGCCCTACGCGGAGCTCGGCCTTTGGCCTTCGCGGCGCTCGGCCTTCGGCCTTCGCCTACCGGGAAGCTCACCTTCGGGCCTTCGGCCCTCAGGTTCGCTTTTAAGACACTCGGGGGTAGTAAGTGTCCGCGTAGGCTCGCCCTTCGGGCCTCCGGCCCTCGGGCTCGCGTAGTAAGCGCGCTCTGAAGGGACGCTTCGGGCCTTCGGCCCTACGCGGAGCTCGGCCTTCGGCCTTCGCCTACCACGAAGCTCACCTTCGGGCCTTCGGCCCTCAGGTTCGCTTTTAAGACACTCGGGGGTTAGTGATTGGTAGCACAACCTTAAACTCCCGCAGCTCGGCCTACGGCCTCGCAGGACGCTTCGGGCCTTCGGCCCTACGCGGAGCTCGGCCTTCGGCCCTACGCGGAGCTCGGCCTTCGGCCTTCGCCTACCACGAAGCTCACCTTCGGGCCTTCGGCCCTCAGGTTCGCTTTTAAGACACTCGGGGGTTAGTGATTGGTAGCACAACCTTAAACTCCCGCAGCTCGGCCTACGGCCTCGCAGGACGCTTCGGGCCTTCGGCCCTACGCGGAGCTCGGCCTTTGGCCTTCGCCTACCGGGAAGCTCACCTTCGGGCCTTCGGCCCTCAGGTTCGCTTTTAAGACACTCGGGGGTTAGTGATTGGTAGCACAACCTTAAACTCCCGCAGCTCGGCCTACGGCCTCGCAGGACGCTTCGGGCCTTCGGCCCTACGCGGAGCTCGGCCTTTGGCCTTCGCGGCGCTCGGCCTTCGGCCTTCGCCTACCGGGAAGCTCACCTTCGGGCCTTCGGCCCTCAGGTTCGCTTTTAAGACACTCGGGGGTTAGTGAGTGGTAGCACAACCTTAAACTCCCGCAGCTCGGCCTACGGCCTTCGCGGCGCTCGGCCTTCGGCCTTCGCCTACCGGGAAGCTCACCTTCGGGCCTTCGGCCCTCAGGTTCACTTTTAAGACACTCGGGGGTAGGAAGTGTCCGCGTAGGCTCGCCCTTCGGGCCTCCGGCCCTCGGGCTCGCGTAGTAAGCGCACTCTGAAGGGACGCTTCGGGCCTTCGGCCCTACGCGGAGCTCGGCCTTCGGCCTTCGCCTACCACGAAGCTCACCTTCGGGCCTTCGGCCCTCAGGTTCGCTTTTAAGACACTCGGGGGTTAGTGATTGGTAGCACAACCTTAAACTCCCGCAGCTCGGCCTACGGCCTTCGCGGCGCTCGGCCTTCGGCCTTCGCCTACCGGGAAGCTCACCTTCGGGCCTTCGGCCCTCAGGTTCGCTTTTAAGACACTCGGGGGTTAGTGATTGGTAGCACAACCTTAAACTCCCGCAGCTCGGCCTACGGCCTCGCACGCTTCGGGCCTTCGGCCCTACGCGGAGCTCGGCCTTTGGCCTTTGCGTCGCTCGGCCTTCGGCCTTCGCCTACCCTGAAGCTCACCTTCGGGCCTTCGGCCCTCAGGTTCGCTTGTAAGACACTCGGGGGCATAGTAGCATAGTCCTATACTCCCGCAGCTCGGCCTACGGCCTCGCTGGACGCTTCGGGCCTTCGGCCCTACGCGGAGCTCGGCCTTCGGCCTTCGCGTACCTCGAAGCTCACCTTCGGGCCTTCGGCCCTCAGGTTCGCTTGAAAGACACTTGGGCGCTGTAAATAGTAGCAAAACCTTAAGCTCCCGCAGCTCGGCCTACGGCCTCGCAAATTTGTTTTGCCCATGCCGTCCGCCATTTTGGATTTTTTCCATTTTTTTTTCTTTTTACAACTCTTGGGCCCCTCAAGTCCTTGCATGCCAAATCTCGGCGCGCTGCGACCAATTTGAAATTTCAAAAAAAAAAAAGTTTTTTTTTTCGGCCAAAAAAAAATGCGGTTGTACTCCCTTTGGGAACCTTTATGACATTTGGTCGAAACCGCTATTCAAAAGTCGAGCGGTTTGGCCGGAAAAAAAAATCGAAAAAATTCCCCATACAAAATTTTTTTTAGAGCTAAAAAAAAAAAAAAATATTTTCAGAATCTAGAGCCATATAGAATTCCGCTAGCTAAATTTCAGCGCTCTAGGAGCATTTTGAAAAAAAATTAAAAAAAAACTTCGTTTTTTTTTAATTTTTTTTCCGCCAGCAAAAACTGCACGCAGTTCTTTATGACATTTGGTCAAGCACCCCTAACCTAGCTGTAACCGTTGAGCCAGGCTGTATAGCAACTTTTTTCCAGGAGCCAAATCTTCAAATGTCAGATTTTTCTGGGGGTCACATTGATGACAGTAACACTTTTTCCATACAAGTCAAAGCTCCAGTTACACTCCTTCATGGAGAACAACCATATGAATGAGAAATGAGTCGTGCTGGAGCTTTATAGTATATTAACTAGTATTTGCCTGCGGCGCGGCGCGCGAGCGCGCCGCGGAACCGTGGTGGAGTTTCGACTTATATTATTCAAAATCTGCCTGTATTATTTTGGTTTTAGTATATCCAAGGAAAAGGAAAGTGAAATTCCGCTATGGGAAGGGAAAAGCGGAGGGTATTTTTGTAAGGCAGAGAGAACTTGCACTCTATCTTGCTTGTGACGGGAAGGTGCGGGGGGTGTGTGTCCGCGTGGGCTCGCCCTTCGGGCCTTCGGCCCTCGGGCTCGCGTAGAGAGCGAGCTCTGAAGGGACGCTTCGGGCCTTCGGCCCTACGCGGAGCTCGGCCTTCGGCCTTCGCGTACCTGGAAGCTCACCTTCGGGCCTTCGGCCCTCAGGTTCGCTTAAAGACACTTGGGGGGCGTAGGGTTTCCGCAAGCGCGCTCTGAAGGGACGCTTCGGGCCTTCGGCCCTACGCGGAGCTCGGCCTTCGGCCTTCGCCTGCCACGAAGCTCACCTTCGGGCCTTCGGCCCTCAGGTTCGCTTTTGACACACTCGGGGGTTAGTGAGTGGTAGCACAACCTTAAACTCCCGCAGCTCGGCCTACGGCCTCGCAGGACGCTTCGGGCCTTCGGCCCTACGCGGAGCTCGGCCTTCGGCCTTCGCGTCGCTCGGCCTCCGGCCTTCGCCTACCGCGAAGCTCACCTTCGGGCCTTCGGCCCTCAGGTTCGCTTTTAAGACACTCGGGGGTAGTAAGTGTCTGCGTTGGCTCGCCCTTCGGGCCTTCGGCCCTACGCGGAGCTCGGCCTTCGGCCTTCGCCTACCACGAAGCTCACCTTCGGGCCTTCGGCCCTCAGGTTCGCTTTTAACACACTCGGGGGTTAGTGAGTGGTAGCGTAACCTTAAACTCCCGCAGCTCGGCCTACGGCCTCGCACGCTTCGGGCCTTCGGCCCTACGCGGAGCTCGGCCTTTGGCCTTCGCGTCGCTCGGCCTTCGGCCTTCGCCTACCCCGAAGCTCACCTTCGGGCCTTCGGCCCTCAGGTTCGCTTGTAAGACACTCGGGGGCATAGTAGCATAGTCCTATACTCCCGCAGCTCGGCCTACGGCCTCGCTGGACGCTTCGGGCCTTCGGCCCTACGCGGAGCTCGGCCTTCGGCCTTCGCGTGCCTCGAAGCTCACCTTCGGGCCTTCGGCCCTCAGGTTCGCTTGAAAGACACTTAGGCGCTGTAAATAGTAGCAAAACCTTAAACTCCCGCAGCTCGGCCTACGGCCTCGCAAATTTGTTTTGCCCATGCCGTCCGCCATTTTGGATTTTTTCCAAATTTTTTTTCTTTTTACAACTCTTGGGCCCCTCAAGTCCCCGCATGCCAAATCTCGGCGCGCTGTGACCAATTTGAAATTTCAAAAAAAAAAAACTTTTTTTTTTCGGCCAAAAAAAAATGCGATTGTACTCCTCTTGGGAACCTTTATGACATTTGGTCGGGTCCCCTATTCAAAAGTCGAGCGGTTTGGCCGGAAAAAAAAATCGAAAAAATTCCCCATACAAAATTTTTTTTAAAGCTAGAAACTTTTTTTTTTGGTTTTCAGAATCTAGAGCCATATAGGATCCCGCTAGCCAAATTTCAAAGCTCTAGGACCATTTTGAAAAAAAATTAAAAAAAAACTTCGTTTTTTTTTTATTTTTTTTCCGTCATCAAAAACTGCACGCAGTTCCCTATAACATTTGGCCGAGCACCCCTAACCTAGCTGTTAACGTTTAGCCAGGCTGAAGTGCAACTTTTTTCCTGGAGCCAAATCTCCAAATGTCAGATTTTTCTGGGGGTCACATTGATGACAGTTACACTTTTGCCATACAAGTCAAAGCTCCATTTACACTCCTTCATGGAGAACAACCATATGAATGAGAAATGAGTCGTGCTGGAGCTTTATAGTATATTAACTAGTGCATTGCCTGCGGCGCGGCGCGCGAGCGCGCCGCGGTACCTATTTGAACCTTTGACTTGTTTATTCAAAATCTGCCTGTATTTTTTTGGTTTTTGTATATCCAAGGAAAAGGAAAGTGAAATTCCGCTATGGCAAGGGAAAAGCGGAGGGTATTTTTGTAAGGCAGAGTTTGCACTCTATTCTTGCTTGTGACGGGAAGGTGCGGGGGGTGTGTGTCCGCGTGGGCTCGCCCTTCGGGCCTTCGGCCCTCGGGCTCGCGTAGAGAGCGAGCTCTGAAGGGACGCTTCGGGCCTTCGGCCCTACGCGGAGCTCGGCCTTCGGCCTTCGCGTACCTGGAAGCTCACCTTCGGGCCTTCGGCCCTCAGGTTCGCTTAAAGACACTTGGGGGGCGTAGGGTTTCCGCAAGCGCGCTCTGAAGGGACGCTTCGGGCCTTCGGCCCTACGCGGAGCTCGGCCTTCGGCCTTCGCCTGCCACGAAGCTCACCTTCGGGCCTTCGGCCCTCAGGTTCGCTTTTAACACACTCGGGGGTTAGTGAGTGGTAGCACAACCTTAAACTCCCGCAGCTCGGCCTACGGCCTCGCAGGACGCTTCGGGCCTTCGGCCCTACGCGGAGCTCGGCCTTCGGCCTTCGCGTCGCTCGGCCTCCGGCCTTCGCCTACCGCGAAGCTCACCTTCGGGCCTTCGGCCCTCAGGTTCGCTTTTAAGACACTCGGGGGTAGTAAGTGTCTGCGTTGGCTCGCCCTTCGGGCCTTCGGCCCTCGGGCTCGCGTATTAAGCGCGCTCTGAAGGGACGCTTCGGGCCTTCGGCCCTACGCGGAGCTCGGCCTTCGGCCTTCGCGTACCTGGAAGCTCACCTTCGGGCCTTCGGCCCTCAGGTTCGCTTAAAGACACTTGGGGGGCGTAGGGTTTCCGCAAGCGCGCTCTGAAGGGACGCTTCGGGCCTTCGGCCCTACGCGGAGCTCGGCCTTCGGCCTTCGCCTGCCACGAAGCTCACCTTCGGGCCTTCGGCCCTCAGGTTCGCTTTTAACACACTCGGGGGTTAGTGAGTGGTAGCACAACCTTAAACTCCCGCAGCTCGGCCTACGGCCTCGCAGGACGCTTCGGGCCTTCGGCCCTACGCGGAGCTCGGCCTTCGGCCTTCGCGTCGCTCGGCCTTCGGCCTTCGCCTACGACGAAAGACACTCGGGGGCATAGACGCATAGTCCTATACTCCCGCAGCTCGGCCTACGGCCTCGCTGGACGCTTCGGGCCTTCGGCCCTACGCGGAGCTCGGCCTTCGGCCTTCGCGTGCCTCGAAGCTCACCTTCGGGCCTTCGGCCCTCAGGTTCGCTTGTAAGACACTCCGGGCAAGGAATAGTAGCCAAGCCTTAAGCTCCCGCAGCTCGGCCTACGGCCTCGCAAATTTGTTTTGCCCATACCGTCCGCCATTTTGGATTTTTTCCAAATTTTTTTTCTTTTTACAACTCTTGGGCCCCTCAAGTCCCCGCATGCCAAATCTCGGCGCGCTGTGACCAATTTGAAATTTCAAAAAAAAAAAAGTTTTTTTTTTCGGCCAAAAAAAAATGCGATTGCACTCCTCTTGGGAACCTTTATGACATTTGGTCGAGACCCCTATTCAAAAGTCGAGCGGTTTGGCCGGAAAAAAAAATCGAAAAAATTCCCCATACAAATTTTTTTTTAAAGCTAGAAACTTTTTTTTTTGGTTTTCAGAATCTAGAGCCATATAGGATCCCGCTAGCCAAATTTCAAAGCTCTAGGACCATTTTGAAAAAAAATTAAAAAAAAACTTTGTTTTTTTTTAATTTTTTTTCCGCCATCAAAATCTGCACGCGGTTCCCTATGACATTTGGTCGAGCACCCCTAACCTAGCTGTTACCGTTTAGCCGGGCAGTAGAGCAATTTTTTACTCAGAGCCAAATCCGAAAAAGTCAGATTTTTCTGGTGGTAACCTTGCCGACTTCTATACACCCATATCAAAACCTTACCTCCACCATGACTCCTTCCCGGAGATCAATTGTGTCAATGGAAATGAGTGGTAATGCAGCTTTATATAATATTAATAACTAGTATTTGCCTGCGGCGCGGCGCGCGAGCGCGCCGCGGTACCGGTGTTGTGTTTGACTTTATTATTCAAAATCTGCCTGTATTTTTATGGTTTTTGAATTACCAAGGAAAAGGAAAGTGAAATTCCGCTATGGGAAGGGAAAAGCGGAGGGTATTTTTGTAAGGCAGAGTTTGCACTCTATTCTTGCTTGTGACGGGAAGGTGCGGGGGGTGTGTGTCCGCGTGGGCTCGCCCTTCGGGCCTTCGGCCCTCGGGCTCGCGTAGAGAGCGAGCTCTGAAGGGACGCTTCGGGCCTTCGGCCCTACGCGGAGCTCGGCCTTCGGCCTTCGCGTACCTGGAAGCTCACCTTCGGGCCTTCGGCCCTCAGGTTCGCTTAAAGACACTTGGGGGGCGTAGGGTTTCCGCAAGCGCGCTCTGAAGGGACGCTTCGGGCCTTCGGCCCTACGCGGAGCTCGGCCTTCGGCCTTCGCCTGCCACGAAGCTCACCTTCGGGCCTTCGGCCCTCAGGTTCGCTTTTAACACACTCGGGGGTTAGTGAGTGGTAGCACAACCTTAAACTCCCGCAGCTCGGCCTACGGCCTCGCAGGACGCTTCGGGCCTTCGGCCCTACGCGGAGCTCGGCCTTTGGCCTTCGCGGCGCTCGGCCTTCGGCCTTCGCCTACCGGGAAGCTCACCTTCGGGCCTTCGGCCCTCAGGTTCGCTTTTAAGACACTCGGGGGTAGTAAGTGTCCGCGTAGGCTCGCCCTTCGGGCCTCCGGCCCTCGGGCTCGCGTAGTAAGCGCGCTCTGAAGGGACGCTTCGGGCCTTCGGCCCTACGCGGAGCTCGGCCTTCGGCCTTCGCCTGCCACGAAGCTCACCTTCGGGCCTTCGGCCCTCAGGTTCGCTTTTAACACACTCGGGGGTTAGTGAGTGGTAGCGTAACCTTAAACTCCCGCAGCTCGGCCTACGGCCTTCGCGGCGCTCGGCCTTCGGCCTTCGCCTACCGGGAAGCTCACCTTCGGGCCTTCGGCCCTCAGGTTCACTTTTAAGACACTCGGGGGTAGGAAGTGTCCGCGTAGGCTCGCCCTTCGGGCCTCCGGCCCTCGGGCTCGCGTAGTAAGCGCACTCTGAAGGGACGCTTCGGGCCTTCGGCCCTACGCGGAGCTCGGCCTTCGGCCTTCGCCTACCACGAAGCTCACCTTCGGGCCTTCGGCCCTCAGGTTCGCTTTTAAGACACTCGGGGGTTAGTGATTGGTAGCACAACCTTAAACTCCCGCAGCTCGGCCTACGGCCTTCGCGGCGCTCGGCCTTCGGCCTTCGCCTACCGGGAAGCTCACCTTCGGGCCTTCGGCCCTCAGGTTCGCTTTTAAGACACTCGGGGGTTAGTGATTGGTAGCACAACCTTAAACTCCCGCAGCTCGGCCTACGGCCTCGCACGCTTCGGGCCTTCGGCCCTACGCGGAGCTCGGCCTTTGGCCTTTGCGTCGCTCGGCCTTCGGCCTTCGCCTACCCTGAAGCTCACCTTCGGGCCTTCGGCCCTCAGGTTCGCTTGTAAGACACTCGGGGGCATAGTAGCATAGTCCTATACTCCCGCAGCTCGGCCTACGGCCTCGCTGGACGCTTCGGGCCTTCGGCCCTACGCGGAGCTCGGCCTTCGGCCTTCGCGTACCTCGAAGCTCACCTTCGGGCCTTCGGCCCTCAGGTTCGCTTGAAAGACACTTGGGCGCTGTAAATAGTAGCAAAACCTTAAGCTCCCGCAGCTCGGCCTACGG
The DNA here is from genome assembly GCA_963854355.1 of Epinotia brunnichana. Lineage (NCBI taxonomy): Eukaryota > Metazoa > Arthropoda > Insecta > Lepidoptera > Tortricidae > Epinotia > Epinotia brunnichana. The sequence continues at coordinate 16,754,355 of OY977952.1, forward strand.
CCTCGCAAATTTGTTTTGCCCATGCCGTCCGCCATTTTGGATTTTTTCCATTTTTTTTTCTTTTTACAACTCTTGGGCCCCTCAAGTCCTTGCATGCCAAATCTCGGCGCGCTGCGACCAATTTGAAATTTCAAAAAAAAAAAAGTTTTTTTTTTCGGCCAAAAAAAAATGCGGTTGTACTCCCTTTGGGAACCTTTATGACATTTGGTCGAAACCGCTATTCAAAAGTCGAGCGGTTTGGCCGGAAAAAAAAATCGAAAAAATTCCCCATACAAAATTTTTTTTAGAGCTAAAAAAAAAAAAAAATATTTTCAGAATCTAGAGCCATATAGAATTCCGCTAGCTAAATTTCAGCGCTCTAGGAGCATTTTGAAAAAAAATTAAAAAAAAACTTCGTTTTTTTTTAATTTTTTTTCCGCCAGCAAAAACTGCACGCAGTTCTTTATGACATTTGGTCAAGCACCCCTAACCTAGCTGTAACCGTTGAGCCAGGCTGTATAGCAACTTTTTTCCAGGAGCCAAATCTTCAAATGTCAGATTTTTCTGGGGGTCACATTGATGACAGTAACACTTTTTCCATACAAGTCAAAGCTCCAGTTACACTCCTTCATGGAGAACAACCATATGAATGAGAAATGAGTCGTGCTGGAGCTTTATAGTATATTAATAACTAGTATTTGCCTGCGGCGCGGCGCGCGAGCGCGCCGCGGTACCGGTGTTGTGTTTGACTTTATTATTCAAAATCTGCCTGTATTTTTATGGTTTTTGAATTACCAAGGAAAAGGAAAGTGAAATTCCGCTATGGGAAGGGAAAAGCGGAGGGTATTTTTGTAAGGCAGAGTTTGCACTCTATTCTTGCTTGTGACGGGAAGGTGCGGGGGGTGTGTGTCCGCGTGGGCTCGCCCTTCGGGCCTTCGGCCCTCGGGCTCGCGTAGAGAGCGAGCTCTGAAGGGACGCTTCGGGCCTTCGGCCCTACGCGGAGCTCGGCCTTCGGCCTTCGCGTACCTGGAAGCTCACCTTCGGGCCTTCGGCCCTCAGGTTCGCTTAAAGACACTTGGGGGGCGTAGGGTTTCCGCAAGCGCGCTCTGAAGGGACGCTTCGGGCCTTCGGCCCTACGCGGAGCTCGGCCTTCGGCCTTCGCCTGCCACGAAGCTCACCTTCGGGCCTTCGGCCCTCAGGTTCGCTTTTAACACACTCGGGGGTTAGTGAGTGGTAGCACAACCTTAAACTCCCGCAGCTCGGCCTACGGCCTCGCAGGACGCTTCGGGCCTTCGGCCCTACGCGGAGCTCGGCCTTTGGCCTTCGCGGCGCTCGGCCTTCGGCCTTCGCCTACCGGGAAGCTCACCTTCGGGCCTTCGGCCCTCAGGTTCGCTTTTAAGACACTCGGGGGTAGTAAGTGTCCGCGTAGGCTCGCCCTTCGGGCCTCCGGCCCTCGGGCTCGCGTAGTAAGCGCGCTCTGAAGGGACGCTTCGGGCCTTCGGCCCTACGCGGAGCTCGGCCTTCGGCCTTCGCCTGCCACGAAGCTCACCTTCGGGCCTTCGGCCCTCAGGTTCGCTTTTAACACACTCGGGGGTTAGTGAGTGGTAGCGTAACCTTAAACTCCCGCAGCTCGGCCTACGGCCTCGCACGCTTCGGGCCTTCGGCCCTACGCGGAGCTCGGCCTTTGGCCTTCGCGTCGCTCGGCCTTCGGCCTTCGCCTACGACGAAAGACACTCGGGGGCATAGTCGCACAGTCCTATGCTCCCGCAGCTCGGCCTACGGCCTCGCTGGACGCTTCGGGCCTTCGGCCCTACGCGGAGCTCGGCCTTTGGCCTTCGCGTGCCTCGAAGCTCACCTTCGGGCCTTCGGCCCTCAGGTTCGCTTGTAAGACACTCCGGGCAAGGAATAGTAGCCAAGCCTTAAGCTCCCGCAGCTCGGCCTACGGCCTCGCAAATTTGTTTTGCCCATGCCGTCCGCCATTTTGGATTTTTTCCAATTTTTTTTTCTTTTTACAACTCTTGGGCCCCTCAAGTCCCCGCATGCCAAATCTCGGCGCGCTGTGACCAATTTGAAATTTCAAAAAAAAAAAAGTTTTTTTTTTCGGCCAAAAAAAAATGCGGTTGCACTCCTCTTGGGAACCTTTATGACATTTGGTCGAGACCCCTATTCAAAAGTCGAGCGGTTTGGCCGGAAAAAAAAATCGAAAAAATTCCCCATACAAATTTTTTTTTAAAGCTAGAAACTTTTTTTTTTGGTTTTCAGAATCTAGAGCCATATACGATCCCGCTAGCCAAATTTCAAAGCTCTAGGACCATTTCAAAAACTGCACGCGGTTCCCTATGACATTTGGTCGAGCACCCCTAACCTAGCTGTTACCGTTTAGCCGGGCAGTAGAGCAACTTTTTACTCAGAGCCAAATCCGAAAAAGTCAGATTTTTCTGGTTGTACACTCGCCGACCTCTATACAACCCTATCAAAACCTTACCCCCACCATGACTCCTTCCCGGAGATCAATTGTGTCAAGAGAAATGAGTGGTAATGCAGCTTTATATAATATTAACTAGTTTTTTGCCTGCGGCGCGGCGCGCGAGCGCGCCGCGGTACCGAGGTTTACTTTTGACTTGTTTATTCAAAATCTGCCTGTATTTTTTTGGTTTTTGAATTACCAAGGAAAAGGAAAGTGAAATTCCGCTATGGGAAGGGAAAAGCGGAGGGTATTTTTGTAAGGCAGAGAGATCGCGCACTCTTATCTTGCTTGTGACGGGAAGGTGCGGGGGGTGTGTGTCCGCGTGGGCTCGCCCTTCGGGCCTTCGGCCCTCGGGCTCGCGTAGAGAGCGAGCTCTGAAGGGACGCTTCGGGCCTTCGGCCCTACGCGGAGCTCGGCCTTCGGCCTTCGCGTACCTGGAAGCTCACCTTCGGGCCTGCGGCCCTCAGGTTCGCTTAAAGACACTTGGGGGCGTAGGGTTTCCGCAAGCGCGCTCTGAAGGGACGCTTCGGGCCTTCGGCCCTACGCGGAGCTCGGCCTTCGGCCTTCGCCTGCCACGAAGCTCACCTTCGGGCCTTCGGCCCTCAGGTTCGCTTTTATGACACTCGGGGGTTAGTGAGTGGTAGCACAACCTTAAACTCCCGCAGCTCGGCCTACGGCCTCGCAGGACGCTTCGGGCCTTCGGCCCTACGCGGAGCTCGGCCTTCGGCCTTCGCGTCGCTCGGCCTCCGGCCTTCGCCTACCGCGAAGCTCACCTTCGGGCCTTCGGCCCTCAGGTTCGCTTTTAAGACACTCGGGGGTAGTAAGTGTCTGCGTTGGCTCGCCCTTCGGGCCTTCGGCCCTCGGGCTCGCGTATTAAGCGCGCTCTGAAGGGACGCTTCGGGCCTTCGGCCCTACGCGGAGCTCGGCCTTCGGCCTTCGCCTACCACGAAGCTCACCTTCGGGCCTTCGGCCCTCAGGTTCGCTTTTAACACACTCGGGGGTTAGTGAGTGGTAGCACAACCTTAAACTCCCGCAGCTCGGCCTACGGCCTTCGCGTCGCTCGGCCTTCGGCCTTCGCCTACGACTAAAGACACTCGGGGGCATAGACGCACAGTCCTATACTCCCGCAGCTCGGCCTACGGCCTCGCTGGACGCTTCGGGCCTTCGGCCCTACGCGGAGCTCGGCCTTCGGCCTTCGCGTGCCTCGAAGCTCACCTTCGGGCCTTCGGCCCTCAGGTTCGCTTGTAAGACTCTCCAGGCAAGGAATAGTAGCCAAGCCTTAAGCTCCCGCAGCTCGGCCTACGGCCTCGCAAATTTGTTTTGCCCATACCGTCCGCCATTTTGGATTTTTTCCAATTTTTTTTTCTTTTTACAACTCTTGGGCCCCTCAAGTCCCCGCATGCCAAATCTCGGCGCGCTGTGACCAATTTGAAATTTCAAAAAAAAAAAAGTTTTTTTTTTCGGCCAAAAAAAAATGCGGTTGCACTCCTCTTGGGAACCTTTATGACATTTGGTCGAGACCCCTATTCAAAAGTCGAGCGGTTTGGCCGGAAAAAAAAATCGAAAAAATTCCCCATACAAAATTTTTTTTAGAGCTAAAAAAAAAAAAAAATATTTTCAGAATCTAGAGCCATATACGATCCCGCTAGCCAAATTTCAAAGCTCTAGGACCATTTCAAAAACTGCACGCGGTTCCCTATGACATTTGGTCGAGCACCCCTAACCTAGCTGTTACCGTTTAGCCGGGCAGTAGAGCAACTTTTTACTCAGAGCCAAATCCGAAAAAGTCAGATTTTTCTGGTTGTACACTCGCCGACCTCTATACAACCCTATCAAAACCTTACCCCCACCATGACTCCTTCCCGGAGATCAATTGTGTCAAGAGAAATGAGTGGTAATGCAGCTTTATATAATATTAACTAGTTTTTTGCCTGCGGCGCGGCGCGCGAGCGCGCCGCGGTACCGAGGTTTACTTTTGACTTGTTTATTCAAAATCTGCCTGTATTTTTTTGGTTTTTGAATTACCAAGGAAAAGGAAAGTGAAATTCCGCTATGGGAAGGGAAAAGCGGAGGGTATTTTTGTAAGGCAGAGAGATCGCGCACTCTTATCTTGCTTGTGACGGGAAGGTGCGGGGGGTGTGTGTCCGCGTGGGCTCGCCCTTCGGGCCTTCGGCCCTCGGGCTCGCGTAGAGAGCGAGCTCTGAAGGGACGCTTCGGGCCTTCGGCCCTACGCGGAGCTCGGCCTTCGGCCTTCGCGTACCTGGAAGCTCACCTTCGGGCCTGCGGCCCTCAGGTTCGCTTAAAGACACTTGGGGGCGTAGGGTTTCCGCAAGCGCGCTCTGAAGGGACGCTTCGGGCCTTCGGCCCTACGCGGAGCTCGGCCTTCGGCCTTCGCCTGCCACGAAGCTCACCTTCGGGCCTTCGGCCCTCAGGTTCGCTTTTATGACACTCGGGGGTTAGTGAGTGGTAGCACAACCTTAAACTCCCGCAGCTCGGCCTACGGCCTCGCAGGACGCTTCGGGCCTTCGGCCCTACGCGGAGCTCGGCCTTCGGCCTTCGCGTCGCTCGGCCTCCGGCCTTCGCCTACCGCGAAGCTCACCTTCGGGCCTTCGGCCCTCAGGTTCGCTTTTAAGACACTCGGGGGTAGTAAGTGTCTGCGTTGGCTCGCCCTTCGGGCCTTCGGCCCTCGGGCTCGCGTATTAAGCGCGCTCTGAAGGGACGCTTCGGGCCTTCGGCCCTACGCGGAGCTCGGCCTTCGGCCTTCGCCTACCACGAAGCTCACCTTCGGGCCTTCGGCCCTCAGGTTCGCTTTTAACACACTCGGGGGTTAGTGAGTGGTAGCACAACCTTAAACTCCCGCAGCTCGGCCTACGGCCTTCGCGTCGCTCGGCCTTCGGCCTTCGCCTACGACTAAAGACACTCGTTTTAAAGTTTTCAGAATCTAGAGCCATATAGGATCCCGCTAGCCAAATTTCAAAGCTCTAGGACCATTTTGAAAAAAAATTAAAAAAAAACTTCGTTTTTTTTTAATTTTTTTTCCGCCATCAAAAACTGCACGCGGTTCCCTATGACATTTGGTCGAGCACCCCTAACCTAGCTGTTACCGTTTAGCCGGGCAGTAGAGCAATTTTTTACTCAGAGCCAAATCCGAAAAAGTCAGATTTTTCCGGTGGTAACCTCGCCGACCTCTATACACCGATATCAAAACCTCACCTCCACCATGACTCCTTCCCGGAGATCAATTGTGTCACCGGAAATGAGTGGTATTGCAGCTTTATATAATATTAACTAGTTTTTTGCCTGCGGCGCGGCGCGCGAGCGCGCCGCGGTACCGTGGTGTGTGACCTTCGACTTAATTATTCAAAATCTGCCTGTATTTTTTTGGTTTTTGTATATCCAAGGAAAAGGAAAGTGAGAGTCCGCTGGATGCGGGTGGCGCAGGACCGGTCATTTTAGCACCCTTTGGGGGAGGTCTATGATGATGATGATGATGATATATTTTGTTAATTATTATTATTATTATGATATATTTTGTTAATAATTAATATATTAAAACATGACGCCTGCGATGAATGAATAGCAGAAAAGGATGTTAAGCAAATAGTTTAGTTGACGCGGCGGTATCCTTTCAAAATTAGACAATGTGAGTGTGCTAAGTTAGTATAAGGAAATATTAAAATATTGAATTTCTTTAAATATTTCTCGATTCAATATATCTTCAACTCGATCTGGTTGAAGCCGCATTTTAGATTTACTTTAATCATTCAACATTATTATTTGTCTATTGTATACTAAGTTTATTTAGATATCAATTTCGATATACCTAATTGATTTGTGTTTAAAATTACATTAGGATGTTTTCTCCTTTATTACAACGATCAATGGAATATAAGAAATATATAAGCTAAATATAATGTGCGTGGTATGTACGTTGAGCTCCTGGTAGTTGAGAGCAAACACCTGCCTAGAGCCCTCTAGCTTCTCTCGTACTCACTTCGTAGCATCTCTCCGCTACTTAGCGGGAAAACCACCGCCATTGACTATGAGCGTTGCGATTCTTGGCAGTGAACGTAAGACGCACCAAGTTGAAAGTAAGAGGTTTGCGCTTATCTCTAATTGTCAACACAATGAATCTTAAAATAATTCAGCACAGTTACCACAAGCTGTATTTCGGCGCGGTACCTACACTATTCATTTCTTTCTATTTAAAAAGAATCAGAAAGTGTTCGATAGTCTATCTCACCGTGATGCAACTTGTGATAACTGTGCTGAGTCGGCAACCCTCTTGCCATGCACCATTTTTAGTATGAAAGTGTACATGTTTTTAGTTAGGTATTCAGTAGCTTATATTTAGGATGATATTCCAATCATTCAAGATCTATGCCCAATGTATATTGCGCCTCACTCACTCTTTAAGCAAAATGTGAAACGCAAATACACTTGATCGAAAATCTTGGACAAAAATTTGACGATTGAAATACCATCTTAATTGGCGGGACTGTGTCGTTCTCAGGCTTAAGGTAGTAAAAGGCTTCATAAACTAAAAAATTAGTTACGAAAATGTGAGCAAAAACGTTTAGGTATGTTATTTCCTTAAACGTGTTTACACAATTAATAGGTAATTGAAACAATGGTTTTGTAATTTTATTTTAATAAATAAATAATAAAATGAAGAACACGGCGAAGCTGGTCACGTTGATGGCTGTTAGTGAAGTAGAGGCTGCAATCGATTCGTTCAATCTGAAAAGAAAATATACGTTTTTTATTACAAGCTTTCTATTTTGCAATGTATGTATGTACTTAACTAACTATGTAAGTATGTGGTATGTATGTAACTATGTTTGTTCGGGTGGAATCTTGCAATATCACGCTAAAATATGGCTCGGCCGCGCAAAAACGCCGTTGTTTTTCTTGGAAAACGGCCCGGGCCGGATACGGTCCATTCTAGCGTGAATCACATTGTTTTTGTAGCGCAATATTTGTTTTGTTAATTTTAAGCAACACGCACGTGTCCTTTAAAATATAACTGAAATGAGTTACACAAATTAAATTATAATAAAAAAATTAATAAGCTATTCACCTCTTTTTTAATGCTGTTCAGTGTATGACAGTAGGTGGCTGGGGCGGCGGTGGCTGTTACACAAGTAGGTATCTGGAAAAAAAGAGAAATTGTTACTTTAATGTTAGGGTGATATTAAAAAGGCATCTAAGGTGTGAATAAAAATAATTGATGTTATTTTTCAATCCATATAGTCCAACTACCCATAGGGATCGCAGCATTTAACAATTTATCAAGATAATTCATAGCTACATAAGGCGTGCACCACACTGAAACGGCATACGGCCAGGGCGAGGCGCAGGCAGGTATAAGGCGCAGCGCGTTTCAACCTATTGTAGACCCTTATTACAATGAAATAAGGTCCATTGGTGAATTGAACCGAGGTGCCTGCGCCGCGCCGCTTCTGTGTAATCTAAAATACGTCTCCTTAGTACATTTTTTATACAAATGTTTTGAAGCGGCATCCAAGCGGCATCGTGCCTGCGCCGCGTCCTCGCCACTCCGTCTCTGTGTGGTTCACGCCTAAAGTCGCCGTCATTGGACTTTGCTAACTATGTAAACAAACAATGTATTGAAATTGACATTTAATGTCAATATTAGAATGGCGGTTTGTTTACATAGTTAGCAAAGTCCATTGACGGCGACTTTAGTAGATATAGGGGAATTACGATTGCAGCTTCGAGTTGATACCCTTATTATCATAGTGGTAAAGAACTTTTTCAGAGCACAATATTAACGTAAGCCCGAAAATCGAAGCTCACGCAGTTTCACATTATTCCATAGTGTTTGTTTACAAGGGTTTATCATCATTTCATAAATGATCATATTAAAAATGATTCACAAACCTACTCCTTTTCCATTTCGTAAAATGTTCTTAGTATAAATAAGTATTTGACAAATATTCATTTAGCAAATGTTACATTTGGTTGTTTAATAAAAATCATATATATATATATATATATATATATATATATATATATATTGGGGTAATATATTTTGTCGGTCGGGTCGCAGTTCAACCTAACACTTCTCCTCGCTTCGCTCGACGTCGTACCTATACCGACCTGCCTTAGAGTAGAATAGGTACATAATCCACTTATTATGTCAGCACAGGTCATGTTGCTTTTTAAGTTAGGTATGATAATAATGTAACGGGTTACTATTATGTTGCATAAAATTGATTGTCATAATTTTATTCTCCATAACAGCCCATGGCAGAATCACCATTTCGCAGAATTACTTTTCGCATACATTTCATTGCATACAGTCATTTCGCATAACTTCCATAGGCAGAATAGTGCATTGGCATAATGACGATTGTAATAATAGTCCTATGATCGATGGCATACTGTAATTTGGCACAACGTTCTTTGGCAGAATCGTACAATGGCAAAAAAGGGTAATTAGTTATTTGTTTCACAAGGGTGCAAAATAGTATATTTACGGCGAGGGCGGTGTATTGAATTCTGATCGTAGCGAGGGATCCTACAATATAATCCTGAGCGTAGCGAGGGATTCTAATGTAGGATCCTGAGCGTAGTGAGGGATTTAAGTGTTAACGCCCAAGATGTAGATAATTTTGCTCCTGAGTGACACATACACCGACTATGAGGAAAAACAAAATAGCCAATGAATAAATTAAAAAAAGTGGCTTGAACAGAAAAGTAACATTTCGTTCCCTCTCGTCGGGGACTAAAACTTACTTTTCTGAATGAAAGGTGTGAAAAATAATTTGTTTACCTTCTTTTTTTACTTCTGGTCACATGCAGCATAGGTGTAGAACAGTGAGGCGGGACGCGTCGTTTTTGAAGATTTGAAATGACTACCAGCTATTATGTGTAGTTCATTGTTAACTGTAATTTTTCAACCAATAGATTATCTAAAATAAAAAAAAAATTTAGACATGAAGAACGACTTGATTGTTTTCGTTCTACACGTTTCTCATTCGATATGGAAACATGCAGGTAACAGGCAGCAACCACGTGAAGGATAACAATCAGTCTTGCCTGAGAGATCATTGCAACTGTGAGCTACCTCTCAAAACCATTTGCCAAATTAACCACCAGATAAGGTTTATTTAGTAGTTAAAGTAGATGCAAACCCAATGCAATTGCAACCGGTTGCAAATGTGTATTGCCTTGGACTCGCCTCCGCCCAAACGGGAGACCACCTCTCCCTGTGTAATGAGTGATGATGATGAGTATATGTATTACAGCAATATGAAAAAAGCAAATGTGTAAAACGAATGAAATAAGGAAAGCATTACGCGAGTATACGTCACAATGATGTAGGTAATTACCAAGTGAAAAGAATACACAAAACGAATTTATGAAACTATACAGATTAAATATACATCAATAAATCGGACCATACAATTTAATAAATAACCGAACTGGACGTATGACAACGTAGTCTGAGGATCGTATTGTTTGATAACAATCAGCATTGGAAGAGGGCAGTTGAATGCTGTATGAATTAAGATAAAGATGACGGTCACCATCCTAAGAAATAATGCAGCTCGAGCTGCATTATTTCTTAGGATGACAGACGGGTTCGTTTAATAAAGAAAACGACGTTAAAGCCAAGGACAGAACACACGTGTGGCTGTCGGCAGAGGAGAGAACAAAATGACGGTACTGAATGCATGTGCAACTGACGTATCACGGGGAGTGATTCCGAAGGAGAGATTCGTATAGGTGAGTGTTACACACTGTGCAGCGCACGGGTCGACCGAGGGGTGCGAGTTGGCCGTCTTTGCTGCTGATTGGTCCCCTTCTGTGAGCCAAAGGTCTTTTTTATATACAGGTGACAAGTTCAGCGACACGACACGAGGCGCTATCAGTCGACTATGGGATCATAGTCGACTGATAGCGCGCGCGTGGTGTCACCGTTCCTGTTACCTGTACGTAAAAAAAACCTAAGCAACAGAGGTTCCAGTGTACAGCGAACGGTGAGTGTGTCTCTGTTGACGATCTATTACATTCCACTGACAATGTCAATTAACATTGGTTTCTAGAGGATTGAGAATTGACTTAAATATATTATACAAATAAAACTAATAAATAAAACGTGCGGTGTTTGTAATGGTACAGGTGACATTGTAAATAAGTTATCAAAGTTGGTTTTATGTTAAAATTATATATATCAGTTTTAGCTATTGTCTATATGAGTGCGGCCTGTTGAATATTATTTGAAGACGTAAGTCAGTTTATCACATTCAATATGATTAAAGTTTGAAGTGGTCAATCGACAGATTTTCATTACATTATTTATTTTATATGGATTGGTTTAGCAAATCGCCTTTTAAAATGATTTCCATGAGTCGCGATGCATTTACTCTACAAATTATTATTTATTTGTCTATATATGTTTCTTAATTGCAATAAATGTAGATTGCTTCTGCTCAAGCAGGTACTTAATAGTCGAGTAAATGCCACATGTAATTATTTTATAATGCGGTTTGTTCTGGTATTTTATTGAATATTGTACTAAATGTATTTTAAGACGTGAAACAAAACTTATCGATATAAGGAACCACCTTATATATATATATATATATATATATATATATATATATATATATATAACAGCCTTCCAAGTCGCGATGCAAATACTACATTAATCAATTAATATTTCGATCGTGAAGAAAAGGAATTGATTAATTTAGCATGTGCCATGTAAAGCAGTATCATAAGGCAGCAAACTTAATTAGTGTAATATGACGGTTTATTTGAACTGGGTGAACACATAATCTTACAAATTGTAAATGTACCTACTTATATCAAGTAAATCTCGGAATACGTCAAATAACAATGAATTAAAGCGTGATATGCTTAACTAATATTATGATAATTCGCATAATTTTTTTTGCGAGTAACGCATCATTCTTTTTGCGTTTGTATAACGTTTTTCTTTTTTACGTTTATGTTTTTTTTGTGATAGTGATGCTTGTTTTTTTTTTTTAATTATTAGTCTTTTTTGACGGATCGGTGTGATGGTGTTTTCCAAATTGGCGGGATTCACAGATTCTTCTCAATCTCAGCAGCATGTTATGAATCTTCATACAATCATGTTTTCGTTCTTCATGTTTTTCATATGTTTACAATATGGTTGGTACATTTTTATATTCACATTATTAATAAGGTATATTATACATTTTTGTTAGTTTTTGAATATTATACAATTAATTTTTTCATTACAATTATTGAGTGAGTTACAAAAAATATTTAAATTAAATAGAATGATGTCTAATAAAAAATCAACTTTTAATTTGCCATTTTTGCATCTTACTTTACGTTTCTTCTTGTTCACGCTCATAGTGCTACCTACGCCGTAGTCCGAAGCAACTTCATTTCCATTATGTTTAGTTGAAAGCGCTCGTATCACTTTGATGATATTTCGAATGGGTTTTTTCAGTAGACGAGTATGCGTCTGTGACTGGAACTGATGTTTGTTCTTGATTAAAATTAAATTCATACGGAAAGCATGTGCGAAAACTTGAACTGAAGAGAGGATGTTGATTGAAGTTAGTTAAACAAAAACCAATGTACTTGTTTCTTTTTCTTGCGTAGGTTTCTTCACTTATTGCCAATCAAGGTTGAGTTGCTATCGCTAGACACTGCTGCATCCAAATTCTCTTCTGGTCGTATGTAGCGGTGTAACGTTCCATTGGACTCAAGAGAGCTACGACGAGAGGGTGCACCTGCGTTTGCGCGTACGTTTCTGCACTTTAATATACCCTGCGCACTTGACTGCTTCCGAATAGAGGACTGCCATCAACGCCAGAGTTGAAGAAGTCGCCGAGGTTGAAACCGGTCAGGAGAGAGTAATATATGTGACTCTGATGAAGCTGCAGGCGTCCATAGACTGTGGTCATTTTATGCATACCGTCGTAATGTTACTCGTAGTGTTCCAATAAATTGTAGTGTTGATAAATTGCATTGTTCGATGGTTTGCACGCCGGTTGTATTTGGCGAAAGAAGTGAGGCCTTCGAAAGTTTCTTCACAATTGGTAAGGAGATTAAAGAGATGAAGTGGTTGTAGATCTTCTAGTATTTTAACGTTTCAGAGTTGAAAATGGCAAATTATAGTTTTAAATTTGAGGAATTTTACCAATTATAATCATTAAGTACAAAAATATTCAAGCTCATGTTTGTTAACCGAATCGTGACATACTCTGAGACTTAAATTGAATATAATGCATGTACAAATTGATATGCCTTTCAAACTAAAGTTATTATGCTCCATTTTATTTTTTATTTGGTATAACATAATTTAATCTGTGTACTTTGATCTTATGATTAAATATAACAGAATATAACAGATCGCTGGTTCAATCAGTATATTATTATACTGATTGACCCAGCGATCTGTTATATTCGAATCAATCATCGTTCAAATAATCGGTCATTTGTCACGTAATGCGGTTACAAGAGTCAACTTGCTCAATTACTATGTTACTATATGCGTGTATTAGATACATTTGTTTAGGTGTTGTCGCGTTGGATCCGATACGAGTGTTTATTGTGATATACTAACTAAGCGAGCGGCCTTTTGTGACCAAATCGCGCGTCGCATTACACATGTTGAAATAATCGGCCATATTATGTCACGCGATGCGGTCACATGAGGCAGCTTGTTCTATTACTATGTCACTATATGCGTGAATTACATGTTTAGATTTAGATGTTTCCAACAAAGGTGCCTTTGTCTTAGCAAAGGCTGCTGAGGAGTTGATTTACTCCATCTTGCATTAATTTTTGTTCAAAACTTTCATGTTGGATGTGATACGAGTGTTTATAGTGATATACTAACAAAGCGAGCGGCCTTTTGTGACCAAATCGCGCGTCGCGTTACACATGCTGAAATAATCGGCCATATGTCACGCGATGCTGTTACAAGAGGCAACTTGCTCGATCATTATGTTACTATATACGTGTATTAGATAAATTTGTTTAGGTGTTGTCGCGTTGGATCCGATACGAGTGTTTATTGTGATATACTAACTAAGCGAGCGGCCTGTTGTGACCAAATCGCGCGTCGCGTTACACATGCTGAAATAATCGGCCATGTGTCACGCGATGCGGTCACAAGAGGCAGCTTGTTCAATTACTATGTCACTATATGCGTGTATTACATGTTTAGATTTAGATGTTTCAAACAAAGGTGCCTTTGGCTTAGCAAAGGCTGCTGAGGAGTTGATTTACTCCATCTTGCATTAATTATTGTTCAAAACTTTCATGTTGGATCTGATACGAGTGTTTATAGTGATATACTAACTAAGCGAGCGGCCTGTTGTGACCAAATCGCGCGTCGCGTTACACATGCTGAAATAATCGGCCATATGTCACGCGATGCGGTCACAAGAGGCAGCTTGCTTGATTATTATGTCACTATTTGCGTGTTTTATATGTTCAGATTTAGATTAATTATTGTTTGAAATTGTTATGTCCAATCCGATACGAGTGTTTATAGTAATATACTAATGAAGCGAGCGGCCTGTTCTGATTGAAAAGCGAATTGCGGTCGACATGTTCAAATTTCAAATCGAATATACTTGATATAACAATAAAACAATTGATGGTAAATGTTAATAATTTCAATAGCTGCATACTACAAAGACAATAACCATAAGTGATATTTTGTGAGTATAAATGAGTAACGAAAATAAAAAAAAATCCTATTATTATATGTAAATGTAATTATCGTCTAATCGCCTCTAACGATTGTTTTTGTGTTAGAAAATTGATACCTACGGGCTATTATTGTAAACTATTTTTATATTTTAACGGATTTACATGTCACCTTGCTACGGAATGAGGCGCTGGAGGGCTGAATAGTTAAATGCGTAATAATGAGATATTCTGCAAATTGTAAATTAGGATATTATTGAGAAAAAAAAAAAAACGCTAGATATAAATTTGGATAAAAACAGCTGTATGTATACATACGAAAATAATTGATAAATACATATATAAATAAAAATAAGGGATTGAAATAAGCTCGACCATGAATAATAATTCCGGCCGAGCTTATTTCAATCCCTTATAACAGTCAATTCTCAATCCTCTAGAAACCAATGGCAATTGGCATTGTCAGTGGAATGTAATCGATCGTCAACAGAGACACACTCACCGTTCGCTGTACACTGGAATCTCTGCATTACAGCTCGCAGAAAGGCCAATCAGCAGAAAAGACGGTTCGCTCGCGCCGCCCGGTCGACCTGTGAGTTGAACAGTATGGTAACAGTCACCCTTACGAATCTCTTGTCCAAAACCACTCGCCGCAATACGTCGGCTGCAGTTACATTCAGTATTGCCATTGGGTCCCTCTTGCCGAGTGCTACACGCGTGATTTGTCCTTGGACCCAACATCGTTCCGTATTAAACGGTCTGCCGTCTTTATGTCAATCCAAACAGCGGCGACCGACTCATCCACTGCCGATTGTTATAAAACTGATATCACATCTCAGACTACCGAGTCATACATCAAGCGCAGCTACGCAAAAAATACAATGGTAAATTTAAAGACATACACTCCCCCTGTAAGGATCGATAAAGGCATAGGGTGTTTATTTTCACACAACAATCAACAACATACAATTGTCACAGACTCCCTGCAATATAGTTTTTGTTATCTCACTCGTTAATGTTGTGATGAATGTATGAAATAAAATAAAACATATTCACGGTTGCGACGTCAGCATGTTTGTATGGATAGAAAAAACAAAATAAAAACAAATTACCTACCCGAATTAGAGGTGAACAATTTACAATGTTTTAGGGGAAGCTCTACTTTTACATTATTTCAACAGTTGCGGGTATACTACATTATTTGTCATACATCTATTATTAATGACCCTATCAGCTATAATTAAAATTTTAATATCCTCTCTCTTTTGAACGCGGCCTAAAGCAACATATAGCTGCCCGTGACTGAATACATCGGAACGCAAATCGACGCCTACCCGGCTGATGGTCTGGCCCTGACTCTTGTGAATGGACATCGCGTAGCACACCTGTAACGGAAACTGTTTCCTTAACATCTGTATCGGACTATTCTTCTCTATTTCGGCCTTGAATGAAATACGCGGGATCAAGAAGTGTTCGTTGAACTGATTTCGCTTTCTAACTGTAATGAGGTGTGGTGTGGCCGCTACTACAATCACTTTGGTTCCGTTCACTAAACCATCCGCAAAGCTGAGATTGCGGATGATCATGCAAACGCAACCAACCTTTAACACTAAATCGTGTTCCGGCACGCCCTTGGGTTGAAATTTATTTAGTACCTCCGGCCCTAATAAAAGTTGATCGGCGTCATCACTATCGGTTTTATCAACGGAGAAGAAATGCATCGGTTCTGTCGGTAAGAGTGATAAGATTGAGTTGTTGATCTCCTTGACGCCCGCGTTGTGGGTGGAAAGTATAGCGCGACCGGCGCATATGTCGGGTTCGTCCATGACGGCAAAGGGAAAAACGAAATCAATCAAATCGCTCAGTGATGTTACGTGTGGAATATCAGAGAGGTCGATTAAATTTTGAACATTTCTACCTACTTTGACGCGCGCGGCCGGCAAAAGGTTGGATCCTATGTCGAGTAAAAATTTCGAGAATTCGGGATCAGTTTGTCGTTGGGAAGTCACCAGTGAGAAAATTCTTAATTTTTGCCAGACCGGCGAAGATTTTACCGAACAGTTTACTACGTCCGAGTCTGTCAGTGCGTTCGTCACCACGGGGGGAATCTGACGAAAGTCGCCAGCGAAAATAACTACTTTACCACCAAAAATCAAGTTAGATTGCATTAGATCTCTAAGGGATCGATCGAGCATGTGAATTAAATATTTATGTGCCATAGGGGCCTCGTCATAGATGATGACGTCAGAATTACGTATAAGATCCGCTCGTTGAGAACCGTTAGTCATGTTCCAATATCCAAGGTCGTCCGGAAGACTGATGGGAAATTTAAATAAACTATGAGCTGTCATACCATTCGGATAGTTTTGTGCAGCTATTCCCGAGCTAGCTGCACACAACACGACACCGTTCAATTCGCCGCGCACGTACGATGTAATTAAATTTAATAGCAACGTTTTCCCTGTACCTGCCGGACCATCAACAAATATTGCCGTGTCGTGTTTTTCGCGGAACTCTTTGTTTGTAACTAATTTGTGTACGTAGTCGTACACGGCCTGTTGATCAACTGAAAGTTTGGACGACCAAACACCTACGAATTCATTAAGTAGCTCCTTGTCGTATTCGACGCGTTCGCGGCCTAGTTCGGTGGTATCGTCCTCTACCACCGGTAATCCCTGCTCGCTCAGGTTGCTACCGTGCCTGAGGAGTAGCCTATTGATGATGATGAGACTTTTCTCATGTGCCCTAACTAATTGACTCGCCGGAACCCTTCTGGTGAAATCTTCGCTCAGTTGATCTTTGAAACTTTCCCACAGCGGCGAGACTGGGACGCCGTTGACCGCTAACATGACTAAAAAGCGGCGTAAACGCGGCGCGGTCATAAAAGTAGAAGCTTCCTCCATTGCTCTGCGGTACTCGGACTCATCATCAGCTATCCCAGTTGCTCTCGCTGCATCTTGGAACGTGGTGCAATCGTCACCACCCAGTCTGATGAGATCCTCAAAACTACGACAGGGGAACGCGGACAAGAGCAAGCGCAGATAAAATTGTTCACCTCTATTTGGAGCGACCCAAAACAGACGCGTGACCGGTTGACCCCTCAATCTAAGCGTGGCGAATTTACCGTTGGATAATTCTATAATTTCGGTGCCTTTAATATTCGGACGACTATGATGAATGCGATATTTATCGTAAAAGTCCATGTACGTGACATTGTCAAATTCCTGTGGTCTCGCGAAATACGAGATCAACTTGCTACCTGACCCTTGTATAGCTTGCGGTATGTTGCCTGCCTGAAAAGCGACATTCTGTTTATCTGGCAAATGTACCGGAAGCATGATGACAGGTGGTTCATGAGCTGTTAAATTGAAATTCATTATCCTCCACGCCGCGTCGCACGAACCAATGTATCTTTTGGTTACATAAATTTCAATTTCATTGTTACGGATCTCGTCTGGAATTAACGCTACACGTGCAGCATCCGCGCCTTTTGTGATGTATTTAAATAGATATTTAATAACGGATCGCGACGATGTTACCTCCAAATTCATGTGACAGTCATACTTCAATAGCAAAGCAGCGTTGTAGGGTACAACCCATAAATCGTTGACGGTCACGTCTCTACCGCGATATTTAATCGTTGCTTCGTTACTACCGTCGCGGCGCAAATGGATAAATCCTTTGTCATCACAAAACGTCACGTTAGTTTCCCGTTTGGGAAAATAACGGGTGCATTTCCGGGATTCGGAATCCCAGCACTGCAAATCTGTTCGGTAGTTAATTCCGCAAGGTCCGTGAACCATATGAGTCAGGACCGCCTTTCGGAGCCTACCGTTAGCTTCTGTCGGACTGGGTATGTCGGCTCTCACAAAACTATCAATGTCGACGTTTTGCACGGGACCGTTCTCCACTCTAAAGCATATGTGTGCGTGAGGAAGACCTCTCTTTTGGAACTCTATTACGTGCATGATGTACACGCACTTGCCGAACCAATTTTCAGAGCGGATGTCTTGCAAGAGCTCGGCAAGTTTCAAATTAAAAACTCGCGAGCATAAAAGTGGAGAAGGGTTTTGTCCCGCCGGTGTCGACCCCTTTATTTCAGGCCATTTTGGATTACACGTCATTGTGAGGAAAAATGATGGCGGACCCAGTCTGTTCATCAAGGCAATGGCGTCCAGATATTTACATTTCATGTATCGCTCGGAACCCGTAAAACTACTCGGCAGATACACGCGACCGGGAACGACGCCACCTTCGCCCTGTATGGTCTCGTCCTCACGAATTTGGACAGGAACATTGGCGTTACTACTTGCATTGTTATGGGATAGCAGTTCGTCGAGTGGGGCCATTCTAAGTCCACCACCATCTCGGTGTTTACCGGTTTGCAAGTTTTGAATAAAACGTAATCTTTCCTCTAGTATTCTACAATGCATATCCACAATCCATTCCTCGGATAAACGACCAAAATGTGAAAAACGCGACTCGCAAAGTAAAAGGCAACGGATGTACTTGTTAAGCGTTAATTTTGCATTTCTCTTATCTGTCATGCCGGGGTGCCACCCCGGATTACCGTGCGGATACAACAAAGGATATTGCAAACTTTCATACAATGGATTTAGGAGATCGACTAAATGTGGTTTTTTACCGCCGATTTTCCATATGGCTACACTACGCGGAATAAAACGTTCCTGTTCTGTACTAATTATTGCAGCTATTTCGTTACCAATGGGACGATCCCCAAGAATATTACCGTGACGCGCGCGCGACGTGGATTCAAATATCAAATGGGCGTGCTCTGATGTCTCCAGACTTAAACGTTTAAAGCAGGAAATGTAGGGATTGACTTCATGCATGAAGTGTGAAATGGATCGGATCACCTCCATGTCGAGGTTTCTACCTACAGCGAGCCTCTCGCGCTCGTCATCGTCTTGAATGTAAAGACCGATGGGATTGGTTGAGTCAGTGTAACTCAGATCGAAAACTCTATGATAAACGCGGCCCTGTACTTTAACAAAGGAAATGCCCATTTCGGGATGATGGAAACCGTGAGAAGTTCCCAAGGCGCTGAAAGCGAACAAATTATTATATGCTCGTGAACTTCTCTGAAAAGATGGATGCCAGTAAAAGTCCTCGGTAAGAGGAGGGAAATTTTGTACCTTGTAGGCACCGCTACCACAGCACCACATGGTACGCGATTTCTCTTCGTCGAAGAGAGGTGCGAGACAATAACGACATTTGTAAATGTCGGAACTCAACAAAGGATACTTTTTCAAA
The DNA here is from genome assembly GCA_963854355.1 of Epinotia brunnichana. Taxonomy (NCBI): domain Eukaryota; kingdom Metazoa; phylum Arthropoda; class Insecta; order Lepidoptera; family Tortricidae; genus Epinotia; species Epinotia brunnichana. Next base: position 16,773,766 of record OY977952.1, read on the forward strand.
CTATAAGTTTGAACGGGATTCAAGTCATCTGCAGTACGTTGTCCTATGAGGTTAGAAGAATCGCGTAAATTTACATCGATGTTCCGCCTATTCCGGTTGTAACGTTGCGACGCGGCCCTATTCACCTCCGGATGTTGTTGTGAGTATCGATTTACTGCGGCTCTATTAATATTGGGGTTTTCCTTATTGTAGCGGGTTACTGCGGCGATTTTCGATTTTCGGGTTTGCTGGTAACTGGATTTTTCGGTCTCCCTAATCGTATCCGCATTATTTTTCTTGTATTTAGAAGTTGCATTAAGGTGGGCATTTGCGACGCTACCCTTTCTACCCCTTTTCTGTTTCTTGGGTCGCCCCCGCGGTTTTTGCCCCTCAATTTTGGTTTCCACTGCTGGAATTGAAGGCAAACGTTCCAAAACCACCGTTGGTTTAAGATACGACAACTTTAAATCTGGAGCATATTGCACGATCTGTTTGGCTGACAATTCCGATATAGGCAATTTCTCTAGAGCGACTACTGGTTGGCCAGATGATAATTTTGGATCGTAGGAGCAGATATCTTTTGTATACGGGGCAAGATCAGAAATTGGAATTTTCTCTAATACTACGACCGGTTTATTACAAGTCAATTTTAAATCCACTTTCTCAACTGATGGAGCAGGCTCTGTGATCGGAAGTCTGTCTAAGACTACTACTGCAGTACGAGATGGCAAATGAACGCGAGAAGAAACAAAACTTATTCTATTAATCTCGTACTGATTGTTACCATACATTACTATGGTGAACAATAGCTTTGCGAGTGTTTTGATGCTCGGGCATCGAAACAACCTGGCCGCATACAGTGCACGTGTGTCGGGGTGGTATTTGTTGAATTCATCGACACCGTGACTGTTGAAATAATAAAATGCATTATCATGTCGCCAAAAAGATACCGTATTGCTAAATCCCGTAAAAATGTAACTATCACGTACATCGGAATGGTCAGCATCGAAAACGATATTACCTAAAGTTGCCTCTAGTTCGTTTAGTTGCGCGCAATGATTTTGCAGTGATGTTGGATACAAGCCGTTGTTTAGCCAGCGAGTGGTGATTGTTGCCAAATGGTTCCCTACTCGTATATCGGAAGGTAATTCGTCGACAGCTAAATATCGTTCAACGTTAGGATCGTACCAAGTTGTCTCGGGACGTTTTTCGAGATAGAGACTATGACCACTATTTAAGATAGAGTCAATTTCGCCGGCAGTGAATTTTTCGCGATTTTTAATACAGGAAAATGTAGTTGCACATGCTGACATCGCAACACATTGTGAATTAATACCTTTAAATAGGTCAACATCGCCTTGATGCGTTGATCCTATTTATCAGAATAATTAATTAGTATAGAGAAGATTTTTGAAAAAAGTTAATAAAGCCTTTATATTATAGTGATAGTGCACAACAACAACTAACAACTTTTACAATACTCTTCTGTGAATAATAAATAAACAACCTATACGTATACACAATGTTAGATAATATCGAAAAAAAAAAAAAAAAACAATGTTATTACTTGTCACACATTAAAAATAAACACACAAAACTCATGCCGTTATTTATGTTTTAGTTGATAGTAAAAAAGTTTCATTGATAAGTGCATAATAATGTGATTATCTATATACATATACTATATATATGTATGTTAGATCTTGGTGTAGTAGGTTAAAAATGTATTAGAATTAATGTTTTAAGACTTGACAACGACAACCCATCCATTAGTTATGACATTGCAACATGCTTAAAAAATATGCTTACTGTAGAGTAAATTAGGGACCCACCTTCGAAAAGTTCAGTAGCAGGCTATTAACGTAATAACTACAACTTAGAAAAGTAGAAAAATCCGCGACTTTTTCATATCAAAGTTCAATATATCAAAAATGATCTAACCGATTTTGTTGAAATATAGCTAAGAATCATAACGATCACGTCGGCTTTCGGATAAAAAAAAATCAAATCTGTCCATTCGTTTAGGAGCTACGATGCCACATACAGACACACAGACACGTCAAACTTATAACAACCCTCTTTTGTATCGGGGGTTAAAAAGGTAAACTAAAATTCGAAACTGAATTTTTGCAGTCAAGGAAGTAGAAATACCCTTGGTGCATCGTAATAGGCGGAGCGGTTTACCTATTGCTAATTCCTCGTAAACATATCTACATTATTAAAATTACCTCTTTCAATATATCACATGAACTGCTCTCCGAGAGCAAATGCGTTGATTATTACAGAAAAAACTCAAGTCGCTATGTGTGGGCTGATAATATTTGAGGAGTTCCGTCGATTCCTCAAGGATCTCAGAATAAACACTTCATTAGTTGCTACTGCAACGGAATCATGTCTTAATCCTAGACATACTTTACATCTTTGAGGAGTTCAATAAGTTATATGTAGTTTTCGTCATCAGTTCCACTTCACCTAAATTGCTACTTCCAAGAGTAAATACACGAGTTATAATAGAAATAACCGAAATTACTACACGTGTGTCTATACAATTTGAGGGTTGCCCTCAATTTCCCTGGGATTCCATCATCAGATACTGAATTAGTGACGATGGGATCACCTCGGGAGTATACTCTTTCGAATAAAAAAAGAATTTTGGAAATCGGTCCACAATTGACGGAGAATACGGCGATCATACATAAAAAATATATATAAGTATACATACAGTGGAACATATATGTCATATGGTATTTTATGGGGAAACTCAACAGATTCGGACGGAGTATTTAAATTACAAAAACGAGAATTGAGTTTACTGGCAGGTGTGACTCCGAGGCACTCATGTAAACAGCTTTTTAAACAATATAATATGTTGACTCATCATTCACTTTATGTATATGAAGTATACACGTGTTTACACGTAGAAATATAAAGGTTATTTAAAAAAGTGAATACCCCTGGCAGAATCACCCGTCAGACGGGGCGATTACAGGTCGTGCCGCGGCGCCTCGCGCTCAGTCAGACAAGTCACCGCGCGTACCTAATAGGCCCCGCCCCGCTTTTTATGAAAGACTACCCGCCAGTCTCAGTAATGAATCATCGGATGATGGTTTTGGACACCAACTGAAAGACTTTTTATTGTCAAAGTCGCTGTAAAGGAATTCACCGACCAAAAACAATACCTATGAGACAATGCTATTTTGATGCTATTTCAAATTAATATTATTATTATTTTGTATATTTTTTTCTAACTTTATCAAATTTATCATACTTATTCGTAATCTAGAATTCCCTAGTGATAAATTATTTATGGTGTTAATATTATGGCTGTAATTGCCGATTTATATTTCTTGTACATTTGACATTTAAATGCAAATGCGTTGATTATTACAGAAAAAACTCAAGTCGCTATGTGTGGGCTGATAATATTTGAGGAGTTCCGTCGATTCCTCAAGGATCTCAGAATAAACACTTCATTAGTTGCTACTGCAACGGAATCATGTCTTAATCCTAGACATACTTTACATCTTTGAGGAGTTCAATAAGTCATATGTAGTTTTCGTCATCAGTTCCACTTCACCTAAATTGCTACTTCCAAGAGTAAATACACGAGTTATAATAGAAATAACCGAAATTACTACACGTGTGTCTATACAATTTGAGGGTTGCCCTCAATTTCCCTGGGATTCCATCATCAGATACTGAATTAGTGACGATGGGATCACCTCGGGAGTATACTCTTTCGAATAAAAAAAGAATTTTGGAAATCGGTCCACAATTGACGGAGAATACGGCGATCATACATAAAAAATATATATAAGTATACATACAGTGGAACATATATGTCATATGGTATTTTATGGGGAAACTCAACAGATTCGGACGGAGTATTTAAATTACAAAAACGAGAATTGAGTTTACTGGCAGGTGTGACTCCGAGGCACTCATGTAAACAGCTTTTTAAACAATATAATATGTTGACTCATCATTCACTTTATGTATATGAAGTATACACGTGTTTACACGTAGAAATATAAAGGTTATTTAAAAAAGTGAATACCCCTGGCAGAATCACCCGTCAGACGGGGCGATTACAGGTCGTGCCGCGGCGCCTCGCGCTCAGTCAGACAAGTCACCGCGCGTACCTAATAGGCCCCGCCCCGCTTTTTATGAAAGACTACCCGCCAGTCTCAGTAATGAATCATCGGATGATGGTTTTGGACACCAACTGAAAGACTTTTTATTGTCAAAGTCGCTGTAAAGGAATTCACCGACCAAAAACAATACCTATGAGACAATGCTATTTTGATGCTATTTCAAATTAATATTATTATTATTTTGTATATTTTTTTCTAACTTTATCAAATTTATCACACTTATTCGTAATCTAGAATTCCCTAGTGATAAATTATTTATGGTGTTAATATTATGGCTGTAATTGCCGATTTATATTTCTTGTACATTTGACATTTATTTGACATGAATTTGATATGCTTTGACATACGTATATTTTATTTTAATTTTTCTAGTTCAGACATGTAATATTTTTGACATTACTACATAAGATCAATATTATTTTAAATTTGTAACTATTTATAAATAAATGACTTATTATTGTTTGAAATTATTTTAACAAATTTGTTGAATGAACCTAACGAGCTTTCTTTGAATTCATTTTGTTTATGTACAAAGAGAATTTGTAAAATATTATGTCACTTTTCAATCAGCAATAAACGAATTTAATCTAATTTATATCCTCCACCTTTTTTGAAGTCGGTTAAAAAGTAGTTTCTTTTATTTGGTTTGATTTGACCAAAATGTCTCATCGTGAATGATGAGCTGTTAAGTTCTCACTAATTATTATTAGAAATATTTTTTATATGTACCTATACACACACACGAATGCAGGGTACTGACAATAATTGCCATTGATAAATACATTTTTTTAATCAGTCACATAATTAGTCACGTAATTTAGTGACGTCGTCTAAAATGGTCACATTTATGATAACGCATTATCTAAGTATGTTTTATACAAAAAAAAAAACATAGGTATAAGTGCGACCCGAACTCGCGCAAGATGGATTCCGTGCCATTATCTAATATCAAAAAACAACGCTTGTTGTAAGGGTGCCCTTTTCAATATTTATTTTATTCTGTTTTTTTTTTTAGTATGTGTTGTTATAACGGCCACAGAAATGTGTAAATTTCAACCGTCTGACTATCACGGTTCATAAGATAAAGCCTGGTGACAAACGGACAGACAGCCAGACAGCCAGACGGACAGCGGAGTCTTAGTAATAAGGTCCCGTTTAGCCCTTTGTGTACAGAACCCGAAAAATTACTAAATAAGGATATTTCTACAATACGGCAACAATCATTTAGGTGTCAATCAACCACTTTAGACAAAAATGTGACTGATTAAATGAAATAAGAGAGAGATAGAAATTGGTTTACCAGTAAAAACTTACCCACGGCGATGCACTCAAATGATTTCTCTGCATCTGTAATGTAAATAAATAATTCATTTTTAGGTGTTTTATCAAACGCACTTGTTACGTAATTGATGCGGCGCTGAATTATACAGAGAAATGAAATTGTAATGGATGCAAGACACTGAAATGTAAAATCAATTCAGATTCAATAAATAATCTAATGTTAGACACTTTAAAATAGCCGCGACTATACCTACATGGCAAAACGTGGCGGCCTCGACATTGGCAACTATTTATTAGCTCACTTTGTCTCATTATAACAAAAATATAATAAGTAGGTATCTAAACAAAATATATAGTAATAATAGCAACAAGTTTTGGACCGATTCAAACCGAAATGGACTTTCAGTGTGTAATAGTTTTAGACTTTATCCACATATACAAAATACCAGTATCGCTTGAATATTCCGAAAAGGATGCGCGGCTGTCCGCGGTGACGCGCGTGGCAAGTCGGCTCGGCGGCCTTTCGGCGGTTTTACCCGCAGCTTTACGGCGACGTGAAGCCGGTCACGACGCCGCGGGCTACCGCATGACGTTTTAGAGCTTTTCTAGCGATAGGTACCTACTGCCCCCTATTCTGTAACTTGTTTTTCAACGTTCACCCACATGCCCACAATTATACCTTAACACCGCGATGCGTAGTAATTAAGCGAAGGCAGAGGTCTAGTTTCGTAACGGGTGACCGGCGGGGGGTGAGCCGCATTAACGCGGAGCGAATAACAGCCCTGTACGGTGCAAGACGGCGTGCGAGCTCCTTTGGTTTTTCTCGGACTATACGTCTCTTTAGTTTTGTAATAAGAGCGAGACGGATAGTGTGAAAACAATCGAGAGACTTCGCGTGCCGTCTTGTAATAGCCGCTGGTGTGGTCTTTAAGTATAAAGATATAAAGGCGGCGACGAAAGGCGGAGCGTGTCGCTGCCATTCCGGTTTGAATCGGCTCTTGCCAAAAATATCATTACAAAACTAACCTGGAAGAGATTGAAGTGATCGCGTTGACGACCGGCGTGCACGTGGCGTTGCTGGAGAATACATCATCTGAAATAAGAGTTAGTTAGAAATAGAAATAGAATATATCTAGAGCGGGCCGATTGTCCCCTCAGTTTGTTACAGATTATTGAATTCATGATACATAGATACATAGATTTAGTTTAAACGAAAGCGTCAGCTTCAGTATAATAATAATATAAACCAAAAAAGTATCCGCTCCGGGTCCGAATGTACACATAAATAAGTGTATTTTCACCTTTCAAATCTCGTTGAAACGAAGTAAGAAAGTAAAAAACATATATATATTATAACACACGAAGTTAACACTTGCATTCACAACTGTAAAAAGTTAACCTCTATAGTTACAAAACAAAATATTAACGATTTCTTACTAATTGACTAAAAATAAAGTTTATTAAAAGTAAATTAATGATCATTATTTATTAATTAAGGAACTTACCTGTACAGTAACAGTAACACTTAATTAGAAAGAACGAGCGAGTGGCAAAGCAACGCTAGTGACGCTGTGTTGAATAGAAAGAAAATCTGTTTGATTTCGAAAAGAGAAAATTTTGAGTATTGCCAGAGTGAGCAAATATAATCGATTATTATGTATTTATTGATTTACAACACGATTATAATTTTAAAAGGTCACTTCATACCAGGCGTGTTAATAACATTGCGTTAAGGCGTCTAAACACCTAGGGCAATTTTTCACAACAACCTAGGGACGCAGCTATAAGATAGAGAGAGACAGCAAACATTTAATCGATTCGCTTTAAAGACGATTGTGGTAACTAAATGTACGTACAATTTAGTATACATAGAACTTTTTATTCCGACCGCCGCTACCTCATGTGTATGTGTATATAGATGGAATATAACCACGCATATTCTAATAAATTTCGATTCTATGTGATTATCCCAGCGTTAGCGACGAAATTTGGTCGCAGAATTCCGATGTTACACGTTGACGACACGAGCAAGCATTACGAATTTATAAGTTAGAGTGAGATAGAGATAGAATTTGGCAGGATGTCGTGCTTCGGTATTTATCCAGTCCACACGAGTCGAAATCATACGGAGGACGGCATACAGATGGTGTCAAATATCACATATCACATGAAAAAAGAGACATAAATCAATTTGAAGTACGATCGAAAAGCGCCGAGCAATGTAAATTTTTCATTATGATAATTAAAATCGCATGAGTTATCTACGATATCGCATCCAATCAAGGCAATTACTGCGATGCTACCACGAACTTCGAATCTCGAACTTCGTATATCTTCGTCTCTGTCGCTCGAGTACCATAAACCATAAGTGCGATAGAGACGGAGATATAACTTCGAATCTCGAACTTCGCATACTTGCATCCCTGTCACCCGTTCTTCGCATATCAAAGCTCGTGGTTGTAGCTAGGTTGTAGCTCGTGGTTACGTCCGAGGCGGAGTAGACGTACGATTTTGAAGAGTACAATTCCAATATTTCATTTAGATAATCATATTTCATTTATTCACAATAATACAATGCAAGCTTACAGTTTACACCAAATCGCTTACACGCTAAAATAAACAAAAAAGATAAACATGCACAAGTAAAAATGATGCAAGAATATTAAGTGAATCATGAGAATCATATAATAAATAATATCTAATTGGCATTTAAAAATATTTATGTAAAATTTAAGTATCGATTATCGTATTTGAACATCGATTTTTCTTTTAATTCATTTCTGGTAGCACTGAAGATGTTCAATACAACAAAATATATATTCTTCTCTGTCACACGTATAGAGATTTGTATATAACCATTTCGCTTGAATTCGTCAACAGGAAATCAAATTTGATTTTTATTACATTTTACAAGTAGGTGTATTACAAGTATATTATATTAGAACAACTTGTAAATATTGCCGTTATGTTTATAATGCACTTTTATTAATATAATAAATTCTAATAATTAAGTAATTATTATGGTTACCAAACAAATATGCATTGGAAACATAGTGTACCAACATCGAACGAAGCAATGACAAGTATTGCAATGCTTGCTGCGCAAACGCATTTTTGTATTTGACACCTTCTGCTTTATCTGTGGTGGTGTTGTTTACATGTTATGATTTTACGTACGCAAGCTTTTAATCCTTTATATGAAGAAAATAATGTTTCCTTCACCATATTCATTTCAACAAAGGAACGTGGGTAAGTCATATTTTTGATATATTAATCACAAACATCATAACACTTTTATTTCCATATTTAAACAATGACCTTAAAAATCTGTGCTACAGTATTTTGTTCTATCTTTTCAGGTAACACTAAAATGAAAGTTCGATCCGTGGTGTTTATGGATTACAAGTGGAAAGCTTTATTTAACATCACAGCATTGTAGTGCCCATGAACAAGTCCGCCGGCGCGCGTACGTACAGCAATCGGGCGACACTGGATTGCGACATCATCAGCTCACTCAACGGCCTCCTGAGTCCTGCACACTGACCTACAAATGGATATCTGCATAAGACAGCCTGCCCATGCTTGCGTCCAGGTGTTTCTTTTGTTATGAGAACGAGTGAACAGTAAAAATTACATTAATTATAGGGTTAAATTGAAACTTGTTATGTATTATACTAATAATATTGAGCACAAGTGTAATTGGTATTTAAATGTTCATGTGAAATAAATGGAGCATAGTAAACAAACTTTAGATTAAACACCTACAAGGCATACAAATGTATGATGCTAAAGGCTCAAGCTAAGGTTAGACTCAGTATAATGGCAGGAACACTATGAAAATGTCCTGCCAGGCCTGGCAATGATCGCCATGAACTGAAATATGTTCTAGGTAAATGATAGACGGGAGTGAGGCATAGTATGAACACTTTATTTAGGTGAACGCTGGCTTATATACACTCTGTGACGCTGCGTTGCTAACAATGGTACATTTACGATAATGGGTTTAGTTTAACGATGATGTGATTACTCGTGCAAAAACCATTTAGATAGGAATCGAAGGTTATCTCCCCACCACATTGAAGTTAGTACTTACGTTGCAACAATAAATAAATACAATATGAATGTATATAAAGGAATATCTCTGGAAGTTAGGCAAAACAACTATTTACTTACTATTGCCTGCAAAATGTTGCGAGGTGAGTCCGACTGCTCTGAACTTGTAGGTCCCCGCTTGAGGCTGCGGGCGCGCCCGTTGTTGGCAGTGCTGCCATACTCCATGCGCTGGCGTTACTGAATGCTCTCCTGGCCCTTATCACGTGATAAGTGACATGATAAGAGCGTCATCTTGTTCTGTCGAACGGTGTCAGCCAGGGACAGATGCTCAATTTTGTCACTTATCGTGTGATAAGGCCAGGTAATCCATGCTACGAGGCTTGAAATCAGCACCTGAATGTGATTTGTTTGCATGGAAATGGACGGCTGTATACAAGGAATGTTTGAATTTCGGTGAGGTGATTGATGGATGCTAGGCAATCTGGTACCTAAAAATTGTGTGACTAACTTAATTTTTGTTCAAATCTGACTCGGAGCCTAAATTTTTAAAATTTTTCCTTTATTTTAACATATAGTCATGTGGATAACCTATATAGGTATAATTATAATATTATAATCAAGTACATACCAAATTCAAAATGTATTCTTAATATATAATGTAAACAAAAGTTATTCATGATGTGTGATAATGTTATTTAATATTAAAAACGTAAGAAATAAACCACCTATATCATTTGTTTGTTTTATTAAGAGTACCAATTAAAACAAAAGTGAATAGAAGAAAAAATGCTTCCACCTTTATGCCTCTTAATAGTTGTAGCTGGTTATAATAAGGTAATACTCAAACCTTAAACTGACCGATTTAACAGAAAATGGTCCAAGCGTATTTTACAATTTACCCTAAACTGTAAAAAAAAAACTCCCTTAGCCCTTGTAAATAGTTGTCGCTCAGGTAAGATGCGTAAACTGGTAGAAGGTCTTGAAACAAATGAAAGCTAATCTCTCAGAGCTTGGCCCTCGGCCTCGCAAAGAGATATAAGAACAGATCATATAACATTCATAATATATACGCTCACTTTGTATAAGCTTGTTGAGTATAACATTCACTGGATATAATGAACGAAATATATAATTTCAAAATATCTACTTTTGTAAAGTATATCGTTATTAAGATATAATACCAATTGATTTAACGATTAAAGTGTATAATGTTCATAACTCCAAAGATTGAAAACATATATTATACAATTAATCTAACATCAAATAGTATAAACGCATACAATTATTTTAATAGCAATCGCTTGAAAAGCTGAATATACTGAATGTGAATTTCTTAGAGCGATAGCCTCAAATTTGTGCTATAAGAAAAGTAAACATTAAAGATATACATGTCATGTTGGTTAAAATTAAATATTTTGTTATGTCATACCTGGCCATAAAGTAGGAATTACCGCACGTTATGCGTGCGGAAAACCCCACTTCCTGGCCAGATAGAGACGTAAAATTTTGTACTTACCACGGGCGGTAATAAAGACAGCCTCAGAGCGCATATTTATCGCCCTTGCCTTCGGCTCGGGCGTCAAATACCTGCGATCTGAGACATTCTTTGTTAAACCGCCCTAGGTAAGTAATGTACTATTATGTGTTTATGTGGTCTTCCTAATTTAAAATCAACCTTACCTTACTAAATTACTTATAAATGCTGCAATAAATGAAAATGCGAGCAAAAACGTTTAGGTATGTTATTTCCTTAAATTATTAGTTAATTGAAAGAATTTTTTTGATGTTTATATTTTAATAAAAATAATAAAATGAAGAACACGGCGAAGCTGGTCACGTTGATGGCTGTTAGTGAAGTAGAGGCTGCAATCGATTCGTTCAATCTGAAAAGAAAATAAACGTTTTTTATTACAAGCTTTCTATTTTGCAATGTATGTAAGCACTTAACTAACTATGTAAGTATGTGGTATGTATGTAACTATGTTTGTTTGGGTGAAATCTTGCAACTCAATTTTGAAGCAGACACCTTCAACCGATTTAGCTTAAATATTGGGTAAAGGTTCTTGTCTTAGGTATTACTTGACGGTTAAAGGATGACTCACGCTAGAATGGGCCGAGTTCGGCCCGGGCCGTTTTTTAAGAAAAAAGACGGCGTTTTTGCGCAGCTGACGTTATATCCAAGCCCGGCCGAGCCACGGCCGGGCCGTGCCGACACCGAGCCGATTCCGAGCCTCGGCCGGGTTTGGGTATGGCTCGGCCACGCAAAAACGCCGTCGTTTTTCTTAGAAAACGGCCCGGGCCGGATACGGTCCATTCTAGCGTGAATCACATTGTTTTGGTAGCGCAATATTTGCATTTGTTAATTTTAAGCAACACGCACGTGTCCTTTAAAATATAACTGAAATGAGTTACACAAATTAAATTATAAAAAAAATTATAATAAGCTATTCATCTCTTTTTCAATGCTGTTCAGTGTATGACAGTAGATGGCTGGGGCGGCGGTGGCTGCTACACAAGTAGGTATCTGGAAAAAAAAAATTGTTACTTTAATGTTAGGATGATATTAAAAAGGCATCTAAGGTGTGAATACAAATAATTGAAGTTATTTCTCAATCCATATAGTCCAAATACCCATAGGCATCGTAGCATTTAACAATTTATATTGTAGACCCTTAATGCAATGAAATAAGGTTGTTGGGAGTAAATGCAAACGCGACGCCTAACAGAAACAAGATATCGCTAGGTCCCTACTTCCCTAGCGCTGATACGTGACCAGACAGTTTTATAAAGTAAATGTACAATTAATTAAATAAAGTTAGTATTCAGTGATAATCTTGCGTTATTTATTCACAACAAAGGTCCATTGGCGAATTGAACCGCGGTGCCTGCGCCGCGCCGCTTCTGTATAATTTAAAACACGTCTCCTTAGTACATTTTTTATACAAATGTTTTGAAGCGGCATCCAAGCGGCATCGTGCCCGCGCCGCGTCCTCGCCACTCCGTCTCTGTGTGGTTCACGCCAATTACGCAATGCTCCGGTACAAGAATCGCCGACCCAGCACCGACGTCAACCGCGACTCCACGTGGCAGCGGATCAGCAAAACGTGGCTGACCGCGTTTACCTTATTAGGCCAATGCAAGACATCTTCACTTTCTGTTCACACCTCCAACTATTGTCACTTCTATTAATTGTAATATTTTAATTATTAATTAAATTAGTAGATATAGGGGAATTACGATTGCAGCTTATAGTTGATAGCTTTATTACCTAACCTAACCTAACCTAAACCTAACTTAACCGCCAGCATGTCGACGTCACCCCGCTTCGCGGGGTGCCTATTTCCGCTCTAAGGGACACAAGATAACCATAACCTAAACCTACCAAAAATACAATCGTTGATTTGTTTTTTTTTTACTACGCTCCCCGAGCCCCCCTTTTTCTAGCTGCCTTAACCTAATTCCGCGGGCTCTGATTATTAATATCTCATATCTATTATATCTGATAATACTTAAACTAAAAGATATTATGTATTATTTTACGTTTTGCATGTTATTACCAACTGTTACAAATGTTATGGCAACTGACCATTATTCCTTATAATTTTATTGATTTTGTTATTATAGCTGACGAGGTGTACTTTCGACTTTTATTATTCAAAATCTGCCTGTAATGATTGTTTTTGTATTACCAAGGAAAAGGAAAGTGAAATTCCGCTATGGGAAGGGAAAAGCGGAGGGTATTTTTTGTCAGAGAGATCGCGCACTCTTATCTTGCTTGTGACGGGAAGGTGCGGGGGGTGTGTGTCCGCGTGGGCTCGCCCTTCGGGCCTTCGGCCCTCGGGCTCGCGTAGAGAGCGAGCTCTGAAGGGACGCTTCGGGCCTTCGGCCCTACGCGGAGCTCGGCCTTCGGCCTTCGCGTACCTGGAAGCTCACCTTCGGGCCTGCGGCCCTCAGGTTCGCTTAAAGACACTTGGGGGGCGTAGGGTTTCCGCAAGCGCGCTCTGAAGGGACGCTTCGGGCCTTCGGCCCTACGCGGAGCTCGGCCTTCGGCCTTCGCCTGCCACGAAGCTCACCTTCGGGCCTTCGGCCCTCAGGTTCGCTTTTATGACACTCGGGGGTTAGTGAGTGGTAGCACAACCTTAAACTCCCGCAGCTCGGCCTACGGCCTCGCAGGACGCTTCGGGCCTTCGGCCCTACGCGGAGCTCGGCCTTCGGCCTTCGCGTCGCTCGGCCTCCGGCCTTCGCCTACGACGAAAGACACTCGGGGGCATAGTCGCACAGTCCTATACTCCCGCAGCTCGGCCTACGGCCTCGCTGGACGCTTCGGGCCTTCGGCCCTACGCGGAGCTCGGCCTTCGGCCTTCGCGTGCCTCGAAGCTCACCTTCGGGCCTTCGGCCCTCAGGTTCGCTTGTAAGACACTCCGGGCAAGGAATAGTAGCCAAGCCTTAAGCTCCCGCAGCTCGGCCTACGGCCTCGCAAATTTGTTTTGCCCATACCGTCCGCCATTTTGGATTTTTTCCAAATTTTTTTTCTTTTTACAACTCTTGGACCCCTCAAGTCCCCGCATGCCAAATCTCGGCGCGCTGTGACCAATTTGAAATTTCAAAAAAAAAAAACTTTTTTTTTTCGGCCAAAAAAAAATGCGATTGTACTCCTCTTGGGAACCTTTATGACATTTGGTCGAGACCCCTATTCAAAAGTCGAGCGGTTTGGCCGGAAAAAAAAATCGAAAAAATTCCCCATACAAATTTTTTTTTAAAGCTAGAAACTTTTTTTTTTGGTTTTCAGAATCTAGAGCCATATAGGATCCCGCTAGCCAAATTTCAAAGCTCTAGGACCATTTTGAAAAAAAATTAAAAAAAAACTTCGTTTTTTTTTAATTTTTTTTCCGCCATCAAAAACTGCACGCGGTTCCCTATGACATTTGGTCGAGCACCCCTAACCTAGCTGTTACCGTTTAGCCGGGCAGTAGAGCAATTTTTTACTCAGAGCCAAATCCGAAAAAGTCAGATTTTTCCGGTGGTAACCTCGCCGACCTCTATACACCGATATCAAAACCTCACCTCCACCATGACTCCTTCCCGGAGATCAATTGTGTCACCGGAAATGAGTGGTATTGCAGCTTTATATAATATTAACTAGTATTTGCCTGCGGCGCGGCGCGCGAGCGCGCCGCGGAACCGTGGTGGAGTTTCGACTTATATTATTCAAAATCTGCCTGTATTATTTTGGTTTTAGTATATCCAAGGAAAAGGAAAGTGAAATTCCGCTATGGGAAGGGAAAAGCGGAGGGTATTTTTGTAAGGCAGAGAGAACTTGCACTCTATCTTGCTTGTGACGGGAAGGTGCGGGGGGTGTGTGTCCGCGTGGGCTCGCCCTTCGGGCCTTCGGCCCTCGGGCTCGCGTAGAGAGCGAGCTCTGAAGGGACGCTTCGGGCCTTCGGCCCTACGCGGAGCTCGGCCTTCGGCCTTCGCGTACCTGGAAGCTCACCTTCGGGCCTTCGGCCCTCAGGTTCGCTTAAAGACACTTGGGGGGCGTAGGGTTTCCGCAAGCGCGCTCTGAAGGGACGCTTCGGGCCTTCGGCCCTACGCGGAGCTCGGCCTTCGGCCTTCGCCTACCACGAAGCTCACCTTCGGGCCTTCGGCCCTCAGGTTCGCTTTTAAGACACTCGGGGGTTAGTGAGTGGTAGCACAACCTTAAACTCCCGCAGCTCGGCCTACGGCCTCGCAGGACGCTTCGGGCCTTCGGCCCTACGCGGAGCTCGGCCTTTGCCCTTCGCGGCGCTCGGCCTTCGGCCTTCGCCTACCGGGAAGCTCACCTTCGGGCCTTCGGCCCTCAGGTTCGCTTTTAAGACACTCGGGGGTAGTAAGTGTCCGCGTAGGCTCGCCCTTCGGGCCTTCGGCCCTCAGGTTCGCTTTTAAGACTCTCGGGGGTAGTAAGTGTCCGCGTAGGCTCGCCCTTCGGGCCTCCGGCCCTCGGGCTCGCGTAGTAAGCGCGCTCTGAAGGGACGCTTCGGGCCTTCGGCCCTACGCGGAGCTCGGCCTTCGGCCTTCGCCTACCACGAAGCTCACCTTCGGGCCTTCGGCCCTCAGGTTCGCTTTTAAGACACTCGGGGGTTAGTGATTGGTAGCACAACCTTAAACTCCCGCAGCTCGGCCTACGGCCTCGCAGGACGCTTCGGGCCTTCGGCCCTACGCGGAGCTCGGCCTTTGGCCTTCGCGGCGCTCGGCCTTCGGCCTTCGCCTACCGGGAAGCTCACCTTCGGGCCTTCGGCCCTCAGGTTCGCTTTTAAGACACTCGGGGGTTAGTGATTGGTAGCACAACCTTAAACTCCCGCAGCTCGGCCTACGGCCTCGCAGGACGCTTCGGGCCTTCGGCCCTACGCGGAGCTCGGCCTTCGGCCTTCGCGTCGCTCGGCCTCCGGCCTTCGCCTACGACGAAAGACACTCGGGGGCATAGTCGCACAGTCCTATGCTCCCGCAGCTCGGCCTACGGCCTCGCTGGACGCTTCGGGCCTTCGGCCCTACGCGGAGCTCGGCCTTCGGCCTTCGCGTGCCTCGAAGCTCACCTTCGGGCCTTCGGCCCTCAGGTTCGCTTGTAAGTCACTCCGGGCAAGGAATAGTAGCCAAGCCTTAAGCTCCCGCAGCTCGGCCTACGGCCTCGCAAATTTGTTTTGCCCATGCCGTCCGCCATTTTGGATTTTTTCCATTTTTTTTTTCTTTTTACAACTCTTGGGCCCCTCAAGTCCCCGCATGCCAAATCTCGGCGCGCTGTGACCAATTTGAAATTTCAAAAAAAAAAAAGTTTTTTTTTTCGGCCAAAAAAAAATGCGGTTGCACTCCTCTTGGGAACCTTTATGACATTTGGTCGAGACCCCTATTCAAAAGTCGAGCGGTTTGGCCGGAAAAAAAAATCGAAAAAATTCCCCATACAAAATTTTTTTTAAAGCTAGAAACTTTTTTTTTTGGTTTTCAGAATCTGGAGCCATATAGGATCCCGCTAGCCAAATTTCAAAGCTCTAGGACCGTTTTGAAAAAAAATTAAAAAAAAACTTTGTTTTTTTTTAATTTTTTTTCCGCCATCAAAAACTGCACGCGGTTCCCTATGACATTTGGTCGAGCACCCCTAACCTAGCTGTTACCGTTTAGCCGGGCAGTAGAGCAATTTTTTACTCAGAGCCAAATCCGAAAAAGTCAGATTTTTCTGGTGGTAACCTCGCCGACCTCTATACACCCATATCAAAACCTAACCTCCACCATGACTCCTTCCCGGAGATCAATTGTGTCACCGGAAATGAGTGGTATTGCAGCTTTATATAATATTAATTAATAAGTGATGTGCCGGGGAATATTCCCGTATTGGAACTTCCCAGGTTCCCTTGTTCCTGGGAATATTTATTGCAATACAACTTGGGCAAATTAAAATTATTTTTCCCTTATTTTTTTGGAGATGAACTCCACTTTATATGCATGGACGCCGGGCGCGTCCAGAAGGGCTAATAAAAGTTAGTTGCAATGAATCCGATAAATAAAATGTCTTTCGTTAAAAAACCTGCATTTTTGTACATGTTTATTTTTATATTTTGTATTCGTACATATTTTTTTGAGTTTTTTTTTATTAACCAATCATTTTTGTTACATACCTTACGACCGATTATACGATTTAGCCTAGTTGGTAGTGACCCTGCCTACGAAGCAAGAGGTCCTGGGTTCGAATCCCGGTAAGGGCATTTATTTGTGTGATGAGCACGAATATTTGTTCCTCAGTCATGGATGTTTTATATGTATTTAAGTATTTATTTCTCTATGTAAGTATCTATATCGTCGTCTAGTACTAGTCATAGTACAAGCTTTGCTTAGTTTGGGACTAGGTTGATTAGTGAAAGATTGTCCGCGCTAGAAGTACTTTCGAAAAATAAAAAAAACCTAATTAGAAACTCCGCTAAATTCCTGTAACTTACTCCTCGTCTGATAAAAGTTCGTGTCCAAAATACCGCAATTTGCAGCACCTTCATATTATTGGGAACACTAATAGTTACGAGATTTTCTCACCTGCCCTTAATTGATCAGCGAGCTTCCAGAATAATGGAAACCTCATCGTTACGCAGGGGAAAATAACATCTGTGAGAATATTACTTGTTTCTTAAGATATGACTGCGTGGAAATATATCTACTCACCCTTACGCCCCAGGGAAGCTTCAATGAACACAGATTACCTATTAATCTCAATTATGCTATTCAAAACAACAGTAATTGATAGAATTACCTATGAAAATATTGTCCAAGTTAAGGATGACTCACGCTAGAACGGGCCGTGTCCGGGCCGGGCCGTTTTCTACGAAATTTTGCGCGGCCGAGCCATACCCAAGCCCAAGCCGCTTCCGAGCCTCAGCCGTGGCTCGGCCGGGCTTGGGTATGGCTCGGCCGCGCAAAAACGCCGTCGTTTTTCTTAGAAAACGGCCCGTTCTAGCGTATCTAAGAATAATTTTGCAAGTAGTTATGTAATAAAATATTATATAATTCAATCTCAATACTTATTTCAATGTCATTAAATCATAATTTTAACCGATAAACTATTATTTTGATCGATAACATGTAATTCCATAGCAGCCTTGTTTAACCATCATCAAATCAAAGTATAGTACGTTCATCAACCTCCTAGCGTTATTATTCCCGGTTGTGCCCCTAAAGGAGCCCGGGATCCGCTTTGACACCTAATCCCAAGATTTGGCATAGGCACTAGTTTGTACGTTGTACCGTTAAAATTAAACAAGCGTAAACAGGATCGATTGTTATTTAGATCCCAAATCACTTAAAAGCTTTCAACTTAAATACTTATCGGCTATAAACAAATTTTAAAGTCGAACCGAACATAAATAAACAAAAATCCGCCCTCTAGTAGGTATTAATTAAGGCGGGCGGCCGTTACACCGAATAATGTCTATATTTCGCTGATATGGAATGCCATGCTTCAGGATGGCACGTAGATCAAACTTTACTAAATATCGCAATTTTTTTTTACCCCTGATGAAAATTAGACGCAATTAAAGTTTACCATGTGTATGCGAGTGTTAAATAGTAAGAATGGTGAGTAAAGCTCGTTTTTTTTAGAAAGGAATAATCGAAATGAGAACAGAACTGGCGGTCCTTGTGATCTTGTGTTATCTTTAACTTAAAACTACATAGAACTGTGCCATTCAATAGTAGTGTGACGTACGAGCACGCCACAACGCTGCCGCCGCAGCGGCGCCGACGCACGGGGTCAACCGCGCGGGGATCCGACCGACTCACAGTACCGCACCTCACCGCACCATACCCCGCCGGCCGTATACAGGGCGTCCCACGCCTATGCCACATGGAGGGAAAGTACCTTGAATATTGTAGATGGAACATTTTACTGAAAGAAGACATTATTTTGATTTATTTAACAATTAAAACAGCATTCATAGATTTTTTAATAATTACATGGTTGAACCGGGAATCGAACCCGCTACACGTGAAAAAAATATATCCTGTAGCTTTATCATACCGATCGAAAGGCTTCATCATAAGGATATTTTTTTGCTAAATAACATAGTTTTAGAAATAAAAGAAAGACCATGCATTTTAACATTTGATGTGAAATTTTGTACAGAAAAATGAAAACCTGCAGACATTGCTGTAAGGACATACAACGGACAGTAATCTATTACTAATGAATGAATGAGTACCCACTTGAAAAGTACGCATCATTTCCTTATTATAATTTAAGTGTATGATAAAATTATAAAGATATACGTAATTAGTAGGTACTATCGGCCAAAGCCAGAGTCAACCACCGTTAAAGGCGCATTTTGGTTCCAGCCGTATAGCATTGCAAGCGATTCTGTTTTGAATCTGGTCGACTCTGGCTTTGGCCGATGGTACCTGGTTGTATGCAACAAATCGAGTTTCTGTCCAATCAAGTTTCTGCTGTATCCGAAATACTGCCGAAAGACGCGTAAATGATGTTGTCAATAACGCGTCAATTATGCTCATTTTGAGCATTTGTTAAATTAAATTGATTAATTTTGAATTAAAATGTTAAAATTCATAGTCTTCCTTTTATTTCTGACACTTTGTTATGTAGCAAAAAAATATCCTTATGATGTAGCCTTTCGATCGGTATGATAAAGCAACAGGGTAATTTTTTTCTAGTGTAGCGGGTTCGATTCCCGGTTCAACCATGTAATTATTAAAAAATCTATGAATGCAGTCTAAATTGTTATTTAAATTAAAATTATGTCTTTTTTTAGTAAAATCTTCTATCTACAGTATTCAAGGTACTTTCCCTCCATGTGGCATAGGCGTGGGACGCCCTGTATAACAGCGCGCACCCGCCAGATCGCCGGGTTTGGCCCCAAGGCCGAACAAGCTATGTCCGCGCCGAGCAAAAGGGCCCAGTAGTGGCCCGGCTTGTAGTAAGTCCATCAAAAAAAAAAAAAATAAAATAAAAAAAAAAAAAAAAAAAAAAAATATCGCCGGAGTTTTGCTAGCGGCTCGCCGTGTGCACAACTCTGCCCTCACCCTCCCTTCCTTCCCGCCAGGCCGCTTGGACTCCGAGTGCACTGCTTGGCATCCCCACTACCCTAGCCGCTTGGTTACCGAGTGCACTGCTAGGGGACCCCGCTCCCCTCATCCCTTTCAGGCCGCCTGGATCCCGGGTGTACTGCCTGGAGGGGTTTGAGTTGATAGGGCATTCTCGCATACCCGGTGGACTCCCGAGTGCACTGCTGGAAGTACCACCATCCCGCCGTTCCCGTGTCTCGCCTACCCTTACCGGAAATAGCCTGGCTATCGTAGCCCCCGTCTCGCGATTACTTAAACTAGACTATTAAGAGTAGCTGTTTAAATAAAAGGGCATAAGACCCACTGTAAATATCTTGTGAACGCTGGTATTATTTACCCTGCTCCCGAAAGGCTCCTCCCCGACTGAGTTATCTAGGAAACCCCCGAGAGCCCTTCAGGCAGGGGGATATGTGTGTGCAGCTCACCCTACACATCACAGTAGTATTTAACAGCGGTGATACACGGCGAATTTTTGCAGCGCTACAAACAGACACACACACACACACACACACACGCGGACACGCGGTACAAACAACATCGATACACGTGATTTTCACAGATAATCAAACGTTCGTGAAACACGCGTTTGAATCGATTCGCCTTCTGTAACCGCAACCGCTCTTATCTATCTATCTATACATATAATAAAGCTGAAGAGGGTCGAAAGTCTGTACATGGAAGATATTCGAAAAAAAATTGGCTAGGGATACTAAGAATCGATAACAGAACACGTTCCAACAGTTTTTAGATTTTTTGTCTGTTTGTCTGTTTATCTGTTTGTCTGTTTATGTGACCGGGCATCACGTGAAAACGGCTGAACCGATTAAGATGAAATTTGGTATAGAGATAGTTTGAGCCCTGGGGAAGGACTTAGGGTAGTTTTTATCCTGGAAATCAATCCCTAAGGGGATGAAATGGGGGGTGGAAATTTGTATGGAGCTACTTAAACCGCTGCACCGATTTGGATGAAGTTTGGTATATGATTAGTTTGAGTCCCGGAGAAGGTTTAAGGATAGGTTTCATCCCGAAAATCTTCCCTTTAGGGGGTAAAATGGGGGGGTGAAAAATTGGATGTAACCCATTTTGATGAAATTTGGTTTAGAGGTAGTTTAAGTTCTGAGGAAGGACATTGGATAGTTTTTATTCCGGAAATCTTTCCCTGAGGGGGTAAAATGGGGGGTGACATTTTGGATGGACTCCGTTTAGATCAAATTTGGTATAGATATAGTTTGACTCCCGGAGAATGACAATGGATAGTTTGAATCCCGAAAATCATCCCCCAAGGGTATGAAACAGGGATGTAAATGTGAATAAATCCCATTTAGTTAAAATTTGGTATAGAGATAGAAGGAGTCCCAGGGAAGGACAATGCATAGTTTTTATCCTAAATCATCTCCTGAGGGGGTGAAATGAGGGGTGAAAATTTGGATAGAACCGATTTAGATGAAACTTGGTATGGAGATAGTTCAGAGTCCTGGGGAAGGACTTAAAATATTTTTTAGTCCAGAAATCATCTCCTAAGGGGGTGAAATGGGGTATGAAAAATTGGATGGAACCCATTTACGGTATAGTGAGTTGGAGTCTTTGGGAAGGACATACGATAGTTGACTCCTGAAAATCATCCCATAAGGGGGTGTAATTGGGGGTGAAAATTTGTGTGACCCATTTTGATGAAATTTGGTTGAACGATAGTTTGAGTCCCGGAGTATGACAACGGATAGTTTTAATTCCGAAAATCATCCCCTCAGGGATAAAATAGGGAGTGAAAATTTGGATAAAACCCATTTAGATGAAATTTTGTAAATAGATAGAAGGAGTCCTAGGGAAGGACAATGCATAGTTTTTATCCCGAAAAATCATTTCCTGAGGTGGTGAAATGAGGGTTGAAGATTTGGATAGAACCCATTTAGATGAAATTTGGTATAGAGAGAGGTAGAGTCCTAGGAAAGAACATAGAATAATTTTTATTCCGGAACACATTAAAGGAGGAAATCATCCCCTAAGGGGGTGAGAAATGGTGGATGAACATTTGGATTGAACCCATTTATGGTATAGCGATAGTTAAGGAAGGACATAGGATAGTTTTATCCCGAAAATCATCCCCTAAGGGGATGGAACTTTGTTTTGATAAAATTTGGTTGAAAAATAGTTTGAGTCCTGGAAAAGGACATATAATAGTTTATATTCCAGAAATCATCCCCTAAGGGGGTGAAATCGGGGTGAAAATTTGGATGTAGCCCATTAAGATGAAATTCTGTATAGAGATAGTTTGAGTCCTGGAGAATGACAACGGATAGTTTTTATCCTGAAAATCATCCTCTAAGGAGGTGAAATAGGTGGTGAAAATTTGGATGGAACCCATTTACGGTATAGCGGTAGAGGGGAGTCCTGGGGAATAGGAACATTACATAAGTAAATATATGTATGTGACGTTCCAAGGGTAAAGGTACCTTATGGCGGCCTTAGTTTTGAAGATGTTTTCTAAAACGGGGTAAAAAAGACGTTTTATTATGGCTATTTTGAAAACTGTTAGATGAAACATTTTGTTGAAGTATTTTTATTTTTAATATTAAATGTTTAAATTACAAGTCAGTTAATTTAATCCTACGGTTTAGTAGAAAAGGTCCTTACGGCCGTGTGATATGAAAATATGCAAAATAATACTGAAAAAAACCTATTTGCATTACGACCGCTTTAGCCTAGTTGGTAGTGACCCTGCCTACGAAGCAAGAGGTCCTGGGTTCGAATCCCGGTAAGGGCATTTATTTGTGTGATGAGCACGAATATTTGTTCCTGAGTCATGGATGTTTTCTATGTATTTAAGTATTTATTTCTCTATATAAGTATATATATCGTCGTCTAGTACCCATAGTACAAGCTTTGCTTAGTTTGGGACTAGGTTGATTTGTGTAAGATTGTCCGCAAATATTTTATTTTTTTTTATTTATACAATCCATACTAATATTACAAATGCGAAAGTAACTATGTCTGTCTGTTACCTTTTCATGCTTAAACCGCTGAACCGATTGAAATGAAATTTGGTATAGAGATACTTTGAATTCCGGAGCCTTCCCAAAGAGTTCTTACTAAAGATAGTTTTATCTGGAAATTCATCACCTAAGGGGGTGAAAAGGGGGAGAAAGTTACGATATAAACGAGTTCCACGCGGACGAAGTCGCGGGCAAAAGCTAGTTATAAATATTATTATAATAATAAATATTATGGGACAATCTTACACAAATCAACCTAGGCCCACGGTAAGCTCAGTAAGGCTTGTGTTGTGGGTACTAGGCGATGATATATATCATAGATAAATACATATAGATACTTATATACATATAAAACATCCATAACTCAGGAACAAATATTCGTGATAAACACACAAATAAATGCCCTGACCGGGATTCGAACCCGGGACCTCCAGCTTCGTAGGCACAGTCACTACCCACTGGGCTACGGAGGCCGTTTAGTTTTCTTATTGAGTATACCAAAAAATACTTGTATTTCTACTTGTTGCAATAGGCTGAACTGTCGGCGATTCGCTGCGGTGTAAGCTGCGCTCTTAATCAAATATCTAAAGCCGGGAGCTTTGCATAAACATTCGGAACTGTTTGGGGAAGCGATATTAGGTATCGGAACTAAATTGAATAAACCTAGATCTGTTTACAAAACAACGCCTTCTAATTAATCGGGATGTCTACCGGAAATTCCGGTACTTGTAACAATAAACGTACCGCATGCAAAGACCTGAACACTATAGTGGAATGAAAATCCATTAGCAGTTCAAACTTCAAAGACTTGTAGTATGATGAAAATCTGTTCTACGTTTTAGCTAACGATTATGCAATTGAATGTTATTGAAAGATTCAAATGATACCTACATTAAAATTGTGTTCGAATAGTGAATTTAAATATACAAAAAAAAGTTACGCACTGTACACATGCACTATTTCTTATTATTCATTTCTTATCACTCAAGTTTAGTGACCCACTTTGACGGTTTGGTGGATCATACGCTAAAAAATTACTACAAGTATAAAATCATAATTTATAAACATAGGTGTAATTTGCTGAACCAAAAACGGTATAATTACAATCCAAAAATGGTGTACGTATTGAACATATGAGATCCCCCATTTTACTCACTTAGGGGGTGATTTCCAGAATTAAAACTATCCTATGTCCTTTCCTAGGACTAAAAGTACTAAAACTATCTCTAAACTAAATTTAATCTAAATGAGTTCATCCAAATTTTTCCCTCCCATTCCACCCGCGTAGGGGATGATTTCCGGAATAAAAATTATCCTATGTCCTTCCCCAGGACTTTAACTATCTCTATACCAAATTTCATCTAAATGGGTTCCATCCAAATTTTCACCCCTAATTTCACCCCCTCAGGAGATGATTTTCGGGATGAAAACTATGCATAGTCCTTCCATGGGACTCCAACTATCTCTGTACCAAATCTCATTTAAACGGGTTCCATCCAAAGTTTCACCCCCCCATTTCACCACCTTAGGGGTGATTTCCGGAATTAAAACTATCCTATGTCCTTTTTCAGGACTGAATCTATCTCTATACCAAATTTCATCAAAATTGGTTACATCTTAATATTCACCCCCTCATTTCACCCCCTTAAGGGATGATTTCCTGAATAAAACTTATCCTATGTCCTTCCCCGGGACTTAAACTATTTATATACTAAATTTCATCCAAATCGGTGAAGTGGTTTAAGTAGCTCCATACAAATTTTCACCCCCAATTTCATCCCCTTAGGGATGGATTTTCGGGATAAAAACTACCCTATATTACAAATTACTCATAACACCATATCGGCAAAGTAGAAATTGTTCTCTAATAACAGGTACAAATATGAAATCGACGCTTTTTTCTGTATGCGACAAAGTGGGTCGCTGGGCACTAAACTTTGAGGCCCTAAAAAGGTGCTTAAAATGGAGATTTATGCGTCGTCATCAAAATCATAGGTTTATTACAGTATGTTCTATCAGTTTTCATCAAAAGTTGATTTTCGGTAAGTTTTGCCATATTTCACTAAACTGCCCGTAACTCCGTAACTAGAATCGACAAAGTGGGACGTTTTACTAAAAACCGTCACATATATATTAATATAGACACATCTGCAGACTATAATACTTTTGTGTCATACCTAATACCAAATGTTCTTGACACCCGAAGTTATACCATTAATACGAATATATCTACCACAAAACAGTTTTAATTAAATAATAATATTCATACGATTGGTTTTTAGAGAAGCATTTTTATTAACACTGAGTATGAAGGTTCTATCTTGAAATGTGCTAATAAATTGGTTACTTACGTGTAGTTTTTCGACAATAGTCTATTTAGATGGAATGTTTAATTTCAATGACAACACAGAGGTAATTATGGTTTTCGGTATACTCTGCGTGATTTGATAGTCTGGCAAATGAAAGATGAGAATGAGTTTTTAGTTAAACTTTTTATATGGCAACAGTAATATCGTTGTCAAATGTGTCAAACGCCTTAAATTAGTATTATGTAGTCTTGATATTTGAAATGGTAACTAAGAAAGTATCTAACTGTTCGATAATAAATTTGAACGTTTTTGCTTTTTAGGAGAATTAAGGGGTGGCTTACTGCTAATATATTTTCACAGCTGGTAGTGTAAATCATGATTAAACCAGGAGCCTTTTCCACGGAGTTACAATTTACAAACCCTTACTAATATTATAGAGATAATTCTTATTACTAATATTACATCAAATGTGGAAATCAGTCTGTCTGTCTGTTCTACATATCAGCATACTTAGTTTTTTAACCCATAAATCGGTCAAGTTCACGTGTGTCATGCGAACGAAGTTGCAATGCATGCATAGCTAGTTTATAATACGAGTATTAGTTTTGATTGTTATGTAGGTACATAATACAGGTAAATTCATAAAATCGTTTTAAATTTTAAATATATTACAAGTCTCAAGACTTGTTTTCGCGATACACGTAAAGGATACCACACTCCGAATTTTGGAATTTGCCGTGATTTCTTATTGTCATCTTTAATTTGCCAGACTCTACTTATATCGCTGCCTGTAAGTTTTAGTGATGTTTAATTGATTTAGTCACTAAATCAGTGGACAATGGATCCACTAAATTTTAGTGGATCCCATTGTCTACTGTACCATAAAGCTGCTCCTAAAATACTTGTTCTACTTGAAAACTGTATCCACTATTGTCTTTTAGATTACAACTTTTCTATTACGCTGCATTGAGATAGACTTCTCCAAAATATACAGCGTCACACTCAAAATATATAGCGTGATACAAAAAACAAATAAAATCGTTACTCAGTTGTTGTTCACAATATCTTAACCTTAACACAATGTGATAAGGTGACAATTCGGCCATATTTTCGTCGGAGCATAGACACTGAAGGCCTTTGATTACAGTTATCTTGGCGCTCTGTAATTAAGCGGCGCTGCTGACGTCGTCTCAAGTAAACCGCGTTGACAGCCTAAATTACTTATACGTAGGGGAATGTGTGGGGAATATTCAGTGAGAATATCGTGTGTTGCCCGGTGTTTTGCTGCTCAGTCAACTGTCTATCTATATTCTCTACTAATAATCAAGAGGTAATCTGTGAAATGTAAGGAGGTTATCCGAAACTGCTTAGGTATCCTATTTTAATAGTAGATTGTATCTCAAGGGAGTCTGTTTCTAATGTAAAATCTTTAGCGTATGGCGTTGGATTCAAGTGTTTACGCCCAAGATGGAAATAGTTTTGCTACCTAGTGACACATACTGCTTTTCACAACCTCTATGAGCAAAATCCAGAGAACGAAATAATTATTTCAGGGTAACAATAAATATTTTCTGAATAGGAGTATTAGGGAAGAAAAGTACAACTTTTCTGAATAACAGGTATGAAATAGTCATTTGTGCAACAAGAGAGAAATTGTCATTTGTGTCACAAGGGAGCAAAATAGTATATTTACGGCGAGGGCGGTGTATTGAATCATGAACGTAGCGAGGGATTCAAGTGTTAATGCCCAAGACGAAGATAATTTTGCTCCTGAGTGACACATGCAACTTTTCACACTGACTATGAAGAAAAAAAATGCAAAAAACAAAAAAAAAACAATATAAAGTTTATTATTATTTTTATTTATAAAAAGGAAATAAAAAATATGTTAGTCTTTAATCGATTACGATAGAATAACAATCGATTATTTAATTTAAATCTGTTTTCAATTGGCACATTGCGTAAATGCTACATGCCAATAAATAAATTAAAAAAGTAGCTTGAATAGAAAAGTAGCATTTTCTTCCGTATTGTCATGGACCCAAACTTAGTTTTCTGAATGAAAGGTGTGATAAGTCTATTTTTGCTGCGAGTGCTAATGTTGAGTCCCGAGGAAGCGAGAGATTCTAAAAATGAATCACGAGCGTAGCATAGTCATTGTCAGATTTAGGTTCGCGTCTTTTCGGTGGACATTGCCAAAATTAAGGGCTATAAAGCCTAATTTTTGGTTGAACTCTGAATCCGCATAAACGGCGTTGCCCCTTCTATATATAATTCTATGTGATAAAAACATATTATATGTGAGCGTAAGCCCTTTACTATTGACCACCGGAAAGATGGTTTTTGTTTTTGTGACTGACAATGACCCATAAATAACGCTTGTTTTTCAGACCTTAAAAGTTTCTCAAACCGAACAAAATTATACTTAAAATAAAACACAGAAATTTTCTGTCTCCATTAGTAAGGAAATAACTTAGGAAGTATACAGATGGCAACGACAAAATTGCTGGACTTAAATTTTCCTCATTGTACCAAAACTCCCATTGTCGGGAGACGAATGCGTTTTGCGACTGGTCTGTGAGTTATCGCTATTCTTTTCTGCTCATTGCTCAAATTATACTTGCTCAAGGAGATATCTTAGGGGCCAAACTTAAGAAACATAGTTAGGTACTTATCTTATACATATTTTAAACCATCATGTTGTCTTTGGTTTCCGCGATTATTACTCATTAAAGTGATTGAAACGGCTTGTATTGCGTATATTATTAAACGAGCGAGCGTAGCGAACGAACAAAAAATCTTTCGTAAGTTTGACCACTGTTCTCCTCTACAGGTCGCATTTCTCAACCGATTCTCGTCACGGTTTTATAATTATTTTAGGTTTTAGGTTCAATAATTATTTTTGTCTTTGCATATTTTCGAAATAATAATAAAACATTCAGAAAAAAGATAGGGTCGCGAGTTCTACAGCACATAGAGCCAATAGAATTAAACATATTTTAAACCATCATAGTGTCTTTGATTTCTGCGACGATTACTGGTCAAGTAACTTTGTATGTGGCTTTAAAAGCCCATCTGATATGTGGATTTAGAAACTTATTATGTGGATAGTTTGCACAATGTAATTTGACAGGTGTAATTTATATATTCCTCAGTCTAGGTGTTGACTACGAGCGATGGAATGGTATCAAAAAGTAATATTTTTATAAGT
The DNA here is from genome assembly GCA_963854355.1 of Epinotia brunnichana. Taxonomy (NCBI): domain Eukaryota; kingdom Metazoa; phylum Arthropoda; class Insecta; order Lepidoptera; family Tortricidae; genus Epinotia; species Epinotia brunnichana. Next base: position 16,802,330 of record OY977952.1, read on the forward strand.
ACCTACATCATGAACGCGGCAAATTCAAACCTCTCCAAATGATGGACGTAGATAGTTCTTAGCTGATCTAGTGGCCATGGGAATTCAAGACGTAACAGACGTAACCCCTTGGAGATTTACACACAAAAAAATACAGTTGGCAATAAAAGCTCTCTAAAAAGAAATCAGTGCAACAATAGGCTCTCGGCTTAGCTTTTGCTGCATATATTCAATTTCTTATATTTCTCCTCCCTAGAGGGATCTACTGTTGAGAGTAGTTCCTCGTAAGTTTATTCTAAACTTGGGCTTATTATAAGCAGTCACAAAATTAACTGTATATTCTACGGCAGCGTTTCAATGTAGGCTTTTTATCTACGTAAATAACGCGTTATTTCTCTCCATCGGTAATATGATCATTACCCTAATATTTTCAAGGAGCTGTCTCATTCCCCAAATTACCTCGCCGGTATTACTCAGCTAATGTACCATTTAATGAAGGCATTCGCTTCGCAGTAATATTTTCTTTCTTATTTAAAACGTGAGTTCGGATTTTATTTCATTAATTTAATCTTGACTTTGTCCAGCAGTGGCAGCAGACTTTCGGCTGATATGTCGATGATGATGATGAATATTGACTTTGCTCAATTTACCATATCAGTTCAATACATTAGGATCCTATTTAATATTTGTGAGTATGATTAGATTATTTAATGGCTGACTTTTTTATAATAATGTCACTGGAATTGGAATGTTTCGGCCAACTCAAATAATCTGAAGTAGATATAATATATGTAAGACTCTCAGTACTCTTTCGTATTTAGTTTACTCGCTTTCTAGATACATGTATGTAGAGTGTCAGTCAAGTTTGCAATATGAGCGATACATTTTTATCTTGAACCCGCTCTGCCCTAACAACGAACTTGACAAAGACCGCAAGCGAACCCGCGGGATAAAATGTAGATTTTGTGTACCTGAAGAATGCATTACTATAAATTATAATATTGGTGAAAACATTTTTTGAAATAGGATTAATATTTCTGGTGCTTAACCTTACATACAAACTTAAAATGCTACAACTTTACAAAGCTACTTACTCACAAACTACCTCGTAATATTATTTATTTTATTATTGATTTATTCACAAACACAATTTAACAGTTTATCACGAGAACACTTATGAGATATAGGTACTAATAGACTATAAAAAATACAACAATTTACTAGATTGGAACAATTTGATCTGTACAAAGTTCAAAGTTCATTGTATTTATTATTTTTGTCCACAATAAAGTGGTTTCACTAGCGTATATCACACATACCATGCCGACAATTTGGCTACGCTGATGACCTCACGATTGTCACCCAACACCGGAATATGGAAGCTACCGAGCCCATACTGGAGAAAGATCTGGCCAGTTTGGACGACTTTTTTTCCCGTTGATGACTGTGTCCAAACCCTTCGAAGACCGAGGTATTCTGCTTCCACCTATGCAACAAGCTCGCACGTAAGACACTGAGTGTTAGGTTCCGAGGCACAACCCGACAACACAACAACTTCCTCAAGTACCTAGGTGTTACTCTAGACAGAAGCTTTACTTACAGCCACCACATCCATAAGCTAAAACATAAAATGAAGACCAGAAACAATATTGTCCAAAAACTTACCGGTACTACTTGGGGAGCTTCTGCGTCTTGCCTACGAACTACGGCCTTGGCCCAGGTCTATTTGACGGCTGAATACTACGCTCCGGTATGGATGAACAGCGCCAGTGTTTCTTCTGTGGATGTGCAGCTAAACCATGTGCAATTAAAACCTGCACATCTGCGTCGGAAATGTGCTTACTCAGAGAGGCAATTAAAACCAAACATCATCCAGAGCTGCCCATCCACCAAGATCTCACGTCCTACGGAAAAAAATACTCAAGTCCCGTAACCCACCAGCTCTCGCTGTGATGGACCTGAACAGCCAGTGGGACTTACACGAAGCGTGGAAGTCCGAATGGAACGGGCAACAACAAACAGATGAACGACTGTTTTCGTTTAACCCACAGACGCGTCCACCTGGTTTCCCCCATCCACGCAAGGTGTGGTAATGAAACCGCATAAGTACAGGCATTGGAAACTGCGCCCACCGCTGGTATAAATGGGGCTGGTGCGATTCCTCTCGATGCGTGTGTGAAAACCCCGACCACATGGTTCTGGAATGCCCGACAACAAAATTGTCAGGGCGGATGGAGGATCTCAAGAATCTTACTCAACTGGCTACAGAGTACTTGAAGAGGACGAATCTAAACCTATAAATTAATTTATTTTATTTTTATTATTCTCTTATAAGTACTTACTGCTTTTTATGTAATCCAGTGACCAAAAAATTCCATACGATAAATAACATGCCATTAATAAGCAAACTTAAAAAAAAAGAATATACAAACAAAATATAATCAAAAATCAAGCACGCATACATATGCTTAAATCTAGTGGATTTACGATAGTACGGTTAATACTTTTCTGTATAAGTTTCTGTCAAAAATTTCATTTTTAGTACAAGCTTTTATTGCCGACTGTACTTTTCTGCATACCATCATTTACTACTCATTGAGACGATTCTAACGAACCCAAATTCGATGGGGTTGTGTCGTTTTATTGCGGAGTTCCTATGGCCACCTTCCAGCTCCCGCATCAGATCAGCTCCATGTCATCATAATATTGCATTGTCATGCGATATACATGCAAGATTTCAGATCAATCGCTTGACAGGAAGAAGGTGAAATTTCAATTACTAAATTTGACCCAAGAATAAAACAAACGGGGTGAGCTAAATAATAGCTTGTAATAAAAATAAAAAATAATACACCAATAGGTACTGTTGGGGAATATATCTTTGTCGTAAGTCTCCTGCATGATATTGTTAAGGACGGTTTGCGCTCTTGCAGTCTATTATTATAAGTATATAGATAGATAATTACTAAGTTACTAACTTGGTAATATTTCCAGCAACATACGAGTACTTCAGATAATATGTGACGTGACATTCAATGCATTTTACGAGTACGTGTAGCAATTTTACAACTCACTAGGACTGCGCCTTGAATGTTCGTTCTTTGTTTCATTATGATTATATTTTGTTTCGTTCGTGAGATTCAATGCATCATTATAGATAACAATTTAATCCGTATGTTATTCAAAATTAATTCCCCGGGTAGTTTCGTCGTCATTAATTAATGATCGAATCAACCTGCGCCGATTTAAACAGTAATGATATGCGGTAGAAGCATAATGGCCGCCAAACAAACTGCGAATTTCGCTCGAGCGCGATTTATCGGTTGCTGGTTAATGAATCATTAATAAAATGTGCTTTTAGCCGGAATTTATTATTTAAGGCTAAGAATATTTTTATCAATTCAACGGACTTTATTTGCTTAAGGGGAACGACGGTGTGCACTTTGAATAAAAATGTTTTTTGGAGTACATTAATGAATCACAAATAAAATACCTTAATATTGTCTCCTGTAGTCTTTTTAACAGACTTCAAAAAAAGGAGGAGGTTCTCAATTCGGATGTATTTTTTTATTTTTTTTTATGTTTTTTACCTCAGAACTCCGTCATCTATGAACCGATTCGTACAATTCTTTTTTTAACTGAAAGTATATGCTTCTAGATTGGTCCCATTGTTTCCAAAACCCCAGTTGGATGATGGGAACCATGAGGAATTGAGGGAACTCCTCAAATATATTAGGCACGCGTGTAGTAATTTCGGTATTTTCTATTATAACTCGTGTACCTATTTACACCCGGAAATCATAAATTTGGTGAAGTGGAAGTGATGATGAAGACCACAGATGGCTTGTGGAACTTCTCAATGATGTACTTCAAACTATATAAGTACGTCACAGATTCTGATATTATTCCGTTGAAATAGCAAACAATGAAGTGCCAAAGGCAATTCTGAGATCCTTGAGGAATCGACGGAAGTCCTCAAATATTATCGGCCCACATACAGCGATTTGGTTTATTGGTCTGAAAATCAACGCTTTGTTCTCGAAAATCAGTTCATGTGGTAAATTGGAAAAAAAATGTGGAAATGTTAATGTGGCTTGGCGGAGTACTGAATTGAAGTCGGTTAAAACTTTGTTTTGAAAGTGAATTATTGGATTCAACTGTATTTCTAAGTCGAAATCAATGAATTTATTATTATTAACATTAAAGTCAGAGTCTTCTTCCTTCTCTTGTTTTCAATTTTACCTTACATAATGTTGTTTAAAATCTTTATTTATTTGGGAGCTTTTGTAATACTGACGATGGCAGCTTCACCAGGCTCGTAAACTACTACAACCAGTAAATTTAAATATACTTTCATAAAAAATACAACCATGTAAGTATACTTTAAGAAAAAATCAAAAAAATTGTATAGGTACTTATTCACAAAAAAACCTTATACAAAATATGCAACTTTTGAGAAAGGTTCCGCTAATAGTTCTTGCTTGCTTCTACTTATAATGTTATTAATGAAACTGAACTGTCTTTTATACGGTGAGTCGGTGGCCAATTCCTGACATGACTATTATTATTTACCAGAAGTGTGAGTCGAGTTTCACATCCCGCGAGCAAATTTTTATTTGTATGAACCTAAAATTTTTCTTGAAAAAAAATAGCCTGAGTTTCCGTGTCTAAGGAAACCCGCAGTTCCTCAGCTGCTTGCAGTTGAGAGTGGAATAGATTGTAACTTTAAATACCCGTTCATCATCTTCATCATTATATGTGCCAAAAGACGTCCACTGGTTGTTGTTATTTCGGCACAAATTAAATTGAAAAACTTTTTCTCCTTTTTTTTACGATGAGCCATTAAGTTTGGGCGGGCAACTGAGTTTTTGAATATTTGTCACTAATGTCTAATTAAAATAAAAATTACAAGCCCAAACTCGCTGGGGGCAGACTCAATTAGCATATCCTGGCATGGCCTTTATAATTTTTTTAATGGTACAAGGTACAAATACTTTTTCCAAGATAATGTGGATGCATTATTTGTATTGTGCCTAACACACGTAGCGGGTGTCGGAGTGTCAATCTTCATTTTGATACTAACCGAATGAAATTAAAAATTAACGTGCGTAGTTTAACGTTTCCGGCTTAAATGTTTTGGTTCCAAAGTATCTAATTTATCATTTGCTAAAGATGGCTTGTTTGGTTATTGTGCTCAATGGATGATAGTGTTTTAGTAACCTACTAACCTATTCGTTATCCTAAAAATCCTAAATAAAATACGAAATTAAGTTTCACATTTTGTTTATATTAAAAAACATCGTAAAAACAAATGAGCCCTATTCCCAAATAACCAGAATCGTGGGGTTTCGCCGGAAAACGGTCGACGACGTCAAAACATTGTTGTTAACATTGCGCCACGTCGAGTCTGCTGCGCGAGAGTTGGACAAATTGTGGCAGCTGCGTTTGACTACTGACGACCGAAATACGCACGTAGGGAGGAGCATCGATGGATATCGATATGGCCCTGCCTTTTACTTGAAAGAAGTTTTAATGCCTCACATTTTTTATTATAAAAAAAAACTTTATTTAGCCTTCATACACATAAACTGCTTACATAATAAGTAGGTACACAATGTCTACTTTGTCTAGTAGTATTAAGATACTTTTGTTAGTCTTTTTTCCCCTTTTTTAGGGTTCCGTACTCAAAGAGTAAAACGGGACCCTATTACTAAGACTTCGCTGTCCGTCCGTCCGTCCGTCTGTCTGTCACCAGGCTGTATCTCAAGAACCGTGATAGCTAGAGAGTTGAATTTTTTTAGATTATGTATTTCGGTTGCCGCTATAACAACAAATACTAAAAACAAAATAAAATATTTTTTTAAGGGGGACTCCCATACAACAACCGTAATTTTTTTGCCGTTTTTATGGTTCCGTACTCAAAGAGTAAAATGGGACCCAATTACTAAGACTTCGCTGTCCGTCCGTCCGTCCGTCCGTCCGTCTGTCTGTCACCAGGCTGTATCTCAAGAACCGTAATAGCTAGAGAGTTGAAATTTTCACAGATTATATATTTTTGTTGCCGCTATAACAACAAATACTAAAAACAAAATGAAATATTTTTTTTAAGGGGGGCTCCCATACAACAAACGTGGTTTTTTTACCGTTTTTATAGATAATGGTACGGAACCCTTCGTGCGCGAGTCCAACTCGCACTTGGCTGGTTTTTTATTACTTTCCACTGCTGAACAAACTCTTCTTTGACATTAATATTATGTGCCATGAAAAATATATACCTATGCAATGCTTTTCAATTAAACATAATGTTTACCAAGTGAATCAAATCAACGTATCTATCTACTTGCTTCTCCCATTTTACATAATAGGTACTTTATTAGCTACAATTAGGCCTATTTTTATCTGTATCTTTCTATCTCAATTCAATTTCAATATATTCACTTGCTCGCTGCCATGCTCGCATGCATCGATAACGTTTCAGAACAAGTGCGGGTAACATTAAAATTCGATTGAGATGTTAAATACGAGTACCTACATGAATCAATCTGAGGCCAAGTTAATTGAAGCCAATAAGAAACCTTTGAGTAATTCAATAAAATCACGATGTACAAACAGGTCGATAAAGGATAATACGATTAGGTCTAATCTATCGACATCGACGAACCACTACTGCAACCATGACAAACACTGGGATTATAACACGGCCATAATCATAATTCAATTAAATCTTTTATATTTATGTGCATAGTTAAATCAACATGCTGTGCCTATAAATTGTACTCTATTAGGAGTTCGCGATCCGCTCTGAAATGTGAAATATACTCATACTAGCTTTTGCCCGCGACTTCGTCCGCGCGGATCTCGTTTATATCGTAACTTTCTCCCCCCTTTTCACCCCCTTAGGTGATGAATTTCCAGATAAAAACTATCTTTAGTAAGGACTCTTTGGGAAGGCCCCAAAATTCAAAGTATTTCCATACCAAATTTCATCTCAATCGGTTCAGCGGTTTAAGCATGAAAAGGTAACAGACAGACAGAGTTACTTTCGCATTAGTATGGATTGTATGAAGGAAATGGTATAGATGCATGTAGGCTTTTTTCAGTATTATTTTGCATATTTTCATATCACACGGCCGTAAGGACCTTTTCTACTAAACCGTAGGATTAAATTAACTGACTTGTAATTTAAACATTTTATATCAAAAATAAAAATACTTCAACTAAATGTTACATCTAATAGTTTTCAAAATAGCCATAACAAAACGTCTTTTTTACCCCGTTTTAGAAAACATCTTCAAAACTAAGGCCGCCATAAGGTACCTTTACCCTTGGAACGTCACATACATATATTTACTTATGTAATGTTCATATTCCCCAGGACTCCCCATTACCGCTATACCGTAAATTGGTTCAATCCAAATTTTCACCCCCTATTTCACCTCCTTAGAGGATGATTTGCGGGATAAAAACTATCCGTTGTCATTCTCCAGGACTCAAACTATCTCTATACCGAATTTCATCTAAATGGGCTACATCCAAATTTTCACCCCCATTTCACCCCCTTAGGGGATGATTTCTGGAATAGAAACTATTATATGTCCTTTTCCAGGACTCAAACTATCTTTCAACCAAATTTTATCAAAGTGTGTCACAAACAAATTTCCACCCCCAATTACACCCCCTTAGGGGATGATTTTCGGGATAAAACTATCCTATGTCCTTCCTTAACTATCGTTATACCGTAAGTGGGTTCAATCCAAATGTTCATCCACCATTTCTCACCCCCTTGGGGGATGATTTCCTCCTTTTATGTGTTCCGGAATAAAAAATATTCTATGTTCTTTCCTAGGACTCTACCTCTCTCTATACCAAATTTCATCTAAATGGGTTCTATCCAAATCTTCAACCCTCATTTCACCACCTCAGGAAATGATTTTTCGGGATAAAAACTATGCATTGTCCTTCCCTAGGACTCCTTCTATCTATTTACCAAATTTCATCTAAATGGGTTTTATCCAAATTTTCACCCCCTATTTTATCCCTGAGGGGATGACTTTCGGGATTAAACAATCCGTTGTCATACTCCGGGACTCAAACTATCTTTATACCAAATTTCATCAAAATGGGTCACAACACAACCAAATTTTCACCCCCAATTACACCCCCTTATGGGATGATTTTCAGGAGTAAACTATCCTATGTCTTTCCCTAAGACTCCAACTCGCTATACCGTAAATGGGTTCCATCCAAATTTTTATACCCCATTTCACCCCCTTAGGAGATGATTTCTGGACTAAAAATTATTTTAAGTCCTTCCCCAGGACTCTGAACTATCTCCATACCAAATTTCATCTAAATCGGTTCTATCCAAATTTTCACCCCTCATTTCACCCCCTCAGGAGATCATTTAGGATAAAAACTATGCATTGTCCTTCCCTGGGACTCCTTTTATCTCTATACCAAATTTTTACTAAATGGGATTTATCCACATTTACATCCCTATTTCATCCCCTTGGGGGATGATTTTCGGGATTCAAACTATCCATTGTCATTCTCCGGGACTCAAACTATATCTATACCAAATTTGATCTAAACGGAGTCCATCTAAAAATTTCACCCCCCATTTCACCCCCTCAGGGAAAGATTTCCGGAATAAAAACTATCCAATGTCCTTCCCCAGAACTTAAACTACCTCTAAACCAAATTTCATCAAAATGGGTTACATCCAATTTTTCACCCCCCCATTTTACCCTCTAAAAGGAAGATTTTCGGGATGAAACCTATCCTTTAACCTTCTCCGGGACTCAAACTAATTATATACGAAATTTCATCCAAATCGGTGCAGCGGTTTAAGTAACTCCATACAAATTTCCACCCCCCATTTCATCCCCTTAGGGGTTGATTTCCAGGATAAAAACTAACCTAAGTCCTTCCCCTAGACTCAAACTATCTCTATACCAAATTTCATTTTAATCGGTTCAGCCGTTTTCACGTGATGCGCGGTCACATAAACAGACAAACAGACAAACAGACAAACAGATAAACAGACAAACAGACAAAAATTCTAAAAACTGTTGGAACGTGTTCTGTTATCGATTCTAAGTATCCCTAGCCAATTTTTTTTCGAATATCTTCCATGTACAGACTTTCGATCCTCTTCAGCTTTATTATATGTATAGATAGATGATGAAATAAAATAGTGTTGTGCAACTTAATTTGCTAGAATTGGGATTTTAAGCATGCCCCAGATCTAACGACTATGGCGGATCCCGGAGTGTCAATGACATTACCACCTGTCTGTTTACGCTGTTCTGGAACTTAGTTTTCATCAAGAGTTGATGTGTCGATTATCGTGTTATCGGATTAAAAGGCTGGTTTAATAATGTCAATTTCTAAGTAACTACGTAACGTGCGACGTTCTCTCCTTTTATTCAAATATTCGACAAATACTTAGATAAACAATACCTACTTGAAAAGTAAAGGATGACTCACGCTAGAGCGGGCCGTGTCCGGCCCGGGCCGTTTTCTAAGAAAAACGACGGCGTTTTTGCGCGGCCGAGACATACCCAAGCCCGGCCGAGCTACGGCCGAGGCTCGGAAGCGGCCCATTGTCGATCCGACCCGGCCATGGCTCGACCGCGCAAAAACGCCGTCGTCTTTCTTAGAAAACGGCCCGGGCCGGATACGGCCCGTTCTAGCGTGAGTCATCCATAAAGCGTAAATAAGTTTGCAGGTATAAGTTTTGGAACTTATTAAAGATAAATATTAATTGGAGTTGTTCTCCAAAAAAATCTTGTAAGTTGTCTGTTGTATGTACCCATCACTAGTTATTAATATTAACAAGCTAGAGGAAAATATTTATTACAGAGAGAATCACATGTAATAAGATATTCCGTAGTCATTAATAATAGGAATTAAATGGGTTCTTGTGCTGAATTTGTCGCCACAAGGTAATCCATACGGTAATAATATAATAAGAGTTTGGCAAATGAATGATGAGAATGAGAAATCGCGGCAAATTCAAAAATTCGGAGTGTGACATCCCTTACGCGTAAACCGAAAACCAGTTTTGAGACTTGTAATATATTTAAAATTTAAAACAATTTTATAAATTTACCTGTACATAGTACAATCCATACTAATATTATAAACTAGCTATGCACTGCAACTTCGTCCGCATGACACACGTGAACTTAACCGATTTATGGATCAAAAACACAGATGTATGAATATAAGGAGATCGGACATGCCGGCCGATTTGTATAGAGTACGCCTGTCGCAAGTTCATTAACCCACACAACGCCCAAGTCATTGACAAGAAGATAAACGCGCATCATATCAGGCATTTTGGGAAAAAACGTAATATTCTCTGCGATCAGCACGCGTGCACAGTATGGCAGAGTATGCCCATTGAGCATACAGCTGCGACACGGCCGCCGGCGGCTTGTCCTCTCTCTAGTATTCTATGCTCTGAGGTCAAAAACTATGCTGATATGTAGAACAGACAGACAAGAGTGATTTCCACATTTTGATGTAACACATCAATTCCTCTTTTGAGTAAAATTCTCTTAAAAAGCAAAAAGGGTCCAATTTATTATCGAATAGTTACTTTCTTAGTTTCCAGGTCAAGTATCAAGATTAGGACATCATACTAATTTAAGGCAATTGACACATTTGACAACGATATTAGGTACGTGTTGCCATATAAAAAGTTTCATTTAAAACTCATTCTCATCTTTCATTTGCCAGACTTTAAAGCTTCAGTATTTCTCTGTTCTGCAACTAAAAATCCCATTTTAAATTAGATATATATTTCATCTCATTGTAACAAGAACGTGGCTATGAGCTTTTCATGACAACTGTATGAATCAATACCATTAACATATAATTTCAATACATTAAAACATATTTCAAAATTGGGCCACAACTTATCATTTGAACATACCTATCAAACGAATTGATACCATAACAAAATCTATTTATTTACATTCCTAAATATAACCCAACAGCTGTTGTCCCGTTCCCATCGGCTTGATACACTTAATTGTGCTAAAACTGAACGTACGTTGTCCGTCTGTCATTCGGACCTCAGCCAATGACAGCACAGCACAGAATTGCCCACTTGGAACCAAAGAGGCCTAAGTTTATTCGAATACCACGATACGAGTAATTACAGCATTTTTAACTAAAGTTTGTATTGCAGGGGTATGATGGGGCGGTCGAAGGAAGCACGCGATGGGAATTAAAAGTATAGGCATAATGTCCTGTGAGAAAAAAACCCTAATAATAGTTTGTTTACAAATGGGTTGTCATGTCGTGTGTTAAAAATATTGCGTACAATGTTAAAAAATTTATAAATGAGCCATAGTTTGGTGAACTATAGGTACGTATTTATTATTCAATCTACAATATACGAGTAAGTACGTATGTTCGAAAAAAGGTTGGCGACATTGAAAAAATGCTATCCGCAATTAAATGGGAAAACAAGGGCTACCTTTAGCACATTGTATTAATAACAATAGTGTACCTACTTATTTATCTTTTAATAGTTTTAATTGGAAAAAGGATGAGAGAAGATTACCGTTTAAACAGTAAATTAGAATTTAGAGAACATGTCATGATGACTAATACTTTTACTGAATCAGCTCAAACTACCTAGGTACGATGTAGCATAAGGTATATAATTATACTTTGGTCTGCGCAACAAGGGACACGGCTCCAATAAGGTGACAGTGCGGTTCATCACCAGCAATTACTCCCAAACAGGTGATTACCCTGCTTTCAGTATTGCCAGTCCAATTCGAACGATACCCGATATTAACGCGGTTAACGGAACCGATAAATGACCTATTTGTGCATTAATGTTGACATGTTAATTGTATGCATGATCGATCTCAGAAATCAGGAGAGATCAATGTGATCATCACTATGTCATCTTCGGTGGTTAGTCACAGATGTAGTTATACGGTGGCTTGATATAATAATAAATAATAATAATAAATATTACGGGACAATCTTACACAAATCAACCTAGGCCCACGGTAAGCTCAATAAGGCTTGTGTTGTGGGTACTAGGCGATGATATATATAATATATAATAGATACATACATATAGATACTTATATACATATATAACATCCATAACTCAGGAACAAATATTCGTGATAAACACACAAATAAATGCCCTGACCGGGATTCGAACCCGGGACCTCCAGCTTCGTAGGCAGAGTCACTATCCACTGGGCTACGGAGGCCGTTATACGTATATATATATTAACTGGAATACGTATATCAGTTAATATATCACAAAAACATGTTTCTCGGGAATATTATTTTTACGAATATCATAGAGGTAAAATTTTTAACTTCGTGAGTTTGTATGCGGGGGGTATATTCCTAAACTTCTTTCGCCATTACGGAGAATGGATCTTTGGGATGGATATAGGTTATATTTTATCTCGGGACTCCGCCTGTGAGCTGGAAATACAGGCGTCAGTTTATTTATGTACATGTGTATTTCCAAGCAAAACTTCCTATTTAGGGCCCCAAAATCAGGTCATAATCATAAGGTTGTGTAAATATGTAAACAATGATTGGTAGGGTAAACTAGTTGAATTAGTCGCTTCCATTGTTTAAGTAGAAGGCAATAAAAGTCACAATATACACAAATATAACAATAAAGCAATTAATCTAGCGCCATCAGAACTAAATATAGATGTAAAAGCAAGCAGACACCTGGCAACTTATCCAAGTGTAAGCAACAGATTAAGTCGAACCAGTTAGTGCAATTTCGTTCTACCAGCGGCAATTTTGACCAGACTTTTTTTGCCGAAAATCAATAAGACAATACCAAGGGGACTCAGATAAATTTTACTCCTACCTGTTGACAATTAATGTATCACGCACTCAATTGCCTCTTAATTCGCACTTACTCGTAAATTATATTGTAAGCAGCTTTTAATTACTAAGAAACATCTAGAAAACTAGTACGTTTATACCATTGCATCTTCAAGTAGGTATTTTGCCTATTTGCCTATGCATGAGGCCCAATTAAATACCGTCCACATCGACATCCCCCTATGAATATGATCGAAGGTCTGTATTTATTAGCAGCGAATTTCATTAGAATGCAAACAGATTAATTGTTCACTGATTGAATCACACCAAAAATTTAATACGATTCTGAAATAATCTCAACAGTGCCCCAAGTATAATGAGCCCTCTGTTGATTACATATTATCTAGTTAAGAGCATACTGTCCGGAAAGTTGAACTTACTTGATTCAAATAACGCGGCAACACTCGTTATTTGCATACATTTTCACCAACAGTGTTGCCGCTTAAGTTTATTGTATGAATTGGATTCCAATTTCGTAACTAAAACTTTATTTTATTGAAAAACTTCAGTAGCCGCGCTGTTTTAAGTTACTAAATAGTGTCATGAATAACCTAAAAATAAACTATATCAAAGGGAATCCAGTAGCAATGCACCGTACCGCTCTATGTCCTCACAAAGGAGGTGACAGTAGTCGTAAACGCTATGCGACTAAAATTAAACGTCAAGTTCTCAATCAAGGGGGATTATTAGGGAGATTAACTTTTTAATAGTGAGGTAATAATATGAAGTTAGGTAAGTATCTCAAATAGAAAGTTGCCTTATTGATTGTTCAAATTCATGAAAAAGCTAGCTGAAATCGATTTAAAAAAACCGGCCAAGTGCCAGTGCCAAGTGCGAGTGGACTCGCGAACGAAGGGTTCCGTACCATTATCTATAAAAACGGCAAAAAAATCATGCCTGTTGTATGGGAGGCCCCCTTAAACATATGTTTTATTTTAACTTAAATAATTATTTTTAAAGTATATACCTATATAACTAAATATTTTGTGAATAATTCAATTGTCTACCTGTTGCCGTTATCAAAATCGACAAAAACGAGCAAAAAAAAAACGTTTGTTGTATGGAAGCCCCCTTAAATATTTTTTATTCTGTTTTTTAGTATTTGTTGTTATAGCGGCAACAGAAATACATCATCTGTGAAAATTTCAACTGTCTTACTATCACGGTTCATGAGATACAGCGGAGTCTTACTAATAGGGTCCCGTTTTACCTTTTGGGTACGGAACCCTAAGAATATGTCAACGGGATCTCGCTCATATTTGGGGCAGCCCAACTGGGGAGGTACCCTCCAACCTCCACCTTACAGAAGACTGCCATAATAACATCACTTCTTGCTTTGTGGGTGTTGTGTTCATGGCAAAAAACGGACAGTAACAGATCGAAGGTCATTGGGAGCTGTAAGCCCCTTAGCGAATAACAGCCCAGGTGTACTCGTATGTGGGCATTTGTGAGGGGTCAGTACCGCGCTTGCGATTCCTCTGGTGTCGCAAGCCTCTATAAGCGGCTGCTTGCCATTAGGCCGTCTGCTTGTTTGTTAAGGTGGTTCGATTGCCATACAAAACGTTATTTGACATTCGCGGGCTAACGGCGTGATATTTTAAGAAACTTATGTAACAAACTTTCTTTAATTGGCTTCCCATTTGCGCCAAAATCCCCCTTTCCTAGAATACACTTGTATAAACTAGATTAATTTGAGAAATTGATTTGTCACGTGATATTTTGGGAAAACTATTTTTCTCAAATTAATCTAGTTTATACAAGAGTATTCTAGGAAAGGGGGAATTTGGCGCAAATGGGAAGCCAATTGAAGAAAGTTTGTTACATAAGTTTCTTAAAATATCACGCCGTTAGCCTGCGAATGTCAAATAACGCTTTGTATGGCAATCGAACCACCTTAACGTAGTAGTATTCAAATAAAATAAAAATATAGGTATAGGTACAGTCGGCCTTAGTTGCTGAACACCTAATTACCTTGTCATTTTCACTCGTTTGACAACTTCATATGGCAGGTTAACATGACGTTTAATACGACAAGGTACAAACGTGTACAGCCAAGGGGCTTCACAAGGGTGAGGCGGTACGGTTTTTATTTGACTAAATTATAAATATAAAATTCTTGTTTGTTGTGGTTTGTAATCTTACTTATTGCAAATAAAACTAACTAACTAGTTATTTGTACACGTTAAAAGTCAATAAGAATGTTTCTCAAGCATTTTCTCACCAAACTAAGCGGTTTCTTTGCTTCAAACCTGTTTTAAAGTTTCCCGACGCTCAAGACATACTTTAGAAGCTGGAATAGCGCCCGAAGCTAACACTAAACTGGTATTTCTATGTTGTCATAAAAATATGAAATCGAGAAAACTGGCACTAAAACTTAAAAGCATCTAACAGTATTAGGAGATTTCAAGTACCTACTGCTCAAAGAACTATATTCGATATTTGTAAAATAAACTGAAATAGTATTTCGAATCAATTTCTATCAAACTTTTTCGCAGACGTGAGTAGCCACTCGATATTTTCTAAACAGTTTTCAATAATACTCCCCTCTATTTCTATTTATATCTCTCGCTTCGGAGATCGGCCACTAGATTTTGTGACAAACTTGTCTCTTATAAATTGCATTCCACGTGGTCGCCTCGAGAAAGAGACTTATGGCTTTATGTCCTTCTTGATGAATTCAGGCATACAATTCACGCGACCAGTCTAATTTTACCCTCAGCTTTTCTTAGAAACCTGTAATTTAAACGCCGGACGACGAAATTTGAGTTAATTTAGGGCTCTCATTAAAGTGGTCCTTTCGCGTCTTGACATCTTGAAAATTGCGTGAATAATAATAGGATTTTGTGTTTTGTGTCTAAGGTTTATTACCTCTGAAATATGACGTTTCTGTTGACAATATGCCGTACCAAATGTTGATTAAGTCTATTTTATAACATAAAACAACGTAGAACAAGCGATTACAGATACAAAAATGTTCCGTAATTTATCAATACGAAGTCGAAGAAGCCTGGTATTTATTTAAACAATATCATAATAACACGAATTACGCACGTTGCGTAATTTTTAAAACGGCGTATGTAACTAACATTACATATTAAAGATATGACCTTTCAAGGATTTAAAGTAGTACTGTTGTGTTGCATTTTACAAGGCAACACGGCGTAGGCGCCTCGGGCGTCAATCTCCGAGATGAAGACGTCACGAGCTCGCTTGTGTGGGGTATCGTGGAAAAACCAAGAGGTTCCGCGGTTGTATGGCAGATCGTCAGCCAAAAGACTAGGGTGGGTGGGTAGGCTCACTTGCAACACATTTTGAGGGCAACATAAATTTTGTTTCTTGAATAATGAATCTCTATCGTTTTATTCAATAGATTCAAAATGGACTAACAAACAATGAAGGAAAATGTCTTGTTCATACCTGGCTCACTGGGAGCGGGTTTTTTTTATTCATTTATTTACAATAATACAATGCAAGCTTACAGTTTACACCAAATCGCTTACACGCTAAAATAAACAAAAAAGATAAACATGCACAAGTAAAAATGTCAAGAATCATAATTATAATGTCATTCCATTAATTAAGTGCCAATTTATCTTTTAGTCCATTTTGAATCTATTGCGTAAGACGATAGAGTTCATTATTTAATGAAAAAATTATGTGGGCTAACTTTTTTCTTTCAAAAAAAGTCACGCGTTCGACCACACAATCGTATTGTTTGACTTGAATGCTATTGTTCTGAAAATTAAAGAAAACTCGACTACATATATGAGCTGGGGTTCGAACCCAAGACCTCCAGATTGAAAGTAGCGTGCCTTACCGCTCGGCTAGGTACCGTAAAATGGGGTGAGTAGGGTTCGCGGGGAGAGTTGGGTTATGAATGGGGAGAGAAGGGTTGAAAGGAGGGTGAGATGGGATTTTAAGGCTACTGCTACAAAAATAATGTATTCCAATTTAAAATGGAGCTAAGTATAGGAATATATATGTATATATATATATATATATATATATATATATATAATACTCATAATAAAAAAAATCGATCCGACAATCTTCCAAAATCACCTTTGTATGAAAACCCATCTCACCCCAATTACGAGGGACTACGGGGCGAGGTGAGTTTTCCTGTTTATCGACAAAGAAATGAAATGGAACTACCCAAAATTAAATATAAACTAAAATACAAACGTCCGTAACACTTATTATACTTATAAACCATTCAGTTTGAATATGTAAAAATTAAATGTTATCGAGGTTTGAATACTTTGAATGTCAGTTTTGACCCTACTCACCCCATTGTACGGTACAGTGTATTCCAAATGGATGGACAACATATTTTGACTATAATCACGGGCGCGCCACATGTAAGCAGCTTCGTAGCTGTCACTTGGTCGTGGTCGTGTGTTGTTTCGAAATTCACTAGCCCGCCGTTTGTGTCGGCGACCAATATATGCGTGCTAGGTAATAATTGGACGTTGACGTTGATGTTCGATGGCGCGTTGGCGCGTATCTTTAAACACAACAGTGTCTACAGTTTTGACATTCAACAAGTGGCGCTTCTCCATTCGGCTTGCGGACGAGAATGGAGCTTTACACGACCTATGCATTTAATTTGGGCAGGATGTATACATATGGAAGAAAGATGTATACTTACCTTATGCTTGGTCAGAAAGTCAAAGTGGTATTGGCCTGGATATATGGTGATCCAAGGAAGTGGAAGCCATTTACTTTTACTTTTATAAACTTGGTTATATAAACACTTTTCGTAAATTAAAAGGTTCTATCTAGATATAAGTATCAATGTTTTAAGGTTATAAAAAATTGCTAAACGCGATACCAGCGGGATCATGGTGGACTGATGACCTGGTAAAGGTCGCGGGAGTCCGCTGGATGCGGGTGGCGCAGGACCGGTCACTTTGGAACTCTTTGGGGGAGGCCTATGTCCAGCAGTGGACGTCTTTCGGCTGATATGATGAAGGTTACAAAAAATTGCAATAAAATTACATTTCGCTCTTTCGGATAGGATCGAGAACAACAATTGTGTAATAATAAGGTAACACAAGGTCAAGGTAATAAAGTAGAGGTTCTGGGTTCGAATCCCGGTAAGGGCATTTATTTGTGTGATGAGCACGAATATTTGTTCCTGAGTCATGGATGTTTTCTATGTATTTAAGTATTTATTTCTCTATTTAAGTATGTTTATCGTCGTCTAGTACCCATAGTACAAGCTTTGCTTAGTTTGGGACTAGGTCGATATGTGTAAGATTGTCCGCAAATATTTATTTATTTATTTAAGGTTGCAACTAAGAAAACTACCAATGTTAAGAAAAACTACCTATAGGTAGTTTTTCATTGTTAGACAATATTAATAAATACTAGTTAAATACCAGTTTGAAATTCCTTTAAATACGGGAAATACTTTCATAGCAACTTTGAATGTTGGTGGACGAGTAGGTGAGAAATGAAGTAAGCGAGCTTTTATCAAGACCAAGCAAGCAAGTGGAGATTTGTGAAACAGTCGTGATTATAAGTATGTTATGTGTGAATGTAACCTCGATTACCATTTGGAATAGTACATTCTTGTAGAGGCTAGAAAGTAAGTCGCTACGCGTCGGCCCTCGAACTAACTCGTCCATCTATTGCACTTTCGGCCGAGGCTTAACACAGTGCTTTTCACGCCTACTGCGAGGAAATTGCAAACAATTATAATTTTAAATCAAAATTAAGTACCTATTAAAAAACCAAAGAAGCGCGCCCTGCTCGCCGGCGCGGCGGAGAGGACCCGGCGTCCGCCGGCGCCGCGCCGCTCCTCCCGCTCGACGCCCTGTGATTGGTCGAAGAGCTGTTCAAACTGAACTGAAAAACCAACTACTACAATGACCAACCACTACTACAATGAAACATGGTTCAGGTGCTACAGCTATTGCCTACTTTCCAGCATGGCTTTAGACCATCTATTGCTATTGCCACATTTCCGAACAGTGGCGTGAAAAGTAATGAAAGGCCGGAATAGCCAAATGTTCACAAAACCTACGTGAGTAGGTAGTCATATTACTTAAAGTAGGTACTATCTTTGATAGAAAAGAAAGAAAGAAAGAAAATACGTTTATTTAGCACATTTGTAGGATAAAAGATAAAAAAATACAGACATAATAATTTAAATGCTTTGCAGGTTTGCACAACATAAAATTTATAAGTAAAACAGTGTACACATTTTATTTTTATTTTATTTTTTCTTGTAATGTATGGATCTTCGTTATCTGTAATAAATGATTGATTGATTGATTGATTGCTCTCTTTGATTGTCATCCTCCTAGCTTTTGTCCGGCTATACCCTAAAGAAGCTCAGGCGGGTCGGCTTTAGCACCAAATTCCAAGATTTGGCGTAGGCACAAGTTTAACGAAAGCAACTTGCCATCCGACCTTCAAACTCAGAGAAGGGGAAACTAGACATTCTTGGGATTAGACGGTTTTCTCACCATGTTTTCCTTCACCGAAAAGCATGTTAAATATCAAATAATACATCGGACATGAGTTTCTTTTCTTAATCCAGTGGTACGACGGGTAATCACGTAACGTTCCGACCGCGCGTCGGTACAATTTAACCGTCAATTTTCCATATATAAACTGACATTTAGACCTACCTGACGCGCGTACAATGCGTCACGTGATCGACCTGCCGGGCATTGAACCCATTCGTCATTAGTCTTATTGTGTTTTGAAAATATTTTAAGTCAAATACTAAAGTAAATCAAGGTAATAAGTATAATTATGTATTAATATTACACAAGACGACCACTGTAGCCTAGTTGGTAGTGACCCTGCCTACGAAGCCGAAGGTCCCGGGTTCGAATCCCGGTAAGGGCATTTATTTGTGTGATGAGCACGAACATTTGTTCCTGAGTCATGGATGTTTTCTATGTATTTAAGGTTTTATTTATCTATATAAGTATGTACATCATCGTCTAGTACACATAGTACAAGCTTTGCTTAGTTTGGGACTAGGTCGGTTTGTGTAAGATTGTCCCCTAATATATAGATATATACATGTGAAGGTAATTCTGTCTACTAATTAGGTGCCTCAGCTCAAAGCCCTATAATTTTACCACGTTGAATTAGATTTGATGTGGAATCCGAAACGCGAATCATTTAATTGACACTTAAAACCTTAATGGCAATAAGCAAATACGCTAATAGTCCATTTGCGGTAATAACAGTTACTGTATCAGCAAGTGTATTAACATGAATAAATGTGTGTCAAAACACGAGATGAATACCGGTTTCCCCGCAATATTACAGAGATGACACCCCGTAAAGACCATGTTTGTTTGTGCGTTCGTATGTCGTTAAATATATGGCAAACTGCTCGTCTAAGAACATAAATCAACAGCGCCTTAAGCGGCTTATTAATATTTGCCATAGCGTGGATATAGTTTTTGTACTAGATGTGGCTGTTATGGGGGTGAATTGAAAATTACCGCGTTCTTTGATTTTGTATAAAGCAGTTACGCTGCTAATTTATATGTTTAAATCTGTTTGACATATATAGGTATTTAATATAAGAACACATGTGCCATTTATTATTGTAATTGTTTTCCTGTTTTAATTTTTTTGTACGCCGCAAGGTAGAACATAGAGGACTCTCAACCTAATTTAAGATCTACAATGTATACATACCTATGTTTCACAAAATAAATTACTTACTTACTAACTTACTTTGAAATACCATTCCGACTAGATTAGACAATAATAAGGCCTGATTTTCAGATATATGATTACTGACTATATGATTGTTTATCTGATTTAATCAAAACATGATTGCCTAAAAACTACTGGATAGCTGGATGTACGATCCAAGCATCGCACATTTAACGTGTCAGCGTTAAATATAATGAAGTTGTATTAATTACTGTATCGGCGATTACGCCACTTATGAATCAGTCTACGTTTATACGTGCTCCTAGCTAGTACCTATACATTTACCTTGGTTATCAATAAAATCATTCAACTAGATCAGTGTTTCCATCAAGTCTACAATCAACTATCAAGAATCAAATCATCTCAGTTGTACAACCCGTACACTGGATATCCCTTCAGCTGTGGTGACCCCTCTGCGGGCTTCACATTTTTTCATGCAGGTCTGTGGAGACCCCTCAGATGGCCGCAGGAGTAGTTCTTACTTTATTAGGAGAAATAACAGCCGATCGTGTATCGATCTCGTTTTAAGCCATTGAGACGTATAGCCAATGAAGCGAGACAACTAGCAAGCCATAATTTCAATGGCCAATAGAGGAAAAATTTAATTTGATCGTTAGTCTAAAACGGTCATTGACGCGTATGACACGGTCGGTGTTCGCGAGTGAAAATTTGTGGGTTTAGTGCTGAATTTTAGTGCCAGAAAGAGAACACTTCTGGACATGTAAGTAATCTATCGTTCTTCATTAAAAAAAATAAAGTTGAGCCCATTATCGGTACTAAACCTGTGACTAACATAACATACCTACTGAAGGTCAAAATTTGCCTACACGTTATTTAGCGCTTTTCTAATAATTTGATATCACTATCGTAAATTCATTTAAAATTAACCTAAATGGATTAATAATGGCCCGAAAGTAAATAAATCGATCGAAATTGGTAACGATCATAACAAAGCCCTCAGAGGGCCGTTAACAGGCCGGTAGAAGGCCCTCCGAGGGGTTCCCACATCGCACCTCGTGACGTCATCGACGCTGCGCACTCATACTAATCATGGCCTTGATTTGTATCGTGTTTAGATCATGTTTTATGGGATTTTTGTTTAACTGATGATAAGATTATAATTAAAACTAAAAGTTTATTTAATGGTAATATTTAGAAACCTAATTTATCTGGTTCAAAACATATGGTTGCTGTGATAATTGCAGTAGATCGCAAGTGATCATTTTGGATGAAAGTAGATAAGCCTTTTTTCATTTATCTCTAAAATAACGTCTAGCGCACCTACAATAAAACAATATCTGGAAACACCTAGTCAATGACCTATGTGTACTGTTTATGTATGAATTGAATAAATATAGTAAAACACACTTCAGTAATGAACATCTAAATCAAAGTCCATGCAAGCACCTTTTGAGTGTAGGTCCCATTTTGGTAGAATACGTCAAAGGATCTCCTGTAAAAAAAATACTTTTGAGCCTGCCATTTTATGGTTTTTGAATGTGTATAACTCCAATATCTTAAAATTAATGCCGTTCGTTAACCCAGAAAACTAATCTAACATATTCAAAATTACCAAAATATGTAATAAATGTTGGTGCCCTGGTGATAAGTCCGGTTAGATAGCCTTAATACGACTTTATTGTAGTGATGATACATAGTTGCAGTTAAATAATTGAATATGGATTGTGTTTTATCTAAAATCTAGCCTGTAATTAGTTAAAAAACTGATGAAAATTCAATTTTACCAAATCATGTATCGCCAGAAACATTGTCTGTGAAGCGGCCCTCAGAGGGGTCCACAGACAGGGGTAGGTGGCCATGTTTTTTTCGCCACAGTTGAAGGGATATATAATCAGCAGGTATCGTAAAATTGGTAGCATTTTTGGTGCAGCATGGTTGGTTGTGGAGTTGGTTTAGACAATATCAATCAAAATTGACAATAGGTAATATAAACGTTATTAACGCTATTTAAGCATTACGATTGAAATTGTTTATACACCGCTGCACTGAAAATTCTAACAAATTGACGATGTCTGATAATCAGTGTTCCTTCCAGTGGTTTTAGGGCCGTTGTTGTAAATATAAGCGAGATCCTATCTTAGGCGCGATTGTTGAGGTTTGCATTGCACACGCAAACAGACAAAACTCGCTGGGTATAGTTGACTACGACCATAATAATTATGTAACCACGAATTATTAAAATCAAATACAAATGTGTAAATGCTATTTTAATCCATACTTAATTCCATATTTAGTTCAAGTATGCGGCGGCGGTCGTGGTTTAAAATCCTGGCTAGTAAGTACTAATGAGTTTTTCGGAACTTATGTACGGAATATCGTTAGATATTTAACGATTGCTTTTCGGTAAAGGACAACATCTGCGAAGATTTCAAAAGGTGTAGGTATGTGAAATCCCCAACCTTCACTGGGCGAGCGTGGATACTACTGCCCGTTCGTTTGAGTGGGACGTATATAGGTTACTGAAAAAAAAAAATATTTTTATTCATATAGAAAATGTACAAACAAGGGGTGACGAAGGCAATGACAAAAAGGAAAGATGGGGTGGAGGGGGAGGTTGGTTGTAAAATCTTGCTAAGTTTAGAATTCCTGCTCCGTCTTCGCAATCGAAGGCTTTGATGTGTCTTCTGGTGCCTCTCACTCTCATGGAGACAGCTCGTATGAGTGATATTTGATGTATTGTATATATAATAGGTATAATAATTGCCAAAGTAATTAGTCGTAAAGAAGGTTTGTATGTATGTATGTTACATATTCACACTTAAACCGCTAAACCGATTGGATATAATTTGGTAAGAAAGTAGGTTGGGACCCTGGAAAGGACATAGGATAGTTTTAATCCCGGAAATCATACCTCAAAGTAGTGAAAAGGGGAGTAGAAATTCTTACACGAGTGCAGTCAAATGCTGCCCCTGAGGAAACCTAAAATCATATTCTCTATAAGGCGCATCTACAGTGTGTGTCTACGACCCGGGCTTTTATTAAGACTGATGATAATAAGTATGCTTCGTTAACAATCATTTGCACGTATTAGTAAATCATAACTATGTAAATTAACTGCACAATTAAATTTCCAAAATCCGAACCTTTAATGTACTAGGTGTATGACGTCGTAGGTACTAAACAAAGTATGAAGAGCTGTCATTTACACTAACTTGTCAATTTACTTCGCTGTACAAAGTCTGAAATTTATGTTTATTAATTAAATGAATATCATGATTACATTATAAATATACGTAATTTTAACCTCCTTTAAAAAAGCACGGGTCGTAGACACACACTGTTATACACTGTTGTTACTTTAGTTTGTACACATAATCTGCACAGTACACTGCACTGCACCTCCGTCCGGCGAATTTTGTATGCGGCTCCGCACGCCGGCAGCGGCAGTGTGTGATGCGCCTTAGATCATAAGGCTAATTCAATACAGTCTAGTCAAGTAGTATGTGCCTCTAAAAATAGCCCTATAAGTTTAGTTATCATTCGGTGCATGAATATAGCGTCGGAGCCGCTGTTAAACTTGTTCATACCCGCCGTATATTTTATGCGTTAAACTATATTTTAAACCCGACTGTACCTCAGAACAACTCTATTTGTATTTGTCTGGCCGTTAAAAGCGCAGGCGGTAGCTATTAAAACTTACTACTGCCGTCGGCTTGTTTCATATTTTATTTACTAATAACTTTGTGCCGTCGACCGTACAGTCGCCATCACATACATCGCAGCAAACAAGCACGTCACAAACATCGGAACACACCTCTATTTTCAAGGCATTAGGGTGCATGTGCCGATATTTTTGAACACCTATAGTGTACCGATGTATGTGATGGCGACTGTACATGGAACGATCCGTCGTCACGATTCGTCGCATGAGACTCATCAAAACGACAAATTGACAGTATTCGTCAAAATCGTTATTAATTTGTTATCTACTCTTTTCTTCTTCTTCCTAGCCTTGTCCCATCTACTTGGGGTCGGCTCTCCTTGTATGGCGTCGCCAGGAACGTCTGTCCTGGGTTGTCTCGGGTGATAAATGAGCATCTTTAAGGTTCCTCTGAACAAGTCCCATCCATGTGAGTTTGGCCCTTCCGCGTTTCCTAGGCCTCTCAGTCCTTTCCAAAACCATCCTCGTCATGTGGTCAGGTGGTCGCCTCAGATTTCGTTATCTACTAACGACGCGAAAAACCCCTATAATCGACATGTGATGCGCTTTGTGTCTCTTCCTTTCGTTTTATTCTCTTCATTTAATTCCAAACCAGTAAAAAATAAATTTGGGTAACAAGATTTTTGACGTGACAAATCGTCATCATTTACCATATATAGTGCGCTTAAGGGTGTAGGTACCAAAGCGTGTTATTGTAATTCATTGTAATATTGAACTGTATTGCTTTGACATAAGTACGTGAAAATATATAAGATACATTCGTCGTAATCGTAGAGGTGGCTCTTTCCCCATTCATAATTTGTAAGGTTTAACGATAAGGTGTTTGCACATATTTTCTTTCTGGAAGTTGGATGTTTATAGTTAAGTATTAAAATCAATTTCTCAGTCTATTGAGCGTATCGATAGACTACCTGTCTTGTAATTTATAACCCCTAATTTTACTATATTGTCATGACTTATGTCTGTACAATAATATTTCAATATATTATTCCACTATCATTTTTTGTGATTTCTATTCGATTAATTTTGATTCGCGGTCGATTACAGACTTTTCACATTCAGATTCGATACCAATGTTATACGTTCTGACTGTAACGTGCCATTAAAAGTCACGCTCAATTTCGGTGCTTAGAAGCGAGTGCACGAACACTGATGTACATACTTATATAAAAAAACACAATAAAAAACATACACATAAAATACACATTCATAAATATCAAATTGTAATGAAAAATTTAAGTCTCTGATAAGATCTCAAAAATACGTACCTATATAGGTTAGCAGGAATGTCCGCCGATTACGTCTGTGACGGAATGCGGCATTCTGAGTGAGATATTCCATTTTTAACTGAAGAATGATTCAGACCTATGGCGCATCTAGGGCGTCGATTTGTGTTTCAGTGGGGTGATTGTGGAACTATTGGAACGAGCTTTTAGGACAACTCAACTGTCGTTTTACTATACAAAATATGGTGAAACAGTAATTTAGTTGACATTCGGATCTACATAATGCAACGAAAGTTACGCAATCGATCAGCAGATCTAGATGGAACAGTCTACCTACCTATCTGCCGTCAGCCACCTATCGTATCACCTAAGTACTTATTGTACCTACAGTTTTTCCAAGTAATTAACTTGAATAATTACGACTTATTTCATTGCCTAAAGTAAATAAGTTTCTGTCAAAAATTTCATTTTTGGTACCAGCTTTTACTGCCGACTGTACTTTTCTGCATACCATCATCGAATACTTAAATTGAGACGATTCTAACGAGCCCAAACTCGATGGGGTTGTGTCGTTTTATTGCGGAGTCCCTATGGCCACCTTCCAGCTCCAAGTCATCATAATATTGCACTGTCATGCGATTTACATATGCTTGCAAAATTTCAGCTCAATTGGATAACTAAAAGTGACTGAAAAATGGATTGCAAATTTTGACGGACAACTTACATACTTACATATTTACATGCATACGAACAGTGCAAGTTAATATAAAGCTTGTACAAAATTGCATAGCTACTTACAAATTAAATCAGTATTTCAAGGTCAAGTCATCTTGACCTACAATCCACTTGGCATAAGTGTTGCGGCAGACGACCAGCCCAGTCCCACTTCACCATGGCCGCGTTCCGAGACACAAAAATCAAATCGAACATCATTTGTTTTCAGGCAACGAATGCCCATAAATGCACCCATAGAATGATTACTCGGTTAAGGGTATTATACACCAGAGCTGTCATTTTGTAACTAGCAATCTATAAAATAAATCATTTTCATTTTCATTCACCATAGCTGTGCGAGAGCGGAGCGATGTGCAAGGAAAAAGCCACTAAGTAGGGGAAGGTGGCCCAAAGTAGGCACCTTAACGGAAAGTTGAAAAAAAAATGGTTTGTAACCCAGCAATATTATTCATTTGTTTGCCACAAGGTCCATAATTTAACACTTTTTGATGGATTATGGCTTATCGAAAAATGAAAAACAAAATAATTCTACGCAATTTACAAAACCCCTACGATTGACCGCTTTGCCCTAGGGCGGGGCCTAAAGTGGGCACTCGCTTGGGGTAAAACGGGCACGGACATAATGTACCGTAATGGGATAGCCATAACTAAATAAAATAAAACATCTTGATTCAATTTTGTATTATAATTTTTAGCAGCACTCACTAAGGAAAATCACAGAAAAAAAAAACAAAACAAAAAAACACTTTTAACCTTTTTTTTTTTTTTTTTCCCAGGGGAAATCCATTATGGATCCCACCCGGCTCGAGAGAAGCCGAATGGGTATGTCCGACTCCCACGGACTAAAACCCCTGGGGTGTTCCACCACTCGCTTTAAGACAGAGCTCTGGGAACGCATCTGCACACATCCAGAACTCTGTCAGCAAACACTTTTAACCTAACCTAACCTCGATTTTTGACGGTGTGAAAATGCCTTACGCATATCCTAACCTAACCTTTTTTTTTTTGACGGTGTGAAAATGCCTTACGCATATCATAAGTGAACTTAATCTTATTTTCTTTTTTTTACCTACCGAGGAACCTTTGAGCGCAGTGCCCGCATTACCCTGCCCGCTTTGCCTTTTTTGACACTTAAAATATCCAAGCAAAATCTAACCTCAAATTATTGAGACGTGTAGAGATTAATGCAACGTTATTGCGGCCAAATAACTAATTATTAACTAACAGGCATTGATAATAGCATTGCAAACATCAAAAACGAGAGAACACATGAAATATACCTTCAATAATTTTTCAAAAAACAGCCTGAAACATTTTTTTGACGGAGCGTGTATCGGCGTGCTTGCAGGTGAGCCGGATGAATGACGCGAGGTGCGCGAGCGGCAGGGAGTACTGTCGCGTTTAACGGCCGCACTCTTACTTTAAACGGCAATATTAAGTCCAGTGCCTGCTTTGGGCACGGTGCCCGCTTTAGGCCACCTTCCCCTATAGCATTGCAATGCTAGCTTCGTTCGCGTATCTCTTTATATTCGTTTTCAAAGTAGGTGTTAAGTAGGTAGGTATATGAAAACAGAGCTTCGCATGACTGTGGTGGATATGTACGCTAAGTCGCTGGATAGGTTATTGCTTTGAGCAAGTACCTACTAACTGAGCGGTTTCGTGCTTTGGAAGGCGCATTTAGCCGTTGATCCCGATCATTGTATATGATATCAGACGTTATGTCGCTAAGCCCAGTTCTAGGCCTTCGGGCGGCTTAAGAGCTTGTAGCAGTCAAGTTGCTCACTCACATGGCATAGCCTAGTCGCAATACGGTTCTCTTTCTTCTTTGGGCTGGAAGTAGCACCGCAAAAACTAGTGCCTAGGCCAATTTTTGGAAGTATGTAGTTACGTGCATTGTTTTAACCCATCACTTAACGTGTTAAATAGTTGGCGTTACGTTATATAACATAATGCATATTATGCACATTGGATGGATTCCTAATCAATTGTCACGCATATAAAAAGACAAGTGATGGTCCTATTCAAGTAATCACGACCTAAGTATCCCAGTTCTCAGTTGGGTGGATTGCAAAAAAATTGTACATAAGTAAGGACCTAAATCTAATCTATGCTTTAACTTTTTTCCATTGTGTAACGAAAGTTACCCATATAAAATGTATAGGTAATTGCCGTTACACAATGGAAAAAAGTTAAAGTGTAGATTAGTTTAAGGCTCTTAACTATGTACAATTTTTTTGCAATTCACCCAGGTATCACCCAATAACAGCTTTCGTAAGAGAGTTTGCTCCGTAAATAAGGGTTGCTTTCATTGTAGTATGGGTAATAAAGATAAAATTTAAGGGCCACCCTAGGAAATGACATCGCGAAGCGCTGGTTCATTATTGCTTCGGATAAATGACTATATAAATGTAAATTTAAATTTGAGCTTATTTAGATCGGATACAGTTACTTGTACCATTCAAATGGAATTTCTAAAAATTCATCAAACTTTACTTAATGGCTGAGCTTCGCACAAATACTAATAATCCTATTAATATTTATTTGCCTTGAGGCCACTGGGGAAATATCTTCGGCTATCTGTCAAAGGACTATGGGCAACTTTGTATGGAACGTCGACCAAAACCCAACTGAGCTAAGAGTTGTGATTTTATTTACAGCAAGTTGTTATCTCAATAGGGCATTTTTTTTTAAATCTTTTTTATTTTTATTTTATTTCACTTTTTTATTTTATGTAACAATATTTAGTCGCTTAGATGACCTGCGGGCTGCGGGATAATTAAATACAGAATTAGGTGTATTCTCCAAATGCACCCCTTCTCTCACTCATACTCACTCTGAATAAAATATGAATATCTCAGTTCTGCAATGGAATTCAACTTTATGCCCATAGAACGAAATAAAGTAGATAAGCAGACCTTTTTAACGACCTAACTCTCAGCTCTGTTGGTTTTTGGTCCATTTTGCCCATGGTCCCTGGTGGTTAACCACCCTTCAATTGATTGTTTAGTATGAATAAGTTTATTTTTTTTACATTTAGCCGGTTTGGTTCCCAGTTGAGACAAGCATTTTTTTCAAACTTTGAATATTAATCATCACAATCTTATTTTTTATACAATATAATTCGTATTAAAATTAAATGTACTTTCCTTTCATGTTGCTCCTCGTGGCGCCCACCATACAACACAAAATGACATTGAAATTTAATTCAAACTAATAAAAGGAATAGAGTTGAATTTCTTTTGTTTCAAGAGAAGACCAAATCAAAACAAATGCAACTCTATTCCAACCCAAAATTGTTTATATTCCTTTAAGAGAATATGTCCTTCCAGTAGGCCCATGGGCGCTAGGAGGATACTGGACTACGACACCCTGTATGTGCTCATCCTCTTCTATCGAAAAGACGCAAAAGATCAAAGGCTTCAGAGCAGAGGTGTGTCCCTGACCAGTTGTATATTCGACGTCAGCGTCGACTGGACAAATAAAGGATTAATAAAGTTCGCCATAACGAGTGTGTGTTAAGTAGATGTTTTTAATCCCCGACGCAAAAAGAGAGTGTCTGTATATCTGTGTGTATGTCTGTGTCATCGTAGCTCCTCAACGAGTGGCCCGAAAGCTGACGTGATCAAGATAGGTTTTTGCTACGTTTTAACAAAATCGGTTTAGCCATTTTTGAGACATTCACCTTTAAAATTAAAATGTTGAAAACAAATTGTTAATTATTTTCCCTAAGCATTGAAATAAAATACCGAACTTCTTTAAAAATGTATTTATTTTTCATTTTATTGTGCTCCTCATATTTATAATTGGACGAATCGCCCGAAACTTTAATTACATTAGTGATGCGATCGTGTTACGATACAAAATAAACAAAGTAAAATAAATTAAATACAAAAACAGAAAACAAAAACAAAATTTTTGACAGCAATACAAATATTTCAAAGGCAAAAAAGAAGTGTGTTTCAACATAATTCAAAAGTGTTATCCTATGTGATGTATTGAACTTGATGTAAATAGAGGTAAAGTAACTGAAAACGTTGAGAACTTGCCAGTATTACAAAATTTAGCACCAGTTAATTGAAAATAGGAAGAAACAGTATTTAGTTGCAGGAAATAATTTAGAAATAAATTGTGATTTTTACCTTTATGCAATGTCTAAATCATTTCAAAGGGTATTTTCTCCACACATTTTCTATTTAATTAGGCTGAATATTAAAGACTCCTGACGTCAACTTTGACATAAGACCGCTAAATGATAGGAGAAACGCACCCCTAGTGATATGATTATAAAATTTATCTTACTATTCTTACAATACATATTAATTCATTTACCTACAAATTATTTACAATATCTACATGTCAGCAAACTGATGTACAACTTTCATGATTAACTAAAAATGTTACAATTTCATTTTATAATCCATATTAAGCTTGATAATTTTAGGACTAGCTCGAAATAACTTACTAGGATAAAACTTCTATCACTACTTAAAATATGGTCACATGAATTATATACAAAACCATTTAACGCTATGCTATTCGTGAAAACAATTGTATTAAGTTGATTCTCCAAAACATTACACGCCTAAGTAGTTAGGACCTGAATGCCACTTTACACAATCGTAAAAAATTAGACACTACGAATTTTATTCAAGTCATTAACAATTCACAGTTAATTTAAACTAACCAGAAACAATGTATATTGAAGGCATGAGAATTGAGAAGGCCATACTCTCAGTTGAATTTAGGCCAATAAAGTTTTAACAATAAATTGCTTCGATTTTATTCCTGTTTCATGATTTAAACTGCCGTATATCACAAAGAACAGTTATGGCACATGACCAAATCGTTTTATCACTTAGCTCGGACACTGTACCGTTCACGACATTGGTATTTCCGCGGAGAGGCGATGTCTGGAAGAGGTTCTCGTGCCGCAAGTACCACACGTATTATTACTGTATCCTGAATCGGATCCGAAGGAGGAGTCTCCGCTTGGGGGTTTAGGAGAAGCTCTGGGTCCTCTCCAGCAGCCTATTCCTGGTAAATCCCCGCCCGGCCAGGCTCCGCCCGCACCAACGGGCATGGGTCCTTGGGCCCTGGCTCCGACAGTCCCAACTTGGGGATATAGTCTTAGTAACGCGTCCAGCAAAACGCCTTCATGGAACTCGGAAGGGTCGGGTGGATGGATGTGTCGCGGCATTCTCTGCTGCGCGCGTCGTCTTTCTAAGGATTTCGGCCGTCGGTCGAGGCGGTGGTGCCTCGGACGGTGGGGTAGGGATTGTGGCGCGGGTGGTTTGGAGCAGGTCCGACAAGGTGCCGCTTCGCCGACGAGGCTGAGCTCGTCTTCAGCGAAGTGATCGTCGCTGTGCAGAGAGTCGTCGGAGCGGTGGGGCAGTTCCTCGTAGAGCGGGGCACCGCAAGTGTCGCCGCCGCAGGAGTTGCCGCCACGCCAGGTGCCACCTGAGCCGCAGACGAACACGCGACCTGGACAGCCCGGTCTCTTTGTTTCTACCATCTGCAAGCAAAATAAACGAAAGGTTTTAATGCATTGTAAATCTAATAGTGTTATTCCTACAACCTGTATTTCTTCCTTTCCAGAAAATTATTTCCTAAGGTTAAGTGAAGTTAAGTTCACTAGGACACTGATATCCTTATTCGCACTATTCAAAAAATATTCAATATTACATTTTAGTTTAAATCTGATAAACTCTAGGCAAGAGGCCATACATCAGTGACCATATTCTAGATGTATGTTGTTAATTATTTAAACCTAGTTTAAATATTGCATTGAAAGATCTTCTATGAATCGGATGGATCAGACATTATTGAGTTGATAGTGACTCTGGGTTTAAATTTTTGGGTGCAACAACTCTTAATTAATTAAGGCAAGGCCAGTTCACGATTTGACGAAAATATTGATTTTTGAGCTTCCAGTGTGAAGAAATAATGAGGAAATTTTATTACAGAAAAATTACTGTAGACTGAAAAAGAAACAAAAAAAGACAATAACCGAACACAACATAAAAAAACGGCTTGGTAACTAAAAAAATCTTAAATATTACCATAAAAATAAACTTTAATGTTCGAGATCTCGTAATTTTCAACGACAATCTATGTTTTTTTTTAATAAAAGGATAGTTTTTTTATTATTCTAAAACAATAACCGGATAGATTTTGAATAATCGAGTTTTCCAAAAATCAATTAATATGTACTAAAAAGTGATGTTACACACTTCCGGACACGCACTTCCATCTCACTCACGCTTATGCTCAGTGAGAGGGAGAGAAGATCGTGAACCGGCCTCGCCTTAGTTATCAATCGTTGATACGTCACAATTCAGTCAATAAATTTACAAAAATTAAATGTTACCTCCAACTGTGGTTCAAGCTCTGGTCTGTGTGGAATGGGAGGTCGTCTGGGCAAGTCCTGCAGATCTTCGTACAGCGGCGCCGGCGGTGGAGCCCGTCGCTGCGAACTCTGGTTGGGCGCTGAAGACTTCGATGGCAGGAGATTGGTGACTTTCCGCTTGTGTCTGATGGAAAAAGAAAAGGTAAGGTTAGTATTGAGAGTCTTAATTTGCTATGAAAGTTGCACACATATACTGAAAAGTCGTGTTTTTTTCTGATGAGCAATTACCTTTTTGTCATTCTGTACCGGTAAGCCAGGAGACCACAGAGACAGAGTTTCGTAGAAAGTATACTTAAAATTGGACTCCTGCTAAGGAGATGCTGCAACATGGAATGGGTTTACCAGCATAACAAAAACACGTGTTTAGTACTCCATAAAACCATAGCTGTAAAAAGTGACCCCAGGAGACGTAACCATGGCAACGAGCAACAAAAAATTGTTGATAGGTCGTATTCGGCGCTTATGACGACACACATGCGTCAGACCGCTACGTGCGATTTTCGCTTCATATATATATGGACACTCAGCTGTTACGGACTACGGCACAGTGCTACGAGCGTAGCTTAGCAGTGAAATGAGTTAACGTTGAAGTACTTGACCTCTCTGAAAGAGAAACTTCGTATTTCAAAGGAAATGGATATTAAGTTTCCGTCAAATATTTCATTTTTGGTACAAGCTTTTATTGCCGACTGTACTTTTCGGCATACTATCATCAACTACTCATTGAGACTATTCTAACGAGCCCAAACTCGATGGGGTTGTGTCGTTTTATTGTGGAGTTCCAATGGCCACCTTACAGCTCCAGCATCAGATCAGCTTCAAGTCATCATAATATTGCATTGTCATGCGATATACATATGCATGCAAAATTTCAGCTCAATCGGAAACCGGGAAGTGGGTCAAATTTAACTTGCAAGATTTTATTACAGACAGACAACGGGACATGTGAAAGTAAATAAAAGCTTGTAATAAATAAAAAAAAGAGCACAGATTTCTTCTGTTACCCCGTCATTCTTCAGTAGCTCAGGCAAATACATTTTCCAGCATCCTAATCATGCATAAACTCGTGTAGGAGTTCTTTGTGAAGTCTGAATAGGACCTAGTTTACTTTCTATCCAGCCATGTGTAACCGTTAACGCTCACATCTACAAAGAATTTCGCTCTTCTTAGAAAATAAGCGTTTCTCTCGCTTTTGTTGGAGCCTTTATCCTTTTGTTTGGAGACTTGAGAATAAACACTGGCCTGGTGTAATTAAGCTTATTCACGCATAAGGTTTCTTGAACAAGTTTAATTGCGTATTTGTTTAACGTTTACCTACACGAGTTCTAGCTATTGTGGAGTTTCAAATAATTGTTTGACTACCATTTAAACAATGAACGGTACGATAGGACCCTAGAGGCAGAATACAACTAAGGGGCGTTCATATATGGTTTAATAACCGAGGTAAGTCAAATAGGTATTGTAAAACTTTTATGGCGACAGAACCTTAAAAAAAACGTATCCCTTACCTTCTGAACAGTCTACCAGAAACTATCAGCCGTGAAAGAATAAAAAACGACTTTAAAAGAAAATTAAAACGACATTATTTAAGTATCATAACACATAAGTAACTGCATGCATGGTTTAGGTTAGGTTAAACATGTGTCTAACCTAAACCTATTTATAAATTAGTACCTAATTAATTAATTATTAACTCTGTATTATTATGTTTATAATCACACAGACAAACTGTTCCGACAGTTTTGTGAGACCCAGTTAATGTACCCATGTTTATATACTCTGTTTATTAAATAAATGTAATAATAAAAATCAAAAAAGTAGATACTTCAGCCCCACAAAATCATAAGTGATATGAAAGTGACGAGAGGTTTCAATTTAAAGTTCGTTTTTATGGCATACTTTCTATATCTCCTAGACACTAGTGGCGGTATAGTAGTGGTGTAGGTACTTACTTGGTACCGACCTACTTCGACCAGACATTATGTTCCCAAGAGAATATTATTACAGACGTACATCGACAGCAGTAATTTGTATGAACTATTCCCAAACCTATCATTTAACCACGTTAGTGAGGTAAAATTACCGACGGCTCTCACTTTGGAATTATTGCAAAATTACTTTCAAGCCAAGAAGCATGCCAGAATGCCAGAAACGATGTTTACAATATTTTTGCTGTCACACACCAAAACACTAGCAAGTAAACTAAACTTAAGCCACATTTGATACAAAGTAGTTTATGCTGCCCATGAGCATTATTCGTAAACGTTTTGACTATTTATTTGAATAGGTGAATATCCATGTGATATTTTTATAGTAGCACCTATTTCGCCGAAAGTGTTGACTGTAAAGTCAGAGAAGGAATTAGTTTACGTTAGTCACGTGTAAGCATTTGAATTTAGATGATATGTGTCAAATATGCAAATATACTTCCTACTCTTCCTAGTTTAGGTATTTGTCTTGATCTAAATGGACGACTGATTGTGTATAACCCGCATAGCCTACGCACTTACAGAGTCAAGAGCCGAATCTTTCTGGATGAGTACCTATTTCAATAAACGTGACCTCCAGTCACACGGGACGTTTATTATCTCCCACTAAGCCCCTTGTCTGCTCAAATGCCCGCATGACCTGGCTACTTCTAAACCTCCAATGTTCTAGTAAACATCATAGTCCGTCTTATTGCTCAAACACCTATCAAAAATACGAATATGAAGCATCTTTTACAAATATTTCGTATGGCTAGGCTAGCATTTTTTTTTCTTATAACTGCTTTAAGCTTGCTCCGATATGGAAAGCAAAAGCAATTGAAGTCATAATTAGAGAAAAAAAGACGAGACAAGTGACTTCTGTTAGCTTTTCCAATGTATCCGTTATGCATGCATAACATGATACTCGTAGAAAACATAGTGTTACGATTTTATCAAGGATAGCGTGGTTAACATAACAGAGACCGCGACGCGACATGAGACGAGAACCATCATATCAGCCGAAAGACGTCAAATGCTGCACATAGGCCTCCCCCAAATAGTGCCAAAATGACCGGTCCTGCGCCACCCGCATCCAGCGGACTCCAGCGACCTTTACCAGGTCATCAGTCCACCTTGTGGGAGGCCTACCCATGCACGCCGCGAGAATGTATGTACCTAATTTGCACAGTGCGAGCGAGACAGGTATCCCTGATCGCGCGTGACGCGACTAGCTGAATTCCATCCGGGATATTTGACAAAAAGGGGACATGTAGGGAAGAGTTCCACTTTCATTTATATCTGCGTTTTTTGCAGTCATAAAGTTGAAAAGTCACAATAATGTAATGAGGTAACTAAATTTCCAGTTATCATGTCTCCCGTGACGTGTTCCTACCTATATCAGCTTCTTAATGTACCTACATAGTTGTGATTAATAGCTTTAATTTAGTTAGATAGCGTTCCTGGCACCTCATATGATATATGGACACTTAGGTGTCCCATTTCGCAGATAAGAGGTCAACGTACCGAGGCTACCGAGCAAGTATTACCTAATGGTTATGGACCAGTTTGACTCAATGACACGAATTGGGACAAAAACATTAGACATCGCCTGGCCAGACAACTATTGTTTTATGATGTACATTCACTATTGTGACAATTTGTATGAACTAGTTGTCACCATGTGACCCTAATTTCGCCCGATGCAGTGACAAACAGGTCACTCACTGGTTCATCAGTAATACCTTCAATCGCAGCTTTGAAGATACCTAGATTATAATTGACAGGGAATACAGACGACGAGAGCGAATTCTTTTCCTTAGCGGTATACATAGACAAAAATCAGTTAAAGTAAAGATCGAAACACAATATTCTACTTCCAAATTAAACTTGAATTTCGTTTAATTTGAACATATTCTACATTTTTTTATTCTGCACCACAAATAAATTTGGATTTATAAGACTTTTAAACAATGTAACCAACAAAAGTAGAAGCGAAAATTTATCTAAACAGGACGTAATCCATCCATCATCAATCATCAAACATCGCTAACTATGTCGTAAAAACAAAAGAAGTTCCGTTCTTCTCTTTGTTATTTTTATCATTGTGTCAATAGGGGAGAGCAAATCTGCTCGACTACGCTTTCTCGGCCACGTCGAGAGAATATGAGAGGATCGTGCCGCCAAAAGAGTGTACCTACTCGTACCTGGGGTGCCCAAAACGTCGACGTCTAGTCGGCCAACCAAGGTATCGCTGGATAGACGAAGACCAGAAAGACCTGTGCCATCGTCAAACCGATCATGATTGGTGACAAGCTACCCAGGACAGAGCACAGCCAGTGGGGTGTCTTATAGTATCCGCAGAATTAAGTGGCGATAAAAGTAAAAATGGAACCTTTTTGTGCGTAATAATAGCATGATTCTATTATTTTACCACCCTGCTCGCCACTTAATTCTGCGAATACTATAGTGTAGGAGGCCAAGATCCACTTCGGGTCGCTGAACCAGCGTAGTAAGTATGTAATTGTGTCAAGGCAAAGGGAAACTGGCAGTGGCTAAAAGTTACCCTACAATCGTAAAAGTACTTAATACCCAAACAATAGAAGCATTCATATTACGCCTCGTTACCTCTCTATTTCTTTCAATTTGAGTATCCTGGCTTATTATAAACATATTAGTGATGGTTATTTCACAATTCATTTCTTAGGCAGATGTTTCTTTGTTAAGCAGGTAGCGAAACCTCATATTTGGTTTTATTAATATTTTATTGATATACGGATAATTATAGTATGGGTTACGTTTAACGTTGGCTAATATCAATAGATAAGTGCTTCGGTTTCGATATCAACATTTTGTTCATTTTTAAGAGCGTTTTAAAATTAAATAGGCAGGAATTCCGTTCTTAAAAAAGTTGCTCCAAAATCTATTATTATTCTCATTGTACTTTTAAATTTATTTACGTCATACCTGGCCATAAAGTAGAAATTACCGCACGCTATGCGTGCGGAAAACCCCACTTCCTGGCCAGATAGAGACGTAAAATTTTGTACTCACCACGGGCGGTAATAAAGAAAGCCTCAGAGCGCATATTTATCGCCCTTGCCTTCGGCTCGGGCGTCAAATACCTGCGATCTGAGACATTCTTTGTTTAACCGCCCTAAGTAAGTAATGTACTATTTTAACACTTATCTAATATAATATATTATGGTAGCTCTGAGTACCTAATTTAGTATCAAATTGAATTATTTATTTCAGTTCGAAAATTATTCATCAAATTGTAAATCAATCCGTTATACATTTGTCTAACCAAACTACGTGTTTCGGGAATACTTCTGAGTTTTATTGTTTGAACTTCCGGCATTTTTAAAACTTCTGTCCATAACGCACTTTACAAGTATGTGACAGTAATTTAAAAATAAAATGGCGTAAATTCACATATCTTGTGCCTCTTACGATCATTTTTCTCCGCGATCGCTCCGACCACCCATGGCCATTCATGGAACGGATGCGCTATACAAGACTATCGTTGTATTGGTTAGTGGACATTTTTGATGTTCGGGATCGACTAATTACTTAGTGAAGTTACTAGAAGTTACGAAATGGGGGTTTCAGAAACGTAACTTGTTCTAGAACTAAATATAACCAATTACAGTAAGTGCTTGAACATTTACTAGGTAGTGAATGGTTTATGTAAATTGATTGTGAAGAGGGAACAATTAATTAGAATAGCTAAGCGCCGTATATACGAAATACTATAACGTGCGATACATAATACAACACCACGAGTTCATTACTTACTGAAGTTATAACCAAAAATGTACCAAGCCACAAAGACCGCACTATACTATAGTCCCGATATTTTATCTATTATCTAATTTTTCAAAGATAAAACCGTTTTCTGTTTACGAATTCTGAATAAAAAATGACGTTCCATTGTCAACTTCTACACAGTCAAACGGACAGTTCGTTATCATTTTCAATCCATCGATACGACGTTTTTGATACGAAGATGTCTCATTTGTATATCAAAGTTGTAAGAAAGTTTTGACTTCAAATGCCACTTGTCATTAAATCAATACTATAAATCAGTGAATGGATTTATTAAGCCAGTGAATGGGAGATAGTAAAACGTCGTGGGTATTTTTTATGAGTTATCTTTAATGGTTTGGATACTTGGTAGCTTGACTTAAAGGTTTCAGAGATACAATTAAAACGACCAAGACGTTTTATTGATTTTTCATGGATGAAGGGAGTTTAATTCCTTTTTTATAGACAAAATTTATTTAAAAGCAATTTAAAAATAATACCTTCGCTTTGTATATAATAATAAAGTACGTTTGTTAGACGGAAGGCAAATAATATTTGATTGCTTAAACTCAAAACTAAGCCACAGGCATAATAACTTTATTACTCTTTATAACCTCAGAAAAGCATGGCGGTTATTGGGGTTCATGGTATAGATATGGATTGGATTTAATCCATGGAATTCAGTTACCATGTTTTTTTTTATCAAGTAGGTATAAATTAAGTAAACTCTTGAAAAAAGTTTCTCTAAACTTTTTGTCTAGGAACCAAACGGTGCTCTTACCCATGAAGTTGTAAAGGCCATTGGTGCCAAACAAAGCGGTTCGAAAGGCCAGCAAACAAGTAAGAACTTGGCGTTGATTAGTTCAGTTCAGACTTTCTATGCAATCTATACGCTATCTTGTAACATACCCAATCATGCAAAGAGTAATATGGAGAATTTCAAATTAAAGGAAAAATATATGCTTCGAAACGGATTCGAACCGGCTAAGAATCGGTTAATAAGCCTGAGTTTTCTAGGTAAAAAAGGTAAATGTCGCTACACGCATTGTAAGCGGGAACATATTGAAAGATTTGGTGACCGACACGGATTGTTCCGATAGCTCAGTTGGTTAGTAGCGACGGGCCTGTGGTCACCGGTTCGAATCCGGCTCATAGCATTAAAAATATATTTATTTTGAATTTGAAATTATTGATTTCGTTAGCAGACGTTACTGCTGAATACACAATTAATTTAGTACTATTTTGGTTAAAGAAAAATAAGACACAGAATGCCCTGGTTCTAGTGGCATTGGTTAAAATACTGTACGATGGTTAAAATAGGCCACGCATGATGGAAACAGCAGAGCTTTAGAAAGGTTATACTGTTATATTTTTTTATATGCCTATGATGCAAACCAACATGCGGCCGCCACCTTAGCCAATGGATGCTCGAAACAGTAGAATTACAAGCCGTTACTTGCTGACCCTTAAATGGTTTTAGGATTTGTGGCGATAGCTAGAACCAATTGCAGGCCCCTCCCTTTTAACACGGCTTAGCCTCGGAAGTTCTGGCGACCTTTAACTAAAATAATACTTACTTATTGAATAAGTGAGCGAAGCGAACGAATCGTATCAGCTTGGGCAAAAAAAAAACATATTTTCAACCGATTCTCATGAAATTTTGTGAGCTGGTTCGATAATTATATAAATTAACTTTGTCCAGTTTTTGGAATTTTCTCAGTATTTTTTAAACAGACTCGCGTCCCCTGTCCTCAGAGCCACTAGTAATAATAGTACCCCAACTAATATTTTTAAATGCGAAAGTTTGGATGTTTAGATTTTGGATGTTTGGATTTGGATGACATTTTGCACGAAGATAGTTTATAGCCTGGATTAAAATATAGGATTGTTTTTATCCCGAGTACACGCAGACGAAGTCACGGGCGGAAGCTAGTATCGTATAAACATCAAACTAGGTATCATCAGTTGAGACGTCTTCTAATAAATTAACTGTTTCTTTAGAAAGTATGGCGTTTATCAAACTATTCTGTACCGCTATTTCATAACAGAACCTAGGAAACCTAATACATAAACCGCATTCTACCAAATATTAGTCACGAGGCAAACGCCAAAACGACGTAGACACCTCATTTTGTCGACAACCACATAACGTAAGCGATCAAGTTACCAACCCAAACTAACTGACTCGAAAGTAATGTCAAAAGACGGGTTACCATATTGATTGGCAGGGTTCTATATTGGTGTCGACGTTTTGGGTGTTATAATGAGGCGCATGGTCGATGACTAATGTGGGATGTTGTAGACATATTTGGCTGCGCAGTGAGAAATTTTGGTGAGATAAGACGTTTCTGTCTGCATTTTCGGGTGGTCTCAGTGATAAGGTTTTGTGGCATGATGAGTCAATGATTTATCTTGTTAATTTTGTTAAACATATTGCTTGTTTAATTCAGTTAGTCAAAGGCCAAGTAATGCCATACGATTAAATAAATTCAGTTAGTTATAGGAAAGAGAAATTTCGCAGACAGTAAGTTAAATGAATCCAAGTTATTAATAAAATAATAATTAATTACAATAACGATCGATTAGAAAAAAAATTAAAATGCGCGATACGGCCATGTAAGACTTGAACAGAACTATATAATTAATAATTAATTATTACTACTAACTAACTAACTATATTTTAATATTCACGATTTTCATATTATTTTAACTACACGGGACTTAATTACAACGTGAATATTGCAATTAAATGGTTGCCATGTTACGTTTCTATGGAACTACTGATCGACTCCTCGTTAGTGCCTAGCGCTTATCGACAATCTGCACTTAATTTTGGTCGGATTTAGGTAAGAATATTACCTAAAATGTAAAAATAATTAATAAATAATGCTCATACTTTATTTTTAGTTCCTAAAATATGTTTTCAGCAATTACAGCACAAATAAAACAAATGAATAATATTTAAAACAATAGAACAATCAAACTTATTCGTCAGCTAGCATCAGGCATTCCTGAGATCTGGCAGGCCAGTGTAGTAATTTAATCTGCCTTTGTGTCGGAGCTGTCCGTTTAACGCCTCACCCGGTTTTCGAATTCTGACACCTTCCGTTACCGTGGAGGTATTACGTGTGAAGGCGGTTTAGGGGTGGATTACGGTATCGATATTGCTATGATGGCTTGATTTTCGGCGCGACGTGAAACCTAAGCTTCATTGAAGCTGTGGATTCTAGTGACATCACGCTTGCATTTGGGTCAATAATAGACAAAATATCTCTGCAAGACGAAATTTAAAGACCTTTTCATCGAGCAATGATTGGTGTCAGAATTTACGCTTACTTA
This sequence comes from Epinotia brunnichana, assembly GCA_963854355.1. Lineage (NCBI taxonomy): Eukaryota > Metazoa > Arthropoda > Insecta > Lepidoptera > Tortricidae > Epinotia > Epinotia brunnichana. Next base: position 16,844,057 of record OY977952.1, read on the forward strand.
GGTCTTTAGATCATATTTTAAAAGTAAAAAAAAACCTATATTTATAATAATAGGTCCTACCTATTTATTTATTTCAAGTCCTTAGTTACGCCTTAAAAGTGGGGGTGGTCCTGGTAGAGTGTATGATGTCGACTGGAATATCGATACCTGCAGACTCAAAGGGCGTAACAGCCATTATAACAACAGGCTGTTACGCTTTTCGAGTCTGCAGGTATCGATATGTTGACTCCACAGAAGCAATGCAAGTTAGGTACAAGAACAAAGTAGTCCTTATTTGTCATTAAAATAGCTGTTGTAATATGATTGCAATCATTATCACCAAACAAAACTATTGCTAGCACACGTAGTTGGGCTATCGAAGATCACGCCTGCACCAAGCGCCACCCGAGGCGCGTCCACTCGACCGTGTTGTGTTAGTGGATGCTGTACTAATTAGACCACCATCCACGATGGTAACACACTGCGACGGTTTTTGGATGGAGATTAGAGCGGTGTAGCGTGCAAATCCGATGTTAAGTCAGTTTATAGTGCTAAGTACTGGATAATCTCGTGATGGACTAAATATTGAGATCAACAGAATTCCTTATCTGTACAGCCTAATGTGATTAAAACTAATCAGAACATTTTGTGGATGGGTGTCATTGAATGGTGGAGGGATGGTTACAATAAGAATAATTAAATATGTATGCTCGTAAAACATTCACTGTAAAAGAGATTTGGTTTACTATGATCCTTTATTCGAATATAAGTATTAATAGAGTGAAATTATTAATAGGTAGATATTAATATCCGACATAAGATTTACCTTACAGTTCTCACGACACAGGCTCGACCTAGTGTGAGGACTATAGCAACCCTAATGTTAAAAATCTTAAGCTAAGCTCTTTGTAATTCTTCCTGTTTGTAACTCATTAGGTAAATAAATAAATTTTGTATTTTGTATTTTTGTATTTGTAAATAATCTGTATAAGACGAGAACAGGTCCTCAATAAACTACTAGTACCTATGCCAATAGACTTAGGTAAATTTTATTGCATACCAAGGCGATAAAACACAAAACTAACTTTAAATAGAACGAGACTTAATATCTGCTTAAAATTGCATTTCGTAAAATGCAAGAAAATAGTATTTTAAAAGCTATCAAATAGTTCATTTCTTTATCCGGCTTGAAAGTTTTAAACTCAGAATTGGCATATCGAAGTTTCCATGAAAGTTACTCGCTCCGGTCTTAAAAGGAAAAACTGAAGATTGCTTTTCAAATTTTTCATATAAATATTTAAATTGTTAGACCTCTGTTTCAATACATTGTTTATTGAGAGTGCTTAAGTTTTTATGAGCTTTCTTACGTTGAGTTGCTCTTCTTGTTTTGAGTATGTTGCAGTTTCCATTGCCTTTTGATATTGTTCGATTTTTTATAGTATTATTTAAAATATAACTGCTTTTATTTTATCACTGCAGACATCTCATAAAGATAGACGTAACAACCTCATTTTGGAGAAGGTGGGTAGATAATGATATTCGTAGATGAGGTGAGGACACATAACTAGGTATACAATGTTAATTTCATTTATTCATTGCTTTGTGTGCACAAATAAAGGTCTTAAAAATAGTAACATGATTCAACACAGCCCTGTGAGAGCATTGCAATATTAGGGATAATAATAATTCATTACATTAAGCTAAACATTGTAAAAAGGAAAAAAATAACATTTATCATTGTTGCGGATGCAACCTATTTTGTACCTTTTTTTGTCTATTATTTTTATACTTTTGGAATGTTTTATTTTGTTTTATCAGTTGTCAATATATTGCTGTCGAAAACAGATTGAGTCGGCTTGGTTTTAATATATTTCCTATAAATAATCACTCCAGCTATACAGTCCATCAGAAGTCCTTTATATTTGGTCCTTCGAGCCGGATCTGAACCAGCGACCTATGGATGAAAAAACGCGAGCAGTGGTTGCGCTTACTGCGCGCCACTGCTCGCGTTTTGCAGGCGGCTTCTAAATTTCGCTCACTTTTGGACCGCGTTAGACACATTGATCACACTGATCCTAGCACCGATTTTAGGGTTCGTCAACGTACAAACGCGCCTACGTCCACCGCTCTATTACCCCTGACAGCGGAATTGATGCAAGCCGCAGAAAGGCACGTCCTGCAGAAAGTACAGTCCGAGACATTTGGAGAAGAAATTCTGCGGATTGAACGAGGAGAGTTATTGCCCAAGAGCAGTCGCTTAGCAAAGTTATCACCCAAGATGGGAACGGACAATTTGCTACGTTTGGTCGGCAGAATTGAGGCTGTAGAAGACGTCGGTACCGAAGTCAAATCGCCCATACTGTTAGATGGTCATCACCCAGTCGTGCGCCTTTTGGTTCTCTTTTACCATCGCAAGGCTGGACATGCGAATAATGAGATGGTCGTCAATGAGCTGAGACAGAGATACTGGCTTCTTCCCTTGCGCAGCACCATACGAAGCGTCGCCAGCAAATGTTTGTATTGTCGGATCAGGAAGTCAAAACCGATGAATCCAATGACTGGAAACCTTCCTCCGCAGCGGCTTGCCCACCATCGCCGCCCATTTAATTTCACTGGACTTGATTATTTTGGCCCGATTAACTCCACAATCGGACGCAAACAGGAAAAACGATACGTAGCCCTATTTACCTGCTTGACTTCCAGAGCCGTCCATTTGGAACTTGTGCACTCCCTGACGGCTGATTCAGCGATAATGAGTTTACGTCGATTTATTGCAAGGAGAGGTGCTCCCGAAACAATATTCTCTGACAACGGAACTTGTTTTGTTGGTGGTGACCGAATATTACGGGAGTTTTATCAGACAGATGTCAACGATTTTGCTGCCAGCCGAGGAATCAATTGGAGCTTTATTCCTCCCGCTGCTCCTTTCTTTGGTGGATGCTGGGAACGGCTAGTTCGCACCGTCAAAGTTGCACTGAACGCCACCCTACGCGAAAGGGCACCTAACGCAGAAGTACTCGTGACCCTCCTGATGGAAGCTGAGGCCATTGTCAACTCCCGGCCCCTAAGTCACGTTTCTGTGAGTCAAGATGACCAGGAGACGCTGACACCTTTCCACTTTCTAATTGGCACATCCTCGAATCAAGTCCTACCTGCAACCCTTGACGACCGAGACCTTCTTCGTAGAGCAGACTGGAGGAAGGCCTTGAGGTTAGCCGACCATTTTTGGAACCGTTGGGTGAAAGAGATTCTACCTACAATGCAACCACGACAGACAGGCGAAAACAGGGAACGCGACTTAAACATCGGTGACCTGGTACTCATCGTGGACGAAAATCTTCCAAGAGGAACTTGGCCAAGAGGCCGCATCACTGCAACCTTCCCTGGCCGAGATGGCGTAGTCAGGGTGGTGGACGTAGCCACACAGGGAGGCCTTCTTCGTCGGCCCTCCAAAAAGTTGGTCAGGCTAGACGCGTAGGGCTCCTTATTGGCTGGCCCGGCTAGCTTCGTGTGCTTTCGCACACTAGGGGGTGGGATGTTGCGGATGCAACCTATTTTGTACCTTTTTTTGTCTATTATTTTTATACTTTTGGAATGTTTTATTTTGTTTTATCAGTTGTCAATATATTGCTGTCGAAAACAGATTGAGTCGGCTTGGTTTTAATATATTTCCTATAAATAATCACTCCAGCTATACAGTCCATCAGAAGTCCTTTATAATCATAATAATAATTAGTAAATAACACACCTGCGCCAGTTCTTGAAAATGGTCATGCCACGCTCTATTGGGATCGATCTGTCATCACGGACAGGACTATTCTTGCCAATAGGCCTGATATCGTGCTGACAGATCGATCGAAACGCCAGGCAGTGCTCGTCGACTTCACCATCCCCCATGACGAGAACCTCGTGAAGGCCGAGAAGGACAAAGCCAGCAAGTACCTGGCACACGAGGTAACCGCCATGTGGGATGTTGATTCGACGATCATCGTCCCGATAGTCGTTTCGGCGAACGGTTTAATAGCGAAGAGTCTCGACCATCACCTCAAGAGACTCTCGCTAATAGATGGCTGGATCAAGGGTCAGATACAGAAGGCGGTACTCTTGGATACTGCGCGGATAGTCAGGAGGTTCCTGTCTCTGTCGCCCTGACCACCGGTAGCTTAGGCTCCGCCTCGCTGCCGGCGGCACTCAGGTTAGGTGTTTATAATGATTTTATATTTTGTATGTATAGTTTTATATTTTACTTTTTATATAGTTATTATTGTAAAAACCTAACGTAAGAAGAAAATAAATAGAGAGATAATAATTAGTAAATAATAATAATTCATTAAAAAAAATACAGTTCATTTTTCTTTAGTTCATTAATTTGCAATTAGTTAAACCATATAGCATAGTTAAAGACGTGAATTACCATTAAATATATTAAATAATGTGTTGTATAGCTACTAACTTGCTTTAAAATTATGTGAACGAGTAGCCATTTTAATAATGCCCGTATACTTAATACGAACATAAGATAACTAAGTTGTCACACGCGATACATAATTTAAATAACGACATAATAGCATAATTGCAATGATGGTATAATTATAGCTCGAAGGTAATTAGTCCTTTTACTATAATTATAGTTTAATTGATCCATTAGAAGTCCCGCTGTACTGCAAAAGAACATCTACTAGGTACTTACATATATTTAAGTTTAATAAAATAAACTAAATAAAAGGTTAGTTCTCCCTCAGGGTTGAAAGGTCAGATGGCAGTCGCTTTCGTAAAATTAGTGCCTATGCCAAATCTTGGGATTAGATGTCAAAGCGGACCCCGGGCTCCTTTAGGGGCACAACCAGGAATAACGCTAGGAGGAGGATGAAAAGAAACTAAATAAAAAGAAACGATACTAAGTAATAATGTGCATGTGTTTGTCGACATAGATTATCACACAAATTTATAAGGATATCTTGCTAGTATCATAGTAATGTAACGTTGGCTTAACATCGGAATATCGGTATTCAATAAATAATTTCAAAACAAGGCTCCACGATACAGTACACACCTTCCTTACCAATCACGGAGCTACAGTACCGAACCACGAACCTCACGACCAGATTGAGATATTATGCAAATATGTGATTGTATGCAGATTGCCAATAATAAGTCCGGTCTCAAAATCAACGGTTCAATCCATTCGCCTTAATGAGAAAGAGACAATGGGGCTAATAAAGACGTTAAGCCATAAATAGAATACTGATCTGATAGTATTTGGTATGGCGAAAGCGTAAATGGTGGGTAGGTTGTGCAAGCGAGAGGTCAGGTAAGGATAAGACATTTAGTATGAAATATTAGCTGAGACGCTGAAACCGAGGTACTCGTACATAAAGCCACGAGTACATTGAGCAACGAATCTATTGAAAATCGCGCACGGCTTGATTACTATTTGTCAGCCAAAGCCTGAAGCCAAAGAGCATCATTTCTATTCGATACAAGATTTAGTTAATTTGTGTTTAGTTGTATAGCAATAACTCGAAATACATCCACGATTTTGTTTACACTACGTCATATCGATACTAGAACTTGTATAAACAAATACATATTTCATACTACTCCATTCATTTCTCTATTCCATAGAAGCGCCATCATAACTCTTTTTCTATGCACTTGTTATGCGTCTTTTCATTATTCCCTCTATTGTTCTGCGGAATTAGATTCCGCGGTAGATACGCGTTTTTGTCAGCCATATTAGAGTACCACATAAAAGCGTTTCTTTGCCCTGAGAAGTGAATAAATTTATTACTACATAGTATGTTAAGACGTATTGGAATAAGTAGTAATGTAACTGAGACGATGTTTATACCAGCAGTGAATATACAACATTCACTGAAGGAGAAAAAAAATGGCGGCACGTTTTGTATAAAAGGAAAGACGATCGCGTGGGCTTTCAAAATAAGATCAAAACCGTTCCAAACAGCAAAATATGTTCGCTATAATAACATAATAATCTATGAAAGTATTCTACCAAACTTCGGAAACCTGTTAAGAGAGATATCTAAACCACTTGTACTATTAAGTACTTATTCTGTGTCTAAACTCTGAGTATTATGGAAGCTATTCTATGCAAATCACTTGAAACTAATTGCTTCGACTGAAATTCAATCGAAATTTTCCATCAACTAACACAATGACGGGAAACGCAAGAAATCAATGTTATTTATTACACAATAGTTCTCGAGCACCATTCCGACTTCCTTATATAGGTATCCTATAGAAATTACTTCAATGCTTCTCTAGGACATTGATTGAAATATTGTCCAGTAAAAAACTAACGGGATCCATTTGTTTCTACAGAAAATTTACTTTAAAATATTTTGCTTTAGTACCTACATTTTTTTACAGTTGCACAAATTGACAATTATTCGATACGAAACCAATTTCACATGCTCAAATCGTGTCTTAAGGGATAATAATTGAACATAAGCTAAGCATAGCATATACTACTAATACTAACTCAGATTCGGTTAAATAAGCGCAAGACCTGAAAGTAACTTGTTGCTAATGCAGACAACATTTTACGAAGAAAATATTATCCCTGCAGTATTGTTTCAAAAATATAATATGCATCTTTAAAACCATAACACGCGGAAAATATGTTTTAAACTAAACCTACATTTTTAAAATTCCACCTTCGTTCGCAATTTTTATGACTGTGCTTTAGAAATACTGGAAACGCGGCCGAAATTTTTGTCCAAATTTTATATGGGTCAGTTTTAACGTAACAACGTAACCGGTAGGTACACTTAGGGATGAAATTTTTCGTGAATGCATGTGGCTTTAAATAAAGTCTTAAATAAAGGGCGTTAATTTAGTTTTCATTAATATGGCGCTAAATTTTTGTAAGTACTTACAAAAATTTAGCGCCATATTATTGAAAACTAATTTAATGCCCTTTATTGTTGTGTTTATATATAATGTATATCCAATGCGCTTCGATTGTATTAAAATTAATCTTTGTTACTCATAAAATATTCTTACATTATCTTGTTTTGTGAATGCTGATTTCTATTGACAATTTATTTAAAAATCAAGGACGGATATTATTATTCCAGTCAATCGGCTATACTTTTTTGACAAGTAGGTAACAAAAAACTAGATTTGGCCTAGTCAAATCCGATTCAATCAAATTAGAATAAAGACTTAATCTGAGAATAAACGTTTTTTTTTTAATTAGACCTTAATTGTTTGTGTTCGGTCGAATTACCACTTTATGAAAGGTACGAATTTTAGAACTGAAATGTTGTTTTTGTATTCAATACAGGGAGTACGGAAAATTATCGCATCGGCCTTACGAGTCATGGTCGTAAGTGATTTAATATAATAATTATGTTTTCTTAAATTTAAATTAAATATAAAAGCGGTTAAACCATTTTTCCATATTATACAAGGCTGCTTAAATCATATTTTCAATTATCACGATAACGATGATTAATCCAGTCTCATTCCACTCCTTCAATTTCGGACCGCCAATACTGATTTATGAACGGATGATGATTTATCCATTATCTGTACTACAGACTAAACTAAACACCCACTTCACGTTTTCAGTACCTACCAGGAACCTGTTGTTTAAAGAACACCGATGTTACGTGCCAGGAGTCATAGGTTAAGGGCAAGCAAGCCACAATCGATATTATTCAATGGAACCGTTCAGCCGTTCGCTAACCGAATTTCACAACTTTTAACGCAATGCAAGCAATTTCCAAGTGGTTCCGCTGTTCGAAAACTGCTGGAACCTTTTGCCTTTCTTACCTGCATCAAAAGTGCAGACACTCAGCGTAAAACAAAGCGGGAGCTGGTAAATACCCCATTGTTTTGGACCCCCGGTGGAACTCGAGGGCACCTCAACGAGTTTATGCGGGTTTTTTTCTGAATTCCCCTTTTTTGAGGGTCGTTTACACTTCCTGAGTCTCGAGTTAAAAGCTGAATGGGATTTGCAAAATAGTCATAAAAGTTGTTTGAAGGTTCAGCGACGGAGAGGGCGCGATTGTTTTGAATTTTGTGTTACTGTTTTTGTTGGAGTAATGTTTTAATTTAGATTTAATTAAGATGCTAGGAAGGGTTTTCTTTAAACGACGATGAAAGAACAATTGTGATTTCTTTTATGTACGTAACATTTTTTTTATGCAACGGTTGATTACCGAAGAAAAATCTTGATTTGCTTGGAGTTTTTATATTTAAAATATTTATTATTAATATGCCTTGTTGAGACCTAAATGAATTTCCAAGGATATGGTTCAACTGATGCTTTAGTTAGACTCAACCAAATTCAATCCAGTGCCAGAAAATACGAGTATAGTATATAGCACAGTAAAGGACGCTGTTTGAGCCATTTATGTCGAGCACCGGGGTTTTATAGACCAAAGACCAAGCGGCTCGGATGGCGACAAAGGGAATCAGAATTCAAAGAGTAACTGCCCATACGGTAAATTCCAATGACTTGGTAGATATTAGCAAACATCTAATTTAACAAATGCATAGGCATTTTTCAGAATTGGTCAGTAGAATAGGAAACCAGTATTTTTTTAAATTTTAGGGCAAAAACTGGTATATATTTTAAAACAGTAGGTACTGCTCATTTGTGGTTTGATAGATTGAATACTTATAGTGTACCTAAATAAAAGTAGTGCACATAATATTAGTGATGGTCCCAAATAAAAAAAAACAGGTCAAGTACGAGTCTGACTTGCGCACCTAGGGTTCCGTACAAACTTTCATACACCATACCCGTCATGTCAGAACCCCATTCATTCTTGAACAATCTTAAACAGCTCATAGTAGAAGTTACCGTTGCAAAGCGCCTTCTGCATTTTGGTACTATTTAACAACTTACAACCTAGTATGTTTGTTTATCAGCCATAGCTTTTTATCACGCGTACCGATTTCGATTATTTATTTTTTATTTGAAAGAAGGGACTTTAACGATAATCTGATAAGAATTTGAAGATATTAAATTTCATACAAAAGTAAGTAAATTACAAATTTATTTAAGAAATTATTTTTGATAAATAAATAAAAAATAAGCTAGATAGAGATATCGTTTTATTTTTCCTGTGTTATTTATGTAACGCTTAATCATATGTAATTATTTCAGAATTTTCGCTTCATAAACTTCAGAGATAAGGGGGTGGTATTTGTTTCCACATTTTCCTTAAAAAATCAAAATTTAACCACTGTAGAAAAAAAAAACCGTTTTAGAAAGTGCAACTCAAGCCCTTTTATATGATCTTGATCTATTTACTAGACTTTTAATGTTTAACCCCCTCGTATTCGTCATTTACACAGAAAATAAAAATGTATAGGTATATAACTTTTTCATTATCCAGACACGTGTCTTAACTTTCTTAACGGTTGTTCCAATTTTCAAATTGATAGCTCAAGTAGCTCCTGAGATATTAAACGTTGTGACAGATGCACACGGACAGACGGACAGACGGACAGAGTCGCACCATAAGGGTTCCTTTTTTACCTTTTTGTTACGGAGCCCTAAAAACAGGATTAAGAATAGTAAGTTGATGTTCTTTGTAAATATTGACAGCTGTCAATTGCAATTCAATGGACCCTGTTGATATTTACAGAGCATTTTGTATAAAAGCTTATCCCAACAAAGCATTCGCAATTTAATCCGTCAATCGGTAAAAAATATTATTTTATTGCTGTTATTAAATCGTTTTACAACTCGATATCAAATGCTTTACTTTATATACTTACGTAAACGATTATCTACCAACAAGCTGTTTTATAACTTTATTATTTAGTACACATACACAAAGGAAATGAATATTCATCATATTTACAGTAGCTTTAGCGAAGTGAGACTAGACCGTGCGCGGGAGTGGCCGCGCTGTGCGTCGATTGGTCGGCCATTTTGGATTTTGGCCAATCAGAGAGACGCGGCCGCGTGAAGTATAATTTTGGCATAATTAGTCACGCTCCGAGTAATGAGGAGTTTGACGAAGAATATGTTTCACTGTTTGTGACAAGACTTTAGTAATTTGCAGTGAATTTTCTACACAAAGAATGATAACATACTTATTATCCTACCTAAAATATAATAAAATTAGCATAGACCATAGACATTTAAAAAGCTACAGATTGTTTTCATGACTCCAATAGAACTGAATTAAATTGCCGGTAAATATTTACTCAAATTGAAGAATGTCAGCAAAATTAAATAATAGTACATTATTGCCGTGGCCGGGAAGGAGACAATTGCATGCTGAGTATTTTGTTTAAACGGACGAGCTTGCGAGTCCGTTTAATTATAATACGAAGCCTGCAATTGCCATTCCGGCTGAGGCTAATATAGTGCTTTTCTCAAAAATGGGGGAATAAAAAAGACTAAATTTAAATCAAGCGTTATTATTAAATACAAATTGAGGATACTGCAAATGACATAAAATTAAACGTCATATTTTTTTTAAACAGAATCGCAAGTGTATTTTTCCACAGAAAAACGCAATCTTTTAATGACACATACAAAAATGTCGCGTTTGCAACAGAAAAATACGACTTGATTTGGCTGAATACGACCTGTGCCGTCTTTTATATGCCAGTTTCTACTTTTTAAAAAGTTTCATCATCATCATCATTTTCAGCCTGTAATCGCCCACTGCTGAGCATAAGCCTCTCTTCGCGTACGCCACTTATCCCGGTCCCGTGCTAGTCTCATCCAGAAATGACCCGCGGTCTTTTTTATGTCATCAACCCATCGAGCTGGTGGACGACCAACGCTTCTTTTTCCTGCAATTGGCCACCAATCCGTTAACGTTTTGGTCCACCTACCGTCACGCTGCCTGGCAATATGTCCTGCCCAACTCCATTTCCATCCATTTGAGTTAAAAAGTTTGGTACTCGACAAATAAAGGAATTCATATGTAACATTCCAGGCGGCCTGCAATGTTTTTTATTTTTTAATTTTGATCTGGCCTTCAACTATACACTTTACCTTCCAATATGTAGCGAGTTATGTTCACTTTGCGGGCCATTTTTGAGAAAATATTTTTATGGAAGCATTTAGGTAAGTAGGTACCTACTCTGTTTGCGTTAGAAGCACGAAGTGCGTTATTTCATCTCAAGCCGTAAAATAAATACTTGCTTGGTTATAGTACGCGTAGTATTTGTTTAAATAAAATTTTACGAAAGTACACACTTTGTTAGGATTTATAAAGATAAGCCCCCTTATTCATAAAACTTATATCTAACGCCAGTGCCGCGCAACTGGGAACAAAAAGATAAATGATGTCCAGTTGTTCAAATTCACCATCAAATCTGACAAGTTCTGACAAGTGACAAGTGTTCTATCTGTGCTTTTGCTATGGCGGACTCATGCTATCTCCTACTTCCGTACTTTCTCTTTCTGTCATTTTGTCATTGTGACTTTGGCCGGTTACCATGGATATTATAACTTCACGAAAAAACATGTGTGTGTCAAACAACGTGCTTTTGACGAAATGAAATTAATAATTATCTTAAAATAAAACACGTAAGTATTAAAAACGAAATATCAAGCGCCAATATTGATTTACTTATGAAAAACAACGGTTGGTACTTGGATAAAACCTACAAGCGGGAGATTTCTTAGTACGAGAAGAATTAATTGCGACCCGCGAAGATATGTGTACAGATTGGTGATTTTTTGTAAATATACTGTGATTTGGAAATAAGTGTGAAATAAACTGTATGAAATATTTGCTCCCCTTTTATTATTTCATATTACCTAAATCAGATTTGTTTCAGATTTTGTAAAGAAATTTTCTGTTCATGCAGTGGGCCCAACGACGTCCCTAATCATAATTTATCGATATCGATAACGTTGGGTTCTAATATTATCAATATCGATAACGTTAAGTACTACAACCCTACTATCGTCCTCGTTCGTTAGGTTGGTAAGTCTACTTCCGCAGTAGCGTTTATTTTTATTTGTATTGTAGTATTTCAAACTAGCTAAAGTACGAATGAGTTGTCATGTCAAAATCAAATGACAATGTCACTGTCATCCAAAACCTTGTTCGAAGCCCCGTTTCTTATTCTTATATTCTGTTTGTCTAATGCCTCTGCAAAAATAACTGTGCTTTGTCTTTTTCTTACAAACACAAATGTCAAAATGACAGATAAGGAAAAACTAATTTTAACGACATTTTAGTTTAAATAGGCTTGTAGAAGGTTTATGAATACGGCCGTATATGTTCAAAAGCTTGTTGCAAAGAAAAAAGCAAGATATAAAGATAAGGGAACAGGTACACTTCGCATAGAAATCCTGTAGGTACGAGTGGTTTCTAACCTTAAGACAACATCGTTACCCCTGCAACCTATTAGAAAACTGATTGAACCCCTAATTTAAATGATCCTATTTATTCATCCATTTTCGACATCAACTAACCACAACAGCCATCCATAGAACAACTCTTTTACGAGTAGATACCCCCAGGTTCGGAACCGATGCCCTATTAGGTCCGAAATCTGTGTAAACTTTCTTGCTATTATTGTTATGTATTTGTAAAATGATCTTAATATAAAATTAGATGTCTAACGACTCATTTTTTCAAAACAAATGCTAAATCTCTATTAAAAGAATCAGTGTTCACATAAATATGATCTGGACTGTTTCAACTATTGAGTTATTTTAATTTATTTCTTTTATTTTTTGTATATTTTGTAACGAATAAATGTTTGAGTTTAGTAAGTTATCTTTCGTTTATCTGACTTGTAAGAAAGACAGGAGATGCGATACGTGAACAAAAAAATATGAGACGAAACTCCTCCTACGTAACTAAATAAATCTTCCAACCCTTGAAACGTTCAAAATATCAGAAAGAAGAAACTGCCTATAAATAGAGCAGTCAAAGTATTGACAGTGGGATGATTTATGAACAATAAACACATCCGTATGCCACCGTATTGTTCAAAAATAGACGTAACTGTTTCCTCTGTAATGAGGACGCTAAACGATCTTCGTTGATTTTATGAGGCTGCGGTTGACACTGTTGATGTATGGCGCTCATAGTATACTAGTCTATAATTTTTTTGACAAATAAAAACAGCAATTACACGGCGAATTTTTTTTTATGGTGTATGTCACGTTGGGAAATGTCAAGTTTTAAAATCCCAAACAAAAAAATATGACAAACAATCTAAAAAAGTAAAAAAAAAAACGTTTTCAACTTGTTATAACAAATATTTTGACATTTCTTTCGAGAAACTAATCAAAGTACATAAAACTAAACCATCATTGTTCACTTTTTTGAAATAATGATTCGTTTTGTCAAAAACCTTCTATATACAGATTTTCGCAAATTTATGTGCGCTGACGAAGAACATCAGCTTATTAGCTAGCGAGCAGGACAACACTTTGAAGGTAACATTGTTAAGTTTGCAATTCGGAATTATCAATCCGTTATCTTAGAAGTTTCGTTTTCTGGCATGGAACAAGATTCCGACAATTGGTTTGCTATCTTTATGCTCCCTATTTTAATATTTATGTCCCTAAAGATCTGGCCGATGTTATGTACAGTACAGCACGTCAATTTTATGGATACTGCGGCCGAAGGCCAAATGACACATCACTGAATGCCAACCTCTTGGGGTTTGTGGTGGCCACACGCGTGATTCGTAAATCTTTCGACTGTTGTTGCTCATTTCGAATCTCTGACGTCATTAAAGAACGTAGATATTTAAACAGATTTGTCTCATGTTCTCCTGAGTTAGGTTTCAAAATTGCACGTGATTTTTTTACAAAACCTATTTTATTGAAATCATTGTAGAATTAATAGGAAAGATAAGTTAGTCTTACGCTTGTTTGTATAAAGATCTCTCAGGTCGTATGTAAAATGAGATAATGATAGTAAATCAATATAGTTTTTTTTCTTACTGACAAAGGCTAAAGGATGTTTGAAAAACCGGTCCCAAGATCTCAAAGGATTAAGTTAATTATGTCTACTAAACAGCAAGTGTAGGTGCTTATCGAATAGACGTGAAACTAGTCGTAATTCGATGACACGAATATTGTGACACGTCTAATTACTGTTTTGGTGTAAATTAAGCGAGGAGGCGGAATAAACAGATACAACACGGTCAATATATTAAGAAGGTCAAACAAAACCAAGGAATATCGTTGGAAACTAAAACATTATTGTTAATAAACATTTTGCCTATGTGGAAATTAATATTTTATATCCTTTATCTTATTTTCCCGACATGAAATTCTCTCTGAGCACCACGAAAAATAGGAAAGAAATACCTCTTTAAAATAATAATGCCCGGTTTCACTGATTTCTGCATGCTAGTGATGATCATATATTTATGAATATCCATTTGTTTATTCAAACTAAATAGATCCGATGGTGTAAGTAACTAGAAAATAATGACATGACACTGTCATGACGTGATGACAGTCATAAAACTAGATTTGTAACAGCAGGACGTCTTCAAAATTTGCCAAAGCGTCTCGCTTTTCTCGCTATAGCTTCACCCAAACGCCGGTGTCACATTTCAACTTTGGATTAAATCTCGAATAGGTGACAGACACTCTAATCAACTTTCTCGAGCCATTGCCTCCCCATATGTATGTGACGACGGTTTAACACCGATTAAACTGTCACAGGCATTGTCGACGGGTGCCTTAAACTTTGCTTAAGTTATTAGTCTTTAATTTAAGGTATTTTTGATATTGTGGCTACAATCCTACTATTAGATTTTATAACATTTGCTTTTGTATTAACGTTATTATTTTGTATATTGTTCTATAGATACCTATAAAGCACCATAGGGTATAAGCAAAGCTAAGTTGGGACTAGACCGGTTTATGTAAGAGTATCTATTTACTAAAGATACTCTTTTAAAAAAAATTAAGTCTAACAAACGTTTTTTGGTCACTGGCGATATGAAAATAAGTATGACTATAAATGATGATGATATCAATGAAGGAGTAAAGGTTAAATAAACATTAGAATTACGATTCATAAACATTGCTTACTTCCAAACAAGGATGGCACCAACGAAAATGCCAAGGACCAACACGATGGAGCAGAGGGCGATGACGGCAGATGTCTGGAGTGACGGCCCACTGTGGTTGTATGCGTCTATCTTCTGCAATACAAAGGAAATGTTATTAGTTTTTGAATTGTTATCACAAAACACAATACTCAAAACGTTTTTGTCTATAATCATAATCACAAGTAGAAATATTAGAGCATTTCATAAATCACAAAAATAACTTGACTGCCACAAATTATGTAGTATGTTGGTGTATCGTATTTTTTTGTAATTTTATTCATAAGTAAATTGTGCAACATAGGTATTCATAGCTACTATGATAAAAAAGGACCAATACAAACATCAATAACAAGAAAGAAACAAATTCAGGGAGTACTTGGACAAAGTCCAATGTTTCGATAAATAATGTAATGGCTAATTTGTCTTGTTGTAAAAAGCATAGTTTCATGCCAAACCTATTTCGCCAATTGGGGGACTTTTATTATGTGAGTCATTAGTCTGATTGTTATGTTCAACTATCCAATTAGGAATTTGTTTCAGAAGATTTCACGATAAATATCTTAATTTTTGTCCATTTTGCCATCATCGGGTTCCAAATATACAAATTATGCCAGTATAAAATGCGTAATAAAGTACATTAGCTATTTGAATTGAAGATGTTTTTAAAAATAAAATATATCGTCGGGTGACAAGCAAAACCCACTAAGTAACAAATACCTACTTAAAGCAAAGGTATCTCGAGGTTTTGAAGAGCAGTGACAGTTTTGGTAGTGACTTATCCTTGTCACCCGACGAACTTAGTAAATTTGATTTAATTTCACTGTCTCAAATTCACCTAAGGAAGTTTCAGTAGAAAATGGACGTAAAATATAATCCAAAATTATGAAATATTAAAAATAAACTGGCAACTAAGTAATATTTGCACGATTTTTTTTATTTGAATTTCTGTCATTATTCAATTAAATTATTGAGAACTTAAAGAAAAACATGGTCACATGAGTGCTTTAAGAAGCCGACTCCATATTTGCTCAACTTTTTCTGGGACTTTTGCCAGCTTTTGATATAACATAATGTATCCAAATTTACGATTTCTATACATAAACCACATAGGAAAGCAATAATACAAACTAATGCCTATCTATCTCAAAAAGGCCAAGAACACCTATACAAAAATCGTCGCCAAACAGAAGTTATGATGCACCTTAGTATTTACTTTGATTAATACTGCAATAAAAAATACACTGCTTTGGTTGCAACTGTTGCAAGTGAATTTGAATCAGACCATAAAACTACTTTTTCCCCAAACCCGCAGCGTTAGTAAATTGCCCCTTTGCAACATTAAACAACAAAGCCCAAAATTATCTAGGGGCACTTTTTCTATCAACCAAAGTTAATAACTCTATTCCAATTTCATTGCTTGTATCTATTTCCTTTATTCTATAACTTAACACATAAGCCATGTTGCGATAATTATAGGGTAGCTTAGGAGGGTGCAAGGTGTTTCGAGAATGGTGTTTATATATTAATATTCTAGTGTAGTGAGCGTCACGCAAACTAATATAAAAAAGGTAATTCAACACAATAGAGTTTTTTGTTCCTACTTCCCCCTCGCTACCCCTAAGTGGTTCATTTTATATTTTTTCTCGCTCCCTGGAGGACCCACGTATGTTATTTTTGTTTACTCAGTTCGGGTACGATTCGATATTAGAATTCTGTTCATAGGTTCATACGAAATGTTGGTCACACTTTGGAAGGTTCGACGAGTTTTTTCAAGAAATCCGTTTTTTAGGATTATTGCATTGAAAGCAGTCGATTTGCGACGTCACGCACTTACGTACAAAGATTACTTTAGATGGGGAAAATAAAGTGAATTCAACAAAGCTTGCGCTTATAAACAAACAGTCTGTTCAAATGAATTAATATTATTGTGTAGGTACAGTTGTTTTGTTTTACTTATTTACCCAAGCGCAATTGTTTTCCAGCCTAACTGCGAGTTACAGTTTGTTTATATTTTTTTGTTATGAAACCACTTTGTCGTTTAAAGTTAGTCATAATTTGGTTCATCATCATCATAATTATCTATGGATACGTCCCACCGCTGGGCACAGCCCTCCACTCATAGATAGATGAAAGGCAAGTGAAAGGTAGTAGTAACACTTTTGCATTTCTTCGCCGATGTATGCCGATAAGTTCGAGTATCTACATAAGTTATGGAGACATTTGACTACTCTTCTCAATTTCCTTTAATAAATAAGTGAAAGGGCGTTTTCACTCAAAAGTGCGACTTTTAATTTTTTTCTCAGAATTGTGATTTTTTTTATTTCTCCTGTTCAGAGTCATGGACACTCTTAATCCCGATAAATAAAAAGTGTCCCCAGTTTTTAATTCCACTATGTGACGTTTTTTCATACATTCTGTATAGACCGTATTTTTGGCAATTGTATTGTCTATATACGAGTATACCATAAAAGGTTAAGTAGTCACAGTTCACAACACATTGTAAGTACAGTTTTCTACGTAAATAACGTACTGTGTGATTACAGATAAACATGTACGTATTTCCATCATTGTAATTAAAGCATTAACTACGTAGGTAATTATTATGGGCAGTGAAAGAGTAATGAACTTATTATTTGTATTAATTGAGTAGATTTTATCAAACTAGGGCGTGCTCATAGAGTCAACATTGGAAATGATGGAATACGTAGCTTGATTAGCAAAGGAATTAAACACAGAGGGTGGAACAATAAATGTGACTTCGTTTAGTTCACATTAAATGTTTAATTTTACAAACAGTTGGTTAGATAATGGAGATGGATGAGTGATGGGAGGTACAATTACTCAAGATCTGTAGGAAGATAGAGATAAACGGAACGCTTCGTTGAAATTGAATAAAGCAGGTAACGTACTCGTATAGGAAAAATAAACTATATTATTTTCAAAATCATAACTAATACTATTTTTCCGTAAATGACAAGGTAATTTGAATAAGATTTTAATACAGAGGCAAAGACAATGTTGTTTTCGTATGCCAGTATTTGCATACGAAAACACAACATTGTCTTCTCAATCAAATATTTTAATTTGGCACGAATGAAGTGGAACGAGGAAGTACACAAGAAGTCGCCAGGATTCATGATAGGCCGGCTAGGGTTCATCGACATTGCGTTTATAAATAATCACGATACGCATCTAAGCGCATGTCCCGATGCGCATTAAGCTAAGCCTGAATAAGGGACATCAATTTGTCAAAACCTGGCACTATCAGAACAGAAATCCGTCATCGGTCCCAAGACGATCTATCGGCGCATATCTCACAATCTTCCAAACAACAATATTCGGAAAAAAATCTTCAAAAACTACATTCAGAACGGGCCTCCGACTCGGCTTATCGAGCTGTCCATCTTCAGCCAGTAGCCGATTTGTCAATGCTTCGCCGTTAATTAATAAAAAGTCTTTCCTTAGAGAAAAAATTGAATAAAACCTTAATTAATTTGGGTCGCTCACGGCGTGAACTTTTAGGTAAATTATTATTATGGTCGCTTTTAAAACTTTGCAGCGGAAGCAGGAAAAGAGTTTTTACTAATATTAAAATTAGGAGTTTGAAGGGAAACGGAAAGGACATAAAATCAAAAAGTTAGTCACTTAGAATTGAAGTGAACGTAAAGTGCGTTAGATAGTTGTTTTAATGACGAGCCTCAAAATAATGTGACTCAAACATCCTAATCTACATGAGGACCGGAACAGAAAAAAAGTCTGAAATGGAGTTGTCCAAAGATATGCGCATTTAGATAAGGCAAAGTTGCAACCTCATCTTGAACAATTAAGCGAACAAATATACAAACAAAGTTTGTTGTCTTGAAGACGCCCCGTGACGTGGGTAACTTTGTATTCGTCTAGTGGAGTACAGGTGAAGGCTTGGAGTGCGCTTGACTACAAAGAATGATAGTTTTTTAATATTTCATAACACAGAGTTTTGAAGTTTACCTGCATAATATTTGTTTACATTTAGAATTATGAATACGTGTATCATATTTATGAAATATGTAGTTTTTTTATCAAAATAATTTTAAACACGACTAAAACAAAAGTAATAGAACATTATCATATCCTCTAATGAATGTGACTAAGTAGCATTTTGAAGTAACAACCCTAGATTTTACATTTAAACTTTGTCTCGTTTCAGATACAGAAGCAGATTATGGATACAATACAATACAAATAATCTTTATTCACACCTCACACAAACAAAGCAGTTACAATGTGCGTATGGATGTCCTTTAATACGTAATTTTATAAGCCTATAAAAATCTATAGGACTATGAGGTTAATAATCGTGTTTACGACACAACTATTAACATATTCAATGTCAACAGGTTTACAAATTCGGGAAAAAAATCTCGTTAACAAACGCCCACATACTTGGAAAAAAAAGCCTAGGAAATACCTTAGTTTGAGGCAATATAAATTTAAACAAATTATAAGTGTTTTACTTGTATTTTTTGCAACTTCTTTATATTTTTTTACAAGTACGAGGTAATGGGTAGTTAACTCGAAGATTAAAAACTGTTAATGATTAACAAAAATACACGATTTTATGAGCTTTTGAGTTCGAAAAATTATCAATGAATTGAAGAAGAGAGGAAGGGCACAGCGGAATGTCATCCCGCTCGTATGTGGAGCAGCCCAACTGGGGAAGTACCTACCTCTAACTAAGTATATTATATTGCATGCTATGAGGCATGTGGTGTTGTGTTCCTGGTGGTGAGTAAGATCGCCAGAGCTCCCGAGGATGCGGTGTGTTGGAAGTGACGGACCTGCATGTCTCATCTGCCAACACAGCGAATCCTCAAGTGAATAAAGGGTCGCCAACGCACTTGTGATTCTTCTGGAGTCACAAGTGTCCATAGGCTACGGTACCTGCTTAACATCAGGCAGGCCGTGAGCTTGATTGCCACCGTCGTTGTATAAAAAAAAAACCATTACAACTCATAAACTATGCGTGTATCCCTCTTTGTCCAAGTGTTGTTTTGATATCCTAAAGTCTCGGCGGTGACGTTGAGGGTCGGTGGCAACCGCAGTGGTGCACACCATGGGTAAGAGCGAGAGACCGGAAAGTCGCCTCTTGCTCTCGTGTATGGCGCACCGATTCCACTAAGTAGCCGTAAAGTAGCTTGAGGTACTGCCTAATCACAAGCATCAACATCAACTATCAACTAGTGTATGGTTGACAAAATATAATTCGCACTGATTGGCCATAAAACGTTGTTGCTGGAAAATCAAATCTCGTCAACTATACCTGGAATGGCTAATTATGAGTATGCATGGTTGAGTGCCTACAACAGTTTTGTGAATTGGATTATATTCGCAATTTAAATATTTTGTTATGTTATGATTTACGGCTCTCGTTGCCTATTTTCATTGTTCAATTTAAATTGTAACGAATTTTCAATTGTAACATTTATTTACCTTTTAATTTGTGATTGAGTACGATTAATACACCTGGTTTGTTATGGGTTTTACTCTATAAGATTTTTGATTACGAATACATTCTACACATATTGAATTTTTACATTATATAACTTTATAGTCACACTTGGATGTATTATAAGTAATTGTAAGTATGTTTTTTTTGTAATGCGCTAAACATAATTAGTTTATAGCTTGTCTATAGTGTAGAATGTATTCGTAATTAGACAAGCTATAAACTAAATATGTTTAGCGCATTACAAAAAAAACATACTTACAATTACTTATAATACATCCAAGTGTGACTATAAAGTTATATAATGTAAAAATTCAATATGTGTAGAATGTATTCGTAATTAATAACCACATAGCAATAATATTAAAATAATTACAATACCAATATGGTATATTGCATATTAAAGAGATCTTTATTGTTAAACCGAAATACAACAAATAACTAAATGAGGTTAACCTTAATACAATAAAAATAACATAAAAATGTAACAGAGAGTCCTCAACGCGTTTAAAATAAGAATATCGACTCGACTCGCGCGTTGTTATCGACTCTTCAAATATTTTATTGGACCACCCGATTGTTCTGCGAAACCGTGACGAATCAACAGTATCGAACACAGCTTAACACAGCTCGGCCAATCCATACAAAGTGGACTAAACGAATATACATACATAGGACGTTTTAGTATATTTAAGTGTGTAAAATTGCTTGTTTCTAAAGATATAATAGTTTATAAGAGTATCTTATTATTCCTACTCTAAACTAGTCCAGAATTGTAAAACTAATCTAAACACCCTGCGAACTCCAACTAAGTCATACTTAGATGGGTACCAGGTCATTCCGACATTGTAGGAAACGAAAAAGCAGATGAACTTGCAAGGCAGGGCGCAAACACGGCCCTGGTTGGCCCGGAACCGTTCTGTGGCATCACAAAATGGAAAGCATATTCTCTGCTAAACAACGCGGAAAATCAGAGGCTGTGGAAGTTCACCAAAAGACAAAAACAAGCTAAAGCCCTGATCGAAGGGTTCAATAGTAAGCTGTCTTAGGAGTTATTACAATTCAAAAGGCACAAAATCTGCGCAGTGACAAGAATCCTGACAGGACATTGCAAATTGAACAAACACCTGTTTCAAATGGGTATGAAGCAATACGAAACCTGCAGGTTCTGCCAGGAGACAGAGGAGACTGCATAAAAGAAGTACCTACCTAGGGCGGAACATCTTGCACCCACAAGAAGTACAACATATCACCGCCCAAAGAATCTGGAATTTCCTGGAGGCAACGGGACTTAACGGTGAACTCTAAAGAAAGGGCTGCCACAATAGAACACTTGCTGATCGAAGCTGCACATTAAGGCCCACAAACCAATAATAATAAATCTTATTATTGTTTTTTACATTGTTTTATAAATAATAAATAATTAATTTTAATTTGTAATCGTACACCTGTTTGTTATATTTATTGATTGACATACCTATATTGAAATGTAATTGTAAGCTCGACTTTTCATCATTTATATCTTATTAAATAGTTAAGTTGAGACTGACCTTTCTGCGGTTATTTAAAGTGATATTTCAGAACACCTACGGTGTTTTCCTTATAGACCCAAGGTGTCCGTTTTGAGTAGTCAATTAATTCCAGCACGTTTATGTCTTAATCATCTAGTTAGGACCTTAACAGGGTATAGGCTTTTTTTTATCGGATTCTGTTGAAAACCACAATGTCGCAGGTATAGAAATAAATTCATTAGATAATACCACACGCGGTGTTATGGAATGACTAAAGATGACGGTAAAGCTAACGCCATCGTCACATATCATATCAATTATCATCAAGTTCCTATGTCTGTGAGCTGTAGAACAGACACATCACAGTCTTGCGGAACTAAATAAAAAGTTTTTTTTTTAAATTTCCATAAACTTAATTGTGGAAAAAATTCTTTATAAATTACCTATCGAACGAACCTCCACAAAACTTCTAGAGAAACAGCTGTGAAATGCGACCTGTAGAGAAGAACAGCTGGACATCCGGACATACGAAAGTATTTTGGCCCAAGCTGAAGCAGAGAACTTCGTAAAAAAATATATATATATACAGGGTGTGGCCTGTAATAGGAGCAAATATTCAAAGGGACGCTTTCTTAGAGCATTTGTAGTAACCCCTTGTGTGTCCCACTCATTTAATTTTTTGGATTCGGAGATATTTTGATCTGAAGTTATGACCTCCAAGTAATGTATCTTGGCACCACGACATCAAGCAGTCAATGCGGATCTTGGGGTAACATCATGTAACGAGTCATAATAGTTTTTAGGGTTCCGTACTCAAAGAGTAAAACGGGACCCTATTACTAAGACTTCGCTGCCCGTCCGTCCGTCCGTCCGTCTGTTTGTCACCAGGCTGTATCTCAAGAACCG
This sequence comes from Epinotia brunnichana, assembly GCA_963854355.1. Lineage (NCBI taxonomy): Eukaryota > Metazoa > Arthropoda > Insecta > Lepidoptera > Tortricidae > Epinotia > Epinotia brunnichana. Next base: position 16,866,980 of record OY977952.1, read on the forward strand.
TGATAGCTAGAGAGTTGAAATTTTCACAGATTATGTATTTCTGTTGCCGCTAATGGTACGGCACCCTTCGTGCGCGAGTCCAACTCGCACTTGGCCGGTTTTTCATTTTTGTTTTCAAAAGATATTTTTGTGATTTATTGATTTTTATTTCATTTTTTAGTGTCTTTACAATAAACAGTTACTGATAGCACTCCAGAAGAGCAAATTTTTTTTTCAAGTTTAACTAGTGGAAATAATTGTTTACAAGCTTAATAATCTACCGTTTAATTTTTCTCCTATTACAGGCCACACCCTGTATATATATAGGTATATACAAATTTATTTAAATAAATTAAAAACGAAATTACATGTCTTTGCAAATGTCTATGCGAGATTATATGCGCGGTTCGCTTCACTCTCTCGTTCAATAATGAGGTAATTTTTGAGTATGTAGCATTTTCTGACGGTGTTGCTTTGTAAGTTTGTACGTACGGGGTAATCTCATGAACAAGTGGCACTGTGAGCTGCAGAACTAGCAATCCAGATATTTGTACAAAAAAAAACCGGCCAAGTGCGAGTCGGACTCGCGCACGAAGGGTTCCGTATCATTTATCTATAAAAAACTATGTTATTTTGTGTTTTTAGTATTTGTTGTTATAGCGGCAACAGAAATACATCATCTGTGAAAATTTCAGCTGGAACTATCGCGGTATCAGTGAGATACAGCCTGGTGACAGAGAGACGGACGGACGGACGGACGGACGGACAGCGGAGTTTTAGTAATAGGGCCCCGTTTTACTCTTTGAGTACGGAACCCTAAAAATAAAAAGTGACTTGACATAATAATTCTATAATATTATCATTAATGAAACTGCTCACAAAACTTCACGAGAATCGGTTGAGAAATGCGACCAGTAGAGGCGAACAGCGGGACAGACACTGGGACATACAAACGATTTTCGTCCCAAGCTGAAGCATAGAACTTCGTTCGCTTCGCTCGCTCGTTCGATTACTCATCTTATTTAAAAAAGCGGCCAAGTGCGAGTCGGACTCGCACATGAAGGGTTCCGTTACATAAATTGCTTTTTACGATATATGACGTATTAAAAAAAAACTACTTCATAGACCAATTTTTGTTGGTAGTTTGCATGGTAATGTACATCATATATTTTTTTCAGTTTTATCATTCTCTTAATTTAGAAGTTACAGGGGGGGGGGACACACATTTTACCACTTTGGAAGTGTCTCTCGCGCAAACTATTCAGTTTAGAAAAAAATGATGTTAGAAACCTCGATATCATTTTTGAAGACCTATCCATAGATATCCCACAAGTATGGGTTTGATGAAAAAAATTTTTTTGAGTTTCAGTTCTGAGTATGGGGACCCCTAAAACTTAATGTTTTTTTTTCGATTTTTGTGTGAAAATCTTAATGCGGTTCACAGAATACATCTACTTACTAAATTTCAACAGTATAGCTTTTATAGTTTCGGAAAAAAGTGGCTGTGACATACGGACGGACAGACAGACAGACGGACGGACATGACGAATCTATAAGGGTTCCGTTTTTTGCCATTTGGCTACGGAACCCTAATAAAAATGATTTAACCAGTGTAATGTAATAGACCTTTGAAATGGTCATGGGATATATTTCATTCCGTGTCTTCGCCTGGGTACTTTGTAAGACACCGGCGGACCAGCGGCTACTATAATATATTTAAGTTCGAATGTTTACGCAAATTTGACGAACATGTGACCCTCATTTTTGAATAGGATTAGGTACTATTCATTAAATGGAATGACGTGAAATTTGATGACTCAAAAATTAACTTAATTTTTTTATTACAAAAAGTGCCGCGTAAAGAACAATAATACTAAAACGACTTGAATAAAGAAAACGCACGCACTTTAATGAATTGCTTTTTAGCTTAAGCATTTTATTGTTATTGGAATTATCATACCCAATTAATTGGCAATGAAATCGTATTACGATGTTTTTTATAGACATATTCTTAATGATTACGTTGGTTTTGATTCGAAGGCCATTTTAATAGCATATCCTAGAGTTAAAGAATAACTCAATAATAAAAAAAACTTACTTGTATATAGCCTAAATAAGATTTTAACTTTAGTGCAGAAAACAACGAAATTGTGGATTTGCCAAAATACATTATCTATTGTAACATGACTGCAGTCAACCCTGTAGATATTTGAATTCAAACTGAGACATTTACCCAACTGAAATGTAAAGGTAAATGTAGGAAGGATTATATTATTAATAAAGTTTAGTCTATGAAAAGATACAATACATAATAATATATACACGTAATTAATCAGCCTTAACGGTTCCTTTTTAGAGTTCCGAACTCAAAGAGTAAAACGGGACCCTATTACTAAGACTCCGCTGTCCGTCCGTCCGTCCGTCCGTCCGTCCGTCTGTCTGTCACCAGGCTGTATCTCACTGATACCGTGATAGTTCCAACTGAAATTTTCACAGATGATGTATTTCTGTTGCCGCTATAACAACAAATACTAAAAACAAAATAAAATAAATATTTTTATTGATAATGGTACGGAACCATTCGTGCGCGAGTACGACTCGCACTTGGCCGGTTTTTTTTAATTATCTATCCCAAAGCTCAAATTTATCAAAGCAAAACCTACAAAGTCGCCGTAAAATTTGCGTTTGAATCACAACATCGAAATTTCACGGTTAACAAATTGCGGTCGGTTACAAATAACAAATAGTTACGTTTAAATTTATTCCAATTAAGTTAGTTTAACTGGCGGTTTGCGTTAATAAGGGAAATTATTGTTACAATTACATAAATCATCGTTTATTTTAAATAGACGTGGTGTTGTTTATGAGGTCCGTAAAAAGGGTTAAATAAGGCAGTGTCACATGCATTAAGACTACAGAAATGACTCTTCAACGGCTACGTAATTTTCATAAACTTTATTATGATATTTTTGAAGTATGAATTCGTATATCATTAAATATTGTTTAAAAAACAGGGTAGATAACTGGACAGCTCATTCAATACGATTGTTATAGAAACCAGCATGAAGATGGCGATTGGGAACAAAAGATTTATGAGAAAGGAGAAAACTCTTGAGTATGTGACTTAAAGCCGCCCAGAACAATGTATTGTCATTGGCTATGGAAAATAAAAAAACTCGGAGTAAATAACAGTATAAACACCAAATCACTTACACGCTAAAATAAACAAAAAAGATTGAAGAGAAGAAACATGCACAAGTAAAAAAATCATAAATCATAATTATAATGTCATGTCCAATGAGTCTTTACGAAGAAAAACATTTTGAACATTATTTTAAATTATTTATTGTCTTATTGTAAACACTCTAAAATACTAGAGTTCTTTTAGATGATAGAGCAAATAAAAAAAGAGAATATCGATAGATTTTATTAAATAATATAAGACCAGAAATAGCTTTATGGTGACTAAAAAATAACCATTGATAAGCTCTGTTACTCCAACAAAATCACCCAAGTGAATCCACTCATGACTCAATGTAAACATGCAAATACATATACCTACGTAGTAAAGTCATCTTAGTCAGAATTAGCGGAACGGTGTTAAATGTGGAAATGCCGAGTGTTCCGGCAAACATGCTTTAGCAACGGCAAATACAAAAAGTAAAGAGAAAGCTTGCGCGATAGTAAAGCTTGTTGTCCACTGTGCTTTTGATATGAATCAAATAAACTTCACTTGTTACTAAGTAGGTATGTAAGCGTGTTAGAACATAATCAAGGAGATTTGCAGCTTTATTCGTATCGGTTTAAAACATTGCAAGTTTTTATACCTAGGCAGATTCTGATGTCAATATAATAATTTGGTACCATAAATGTGAGGGATCCAAAAGGTGAAACTCTTCAATGGCTAATAAGGTTTCTATTTTTATGGTTCCATACCCAAAGGGTAAAACGGGACCCTATTACTAAGACTACTGTCGATCCGTATGTCTGTCTAACTCTCCGTCTGTCACCAGGCGGTATCTCATGAACCGTGTTAGTTAAACAGTTGAAATTTTCACAGATGATGTATTTCTGTTGCCGCTATAATAACAAATGCTAAAATACAGAATACAATAAATATTTATAGTGGAGCCCCCTTACAACAAACGTGATTTTTTTGGCGTTTTTATAGATAATGGTACGGAACCCTTCGTGCGATTTTCATATTCGGTTAATACACAAGCAACAGTGTTCAACGTTATTTAAGTATCTTGTTTATATTGGGTTTTAAAATTTAATAATTTAATACTCAGTTCGGAATAAAATTCCAATGAGAGTGCTGGACATATTATCATCAACGATAATTGAATGCGGCAGTCGTGGTAGACGAATGATTATTAAAATACTCCATTGAAAATGAGTTTTCCATTGAATATAATCTTACTAAAAAGAAATAAAATAGGTATCATTCCACACTACATTTAAGTAAGTGCCGATTTTACTTAACCCCAAAAATTGAGGTGATTACAATTATAAAAAAGTACATAAGTACTACATTTTATGTAACAATAGAGAGCCACCAAATAAATTACCAATAATGATAAAATTTCTCGAAAAAGGATAAAAAATATAGTTAAATGGAGTAAAAGTATAGCAGGGGATTAAATAATCACAAAGCTTGCATAGCTGTTATTACCAATTGCAAACACTTTCCAAAAACCTTGTCTTTAGAAAATAAACGAGTCTAGTATGGAACCTCCTTTGCGCCAGCTCAATGTTAGTCTGAGTTACGAAACTGCAGTAGACCGTTAAGATCATCCGTGTATGTAGTTTTACAAGCCAGGTACAAGCCAGGTAAACACTGGAGATACAGCGTAGAAGGAAGTGTCCGTTTGCATTAGCCGACCTAATCTTGTGAATTGAGGATGGAATTTTATACAAAAACTGGCCGATGAATGTTAATGAGAAAGGTGCTTTTGATAACGGATGTGGCTACTTTGTAATGTAGATCATAGTTACTTTTGTAACCAAACAAATTACGTATGTTTTTTTTTCACTTTGTCGAAGTTCATCCAAAAGCGCCAAAGAAGTAAATATGGAAGGGGACAATATTTTTTATTCAAAAAAACCAACGTAAAACTGATAACTTGCAACGATGATGTAATTTTTCACTCATAGTACCTATTTAGTTACTTATCTCGCTTGACGCTACCCGCACCTTATATGCCACATTTAAGCCGTGTTACCACAAGTCCCTCACAAAAGTACACAGTAAAAAGTTGTAAAGATCACGAGATAAATAAGCATTGTCGCATGCCTTCACTAAGGCCCGCATTCGTCAAATATTTACTGACAACGATAAGAGCAGTTGTTTATCCACCATTTTTGAACTGAGGAAATGAGCCTTTATGTCGATAACATTTTTGGCGGTGACAGTAAGGCGTATTTTGGTCACACTGATGAGCACATTGTAGATTAACGTCTGACAGTCTAAACTCTTAACTTTAAAGAGGTTATAAAAGCTACGCTGGATTGATGGTTCTTTCAAATTAATGGAAACCAACAAAGTAAGTGGAATCAAGCAAAACTTTTTTTTGTATAGAGGTTAATACGAGACATACTACATTTATGCGTTCTAATTAGATTTTTCATTTCTGACACTGCACGATTCAATGAGTGAAATGTGCCATATAATATGTCGTAGGTAGATTCAAAAGTTATGAAATAGGACCTTAGAATTCGCCTGAATTCCAAAATTGGTATATAAAAGAGGAGTAAACACTATAAACTTACTGGTTCTGTATCGCAGGTTTCCAAGTCGGGAATTGGGTCGTCACCACAGTAATAGTCTGCTTGTAGAAACGGCGGCCTAGGCGGTGGTGGCAGTAAGAATTCTGGAGGTGGTCCCATGCAGTCACACTCCGTTAGGTCCGTGGGCTCCAAATCCCACATCGCGTATTCTAACTTATCACTATTCACAACCCTTTCACTGATATCGTCACTTATATATGCACTAGTATCACGTATTTCACGCTTCACTTCATGTGAAGTCCTTAACTCAATCAACTTGGCTATGTAAAGTTCGTCATCAACGTCGCTCCATACGTTTTTTCTAATCTCTTCATCTTCATTACTGATTGCATTATTGTCTAGTCCTTCCGTCGCTATAACACGGTTATTGCTTGTAATGCTAGAATTATCTTTACTCCAATCATTGTCATTATTTTTCTTGTCAGTTTTTTTGTTCACTTCATTATCTGTTTCTCGGTTTTTTCTGACGCTGGATTTGGTCCACGCATGTTGGCTTGTCCAAAAAGCGTACGGTGACGCATTAATTGGACTATCGTTGTACCTTTCGGCCATACGCAGTTTTCTTCTACTTTATCTGTAACAAACAAAAAACAACGTTATTATGAGCGTCAGAAAAACATAATATTTGTTGAATAAAATGTTAATCTCCGCTAATGTACCTCCAAGCGAACCAATTTCATGTCTGACGCGAGACGTATCGATACAACGTTAGGATCAAACTACTTATTAATCAATAGAAGAGCTAACACCTCATTTTGTTTAACAAAGCCACTGCAATTATCTCCTACCACTTCAGATATCACAATGGGTGCGGAACTCGTACCGATATCATCGGAGCTAACGTTATACGGTTTATTTTAATTTATTTTTTATCGTTCTCAATTGGACGGACGGGTTTCTCGGCGTGCACTGGTATTTCGTTACAATCACGATGCTCTCTTTACGTTTTGATTTGGAAAGTTTAAAGTTCATCTTTTTTTACCAAGTTAGACATTTCATTCGCGTTTCTAAAAGGCACAAAATAACTATACGTGCGCTTGAAATGTGTGGAGAGAAAAAAACGAACTCCCTAATAACAATTTATAAACGTGTTCCGAAAACCAATCAAAACTGTTATTTTAATTTCTAAAGCTCAATTTACAGGCTGTTGAGAGGTGTAACAGCCTTCACAAATTACTTAATTTAACAATCTCAATATCATTGCGAGCTTCTTCGCATGTGTCGATGGAGATATCTCAAACGCTAGCATACAATTATGCATGCGTACGTCGTTTCTAAGGTGCCGAGGGTCGCGGGGTCAACAGGCGTTAGATACTCGTAGCAACCTCTTAGAAAGGTCTGAGTCGAATAAAATATTGAGTGGTGTTTTCATATTTTCTATGTCGGAAATATGATATCAGATGTACGGATTTCTGAATACGAAGGGAATATAAATAGTGAAGTGCGTGTACAGTGTGTTATGTAGATTTCTCGCCTTTGAATGGGTTCCTTTGACTTGCTTGTGCTTGATTTCGAAGGATGATTCGTCTTGTTGACGCGTGCGAATACTGATGTTAAGAATTTATAAGGACCTATAACTATATCGAAAGTATACAAATCGAGAAAACTCTGTAATATGCAAAAGTCCAGACGAGGTTCTTTTTTATTTATAAATGGGATTGTGTTTGACATTCGTCTAAGGCTGATGGAGAGTTAAGACAAGGTAAAAGATGGATCGTGCTCACCCAAAACACACATTCCACAGATTTCCTTTAAAGAGGGTTTTACCACAGGCGTCGTTTAAATGACAATAAGAAACTCTCTGACACTCATTTATAAATAACTTTATAAATAAATAAATATTACGGGACAATCTTACACAAATCAACCTAGGCCCACGGTAAGCTCAGTAAGGCTTGTGTTGTGGGTACTAGGCGATGATATATATAATAGATACATACATATAGATACTTATATAGATATATAACATCCATAACTCGGGAACAAATATTCGTGATAAATACACAAATAAATGCCCTGACCGGGATTCGAACCCGGGACCTCCAGCTTCGTAGGCAGAGTCACTACCCACTGGGCTACGGAGGTCGTTAAAATATACTCTGATACCACAAAACAAAGCACAAACTATAGTTCCAATAACTCAACTCTAAACAATTCCCAATCCGCTTATCAAAGTCCTCCATCATACCTACAAAATTAGCGTGTCAATTTTCCCATGTCAATAGTGCCAAAGGCTCATTAACATTTCGGCTGGCACTCGACGTCTGAGCTGACGCAAGCACAATGCGCAAGGGCTCTCGGTCTTAACGAACCCATTCTGCGGGTTTCTCACGTGAATTGTCAGGGATAACGGCACGTTAGGTACACTTGATTGAAGATTTCGCGATTGATCTTCGGTATTTTGTTATTTTACTTGTGTTGTGAGTGAGACGTGGGGATTTACTGACCCGTGAAGCTTTTACCATCAATCAACATTGTTGAAACGGTTTTATATTAAAGTACTTATTTCATTGCAATTTTAATACGTATAAGCTATTTTGGTGAATCGAAATATGCGAAGAAACACATTTGTGTGGGTATGTGAATTGCCCAACCCGGAGTGGTATAACGTGGGGACTGCAGTCCTTTCTTTCTGGTGTACAAGAGAAAACCTGTGTCCAGCAGCAGTCAGCCGTATATATGTATAATGTAAAACGATTTAAAATTCACAATGTCGCATACAAACTAACAGCAGAGTTCGAATCAGCGAGCAACATTGTACCAAAGATACCTGTGAAGATACCGGACACATACCACAAAGTAGAAAATTATCTGAGCATTTCTAACAAGAACGAACTCACTCACGACCATTATCTCCGTAGTGCAACAATCGTAACCGCTGAACCTGTTAGGCCATCGTGATGAAATCACAACATTCCACTTAACTAGTTAACAATAATTGAAAACGCGGGTAATTGCAATCTGCGCAAAGATACGGCTTGCAAAACCTTGTTAACATTATCGGAGTAATTAATCAATACAAATAAATAAATATTATCAGTGTTTACTGATTTCGAGGAAGTATTTCGCTGACCTTACCACGTAAATGGGGGATGGTTTTAATTATAAAGCTTATTGGTATTCGAGGGACACATAATCCATCATTTCCTTTTCAAAAATGATTAGAATGGTGTGAGGTCACACACATAACATAATGCACACAATTATACAGATTTAGAATTAATCTAAGCAGTATAGTGGGCTCTTAAGCTAATACCAGAGCTTAATTCTGTACTCGAGGTATTAAAAGTAGCCAGTACCTGGCCACTAACAGGCTCCTGAATTTCTTTATCATCGACAAAAAACATTAAAATAACTTTAATCTGTGTGTAAACCTTGTAGGATTTAGTGTAAGTCATAGTCAAACCTACACCCTCTTTTACAATCCTACAGACACTTAATCACAAACAAGCTGAATTGTATATAATTAGCGAAAATTAACTAACCTTATTTAATCAATACGCCTACACGGTTATTTCTGCAGAGCAAATCTTCAAGACGAAACTAATTAACTGATCCTAGGACGGTACACAGATTTATAACAATAAGGAAGTATTATTTTCTTTCGCTTCTGTTGGAGGTTCGATATAGTTCGTAAGCCCACTCCCAATACACCAATGTCTCATAACCACACGATAAAATGCATGGTCTGGCAATGCAAACGTCATGTGACAACAGTACGAGACATGTGGCATCATTGAGCCCTTTAATCATAGAGCGAGTAAACCTTAGTCTGTCAGTCCTGAAATGGCCGAGAGTACTTGGCAGACGGTGCCAAAGGTGGCCAACTTCGGAGTAAAGGATTTTTCAAACTTTCGGCCAATTTTGGGTGCGATAATCTTCTGATTCTTGCTCAGCACAACTTTCTCGACCTGCTGCTATGTATTTTATAGTTTTGTCATGAGAAGTAGGTGCACGTAGACAATAGCAGATACCTCAAAATGTTCGCCGCAATAGCATTTGATGTGATTTTTGATGACTGCAGAGTTTTTGCTGCAGCAGTTTATTATACAGTCGAGCTCTCCAATATCTATATACAGACAAACTTTCCAAAATATCTATTACACAGTCTACATTGTTACTAACATAAGAGTATAAGACGCATGTACCTAACAAAGTTATCGTCTTCTTCTTCTTATTTAAGAGCTAGGCTCTTGTCGGTAATTTGCAACTTATTCTTTAATTTTCTTTTCAAACAACGGTACACGTTAACGTTACGTTTTTCTACATAGTTATATTAACCTGTAAAGTACTAGGTACATTGTGCAGTGCCCTGTTTGCTTCCAAATCAGTATAGAATGGTTAAAAGGAAGAAAGTTGGCATTCCGTCGTATTTAAAGGTACCTTACATGGGTATGAAAATCTACTTAAGTGTATTATTTCAGTACCATATCCGAAATAATGATTTTTGTTTGATTTTAGGTAAGTAGGTACTGCGTTCAATTATTGCTTATTGATTTTGTTTAAAAGACCTATTATTCTTTGCCATTTAACACATTTTCATTGATATTTTATATGATTGGTTAACGCAAACAAAATCGTTTGCAGTTACACAAATTTGCTTATTCACTTTAAGTGATCTAACATATTCCCCTAAACTAAACTAACCTTGTTTAACATAAACTGTTTACTGTGATCAGAGTAAGGCAAGGATTAATGTGATTACACGCGAGACAACCGACGTGGTGCCACAAAATACACTGAAATATAGCGATTCTAACGTTACAAGCGGAATTAGTTTCGCGATCTGCGGAAATCTAGCTTAGCTAACGGTAATGCAACAATGCAGCTCTTTTTACGTACGGCTTAGAAGCCGAGTTAACGGCGTGCCTGATTGGCTAGTATATAATACTAGATACCTTACAAATCACGCGTTAGTGATCAATCTTTAATAGAATCGCAAAATTTCTAAGGCTCTCACTAAGCTCATTAGTACAGGCGAAACAATGCAATCTCAGGGTATATTTTGAGTGTTCTGTACCAAATTTGGTTTAATGGAACACATATTACTGCTAACACCTACTGCTTATTCTAATGGTGCTGGATTACACCAGCATTGCAGCATTGCATTGCTGTTCATTTGTGTGCTTTTAAACTTTGTATCAATAAGTAATACATACAAAAACAATGCGAATATCGCTATAGGTAAATACTCTGTTTTATATATATTTTAATAGATAATATTCAGTCGATAAAAAAGCATGTTCTATTGTGATACTTCGACAGTACACTATTTTTACTCACCCTTTGTAAGTAGGTATAGCTCTTTACAAATCCAACCCGATTACCCTCATCCCCAAATACCCTTTATATCCACATCGAATATGATATTAACAAATATTCGTGAGACTGGCTAAAACCTTTTAAGAGGGTAAAACGTGTTTACATGCTTGTTCACGAGCCCCTGGGCTAATGACAGCCTGTTCTTGGCTCTTACCTAATCGGCCGAAGGTTTGTTAGGTTAAGATGTTGGCTCTGTTGAGACAGGTAAGTGCTGGGATGTTTCTGACGTGAACTTTGTTTTTTTGCCCGGTAGCGTTGGAAGCGGGCTCGGTTTCTCCAATAGAACATAGGTGTTTTCCTTTTTTGTTTGTAATCATTTCTGGTACAGGAAAGTGCTCTCAAACAATATATTATTTCACAGTTACTACTATAATGAAATGACCGGATATGGATTAGATTTCATGTATTATTGCAACAAACACTAGCATACATTTCTTTATTACCTTGATATGTCGACAGATTTAATTTATCTACATAATATAATTTGGTTATAAAATTGTATCTGTATATTTTTTTATAAACATCTAATCGATGAGGCGATCGATAGGATTACAGGTACCTATAGCGAGAAAACCTTAAGAGAAACACCATCTTATCATATAACACAAAATTTACAACACAAGTTTGAAGTAGCAAAAACGCATTTAACAGTATTTTTTCGTACTTTTAACCAAGTACCGCCGAAGAGGGTACGAGAAGTAACTAATATTGACAGAGCACACTGACTCACAAATTAAAACCAAAGAAATGCGCGCGCACGTTCAAAAGCACTTAGAAAAATTAACGGTGCTAAATGGCTTTAAAAGTTGAACTTAGAAACGGATGGCTTAGTCTTACACATTGTTGGCTAAGTTAATAGAGTATAGGTACTTTTGTATTTAAACTGACAGTAAATTGTTAAGAGCATACTTCAAAATTATGTTGATATTTTAATTGATATATGGAATTAATTAATACTAATTAACTATTATCTTATCTAGATGAGGGCCCTTTCGGATACACTTTGACCCAGTGGGATCTTTTGTGCATAATACTATACTTAACTATTACAACATACTAGTAGTTACCCGACCAGACTTCTAGGTTTATGTAATAGATTATATTCTATAAAAATGTTGGGGTTAGAAAAAACACATCTCTATAGGCAACTTGCTGCGACATCAGTCAGATGACATGTGCAGTGCAGCCATGTCAAAACTCCAGAAATAAAACGCATTCGGCACGTGTAAATTCATTATTTAACTTTTTTTTCTAGGTTTTTCACAAAAGCATGTTTATTATAATAGTGTAAAATATAAAATTTAAGTTCTTGCTGTATCATATATTTCAGACTCACAACAATTATTAGTACCTACTTACGTGCATTATAAAAAAATATGTTTATCTTTGTTCTATAGATTGCCTGCATAATGTACCTATTCATGTTAAAGACATAATCATTTATCAAAAAGAACTGCCATATTTTGTCTATGCAAATACTTCCATATTTTCCTTTTACAGTGGTCGACATATAAGCATTATGACATAACTTATCATGCGACTTACAAAAATCTTAAATAATACCAGCTGCCCCACTAACCCGGATTCATAATTGAAAAATATCTCATATCCGCGAGCACAAGGCAGCCATAAAGAAATAACATAACATAACCCAATTTAGTTAGCCAACGACCTTCCCATGGAAACTTGCAAAAACAACCCATAACCCCGCTTCTGCTATTCGAGAGCGAGAAAATCTAGGGTGAGCATTGTGGCACAGATTATTACAGCATAAATACTTTGAGGAACAAACGCACATAATAATTGCGATAGGTAGTTTAGTGTTCCTTGCAATTCGAAGTTGCATGTGTAAAATGCAATGGTAAAAATGTTTTTCTCAGATCTGTCCGGAAACGTGGACAATATTAGGAAGTGAAAGCGTACAGTTTATGGCCAGTCATGAATAAAACAATAATAAATAAATAAAATTTGCAAGTTTGCTGCACGCGTCTGAAATATTACATGAAAACTTAATTATTTCTCGAGTCCCACACTATAAAAACATATTTAAAAAAAAAACCATACCATGGCCATTTGGCCCTATAAAAATAAAGCATAAGTCGTATTACAGCCAATTCAATTGGCCAATTGTTAATTGTTAGTAAATGAAACAGCTTGCGGATTTCAGTAGAAAAAGACGCTTGCGATTCTGTTCTGAAAAGAAATAAACGGAGGGAAAGCATTTTCACGTCCTGTAACTAAAATCTTTTTTGAGCGTTTCTTTGAACAATCAAACCCGCTGTTATTTGCTACGCGTACACTGTCCCTACATTCGCATCGCCGTTACATCGCTTGGCATTGCCAAACATTTGCCAAGAGGCAACTCGAGTGCCAAGCTTCGGTATCTGTTACCAATGGTACGCCTCTTCGCGTGCCTAAAATTCCCCCGTTCCTAGGAGGCAAGACTTGGCAACAATTCCCGAGTCGCATATTGAGTTCACCGTTTTGTTTGAGTGAAGATAAGTTTCGTTCCAAATATATTGGAGTTTTTTACGTTATTTATTCGAATTTGAATTCGTTCGAAATTGCAACAACGGTTTCTTGCAGACTATGCGGATTGCATTTGTTTTGTGGAGTGTTATTTACTGCATTCGATGAGCGAGATATTTAAATTGATTCCTCAATGCACTGTTAGGATTTATTGCTTCTAAGGACTTATTTTTAGGAATAGAATTATTTTTCCGTATACACACAATATTTAAAAGCTCATTCCATATGTACCTAATTCTCATACAGGGGGAAAATGTGAATTCATAACTAGATTTAATCCTTGTATATTATTTTCTATTTGCTGCCGAAAATTCTTCCTAATATCATACATCCAAGAACACATTTCAGAAATATTCGTATAACGTGAACATAACAAGAAATATAATCATAAAAATCTTAAATAACCATAGCCGTAAAACCTAACATTTTCAATTAATTTTAAATACTCTACTTGGATCGCGAGTCACGTAAACATTCTAGACTAACGGATGGCCAGCCTATACAATCACGAAGGAGCAAAAACAGTCGAACCCGATTAAAAACGGCGTAACCGCATGATGTAAGTAAAATGGCGTAAGTAATAAAACATCCAACACATAAAGAATGGGCACTATCAGTTTTGGATAAACATCACATGGTTACAAGTTGCATTTATTCCGTTGTTGAGGAAAATGTATACCGTAATTTTTGTATTTGTGTTTTATTAGGTATATTTACTATAACTACCTATGCAATAAGCACAAATCAGAGTTTTGATAAGTTTATCGGATATCTAAAATACAAATTATAGCATGGTAAACGTAATGCAACTATTGGTCCCTGATTTACAATAGTTAAAACTATGTCATTCAATAAACATTAGTTTAAGCAGTACTTAGGGACCTTTCCCTACATCTACTAAACCCTCGTATCTTAAAAACGTAACAGTTGTGAAGATATTGTAACTTACGCCTTTATTGCGTTAAAACAGTGACTTAAGCCGTTTCCCCACGGGACGGAGGGCTAAAAACTGTAGCGACTTAATTAAGATCTCAAACGACGCCAATTTACAAGGAATCTACGTGCCCGCAGACTCAAGAAGCTATTAGAACCGATCGCGATTCAAACGGAGCAAATAGAAGCAAAATTTAAGTGCTAGAGACGGTTGGTTATGATAAAATATAATTTATATGAACCATAATGGGGAACTTGCATGGGACTTCAATTTCGAATAAATTGCGCTCAATCGATGCGGATATAAGTAGAAATATCATACAAACGAAACAAAAAAACGATTGTATTAGTTTTATCTTACGTAAAAATGAAGAAAAAAAATGTTTTTCTATAAAATAACATAACTGTTGACACAGAATATTAAATGAGAAATTATATTTTCTATAATAAGTATAGACATAAACGCAAATTTTGTGGAGATAATTGCAATTTAATGACTTACTCCATAGTAAACGCGCCGAGAATATATGTTGTGACGTCATAGCATAAGCCCGTTTAATATAGAGCGTTTTCGGGGGGTGCCGGCGCGTGCAGATTTCAAGCGGATATAACATCAGAAAAACAAATCATAAGAAAGTTTTAATGCTATAGTTGCATTAATGCTGGATTATACTTCTGATTTTCGTAATAAAATATAAAGATGTAAGTTCCTTGTTATGCTTCATGTAATTAAATATTAACATTATAATAAAAAGGTAATGATTCTGACTGGTTTGTCACTAGGACTACTCATCAGATAAAAAAAAAACAAAATCAGAATTCAAAAAAAAGCACCAGTATATAAAAGCGGACCTTCGATGGACAATGACTATATTTTACCCTGCGACTTCGGCTGTGTTCTTTATAATACGGCGGGCCAAGCCGAAAGGGCAGCAAGTTAGGCATTGGTATTTGACGCAACAGCCGCCGTACAGTCGACGTCAAATATATGTTTACACTTTTGCAACTTATTGCATTGTAATAACTAATAAGTTGAAAAATGTATCTAAACAACTCTTTGAAGTTGACTGTGATATAAATGTACTTCCATACGACTTGTCGCTGTATGTGGCGTACGGCGGCAACTGGTGAATCAGGACTTACACATAAAATAGGTAGAACACAGTAAATCGAACAATGTACAAAGGCTAAATTATCCCTTTAAAGAATGTCCTACTTTTAACGTTAATTACTTAAAATAGCTAATACGAGTATACCTATATAAAAAGTCATACATATTTACTCAAAAACAAGCTTTCTACACTCTCTCTCTCTCTCTGCCAAAATAATATGTTGAAGTAAAAAACTAGATAATAAGACCTCGATGTTTAAAATAATAACAGATAATTTCCTCTCTTAGCTAAGTCTAAGTTGTATCTTCAGCCGGTTGCTTCGGATCTCGTGGTTCGCTGAATAATAACCGATATTCTAATTAACGAGATAGCACTTTCCAACATATTCCATATCCTAACAATCTGAAATTCACACTTAAATCTAGCGTTACAGTTTTCAAGTCAAATGCAATAATTACACGTACGTGGTTTGATTCCGATTTCAAATTCGGTATTAGAATCGTGAGCGCATCGGGAAATGCAATTTGGATGCATCTCGTTACTGTTCGGGAATAGTTGCTCACTGACTCTGTAATGCGACCCGGTTTGTGGACGATATTCTACCAGGGCTTAAGTCAAAATGACGTACGTCATTAGTGGTTTAGTTTCGAGATACACCTTTTTGACTTAGCACCAGAGTGTTATTATTATCTGCTACAAAGTGACTTATTTTAATAGCAAAAGCAGCCAGTTGAGCCCTTTAAGAGTTTTACCGTTGGTTATATTGAGATGATTTTGGCACGGAATTGTTGAAGCGTCTCCTTGGCAAGCGTGACACAATTGTCATGTTAAAATTTGAATAAAGTATATTAGTGTAATGTAACATTCGTATGCATTAAGACTTAAAGATTAACATAAGTTTTCAAGAATTGGTAATAACAAAAAATAAAGATATAAGTAGTTATAGAAAGTGAAAAGTGGTTATAACGAGGACGCGCATATAATATCTAATTGAATGACGAACATTCTATTGAAAAGGATAGTAAATAATATAAGGGATCCATCAATAACATGTCCTGAAATTTAATATGCATTACAGTAAATTCAATTCTACCCATTCCTAAGCACCGACAGTATTTATGTTGTCAATAAAACTCAGCGCGCGGGGAGTCCTGAACATAAACACGAATGGAAATAGCTCCCTTAGCTAGTCCCTGCTTTTTGTCCATTGATGTACTAGGCAACCACACATCGGAGAATCCTGTATTAAGTATCAACAGCCTTCCTGGTAGAACTAACTAAAAAAATACCTACTCATATTATTCTTGTGAAAGATTGTATGGTTTGGCTGTTTGATACCCAATCATGTGGCTCGCGGACACAAATCAGCTCGGAGACTTTTACGTAGAGGTAAAGAAGCTAATCGGTACAAACCATCATGCAAAGGTACCACTTAAGTCAGTAGACGGTGACCTTCTAAAAAGCAGGGAGGATGTACTGAATAGGTGGGCAGAACACTTCAACTCTCTGCTCAACGTTGATCGAACAGCTAATTTACAATTTATTGGCTCCGTACCCCAGCTCTCCAAGTATACAGAGCTCGATGACCCTCTGTCTCGCGACGAAGTAATACTTGCCATCAAGCAACAGAAAAATAAGCGTGCGGTTGGCGTGGACTTTATACCAGGTGAACTGCTGAAGTACGGCGGTGACGAGTTGCACTTGTCTGTGTGGTCACTATTTGTGCGTATGTGGGAGGAAGAACGTGTCCCGGCTAGTTTCATACTATCTCGCATTAAGGCTCTGTACAAGAACAAAGGTGATCGTGCAGACAACAACTCTTATCGTGGTACTTCACTTTTAACTGTCCCCGGAAAAGTCTTTGCCAGAATACTTTTAAACCGCCTTATGAAACTGTCTGAAGAAATCTTGCCTGAAACACAGTTTGGCTTCCGACCTGAACGGTGGACTTGTGAAGCAATTTTCTCTTTACGTCAACTTCAAAAAAAAGCAGGGAACAAGGTCAAAATTTGTATTTCTGTTTCTTTGACCTTGAGAAGGCGTTTGACAGTGTTCCCCGTGAAGCACTGTGGTTGTGCTGACTAAACTAGGGTGCACAGATAAATTTATCCGACTGCTCAGACTTCTGCATGCCGACATGGAGTGCTGCGTCGCTGTGGATGGCGACGAGTCGAGCTTCTTCCCCGTTACCTGTGGGGTAAAGCAAGGGTGCGTTCTAGCACCCACACTATTGGCTCTGTACTTCGCAGTCGCAGTTCGGGAAGTCTTGCAGAATCAGAATTCATCGGCAGGAATACGCATCCGTTTTCGCACCGATGGCAACATCTTTAACCTAGCCAGGTTGCGGGCACGCAGTAAAGTGTCGCATGTAATGATCACCGAAATCATGTATGCGGACGATCTATGCTTCCTTGCGCAAAACCCAGGTGACCTGCAACAGCTTGTAACTGACTTTTACGACTCCTGTTGCAAGTTTGGCCTAAAGATCAGCATTAAAAAGACGGAAGTAATATCTTTAGACATTCACGGTCGCGAAACACTGGATGTCAAACTTGGCGCAGATGTGTTGAAGCAGGTGGACAAATTCCGCTACCTGGGTAGCGTAATAACATCTTCGTACGACCTTGATACCGAGATCAACAGCAGGGTCAGTGCTGCTGCTGCAGCGTTCGGTAAGCTAGATGCCAAGGTCTTTCGCTCGCATGACTTGAAGCTAGGCACAAAGGTCTCCATATATATGGCAATTGTGCTGCCTAATCTCCTTTACTCATCTGAAACGTGGACCGTATATCGTCGTCACACCCGCACATTAGATCGATTCCACTTAAAATGCCTCCGTAAAATCTTAAAGATCAGCTGGCCCGACCGTGTACGGAACACCGAAGTTTTGCGGAGAGCTAACGTAGGTGGAATCGAAGCCTAACTTATGAGACGAAAACTTCACTGGGGCGGCCACGTTTCAAGGATGGCGGCGGGTCGAGTGGCAAAGCACATCTTTTATTCGGAACTTGAGGAGGGCAAACGAAAGCATGGCAGACAACTCCTCAGGTACAAAGATGTGTTTAAGCGTCACATGAAAAATTGTGAAATTGACCCATTGCAGTGGGAGAACCAGGCAGCCATCCGCCAGAAATGGAGATCTTCAGTTAAAATCAAAACATCCACCTTTGAATCCCGTCGACGTATGGCTCTTGATTTCAAACGGGACGAGCTGAAAGCCCGACCACCTGCGGCGGTCAGCTATAACTTTGTGAATGGTGTGCTAACGTGCCCGTTGTGTACTCGGGTCTTCGTAAATAAGATCGGCTATGTGAGTCACACCAGAGCACATGAACGACATCAACGCCAGAGTTGAGGCAGTCGCCGAGGCCGAAACCGGTCAGGAGAGATTATATTTACCCAATCATGTGAAGACAAATTTTAGATGAAGCTCCAACACTTAAAATATGTGTCATTCCGGAAATCATGCCTTGAGTTTCGTCGCGAAACAAAATCGCGACCAAAAGCTAGCCTTAAATAGAAATACATCGTAGATATCTTGTTGTTGCTCTTTCACTCTAGTAGATTGAGATCGTAATAGCATTTTTTCCACTCATGTAGCAAAGATTACCCAACAGTCAGCCAATAGGTAATGATTTCTCACCGATCATTGCCGTATACGGCTTCAAACGCGTTGATTGAGGTCAAGTGATGATTTGAGGTAAGCACAGTATGATGACGGGGAATAGTAGGAATAGAACACAAGTGCCATTGTTCGTTTTATAATGATACTGAGCTAAAGATTGACGTAAAAGTGTCTATTTCTTATAGAGTCTAGCTAACCAAATTTTGTTGACCGATAAGTCCGTGTGGTAACACCAATTGTCTATGATTTAAAAATAACATTAAAAAACCGGTCAAGTGCGAGTCGGACTCGCACACGAAGGGTTCCGTACCATTATCTATAAAAACGGCAAAAAAATCGTGTTTGTTATATGGGAGCCCCCCTTAAAAAAAAAAAATTGTTTTTAGTATTTGTTGTTATCGCGGCAACAGAAATACATAATCTGTGAAAATTTCAATTCAACTCTCTAGCTATCACGGTTCTTGAGATACAGCCTGGTGACAGACAGACGGACGGACGGACAGCGAAGTCTTAGTAATAGGGTCCCGTTTTACTCGTTGAGTACGGAACCCTAAAATAGGCTAAAACTCAGTTATCAATTAATGTCATTCATTCAAATCGCCTCCCGCATACCCGCCCGACCCCTCTGACACCTTTGCGGCGCTACTAGTAGCTAACATAAGAATCTTTAACGGATTTGAATCGTATCGCAATGTGAGAACCCGACGTGAAGCGTTGTACAACGAAAAACTGCAATGTTTACAAGTCCTAAACAACTTAGTAGGTTGATGATGCATAACTATTTTGATACTTTATGTACTAGTTCTAACATTTGCCTATAACTTTGAACGTGAATATTAATACCTGAATCTCATAAACAGGAATGTGTAGCATAGGCGGCGCGTGATAATTTTCGATGGGCAACCCGGAACATAAAAGTTATGAAAGAATTTAGAGTATGTAACTATAGGTTTGCCTAAAAATAAATTTTAGGCAAGCCGGTGGGAATTGGCTTGTATGAGCGCTCCGCCACTGATGTGTAAAGAAACGGATAAACTAGAAGTTCTGAATAATATACAATCAAAATATTGGAACGTAAGGAGTTAATTATTTACTTAAAACCAATATTTAGAAGAAATCTGTGAAGTGACTGGTGACTAGTAACTTGATATAAAAATACAAAACGGATAAAAATATCTTGGCCGAAAATGTCTAGGTAGTTACGAGTATATGAGCGACGAGCGAGTTAATCGAATCCTGCACTTGGCCCATCGTGACAGTGCAGCATTACTCTACCTCTATACCTTACGTGTGCACAGAAAATCAAAAATATTTTCTAGTATCAAAACTAAAATTCTTACTACACAAAGTGTGACCAGCCCCAGACTCTTTGAATTGCCCGCCAAAAATTTGGGTAAAATTTGGTTAGCCAGACTCTATTACACTTACACATATATATTATAAGTACCTACACAGTTTTGAATGACTATTTTGATAACTACATGGTATCGCCTCCGTTAGTCAAAAATACCCATAGGTATAATTATATATTATACCTACCAAATGCACAATCTTAGTTTCTTGAAGTAAAAATAAAAAAATATTTCAAGAAACTAAATCCACCATTTTTTTTTATATAAGTACAGTGTGTGTCTATGACCCGGGCTTTTATTAAGACTGATGATAAAATATGCTTCGTTAACAATCGTTTGCACGTATTAGCAAATCATAACTATGTAAATTGACTGCACAAATAAATTTCCAAAATCCGAATCTTCAATGTATAGGCACTAGGTGTATGACGTCGTACTAAACAAAGTAGGTATGAAGAGCTGTCATTTACACTAACTTGTCAATAATCTTCGCTGTACATTGCTGGCAATTTTAATTTTGTTAGAATATTTAAGAAGTCGCAATTTTAGTTATTTCATTTAATTAAGGTCATGGTTAAGTTAAAGAAGTACGTTATATTATCCTATTTAAAAAAAAGTCCGCATGCTGTAATACACTGTATTGTTATTGAACCTGCTCACAAAATTCATAAGAATCGGTTGAGATATCCGACCTGTAAAGGGGAACAGTTGGACAGCCGGACATACGAAATAACTTTGGCCCAAGCTGAAATAGAGAATTTCGTTCGCTCGATAACGAATATTAGTCACACTTGATATATAAACTAACTATAGCCAATAAAATTACAACAAAATTACTCAGCCTATTCCGAATCGGTTCACAACAGAAACTCTTGACATTTATTTTAACCAACGTAATGAATTGACAGTCCACTTAGCAAAGACAGTGACAGAAAATAAAATAGTGTTCGCTTTATGAATAAATGGATAATATGGTAACAAGATTGCGAGTAGGGACGTTGCTAAGAAATATTCGCTTAATACTCAATCGCCGAACAAGAAACTACCAAGTTTTATCAACAAGATTGTTTCTATTTCTTCGAGTTATACTGATTGATTACTAAACGGTTATACTTACGTATTAATTGTCACTATGAGCAACATGTTTCGAACCCTTCTTGAAGATGAGTGTTTCAATGGCTAAATACTAAACATGATTCACGATACGTGTACATTCAATTACTCAAGATAATATTACTCTAACACAAAATGTAAAACATTAAACAATTGCTTGAATTGACACAAAAAATCTCTCACTTCATGTTGGGCTATCAAAAAGAAAAAACAAACATTTATTCTGCAAATAGGCGACAAGGGCACTTATAGGTACATCAATCAATAATTTACAATAAAAAATATATTATTATAAATCTGTCACTAAATGAAAACAATATAACAAAAAAATATCCATTACATTAAAATAAATAAAATAAAAAAAATAAAAAAGCTTTATTTAAATTCCATTACAGCATTAATTATGTAAAACATTAAACAATTGCTTGAATTGACACAAAAAATCTCTCACTTCATGTTGGGCTATCAAAAAGAAAAAACAAATATTTATTCTGCAAATAGGCGACAAGGGCACTTATAGGTACATCAATCAATAATTTACAATAAAAAATATATTATTATAAATCTGTCACTAAATGAAAACAATATAACAAAAAAATATCCATTACATTAAAATAAATAAAATAAAAAAAATAAAAAAGCTTTATTTAAATTCCATTACAGCATTAATTATTAATAATATACATTCAAATAAATTAAAAAGATTGCTGAATGGACCCCTCGCGGGTAAAAGCCTCCTCCAAGGCTTGCCAAGTCGGTCTGTCTCGTGCGGTTTTTAACCAACTTTTCCTGCGACTGAGGCTATTTCGTCTTGCCATCTATTATTAGGTCTTCCTCGCTTCCTTGAACCACACGGCCCCTTCCATTTCGTGGTGTTCAAGGTCCACCTGTCATCGGTATATCTCGATACATGGCCCGCCCATTTCCACTTTAGCCTTTTCGAAAAGAAAAGAGCGTCAATAACTTTAGTCTTTTTGCGTATTTTAGTATTTTATTAGATACATCCATTACATTAGATACAATTAAAGTCTCTATCAGAATTAACAAGACGTTCGCGATATAATTTTATATCCCAGAGATGTATGTATAATGTCTCTGAGCATCCAGATGCAATTAATATTTAATATTCTAATGATTTTAGAGATGCATATTTAAATACTGTTTAATCCGGGTCTAACGCGATATTTATTTACCTTTATTTCTGACGTTTCGACACGGGTTGCACCGGTCATGGTCGCAGATAACTGTCGTCCCAGCATACAGTATCTAAGCGTTAAATCACAAAAATAGGTACATGACTAATATTGTCAGAGATGTATAGGGTCAATAACAATTAAACCAGTCAAGAACAGGATGATATCTCTCGTCATTACAAAATAAAAATAACACTAGTATTTAAGTAGTTAGTGGGCCCATGCAAGTATGAACAGGCCAGACTCCACAAACAGCTACTACTGTATACGGATGATTAATATTGTTTGTTTCTTCAAAGAAATAAATCGCATACTTATCGCAAAACTAGAAATGATCCATTCAAATTTTCACCGAGTATCATTTTCGTCGTTATTCATCTTCATTATTACGTTGCACCACTATTCCACAACGAAAATGAAAAAGCAAAACCTGCAATATTTATAGAGTAAGAGATGAAAATTGGCGCCCCGAGCTATGTTTTAGTTAGCTTTTAAATTATTATGCACTTTGAACAATTCTTGAGGCAAATTGGTTGAACCACGATAATTGCCATTGGTGCTATTGGATGCAAATTGATGGTTCTGATTGATGAAGTGGTGCGGCTGGCGGGGAATATTCTAGAATGGTAGTGAGATAGGTAATCGTCAGAACTTAATGGAAAGCCGATATTGCAGCTAGATGTATTATGACATATTGTAGTGGTTGCAATATGCTAGGCGGTATACTATACCTACACTACAAATAGGTATACCTTATACCTACATTGTAAGTTAGGAGTGAAGTATGAAAAAACACTTAGTTAATAAACACAACATTGACTACGTTCAAAAATACGCAACCAGGTATATCTCATTGTAACACATAGACCTGCACGATCTTTAGCGGGATAGCAAAGGAATATATTGTGTTAGAATTTTACCATAGATTTCCACAGAGTCACGGTTGATTCCATCAATTATACTTAAAAAACCCAACATTAGAAAAAACTTTTACGTCATTTCTACGGTGTAACTAAATGCTTGTTAAACAAACTAATATACCTACCTACTCTGAAATAAACGAAATCACAAATGTCATGTACAACATAAAATAAAACTTAGCATCGCAACTGAACGAATTAAACACGTAAATGAACTCTGCATTATTTTTAACTGTCACCAAAGCATTTGCCACGGGTTTTGTCGCTGCGATATCAAAGACTTGGCTCGTTTTTTTCGCGGCACGAGACAGACACAAATAATGTCCGTGCAAAAGTTGACTTGTGTTTGCTTAGTAGGTACTATTAATATTCTTGGATTTATGTGCAAGAATAAAGTCGGTGCTTTAAATGAGATTTACGGTAATATTACACTTTTATTTATATTTACACTTTAAGATTCATAATACCCTACGCTATACGCATAAGATAACATAAAAGTAATATGTAACATAAACATTCTTCTCCCAAACATCAGAATAAATAGAAAGAATAAATGGTTTACGATAAACTCTATTTAACATTTTATATTTTAATATTATCAACGAAATTTATTAAACAGTAGTCGTACAAATAATCAAACAAAACATGCAAGTTAATCCTATTAAGACTTCTATAAATTACTAAAGTGGTAAAAAACCGGTCAAGTGCGAGTCGGACTCGCGCACGAAGGGTTCCGTACCATTTATCTATAAAAAACTATGTTATTCTGTGTTTTTAGTATTTGTTGTTATAGCGGCAACAGAAATACATCATCTGTGAAAATTTCAGCTGGAACTATCACGGTATCAGTGAGATACAGCCTGGTGACAGACAGACGGACGGACGGACGGACGGACGGACGGACAGCGGAGTCTTAGTAATAGGGTCCCGTTTTACCGTACTCAAGTACGGAACCCTAAACACAATAATTTATTCTCTGCATTTGTATATTTTTCTAGAGGGTCTTATCTTGATCATTCCAAAAAAACAATTACGTTTAACAACCGATTGAAGCAAAATCTAATATCTGAAACTTATATATATTTATCAGTAATATTATTTGCATATACAACTACTATTTTCTTCTGTATCAAATAATAGCTTAATAGAAAATGTTATCACAATATTGCTGAATATAAGTGTATTCAAATAAATCCTTCAGACCAGAACGATAATAAATAAAATGACCCTACAATTTGGGGTACTTATCGAAAGGGTCAGTACCCTTGTAAATCCATTTATCCCCAGGCTCCTTACCTTCAAATTATTAGGTATTCTATGTAAAATTGTGGATGAAATAACCCCGAAATCCGTACTAATATGTCGCTTGAAATGATGTCTACAATAGGCACGAAATTGTTGCTTGATGATATTATAAACTTGTCGTTTCCTCCCGTCTGAATTAAGGAAAGGTAGGTAGTAAACAAGAACTACTTACTTTATATACAATTAATAAGGATTTTGTATATAATACGTCTTCTGAAAGTCGCACCGTCATAACTAAGATAGTAATTAATGTTCCCCCTGTTTTAGGACTGAAACTTATTGAGCTGTTTGCTGATTTCCCTCTTTGAAAGTTCTAGCAAATTAATGTGCAAGTTGGGTAAAACTTAGGGATATATATCTGCATTTCATTATTAATTGAAAATTTCGCCCCTCCGGCTTTTACACCTCTCCGCTCCGTTATACCTACCTAGCTTCAACCATTTAGTTATAATCATTACTTCATTTTGTTTTATTAGTACCTACAATTAACATTTTATGTTTGCTACCAAATTTTTGTTTCAAACTAAGGCATGGATTCTCTTTACTTTCTTGCTGTGGTACGGGAAGATCAGTACTCATCACGGAAGGTCACGCTTTATTTAAACCTCCAAATATTGTCTTCATAGTTCACTCGTTCCTAACCTCCATTTCCTCTTTAAACAAACAAACGTGGAACTGTCTTTTCTCACTTTTTTATCGCTCAAATCTCGCGCTCACGCCGTCGAAAACCCGTACGTGCGTGAAAACCTCAGTTCATTACAGGCGATGTGGTCTGGTGTCGTAATACCGGGCTTTGAACTTCTTTTTGTCCCCTGTATTTGGTTAAAAGGTGGTTTTTATAATGAGACTTACCTTGAACGTTTGAAGACGTTTGAGTTTAAAACCTTGGAATTTTTACACTACTTAGGTGATGAAACGTAATAAGACAAAATCAAACGAAAACAACTGTGTTTTATATAATGGCCACTAATCTAATAGTAAGCGTAAATATTTATTTATTAATTAATGTAATTTTATATGATGTTACACTTGTGTGAGCTGTGGTCACCTATATAATAATTGGCTAAGCATCTTAATTTTTTATTTTTATTTAAGCCAAATGTATTGTTTAGATGTATTAGCCGTTGGTGGTCCTAAAAAAATAAAAAAATAAAATAAAAATAAAATAGCAGAAATAGGCTTTTAACTTTGAGATTCAAACCTCATTTGAAACATGGATTAACCAATCAAGAGCATGTGGTTTTAAACTTATCGTGCAAATTGTATTTTCAAAATGTCATCAAATCAGTAGACATAGAAATTGCTCAATCGTGTAAATTATGATTGATAGCGTCTGGCTGCTTATTTAAATACCAAACGAGTTTGCACGTTCCTACCTTATGCATGCAATTTCAGTTAGTTTCAAATTTTGCCAGCATGGTTGTCGAAGTTGCCGTGTTGTTAATACGAGCCGCTCGTAGCCACGTAATTTTGATGTGCGCGTGAATTTTGATGTTTGATTATTAAACGAGAGGTTTTAATCAATAATTATAGCTCAATTTGATAAATACACGTTTGTAAGTTATATGATAAGCTAGTAAGTCTGTAGATGATGCCCAAACACGGCTGCTGGGAATGAAGAAGAAGAAGAAGACATTTATTTACTACACAAAAGACACACAGAGATAAAGGGAGTAGGCAAACATTACAATTTAACACATATTGTGTGTGTCTTCGCGGCAGTGAATAGGTCACTGTCTCAGCATTATGCCGAGGTGTCAGACAGACACCT
Source organism: Epinotia brunnichana (assembly GCA_963854355.1). Classification (NCBI taxonomy): domain Eukaryota; kingdom Metazoa; phylum Arthropoda; class Insecta; order Lepidoptera; family Tortricidae; genus Epinotia; species Epinotia brunnichana. The sequence continues at coordinate 16,893,924 of OY977952.1, forward strand.
ACAGCGCTGATTTTCAGACAGCACCGTACGTGACCCACGGAACGCAACACAACATAAGACCATTGATAAACACATAATTATTGTATACATATAATAAACTAGCTGTTGCCCGCGACTTTGTCCGCGTAGAACTTATACTTAGAAAATATAATGCAAACAAACTTCTACTTACCATCTTAAGGGATGATTTCCGAGGCAAAAACCATTCTATATCCTTCGAAGGGTCTCAAATTATCTCTATACCAAATTTCATCTAGGTACATGGATTTTATCCAAACTTTCACCCCCTATTTCATACCCTTAGGGAATGATTTTCGGGATAAAAACTATCTAATGTCATTCTTCGGGACTCAAACGACCTTTATACCAAATTTCATCTAAACAGGATTCATCCAAATTTTCACCCCCCATTTCACCCCCTTAGGGAGTGATTTCCGGAATTAAAACTATCCTATGTCCTTTCCCAGGACTCAAGCTATCTCTATACCAAATTGTATTAAAATGGGTTCCATCCGAATTTTTACCCCTAACTTCACCCCCTTAGGGGATGATTTCTGGGGTAAAAACTATTCCATGTCCTTTCCCAGGACTTAACCTATATCTACACCAAATTTCATCAAAATAGATTACATCCAAATTTTCACCCCCCCCCCCTTTCACCCCCTTAGGGGATGATTTCCGGGATAAAACCTATTATATGTCCTTCCCGGGGACTCAAACTATTTATATACCAAATTTCATCTAAATCGGTGCAGCGGTTTAATAGCTCCATACAAATTTCCACCCCCAATTTTAGCCCCTCAGATATAAAAACTACCCTTTATCCTTCCTCGGGGCTCAAACTATCTGTATACCAAATTTCATCTTAATCGGTTCAGCGGTTTAGGCGTGAAGAGGTAACAGGCAGACAGACACACTTTCGCATTTATAATATTAATATGGAAGTATGGATTATTAGTATGGGTTCTTTCCGCTTGTCTTCCAAATAGAGGTGTAGGTGTAGACTCACTTCAAAAGAAAGAAGAAACGAAAAACTCATTCAAATATCTCAAAAAATTACGAAGCTACAACCGTTTTAATGTCGCTTGTTAGAGTGAGAAAACGATCAGGGACCGTGACGTCACGATCCTCGAGCGTCATAGTAAAAAACAATCGTTTCATTATAAAGGTGCGTTTTGCGGAAAAGAGACGCAACAAACGCCCTTAAAAAACTATATACACTTATAACTTAGTGATTACCTATACGAGTATAGCCTCTTGCGTTGTTTTTTTTAGAGATAATACAACATTATGATTATTTTGTTTAGTGTCTACATCCCTATTTTCGATAAGATAAGATAAAATAAGATTTCTTTATTGTCAGAACTGTGTACATTTAGTTGTTTTGGGTAAAATAAAGTCCAACAGCTTGCCCATTTCGGACGTACAATATTAAACTTAAAGCTAGTCAAATATACTAAAACAATAACAAAAATAGTATTTCCAAATAATGTTAACCATATTCACACATAAAATATTAATTTAGATCTATACGACATCCGTATTTTCTTTTAAAACACGAACTTCGGAATTCGAAAATATTCGGGTATATCTATCTCTATCGCACTAACAAATGACAGGAATGCAGATATACGAACTTCGAGTTTCGGTTTTCTTGGTTTGGCTGAATACGCAAAGAGCGCGCGCGCGTGCCATTCAAAAAAACCAAGTTTATATTGTTCGAATTTGTTGTTACATTTGTAGAAATTACGCCTTAATTCGACATTTGCGCATATAAGTTCGCATATCAAAATCGATTAATTTTATATGTGCTTTTGGTACCTATGTGTCTCGTCAATGTATATCGTAGACGGGATTAAAATTATTAATAGGCGAAAGAAAGGCAAAGAAATTCCGCCATTTTGTCCGTAGTATTTCTTATTAGTCTGTGATTTTGACGTTTCTTTTAGCTGACAGATGTCGCGGCGATATACTTTAAGAATAATAAATGAAAAATTAAATGAAGTCGTATATTACGGAAAATAAATTAATTGTCGCAGTCGGATAAAAACTATCCTAAGTTGCAGCTGGAATAATTATGTACCTATATAAAATGTTTCATATTTTTCCGTCCATGGGATGCTGAGAACATTCGTATCACAGAAAGCTTAGTTTCAAACTGGCTGATTCTTTTTTTAATTTAGAGATTTATTATAAGTGGAGATAATAAATGTAATAAATTTGTAAAATATGTACCAGTAGCCAAATGGGATAGAAAGAAAAACACAAAGCAAAAAACGCGACACGGTTGGGATAGGAAAGTGCTGGATGGGTTAGGATTGGGTTTGGGATTTCTGGAGCGTCACCAAATAGCCCTTAAGCTGACGCTTAAAGGTATACTTGCTAGACGCTCCTTGAATAGGTGGAGGGAGATCATTCCAACACTTGGATGCCGCGAACCTAAAACTACCTCGAAACGCCGTGGTCCGATGCATTGGCACCAGAATCATCGCCTTACTCCTACGCGCACTCTTGGGCCATACAAGTCTACTCAGCAAATATGCTGGAACCCCCGATCGCACTATGCCAAAGAGAAGAGTGGCAAGGTGAAGCCGTCTGCGTGCAGGCATGTTCAGCAGACCAGCGGCGTTCAAGTAGGGAGTGTTATGGGAGCGGGGTGGGACTCGGAAACAGAAACGAATGCATGCGTTTTGCACTCGTTGTATGAGCTTTTTTGTACGACCAGTAATGCAGCCAGCATAGACAACATCACAATAGTTTAATCTTGACAATATCAGCGATTCACAAACGTTAACACGCAAATCAACACTTAAGTAATCGCGAACATTGTAAAGAACTTTAAGGCGGTAGAAGCAGTTAGTGAATAGTGAATATTATAGTAATTGAGAAGTAGCACGTTGTTTTTTTAAGAAAGAGCGATGATATATTCGGCTTTGGCAGCGGACAGCGACATAGGTATAATTCATAACAATCTACCGGTAAAATAAGGATTTAATCTCAATTTTCGGTACTTGTTTTGATGTAACATTTAAAAGAAAGGGTAAACTTGAAAAATATAACACAATTATGGTTCGATAAAATGAATTGTCCATGCATTTTTAAAACTGTCTAGTAAAAAATGCAAACTCATTTAATATTCTGATTGGACGCTCCAAACACTTTTGTTCCCTTATTATAAACGCAATAATTCACGAAAACACAAAAACTTTGAGCAAAATTTTAAAGGAACCCTATTGTCGAATGCGAGTCAAAAGCGATTGGCGAGTCAGATTTTTTTTTAACCACGACTAACGCAACGCAAGTGATCCTTAAATTTAAGCATTGTTATTTATGAACACGACTATGTTTTTTTATTCTACATATTAGATGTAAAACCTTTTTAATTATAATAAAGGGAGTGCTTCTGAGATAAGGATAAAAGTTCACTGGCCAAGCTATGCCAGTTTCATGCCTCTACTATCATTTGTATAAGTGAAAACTAACATTTTTTGTGGAAGTGAAAACAACAATTTCACACTGTAGCCCAGTACGTCTAGCACAACTTGCTGCTAAGTCGTGTCGCGCGCGACTCAGCGACTCCTGTCTCACTCGTATTGTGCAAATTAGAAAGAGGCGGGTGAATTCTCTCGACTCGCGTCGCGCTTGTTGTGTCAGTTGTGCTAGCCCCGCTGAAGAGAAAAAAGGTCAGAGACCCTATTTTGGGTTAAAAGTTACCGATCAAATAGAGTGACTGGGTAACTTGACATTTAGGTTCTCAATCGCTTTAGATTGGTTTTTGTAGTTTCCATTTTAACTGGACAGTTTCGTTTTGAAATTCCATTAGAAAGAAAGAAAGAAAGAAAGAAAGAAAGAAAGAAAGAAAGAAAACATTTATTCGTGGACAAAACAATGGATGGATTAGATTGCATCAATAGTAATAGAATAGCTATCGCTGTCACTTATACATTGTACTATACGGTAAAAAGCGGTAAAGTTTTTACCCCAAGCATGCGTACACATTTCCCAGTTTAAATTGTGGTCGGTGCTCGGTAAAAACAAAACCCCACTTGGATCGGTCGTAAATTTTGGCACCGTCGGTTGGGGGCTTTTTCTAGAAATTCAAAATCAAATTTATACCTCAGCGTAGTATTTTAGAATGCGCAACGTTTTCGAGATTTGCAACTTTTAGGCGGATAATACAATTTGGTGTGTAATTTATTGACTTTTCACTTATTGGTATAATGTCTTTGCTTGAGATTATCTTCACAAATACCCTTGTCAACAGGTACGGGCACATATAACTTCGCTTTTAGGATTAATGTTGAACATAGTTCAACTCTCACCCCATAAAGTATTGTTAAAATTTCCATACAATCAAAAGTGAATAAGATAGCAAACACGGCACATCGTCCGTGCAAAAAGGAAAATTTGTGGTGCCTTCAACAATACCTCCTCCTAAATGTATCCTATGTAAAAAAACCCCATATACAGAATAAAGAAAGGCTAATTGTTTCGTATTTTTAGGGTTCCGTAGCCAAATGGCAAAAAACGGAACCCTTATAGATTCGTCATGTCCGTCCGTCTGTCTGTCCGTCCGTATGTCACAGCCACTTTTTTCCGAAACTATAAGAGCTATACTGTTGAAACTTGGTAAGTAGATGCATTTTGTGAACCGCATTAAGATTTTCACACAAAAATCTAAAAAAAACAATAAGTTTTAGGGGTCCCCATACTCAGAACTGAAACTCAAAAAATTTTTTTTCATCAAACCCATACGTGTGGGGTATCTATGGATAGGTCTTTAAAAATGATATTGAGGTTTCTAATATCATTTTTTTCTAAACTGAATAGTTTGCGCGAGAGACACTACCAAAGTGGTAAAATGTGTGTGTGTGCCCCCCCCCCCTTCTTCTTCTCTTACTTAAGTAGTAGTGTCGGTGTAGCTCAAAGTAGGCCCTCCATCTACTCCGACCCCCCCCCCCCTGTAACTTCTAAAATAAGAGCCTCGAAAATACCTTTTTATAAATATACAATAATAATAAATATTACGGGACAATCTTACACAAATCAACCTAGGTCCACGGTAAGCTCAGTAAGGCATGTGTTGTGGGTACTAGGCGATGATATATATAATAAATACATACATATAGATACTTATATACATATATAACATCCATAATTCAGGAACAAATATTCGTGATAAATACACAAATAAATGCCCTGACCGGGATTCGAACCCGGGACCTCAAGCTCGTAGGCAGAGTCACTACCCACTGGGCTACGGAGGCCGTTTAAATATAGACGGGGCGACCCGTTTGGTAATCTTTTTTTTTTTTTTTATACTACGACGGTGGCAAACAAGCTTACGGCCTGCCTGATGTTAAGCTGGTACCGTTGCCTATGGACACTTGTGACTCCAGAAGAATCACAAGCGCGTTACCGACCCTTTATTTACTTGAGGATTCGCTGTGTTGGCAGATAGAGACATGCAGGTCCCTCACTCCCAACACAGCGCACCCTAGGGAGCTCTGGCGACCTTACTCACCACCAGAAACACAACACCACATACTTCATAGCATGCAATAATATAGAAACACTGTAAGGTGGAGGTACTTCCCCAGTTGGACTGCTCCACATACGAGCGAGATGACATTCCGATGTACCCTACCTCTCTTAAAAATTATTTCAACGATCGTTTAATTTGAAATGACCTGTAGGTACTTTTTCTAAACCAATATTTTCATTTGGTAACGTAAACAGAGATCAAACCTTAAAACAAAACCATGAAAGTAGATAAAAATTAATAATATTTTACAATATTGTTATGCGTCCAGCCGTTTATCTTAGTTGAATCAGACATCAACACCAAAAAACTGCCCTAGCACGCCAAAACGGGCAATTTCGAAACTTCTTTAGAGGTTAAAGGATTTTAATCCAGAATTCGAAAATCGCGGCGCCGAGGGTGAGTTTTTCTCGAAAGCGAAGTATAGCGGGTCGTAAATCTTAGATACGAGTTTTTCTCGACTCGGATCGGGGAAAGCCGAGGGTCTGAATAACAGAGGTTGCACCTGCCAGAGTAGGAAATATCAGAGTATTTTTTTAAATAAGGATAGATACAGAGTTATAAAAAACCGGCCAAGAATGAGTTGGACTCGCGCACGAAGGGTTACCATTATTTATAAAAATATTTATTTCATTCTGTTTTCGTATTTGTTGTTATAGCGGCAACAGAAATACATCATCTGTGAAAATTTCAACTGTCTAACTATCACGGTTCATGAAATACAGCCTGGTGACAGACGGACAGACAGACAGACATACAGACAGACAGACAGACAGACGGACAGCGGAGTCTTAGTAGTAACCGTTTTACTCTTTGAGTACGGAACCCTAAAAACAACGTACAAGTTGCGATACGTGCTGTGATAGTTACCTATGTAAAACACATGTTCGTCCTCCTAGCCATTGGCTAGATGACACTAAGATGATTAGTAAGTTAAGATACTTCTTACCTAGCGTCGTTGGTAACCTTTTGGAATGACGAGTATGCAGTTGTTAGCGTTAGATGTATAAATAAATAAATAATAAATAAATAAATAAATATTTTCGGACAATCTTACACAAATCAACCTAGTAAAATACCTGCATTAAAATCATATTTTTATTAAATTCTAGCTGTCCGCGCTGCCCTACGCCCGCTTATTGCAAAGAACGCTGGCAAACTCACGAGATAAAAATAAATAGCCTATAACCCATTCAGAAAGTCCAAAATACAGGCAGGTGAAAGAATTTTTGAAATCTGATAAGTAGTTCCGGAGATTACCCATTACCTACCTAATACAAACTAACCATTTGCAAAGCTACTCATAGACTTTTCCTCTTTATAATATGTAATTTAATAATTATGCTCCGTATTTGACGGACGAGGATCATCACTTTAACCTATATTAACCAAAGAATGTCGACTCTGGCATAGTATTTATATCCTTCTAGCCTTGCCTACATTGCAACCCCTTTCAGGATCGGAAACAGACTTAAATATAAAAGTGTATTTAATACTAGTTTGAATTTTCAATTCAAAATTTTTGAGATACTTCCTGAAATGGGCTTTGGGCCGTCTTACATTTAAAGCAGAAACCTAACCACCGAGTTTTGTAATGGTAAATAGGGAGTTGGTACATATCGATAATTACAATCGACATTGTTAACTAGGATTATTGATACCTAACGTTACTGGCTCTCATTAGTAATAGAGCTGATTAGAACTGGCGGCTTTCTCGCGCAACGCATCAGTATTCAGCGAGGAAAGGCCGCCAGCATCACACCGGTACAATGCTTCGAGGGCCTTTTTAAGATTAAATTAAGGTTAATTTTATTTAGTTAATTATCATCATACATATTTTAGAAAATAAATAGTAGTCCTACTATATTCCTCAACTAGTAATTGGAAAATCTTTAACTGATTTCATTTCTACACTACGGTGCAATGAAAATACTACAAAAACTCAATGTCTGGCCATTACGACTCCGATATCGCAAAATACCTCATATCATTTTGTAAAATACAGCTAAATTAAAGCAATATTTATCATCGACCTTATATAAACAATGGCATATCTATTGCCGCCGTTGCGATCCACCAAAACTTCCTACTCTGCAGCTTTGCTATTCACAACTTATTTCAACTTGCCTCATCGCTCGCTCGCTCCTAGTATATATCTTGGCCGGTTTTGTCATAATAGCGCGTAATTGGAGCTCTGACATACAATGGTTCTTAGGTCAGGTGAAGAAAAGCGTTGTGAATAACGGCCCAGTAATCAAGCGCAGCCCGGTAACATTCGTTTTTCATTTGTCTTCAAGTCACATCAATCGTACACAGCTTCATTGGGACTCCGATCTTTGTCCTAAAAAATGTCTGCCTTGAAAAAACGCCCAGCAATTACAGATCCATCTGTCACCGGGTTCACGTCAGTTAGCGGGTTAACGATTGATTGATCAGTAAGTCTAACGTCACTGAGGATTGGGTACCCTGTGAATTCTTTGAGAATAGCTTAAATGGCCGTTTAACTAATCGTGATAAAATCAGTATAAAGAGATAAATATCGGCATGTGGTTTCATTTGCAAGATTTCCTCAGCACTTTAATTTCCTTGCCTTGATTTCAAAGGGATCTATAAAAATAATTCAGAAAAATAAACGAATAAGAAGTAATTTGCTAGGCGCGCAGTTTGTTGCACGCCACCATAACCCGCTGGAGGACTCCCGATGACTCCGATTCACGTCACCAAGTGGCACGCGGATAAACAATATAAAATTAGCGTTGACGTGACTTGCTATACTTAACTACCTACTTACGAACCAATATACCTATTAAGTTTGGAGAATGTCAACGATTTAACAAAATTTAACCGTCGTTATTGTTTTAAAAATGCACACATCGCTCTAACAAACTAAACGTCAAATAAGTTAAATATATTAAAGTACTCGAAGACGTACAGGAGCTTATTATGTACTAGCTGTTGCCCGCGACTTCGTCCGCGTAGAACTTATATTTAGAAAATATAATGCAAACAAACTTCTACCATCTTAAGGAATGATTTCCGAGGCAAAAACTATTCTTTATCCTTCGAAGGGTCTCAAATTATCTCTATACCAAATTTCATCTAGGTACATGGATTTTATCCAAACTTTCACCCCCTATTTCATACCCTTAGGGAGTGATTTCCGGAATCAAAACTATCCTATGTCCTTTCCCAGGACTCAAGCTATCTCTATACCAAATTGTATTAAAATGGGTTCCATCCGAATTTTCACCCCTAATTTCACCCCCTTAGGGAATGATTTCTGGGGTTAAAATTATCCCATGTCCTTTCCCAGGACTTAACCTATATCTACACCAAATTTCATCAAAATAGATTGCATCCAAATTTTCACCCCCCCCCCCCCCCTTCACCCCCCTTAGGGGATGATTTTCGGGATAAAACCTATTATATATCCTTCCCCGGGACGTAAACTATTTATATACCAAATTTCATCTATATCGGTGCAGCGGTTTAAGTAGCTCCATACAAATTTCCACCCCCAATTTCAGCCCCTCAGATATAAAAACTACCCTTTGTCCTTCTCCGGGGCTCAAACTATCTGTATACCAAATTTCATCTAAATCGGTTCAGCGGTTTAGGCGTGAAGAGGTAACAGACAGACAGACAGACACACTTTCGCATTTATAATATTAGTATGGAAGTATGGATTATTGGTATGGATAGTATGGATTATTTCCGCTTGTCTTCCAAATAGAGGTGTAGCTGTAGACTCACTTCAAAAGAAAGAAGAAACGAAAAACTCATTCAAATATCTCAAAAAAATACGATGCTACAACCGTTTTAATGTCGCTTGTTAGAGTGAGAAAACGATCAGGGACCGTGACGTCACGATCCTCGAGCATCATAGTAAAAAACAATCGTTTCATTATAAAGGTGCGTTTTGCGGAAAAGAGACGCAACAAACCCCCTCTTAAAACTTTATACACTTATTACTTAGTGATTACCTATATAGCCTCTTGCGTTGTTTTTTTCGAGATAATACAACATTATGATTATTTTGTTTAGTGTCTACATCCCTATTTTCGATAAGATAAGATAAAATAAGAATTCTTTATTATCAGAACTGTGTACATTTAGTTGTTTTGGGTAAAATAAAGTCCAACAGCTTGCCCATTTCGGACGTACAATATTAAACTTAAAGCTAGTCAAATATACTAAAACAATAACAACAATATAGTATTTCCAAATAATTTTAACCATATTTACACATAAAATATTAATTAAGATCTATCCGACATCCGTATTTTTTTTTAAACCACGAACTTCGGAATTCGAAAATATTCGGGTATATCTCTATCGCCCTAACAAATGACAGGAATGCAGATATACGAACTTCGAGTTTCGGTTTTCGTGGTTTGGCTGAATACGCAAAGAGCGCGCGCGCGTACCATTCAAAAAAAAACAAGTTTATATTGTTCGAATTATATTTGTAGAAATTACGCCTTAATTCAACATTTGCGCATATAAGTTCGCATATCAAAATCGATTAATTTTATATTTGCTTTTGGTACCTATGTGTCTCGTCAAGGTATATCGTAGACGGGATTAAAATTATTAATAGGCGAAAGAAAGTCAAAGCAATTCCGCCATTTTGTCCGTAGTATTTCTTATTAGTCTGTGATTTTGACGTTTCTTTTAGCTGACAGATGTGGCGGCGATATACTTTAAGAATAATAAATGAAAAATTAAATGAAGTCGTATATTACGGAAAATTAATTAATTGTCGCAGTCGGATAAAAACTATCCTAAGTTGCAGCTGGAATAATAATGTACCTAAGTATATAAAATGTTTCATATTTTTTCGTCCATGGGATGCTGAGAACATTCGTAACACAGAAAGCTTAGTTTCAAACTGGCTGATTCTTTTTTTAATTTAGAGATTTATTATAAGTGGAGATACACACACTCACGTTAAGTAACCCTTTGAATAAACAGGCCGAACTAAAGTTGATATTATTTACACAATCATAAAATACCAATTAAGTAAATAAAGTATTAAAGCCGTGAACATCCAATAAAACAATACATTAAACTGATACAAACTGGTGTTTAACAGCTCCTTGGCACTTAATTTCTGTTTATCAAAATAGCTGATTTCATTTCAATGTCTAACACTCAAAACAGATGAAGACTATATTACTGGTTGCACAGTACCTACTTATATTTGAATTTAATAAAACGAACTACTTTCATAATCTTTAAGCAGAATAAAATAGATCACGCTATGAAACAACTTTGCTCAAATCTCATACCCATAATTACAAAACTATTTTAATGACAAATTAAGAAGGAATGCGAAGTATGCTAGACTTCAAATAGCGTGTGATGAGGTGGTATTTAAAAAATACTTCAGTGATGTCGGTAGCACTTTAATTATTTTCAGAATGCCGTTAAATGTCCGCGCAAATGGTGATGGCGCCTACTTTCAGAGGTGTAAATTAAAACGAGTCTTAATCAAGTATCACAACTGAAATTCCGATTAAACTTCGCTGAATCCGACGATAGCTTGTAAAAAGGGAAGAGAGACCAGGTTAATTTGAATCTCCGCGTTTGTAAGCCCAAGAATAATTGGATTTGGACGTCTCAGTTGACAGTTCATTTCGTTGTTTCACCCCCTGACATGTTTTGTTAAGATTGTGAAAAGTTATTATTTCAGAGGACCTTCTCTGGCTAATTTGGATAAAAGCCAATTACTGAAATGGCAAGCTCTTTTTTGTCTTCACTGACTAAGTTGGTCGCAACAATTTTGGCGGGCCGATTTATGACGTAATTTGCTATGAAAAAGACAAGCTTCTTTATATAGAACTCGTCCAATTACGTTTGACTTAAATCAGCTAGTTGCTTCATTCAAAATTCTCATTAGTATTTCCGTACTTCAGTCCGTTTCCGCTTAAATTATGCCTTCTATATAACTTTCAATAATTGGTAGGGAAATAAACATCGAGACAAATAAAGAGGTAATTATTAACGACAAATTAAAGTTCAGCCGTCGAGTAACTTGTCAAGTTGGCAAAAACCGCCGACAGGCGAACAACAGCAGTTTTTGTCTCGAGAATAACAAGGGGGGACAAAAACGGTGGCATCAAAATGTATGACACTCAACCACCGCTTCTCTCGCCATTTTTTGTACGTATAAAAACTTGGGGAGGATTGCAATGCTCAGTCTTAAGGGTCTTAAGTGATTTTCGTCGTATTTAGTTACGGAGTTGGAACAAACTTTTTCGTTGAGGACTTAATTGTTTCTATCTTACTTTTCTTTTGACTGAAAAGTTTCTTGGAAGAAACTTGTGTCCTTGCATTGTTTGCTATTCATCAGGACTTTATTATATTAGATTTTATCGTTATTATTTATACACATAATATGAATGAATTATATATAGTTCTCCTCATCAATTTCGATGACGGCGACCCTAGCAATTATGGATTTGTCCTATTGTGAGCTCTGACGTGGCTGGCTAGGCCAAAATTACTCTTAAAAACTCTACTGCATGGGTGACAGTAGAGTTGACCAGATATTTATTATAAGGTATACACGTAATATTATTAATAAGGTGTGGAAAAACTGTCGATGGCAATTCAAACCATCACTGACAACGCGATATGAAAGAATGTCAAATGAAGAATCACGCTTATCCAACTCAATGAATATTGAATAGAACAAAAGTAAGATACCGGTAGTCTTCGGACAAATGATTTATTAGAAGACAAATGGACGTACAAAGAACAAATAGCTCCTGTCTATTGTGTATCTCTATCGAATATATCAACACACCTTGTGCATTAGCTATCTAATGAACAATTGGCCGAGTAACGGAAATATATTTTATTGACAGCAAATGACAATTGCCACAGACAATGGTTAGGCCAGATATATTTATTGGCTTCGGAATACTGTTAACAACATTGTTCGAGCAAAGAGCAAAGCTTAAAACGCTCTCGGAAATGTTACATGCCCAAGGCTAGTTGAAAAACTGGTCATATTCAGTTTCCAGGTCCAAAATAGCCTGCGGGTTAATAGGCTTGTTTGTAGCTACATCTGTCCAATATACGTTCACGTCAAAAAAGTTCAGCGCTGATACTAAACGAACTTACAAGATTTAAATAAAACGGAGCAACGAATCTTATTTTAGATCACTCAGGAAGAGAAAAGTTGCGACGGGAATAATCCAATAACGGGCAATAAACGGGAGCAAAGAGAAATTAATAAGCTAGCGGCAAAGTTGATCCTGTTCGGCTTGACAGATGTCTGCGGGATGAAATATCATGTCGACGAGAACGTTAAAAGACGTAAGTAATTCGGTGAAATACCTACTCTGCAAATGGCTGCAAAATTTCAGGATTGAAGCAAGGCGATAAAACCGCAAAGTGCTTGGATGAAACATGAAATAGCATTCTTTAACATTGGTAGTCCATGTTTAGCGTTCCGTACCTAAAAGGTAAAAAGGAACTCGTATGGTGCAACTCTGTCCGTCTGTCCGTCTGTCCGTCCGTCCGTCTGTCACAACGTTAAATATATCAGGAACTACTTATGCTATTTATTTGATATTTGGAACAACTGTTAAGAAGGTGACACGTGTATGGGGAATAAAAAATTTCAATATATATTTTTATTTTCTGTGTTAATGACGAATATGAGGGGGGTTAAAAATTCAAAGTCTAGTTAATAGATCAAGTGGGGTGTCATATGAAAGGGCTTGATTAGCACTTCCTAAAACAATTTTTTTTTACGGTTGTTAAATTTTGATTTATTAAGGAATATTTATGTTGAAAAAAATACCTTTCCCCCCTTATCTCCAAAGTTTAACAAGCGAAAATTTTGAAATTATTAGTATTACATATGATTACGAGTGACATAAATAATACAGTAAAAATAAAACGATACCTCCGTCTAGCGTATTTTTTTTTTTATTTATCAAAAATCATTTCTTAATTATGTTTGTAACTTGATTAGATACTTTTGTATTAAATTTTATGTATTCAAATTCCTATGAGATTATCGTTAACGTCTCTCTTTTCAAATACAAATTTAATAATAATTGAAATCGGTACGCGTAATAAAAAAATATCGCTGATAAACAAACATACTAGGGTGCAAGTTATTAGTACCAAAATGCAGATGGCGCTGTACAACGGTAACTTCTACTATGAGCTGTTAAGATTGTTCAAGCATGATTGGGGGTCGTGACGGGAGGGGTATGGTGTATGAACCTTTGTACGGAACACTCGGTGCGCGAGTCAGACTCGCACTTGACCGGTTTTTTTTGTCTTGTTAACGCAGACTTTGTTTAGCTCGAATATTTATCCAAACATTTGCCACAACAGATTACTGAGAGATACAAGAACCCAAATTGGGTACTCAAATAAAATTTTCTCCCGTATGATATGAAAATAAACATTCAAAAGGAAACCGGCTGATGCTATATACACATCAAGTGTTTATTAGACCAAGAAATCACATCGACTATTGCCTGACCACCCAAGATGAACAGTGTTTTAAGAGAATGGTATCATAAAATCTCAGTTTTTATCGTAATCTTGTCTGTTTAGACGTAGAGGAATCATAAGAAACGGACAAAGATTAAATGCCCACTCAAAACACACTATACGCTCGTTCCGAACCATATCACTTAACGTAGCATAAAATGGACTTAAAAGCTTAAATAGCAGTCTGCAATGCTATTCGCAGTTCTTGTTTTACAATTTCGTTATCCTTTTGATAATTATACTGATTGACACATTGAACAGAAATATACCTACCTAGGTATGCGTAAAATAAACCAAAATCTACATAAAATTACAGTTATATCATGGACGTTGTTCCTAATTATCTCGGGCTAGCTTAGTACACTTCTATAAATAATTTCGCAGTGACTTGGACATTCGTTGTAAATGTCTCACTTGAAATGTTTATTTAATTTATACCAATAATTCTCTCTGAATTATGGGCGTGGGCAGGAAGACGGTGTTAGATCAGATATTTATTGTTAAACTACTCGTCCATTTACACACGATTTATAGACGGTGGAGAATCACTCGTTTTTGGAAACTTTAAGACCAGTAACATAATTTTATGAGCCAACGCCAAAATAGATATTTAATAGTCGATGTCTTACGGATAGCTTGAGTCAATGAAATAATAAGGATGACATGATAAGTAAATCTTACAATGAAATCAAATTGTCCTGAAATTACTATAAAATAAAGAATGCACGTTAATCGGTACTATATACCACATATCTACCTACAGTTTAAAGTGTGAAATGAAGCTACATACGCGACAGGGCAAAGCGAGAAATAAATTAGCACCATTACCCGGCTCTAACTAAATAATTGATTACAACCCTGCCAATTGAACTGACCCATTTCACCTAACAACGGTTTTAAATTCGTCAAGCGCGAATTACCTCTTAAAGCAACGTACATAAGTCACACCATCGTTTGACATTTAACTGCCCAAACACGAATGCACTATCCTTTATTAGTGGACGTATTGACAGAGCTAACGATTAACGTACGACAGAATCGGAACAAATATTTGGCTGCTCAATTAAACAAATGAAATTCGATGTGGTACAACACTCCGAAACGAGTTTGGGGGAAATCACCATTCGAAATTCGAAATATGGAAAGAAAACAAACAAATATCGGCATTAACGCGGCTGTTGTGACATCTGTCGACGCGTGGCCGAGCTGCGTTGCAAATGTACATTAATAATAACCGGAGCTCAGCGAAACTTGTTTTTCTACACTGACACTACAAACAAACTGTTGCATGGAAAAATTGGAACGACGGAAACACGGACAATGACAAACAATTTACATAACAACGTTCCATATGACAAACTAGAAACAGGATATCGTTATAAAGATATAATATAAAATTATACTAGCATCATGCGCAACTTTATATAGTCATTACCAATTTCGAAGCTCATTACCTGACGGCTTTATAAGACCGCACCAATCTATAACGGCCGGTCACTGCCCACTCGCTACAAAAAACATAACACGACAGCTGTTGTAAGAAGGACGCTAATAATAAAGTAGAAATTTCGACGGGCATTATCCATTATCTTAATTTTGATACGGTTTACAAAAGAGCGTTAACTCGTGCGACATATGTGTCGGGGTTAAGCTTAACAACGGTCGGTAGTCGGATTATTAGATAGCTTTTTATCGCTGTTTTCGATATGTGCACTCACCTTTGAGGATAAAATTATCTGCGCCATTTGTCTGTTACGGTCAATATGTTTCACTACCAAAACTGTCAATTGATAATAGAAGGGTAATCACGTAACGTTCCGAACGCGCGTCGGTACAATTTAACTGTCAATTTTCCATATAAAAAGTGACATTTAGACCTACCGGACGTTCGTACAATGCGTTACGTGATCGACCGGCTGAACGTCAGTGACGCTTTTCGGTCGGACGAAGTAAATATTTTACCAACTTGGTATCGGTCATCGAATTTTATGAGCAATGAAGATAAATCTATACAGGCATTGCGCAGATATCAGCAATTCCATCTGGCAATTCACCGGGCTTGTAAACATTTGGGCCATATAAGGCATCACCTAAATTTTGTAAGTCGCAAAGAGAATGAATATAAATTTATTTCAGCACCACACTTTTGTTGACAGCAATTCGGTGGCCATCAATAAAGGCCTATCTCTCTCATTCATCACTGCACTGTGTGGGTGCGGCCACTGACGCTCCAAAGGATACGGACGACACCAAAAAAACAAACAGGTACCAGAAACCGACATTCGTTAGCGGTGCCGAAACTCAAAGCGAAAAAAATCGATAAACATCTATAATTTCTTAGAAGTCACAATCCTAAAGGCACTTCGAGCCAATGAAAATTTTTGTCTTATTGTATAATTTATTTTTAACTGTTCACACTTTATGAACTCTGAATTTGAGAATTAGAATAAGTTGTCAAGCTTGTTGCGTTTGAAGGTTGTTTCGGGTCCGTTTATCAGATACGCGTGAGTTATAGTGTTATTCGACACACAGGAATGCGACCTGCAGACAGGACATCGGTTGCCAATGAGCCATATGTAGATCGGATCAACGAAATTATATCTATAAAGTTCCAAAACAGTGTCACGGTCCCACGACTTGTTTAAACTAATTCTTTCCTGGGACGGTGGCATCAAAAGCGTTTGATAAAGACATCATTTTGTTAAGAACTTTTGTCACTTCGAGCCTTCCGAGAACAAATTGATTCATTATAACTATCCCTAGATTTTCTGACTCCATAAATTGAGACGTCTTCTGGTTTAACTTCCATGTCGGCGTTATTGTCACCTTTTTTTTTGGTTCTCAGGTAAGGGCCTCAGAAACTCGGCATATGGCGATAGATATTGGTTACCTATCAGAAAATTATTGATGATAAACTAAATTAGCTAGAGCCAGATAAATGCATAATTTTGAAATGTTCAAGGAAGGTGTTAATGATGTATTCGAATAAGATAAGCGTATTATGAAGGTTAAGACGCTTTATCAGCTTGAATTTTAATAAAATACGTACATTACAAAACATTCGTTGATAAAGTACCCATTAAAACATTCGTATTTCTTTACAATACTATTTACTATTGTCGTTAGATAAAAACAAACTTATGCTTAAATATTTCATATTTAATTTGATATAATACGTTTGATAACTATATACACTTAATAAAAATACTTTGATTCTGTGCATAATACAATTTATAAATCATAATGAATGGACAAAATTTAATTTGATAAGTAAAGCTTACCAAAGTAAACTTAAAACTCAGATAAGCGCTTACTAGATAATGGAGAGGTATTATAAATATGATTTGATTCTTTACTTCTTAAGTCACTTAATTCACCATCATTTTCCTAAAAATGTGAAGATTTTAATGTCTCTATTTAGGTAAGATTGGAAGCAACAGATTCTTTCGAGTCATCGTGACAAGTACGTAAAAGTAAACAAATAGACCATTATAGAATTTTGAATAAAAACAGTTTAACTTTTCCCTTTTCGAGTGCCATAAAATTACTTTGGGTTTTAACGCCATTTGGCGCCATGTCACCTAAAACAACTTTCTACGGTTTGGGTATCTTTACACGAATAGTGCGAATGAAGGATGACATTTAAAATGAGTTCATATAATACAACACAGCGAATTAAAAGTAAGTATTAAGAGATTATCTTAATAAAGGGTCGGCAACGCGCTTGTGAACTGGAGTCACAAGTGTCCTTAGGCTACGGTACCAGCTTAACATCAGGCAGGCCGTAAGCTTGTTGGCCACCGTCGTGTAATAAATTTGGGGGTCCCCATACTTAGAAATGAAACTCAAACATTTTTTTTTCATCAAACCCATATGTGTGGGGGGGTGTATCTATGGATAGGTCTACAAAAATGATATTGAGGTTTTAATTATATTTTTTTTCTTAACTGAATAGTTTGCGCGACAGACACTTCCAAAGTGGTAAAATGTGGTTCCTCCCCCCCTGTAACTTCTAAAATAAGAGAATGATAATACAAAAAAAAAATATATGATGTACATTACCATGCAAACTTCCACCGAAAATTGGTTTGAACGAAATCTAGTAAGTATTTTTTTTAATACATCCATAATCTTAAACCGCAATTTATTTTACGGAACCCTTCATGGGGGAGTCCGACTCGCACTTGGCCGCTTTTTTCTTTTCAAACTGTCACCGTCCTAAACAACGGACCCGTATTTGCCTCGGCCACATACAGTATCCGAAATAAACACTAAAATGTTCCGAAATGAAAATGTGGAATTTATTGCGTGAAATAACTTTTATTGTCCCCCATGCTTCAGTGTCAGTATAAACTTGTTCCTTAAGAATGTCGATCGTAAAATATTACTAAACGCCGAACATACTCGTAATACTAGGCTTTTTACAGCTTTTATATTTTTGTCTAGCTCTGTTTCTTTATTATCTATTGTTCTGGTCTATTCTAAGTGATAACAATATATGTTTTCTACAAAAGCTTGTTAATATTAATCTAGAAAATTTAAAATGATGACACTAAAATTGAATTGCGCTGCGTCTTTCCACTTACTGCCTATTGTGGCGTTGTAATAAAACTTTACGGCAAAAATACATAAAATACATAGCAAGTAAAAATTAATATTGTTTAACTTAAAAATAATAAGAAAACTATTAATTTAATCAGCATTTGTCTTCCGTGGGCACGTGTTGAAAACAAAAATATACTTACCGATAAAATTCATGTCATTTTATTAGGAGCCCATAAAATGATGTAATTATTATTCATGGCGGCAAAGAGCGAGGTAATAATCGCAACGCCGATGCAATACTAGTTAATAATGCTGCAATATATTACGTGAAAGCTAGTCTTAATGTTCCTACAGATATGTGCACCGAGCCAAATCCACGTGGGAGTTACAAGGCCTAGTGCGCTAAAGTAATAATTGTAAACGCGTGATCTTTTGTAGAAATGGATTTGAAAGTATTGACTGTGGATAGCAGTAATGTTGAAAAGGGAAGAAAGCAAGCGAATAGGGGACCAAAACCTATTGTTGTCAGTAATTGTTGTCAATCAATATGAACCATGGATTTTATTAAACGATTTGTAAACTAGGGGAGCATTAAAATCGTGCGAATAATAGATTATTTAATATTTCTATAAACGATGTATTGAAGCAGTTATCTTTAAAAATAAAGTCCATTTAATCGAATGGAGACAATAATCCTGTTCTATAAAGAAATAGATTTGTAAAAGACATCACTGACTCTTAGCGCCATTGTTGGATTCAGGGGCAGAAATATGTCCAAATCCATAAATTGTATTATAGCGGCATCGGCATTTAGTGGTTTGGCCCCTTTTTTTGAACTACCGATTTGTATGATGTGCAAAAAATAAATAGTTGAATTCGATGTGGGGTATTTGACCATCTGTCACAAACACGAAGCTTTTTTTACTATTAATTTAATGGTATTTTCACATGGCTGTTTTATTTGTTTTCATTAGGCCGTAATATTATAAAAATGTCACATTTTTGCGCTATTTTAAGAACTAAATATGATTTTACATCAGTGCTAAACTCCATACTAAAAACAAAACGATAAATTTATTAAATAGCAGTGACAATATTTCGTCTATCTATGGGATTGCATAGTTATACAATTTGTTTGAAAATGAACTAATGATGTTAAAATTTTAGTTTGAGTAGTGTACAATAATATTTGTCCTTCATCGTTAACTAGGTATTAATTTCATCCCTTTTCGATAGCCAGAGGTCACCCGATTCAATAACATTTCTCCAAAACCCCGAACACTGCTTTTGGGCTAGCATATGTTGGACTATAAAAAAACTGTTCATACAAAAATTTATACCACGTCAAATCTTCGAGAAATGGTTTCCTCAAGATAGAGACGTTAGTATAAAATTAATTGTCCTGTCCTTTGGTGCATCTGCCGCATCTATTGTTGTTTTTTCTCTTTCTATTGCTTACTTTTAAAAGGGACGGCAAATATGGTTGCAACTTGCAACAGATTTTGAGTTTATAAAAATGTAAATTTTTTTAGAGGTGATATAACATGTGTTTGGATAATAATGAACAGATGTTACTGACCAC
Source organism: Epinotia brunnichana (assembly GCA_963854355.1). NCBI lineage: Eukaryota > Metazoa > Arthropoda > Insecta > Lepidoptera > Tortricidae > Epinotia > Epinotia brunnichana. Next base: position 16,914,116 of record OY977952.1, read on the forward strand.
ATCCACAACACGGTTTTGGTGAACACGCAACTTTTAAAGCCCATCTCTAAGTAGCACCTAAGAATATTAATGCAATAACGAATTCAACGATACGGTAAGACTTTGTTTGTAAACACAACAAATTATTATGCGTGTAACCTGAATAGATAAAACAACAATTTAAGAAATTTGTTGTTTCGAAGATGTAACACAAGCTTAAATATTCGATACACTCATTAGAAATTCATGTAATCGATACCAAGTTGCTCGTAATTATTCACGAATGCCTGGTTCGACACAAAGCTCGTGTACCAACTCACGCCTTACATACAAAACTGATACTGATCATCATAAACCACTGATAACGAACGTCTCAGAGCGAATGCTTATATTACATTTCAATTACCATATAAAATGTACGTACAAGAACCACGAACTGACACAACTGCGCTCCGATAATCATCTAATCAAAGATCATTCAATAACTTTTATTTGAAGTATCAAGAAACCGATCAAAGCATTGACAATTTCAAGCAATGGTAAGCTCTAATTGGCCGTTATTAAGAACGGCATTGCCGTGTACGGATGGACGACCACGTAAACCGAATCTCGCGTATTATCTTAAACGAGCTTACGTCATCCAATATACTAACGATAGTACTGAAACAAATGATATACTCCAATAGGAATCGTACCCAAATGAGCAAAGCGTAGCTTTTTGTTTGCCCTGAAAGGTTCAAAGGCTGTTTCTGATCCGAAAAAGAATGTGGAAAACGTCAATGAGTATCCGAAATTCGAAACGTAAAACGATGTTTCTCGAGTTGTCGGAACCATCGCCATTCGAAATGTTGTCAGACAAAAAATAGAGCATGATACAAATGCAATGCAAATGCTACATTCAAACCGAGACAGTAACGGTGTTTTTTAAGCAGTTTCCAAAACAATCTTTCGAATGCAAACTATTGTATTCGTCCATGTCAAGCTCACATTTTTTAAAATATTGGTGTAATTATACTTAAATACAATCTTGTAGTTTTAATTTCATGCACAGCGCGTTACAAGAATTTTCCACTCCAGTATGTAATATAATCTCAACTTTTTGTTAACTTTATTTACGGAACAGTTATTATTTCGAACATAATTATTCAGCAAGCAAATGTGCGTTAAATTACGAATTTTGGCCACATTGTTCAGAGTAAATTAAAACACTTTTCATGTTCAAAAACAACAATGCTTGGACGCGAACTCGTCGATTCACTTATTATTCTCTTGATGACCCTAAAAACATTGTACAGGACTTTACAACTTAATTACGTACATATGTTAAATTGGACAGACTGACATACGATTTATAATGCACCTTTGTACCGCAATAAATTGTAGCAGAGACAATAAAGTTTCGCGGGTTGAAAAAACGATAGAAGAAAACAAAGGGCATAATGAATTGAACAACATAATACGAAGTTAATAAGGCGATTTGGGATCAGGGTATGAAAGACACCTGCGAGGAACGAAACGTCTTCATTAAAAATGAGAAGGATCGAGAACAGGTGCGTTCTGTTTTACGCTGCGATTGGAAGCTGTCTGATAATTATTGATTGCGAACTAATAGCTTTATTGGTATACATTTATAGTTTAATTTAGGGTTGAGTCGAGATTAGGCATTTGTGTTGATTAGAAAATGAATAAGGGATCTTAAAAGCACATAGTTCGATGTTCTCTTTGACCTTATAGGAAACATGGTCAATAAACATTAATATAACCTGGCAGAAAATAAAATAATGCAACACATATTCTAAGGGAATTTAAATTAATTAGAAACTAAAATACCTGTCAAAACACTAACACATTATATTCTTACTTAACTGGCTTAAATTTCAAGGATCAGAGAAAACTTCTCTCAAGTTTCAGAGTGTTTAACCCTAATTGTTTACAAAGTCACCACAGCTACTAGCACGCTCCTGTTCTAAAACCGACAACGGTATTCGTCATTTACTGGGGATGCCATGGCTCGAGATAGGTGTTCTTACCCTTATGGTAAACTCACCGTGCTAGGACCTCCCGGCAATTGTTTCGCTTATTCCGCTGACAGGCGAGACGCGATTGGCGGGATCTCAAGATCTCAAAATGGCGGCCGACCTCGCCTGACCCATCCGTCAAGCGCGAAGGTGGAACATCTGTTTTAACATGTCGGCTTTGCAGTTAATATAGGCCTTCCTTTTACAGAGTTAAATTTCACTCAATGTTAAGTTTTTGTGGATTTAAATGTGCTGGTGTTGACATGAAATTGAGTGAGAATTTCTTAGGAACGGATTATACTGTCAAGGCGGATTAACGTCAGTTCATGTGTACAACATTGTGGTGTCACTGTGACATTTGTCTATTAATTAGTTCTAGGAAAATGACATGTCTATTGAACGCACATTTTTATAAGCAATTACAATAACAGAAACCTAAAGAATTTATCTTCAAAAGGTTTTTTTTACAAATATTATTTTAAACTCTAAATAAAAAGTGACAAAGTGAACCTATTCAACCTTAATCAATTCAAGCGCGTTGTCATTTTTTAATTCCACACGCAAATTTAGGCTATAATATTAAAAAGAATATAATAGCAGTTGCCCGAGGCCCGCAATTTCCGTCGGCGCTACCGAAATGCCGAGACACTGGCAAACTTGGATTGTACATCACTCCTCATGTTTACAAGAATCGTTAGCATGTCAGGCAATCATTTCGGGATCCCTGCTTTTATTACAGACATTATTGCTATAAAATGAAGACTAAATCTTATATTTTTTGGCGGTTTAATGTGGCGTGAAAACAGTAGCCTTGGTAACTCATGTTTGAAAGTAACGTACCTTTTTATCGAGGATATGCTCCGTAGAGGCGCGACATCTGCAACAAAAAATTCTAACCTTAGAAAACATGTTGTGAATCGTTTGGTAGATTTTACCTATATTTCAAAAGTTCTATTTCACGAATTAAAAATCCTGATTTTTACAATAATTGTATATGTGTTTGCGCTTTTAGTACAGTTATTTCTCAATTTGCTCTCATGCAAAAATTACAAACCTTGTTATAGTGACAAAGCGTTATTACTCAATCATTAGCCGTCGAAGCAAAAACATCGAACCTAATGATTCCAATTTCATTCTCTTCACACGTTCTTCCTATTACCTTGAAGGTATCAAGCGCAGCTTTAGGCCAATCTTCTGTTTACCCGTCCCTTTCTAACCCATCAATTTTGATACATCCATCTCGTTTATCCAAACCCTTTGCGGCGCCGTGATCTGAGCAAACGACGCATGCGTTCTGAATTAAGCAATTATGGTTAATTTTGAGTCTCCCCGTATTATAGGCAGAGTCGTGTCGGCGGGAGAAATGTGTTATTTTGAATCGTAATTTGTGAGAAGGCATCCGCCTGAGCAGTTGAAAATTATACACTTAAACTTCGAGGTACGTTTACCCGAATAGAAGTAGGTATTAATGGACTACTGAGAGCGTTACGCTTTATAGCTAAATTACAGTGGGTAATTTTACCGTCTATTATAATAGTTATAACGTTCGTAAGGTCAGAACTTTACTATTCTTTGTAACTAATACCGCAAAATCGTACTGCCAAAGATTTTGGATCAAGCAAAGAATTATCAATAAAAAGTGTCGAATAACAATAAAGCTGCTTTAGAGTCAAAGTGTCGATGAACACATTAAGCAATGATAAGCTTAACTTTATCAACATAAATAAAGTCAATGGCTGCTATTTTATTAGAAAAGATAAGATAATTTGCATTTGTAAAAAGCCTTAAGCAAAGAGAATGGAATTAAAATTTGAATTTAAGAAATAAACAATTCGAACGGCCGGCATTTGAATTCGAATTTAAAATCATAATGTGGGGTGATTAATATTCTTCGTGTCCATTCGAATGACACTCCATGTCAACGAGGTCTAATATGATTGGACGTTTTTGTATAAATTACAACACCGGGCGGGGTCTATTGGGTATAATTAAAAAGCATAGATTATTATCGCCTCGCCAACCAGCCAGGTTTCCGGTGCGTAATTGTTAACAGACTCCTTTATAAGTTTTTAATGATTAAAATACAATGTTCCGGTGTGAAAATGTGCGTACCGGCCATATTTAGAAGTCATGAAAATTTTAGTGAACAATTAAATATTAAAACACGGGTACCAATTGCTTTCGTAAAAATTTCATTCACATACAACGGAGATCAAATCAAATGTAAACAGATGTCTTTATAAAACGATCTCGTCTAAAGCATCAATACTTAATTTATAAAGAGTTTAATCGTATTGTTAGCTTAATTTTACTTCGGGATGCAACTCAGGTGCCATTTAGCACGACCATATAAAACGCAAGAAAAAATTAATGACCTGCCGCATGAAGATGTAGATTTTACTCAGCAACTTGTTAGCGTCAGCATAGTTGAACAGAGTAACAAATGTAACAATCTTACAATGCTACGTAAATATACATAGGTAACATAATATTGTTTTGTAGGGTAATATAATACGCACCCATGTCACAGTTCCTTATCACGTCTTGATGAATTATCGCTGCAGTGTTACTTGTCTATGTGGTCTAAGTAATAGATGATAAGTTGCTCAAGTCGGTAGGAGTGATTTAGGTGGGTGACGGACGGTTAAGCTCTGAAGTTTGTGCCGTGAATGTCGCTAAAATAATGTATGCGGGCAAATTTCGGGAAAGAAACCTCTCAAAACGGAAAACTAAAATTTGCTCCAAATTAAAAACAAGTAACTAGTTTTTAGAAAATTTTACAAGAGAGCTAATAAACGTTTTTTAGATTTAAAGGCTGTTTACTCTAAAACTATACGATCAATCGGCATGATTTTTGTTTCTAAAGGTTTTAAAATATTTCTACTAATATTATATGGTTTTCAGTCATCTGTAACTATTGCCGCTACAGGTATGCAGCTGAAAATGGTTTTTAGCTTGGTAACTACCTATTTTATATACTAGCCATATTTTTATTTCAGTTTTTTCACTCGTATACTTTGTGTTTATGTTTAAAAACAGGAGACAGGATTAAGGTCACTTATTTATAAAAAGTATTCATATTAAATCATTAATAAAACTGAAAGCAGAACGCGAATATGAATATAAAGCAATATAAGGAAGGAGGAGAGTGTTTTCACACTACTCGTAACTTTAACAGCATAAAACCGGCCAAGTGCGAGTCGGACTCACGCACGAAGGGTTCCGTACCATTATCTATAAAAAATATTTAATCTATTCTTTTTTTAGTATTTGTTGTTATAGCGGCAACAGAAATACATCATCTGTGAAAATTTCAACTGGAACTATCACGGTATCATTGAGATACAGCCTGGTGACAGACAGCCAGACAGACAGACAGACGGACAGCGGAGTCTTAGTAATAGGGTCCCGTTTTACTCTTTGAGTACGGAACCCTAAAAAACGTAACATTAAGTGATAAACCACTTGCCACGATTTTTTACTGAGTATAAGAACCTAAAATGAACTATTCATATCTATTTACACTTTAATAATACGTTTAACCATTGCATAAAAGTGTATTTGACACAACATTAACTTTTCATGTAGTCGTAGGTTATTGGGTATTCTTATTTTTGCAATATTTCTATCAAACACTCAGATTGTGGTTAGTTACTGAGCTAAAAACAAGTAAATCGTGGGTCAAACGAAATTAAATCCACGCAACTCATAGGTTTTCTACTCCAGTTTTAGAATCGGGCAACGATAAAAACAATTATCTAGTTAAACCAACGTAAAAGCAAGTACCAATATTTGATTTGCTTGATTTTACCCTGTTTGTAGCTGAGATACTTGGATTTAGCTCAGATTTGTTTACTCATTAGAGTTACTTGAAATCGTTTTTGTTAAATATCTGAAATTAGCTTACGCATCTCAATACGAGAAATCGATAGGGTCAAAAAACAGATTTTCGTCAAAAATGGACTTACTTGTTTTTAATTTCGAGCAGCCGAAATTGTAGTAGTAGTTTATAGTCTATTTTTTCGGTTTCTCCTACTCATTGTACGCGTTCAGGTACACGCCATATTGCCTCTAAGAATAAAAGTGTAATTTTAAGTTGGCATCAATCATCTAGAACAAATGAAACTATGCCATCAACAAGGTTAACCGTCAAATGAAAGAAACTACGTAACGTTGGACTGACAAAGAGATCGGACCTAAGTAAAACATCGAACAATTGATTCTGCTACCAGTACAAGTAGCACAAATTGCCTAGAACACGCCAGTCTCAGTTCATAACTTGGACTAACTTGTAGCTAAACGCTCTAATGTATCCAAATTCAGTCTCCCGCTCACATTAACCCTGTATCGTCCTGTGGGGATCGTTTGAAATGCAAATGATAGGGAAGTGTATTAGCCATTGCTATCGGCTACGTCATACACAAGTTAAGTTTTGGTAGATCGACCTAGTTAGGTCGCTTCTAAAGCATACTAATTGTTTCTTGTTGAGTTTGGAAGTTAAAGCAAGCTGTTGTTTTGAGTTGATTAAGTGTGCAGTTGGTGCATTATAATAAGGTTAGCCTCAAAGTCGGGATACCACGCAAATAGATTCGATTAAGTTGCAGGTACCTACTTATATTGAGCAGTGGAAAGCCGTTGATACTGCACATTATGAACTTTTAATCCCATTAAGTTATTTGTGTTTGTGTTCCTATTTGTTAATATCACGTACTGACTAATATTGCTAAAAATCAACATGCTACGCTAATATAAATATAAGGTTTTCTTAGATTTAGGTCATATATCGTATGCCTTATAATGAAAACTAAAATTCGATTTCTGTCTTCACTGTTTATAAATACCCTGAATTGTTAAACAGAATTGCCAGTCCTGTCACTTAAGGTGGTTCGATTCCCATACAAAACGTTATTTGACATTCGTAGGCTAACGGCGTGATATTTTAAGAAACTTATGTAACAAACTTTCATAAATTGGCTTCCCATTTGCGCCAAATTCCCCCTTTCCTAGAATAAACTTGTATAAACTAGATTAATTTGAGAAATTGGTTTGTCACGTGATATTTTGGGAAAACTATTTTTCTCAAATTAATCTAGTTTATACAAGTTTATTCTAGGAAAGGGGGAATTTGGCGCAAATGGGAAGCCAATTGATGAAAGTTTGTTACATAAGTTTCTTAAAATATCACGCCGTTAGCCTACGAATGTCAAATAACGTTTTGTATGGGAATCGAACCACCTTAATCGTAATATCTATCATCAAAGAGAGCCTGCTTGAATAATTGTATAGGTAATTTAGGAGCACTAGAATACCGATTAGTTTGAAATACTATTAAATGTACCTTCAACTTGTAATTTTAGCTTCAGCATCATAATTGCCGTTTTAATCTCGGAAAGTTTCTTACCAATTGTAACTATAGTGTTTTCGTGCGCTATTTTTGGTATTTATAACAACGAAACTAAATCTATAAGATAAATTTGGTTTCGTTATTATAGTTAACAAAGGTGTCGTGACAGACGTTGGTTTTAAGGAAATAATAATGTTAGTATAATACTATTTATACAAACAAGTTTGACACCGAGCAAAAGAAAACTACGTTTCTACATAGGTACACAGCAGATTATTATCTGCTGTGTATGTACGTAATATGTTAAAACAATCTAACGATCATTAGCATAACTAATGTATATCATCCCAAATATTGAGTTTACTGGGGATAAAACCAATATACCATAAACCAAATGAAACAAACTGACAATAACCACAAAACCCCACTTATCCTGACATCTCCTTTGACGCACTGAAATTAACCGAACGCATAGACCAAATTACACGAACATTATGATACTAGATGACAGTTTAGGAGACTCATCTGCATATAGTCGGAATGTTTAGAATGCAAATTGTTATAATAGTAGCACTCGCGTAGCCGCCATTAATAATAATTTTGGTGCTGGCAAGTGATAGGATGTGACGGAATAAGTAATTGAATAAATTGGTGATACGAAGACTATTGCAGGATGCATCCGATTGAAGTATGCATTTAGTTCTCTATCTAGTCTCGCATGGTTCTAGTGTCAGCCTTTATTTACCATAATTTTGTACAAAAAAAATATTGGCCATCATTGTCATCATATCAGCTGAAAGACGTCCACTGCTGGACATAGGCCTCCCCTAAAGAGAGCCAAAGTGATCGGTCCTGCGACACCCGCATACAGCGGACTCCCGCGATAAAATTGGTGTAGGTACTTTAATGGAAATGGTGTTGTACCTACTATACCAATTTTATTATAACTGCTGCGAGAGTCAGTCGCGGATACTTATGAAATAATAATGTTGTTATCATAAATGTAATGTGTTGGCGAAAGTTGACCAGTTTAAATATCTTGGTCATATTGTAAGGAGTGATTTAAAGGACGACAGTGACATAGAGAGGGAACACAGGGCGTTGGCGGTTCGAGGGAACATGCTGGCCCGCAGGTTCGCACATTGTATAGCAGAAGTGAAGAGAACTTTGTTCAAATCCTTTTGCCAATCGTTTTACACAAGCGGCCTGTGGGTTAGTTACAATCAACGAACAATCAACGCCTTGCGGGTCCTCTATAACAATATGTTCAGGGTGCTTATGGGACTGCCTAGGTTCTGTAGCGCGTCAGGCATGTTTGCCGACGCCCGCGTTGATGGTTTCTACGTCATAATGCGCAAAGAAATCGTGTCAATCCGAAGCAGAATCCAAGGCAGTCTCAACACCATACTAAAAATGATGGGCGACAGATGTGACAGTCCTTTGCAAGGGTACTGGGTGTCGGCACTAATAAACCCTCACTCTGAGCAGGTTTATCGTGTCAACTAAGTTTTGCTCCCCCACCACCATTGTATTTTAATTTAAAATAATGTAATTTATAATTACTAACCTAGGATAAGTATATATTAACACCATATTGGACCCCAGCTGTCTTAAATAAATAAATAATAATAATAAATATACAATTTGAATGAATGTTGTTGTTATCAAGCGTCCCTTTTAAGTATTTGAAATAGATACTTGACTATTTTTGATATTTTTTAAAGTTGAGTGCATTTTGGGCATAATTTCTTAGTGAAAATTATAAAAAAGCAAAAGTTCAAAATTGTCTACATACATATCTACACAGTGCATGTTTGAAATTCGGTTTTAATAAACTGTTACCACACCGATAGTTTCTTTAAGCATTACCAATAGTAGGTGTATACTTCTTATCCCACGTTTCAAATACAGTTCCACCTGTTTGTGTTAGTCATTAGCCACGTCGCTACCGCTTCCAACTCGCACAGATATATATGCATAATGTCACTTTATGTAACTGATGTACATTTCCGTATTTAGGCAGTTCGCTGTACACATAATTTGGAATAATAATGTGCTTGAATGTGTCATAAATTATCTACGAGCGCATTTATAGCAACGGAACTACAAAGATGACTAGAGTAATGGAGACGCTGTGACTGGGCATAGGAAATGATCTGTATGATTAAGTCAGTGCTTGTGAATGTTAGGAGTAATTTTAGGTAATAATCAAGAGAAGATTCCTTCTGACGATGATTCATTTTATCTAGAGAATCCATCCGTAAACTGGCTAGAAATGGTGCAAGATCGGAACAAGTGACGACAACTATCGGACTCTAAGACTCGCTTTGAGAGAAAAAAAGGGTTGGGCTCATTCCATCTAAATTTCATTTTACCTCTTTTTCAATAGTCCGAGATCTCAAAAGGCCTTAGTGTCAAAATACCTAAATTACAGAACACCTAACTTTTTTTTTTCATAACACCTTGTTCGCAATATGGCTAGATTTTACAATATCTAAGTTTTATAATGGGCAAACTTCACAATACCATAGTCGCAAAACATACTATGTTCAAAACAACCAAGTACCAGAAAACCTACATTTGAAAAATAAATTTAAAAATAATTTTAAACAACTTGTTACTGTAGCTAGCTCCATAGACTGCAAAAATTTAGGCATTTTGAAACTATGACATTTTGATGTTCTATAGTATTAAGCTTAGTTTCTTTTAAAAATTTGTCGTATCTGTGATTCGGTATTTGAAATAAATGTACATTTTAATATTTAGGTATTATGATCATGAGACGTTTTAGTTCAAAGTTATTATGAAATTTGTTCATTGTAGCAATTAAGACAATTGCATATTTAGGTATTATGAACCTACGGAAATTTGAACTTTAGTGTAATTAGTGTATTAGGCGTTATGGAAATTAGGTGGAATGAGCCCAACCCGAGAATAAGTTAAAACAAGCTTCTTCACAGTTAAAAATCGTATAGCAAACTTACAGCAAGATTTAATTGTACTTAAATTCATCTACTAATGTATCCTGCAATCTATTGTCAACCACTTTGGCTTCAACTCTTAAAGTAAATAATTTTCAAGTGTAAGTAAAGGTTTCAAATTTTTTGTCATACGTAACATTTCCCATGGTATTTAAAGCACTATTACCTCGTACTTTGTTAATAGAAATACAAATGAAAATGCAAATGATTTCATTAAATGCAACGATAAACATGTCCTAGTTTCAGTTATATTAAAATGATATGTAAATTAAATACCAGGCAAGCGTGAGTCGAGTGGCTGTAATAAGCTATCTTTTCCTCAGTTTCATTTTAGAATTTGTATTGTACTCGCATAAACCTATTTTATGTTCCTTGTTAGGAATAAAGGTCAGCAACGCGTATGAGACTGGTATTGCAAGTGTTCTTAGGCTACAGTATTTGGTTACGATAGCCGTGTGTCTATTTGCCACTATCGTTATAATATTTTGAAACAGCTGAGTATAACACAATAATATTTTCACCTTCAATATGATATAGAAATTGGGGCAGCCTCGTTAAAAAGTCCAGCTTAACCTTAATACTACGAAAAATACTCCTTGCCATTAATATGTACACATCATGGCAGCGAAGCGTGAACCTGAATGTTTTTTTCCGCCATAGGCAAAGAATTCATATTTTAGTAGGTAATACTAATGTGGACTGATGACCTGGTAAAGGTCGCGGGAGTCCGCTGGATACAGGTGGCGCAGGACCGATCACTGTGGAACTCTTTAGGGAGGTCTGTGTCCAGCAGTGGAGGTCTTTTGGCTAATATGATGATGATGATGATGACTAACGTGTACCTATACGGCCTAAGAAGACATTGTAACATAGAGATCCAGATATGAGCGTTTCGGGTCCTTTAATTTACGGTATAAGGTGCAGTTTTCTGTCAAAAATAATTATAATTTAACTGCAAATAATATTAAATTACAAAAAATGGGCTTCCCATAATGCCGTACGGAACACTGAGAACAAAATCCAGATAATGTTTCTCTTTGCTCTCACGAATGCCAGGTTAATCTGATACGTCGGAAATGTAAATGGTTCAGAATATAACGTTATATGGCATGTAGGCTTTTATAGTGTTTTAACAGGCCAGCGGAGTATGTATTGAGAAAACGTTAATGTCGAGAGTGGTGTGGAATAATGGTAGATTTTGCAGCGTTCAGCAAAATTTTATTTGTTGGCCGGCAGTAAAACTTCTATTATTCGTAATTTACGTTACAGATAGTACGTATTAATGGCGACCGGGAAGTAAATAGAGCTGGTTTTATTATGATACTTAGAAATGCATATAGGTACCGTGATGCAGAAAAATGCATTATACTAATATAAGTTATAATGCTTTTCCTATAAATTGTAAACGCTAGTGTTAAAGATGATTTTTTTGATTCAGAGTGGTTGTTCGTTTGAGAATCAATCGGCTTAACGTGTTGATTTGATATCAAATTCGCATTTTTGCACGGAGATACATAGCTTTGGCGAGCGTGGAAACGTCCGATTGACTCCTTTGTTGGTGGTTTCATGAATTCACTTGTTTAAGATCTCTCTCTGACTGGCGTGTTGTCTGTGCCTACCAAAAACGTACCTATTTTAAAACCATAGTCCATAAACTTGACGTCACCGCGGTCAGTTGACCGACACTTTCCGTTGTAAATTATTCATAACTAAACCTATTAGATCAGTGATTTCATAAATTAGCACTAAATTCAAATGAATAACCCTTGCTAAAACATATGATAAAAATGACGCGGATAACCTAACTCAACGAAAATAGCTGCCTCGTTTTTCATACTTTAAAAGCGGGGAATTGAATTCCGCCATGCATTATGAAGCTTGGCGCAATACGCCATAATTTATGTGCGTAGGATCCAGATGTAATCTTGCTTGGCTCATGTATCCCTTAGGATGCCACGCTACAGACGAAATTATCAATTCAGTAGCTTGAGTCGGCAGCGAAAGAATAACGATAGCCATTCGCAAAAGATCAACTTCGAATAACGTATTCATAAAACAATTACTTCCGTATCGAGACTAATCATGAACCCAAGAACGAAATCCGATGAATCAATCCAAGTAATCGCAAAAGATATCCGCACCATACGCGAAAAATTGGCAATGAAATTTCAATGAAAAGTATTAGCTTAGCAAAGAAGAGTTTATTTTGTTTTAAAATCGAACGAAACAAAACAAATGCAACTCTGTTCCAATTTAAAATGATAATGGATGAAATTTTTGCGGACTGGTTGAATTGCACTGCAGCACTCAAGGTTTGTTCGAAGTTGCAGTTAATAAGGATCAATATCGCCATGATGTTGTCCAACCTCCGAAAAATATGAATTAAAAGAATGAAGCTTGTTTTGAGTTATGAATGTTTAATTAACGCTTGTTGAGTGAATACTCTCTTGTGCATAATGCTGCAACGGCGTACGCAAGTCAAGGTTCTGAATATCATATTACCTATTGTGGCATAGCTTTGTCGAGTGCGTAGATTCTAAGCGGACATATACTTTTTACTCACCAGTTTTTTTTTTTACTTTTACTTAAACCCTTTGTTTAATAGCTATAGTCAACAACAGGTTAATCTTTATGAAATTTAATGATATAATATGCATGTATACGCGAAGAGAACATACAAATAGTGACTTTAATATTATAAGCATTTAAGAGTAGTTAATTCATTGTTATTATACTTAAAGTCATATTACTGGAATACCGACTATTTTTGTACGATTTCATATGAAATGAACCAAGTCATTGTAAACCAAACCAATGCATATCGCAGTAAATCGTAAAGAACTCATAAACATAACACTGTTCTTCATTAACTTTTACGGCACTCGAATTAGTCTTTTAAAGGTTACGATGTTTTAAAATGGCAGTACCGAATGTCCGAACGTGTAAAGCTAATAGGTAGGTTTAATGTCAAAACATCTACACAAGAAAAGTAAGCTTTATGAACATATACTTAAAACATTTTTTACCGTACCCAACTGGTACGACATTGGCCGTATTAACGTCCTCGCCACTGAAATTAAGTCATCAGAGTTCTATAGGTTTGCATGCATGGTACTTTACTTATAACTAGCATTCCATCGAGCCATTCGAAAACATACTATAAATACAAGGCAGTAAAGTGGGGTTTAAACCAACGGGCGCGGTTGTTCCTTATTATAGCGGAAAAAATCGCATCGTCACCGCAGCGACCGTGACGAACTGGGATGGAGACGTCAATTCCTTTACATTCTTCACAAAACCAACAAGAAAGAAGCAAAGAAACGAGCACAGAATAAATAGAAGTGAAAAAGCGGCAGTGTGCGGTCGTGACTGTAGCTGCTACTGGATTATTCTCGTTAGAACCGGTATATAGCTGAGAAAAACTAGGTCCTGTATAATTGTTACTATGTACCTATACATGTCACTTAATGGTACAGTCAAGTGCAAAAATATGTATCGATGTAATCCTTGACATAAATATGTACCGAAACCTTAATTCGCAGAGCAATGGGACATATTTATGAGTAAGTTGTATGCACCTATATACCTATATTTTTAAACTTGACTGTACCGCTGTAATTGTATTTGTAAGCTCAATGTTAAAGAGCCATTAAAGCCTACTTACCAAATAAATATTGGAATTTTGAATTCAGTCGGTTTGTATTATAGCACTAATTATCAGTCTCACAACGGCGCTTCACTTGGCTGCCAAATACGTACCTAGCTCTTTTGTTTTATATTTTGCAAAGAGACATTAATTTTTGAGTAACCTGTCATTTTCAGAGTGGTCATGATACGAAATTGAGTAAGAACTTTCAAGGTACCATTTGTCGCGAGGCAAAATTCCAAATAAAATAGGAAAGCGCGATCCTAGTGGGATCATCTTGTTGTGCATTTCATTTATATGCACTATTGAAATATGCAGTTACCATAGAGTCCTATTCTAGGAACAATCCAATTCTCATACTGAAAGTGTCTCACCAAGCTTGGTGTTATGTTGCAATGGCTGATACGCGTACCTGTATTACACGACTTCCTCCACCCTGAAACGCAATTTTCTCTGTACTGTGTTTTTATTTGTTTTTACACCAAAACCTAAAATGAATCAACAGTTTATATTCACCATGAAGACCCACTGTGTCGATGTTCTACAAACTACCCGCAAATGTATAATTATGTGGTTATTTTCACGTTAGGAATGTTAAAAGTTTGACCAAACAGAACATTTCACGGTTGATTCCAACTGACGTGCCACGCTCCGCGGACAATTTCATTTCATTTTTGAAGCCGAGGCGTGAAAACACGGGACATTTGAAAAAAAAAGAATGAGTCGTGAGTTTGCTTTTGTAATATTTGTATCAGTTTATAGGTCACGATGGTCATGATTGGTAAAAATGCGTTTTTTTGGCGTTAGAAGGGTCATCGTTACCCCAAATATGCCTGAGCTCTGTAATCAAAAGTTTGTGGGTGGTGATAATTAGACCCCGGACTTTTGTCGCAATGACGTCACAGGTCACGGTTTTGTAATACCTAAGTCAGAACAATCTCAAGATGACGTTCCGTTAATTGGGAATGGATGAAAATTTTAGAATTGCCTGTTTTTTTTCTGGTGATATGAATTACCTTCCTTAGCACCAGAAAAAAATTGCAGACTTTTCAGCTGCGTCAATTATTTTTAAAAACATCTGCAACTTTTTTCTGGTGCCACGGAAGGTTATTCCTATTACCAAAAAAAATATCAGGCACTTCTAAAATTTTCATCCATTCCCCATTGTGGCAACTTTGCCTTCTGGTGGTAATTCCGCCTCTTAACTTTGCAAACGGAATCGACATTAATTTTAGATTGGAAATGCTAGCTAAGGCTTGCATGAGTTTTAGGATGAGGCACCAGTTGACTAACTGTAATGTATAGGTAATGTTAGTTACGAGGAAGAGGCAAAGTTGTTACAGTAGATGATTCAAGTGGTCCGAGTGATGTTATGTACCTATGGTTATTTTGCGTTTTAATCTGATAATCGCACAAAGGAAAGCATTAAACAGAATACAAACATTGCTTTAAGCATCCGACGAGTGTTCCACCAATATTTTGGCACGCCATAATTCACGTTAACAAACACGCCCCATAATCGAAAAGCGATAGTAATCACCAAACCATTAAACATCGAATTCAAAACATTTGGCCACTAGCCAGAAAGCAAGCTTGCTTGTATTATCTTATCAAGCATGATTATTAAGATGTTCAATAAAAACAGGAACAAAAAATCGGGAGGGCGTTTGCGCCCGCGGTCGTAAGGTATATAGCAATTAATGTTAGACAAGCAAAGAACAATTCAAAAACGCCGACACTACCACAGACTCAGACACGCACACAGGCAAACGTGTGCGCGTACGCATACAAGTTTACACACACATGGAAACGTTTTATTCGCGTGGTTAGGGCTGTTACACACACGTTCGCCTCAACATCATAATTACGAGGGCCAGTGGCGTGCGTCGAGCTGTAACGAGCTTAAAACAAAATGGCGGCTAATTTTATTTATACGCTGTGTACTTAAGTTTGGTTACATAGACTAGGTTGAGTGAATTCAACTTAATTACTAACACAGTCCCTGTACTGGACTGTGTTAGTAATCCCGAAATTTCAGTAGGTAATTTTCACCAGCAAAAGAAATTACATTCAAAATATTTATCTCGGTGCTTCTCTAGAAATTAAGTATACATCTTGCCAACGTAATTATATTTTTGTTGGAATATAAATTGATTTAAAATTGTCGCACTGAAATAATTAAAACGCCAACAATTACAATTTTATATAAAAATTAAAATCAATAATGGAAATGGAATGGATGGATGGATATAAATTGTCGTTAATTCATATTTAATAAGACGAATACACAACTACACATGAGAGGATAATATAATATTATGCATTTGTAACTAGAGAAAGTAAAGCAACATTAAAACGTTTGAATCATTTCAAACGGCGACAGAACACGACATAAACAACTAGAGACAGAACTGGTTGAGCGAAACTGAGTATCCTATAGCCACAGTAGCAGGAAACATTTAAATACTGGCGAGTGATTAATATTTATTACGGCACGGTAGGCCCCCGTTCAAAACGGGACCGATTTTGAATCTGTTAAATATATTATAATGTTTGTTAATTAATTCGTCAACATTTTTACAGTGACAGTGGGGAATGCTATTGTTGAAATGTTTTGTTTTTGAATTTATGAATAATTGATTTATCATTAATTATGTATTTTCGGGATGGCACTCCGAAAAACTTTTCATTATGTTTTTTTGGGAACCAGGTATGCCACTGGCTTAGTTCTGTTAACTATCGTAAGCCATACAATTAGATAATTGATTATACTCCAGTTCTCACTCTACTAAATGGCAGCAAAAATACGAATGAAGCTAGAGTAAGGTAGCATTTCCTAGAACCACATGCGATCATACGTCAGATAACATAAGCAAGAAAAATCACACGAATTAAACATTCTAAAAGAGTTGTCAGCCAACCAAATTAAGGCTAACGGTGACCAAGAAAAATACCATACAAATAGACTTTATCAAGATTGTATGAAGAAAAATAGGTCGGTAATTATTAAAACAAGATTATTATCGAAATCACTATAAGTCTTGTGAGTTCAAAACAAGTTCCTCGTGGATTAATGGATGCCAGTCATTAACGCTTCTGGCAGTAATTGCCTGGCACTATTATGATGGATTGTTCGCTTTTTTGTGGATATTTTCTCAGGGATTTTTAAACGCTTCAAGGGATTACCTCCCTAAATTACCGAGCATTAGTTAAAAAAACTATCGTTTATGTCATTAAAGTGTTAATTAAAGCGTTAATTTCAATACGGCCCTCAAACTTCTTCAATTTCAAAGCTGCAATTCAAATTTTCTTTTCCATTGTTCATTATGATAATTTCGGCCTTTGAAAGCATATAAAATGTTATCCTTTCGTTCATACTAATTTGTTTACGAATCACAACAAAGTCACAAATAAGCTTTAAGTCCTGTCTTATTTAAATTAGGCACTAAAATAAATAAAGTCCTTTTGGATGGCTAGAAAAGCTAGGGTTTTTACTACCTCCGGCTCGGCCTGGCGAAAGCTCTCAGCCAAATTGTATTATTTAGCATTAATTTTTGACAAAGTATATTTTCTGGGGAGTTTCTTTGCATTTTTCCTGGAGAACATCTTAATTAGGCTTTGTAGTTGGAGGTGAAAGAAGGTATAAGAGTGAAACAGCCACGAATTCTTTATAGATTTAAGAGTATACGACGAAAAACAAGTTTCAAATGATTACAGAGATTAACTAGAGAAAACTAATCGACACGACTTGAGACATGAAATAAAAAAGTCAGTGATTAAACCGCGGCACCAACGCAACATAATTATAAAAGTGTAACCGCAGCGTGTATTAATAAACCAAATACTTGAAAATTGCCGCGCCGAGCTGAGCGTCATTTCATTCAGAAATGAGTCGTTAGCGATCCAGATCTTTGAAATTACACAAAATTAATTGAGACGTCAAGCTTGCAGAAGGACGAGAGAAAAAAGGATAGGCCTGTCTCCATACTAATTTAGATATCAAGCCAACGAGCTCGACAAATTGTTAGCCATTCGTATTGGATTCGTGGAATTAAGACATTTGTCGGCTGCTTTGTTCGGAGTTTATTTTTAGTTAGAGGTTTCAATCGAATATCCTGAGAGTTTGGCGGTTTTTGTTATGGAATAGTTGGGCAGTTTGGAAACAACCGGGACCAATTATTGCTCTGTTAACACGAAATGGGGTGGCCAAACTTAAGCCGTTTGCCGAGAATTGAATTGAAAAATATGTGTGCCATCTCACGAGAATTCTTGACTTTGGGAACTCATTTTGTGAGAACTTGATGATGCAGACATAAAAAAATATGTTGTAATTAAATTCATAATTTCATACAGCAAAGCTAACTCTATGAAGTGGAGAGTTAAATATCAAAGTTCTTTATTTAGGTCAATATCGTGATTGCGTCATTACGACGGAGTCCAAATTGAACGTGAAGTAAAAACTGACAGTTCATTAACGAGGTCAGTATACAAAAAATACTCAAAACTGATACTAAAGGAACCTTCAAATTATTAATTGAAACAGACTTAAATTTCCACCTCGCTTAAACCGTAAAAAACGATACTCCAACGACTGTAATTTATGGATTCGAAATATATTAATATGTAAATCTTACTCTCGGACAAGGGTTAATTGATGTTAACTATAAATAACACTAAGAAATATTACGTATTGAATGAAAAACCAATTTTACACCTGCGTTAATGGGATCAATGGGGAATCAATTCCGTTTGATTGGTGATATTATAAATTGATGTGAAGACCGTGTCGTGTCTGATAATTTTACAGCTGTATTAGTAGCAATAGCAAACGTCAATTTCGATGTTCATGAAGATCGTTAAAAATGTAGATGATCCGAGGTCAATTAAAGTTACTAGCATTTATTGCTCATGGCGGCGAAATTTTGTTACCGCTTCTGAAAATCACGCAGGCTTTATAGGTACTGGCGCACAGCCGGGTAAAAGGGTACAACACCTTAGCTCATGCTCAAAACATAAATCTATCATCTATTTACACACAAGTAATGAAACACAGATAAGTGCAGATATGCTTGATCACGTTTCGATAAGATTTCTGCTACAGTCATGTAGGTACAAATGGTACAATGTACACTTACAGTATAAAAATACAATCACAATGCAAATGAAATAAAGAACATTTTTCGTTCTATCAAATAAGTTATGAAGTAAACCAAATGGACATATTTAAATAAAGAACTCGTACAAAATTTTACAGGTCATGTAAAATATATAGAATAGGTTCCGGAATATGTAAGCAGGATGAACGAACACAATTTCTTTCGGAGCTTTCCTAAAATACTTACGGCTCGGATTGTCAGGCTGGCCAAGTCCATTACCATATCCGGGCTACGTAACAACAATGGAATAATATTCAGTATGACTAGCAGGATTGCAAATAAAACTTCACAGAGTAATCATCTGTATAATGTAGCTACATTATTGTAACCTAACTTTGAAAATATATTTTCTTTGATGGTTTTTAGCCACTTTTTGAGCAACACTTTAAATAAATTTGTAAACATTCATCACGTCAGGTGTCATCATGTACTTAAAAAAACATGTCAATTAAATAAAAGTTCAACTTTCAAGATGTGATGTCGATAAAATGTATATCTTCGAAACATGATAAATGGTAAGTTAAAAAGAGAGACATTTTACTTTCTATAGTTCTTATTTGAGAACAGCTGTAATACCTTTGTCTTCAATCAAATACATAGCTACCAGAGAATATAGTACCCTTCGTTATCCCAAATAACTCATTTACTATGAAATTATAATCAACAGTTTCATCTAAAGTGCAATTCGTCCTCTTTGATGAGCACCAATAAACATAAACGTTCTACGAACGTGTGATTGCGCATGAATTTCGTTAATGCTTTGCCTTTATAATACCAAAGTTTGCTATAAAAACATGCAATTTTATTACCCTTACGTTATTTTACTAGAAGATTATCATATTTAGTATGCTCTGAAGATCCAAAGATATTAGTATAATATGTGCTCTCGTGTTTATCTTCCCCTAAATCATGGAACGATATTAGCTTTCTGGCTTGTTCTAATAAAATGACATTTGAGGGTTATTGCGATGCTAATTTATAAGTGTTTGTATACACGCCGCGCTGCTGCGCGCGCATGACGCGGCAGAGAACGATTTGCTGGCCATTGATGCACAGGTTCAGGTTAGTACTCGCTCCAGCACGTGGCCGAGCTGCTGGCGCGAGCGGCCGACAAGCGAGCGCAGCTGGCCACGCCCGAGCCGCCGCGCGACCTGCCCGCGGCCGCCGCGACGCGGCAGAAAACGATTTGCTGGCCTGTATATAAATATTCCATATAAGATTTTTTGGGATATTTAAGAATACGGACGTGTGACGGAATTTATGAGATAGCTCGTTAGCTAACATCATAATGTTTCCTCATATGTCGACTACCGGTTTGACTGTATTAATTTATAAGTTTCTATTGTAAGTAAGTAGTTCTTTATATAACTTAATGTTTGAACCAAGTGTTGTATATCTATCTTTCATTCAGGAATGTAGGTACCTAGACTTCTCTTAGTAATATTATTGGGTAATTTGTAACAACTTACTAAACATCTATTAAATAGGTATGTAACTTCAGAAGTCAGGTATTTACCGACAAGAGGTAATTACGGCACTTGGACATTAATCGGGACGTACATAGCCTTAAATTAATTCACCAGTAATCAGAACTAATGCGGTGCGACATTTACGCTCAGCTGATGAGTCGAGTGCATTAATAACCGTTTATCACCACGACACTAATAAACCTGCGACAGCGAGATCTATCGGCCCTCATTTAGGGCCATTTACATACATGGTGTTAGAGATATCTGTTGAGGAGATGAGGTGGTCCAAATCGAGGAAATGTTGGGAATTTCTCGAGTTAGTGACGAGTTAAAAATTGCGGTTTAAAACGTGATGACGTGACGAAAGTTAGAATAATGCATAATCTACATACACGTGTAAATAGTAATAAATGTATATCTCTCATTCATGAATTCATGTAATAGACACCACTACATAAAGCAAGTTTTACGCTCACCGGTAGCTTTTATGAAATCATTGGATACAGCGTTTTAAGAGGATATACATTTTTAAATCATCAAATTTAACTGCCTGATATCAGATACGTTGACGATGTAGATCTAAAGTTTTAATTATATCTTTTTTGTAACGACGTAGGATTCATAACCCTATCAGCCGAAACATAAATATGTTACGGTTTTATTTTACAGATACCTGGTGACTTGTAAAATATTGTTACCTGTAATAAAACTAGGAATAATAAACGTCAAAAATACTTTATATAGTTACTCGTATCACGTATTGAGAAATCCGAGAACACCATGTAAAAGCAAGCGTATAAAACAACATCTGCTTTATGAATAAATTATAGCAATGTAAAGTATGATAAATGACGTAAGGATTGTAATGAAACGGCATGAGACGTATACAGAGAAACCAAAGCCGTCGAAGGTATTGAAAGCATTGCACGCAATAGTGACAATAAAGATGTAGATAATAAAGACGATAATGGTGTAGATTCTAATCGTTTGTAGCATCGTTAAGTTTTGCTCAGCGAACTGATGCCTCACATAGCGCTCAGCGGGTGGCTGGAACAAGTAAACTAGTCTTACAGCGAGGGTAACGTTATAATTTAACGATGACCAATTTAAAGAGATTCCTTATTGATAGAAGCTTTGAACGAAATTGTGGTCAGTACCAAAATAAGAACTCAAAGAGAAGGTCAAGTTATATTGGCTGAAAGGTATTGATGCTTTAGTTCAGTGAATACTCACGATTCGAATGATTATGATGTTACGAATAATAATTAAGGTTCTGACATTTTGGGAGCAGAGGTCGTTAGGTTGGCGCTGCGTTAAAGAGACGCTTTATTATGTTGTTACGGTGTAATTTCGGCATCGACACATTAACTTTCAGACTCATAGCGCCATCTATTGCAGAACGGCGCAAGCGACGATTCCGACATCTGTTGACCAACGGAGGAACTGCGCCAGAGCGTTTATCATCTCGTTCAAGGCAACGATATAAGTCTTTTTTTGTGTGTTGTCAAAGCGCTAGGAATAATCCTTAACTTTTAACAAGCTATTAGAAAATATGATCATATTTGATTTTTGATAAATAATTTGTCGTCATGCATCCAAGGCATAACTACAGGTCTATACCTCTATGGTATTTGAACAGAATATGGGGATTGTCTATGGTAGCTTCTTTTTTTTTTCTCGGCTGTCAAAAAGCAATGAGAAGTTCTTCTTCGAAAAATGCGTTGAGCGAAAAGGTCGCAATTTTTGAGAAGTGCTCGCTTCGGCCGGGAGGCCATTTGTTTAACTTAAATGTAGCAGCATACATCCAGTGACACAGAGATGCTTTGACGCTTTGGAAATGTCGATGTAACACACTACTTCTTAAAGAAGATATCTGGGAGGCGGAAAATCACCAACGCTTAGCTTTGAACTCTTGCCAGCGACAACGTGCTGGCTGCCTTGCGGGGGCTCCAGTTGCGGACAGGCAATTGAGCGGGCGCAGGAATTCGCGTGCGGTGATACGCCCCTTTTGTACTTCACATGCGGATGCCGACACGAGCAGTTTCTCATCTGGGAGCCTGGGTAGACGCAGTGGACCGCAGCGGGACGTGACGCACGTGTAGCGGGTTTCTAGAGGTGACCTCCCTCCATTTTTTTTGGTGTCATTCATGGAATCTGCCATGAGATATTAATGTTGTAATTTAATAATGCAAACGAGCCTCACACAGACCTAAGCGTAATAATAAAGCCTACTTATATATAAAGATTTAACTTTAGAGTCAAACTTCGTCCTCGGTCAGGGACCTATATTTTAATCTCATCTGAGAGAGCCACGCCGCTATCCCTACAGTAGAGTTAAGGTGTAGTAAATATTTAAAACGATTGTGAGAACTGTAATAAACTTGCTTTCTGTAATTGAATCTTTGTTCATATTTCTATGTGGCTAGCTACTAAATAGGTTTCCTGCATACAACTCTTTTGCATTTTAGAGTATAAATTGAAATGCATGGCGCCCTCTTTAGAAAGCACTAATTGCTCCTATGACCGTGAACCCAAAGCATACCCACCTCTGTGAGAAATCTATCTGACTGACTAGCGCGGTGCATAAAATCAAGTGTGGACGACTCTTCGAGTTCGTCAGGTTGCTGTTACACACATAGGTAAGTGATAGCCGTCTACGCATACCATCAAACACGGTTTATCTCGTTACAATGTGCGAGTGGAGACCTTAATTGTATTAGAATACTCCTGTTGTTTTATACTTCACTGTTTTTATACGTATAGCTATATTTTAAAGCGTTTTTACGCTTTCTATTGTTTCATATTAATAGATGACCTAATACGTAAATGACAGCAAAAAAGTACATTTATTAATCTAATTACTGAATAAGACTACCAAAAACAGAATAATAATCGCTGCAAATGTTGTTATAATAATGACGTTACCTTTTTGAGCATACGTATGATATTATAGAGAGCTATTATATCGAATAGTCTAATGGGTTATATTAACACCCTGCACACGTATACATATAATAACGTTATCTCAGCAACCAACATCAAAATGCAACATTACGCTTTCTAGAACTTCAACCATATTAAATTTGTTTATTAATATTCGTACGTAATCTAAAGCTTTGCTGAAGTTTAACTAGTTCTCACCCCATCCGACCCGACTATGCTGAAGTGTTCAATGGAAATTGGATGTATGTAAGGTCCTAACTCCACTGCTATGTTGGATAATATTTTTAATACTAAGTTTTCCAACACCCAAATCATTTTATTTTTTATTTTAGCAGGGACTTTTGCATTAACGACAAGTCTTACGACGATAAAGTATTATTCTGAACATAAATTGCCTAGTCCTTGAAGTTGTCTGCTACGCCACCAGGATTACATTCGTGAGTAGTATTTCTACTTCACGATCAGATTCGAAAACAGGATCCCTCGCTCATCAAAGCTCGCCAACGGCATTCTAAAGAATCATTCGAAACTGGTTTCAAAAACAATGATCCCGCGTTCTTATGTTTTTGTCACCTGCCCTTTGCGTTATTACTTTAATAGTGACAGTGTTGTCTTGGGAATACTTTTTTATTTATTTATTTTTATTTATTTATATATATCATTATTTTACAATACATGGCCAGGCAGCGGACAAAACCCAGCAGGGTTTAACTGCCACTGCATTCACTCAATTAATATTTAGTTTATACATAGGATAACAAGCTTATAAAAATAAAGCGCACACGGCGATTGCCTACACAAAATGCGACATTATGACGTGATATGCTGTGAAGCCCTTGGGAGCACGCTGGAGATGTGCATACCGTTTCTTATCCTATTGCCGCGGCTTAGGGTCCAAAAACTGCATGCACGTCTACGGTGGCAACAGTAATTTAGATTAGCTATTTCATTAATTATTACTATCAGGTTTGGGATATACAAGCAGATTTCATTATACGTTTACAATGTTGCGGTTTATCACATATATTAGTGAGTACATCAGATAGTAAGTCATTCACTAAATTGATCTACTTTCAAGTTTTTGTTAACAAACTTAAATAAATACCACAATGTTTATTCATATGCCAGTACTATCAACAAAAAAAAAATATTTAAGAAGATCCATCGGAAGCACCATTTTTGAAATATAAATAATGAGTCAATCGGACCACCGAATAAGATTTCGCATCATTAATAACGTTCTTCCATTAAATACATTATTGGCATATTTAACAAACTCAATGCCCCCGAGTCTTAACAAACACCCAGACATTACTCAGGAACGTTATTGATATAAAAAAAAAGGTTAATTCACAAGACGCTAATTACCACGTACACGACCCACGATTACTTAAAGCGGAGATCATTATTAAAAGCGCTGTTAAGTATAAGGATACCCGACAATGCGTTTTCGGCACGATAATGTTTCAATTTATGGGTTCCGGTGAATATGAACGTATCAAATTGAAGCCTCTTTAAACGAGTTTACTCATGGTTTCCAAGAGCTTGCTTGGATATTTAAATATTAAGAACAAGTACAGCAATAATGAATTAATTAATCGGAGATTGTGAAGGATTTGCAAGTATCAATTACTAAAATTTCCGGAGAAATCATCATTGATTGCAAATAGAAAATAGAAGGTGAATATTGGAAAGAATAAAACGAGCGTACCATTGTAAACTAAACAGGATAAAAAACAATAGATAAATGATCAGTTTCGACTGATTGATGTGCTTATTGGGTGCTTCTTAGTCAGTAAGTATAGAGAGAGGCAGAGAGCGGCGGCTGCCAGTTCTGAAGGTCGGTAGTGCGCCATACTGTATTCCACCAGGCTGATATCGATGAAATACATCGCCAAATTATAGTTTTTGGAGGTCACATTAGCGGCTTTTGCGAACCTCCGGAGGAAGCTCACAGGAATTGGCCACGAGAGGCAAAAGCCCAGGTTGGTCAATATGTCCCGCTCGCAGCGGAACACGTCGCCTTCGCTGTAAACGTCCTCGGTGACGTACAGGAAGTCGTTCACTGACAGCCACCTGACCTCCACGTACTTGCTCGCAACGAACAGCACCGTCGCGCCCACTAGCTTCACCTGGTTGCGTTGGACGGTTGGTGCCCCGTTTCTTGTGTCTTTGCTTCATGTGCAGTTTGAGTGAGTTATACTGCTCAAATATCTTCGTGCATTTCCTGCATTTGTGGTATTCCTTCACCTCATGAACTATCACGCGGTCGGAGAACGTCACCCGCTTCTTAGCCTTGTCGTTCGATTTGTAGACAATCATGTGCTTGTTTTCCTGATGGGTTTGCAACTTTTTTTCACTAGAGTAAACTTTTTTGCAGATCTCTTACACTTAATCTTCGCAATGTTGAAGCTAGTATTGAACATAGGACAGCTAGGGTCCTCCTGGAAGGCCATTTTCAGCTCGTTAAGGTCGTCGCGTAAAACGCTGATAGAGCACTTGTCGCCAAGTCGTCTAGAATGTACAGCGATTTCCAACTTAGACAAACACTTCTGGAGGTCAGTGTTGTTAACGGAATTCTGTACCATATTCTTGAGATACGGCGATATATCAGTCCGCGTCAGCGTGACTACAGGGCTCTTCCCGAAACCTTTGAAAATATCTTTAATCTCTAGACTTTCTTTCGAAGCGTCGCCAACAGAAAATCGGCGCACAACATTGTTTGTTCTATGCTTCGCTGCTTTAGTCTCGTGTGTTTTAACTCCAATGCACTTGACGGACATAGAAGTTGTAAAATAATGATGGAAAACAAAATAATAAGGGGTAAAAAGTAAGAATTTTACTGATAACTTTCGCTTGCTATGCACTCGTATGACATTCGTTTAACCACAGTTATACAAAATAGTTTGCCCGAAGCCATTAGACGTGAAAAAAATAGGAATAAATTTAAGAGACTGTTAAAAAAGCATTACCTAGATGTACTTATATAAAACGCAGTTATAATATTTACTACTACTACTGTTACTAATGAATAACTAAATATTTTTTGTTAATAAATGCCTTACCTAGAGACTGCCGCTCCCACAGTCAAACTGTCACTACAGTTTTGTGGGGCAGTGTTTAATTTTAAGTATGTAAAACACTGTACTTAATAAAAATAAATAAATAAATAAAAATTAACTCCCTTCTTCAATGCAGTCATTACGATACATTATAGTAAATAGCAAGCTGAGGAACTCTAAAACATGGAGATCGTTCTTATTAACATATTAAAGAAGGATGGTTGAGCAAGTAGTGGTAATTACACCGGTTCGGGAAGGGTACAATTGTCTGGTACTTGAAGCCAGCAGGATACCTCGTAATTTGCACTCCGAGCAACACCGCGGTACGGTGAATGCGTTGTTGGTTGCTCCAATTCTAAGGCAGTCGTGAGGCCAATAGTAAACTACTTGGATTCGAGTTTCAAAGGGGTTTCACGAAGAATTTAAGAAAATTTTATAGAAAGACGTGTAGAAAAATGTTCAACAAAATATCACTATCGATGCTTTAGAAGTTACTTGCATTTCCAATAACTGGTTAAACCTATGATTGGTTCAATTATTTTGATAATTATAATTACATATTTAATAAAATACATAACATGACGCAGAAATATTAAAAATATATACACTACACAGAGTGCCTATATCCCATTATAAATGGTTTGAATGATTAATATTATATAAAAATAGAAGGTGAATATTGGAAAGAATAAAACGAGCGTACCATTGTAAACTAAACAGGATAAAAAACAATAGATAAATGATCAGTTTCGACTGATTGATGTGCTTATTGGGTGCTTCTTAGTCAGTAAGTATAGAGAGAGGCAGAGAGCGGCGGCTGCCAGTTCTGAAGGTCGGTAGTACGCCATACTGTATTCCACCAGGCTGATATCGATGAAATACATCGCCAAATTATAGTTTTTGGAGGTCACATTAGCGGCTTTTGCGAACCTCCGGAGGAAGCTCACAGGAATTGGCCACGAGAGGCAAAAGCCCAGGTTGGTCAATATGTCCCGCTCGCAGCGGAACACGTCGCCTTCGCTGTAAACGTCCTTGGTGACGTACAGGAAGTCGTTCACTGACAGCCACCTGACCTCCACGTACTTGCTCGCAACGAACAGCACCGTCGCGCCCACTAGCTTCACCTGGTTGCGTTGGACGGTTGGTGCCCCGTTTCTTGTGTCTTTGCTTCATGTGCAGTTTGAGTGAGTTATACTGCTCAAATATCTTCGTGCATTTCCTGCATTTGTGGTATTCCTTCACCTCATGAACTATCACGCGGTCTGAGAACGTCACCCGCTTCTTAGCCTTGTCGTTCGATTTGTAGACAATCATGTGCTTGTTTTCCTGATGGTTTTGCAACTTTTTTTCACTAGAGTAAACTTTTTTGCAGATCTCTTACACTTAATCTTCGCAATGTTGAAGCTAGTATTGAACATAGGACAGCTAGGGTCCTCCTGGAAGGCCATTTTCAGCTCGTTAAGGTCGTCGCGTAAAACGCTGATAGAGCACTTGTCGCCAAGTCGTCTAGAATGTACAGCGATTTCCAACTTAGACAAACACTTCTGGAGGCCAGTGTTGTTAACGGAATTCTGTACCATATTCTTGAGATACGGCGATATATCAGTCCGCGTCAGCGTGACTACAGGGCTCTTCCCGAAACCTTTGAAAATATCTTTAATCTCGAGACTTTCTTTCGAAGCGTCGCCAACAGAAAATCGGCGCACAACATTGTTTGCTCTATGCTTCGCTGCTTTAGTCTCGTGTGTTTTAACCCCATTGCACTTGACGGACATAGAAGTTGTAAAATAATGATGGAAAACAAAATAATAAGGGGTAAAAAGTAAGAATTTTACTGATAACTTTCGCTTGCTATGCACTCGTATGACATTCGTTTAACCACAGTTATACACAATAGTTTGCCCGAAGCCATTAGACGTGAAAAAATAGGAATAAATTTAAGAGACTGTTAAAAAAGCATTACCTAGATGTACTTATATAAAACGCAGTTATACTATTTACTACTACTACAGTTACTAATGAATAACTAGATATTTTTTGTTAATAAATGCCTTACCTAGAGACTGCCGCTCCCACAGTCAAACTGTCACTACAGTTTTGTGGGGCAATGTTTAATTTTAAGTATGTAAAACACTGTACTTATTAAAAATAAATAAATAAAAAAAAATTAACTCCCTTCTTCAATGCAGTCATTACGATACATTATAGTAAATAGCAAGCTGAGGAACTCTAAAATATGGAGATCGTTCTTATTAACATATTAAAGGAGGATGGTTGAGCAAGTAGTGGTAATTACACCGGTTCGGGAAGGGTACAATTGTCTGGTACTTGAAGCCAGCAGGATACCTCGTAATTTGCGCTCCGAGCAACACCGCGGTACGGTGAATGCGTTGTTTGTTGCTCCAATTCTAAGGCAGTCGTGAGGCCAATAGTAAACTACTTGGATTCGAGTTTCAAAGGGGTTTCACGAAGAATTTAAGAAAATTTTATAGAAAGACGTGTAGAAAAATGTTAAACAAAATATCACTATCGATGCTTTAGAAGTTACTTGCATTTCCAATAACTGGTTAAACCTATGATTGGTTCAATTATTTTGATAATTATAATTACATATTTAATAAAATACATAAAATGACGCAGAAATATTAAAGATATATACACAACACAGAGTGCCTATATCCCATTATAAATGGTTTGAATAATAAATATTGTATAAAAATAGAAGGTGAATATTGGAAAGAATAAAACGAGCGTACCATTGTAAACTAAACAGGATAAAAAACAATAGATAAATGATCAGTTTCGACTGATTGATGTGCTTATTGGGTGCTTCTTAGTCAGTAAGTATAGAGAGAGGCAGAGAGCGGCGGCTGCCAGTTCTGAAGGTCGGTAGTACGCCATACTGTATTCCACTAGGCTGATATCGATGAAATACATCGCCAAATTATAGTTTTTGGAGGTCACATTAGCGGCTTTTGCGAACCTCCGGAGGAAGCTCACAGGAATTGGCCACGAGAGGCAAAAGCCCAGGTTAGTCAATATGTCCCGCTCGCAGCGGAACACGTCGCCTTCGCTGTAAACGTCCTCGGTGACGTACAGGAAGTCGTTCACTGACAGCCACCTGACCTGCACGTACTTGCTCGCAACGAACAGCACCGTCGCGCCCACTAGCTTCACCTGGTTGCGTTGGACGGTTGGTGCCCCGTTTCTTGTGTCTTTGCTTCATGTGCAGTTTGAGTGAGTTATACTGCTCAAATATCTTCGTGCATTTCCTGCATTTGTGGTATTCCTTCACCTCATGAACTATCACGCGGTCGGAGAACGTCACCCGCTTCTTAGCCTTGTCGTTCGATTTGTAGACAATCATGTGCTTGTTTTCCTGATGGTTTTGCAACTTTTTTTCACTAGAGTAAACTTTTTTGCAGATCTCTTACACTTAATCTTCGCAATGTTGAAGCTAGTATTGAACATAGGACAGCTAGGGTCCTCCTGGAAGGCCATTTTCAGCTCGTTAAGGTCGTCGCGTAAAACGCTGATAGAGCACTTGTCGCCAAGTCGTCTAGAATGTACAGCGATTTCCAACTTAGACAAACACTTCTGGAGGTCAGTGTTGTTAACGGAATTCTGTACCATATTCTTGAGATACGGCGATATATCAGTCCGCTTCAGCGTGAATACAGGGCTCTTCCCGAAACCTTTGAAAATATCTTTAATCTCGAGACTTTCTTTCGAAGCGTCGCCAACAGAAAATCGGCGCACAACATTGTTTGCTCTATGCTTCGCTGCTTTAGTCTCGTGTGTTTTAACCCCATTGCACTTGACGGACATAGAAGTTGTAAAATAATGATGGAAAACAAAATAATAAGGGGTAAAAAGTAAGAATTTTACTGATAACTTTCGCTTGCTATGCACTCGTATGGCATTCGTTTAACCACAGTTATACACAATAGTTTGCCCGAAGCCATTAGACGTGAAAAAAATAGGAATAAATTTAAGAGACTGTTAAAAAAGCATTACCTAGATGTACTTATATAAAACGCAGTTATACTATTTACTACTACTACTGTTACTAATGAATAACTAAATATTTTTTGTTAATAAATGAGAGACCTAGAGACTGTCGCTCCCACAGTCAAACTGTCACTACAGTTTTGTGGGGCAATGTTTAATTTTAAGTATGTAAAACACTGTACATATTAAAAAAAAAAAATAAAAAAAAATAACTCCCTTCTTCAATGCAGTCATTACGATACACTATAGTAAATAGCAAGCTGAGGAACTCTAAAACATGGAGATAGTTCTTATTAACATATTAAAGGAGGATGGTTGAGCAAGTTGTGGTAATTACACCGGTTCGGGAAGGGTACAATTGTCTGGTACTTGAAGCCAGCAGGATACCTCGTAATTTGCGCTCCGAGCAACACCGCGGTACGGTGAATGCGTTGTTTGTTGCTCCAATTCTAAGGCAGTCGTGAGGCCAATAGTAAACTACTTGGATTCGAGTTTCAAAGGGGTTTCACGAAGAATTTAAGAAAATTTTATAGAAAGACGTGTAGAAAAATGTTAAACAAAATATCACTATCGATGCTTTAGAAGTTACTTGCATTTCCAATAACTGGTTAAACCTATGATTGGTTCAATTATTTTGATAATTATAATTACATATTTAATAAAATACATAAAATGACGCAGAAATATTAAAGATATATACACTACACAGAGTGCCTATATCCCATTATAAATGGTTTGAATAATAAATATTGTATAAAAATAGACGGTGAATATTGGAAAGAATAAAACGAGCGTACCATTGTAAACTAAACAGGATAAAAAACAATAGATAAATGATCAGTTTCGACTGGTTGATGTGCTTATTGGGTGCTTCTTAGTCAGTAAGTATAGAGAGAGGCAGAGAGCGGCGGCTGCCAGTTCTGAAGGTCGGTAGTACGCCATACTGTATTCCACCAGGCTGATATCGATGAAATACATCGCCAAATTATAGTTTTTGGAGGTCACATTAGCGGCTTTTGCGAACCTCCGGAGGAAGCTCACAGGAATTGGCCACGAGAGGCAAAAGCCCAGGTTGGTCAATGTTGCGAACGCAACTCTTTTTTGTGTATAAACTTAATTATAGGTATCTATTTCATTAGCAGTAGCAAACCGCGCCCGTCAGGCACGGTTTGCATGAGGGGGGCTTTGAATGCGCCAATCATGGTGCTACACATGTGTAGGTTGATCCCTACCTAAACCAACTAAAGATCTCGCTGGTCACTTACTTTTGACATAACATATATACCACCACTTCTGTAACTATCTAAACGGCCACACTCTCCTTGCTTTCAATCAGAGCCTATATAATTGTATATTATATTACAGTCAAACTTTTATAGAAGTTTTATTTAAAGTCGTCGAGCGAATAACACCACCGGCATCGGCGCAAACAGTCAATATGTCCCGCTCGTAACGTCTAGAATGTACAGCGATTTCCAACTTAGACAAACACTTCTGGAGGTCAGTGTTGTTAACGGAATTCTGTACCATATTCTTGAGATACGGCGATATATCAGTCCGCGTCAGCGTGACTACAGGGCTCTTCCCGAAACCTTTGAAAACATCTTTAATCTCGAGACTTTCTTTCGAAGCGTCGCCAACAGAAAATCGGCGCACAACATTGTTTGCTCTATGCTTCGCTGCTTTAGTCTCGTGTGTTTTAACCCCATTGCACTTGACGGACATAGAAGTTGTAAAATAATGATGGAAAACAAAATAATAAGGGGTAAAAAGTAAGAATTTTACTGATAACTTTCGCTTGCTATGCACTCGTATGACATTCGTTTAACCACAGTTATACACAATAGTTTGCCCGAAGCCATTAGACGTGAAAAAAATAGGAATAAATTTAAGAGACTGTTAAAAAAGCATTACCTAGATGTACTTATATAAAACGCAGTTATACTATTTACTACTACTACTGTTACTAATGAATAACTAAATATTTTTTGTTAATAAATGCCTTACCTAGAGACTGCCGCTCCCACAGTCAAACTGTCACTACAGTTTTGTGGGGCAATGTTTAATTTTAAGTATGTAAAACACTGTACATATTAAAAAAAAAAATAAAAAAAAATAACTCCCTTCTTCAATGCAGTCATTACGATACATTATAGTAAATAGCAAGCTGAGGAACTCTAAAACATGGAGATAGTTCTTATTAACATATTAAAGGAGGATGGTTGAGCAAGTAGTGGTAATTACACCGGTTCGGGAAGGGTACAATTGTCTGGTACTTGAAGCCAGCAGGATACCTCGTAATTTGCGCTCCGAGCAACACCGCGGTACGGTGAATGCGTTGTTTGTTGCTCCAATTCTAAGGCAGTCGTAAGGCCAATAGTAAACTACTTGGATTCGAGTTTCAAAGGGGTTTCACGAAGAATTTAAGAAAATTTTATAGAAAGACGTGTAGAAAAATGTTAAACAAAATATCACTATCGATGCTTTAGAAGTTACTTGCATTTCCAATAACTGGTTAAACCTATGATTGGTTCAATTATTTTGATAATTATAATTACATATTTAATAAAATACATAAAATGACGCAGAAATATTAAAGATATATACACTACACAGAGTGCCTATATCCCATTATAAATGGTTTGAATAATAAATATTGTATAAAAATAGAAGGTGAATATTGGAAAGAATAAAACGAGCGTACCATTGTAAACTAAACAGGATAAAAAACAATAGATAAATGATCAGTATCGACTGATTGATGTGCTTATTGGGTGCTTCTTAGTCAGTAAGTATAGAGAGAGGCAGAGAGCGGCGGCTGCCAGTTCTGAAGGTCGGTAGTGCGCCATACTGTATTCCACCAGGCTGATATCGATGAAATACATCGCCAAATTATAGTTTTTGGAGGGCACATTAGCGGCTTTTGCGAACCTCCGGAGGAAGCTCACAGGAATTGGCTACGAGAGGCAAAAGCCCAGGTTGGTCAATATGTCCCGCTCGCAGCGGAACACGTAGCCTTCGCTGTAAACGTCCTCGGTGACGTACAGGAAGTCGTTCACTGACAGCCACCTGACCTCCACGTACTTGCTCGCAACGAACAGCACCGTCGCGCCCACTAGCTTCACCTGGTTGCGTTGGACGGTTGGTGCCCCGTTTCTTGTGTCTTTGCTTCATGTGCAGTTTGAGTGAGTTATACTGCTCAAATATCTTCGTGCATTTCCTGCATTTGTGGTATTCCTTCACCTCATGAACTATCACGCGGTCGGAGAACGTCACCCGCTTCTTAGCCTTGTCGTTCGATTTGTAGACAATCATGTGCTTGTTTTCCTGATGGTTTTGCAACTTTTTTTCACTAGAGTAAACTTTTTTGCAGATCTCTTACACTTAATCTTCGCAATGTTGAAGCTAGTATTGAACATAGGACAGCTAGGGTCCTCCTGGAAGGCCATTTTCAGCTCGTTAAGGTCGTCGCGTAAAACGCTGATAGAGCACTTGTCGCCAAGTCGTCTAGAATGTACAGCGATTTCCAACTTAGACAAACACTTCTGGAGGTTAGTGTTGTTAACGGAATTCTGTACCATATTCTTGAGATACGGCGATATATCAGTCCGCGTCAGCGTGACTACAGGGCTCTTCCCAAAACCTTTGAAAACATCTTTAATCTCGAGACTTTCTTTCGAAGCGTCGCCAACAGAAAATCGGCGCACAACATTGTTTGCTCTATGCTTCGCTGCTTTAGTCTCGTGTGTTTTAACCCCAATGCACTTGACGGACATAGAAGTTGTAAAATAATGATGGAAAACAAAATAATAAGGGGTAAAAAGTAAGAATTTTACTGATAACTTTCGCTTGCTATGCACTCGTATGACATTCGTTTAACCACAGTTATACACAATAGTTTGCCCGAAGCCATTAGACGTGAAAAAAATAGGAATAAATTTAAGAGAATGTTAAAAAAGCATTACCTAGATGTACTTATATAAAACGCAGTTATACTATTTACTACTACTACTGTTACTAATGAATAACTAAATATTTTTTGTTAATAAATGAGAGACCTAGAGACTGCCGCTCCCACAGTCAAACTGTCACTACAGTTTTGTGGGGCAATGTTTAATTTTAAGTATGTAAAACACTGTACATATTAAAAAAAAAAATAAAAAAAAATAACTCCCTTCTTCAATGCAGTCATTACGATACATTATAGTAAATAGCAAGCTGAGGAACTCTAAAACATGGAGATAGTTCTTATTAACATATTAAAGGAGGATGGTTGAGCAAGTAGTGGTAATTACACCGGTTCGGGAAGGGTACAATTGTCTGGTACTTGAAGCCAGCAGGATACCTCGTAATTTGCGCTCCGAGCAACACCGCGGTACGGTGAATGCGTTGTTTGTTGCTCCAATTCTAAGGCAGTCGTAAGGCCAATAGTAAACTACTTGGATTCGAGTTTCAAAGGGGTTTCACGAAGAATTTAAGAAAATTTTATAGAAAGACGTGTAGAAAAATGTTAAACAAAATATCACTATCGATGCTTTAGAAGTTACTTGCATTTCCAATAACTGGTTAAACCTATGATTGGTTCAATTATTTTGATAATTATAATTACATATTTAATAAAATACATAAAATGACGCAGAAATATTAAAGATATATACACTACACAGAGTGCCTATATCCCATTATAAATGGTTTGAATAATAAATATTGTATAAAAATAGAAGGTGAATATTGGAAAGAATAAAACGAGCGTACCATTGTAAACTAAACAGGATAAAAAACAATAGATAAATGATCAGTATCGACTGATTGATGTGCTTATTGGGTGCTTCTTAGTCAGTAAGTATAGAGAGAGGCAGAGAGCGGCGGCTGCCAGTTCTGAAGGTCGGTAGTGCGCCATACTGTATTCCACCAGGCTGATATCGATGAAATACATCGCCAAATTATAGTTTTTGGAGGGCACATTAGCGACTTTTGCGAACCTCCGGAGGAAGCTCACAGGAATTGGCTACGAGAGGCAAAAGCCCAGGTTGGTCAATATGTCCCGCTCGCAGCGGAACACGTAGCCTTCGCTGTAAACGTCCTCGGTGACGTACAGGAAGTCGTTCACTGACAGCCACCTGACCTCCACGTACTTGCTCGCAACGAACAGCACCGTCGCGCCCACTAGCTTCACCTGGTTGCGTTGGACGGTTGGTGCCCCGTTTCTTGTGTCTTTGCTTCATGTGCAGTTTGAGTGAGTTATACTGCTCAAATATCTTCGTGCATTTCCTGCATTTGTGGTATTCCTTCACCTCATGAACTATCACGCGGTCGGAGAACGTCACCCGCTTCTTAGCCTTGTCGTTCGATTTGTAGACAATCATGTGCTTGTTTTCCTGATGGTTTTGCAACTTTTTTTCACTAGAGTAAACTTTTTTGCAGATCTCTTTCACTTAATCTTCGCAATGTTGAAGCTAGTATTGAACATAGGACAGCTAGGGTCCTCCTGGAAGGCCATTTTCAGCTCGTTAAGGTCGTCGCGTAAAACGCTGATAGAGCACTTGTCGCCAAGTCGTCTAGAATGTACAGCGATTTCCAACTTAGACAAACACTTCTGGAGGTCAGTGTTGTTAACGGAATTCTGTACCATATTCTTGAGATACGGCGATATATCAGTCCGCGTCAGCGTGACTACAGGGCTCTTCCCGAAACCTTTGAAAACATCTTTAATCTCGAGACTTTCTTTCGAAGCGTCGCCAACAGAAAATCGGCGCACAACATTGTTTGCTCTATGCTTCGCTGTTTTAGTCTCGTGTGTTTTAACCCCATTGCACTTGACGGACATAGAAGTTGTAAAATAATGATGGAAAACAAAATAATAAGGGGTAAAAAGTAAGAATTTTACTGATAACTTTCGCTTGCTATGCACTCGTATGACATTCGTTTAACCACAGTTATACACAATAGTTTGCCCGAAGCCATTAGACGTGAAAAAAATAGGAATAAATTTAAGAGACTGTTAAAAAAGCATTACCTAGATGTACTTATATAAAACGCAGTTATACTATTTACTACTACTACTGTTACTAATGAATAACTAAATATTTTTTGTTAATAAATGCCTTACCTAGAGACTGCCGCTCCCACAGTCAAACTGTCACTACAGTTTTGTGGGGCAATGTTTAATTTTAAGTATGTAAAACACTGTACTTATTAAAAAAAAAAAAAATAAAAATAAATTAACTCCCTTCTTCAATGCAGTCATTACGATACATTATAGTAAATAGCAAGCTGAGGAACTCTAAAACATGGAGATCGTTCTTATTAACATACTAAAGGAGGATGGTTGAGCAAGTAGTGGTAATTACACCGGTTCGGGAAGGGTACAATTGTCTGGTACTTGAAGCCAGCAGGATACCTCGTAATTTGCGCTCCGAGCAACACCGCGGTACGGTGAATGCGTTGTTTGTTGCTCCAATTCTAAGGCAGTCGTGAGGCCAATAGTAAACTACTTGGATTCGAGTTTCAAAGGGGTTTCACGAAGAATTTAAGAAAATTTTATAGAAAGACGTGTAGAAAAATGTTCAACAAAATATCACTATCGATGCTTTAGAAGTTACTTGCATTTCCAATAACTGGTTAAACCTATGATTGGTTCAATTATTTTGATAATTATAATTACATATTTAATAAAATACATAAAATGACGCAGAAATATTAAAGATATATACACTACACAGAGTGCCTATATCCCATTATAAATGGTTTGAATAATAAATATTGTATAAAAATAGAAGGTGAATATTGGAAAGAATAAAACGAGCGTACCATTGTTAACTAAACAGGATAAAAAACAATAGATAAATGATCAGTATCGACTGATTGATGTGCTTATTGGGTGCTTCTTAGTCAGTAAGTATAGAGAGAGGCAGAGAGCGGCGGCTGCCAGTTCTGAAGGTCGGTAGTGCGCCATACTGTATTCCACCAGGCTGATATCGATGAAATACATCGCCAAATTATAGTTTTTGGAGGTCACATTAGCGGCTTTTGCGAACCTCCGGAGGAAGCTCACAGGAATTGGCCACGAGAGGCAAAAGCCCAGGTTGGTCAATATGTCCCGCTCGCAGCGGAACACGTCGCCTTCGCTGTAAACGTCCTCGGTGACGTACAGGAAGTCGTTCACTGACAGCCACCTGACCTCCACGTACTTGCTCGCAACGAACAGCACCGTCGCGCCCACTAGCTTCACCTGGTTGCGTTGGACGGTTGGTGCCCCGTTTCTTGTGTCTTTGCTTCATGTGCAGTTTGAGTGAGTTATACTGCTCAAATATCTTCGTGCATTTCCTGCATTTGTGGTATTCCTTCACCTCATGAACTATCACGCGGTCGGAGAACGTCACCCGCTTCTTAGCCTTGTCGTTCGATTTGTAGACAATCATGTGCTTGTTTTCCTGATGGTTTTGCAACTTTTTTTCACTCGAGTAAACTTTTTGCAGATCTCTTACACTTAAGCTTCGCAATGTTGAAGCTAGTATTGAACATAGGACAGCTAGGGTCCTCCTGGAAGGCCATTTTCAGCTCGTTAAGGTCGTCGCGTAAAACGCTGATAGAGCACTTGTCGCCAAGTCGTCTAGAATGTACAGCGATTTCCAACTTAGACAAACACTTCTGGAGGTCAGTGTTGTTAACGGAATTCTGTACCATATTCTTGAGATACGGCGATATATCAGTCCGCGTCAGCGTGACTACAGGGCTCTTCCCGAAACCTTTGAAAACATCTTTAATCTCGAGACTTTCTTTCGAAGCGTCGCCAACAGAAAATCGGCGCACAACATTGTTTGCTCTATGCTTCGCTGCTTTAGTCTCGTGTGTTTTAACCCTATTGCACTTGACGGACATAGAAGTTGTAAAATAATGATGGAAAACAAAATAATAAGGGGTAAAAAGTAAGAATTTTACTGATAACTTTCGCTTGCTATGCACTCGTATGACATTCGTTTAACCACAGTTATACACAATAGTTTGCCCGAAGCCATTAGACGTGAAAAAAATAGGAATAAATTTAAGAGACTGTTAAAAAAGCATTACCTAGATGTACTTATATAAAACGCAGTTATACTATTTACTACTACTACTGTTACTAATGAATAACTAAATATTTTTTGTTAATAAATGCCTTACCTAGAGACTGCCGCTCCCACAGTCAAACTGTCACTACAGTTTTGTGGGGCAATGTTTAATTTTAAGTATGTAAAACACTGTACATATTAAAAATAAATAAATAAAAAAAAATTAACTCCCTTCTTCAATGCAGTCATTACGATACATTATAGTAAATAGCAAGCTGAGGAACTCTAAAACATGGAGATCGTTCTTATTAACATATTAAAGGAGGATGGTTGAGCAAGTTGTGGTAATTACACCGGTTCGGGAAGGGTACAATTGTCTGGTACTTGAAGCCAGCAGGATACCTCGTAATTTGCGCTCCGAGCAACACCGCGGTACGGTGAATGCGTTGTTTGTTGCTCCAATTCTAAGGCAGTCGTGAGGCCAATAGTAAACTACTTGGATTCGAGTTTCAAAGGGGTTTCACGAAGAATTTAAGAAAATTTTATAGAAAGACGTGTAGAAAAATGTTCAACAAAATATCACTATCGATGCTTTAGAAGTTACTTGCATTTCCAATAACTGGTTAAACCTATGATTGGTTCAATTATTTTGATAATTATAATTACATATTTAATAAAATACATAAAATGACGCAGAAATATTAAAGATATATACACTACACAGAGTGCCTATATCCCATTATAAATGGTTTGAATAATAAATATTGTATAAAAATAGAAGGTGAATATTGGAAAGAATAAAACGAGCGTACCATTGTAAACTAAACAGGATAAAAAACAATAGATAAATGATCAGTTTCGACCGATTGATGTGCTTATTGGGTGCTTCTTAGTCAGTAAGTATAGAGAGAGGCAGAGAGCGGCGGCTGCCAGTTCTGAAGGTCGGTAGTGCGCCATACTGTATTCCACCAGGCTGATATCGATGAAATACATCGCCAAATTATAGTTTTTGGAGGGCACATTAGCGGCTTTTGCGAACCTCCGGAGGAAGCTCACAGGAATTGGCCACGAAAGGCAAAAGCCCAGGTTGGTCAATATGTCCCGCTCGCAGCGGAACACGTCGCCTTCGCTGTAAACGTCCTCGGTGACGTACAGGAAGTCGTTCACTGACAGCCACCTGACCTCCACGTACTTGCTCGCAACGAACAGCACCGTCGCGCCCAGTAGCTTCACCTGGTTACGTTGGACGGTTGGTGCCCCGTTTCTTGTGTCTTTGCTTCATGTGCAGTTTGAGTGAGTTATACTGCTCAAATATCTTCGTGCATTTCCTGCATTTGTGGTATTCCTTCACCTCATGAACTATCACGCGGTCGGAGAACGTCACCCGCTTCTTAGCCTTGTCGTTCGATTTGTAGACAATCATGTGCTTGTTTTCCTGATGGTTTTGCAACTTTTTTTCACTAGAGTAAACTCTTTTGCAGATCTCTTACACTTAATCTTCGCAATGTTGAAGCTAGTATTGAACATAGGACAGCTAGGGTCCTCCTGGAAGGCCATTTTCAGCTCGTTAAGGTCGTCGCGTAAAACGCTGATAGAGCACTTGTCGCCAAGTCGTCTAGAATGTACAGCGATTTCCAACTTAGACAAACACTTCTGGAGGTCAGTGTTGTTAACGGAATTCTGTACCATATTCTTGAGATACGGCGATATATCAGTCCGCGTCAGCGTGACTACAGGGCTCTTCCCGAAACCTTTGAAAACATCATTAATCTCGAGACTTTCTTTCGAAGCGTCGCCAACAGAAAATCGGCGCACAACATTGTTTGCTCTATGCTTCGCTGCTTTAGTCTCGTGTGTTTTAACCCCATTGCACTTGACGGACATAGAAGTTGTAAAATAATGATGGAAAACAAAATAATAAGGGGTAAAAAGTAAGAATTTTACTGATAACTTTCGCTTGCTATGCACTCGTATGACATTCGTTTAACCACAGTTATACACAATAGTTTGCCCGAAGCCATTAGACGTGAAAAAAATAGGAATAAATTTAAGAGACTGTTAAAAAAGCATTACCTAGATGTACTTATATAAAACGCAGTTATACTATTTACTACTACTACTGTTACTAATGAATAACTAAATATTTTTTGTGAATAAATGCCTTACCTAGAGACTGCCGCTCCCACTGTCAAACTGTCACTACAGTTTTGTGGGGCAATGTTTAATTTTAAGTATGTAAAACACTGTACATATTAAAAATAAATAAATAAAAAAAAATTAACTCCCTTCTTCAATGCAGTCATTACGATACATTATAGTAAATAGCAAGCTGAGGAACTCTAAAACATGGAGATTGTTCTTATTAACATATTAAAGGAGGATGGTTGAGCAAGTTGTGGTAATTACACCGGTTCGGGAAGGGTACAATTGTCTGGTACTTGAAGCCAGCAGGATACCTCGTAATTTGCGCTCCGAGCAACACCGCGGTACGGTGAATGCGTTGTTTGTTGCTCCAATTCTAAGGCAGTCGTGAGGCCAATAGTACTTGGATTCGAGTTTCAAAGGGGTTTCACGAAGAATTTAAGAAAATTTTATAGAAAGACGTGTAGAAAAATGTTCAACAAAATATCACTATCGATGCTTTAGAAGTTACTTGCATTTCCAATAACTGGTTAAACCTATGATTGGTTCAATTATTTTGATAATTATAATTACATATTTAATAAAATACATAAAATGACGCAGAAATATTAAAAATATATACACTACACAGAGTGCCTATATCCCATTATAAATGGTTTGAATAATAAATATTGTATAAAAATAGAAGGTGAATATTGGAAAGAATAAAACGAGCGTACCATTGTAAACTAAACAGGATAAAAAACAATAGATAAATGATCAGTATCGACTGATTGATGTGCTTATTGGGTGCTTCTTAGTCAGTAAGTATAGAGAGAGGCAGAGAGCGGCGGCTGCCAGTTCTGAAGGTCGGTAGTGCGCCATACTGTATTCCACCAGGCTGATATCGATGAAATACATCGCCAAATTATAGTTTTTGGAGGTCACATTAGCGGCTTTTGCGAACCTCCGGAGGAAGCTCACAGGAATTGGCCACGAGAGGCAAAAGCCCAGGTTGGTCAATATGTCCCGCTCGCAGCGGAACACGTCGCCTTCGCTGTAAACGTCCTCGGTGACGTACAGGAAGTCGTTCACTGACAGCCACCTGACCTCCACGTACTTGCTCGCAACGAACAGCACCGTCGCGCCCACTAGCTTCACCTGGTTGCGTTGGACGGTTGGTGCCCCGTTTCTTGTGTCTTTGCTTCATGTGCAGTTTGAGTGAGTTATACTGCTCAAATATCTTCGTGCATTTCCTGCATTTGTGGTATTCCTTCACCTCATGAACTATCACGCGGTCGGAGAACGTCACCCGCTTCTTAGCCTTGTCGTTCGATTTGTAGACAATCATGTGCTTGTTTTCCTGATGGTTTTGCAACTTTTTTTCACTAGAGTAAACTTTTTGCAGATCTCTTACACTTAAGCTTCGCAATGTTGAAGCTAGTATTGAACATAGGACAGCTAGGGTCCTCCTGGAAGGCCATTTTCAGCTCGTTAAGGTCGTCGCGTAAAACGCTGATAGAGCACTTGTCGCCAAGTCGTCTAGAATGTACAGCGATTTCCAACTTAGACAAACACTTCTGGAGGTCAGTGTTGTTAACGGAATTCTGTACCATATTCTTGAGATACGGCGATATATCAGTCCGCGTCAGCGTGACTACAGGGCTCTTCCCGAAACCTTTGAAAACATCTTTAATCTCGAGACTTTCTTTCGAAGCGTCGCCAACAGAAAATCGGCGCACAACATTGTTTGCTCTATGCTTCGCTGCTTTAGTCTCGTGTGTTTTAACCCCATTGCACTTGACGGACATAGAAGTTGTAAAATAATGATGGAAAACAAAATAATAAGGGGTAAAAAGTAAGAGTTTTACTGATAACTTTCGCTTGCTATGCACTCGTATGACATTCGTTTAACCACAGTTATAC
Organism: Epinotia brunnichana; assembly: GCA_963854355.1. Classification (NCBI taxonomy): domain Eukaryota; kingdom Metazoa; phylum Arthropoda; class Insecta; order Lepidoptera; family Tortricidae; genus Epinotia; species Epinotia brunnichana. The sequence continues at coordinate 16,956,823 of OY977952.1, forward strand.
ATAATAGTTTGCCCGAAGCCATTAGACGTGAAAAAAATAGAAATAAATTTAAGAGACTGTTAAAAAAGCATTACCTAGATGTACTTATATAAAACGCAGTTATACTATTTACTACTACTACTGTTACTAATGAATAACTAAATATTTTTTGTTAATAAATGCCTTACCTAGAGACTGCCGCTCCCACAGTCAAACTGTCACTACAGTTTTGTGGGGCAATGTTTAATTTTAAGTATGTAAAACACTGTACATATTAAAAATAAATAAATAAAAAAAAATTAACTCCCTTCTTCAATGCAGTCATTACGATACATTATAGTAAATAGCAAGCTGAGGAACTCTAAAACATGGAGATCGTTCTTATTAACATATTAAAGGAGGATGGTTGAGCAAGTTGTGGTAATTACACCGGTTCGGGAAGGGTACAATTGTCTGGTACTTGAAGCCAGCAGGATACCTCGTAATTTGCGCTCCGAGCAACACCGCGGTACGGTGAATGCGTTGTTTGTTGCTCCAATTCTAAGGCAGTCGTGAGGCCAATAGTAAACTACTTGGATTCGAGTTTCAAAGGGGTTTCACGAAGAATTTAAGAAAATTTTATAGAAAGACGTGTAGAAAAATGTTCAACAAAATATCACTATCGATGCTTTAGAAGTTACTTGCATTTCCAATAACTGGTTAAACCTATGATTGGTTCAATTATTTTGATAATTATAATTACATATTTAATAAAATACATAAAATGACGCAGAAATATTAAAGATATATACACTACACAGAGTGCCTATATCCCATTATAAATGGTTTGAATAATAAATATTGTATAAAAATAGAAGGTGAATATTGGAAAGAATAAAACGAGCGTACCATTGTAAACTAAACAGGATAAAAAACAATAGATAAATGATCAGTATCGACTGATTGATGTGCTTATTGGGTGCTTCTTAGTCAGTAAGTATAGAGAGAGGCAGAGAGCGGCGGCTGCCAGTTCTGAAGGTCGGTAGTGCGCCATACTGTATTCCACCAGGCTGATATCGATGAAATACATCGCCAAATTATAGTTTTTGGAGGTCACATTAGCGGCTTTTGCGAACCTCCGGAGGAAGCTCACAGGAATTGGCCACGAGAGGCAAAAGCCCAGGTTGGTCAATATGTCCCGCTCGCAGCGGAACACGTCGCCTTCGCTGTAAACGTCCTCGGTGACGTACAGGAAGTCGTTCACTGACAGCCACCTGACCTCCACGTACTTGCTCGCAACGAACAGCACCGTCGCGCCCACTAGCTTCACCTGGTTGCGTTGGACGGTTGGTGCCCCGTTTCTTGTGTCTTTGCTTCATGTGCAGTTTGAGTGAGTTATACTGCTCAAATATCTTCGTGCATTTCCTGCATTTGTGGTATTCCTTCACCTCATGAACTATCACGCGGTCGGAGAACGTCACCCGCTTCTTAGCCTTGTCGTTCGATTTGTAGACAATCATGTGCTTGTTTTCCTGATGGTTTTGCAACTTTTTTTCACTAGAGTAAACTTTTTGCAGATCTCTTACACTTAAGCTTCGCAATGTTGAAGCTAGTATTGAACATAGGACAGCTAGGGTCCTCCTGGAAGGCCATTTTCAGCTCGTTAAGGTCGTCGCGTAAAACGCTGATAGAGCACTTGTCGCCAAGTCGTCTAGAATGTACAGCGATTTCCAACTTAGACAAACACTTCTGGAGGTCAGTGTTGTTAACGGAATTCTGTACCATATTCTTGAGATACGGCGATATATCAGTCCGCGTCAGCGTGACTACAGGGCTCTTCCCGAAACCTTTGAAAACATCTTTAATCTCGAGACTTTCTTTCGAAGCGTCGCCAACAGAAAATCGGCGCACAACATTGTTTGCTCTATGCTTCGCTGCTTTAGTCTCGTGTGTTTTAACCCCATTGCACTTGACGGACATAGAAGTTGTAAAATAATGATGGAAAACAAAATAATAAGGGGTAAAAAGTAAGAATTTTACTGATAACTTTCGCTTGCTATGCACTCGTATGACATTCGTTTAACCACAGTTATACACAATAGTTTGCCCGAAGCCATTAGACGTGAAAAAAATAGGAATAAATTTAAGAGACTGTTAAAAAAGCATTACCTAGATGTACTTATATAAAACGCAGTTATACTATTTACTACTACTACTGTTACTAATGAATAACTAAATATTTTTTGTTAATAAATGCCTTACCTAGAGACTGCCGCTCCCACAGTCAAACTGTCACTACAGTTTTGTGGGGCAATGTTTAATTTTAAGTATGTAAAACACTGTACATATTAAAAATAAATAAATAAAAAAAAATTAACTCCCTTCTTCAATGCAGTCATTACGATACATTATAGTAAATAGCAAGCTGAGGAACTCTAAAACATGGAGATCGTTCTTATTAACATATTAAAGGAGGATGGTTGAGCAAGTTGTGGTAATTACACCGGTTCGGGAAGGGTACAATTGTCTGGTACTTGAAGCCAGCAGGATACCTCGTAATTTGCGCTCCGAGCAACACCGCGGTACGGTGAATGCGTTGTTTGTTGCTCCAATTCTAAGGCAGTCGTGAGGCCAATAGTAAACTACTTGGATTCGAGTTTCAAAGGGGTTTCACGAAGAATTTAAGAAAATTTTATAGAAAGACGTGTAGAAAAATGTTCAACAAAATATCACTATCGATGCTTTAGAAGTTACTTGCATTTCCAATAACTGGTTAAACCTATGATTGGTTCAATTATTTTGATAATTATAATTACATATTTAATAAAATACATAAAATGACGCAGAAATATTAAAAATATATACACTACACAGAGTGCCTATATCCCATTATAAATGGTTTGAATAATAAATATTGTATAAAAATAGAAGGTGAATATTGGAAAGAATAAAACGAGCGTACCATTGTAAACTAAACAGGATAAAAAACAATAGATAAATGATCAGTATCGACTGATTGATGTGCTTATTGGGTGCTTCTTAGTCAGTAAGTATAGAGAGAGGCAGAGAGCGGCGGCTGCCAGTTCTGAAGGTCGGTAGTGCGCCATACTGTATTCCACCAGGCTGATATCGATGAAATACATCGCCAAATTATAGTTTTTGGAGGTCACATTAGCGGCTTTTGCGAACCTCCGGAGGAAGCTCACAGGAATTGGCCACGAGAGGCAAAAGCCCAGGTTGGTCAATATGTCCCGCTCGCAGCGGAACACGTCGCCTTCGCTGTAAACGTCCTCGGTGACGTACAGGAAGTCGTTCACTGACAGCCACCTGACCTCCACGTACTTGCTCGCAACGAACAGCACCGTCGCGCCCACTAGCTTCACCTGGTTGCGTTGGACGGTTGGTGCCCCGTTTCTTGTGTCTTTGCTTCATGTGCAGTTTGAGTGAGTTATACTGCTCAAATATCTTCGTGCATTTCCTGCATTTGTGGTATTCCTTCACCTCATGAACTATCACGCGGTCGGAGAACGTCACCCGCTTCTTAGCCTTGTCGTTCGATTTGTAGACAATCATGTGCTTGTTTTCCTGATGGTTTTGCAACTTTTTTTCACTAGAGTAAACTTTTTGCAGATCTCTTACACTTAAGCTTCGCAATGTTGAAGCTAGTATTGAACATAGGACAGCTAGGGTCCTCCTGGAAGGCCATTTTCAGCTCGTTAAGGTCGTCGCGTAAAACGCTGATAGAGCACTTGTCGCCAAGTCGTCTAGAATGTACAGCGATTTCCAACTTAGACAAACACTTCTGGAGGTCAGTGTTGTTAACGGAATTCTGTACCATATTCTTGAGATACGGCGATATATCAGTCCGCGTCAGCGTGACTACAGGGCTCTTCCCGAAACCTTTGAAAACATCTTTAATCTCGAGACTTTCTTTCGAAGCGTCGCCAACAGAAAATCGGCGCACAACATTGTTTGCTCTATGCTTCGCTGCTTAAGTCTCGTGTGTTTTAACCCCATTGCACTTGACGGACATAGAAGTTGTAAAATAATGATGGAAAACAAAATAATAAGGGGTAAAAAGTAAGAATTTTACTGATTACTTTCGCTTGCTATGCACTCGTATGACATTCGTTTAACCACAGTTATACACAATAGTTTGCCCGAAGCCATTAGACGTGAAAAAAATAGGAATAAATTTAAGAGACTGTTAAAAAAGCATTACCTAGATGTACTTATATAAAACGCAGTTATACTATTTACTACTACTACTGTTACTAATGAATAACTAAATATTTTTTGTTAATAAATGCCTTACCTAGAGACTGCCGCTCCCACAGTCAAACTGTCACTACAGTTTTGTGGGGCAATGTTTAATTTTAAGTATGTAAAACACTGTACATATTAAAAATAAATAAATAAAAAAAAATTAACTCCCTTCTTCAATGCAGTCATTACGATACATTATAGTAAATAGCAAGCTGAGGAACTCTAAAACATGGAGATCGTTCTTATTAACATATTAAAGGAGGATGGTTGAGCAAGTTGTGGTAATTACACCGGTTCGGGAAGGGTACAATTGTCTGGTACTTGAAGCCAGCAGGATACCTCGTAATTTGCGCTCCGAGCAACACCGCGGTACGGTGAATGCGTTGTTTGTTGCTCCAATTCTAAGGCAGTCGTGAGGCCAATAGTAAACTACTTGGATTCGAGTTTCAAAGGGGTTTCACGAAGAATTTAAGAAAATTTTATAGAAAGACGTGTAGAAAAATGTTTAACAAAATATCACTATCGATGCTTTAGAAGTTACTTGCATTTCCAATAACTGGTTAAACCTATGATTGGTTCAATTATTTTGATAATTATAATTACATATTTAATAAAATACATAAAATGACGCAGAAATATTAAAAATATATACACTACACAGAGTGCCTATATCCCATTATAAATGGTTTGAATAATAAATATTGTATAAAAATAGAAGGTGAATATTGGAAAGAATAAAACGAGCGTACCATTGTAAACTAAACAGGATAAAAAACAATAGATAAATGATCAGTATCGACTGATTGATGTGCTTATTGGGTGCTTCTTAGTCAGTAAGTATAGAGAGAGGCAGAGAGCGGCGGCTGCCAGTTCTGAAGGTCGGTAGTGCGCCATACTGTATTCCACCAGGCTGATATCGATGAAATACATCGCCAAATTATAGTTTTTGGAGGTCACATTAGCGGCTTTTGCGAACCTCCGGAGGAAGCTCACAGGAATTGGCCACGAGAGGCAAAAGCCCAGGTTGGTCAATATGTCCCGCTCGCAGCGGAACACGTCGCCTTCGCTGTAAACGTCCTCGGTGACGTACAGGAAGTCGTTCACTGACAGCCACCTGACCTCCACGTACTTGCTCGCAACGAACAGCACCGTCGCGCCCACTAGCTTCACCTGGTTGCGTTGGACGGTTGGTGCCCCGTTTCTTGTGTCTTTGCTTCATGTGCAGTTTAAGTGAGTTATACTGCTCAAATATCTTCGTGCATTTCCTGCATTTGTGGTATTCCTTCACCTCATGAACTATCACGCGGTCGGAGAACGTCACTCGCTTCTTAGCCTTGTCGTTCGATTTGTAGACAATCATGTGCTTGTTTTCCTGATGGTTTTGCAACTTTTTTTCACTAGAGTAAACTTTTTGCAGATCTCTTACACTTAAGCTTCGCAATGTTGAAGCTAGTATTGAACATAGGACAGCTAGGGTCCTCCTGGAAGGCCATTTTCAGCTCGTTAAGGTCGTCGCGTAAAACGCTGATAGAGCACTTGTCGCCAAGTCGTCTAGAATGTACAGCGATTTCCAACTTAGACAAACACTTCTGGAGGTCAGTGTTGTTAACGGAATTCTGTACCATATTCTTGAGATACGGCGATATATCAGTCCGCGTCAGCGTGACTACAGGGCTCTTCCCGAAACCTTTGAAAACATCTTTAATCTCGAGACTTTCTTTCGAAGCGTCGCCAACAGAAAATCGGCGCACAACATTGTTTGCTCTATGCTTCGCTGTTTTAGTCTCGTGTGTTTTAACCCCATTGCACTTGACGGACATAGAAGTTGTAAAATAATGATGGAAAACAAAATAATAAGGGGTAAAAAGTAAGAATTTTACTGATAACTTTCGCTTGCTATGCACTCGTATGACATTCGTTTAACCACAGTTATACACAATAGTTTGCCCGAAGCCATTAGACGTGAAAAAAATAGGAATAAATTTAAGAGACTGTTAAAAAAGCATTACCTAGATGTACTTATATAAAACGCAGTTATACTATTTACTACTACTACTGTTACTAATGAATAACTAAATATTTTTTGTTAATAAATGCCTTACCTAGAGACTGCCGCTCCCACAATCAAACTGTCACTACAGTTTTGTGGGGCAATGTTTAATTTTAAGTATGTAAAACACTGTACTTAATAAAAAAAAAAAAAAAAAAAAAATTAACTCCCTTCTTCAATGCAGTCATTACGATACATTATAGTAAATAGCAAGCTGAGGAACTCTAAAATATGGAGATCGTTCTTATTTACATATTAAAGGAGAATGGTTGAGCAAGTAGTGGTAATTACACCGGTTCGGGAAGGGTACAATTGTCTGGTACTTGAAGCCAGCAGGATACCTCGTAATTTGCGCTCCGAGCAACACCGCGGTACGGTGAATGCGTTGTTTGTTGCTCCAATTCTAAGGCAGTCGTGAGGCCAATAGTAAACTACTTGGATTCGAGTTTCAAAGGGGTTTCACGAAGAATTTAAGAAAATTTTATAGAAAGACGTGTAGAAAAATGTTCAACAAAATATCACTATCGATGCTTTAGAAGTTACTTGCATTTCCAATAACTGGTTAAACCTATGATTGGTTCAATTATTTTGATAATTATAATTACATATTTAATAAAATACATAAAATGACGCAGAAATATTAAAGATATATACACTACACAGAGTGCCTATATCCCATTATAAATGGTTTGAATAATAAATATTGTATAAAAATAGAAGGTGAATATTGGAAAGAATAAAACAAGCGTACCATTGTAAACTAAACAGGATAAAAAACAATAGATAAATGATCAGTTTCGACTGATTGATGTGCTTATTGGGTGCTTCTTAGTCAGTAAGTATAGAGAGAGGCAGAGAGCGGCGGCTGCCAGTTCTGAAGGTCGGTAGTACGCCATACTGTATTCCACCAGGCTGATATCGATGAAATACATCGCCAAATTATAGTTTTTGGAGGTCACATTAGCGGCTTTTGCGAACCTCCGGAGGAAGCTCACAGGAATTGGCCACGAGAGGCAAAAGCCCAGGTTGGTCAATATGTCCCGCTCGCAGCGGAACACGTCGCCTTCGCTGTAAACGTCCTCGGTGACGTACAGGAAGTCGTTCACTGACAGCCACCTGACCTCCACGTACTTGCTCGCAACGAACAGCACCGTCGCGCCCACTAGCTTCACCTGGTTGCGTTGGACGGTTGGTGCCCCGTTTCTTGTGTCTTTGCTTCATGTGCAGTTTGAGTGAGTTATACTGCTCAAATATCTTCGTGCATTTCCTGCATTTGTGGTATTCCTTCACCTCATGAACTATCACGCGGTCGGAGAACGTCACCCGCTTCTTAGCCTTGTCGTTCGATTTGTAGACAATCATGTGCTTGTTTTCCTGATGGTTTTGCAACTTTTTTTCACTAGAGTAAACTTTTTTGCAGATCTCTTACACTTAATCTTCGCAATGTTGAAGCTAGTATTGAACATAGGACAGCTAGGGTCCTCCTGGAAGGCCATTTTCAGCTCGTTAAGGTCGTCGCGTAAAACGCTGATAGAGCACTTGTCGCCAAGTCGTCTAGAATGTACAGCGATTTCCAACTTAGACAAACACTTCTGGAGGTTAGTGTTGTTAACGGAATTCTGTACCATATTCTTGAGATACGGCGATATATCAGTCCGCGTCAGCGTGACTACAGGGCTCTTCCCAAAACCTTTGAAAATATCTTTAATCTCGAGACTTTCTTTCGAAGCGTCGCCAACAGAAAATCGGCGCACAACATTGTTTGCTCTATGCTTCGCTGCTTTAGTCTCGTGTGTTTTAACCCCAATGCACTTGACGGACATAGAAGTTGTAAAATAATGATGGAAAACAAAATAATAAGGGGTAAAAAGTAAGAATTTTACTGATAACTTTCGCTTGCTATGCACTCGTATGACATTCGTTTAACCACAGTTATACACAATAGTTTGCCCGAAGCCATTAGACGTGAAAAAAATAGGAATAAATTTAAGAGAATGTTAAAAAAGCATTACCTAGATGTACTTATATAAAACGCAGTTATACTATTTACTACTACTACTGTTACTAATGAATAACTAAATATTTTTTGTTAATAAATGAGAGACCTAGAGACTGCCGCTCCCACAGTCAAACTGTCACTACAGTTTTGTGGGGCAATGTTTAATTTTAAGTATGTAAAACACTGTACATATTAAAAAAAAAAATAAAAAAAAATAACTCCCTTCTTCAATGCAGTCATTACGATACATTATAGTAAATAGCAAGCTGAGGAACTCTAAAACATGGAGATAGTTCTTATTAACATATTAAAGGAGGATGGTTGAGCAAGTAGTGGTAATTACACCGGTTCGGGAAGGGTACAATTGTCTGGTACTTGAAGCCAGCAGGATACCTCGTAATTTGCGCTCCGAGCAACACCGCGGTACGGTGAATGCGTTGTTTGTTGCTCCAATTCTAAGGCAGTCGTAAGGCCAATAGTAAACTACTTGGATTCGAGTTTCAAAGGGGTTTCACGAAGAATTTAAGAAAATTTTATAGAAAGACGTGTAGAAAAATGTTAAACAAAATATCACTATCGATGCTTTAGAAGTTACTTGCATTTCCAATAACTGGTTAAACCTATGATTGGTTCAATTATTTTGATAATTATAATTACATATTTAATAAAATACATAAAATGACGCAGAAATATTAAAGATATATACACTACACAGAGTGCCTATATCCCATTATAAATGGTTTGAATAATAAATATTGTATAAAAATAGAAGGTGAATATTGGAAAGAATAAAACGAGCGTACCATTGTAAACTAAACAGGATAAAAAACAATAGATAAATGATCAGTATCGACTGATTGATGTGCTTATTGGGTGCTTCTTAGTCAGTAAGTATAGAGAGAGGCAGAGAGCGGCGGCTGCCAGTTCTGAAGGTCGGTAGTGCGCCATACTGTATTCCACCAGGCTGATATCGATGAAATACATCGCCAAATTATAGTTTTTGGAGGGCACATTAGCGGCTTTTGCGAACCTCCGGAGGAAGCTCACAGGAATTGGCTACGAGAGGCAAAAGCCCAGGTTGGTCAATATGTCCCGCTCGCAGCGGAACACGTAGCCTTCGCTGTAAACGTCCTCGGTGACGTACAGGAAGTCGTTCACTGACAGCCACCTGACCTCCACGTACTTGCTCGCAACGAACAGCACCGTCGCGCCCACTAGCTTCACCTGGTTGCGTTGGACGGTTGGTGCCCCGTTTCTTGTGTCTTTGCTTCATGTGCAGTTTGAGTGAGTTATACTGCTCAAATATCTTCGTGCATTTCCTGCATTTGTGGTATTCCTTCACCTCATGAACTATCACGCGGTCGGAGAACGTCACCCGCTTCTTAGCCTTGTCGTTCGATTTGTAGACAATCATGTGCTTGTTTTCCTGATGGTTTTGCAAATTTTTTTCACTAGAGTAAACTTTTTGCAGATCTCTTACACTTAAGCTTCGCAATGTTGAAGCTAGTATTGAACATAGGACAGCTAGGGTCCTCCTGGAAGGCCATTTTCAGCTCGTTAAGGTCGTCGCGTAAAACACTGATAGAGCACTTGTCGCCAAGTCGTCTAGAATGTACAGCGATTTCCAACTTAGACAAACACTTCTGGAGGTCAGTGTTGTTAACGGAATTCTGTACCATATTCTTGAGATACGGCGATATATCAGTCCGCGTCAGCGTGACTACAGGGCTCTTCCCAAAACCTTTGAAAATATCTTTAATCTCGAGACTTTCTTTCGAAGCGTCGCCAACAGAAAATCGGCGCACAACATTGTTTGCTCTATGCTTCGCTGCTTTAGTTTCGTGTGTTTTAACCCCAATGCACTTGACGGACATAGAAGTTGTAAAATAATGATGGAAAACAAAATAATAAGGGGTAAAAAGTAAGAATTTTACTGATAACTTTCGCTTGCTATGCACTCGTATGACATTCGTTTAACCACAGTTATACACAATAGTTTGCCCGAAGCCATTAGACGTGAAAAAAATAGGAATAAATTTAAGAGAATGTTAAAAAAGCATTACCTAGATGTACTTATATAAAACGCAGTTATACTATTTACTACTACTACTGTTACTAATGAATAACTAAATATTTTTTGTTAATAAATGAGAGACCTAGAGACTGCCGCTCCCACAGTCAAACTGTCACTACAGTTTTGTGGGGCAATGTTTAATTTTAAGTATGTAAAACACTGTACATATTAAAAAAAAAAATAAAAAAAAATAACTCCCTTCTTCAATGCAGTCATTACGATACATTATAGTAAATAGCAAGCTGAGGAACTCTAAAACATGGAGATAGTTCTTATTAACATATTAAAGGAGGATGGTTGAGCAAGTAGTGGTAATTACACCGGTTCGGGAAGGGTACAATTGTCTGGTACTTGAAGCCAGCAGGATACCTCGTAATTTGCGCTCCGAGCAACACCGCGGTACGGTGAATGCGTTGTTTGTTGCTCCAATTCTAAGGCAGTCGTAAGGCCAATAGTAAACTACTTGGATTCGAGTTTCAAAGGGGTTTCACGAAGAATTTAAGAAAATTTTATAGAAAGACGTGTAGAAAAATGTTAAACAAAATATCACTATCGATGCTTTAGAAGTTACTTGCATTTCCAATAACTGGTTAAACCTATGATTGGTTCAATTATTTTGATAATTATAATTACATATTTAATAAAATACATAAAATGACGCAGAAATATTAAAGATATATACACTACACAGAGTGCCTATATCCCATTATAAATGGTTTGAATAATAAATATTGTATAAAAATAGAAGGTGAATATTGGAAAGAATAAAACGAGCGTACCATTGTAAACTAAACAGGATAAAAAACAATAGATAAATGATCAGTATCGACTGATTGATGTGCTTATTGGGTGCTTCTTAGTCAGTAAGTATAGAGAGAGGCAGAGAGCGGCGGCTGCCAGTTCTGAAGGTCGGTAGTGCGCCATACTGTATTCCACCAGGCTGATATCGATGAAATACATCGCCAAATTATAGTTTTTGGAGGGCACATTAGCGGCTTTTGCGAACCTCCGGAGGAAGCTCACAGGAATTGGCTACGAGAGGCAAAAGCCCAGGTTGGTCAATATGTCCCGCTCGCAGCGGAACACGTAGCCTTCGCTGTAAACGTCCTCGGTGACGTACAGGAAGTCGTTCACTGACAGCCACCTGACCTCCACGTACTTGCTCGCAACGAACAGCACCGTCGCGCCCACTAGCTTCACCTGGTTGCGTTGGACGGTTGGTGCCCCGTTTCTTGTGTCTTTGCTTCATGTGCAGTTTGAGTGAGTTATACTGCTCAAATATCTTCGTGCATTTCCTGCATTTGTGGTTTTCCTTCACCTCATGAACTATCACGCGGTCGGAGAACGTCACCCGCTTCTTAGCCTTGTCGTTCGATTTGTAGACAATCATGTGCTTGTTTTCCTGATGGTTTTGCAACTTTTTTTCACTAGAGTAAACTTTTTTGCAGATCTCTTTCACTTAATCTTCGCAATGTTGAAGCTAGTATTGAACATAGGACAGCTAGGGTCCTCCTGGAAGGCCATTTTCAGCTCGTTAAGGTCGTCGCGTAAAACGCTGATAGAGCACTTGTCGCCAAGTCGTCTAGAATGTACAGCGATTTCCAACTTAGACAAACACTTCTGGAGGTCAGTGTTGTTAACGGAATTCTGTACCATATTCTTGAGATACGGCGATATATCAGTCCGCGTCAGCGTGACTACAGGGCTCTTCCCGAAACCTTTGAAAACATCTTTAATCTCGAGACTTTCTTTCGAAGCGTCGCCAACAGAAAATCGGCGCACAACATTGTTTGCTCTATGCTTCGCTGTTTTAGTCTCGTGTGTTTTAACCCCATTGCACTTGACGGACATAGAAGTTGTAAAATAATGATGGAAAACAAAATAATAAGGGGTAAAAAGTAAGAATTTTACTGATAACTTTCGCTTGCTATGCACTCGTATGACATTCGTTTAACCACAGTTATACACAATAGTTTGCCCGAAGCCATTAGACGTGAAAAAAATAGGAATAAATTTAAGAGACTGTTAAAAAAGCATTACCTAGATGTACTTATATAAAACGCAGTTATACTATTTACTACTACTACTGTTACTAATGAATAACTAAATATTTTTTGTTAATAAATGCCTTACCTAGAGACTGCCGCTCCCACAGTCAAACTGTCACTACAGTTTTGTGGGGCAATGTTTAATTTTAAGTATGTAAAACACTGTACTTATTAAAAAAAAAAAAATAAAAAAAAATTAACTCCCTTCTTCAATGCAGTCATTACGATACATTATAGTAAATAGCAAGCTGAGGAACTCTAAAACATGGAGATCGTTCTTATTAACATACTAAAGGAGGATGGTTGAGCAAGTAGTGGTAATTACACCGGTTCGGGAAGGGTACAATTGTCTGGTACTTGAAGCCAGCAGGATACCTCGTAATTTGCGCTCCGAGCAACACCGCGGTACGGTGAATGCGTTGTTTGTTGCTCCAATTCTAAGGCAGTCGTGAGGCCAATAGTAAACTACTTGGATTCGAGTTTCAAAGGGGTTTCACGAAGAATTTAAGAAAATTTTATAGAAAGACGTGTAGAAAAATGTTCAACAAAATATCACTATCGATGCTTTAGAAGTTACTTGCATTTCCAATAACTGGTTAAACCTATGATTGGTTCAATTATTTTGATAATTATAATTACATATTTAATAAAATACATAAAATGACGCAGAAATATTAAAGATATATACACTACACAGAGTGCCTATATCCCATTATAAATGGTTTGAATAATAAATATTGTATAAAAATAGAAGGTGAATATTGGAAAGAATAAAACGAGCGTACCATTGTTAACTAAACAGGATAAAAAACAATAGATAAATGATCAGTATCGACTGATTGATGTGCTTATTGGGTGCTTCTTAGTCAGTAAGTATAGAGAGAGGCAGAGAGCGGCGGCTGCCAGTTCTGAAGGTCGGTAGTGCGCCATACTGTATTCCACCAGGCTGATATCGATGAAATACATCGCCAAATTATAGTTTTTGGAGGTCACATTAGCGGCTTTTGCGAACCTCCGGAGGAAGCTCACAGGAATTGGCCACGAGAGGCAAAAGCCCAGGTTGGTCAATATGTCCCGCTCGCAGCGGAACACGTCGCCTTCGCTGTAAACGTCCTCGGTGACGTACAGGAAGTCGTTCACTGACAGCCACCTGACCTCCACGTACTTGCTCGCAACGAACAGCACCGTCGCGCCCACTAGCTTCACCTGGTTGCGTTGGACGGTTGGTGCCCCGTTTCTTGTGTCTTTGCTTCATGTGCAGTTTGAGTGAGTTATACTGCTCAAATATCTTCGTGCATTTCCTGCATTTGTGGTATTCCTTCACCTCATGAACTATCACGCGGTCGGAGAACGTCACCCGCTTCTTAGCCTTGTCGTTCGATTTGTAGACAATCATGTGCTTGTTTTCCTGATGGTTTTGCAACTTTTTTTCACTAGAGTAAACTTTTTGCAGATCTCTTACACTTAAGCTTCGCAATGTTGAAGCTAGTATTGAACATAGGACAGCTAGGGTCCTCCTGGAAGGCCATTTTCAGCTCGTTAAGGTCGTCGCGTAAAACGCTGATAGAGCACTTGTCGCCAAGTCGTCTAGAATGTACAGCGATTTCCAACTTAGACAAACACTTCTGGAGGTCAGTGTTGTTAACGGAATTCTGTACCATATTCTTGAGATACGGCGATATATCAGTCCGCGTCAGCGTGACTACAGGGCTCTTCCCGAAACCTTTGAAAACATCTTTAATCTCGAGACTTTCTTTCGAAGCGTCGCCAACAGAAAATCGGCGCACAACATTGTTTGCTCTATGCTTCGCTGCTTTAGTCTCGTGTGTTTTAACCCCATTGCACTTGACGGACATAGAAGTTGTAAAATAATGATGGAAAACAAAATAATAAGGGGTAAAAAGTAAGAATTTTACTGATAACTTTCGCTTGCTATGCACTCGTATGACATTCGTTTAACCACAGTTATACACAATAGTTTGCCCGAAGCCATTAGACGTGAAAAAAATAGGAATAAATTTAAGAGACTGTTAAAAAAGCATTACCTAGATGTACTTATATAAAACGCAGTTATACTATTTACTACTACTACTGTTACTAATGAATAACTAAATATTTTTTGTTAATAAATGCCTTACCTAGAGACTGCCGCTCCCACAGTCAAACTGTCACTACAGTTTTGTGGGGCAATGTTTAATTTTAAGTATGTAAAACACTGTACATATTAAAAATAAATAAATAAAAAAAAATTAACTCCCTTCTTCAATGCAGTCATTACGATACATTATAGTAAATAGCAAGCTGAGGAACTCTAAAACATGGAGATCGTTCTTATTAACATATTAAAGGAGGATGGTTGAGCAAGTTGTGGTAATTACACCGGTTCGGGAAGGGTACAATTGTCTGGTACTTGAAGCCAGCAGGATACCTCGTAATTTGCGCTCCGAGCAACACCGCGGTACGGTGAATGCGTTGTTTGTTGCTCCAATTCTAAGGCAGTCGTGAGGCCAATAGTAAACTACTTGGATTCGAGTTTCAAAGGGGTTTCACGAAGAATTTAAGAAAATTTTATAGAAAGACGTGTAGAAAAATGTTCAACAAAATATCACTATCGATGCTTTAGAAGTTACTTGCATTTCCAATAACTGGTTAAACCTATGATTGGTTCAATTATTTTGATAATTATAATTACATATTTAATAAAATACATAAAATGACGCAGAAATATTAAAGATATATACACTACACAGAGTGCCTATATCCCATTATAAATGGTTTGAATAATAAATATTGTATAAAAATAGAAGGTGAATATTGGAAAGAATAAAACGAGCGTACCATTGTAAACTAAACAGGATAAAAAACAATAGATAAATGATCAGTTTCGACCGATTGATGTGCTTATTGGGTGCTTCTTAGTCAGTAAGTATAGAGAGAGGCAGAGAGCGGCGGCTGCCAGTTCTGAAGGTCGGTAGTGCGCCATACTGTATTCCACCAGGCTGATATCGATGAAATACATCGCCAAATTATAGTTTTTGGAGGGCACATTAGCGGCTTTTGCGAACCTCCGGAGGAAGCTCACAGGAATTGGCCACGAAAGGCAAAAGCCCAGGTTGGTCAATATGTCCCGCTCGCAGCGAAACACGTCGCCTTCGCTGTAAACGTCCTCGGTGACGTACAGGAAGTCGTTCACTGACAGCCACCTGACCTCCACGTACTTGCTCGCAACGAACAGCACCGTCGCGCCCACTAGCTTCACCTGGTTACGTTGGACGGTTGGTGCCCCGTTTCTTGTGTCTTTGCTTCATGTGCAGTTTGAGTGAGTTATACTGCTCAAATATCTTCGTGCATTTCCTGCATTTGTGGTATTCCTTCACCTCATGAACTATCACGCGGTCGGAGAACGTCACCCGCTTCTTAGCCTTGTCGTTCGATTTGTAGACAATCATGTGCTTGTTTTCCTGATGGTTTTGCAACTTTTTTTCACTAGAGTAAACTCTTTTGCAGATCTCTTACACTTAATCTTCGCAATGTTGAAGCTAGTATTGAACATAGGACAGCTAGGGTCCTCCTGGAAGGCCATTTTCAGCTCGTTAAGGTCGTCGCGTAAAACGCTGATAGAGCACTTGTCGCCAAGTCGTCTAGAATGTACAGCGATTTCCAACTTAGACAAACACTTCTGGAGGTCAGTGTTGTTAACGGAATTCTGTACCATATTCTTGAGATACGGCGATATATCAGTCCGCGTCAGCGTGACTACAGGGCTCTTCCCGAAACCTTTGAAAACATCATTAATCTCGAGACTTTCTTTCGAAGCGTCGCCAACAGAAAATCGGCGCACAACATTGTTTGCTCTATGCTTCGCTGCTTTAGTCTCGTGTGTTTTAACCCCATTGCACTTGACGGACATAGAAGTTGTAAAATAATGATGGAAAACAAAATAATAAGGGGTAAAAAGTAAGAATTTTACTGATAACTTTCGCTTGCTATGCACTCGTATGACATTCGTTTAACCACAGTTATACACAATAGTTTGCCCGAAGCCATTAGACGTGAAAAAAATAGGAATAAATTTAAGAGACTGTTAAAAAAGCATTACCTAGATGTACTTATATAAAACGCAGTTATACTATTTACTACTACTACTGTTACTAATGAATAACTAAATATTTTTTGTGAATAAATGCCTTACCTAGAGACTGCCGCTCCCACTGTCAAACTGTCACTACAGTTTTGTGGGGCAATGTTTAATTTTAAGTATGTAAAACACTGTACATATTAAAAATAAATAAATAAAAAAAAATTAACTCCCTTCTTCAATGCAGTCATTACGATACATTATAGTAAATAGCAAGCTGAGGAACTCTAAAACATGGAGATTGTTCTTATTAACATATTAAAGGAGGATGGTTGAGCAAGTTGTGGTAATTACACCGGTTCGGGAAGGGTACAATTGTCTGGTACTTGAAGCCAGCAGGATACCTCGTAATTTGCGCTCCGAGCAACACCGCGGTACGGTGAATGCGTTGTTTGTTGCTCCAATTCTAAGGCAGTCGTGAGGCCAATAGTACTTGGATTCGAGTTTCAAAGGGGTTTCACGAAGAATTTAAGAAAATTTTATAGAAAGACGTGTAGAAAAATGTTCAACAAAATATCACTATCGATGCTTTAGAAGTTACTTGCATTTCCAATAACTGGTTAAACCTATGATTGGTTCAATTATTTTGATAATTATAATTACATATTTAATAAAATACATAAAATGACGCAGAAATATTAAAAATATATACACTACACAGAGTGCCTATATCCCATTATAAATGGTTTGAATAATAAATATTGTATAAAAATAGAAGGTGAATATTGGAAAGAATAAAACGAGCGTACCATTGTAAACTAAACAGGATAAAAAACAATAGATAAATGATCAGTATCGACTGATTGATGTGCTTATTGGGTGCTTCTTAGTCAGTAAGTATAGAGAGAGGCAGAGAGCGGCGGCTGCCAGTTCTGAAGGTCGGTAGTGCGCCATACTGTATTCCACCAGGCTGATATCGATGAAATACATCGCCAAATTATAGTTTTTGGAGGTCACATTAGCGGCTTTTGCGAACCTCCGGAGGAAGCTCACAGGAATTGGCCACGAGAGGCAAAAGCCCAGGTTGGTCAATATGTCCCGCTCGCAGCGGAACACGTCGCCTTCGCTGTAAACGTCCTCGGTGACGTACAGGAAGTCGTTCACTGACAGCCACCTGACCTCCACGTACTTGCTCGCAACGAACAGCACCGTCGCGCCCACTAGCTTCACCTGGTTGCGTTGGACGGTTGGTGCCCCGTTTCTTGTGTCTTTGCTTCATGTGCAGTTTGAGTGAGTTATACTGCTCAAATATCTTCGTGCATTTCCTGCATTTGTGGTATTCCTTCACCTCATGAACTATCACGCGGTCGGAGAACGTCACCCACTTCTTAGCCTTGTCGTTCGATTTGTAGACAATCATGTGCTTGTTTTCCTGATGGTTTTGCAACTTTTTTTCACTAGAGTAAACTTTTTGCAGATCTCTTACACTTAAGCTTCGCAATGTTGAAGCTAGTATTGAACATAGGACAGCTAGGGTCCTCCTGGAAGGCCATTTTCAGCTCGTTAAGGTCGTCGCGTAAAACGCTGATAGAGCACTTGTCGCCAAGTCGTCTAGAATGTACAGCGATTTCCAACTTAGACAAACACTTCTGGAGGTCAGTGTTGTTAACGGAATTCTGTACCATATTCTTGAGATACGGCGATATATCAGTCCGCGTCAGCGTGACTACAGGGCTCTTCCCGAAACCTTTGAAAACATCTTTAATCTCGAGACTTTCTTTCGAAGCGTCGCCAACAGAAAATCGGCGCACAACATTGTTTGCTCTATGCTTCGCTGCTTTAGTCTCGTGTGTTTTAACCCCATTGCACTTGACGGACATAGAAGTTGTAAAATAATGATGGAAAACAAAATAATAAGGGGTAAAAAGTAAGAGTTTTACTGATAACTTTCGCTTGCTATGCACTCGTATGACATTCGTTTAACCACAGTTATACATAATAGTTTGCCCGAAGCCATTAGACGTGAAAAAAATAGAAATAAATTTAAGAGACTGTTAAAAAAGCATTACCTAGATGTACTTATATAAAACGCAGTTATACTATTTACTACTACTACTGTTACTAATGAATAACTAAATATTTTTTGTTAATAAATGCCTTACCTAGAGACTGCCGCTCCCACAGTCAAACTGTCACTACAGTTTTGTGGGGCAATGTTTAATTTTAAGTATGTAAAACACTGTACATATTAAAAATAAATAAATAAAAAAAAATTAACTCCCTTCTTCAATGCAGTCATTACGATACATTATAGTAAATAGCAAGCTGAGGAACTCTAAAACATGGAGATCGTTCTTATTAACATATTAAAGGAGGATGGTTGAGCAAGTTGTGGTAATTACACCGGTTCGGGAAGGGTACAATTGTCTGGTACTTGAAGCCAGCAGGATACCTCGTAATTTGCGCTCCGAGCAACACCGCGGTACGGTGAATGCGTTGTTTGTTGCTCCAATTCTAAGGCAGTCGTGAGGCCAATAGTAAACTACTTGGATTCGAGTTTCAAAGGGGTTTCACGAAGAATTTAAGAAAATTTTATAGAAAGACGTGTAGAAAAATGTTCAACAAAATATCACTATCGATGCTTTAGAAGTTACTTGCATTTCCAATAACTGGTTAAACCTATGATTGGTTCAATTATTTTGATAATTATAATTACATATTTAATAAAATACATAAAATGACGCAGAAATATTAAAGATATATACACTACACAGAGTGCCTATATCCCATTATAAATGGTTTGAATAATAAATATTGTATAAAAATAGAAGGTGAATATTGGAAAGAATAAAACGAGCGTACCATTGTAAACTAAACAGGATAAAAAACAATAGATAAATGATCAGTATCGACTGATTGATGTGCTTATTGGGTGCTTCTTAGTCAGTAAGTATAGAGAGAGGCAGAGAGCGGCGGCTGCCAGTTCTGAAGGTCGGTAGTGCGCCATACTGTATTCCACCAGGCTGATATCGATGAAATACATCGCCAAATTATAGTTTTTGGAGGTCACATTAGCGGCTTTTGCGAACCTCCGGAGGAAGCTCACAGGAATTGGCCACGAGAGGCAAAAGCCCAGGTTGGTCAATATGTCCCGCTCGCAGCGGAACACGTCGCCTTCGCTGTAAACGTCCTCGGTGACGTACAGGAAGTCGTTCACTGACAGCCACCTGACCTCCACGTACTTGCTCGCAACGAACAGCACCGTCGCGCCCACTAGCTTCACCTGGTTGCGTTGGACGGTTGGTGCCCCGTTTCTTGTGTCTTTGCTTCATGTGCAGTTTGAGTGAGTTATACTGCTCAAATATCTTCGTGCATTTCCTGCATTTGTGGTATTCCTTCACCTCATGAACTATCACGCGGTCGGAGAACGTCACCCGCTTCTTAGCCTTGTCGTTCGATTTGTAGACAATCATGTGCTTGTTTTCCTGATGGTTTTGCAACTTTTTTTCACTAGAGTAAACTTTTTGCAGATCTCTTACACTTAAGCTTCGCAATGTTGAAGCTAGTATTGAACATAGGACAGCTAGGGTCCTCCTGGAAGGCCATTTTCAGCTCGTTAAGGTCGTCGCGTAAAACGCTGATAGAGCACTTGTCGCCAAGTCGTCTAGAATGTACAGCGATTTCCAACTTAGACAAACACTTCTGGAGGTCAGTGTTGTTAACGGAATTCTGTACCATATTCTTGAGATACGGCGATATATCAGTCCGCGTCAGCGTGACTACAGGGCTCTTCCCGAAACCTTTGAAAACATCTTTAATCTCGAGACTTTCTTTCGAAGCGTCGCCAACAGAAAATCGGCGCACAACATTGTTTGCTCTATGCTTCGCTGCTTTAGTCTCGTGTGTTTTAACCCCATTGCACTTGACGGACATAGAAGTTGTAAAATAATGATGGAAAACAAAATAATAAGGGGTAAAAAGTAAGAATTTTACTGATAACTTTCGCTTGCTATGCACTCGTATGACATTCGTTTAACCACAGTTATACACAATAGTTTGCCCGAAGCCATTAGACGTGAAAAAAATAGGAATAAATTTAAGAGACTGTTAAAAAAGCATTACCTAGATGTACTTATATAAAACGCAGTTATACTATTTACTACTACTACTGTTACTAATGAATAACTAAATATTTTTTGTTAATAAATGCCTTACCTAGAGACTGCCGCTCCCACAGTCAAACTGTCACTACAGTTTTGTGGGGCAATGTTTAATTTTAAGTATGTAAAACACTGTACATATTAAAAATAAATAAATAAAAAAAAATTAACTCCCTTCTTCAATGCAGTCATTACGATACATTATAGTAAATAGCAAGCTGAGGAACTCTAAAACATGGAGATCGTTCTTATTAACATATTAAAGGAGGATGGTTGAGCAAGTTGTGGTAATTACACCGGTTCGGGAAGGGTACAATTGTCTGGTACTTGAAGCCAGCAGGATACCTCGTAATTTTGCGCTCCGAGCAACACCGCGGTACGGTGAATGCGTTGTTTGTTGCTCCAATTCTAAGGCAGTCGTGAGGCCAATAGTAAACTACTTGGATTCGAGTTTCAAAGGGGTTTCACGAAGAATTTAAGAAAATTTTATAGAAAGACGTGTAGAAAAATGTTCAACAAAATATCACTATCGATGCTTTAGAAGTTACTTGCATTTCCAATAACTGGTTAAACCTATGATTGGTTCAATTATTTTGATAATTATAATTACATATTTAATAAAATACATAAAATGACGCAGAAATATTAAAAATATATACACTACACAGAGTGCCTATATCCCATTATAAATGGTTTGAATAATAAATATTGTATAAAAATAGAAGGTGAATATTGGAAAGAATAAAACGAGCGTACCATTGTAAACTAAACAGGATAAAAAACAATAGATAAATGATCAGTATCGACTGATTGATGTGCTTATTGGGTGCTTCTTAGTCAGTAAGTATAGAGAGAGGCAGAGAGCGGCGGCTGCCAGTTCTGAAGGTCGGTAGTGCGCCATACTGTATTCCACCAGGCTGATATCGATGAAATACATCGCCAAATTATAGTTTTTGGAGGTCACATTAGCGGCTTTTGCGAACCTCCGGAGGAAGCTCACAGGAATTGGCCACGAGAGGCAAAAGCCCAGGTTGGTCAATATGTCCCGCTCGCAGCGGAACACGTCGCCTTCGCTGTAAACGTCCTCGGTGACGTACAGGAAGTCGTTCACTGACAGCCACCTGACCTCCACGTACTTGCTCGCAACGAACAGCACCGTCGCGCCCACTAGCTTCACCTGGTTGCGTTGGACGGTTGGTGCCCCGTTTCTTGTGTCTTTGCTTCATGTGCAGTTTGAGTGAGTTATACTGCTCAAATATCTTCGTGCATTTCCTGCATTTGTGGTATTCCTTCACCTCATGAACTATCACGCGGTCGGAGAACGTCACCCGCTTCTTAGCCTTGTCGTTCGATTTGTAGACAATCATGTGCTTGTTTTCCTGATGGTTTTGCAACTTTTTTTCACTAGAGTAAACTTTTTGCAGATCTCTTACACTTAAGCTTCGCAATGTTGAAGCTAGTATTGAACATAGGACAGCTAGGGTCCTCCTGGAAGGCCATTTTCAGCTCGTTAAGGTCGTCGCGTAAAACGCTGATAGAGCACTTGTCGCCAAGTCGTCTAGAATGTACAGCGATTTCCAACTTAGACAAACACTTCTGGAGGTCAGTGTTGTTAACGGAATTCTGTACCATATTCTTGAGATACGGCGATATATCAGTCCGCGTCAGCGTGACTACAGGGCTCTTCCCGAAACCTTTGAAAACATCTTTAATCTCGAGACTTTCTTTCGAAGCGTCGCCAACAGAAAATCGGCGCACAACATTGTTTGCTCTATGCTTCGCTGCTTAAGTCTCGTGTGTTTTAACCCCATTGCACTTGACGGACATAGAAGTTGTAAAATAATGATGGAAAACAAAATAATAAGGGGTAAAAAGTAAGAATTTTACTGATTACTTTCGCTTGCTATGCACTCGTATGACATTCGTTTAACCACAGTTATACACAATAGTTTGCCCGAAGCCATTAGACGTGAAAAAAATAGGAATAAATTTAAGAGACTGTTAAAAAAGCATTACCTAGATGTACTTATATAAAACGCAGTTATACTATTTACTACTACTACTGTTACTAATGAATAACTAAATATTTTTTGTTAATAAATGCCTTACCTAGAGACTGCCGCTCCCACAGTCAAACTGTCACTACAGTTTTGTGGGGCAATGTTTAATTTTAAGTATGTAAAACACTGTACATATTAAAAATAAATAAATAAAAAAAAATTAACTCCCTTCTTCAATGCAGTCATTACGATACATTATAGTAAATAGCAAGCTGAGGAACTCTAAAACATGGAGATCGTTCTTATTAACATATTAAAGGAGGATGGTTGAGCAAGTTGTGGTAATTACACCGGTTCGGGAAGGGTACAATTGTCTGGTACTTGAAGCCAGCAGGATACCTCGTAATTTGCGCTCCGAGCAACACCGCGGTACGGTGAATGCGTTGTTTGTTGCTCCAATTCTAAGGCAGTCGTGAGGCCAATAGTAAACTACTTGGATTCGAGTTTCAAAGGGGTTTCACGAAGAATTTAAGAAAATTTTATAGAAAGACGTGTAGAAAAATGTTCAACAAAATATCACTATCGATGCTTTAGAAGTTACTTGCATTTCCAATAACTGGTTAAACCTATGATTGGTTCAATTATTTTGATAATTATAATTACATATTTAATAAAATACATAAAATGACGCAGAAATATTAAAAATATATACACTACACAGAGTGCCTATATCCCATTATAAATGGTTTGAATAATAAATATTGTATAAAAATAGAAGGTGAATATTGGAAAGAATAAAACGAGCGTACCATTGTAAACTAAACAGGATAAAAAACAATAGATAAATGATCAGTATCGACTGATTGATGTGCTTATTGGGTGCTTCTTAGTCAGTAAGTATAGAGAGAGGCAGAGAGCGGCGGCTGCCAGTTCTGAAGGTCGGTAGTGCGCCATACTGTATTCCACCAGGCTGATATCGATGAAATACATCGCCAAATTATAGTTTTTGGAGGTCACATTAGCGGCTTTTGCGAACCTCCGGAGGAAGCTCACAGGAATTGGCCACGAGAGGCAAAAGCCCAGGTTGGTCAATATGTCCCGCTCGCAGCGGAACACGTCGCCTTCGCTGTAAACGTCCTCGGTGACGTACAGGAAGTCGTTCACTGACAGCCACCTGACCTCCACGTACTTGCTCGCAACGAACAGCACCGTCGCGCCCACTAGCTTCACCTGGTTGCGTTGGACGGTTGGTGCCCCGTTTCTTGTGTCTTTGCTTCATGTGCAGTTTGAGTGAGTTATACTGCTCAAATATCTTCGTGCATTTCCTGCATTTGTGGTATTCCTTCACCTCATGAACTATCACGCGGTCGGAGAACGTCACTCGCTTCTTAGCCTTGTCGTTCGATTTGTAGACAATCATGTGCTTGTTTTCCTGATGGTTTTGCAACTTTTTTTCACTAGAGTAAACTTTTTGCAGATCTCTTACACTTAAGCTTCGCAATGTTGAAGCTAGTATTGAACATAGGACAGCTAGGGTCCTCCTGGAAGGCCATTTTCAGCTCGTAAAGGTCGTCGCGTAAAACGCTGATAGAGCACTTGTCGCCAAGTCGTCTAGAATGTACAGCGATTTCCAACTTAGACAAACACTTCTGGAGGTCAGTGTTGTTAACGGAATTCTGTACCATATTCTTGAGATACGGCGATATATCAGTCCGCGTCAGCGTGACTACAGGGCTCTTCCCGAAACCTTTGAAAACATCTTTAATCTCGAGACTTTCTTTCGAAGCGTCGCCAACAGAAAATCGGCGCACAACATTGTTTGCTCTATGCTTCGCTGTTTTAGTCTCGTGTGTTTTAACCCCATTGCACTTGACGGACATAGAAGTTGTAAAATAATGATGGAAAACAAAATAATAAGGGGTAAAAAGTAAGAATTTTACTGATAACTTTCGCTTGCTATGCACTCGTATGACATTCGTTTAACCACAGTTATACACAATAGTTTGCCCGAAGCCATTAGACGTGAAAAAAATAGGAATAAATTTAAGAGACTGTTAAAAAAGCATTACCTAGATGTACTTATATAAAACGCAGTTATACTATTTACTACTACTACTGTTACTAATGAATAACTAAATATTTTTTGTTAATAAATGCCTTACCTAGAGACTGCCGCTCCCACAGTCAAACTGTCACTACAGTTTTGTGGGGCAATGTTTAATTTTAAGTATGTAAAACACTGTACATATTAAAAATAAATAAATAAAAAAAAAATAACTCCCTTCTTCAATGCAGTCATTACGATACATTATAGTAAATAGCAAGCTGAGGAACTCTAAAATATGGAGATCGTTCTTATTTACATATTAAAGGAGAATGGTTGAGCAAGTAGTGGTAATTACACCGGTTCGGGAAGGGTACAATTGTCTGGTACTTGAAGCCAGCAGGATACCTCGTAATTTGCGCTCCGAGCAACACCGCGGTACGGTGAATGCGTTGTTTGTTGCTCCAATTCTAAGGCAGTCGTGAGGCCAATAGTAAACTACTTGGATTCGAGTTTCAAAGGGGTTTCACGAAGAATTTAAGAAAATTTTATAGAAAGACGTGTAGAAAAATGTTCAACAAAATATCACTATCGATGCTTTAGAAGTTACTTGCATTTCCAATAACTGGTTAAACCTATGATTGGTTCAATTATTTTGATAATTATAATTACATATTTAATAAAATACATAAAATGACGCAGAAATATTAAAGATATATACACTACACAGAGTGCCTATATCCCATTATAAATGGTTTGAATAATAAATATTGTATAAAAATAGAAGGTGAATATTGGAAAGAATAAAACGAGCGTACCATTGTAAACTAAACAGGATAAAAAACAATAGATAAATGATCAGTATCGACTGATTGATGTGCTTATTGGGTGCTTCTTAGTCAGTAAGTATAGAGAGAGGCAGAGAGCGGCGGCTGCCAGTTCTGAAGGTCGGTAGTGCGCCATACTGTATTCCACCAGGCTGATATCGATGAAATACATCGCCAAATTATAGTTTTTGGAGGTCACATTAGCGGCTTTTGCGAACCTCCGGAGGAAGCTCACAGGAATTGGCCACGAGAGGCAAAAGCCCAGGTTGGTCAATATGTCCCGCTCGCAGCGGAACACGTCGCCTTCGCTGTAAACGTCCTCGGTGACGTACAGGAAGTCGTTCACTGACAGCCACCTGACCTCCACGTACTTGCTCGCAACGAACAGCACCGTCGCGCCCACTAGCTTCACCTGGTTGCGTTGGACGGTTGGTGCCCCGTTTCTTGTGTCTTTGCTTCATGTGCAGTTTGAGTGAGTTATACTGCTCAAATATCTTCGTGCATTTCCTGCATTTGTGGTATTCCTTCACCTCATGAACTATCACGCGGTCGGAGAACGTCACCCGCTTCTTAGCCTTGTCGTTCGATTTGTAGACAATCATGTGCTTGTTTTCCTGATGGTTTTGCAACTTTTTTTCACTAGAGTAAACTTTTTGCAGATCTCTTACACTTAAGCTTCGCAATGTTGAAGCTAGTATTGAACATAGGACAGCTAGGGTCCTCCTGGAAGGCCATTTTCAGCTCGTTAAGGTCGTCGCGTAAAACGCTGATAGAGCACTTGTCGCCAAGTCGTCTAGAATGTACAGCGATTTCCAACTTAGACAAACACTTCTGGAGGTCAGTGTTGTTAACGGAATTCTGTACCATATTCTTGAGATACGGCGATATATCAGTCCGCGTCAGCGTGACTACAGGGCTCTTCCCGAAACCTTTGAAAACATCTTTAATCTCGAGACTTTCTTTCGAAGCGTCGCCAACAGAAAATCGGCGCACAACATTGTTTGCTCTATGCTTCGCTGCTTAAGTCTCGTGTGTTTTAACCCCATTGCACTTGACGGACATAGAAGTTGTAAAATAATGATGGAAAACAAAATAATAAGGGGTAAAAAGTAAGAATTTTACTGATTACTTTCGCTTGCTATGCACTCGTATGACATTCGTTTAACCACAGTTATACACAATAGTTTGCCCGAAGCCATTAGACGTGAAAAAAATAGGAATAAATTTAAGAGACTGTTAAAAAAGCATTACCTAGATGTACTTATATAAAACGCAGTTATACTATTTACTACTACTACTGTTACTAATGAATAACTAAATATTTTTTGTTAATAAATGCCTTACCTAGAGACTGCCGCTCCCACAGTCAAACTGTCACTACAGTTTTGTGGGGCAATGTTTAATTTTAAGTATGTAAAACACTGTACATATTAAAAATAAATAAATAAAAAAAAATTAACTCCCTTCTTCAATGCAGTCATTACGATACATTATAGTAAATAGCAAGCTGAGGAACTCTAAAACATGGAGATCGTTCTTATTAACATATTAAAGGAGGATGGTTGAGCAAGTTGTGGTAATTACACCGGTTCGGGAAGGGTACAATTGTCTGGTACTTGAAGCCAGCAGGATACCTCGTAATTTGCGCTCCGAGCAACACCGCGGTACGGTGAATGCGTTGTTTGTTGCTCCAATTCTAAGGCAGTCGTGAGGCCAATAGTAAACTACTTGGATTCGAGTTTCAAAGGGGTTTCACGAAGAATTTAAGAAAATTTTATAGAAAGACGTGTAGAAAAATGTTCAACAAAATATCACTATCGATGCTTTAGAAGTTACTTGCATTTCCAATAACTGGTTAAACCTATGATTGGTTCAATTATTTTGATAATTATAATTACATATTTAATAAAATACATAAAATGACGCAGAAATATTAAAAATATATACACTACACAGAGTGCCTATATCCCATTATAAATGGTTTGAATAATAAATATTGTATAAAAATAGAAGGTGAATATTGGAAAGAATAAAACGAGCGTACCATTGTAAACTAAACAGGATAAAAAACAATAGATAAATGATCAGTATCGACTGATTGATGTGCTTATTGGGTGCTTCTTAGTCAGTAAGTATAGAGAGAGGCAGAGAGCGGCGGCTGCCAGTTCTGAAGGTCGGTAGTGCGCCATACTGTATTCCACCAGGCTGATATCGATGAAATACATCGCCAAATTATAGTTTTTGGAGGTCACATTAGCGGCTTTTGCGAACCTCCGGAGGAAGCTCACAGGAATTGGCCACGAGAGGCAAAAGCCCAGGTTGGTCAATATGTCCCGCTCGCAGCGGAACACGTCGCCTTCGCTGTAAACGTCCTCGGTGACGTACAGGAAGTCGTTCACTGACAGCCACCTGACCTCCACGTACTTGCTCGCAACGAACAGCACC
The DNA here is from genome assembly GCA_963854355.1 of Epinotia brunnichana. Taxonomy (NCBI): domain Eukaryota; kingdom Metazoa; phylum Arthropoda; class Insecta; order Lepidoptera; family Tortricidae; genus Epinotia; species Epinotia brunnichana. Next base: position 16,984,772 of record OY977952.1, read on the forward strand.
GTCGCGCCCACTAGCTTCACCTGGTTGCGTTGGACGGTTGGTGCCCCGTTTCTTGTGTCTTTGCTTCATGTGCAGTTTGAGTGAGTTATACTGCTCAAATATCTTCGTGCATTTCCTGCATTTGTGGTATTCCTTCACCTCATGAACTATCACGCGGTCGGAGAACGTCACTCGCTTCTTAGCCTTGTCGTTCGATTTGTAGACAATCATGTGCTTGTTTTCCTGATGGTTTTGCAACTTTTTTTCACTAGAGTAAACTTTTTGCAGATCTCTTACACTTAAGCTTCGCAATGTTGAAGCTAGTATTGAACATAGGACAGCTAGGGTCCTCCTGGAAGGCCATTTTCAGCTCGTAAAGGTCGTCGCGTAAAACGCTGATAGAGCACTTGTCGCCAAGTCGTCTAGAATGTACAGCGATTTCCAACTTAGACAAACACTTCTGGAGGTCAGTGTTGTTAACGGAATTCTGTACCATATTCTTGAGATACGGCGATATATCAGTCCGCGTCAGCGTGACTACAGGGCTCTTCCCGAAACCTTTGAAAACATCTTTAATCTCGAGACTTTCTTTCGAAGCGTCGCCAACAGAAAATCGGCGCACAACATTGTTTGCTCTATGCTTCGCTGTTTTAGTCTCGTGTGTTTTAACCCCATTGCACTTGACGGACATAGAAGTTGTAAAATAATGATGGAAAACAAAATAATAAGGGGTAAAAAGTAAGAATTTTACTGATAACTTTCGCTTGCTATGCACTCGTATGACATTCGTTTAACCACAGTTATACACAATAGTTTGCCCGAAGCCATTAGACGTGAAAAAAATAGGAATAAATTTAAGAGACTGTTAAAAAAGCATTACCTAGATGTACTTATATAAAACGCAGTTATACTATTTACTACTACTACTGTTACTAATGAATAACTAAATATTTTTTGTTAATAAATGCCTTACCTAGAGACTGCCGCTCCCACAATCAAACTGTCACTACAGTTTTGTGGGGCAATGTTTAATTTTAAGTATGTAAAACACTGTACTTAATAAAAAAAAAAAAAAAAAAAAAATTAACTCCCTTCTTCAATGCAGTCATTACGATACATTATAGTAAATAGCAAGCTGAGGAACTCTAAAATATGGAGATCGTTCTTATTTACATATTAAAGGAGAATGGTTGAGCAAGTAGTGGTAATTACACCGGTTCGGGAAGGGTACAATTGTCTGGTACTTGAAGCCAGCAGGATACCTCGTAATTTGCGCTCCGAGCAACACCGCGGTACGGTGAATGCGTTGTTTGTTGCTCCAATTCTAAGGCAGTCGTGAGGCCAATAGTAAACTACTTGGATTCGAGTTTCAAAGGGGTTTCACGAAGAATTTAAGAAAATTTTATAGAAAGACGTGTAGAAAAATGTTCAACAAAATATCACTATCGATGCTTTAGAAGTTACTTGCATTTCCAATAACTGGTTAAACCTATGATTGGTTCAATTATTTTGATAATTATAATTACATATTTAATAAAATACATAAAATGACGCAGAAATATTAAAGATATATACACTACACAGAGTGCCTATATCCCATTATAAATGGTTTGAATAATAAATATTGTATAAAAATAGAAGGTGAATATTGGAAAGAATAAAACGAGCGTACCATTGTAAACTAAACAGGATAAAAAACAATAGATAAATGATCAGTTTCGACTGATTGATGTGCTTATTGGGTGCTTCTTAGTCAGTAAGTATAGAGAGAGGCATAGAGCGGCGGCTGCCAGTTCTGAAGGTCGGTAGTGCGCCATACTGTATTCCACCAGGCTGATATCGATGAAATACATCGCCAAATTATAGTTTTTGGAGGTCACATTAGCGGCTTTTGCGAACCTCCGGAGGAAGCTCACAGGAATTGGCCACGAGAGGCAAAAGCCCAGGTTGGTCAATATGTCCCGCTCGCAGCGGAACACGTCGCCTTCGCTGTAAACGTCCTCGGTGACGTACAGGAAGTCGTTCACTGACAGCCACCTGACCTCCACGTACTTGCTCGCAACGAACAGCACCGTCGCGCCCACTAGCTTCACCTGGTTGCGTTGGACGGTTGGTGCCCCGTTTCTTGTGTCTTTGCTTCATGTGCAGTTTGAGTGAGTTATACTGCTCAAATATCTTCGTGCATTTCCTGCATTTGTGGTATTCCTTCACCTCATGAACTATCACGCGGTCGGAGAACGTCACCCGCTTCTTAGCCTTGTCGTTCGATTTGTAGACAATCATGTGCTTGTTTTCCTGATGGTTTTGCAACTTTTTTTCACTAGAGTAAACTTTTTGCAGATCTCTTACACTTAAGCTTCGCAATGTTGAAGCTAGTATTGAACATAGGACAGCTAGGGTCCTCCTGGAAGGCCATTTTCAGCTCGTTAAGGTCGTCGCGTAAAACGCTGATAGAGCACTTGTCGCCAAGTCGTCTAGAATGTACAGCGATTTCCAACTTAGACAAACACTTCTGGAGGTCAGTGTTGTTAACGGAATTCTGTACCATATTCTTGAGATACGGCGATATATCAGTCCGCGTCAGCGTGACTACAGGGCTCTTCCCGAAACCTTTGAAAACATCTTTAATCTCGAGACTTTCTTTCGAAGCGTCGCCAACAGAAAATCGGCGCACAACATTGTTTGCTCTATGCTTCGCTGCTTAAGTCTCGTGTGTTTTAACCCCATTGCACTTGACGGACATAGAAGTTGTAAAATAATGATGGAAAACAAAATAATAAGGGGTAAAAAGTAAGAATTTTACTGATAACTTTCGCTTGCTATGCACTCGTATGACATTCGTTTAACCACAGTTATACACAATAGTTTGCCCGAAGCCATTAGACGTGAAAAAAATAGGAATAAATTTAAGAGACTGTTAAAAAAGCATTACCTAGATGTACTTATATAAAACGCAGTTATACTATTTACTACTACTACTGTTACTAATGAATAACTAAATATTTTTTGTTAATAAATGCCTTACCTAGAGACTGCCGCTCCCACAGTCAAACTGTCACTACAGTTTTGTGGGGCAATGTTTAATTTTAAGTATGTAAAACACTGTACATATTAAAAATAAATAAATAAAAAAAAATTAACTCCCTTCTTCAATGCAGTCATTACGATACATTATAGTAAATAGCAAGCTGAGGAACTCTAAAACATGGAGATCGTTCTTATTAACATATTAAAGGAGGATGGTTGAGCAAGTTGTGGTAATTACACCGGTTCGGGAAGGGTACAATTGTCTGGTACTTGAAGCCAGCAGGATACCTCGTAATTTGCGCTCCGAGCAACACCGCGGTACGGTGAATGCGTTGTTTGTTGCTCCAATTCTAAGGCAGTCGTGAGGCCAATAGTAAACTACTTGGATTCGAGTTTCAAAGGGGTTTCACGAAGAATTTAAGAAAATTTTATAGAAAGACGTGTAGAAAAATGTTCAACAAAATATCACTATCGATGCTTTAGAAGTTACTTGCATTTCCAATAACTGTTTAAACCTATGATTGGTTCAATTATTTTGATAATTATAATTACATATTTAATAAAATACATAAAATGACGCAGAAATATTAAAAATATATACACTACACAGAGTGCCTATATCCCATTATAAATGGTTTGAATAATAAATATTGTATAAAAATAGAAGGTGAATATTGGAAAGAATAAAACGAGCGTACCATTGTAAACTAAACAGGATAAAAAACAATAGATAAATGATCAGTATCGACTGATTGATGTGCTTATTGGGTGCTTCTTAGTCAGTAAGTATAGAGAGAGGCAGAGAGCGGCGGCTGCCAGTTCTGAAGGTCGGTAGTGCGCCATACTGTATTCCACCAGGCTGATATCGATGAAATACATCGCCAAATTATAGTTTTTGGAGGTCACATTAGCGGCTTTTGCGAACCTCCGGAGGAAGCTCACAGGAATTGGCCACGAGAGGCAAAAGCCCAGGTTGGTCAATACGTCCCACTCGCAGCGGAACACGTCGCCTTCGCTGTAAACGTCCTCGGTGACGTACAGGAAGTCGTTCACTGACAGCCACCTGACCTCCACGTACTTGCTCGCAACGAACAGCACCGTCGCGCCCACTAGCTTCACCTGGTTGCGTTGGACGGTTGGTGCCCCGTTTCTTGTGTCTTTGCTTCATGTGCAGTTTGAGTGAGTTATACTGCTCAAATATCTTCGTGCATTTCCTGCATTTGTGGTATTCCTTCACCTCATGAACTATCACGCGGTCGGAGAACGTCACCCGCTTCTTAGCCTTGTCGTTCGATTTGTAGACAATCATGTGCTTGTTTTCCTGATGGTTTTGCAACTTTTTTTCACTAGAGTAAACTTTTTTGCAGATCTCTTACACTTAAGCTTCGCAATGTTGAAGCTAGTATTGAACATAGGACAGCTAGGGTCCTCCTGGAAGGCCATTTTCAGCTCGTTAAGGTCGTCGCGTAAAACGCTGATAGAGCACTTGTCGCCAAGTCGTCTAGAATGTACAGCGATTTCCAACTTAGACAAACACTTCTGGAGGTCAGTGTTGTTAACGGAATTCTGTACCATATTCTTGAGATACGGCGATATATCAGTCCGCGTCAGCGTGACTACAGGGCTCTTCCCGAAACCTTTGAAAACATCTTTAATCTCGAGACTTTCTTTCGAAGCGTCGCCAACAGAAAATCGGCGCACAACATTGTTTGCTCTATGCTTCGCTGCTTTAGTCTCGTGTGTTTTAACCCCATTGCACTTGACGGACATAGAAGTTGTAAAATAATGATGGAAAACAAAATAATAAGGGGTAAAAAGTAAGAATTTTACTGATAACTTTCGCTTGCTATGCACTCGTATGACATTCGTTTAACCACAGTTATACACAATAGTTTGCCCGAAGCCATTAGACGTGAAAAAAATAGGAATACATTTAAGAGACTGTTAAAAAAACATTACCTAGATGTACTTATATAAAACGCAGTTATACTATTTACTACTACTACTGTTACTAATGAATAACTAAATATTTTTTGTTAATAAATGCCTTACCTAGAGACTGCCGCTCCCACAGTCAAACTGTCAATACAGTTTTGTGGGGCAATGTTTAATTTTAAGTATGTAAAACACTGTACATATTAAAAATAAATAAATAAAAAAAAATTAACTCCCTTCTTCAATGCAGTCATTACGATACATTATAGTAAATAGCAAGCTAAGGAACTCTAAAACATGGAGATCGTTCTTATTAACATATTAAAGGAGGATGGTTGAGCAAGTAGTGGTAATTACACCGGTTCGGGAAGTGTACAATTGTCTGGTACTTGAAGCCAGCAGGATACCTCGTAATTTGCGCTCCGAGCAACACCGCGGTACGGTGAATGCGTTGTTTGTTGCTCCAATTCTAAGGCAGTCGTGAGGCCAATAGTAAACTACTTGGATTCGAGTTTCAAAGGGGTTTCACGAAGAATTTAAGAAAATTTTATAGAAAGACGTGTAGAAAAATGTTCAACAAAATATCACTATCGATGCTTTAGAAGTTACTTGCATTTCCAATAACTGGTTAAACCTATGATTGGTATAATTATTTTGATAATTATAATTACATATTTAATAAAATACATAAAATGACGCAGAAATATTAAAGATATATACACTACACAGAGTGCCTATATCCCATTATAAATGGTTTGAATAATAAATATTGTATAAAAATAGAAGGTGAATATTGAAAAGAATAAAACGAGCGTACCATTGTAAACTAAACAGGATAAAAAACAATAGATAAATGATCAGTTTCGACTGATTGATGTGCTTATTGGGTGCTTCTTAGTCAGTAAGTATAGAGAGAGGCAGAGAGCGGCGGCTGTTAGTTCTGAAGGTCGGTAGTGCGCCATACTGTATTCCACTGTGATGTAGGTAGATCGATGACGGTCAGTCCGGAATAAACTCTCGTACCATATAGACGCCTATGATTTATTTATACCTACCTGATACATATAAGTCCAAAGATACTACAGTGGCGACGAATAGTGAGTGTCCGCGTGTGCAATTGCGTAAATAATTAGATCGGCAAAGACAAAAAGCAAAAATGTCCATCGGCAAACTACACGAGTTTAATGTCAGTAATGGCGCGTGGTCATCGTATATGGATCGGGTGGAGATGTACTATAAAGTGAACGTAGTCGAAGAAGCCATGAAGGTACCGATTTTAATCGCTGCGATGGGTGATGAGGCGTATGAACTGCTAGAGAACCTGGCTAGTCCGACAAAACCGGCGGGGCTAACCCTAGCTCAGGTAAACGACCTAATGGCGCAGCATTTACAGCCCGTGCCATCAGTATTGGCGGAAAGGTACCGGTTCAGACAAAGGCGTCAAAATGTCGGTGAAACCGTATCAATGTACGTGGCGGAATTGAAACGGCTGTCTAAGCATTGTAAGTTTGGCTCAAATTTAAATGAAGATTTGCGGGATCAATTCGTGTGCGGCTTATCTAGTGATGTGATTAGACAACGATTGTTTGCGGAGGACGACAAGGTGACCTTCACAGCTGCAGTCAAACTTGCAACATCATTAGAGGCGGCGGAGAGGGATGCGGCGATAGTGGAACAGGCCAAAGCAACAGGTTCGAGAGGGACGGGCGAGGTGCAAACTGTTATGTTTGCGAGTAGAGGGATGTCTTCTAGCACATTCGGCGGGGCGCAAGCGCAGGCGCGCGCGCCTGTATTTACGTCACAGCGCGGGCGGGGTTTTAATGCCCGCCAAGTGAGACAATGCGAGGCTTGTGGAGCGCGGAGTCATAATTATGCCAACTGCAAATTCCGTGATTATGTGTGCAGCAAGTGTCAGCAAACAGGCCATTTGCGGCGCGTGTGCCCGGACGGGGGCGCAGGCGCGGGCGCAGCGGGCCGCGGCGGAGCGCGGGCCCCGGCGCGGCGCGGAGGGCCAGCGGCGGCAGCGCCGGCGCGGAGTGCCATGTATTATGGGGACGCCGATCGCGAACCCAGCGAGGAGCACGGCGGAGATATCGAGGAAGAATTGCATCACTTATGTTTAAATAACTACCAATCGGTGAGTTTACCGGTACAAATTGATAATACCATGATTCAAATGCAGGTCGATACCGGGACGGCAGAATTGAGCAATAGTTCATATGAGATAATTCCAGAGCAGACTTATCTTCACTTTGCACAAGACGCGTTGTTATTAGATTATAATAAGATAAAATACGACACTATGCGCGATCCCGTCTTAGCTAGAGTATTAACTTTTATCCGTAATGGCTGGCCAGAAAATTGCGATTTTGAAGGGTTAAAACCATATTTCAATAGGAAGACTGAACTATATGATGAGCTAGGTTGTGTTATGTGGGGTCACCGCGTGGTAGTGCCGGAGAAATGCCGTGAGAAAGTATTAAAAATCTTACACGAACCACACATGGGCATAGTCAAGACAAAGGCGTTGGCCCGCAGCTATGTATGGTGGGCAGGCATCGACGAGGCGGTGGAGGCGACGTGCCGCGGGTGCGCGCCGTGCGCCGCGCTGGCGGCCGCGCCGCCGCGTCACGCGCCACGCTGCTGGCCGTGGCCGACCCGAGCTTGGACCAGAGTACATATAGACTTCCTGGGCCCTCTATACGGTAAAATGTATTTGATACTGGTGGATGCCATGTCCAAATGGGTTGAAGTGTTCCAAGTACCTAGTACGGCTTCCGGGTCTACTTTGGGAAAATTGAGTGAAGTCTGGGCTAGGTGGGGGATACCTAAACAGGTGGTAAGCGATAACGGGCCTCCTTTCTCGGGTCGAGAATTCTCGAATTTTTTGGCCTCAGACGGAATCGAACACATCTTTACGGCCCCATACCATCCGTCGTCGAATGGGGCAGCCGAAAATTCGGTTAAGGTTATTAAACAAGTAATTAAAAAAGCAGTTATCGAAAAGGCGGATATTATAAGATCCATAAATACCTTTTTAATATATTATCGCAATACGGCCCATTGTTCTACCGGCGAGAGTCCCGCCGTGCTAATGACCGGTAGGCATTTACGGACTCGATTAGATTTATTAAAACCTGATGTTGGATCCAAAGTAGCAAAGATCCAACAAAAGCAAATTTCAACAGCGGGGGGGTCAGAACGGAGAATGGACATAGGTGAAGACGTGTGGTATCGTAAATATTTGAAAGGTGACAAATGGCAGCCTGGAAAAGTGACTAGGGTTATAGGTGAAACAGATTATAATGTAGGTGATTCGGATGGTAACGTTATTCATCGCCATATAGACCAATTAAGACGGAGAACGAGGAGTTCTATAGTCTGCCCAATGAGTAGCGGGGAAGGGACCGAACCTGTAACGGGGATTCAGTCTCCACGGGTACCCGTGAGGCCCAGTGATGGAAAGGGGACGCCACGGGCGAGTATCAGTGAGTCGGAGCAGACGACGGGAACTTCGCCGCCGATGTACGAGGCATCGCCGGGGCGGAGTATGGCGGAAGGGGAGGAAGACGGCTTAGAATGTTTATCTACGCCGGGAAAGGAATCGGTCAGCAGTGAGGTGCAGATCAACCGACCGTCTCACCCTCTTGTACCGACCCAGTCACGTCCCGTTAGGCAGTGTAGGTTGAAAAAGCCTCAGTACAAGATATAGCTTGGTTTGTAAGATACTTAGCAATAAGTTTATATTCTATTTATATATGGTAGAATATTATTTTTGAACGGAATGTATTTAACTATAATGCATTGGAACTTGTATATAGAACACTTGTCTAAGTTAATAACTCTATTGTATAATAGGCCGTAATTTAAGTGTGGAGGAGTGTGATGTAGGTAGATCGATGACGGTCAGTCCGGAATAAACTCTCGTACCATATAGACGCCTATGATTTATTTATACCTACCTGATACATATAAGTCCAAAGATACTACATCCACCAGGCTGATATCGATGAAATACATCGCCAAATTATAGTTTTTGGAGGTCACATTAGCGGCTTTTGCGAACCTCCGGAGGAAGCTCACAGGAATTGGCCACGAGAGGCAAAAGCCCAGGTTGGTCAATATGTCCCGCTCGCAGCGGAACACGTCGCCTTCGCTGTAAACGTCCTCGGTGACGTACAGGAAGTCGTTCACTGACAGCCACCTGACCTCCACGTACTTGCTCGCAACGAACAGCGCCGTCGCGCCCACTAGCTTCACCTGGTCAAAAAAGCATTACCTAGATGTACTTATATAAAACGCAGTTATACTTTTTACTACTACTACTGTTACTCATGAATAACTAAATATTTTTTGTTAATAAATGCCTTACCTTGAGACTGCCGCTCCCACATTCAAACTGTCACTACAGTTTTGTGGGGCAATGTTTAATTTTAAGTATGTAAAACACTGTACTTATTAAAAATAAATAAATAAAAAAAAATTAACTCCCTTCTTCAATGCAGTCATTACGATACATTATAGTAAATAGCAAGCTGAGGAACTCTTAAACATGGAGATCGTTCTTATTAACATATTAAAGGAGGATGGTTGAGCAAGTAGTGGTAATTACATCGGTTCGGGAAGGGTACAATTGTCTGGTACTTGAAGCCAGCAGGATACCTCGTAATTTGCGCTCCGAGCAACACCGCGGTACGGTGAATGCGTTGTTTGTTGCTCCAATTCTAAGGCAGTCGTGAGGCCAATAGTAAACTACTTGGATTCGAGTTTCAAAGGAGTTTCACGAAGAATTTAAGAAAATTTTATAGAAAGACGTGTAGAAAAATGTTCAACAAAATATCACAATCGATGCTTTAGAAGTTACTTGCATTTCCAATAACTGGTTAAACCTATGATTGGTTCAATTATTTTGATAATTATAATTACATATTTAATAAAATACATAAAAACACGCAGAAATATTAAAAATATATACACTACACAGAGTGCCTATATCCCATTATAAATGGTTTGAATAATAAACATAGATAATATTAGTCTACACAATCAACTACACCAATACATTTTTGAGGTTTTATCTGATCCTAATGCAGTAAAATAGGTTTTTAAACTTCAAATTATTTTGAGTAATTTAGGATTTTCTTTTATTTGAAATACTTGTTTATTTATAAACCTAACGCACACAGTTGCATGTGAACTTTAAATCTAGAACATCTTTTGTGTCTACCGTCGAGCGAGTTAGTGCTTGCTGGCTGGCTCCTATAATTTGTGTTAAGCACCACTATGCTTACTTTGCAGCTTTATAACTGAAGACCGGCTTGTTTATGTTTAGTTTACAAATCATTTGTGTTTCTAGTTAGACTAATAGAGCTGTAGAAGATTTAACTTGCACTGCTTTGCACTAAAGTTTTGATATACTTATTTAGTAATTTGGCATCGTTTTTATCCGATGACTCGATTACTTATTACTCGTATCACCAAACATAAAATCAGGGGTCACTATTAAACATTCATAGGAAATTAATGGTCAATTAAATGTTGATTAAACTCTTTTCACACTGTATTATAAAACAGAACTCTGGAAGGAAGTGCATAATTTACAATTTAATGCAAAATTTACATTCAAACTCTCAATTCATCACTATAAGAATTCATATTAACCTACAATCAAACGTCATGATTACTCTATTACCATACATATAGTTTGAATAATCAAATTTACTTTTTAAAATTAAATTTAACGGGTTTAATACAAGTCGTATAGGACAGTGCAATTAGTTGCATTGTTATGTTAATCGGGTTTCTTATTGAGCCCGCGTTGATGTAAGATAGTTATCTTCTTATTGGATGCGCGAGAGATTTATGTTTCGACGGTTTAATACAATGATAACTGGGAGCTTATACACATGTAGGAATTGTAAATTATGGCGCTTGTTTATTTATGTACAGCCCAGCAAATAAAAAGAGGAAAACCTAGTTATCTGATGGAGGCAGTATTAATTACTCTTAGACCAAAAGGCAATTATTACAGTCCATAAAGTTTAAAATATAGACATTTTAACCAAAGGCGACTTTAGATTAAGAGAGGATGGTTAAGTAGAATTAAAGTTACAAATAACAAAGCTAATGGAATATTATAAAGCTCTTCTTAAAATATCTAGTGAATCTATTGAAAAACTCTTAATTTTCGTAGAATACGTCAAAAATAAATAGTTCTAAGAAATTTCAAATAACTATCACTGATTTTCAGACTCATATAAATATCCATTAAGATAAATTTAATGTTTATAAACCTTCGACTGTTAGAAATTACAAAAAATATAAATAAATGTTTCTTTACTATAAATAGTATCTATATTACGAATGTAGCTAGAATTCATCGTCAATTTCTCATATTCAGTACAGTACCATAATTAATACATATTTCATGACGTCAGAATGTTACCCTTTTCTTAGGTCTCTAAATTCAGGATCTGTCAAAATAAATAACCCATCTCTCAGAACAATGTAGTAGGTACTACAAGGAAGGATATCTAAAATACGCTTTAGTAAAAATATAAATTGACTTGATAAATTTGTCCTAAAAAGTATTTGATGGTCTGGATACAACCCACTTACCTACTGTACTACCTATAACTCAAATTGAAAAAAAAAACGTGGTACGTTTGGTCTAAGTAGGTACCTATATATCTGACAATCAAGTAGTAGTAATTAAGTTCTTATGCTCTCCGGATTATTGAATTCCTAGCTTCGTATTCCAATTCCCGTTTAACAAAAAGTTTAGCGAACATTTGTTTTCAATTAAACCGTTGAAATACACACTGAGATCTCCTTCGAATCGGATGTCTCTGTAATTAAGAGCTGAATGTTCTCACTCACCGCCACATATGTGCGACTCTCGTTTCAGATTTATTGCATTGTTTTTAGTATTTGATTGAGTGTTAAGTGGGGCTTTTTAAATATATTAGTGTAGTTAAGTGTAGTCAAATTTATTAGTCACGCCTTATTATCTTTGTTGGATAAAAAGCTGTGATAATTTTTAGCCCAACTTCCTTTATTTAATGGTATGTATATATTAAACATTAAACCTGGCTGAAACTAAATAAATACATAATTATTGTTGTTTGTTTTTAAAATAACTATTTTATAAGCATCAACATGAATTAATATTGTCACTTATAAACTTCAAACTTAAACTCATAATTTTTATGTCTGTACCTATGTGTATATTTGGCTCTGTTTCAAAACACTAAACACCCCTACAGTAATTGTAGATGGGTATATGTTACATCAACATTTCATTCTGTTCCCTATCAAAATACACCCTAATACCGCACCTTTTAATATCCGCAACCAATACAAACATAGACAGTAAAACAAACAATCAGTTTTTTTGAGCGGCGACGAATAGAGCGTTATCAAAGCTGACTTAGTCCGCCGACACGGTCCCTCAGATAATGGTTCGGACCGTCAATATTTGAAAACCCATCAGTGACAACGACAAAATGACTTCTTCACTTTACTAAAACAATTTTTACAATACTGATTTTGAAACTTAAAATAACCCCAATAAACTTAAACATAAGGATGATTTTACTTTTGACGATTATGAAAAGCGTAGCGGCGTGCTACTTACTCCATTAGGCAGGCTTTCATGTATTAAAAATAAAAGTATTGATATACTTATGGTAGTTAAAGTTGAGGTAGGTAAAGAAGGTGAAGGTACGATAGATGACACTGAGCTTAGATACAAAAGACTATTCTTCAGACTCAAATTCGTGTACTCGTAAGGTTAAAAGGTTATAATGAAAAAGTTTTGTTTGTATAAGTCTAGAAGCCCAGAGCGAGAACGATTCAGATTTTATTCCCAAACTTCATCTCGACTTATTAAGAACTTGTGCAATAAATCGCGCAAGAAAATTATAGAATAGATACAGACGTCTCGGTAAATAAAGCTTAAAGTATTAAATCAGTCTGTTCTAGCGTTCGCGCGCTCCCGACTTGTTTACAAAAAGTTCCGTGACTTATATCTGCTGAACTTTGTTTTAAATTAAGGATGTAAGGAGTGTTAAGGAATAGGGAAAGAGGGAGAAACAAATTAACATTTCGCGAGACTGCGAGAAATTTCCTTCATGTTTTCTAACAACAGCTCATTTATTGCCTATTCTTACAAATTCCTTCCACAGGAGTCGAGGGTCCAAGCACTTACCTGCGAAGAGAAAGAAGTTATTAATAATTATTGAAAACTCTTATTCGTCATTATGAGATACCGTCTCACGTTATATTTAAGCTTCCTTGTCTCATAGAACATTAAAAATTGACAGTGCATTAGCGTTATTTGTACGATATTACTATTTAAATGTGTGCGTAGGTGTGGGATCAAAGAAACGTTATGCATTTCGGCTTACCATTTCAAGATAAAGGCGTGTTATGGAGACGCCTTTACTCTACGGTGAAAGATTACAGTTTTATTTACTACTTCAAAACGTTTGATAATCCCATGTCTTAATTAACTAAGCGGGAGTGAAGCCGGTACTGCGCGATACACTAGCCAAGAGAATACCCGATTTTCATCGAAATTAAACGCATTAAAAATGATCTTTATTCCAATGCCGGTGAGTTAATTATTCCAGTTTCAGTTAAGCTAGGCGCCGCTTCGCTAATCTTTAAATTTCATGGTACAGGGTCTGCTACATGCGTTTTGTCGACAACGAATATCCATTTGCTCTGGGCTGATTTGATTAGGAGTTATTTTTATTTTTTATTGTACATACCAAAACACTTCATTGTGATACAGCGTCGGATTAAAAATCTTTCAAACTCGACAAAGTCAATGACTTTAAAAGGTAAACTTGACGGATGTATTTGTCGGAATCGTAAAATCTCGAGTAAATCAATGAATCTCTCGGAAAGATAAATTAAATTTTAATAATCTACAGTCCTTTATCTCGGCGGATTAGATCGTAAATCTTAACGGGGCCTTTTTAATTCACAATTTTATACGATGGGCATAAAACAAACAGCGCTGGTGCCTAACAAATACTTACAATGGTGTTATACCAAACCTTATTCAAGAAGAACCTGAATCAATCAAAAACGGTAATCCTGTAGGGCAATAAACGATCTTGGACAAACGTCGATAAAGCCAAGTTTTACGATCTGCCACCTCGTTTATTACTCCACTGCGACGGGGCAAAACAAAAGTCGGGAATAAGGCATTAACAAAATAGGCCGCACTCAACAGTATTGTCGGTTACACTAACAAATTTACGATTATTTCGAGCTATATAATCGTATTTGGGGTATCGGATGTCATATAAATAATCTATCACTATCTGACTGTGTTCCCTTCAGATTTATTTACAACGTCTTAAAGATTTATAATTGTAAAGCTTAAATTTGAAGCATCTAGTAAATCAGGTAACTTTTTTCCACAAATACAATTTATGGTCATAATGGTGTCAAATGAATATAAATCCTTCTAGATTATTGTAGTGCACGAAGTTAAGGAGGTGAATGAACAGATTTTTGCTAAAAGCATCTGGATCGAGAACGACATCTTCAGAGTTGCAAACATCCATAGGGTTGTGCGATTCCTTATCTACCGCCATTGTGGTGTACAAATAATTACTATCCTTCAAGTCAAAAATCTTGAAAAATTCTGTCCAATATTTGCATTACGTATAACGATTCAGAACGACAAATAATTCAAACGAAAAAAGTCTTCTTTAAGCTTCTTCAGCATTAAGCTCGTCAAGTCGCCCAGATAAAGACATGAGAATGACACCTCACGACCAGTCATGAAATCTACGATGCTGTCAAATGTAGACCGTTCCCTCGGACATGAACTTGAACTTTCTGACAAGGTCACAGCGCATACTAGTGCCAGATTGATAAATCTCAACGTTAATAGAGCAATCCCCTACATAATCTCTTCAGATCTTTATCTACAAAGATGAGTTCAAAAAAAAAGAAATGTACATTTTTCGGATTCCTCTTCGGACGTACTTCTGTTTTAACGTTTGTTAAAATATGAACCAGATAAAATCCCGAATGTAAACACTCGTAAGTAATGAAGCATTAATGTTTTTTCCATCAAAGATTTAGCCGGAATAATAATTATTCAAAATTCCCGATTTGGAGACAAAAAAACTTCGACAATTAACATGAAAGCGTCTTCTGATCAATCAGGGTCCATTAGAAGAATTGCCCGTTCGACTTTTGATAAATATGACCGAAGTGTTTCACAAAAAGGAACAAAAATTCTCGAGGCGCAACAAAATGAAGAAATTAACTCGAAATCGGTGAAATAGCGGCAAGATAACTTAATCGTCTGCTCGTAAGAAACCGGTTTTTTTTTTTCAAAGTAAGGTCAGAGTGGGCTAAGCATGGCTGTTTATAATGCCGACAGCGGTTTAAGAAATTATTTTCTGGGAGAAGTTTCTTTAATACTTAATTACAATGTACTTCGTGAGGAGGTTCTGAAAAGTATTAATTTGATCATTGCTCGTTTGAACACCAATTTAATGTTCACTATTCAAAATTTGGCACTACCAATCTTTTTAACCTTTGTATTTTGATGACGGGCTGTAATGTAGGCGTCATCTTCGTACACGATTCGATCGATATTGATTTTGATATGTACGTATCGAACATTGTCAATGTCGAAAACAAGCGTAGTCTGTAAGGGATAATATCGCGGTCGGTCCTGGATCACGCCCGAGTTTTGGACGATGGTCCAAGGGCAAATTGGTGAAACCTTTTTTATCATAGTACCTACTCATTTCTACTGCCTTATTATCAACTAGACCTAAGTGAGTCAAAAATGCAATGTACGATAAGGATAACGAAATAAAAGTCATTTCTGAAGACTAAGTCAAGTTTGTGGTGATAAAATAATCATCATCATATCAGCCGAAAGACGTCCACTGCTGGACATAGGCCCGCATCCAGCGGACTCTCTTTTTATAAATAAATAAAAAATAAAATATCTTTATTTCAGAACATTCCATTCCATACAATACAATATAGGTACATTCAGATTATTTATCTAAAACAGTGCTACTTAAATTCATATTAAATAATTATAAAAATGTCAACAGAAGTGCAGATGTGAAAATGTCAAGGTTTCTTAATTAACTACTGATTTCAAGAAAAACGTCAACAGAGCAATAGGTACATAATATGTGAAAATGTCAAGAGAATGTCTAGGTAGGTATCTTAATCAATAGTTTTAACCCAGGTACTCAGGATGGAACCGTCTGATCTATCAGCGATGACCTTCAGTATCCTGTTGTCGCTGCGTCGGATGCGGCTTAGGATATATGCAACCCGCTTTCGCCTTATCGCATAAAAGTCGTCGGTACGCGCCTCGGCAAACATCCCCGACGCGCTACAGAACCGTGGCAACCTCAACAGGATTCTGAAGGCATCATTATACTGGATCCGAAGAGCATTATAGGCCTTCAGCGTGTAGCTGACCCATAGGCTACCCGTGTAGAATACTTGACAGAAGGCCTTAAAAAGGGTGATTTTAACTTGTTTTGAACAACGGGCAAACCTACGGGCCAACATATTGCTTCTGACCGCTAACGCTCTCCGTTCCCTCTCCAAATCGAGGTCGTCCTTGAGGTCCTCTGTCAAATAGTGCCCAAGGTATGTAAACTGTGAAACCCTCTGTAGGTAAATACCGTTCAAAACTATAGAGGGCACATGCTTAGGGTTCATTTTGTTTGACTTGAAGACTAGGACTTCGCTCTTTTTGGAGTTGTATACTAGACCGTGAGTTTCTGCGTAGGCCTCACAGACACTCAGCATTTTCCTGAGTGCACTGACCGAGGGGCACAGCAGCACCATATCGTCGGCGTAGCTTATGTTGTTCACGCTAACACCGTCGACATAACACCCGACCGGCATTCTGCTGAGCTCCTCTATCAGCCCGTTAACATACAAGTTGAAAAGCTTCGGTGAGGTTAAACCTGCCTCACCCCGCAATCCAACCTGTACGCCTCTGACTGTGCTGCCCCCCACCTAACCGTATTGGTCTGGTTGCCGTACCAGTATTTAAAAATATCTATCATTTCACGCGGGACTTTACTCAATGATAGTTTATCCCACATGACACCATAGGACACCATGTCAAAGGATTTAGACAGGTCGAGCAAGCACGCATATATAGGTGTTTTAATTTTTAATGTTTAAAATATAATATTAATACACATATTCCATTAACTTTTTGATTACCACGACAATACTGGTAACCATGAAATATATTGTAATCAGTGTAAGTAAATGCAGTTATTATAGATAGAAACTACATATCCATTCAGACAAAGAACAGAAACCGTTGTTTTTTAACCTGTGTTAATTATGCTAGTTCTAGTAACACATTAAGTTGTAAATTATAGTTTCTCCATTCGTGTTAATGAAGAAGTTTTACAATTCTTAATTCCCGGTGATTATCGCGTTTCTCTGCTCTCTTGAACCAACTTCCAGGCCAAGACGAATTATTATTTTTATAGTACGTGGTGCTCAAACAGATTGCCCGAGATTTGGTGCCTTCGGTGTATTTTTTATGAAGTTGTTTAGTTTTACGTGAAGGTGTGTTCACAGGTAGAAGTTTTAATGATGTCGACTTGCTAAGCCTTACAAAGTTGCGCGAAGTTAAAAAGTAAATAGTGGCATTAAAAGTAGAATGTTTAAGCATCTTAACTAAGTTTTTAATGTTGCTGTAGGTATTAAATTGTAACGTACTTAAGTACGGGAAGAATTAAAGCAAAACTTTATTGAATTAAATTTGCCAAGGCGTTCTCTATCTATGTTTGTAAATATCTAGTTTGTTCGGTAATATTTAGCGGTAAGTAACTCAACTCCTTTTATAAGTACACTGAAATATGTTAGCTAATTATAGGCTTAAAGCCAATAAAATTGGTAACGTTATCACTTCACAGTTGACTTACCGTGAATACAAGACCTTTCTTTACGCCTCCAACAATAACGGACGTAGAATCATCCTCCCAAAATAATTACACCATCCAATTAGATACTCCCCCAGACAAAAGAAACATGACGACTTTCACACGAAGATTCCTATTTCCCTGACAATAGTCTGTCAGCGGCCAATAATTTTATATTTTAAACACATTTATATGAGAATATGCTAATTCCGATTCACGGTTCGTAAGCAGCTTTGTTTAAATTTTATGATTAAACCCTACAGAGTTGCACCTTTGTGTTAATGATAAGACGTAATTAAAAGACAAGTGAATATATTATATAACATAAAAGGTCTGATCAGGAAGGATGGACATTTATATGTTAATTTAATATGGATATGTTTTAAAGTAGTGTGTGAAAAATTGTGGATATTATTTATTCCGGGTTTAATCTGATTTAATAAAGCACCGCAATTTAACATCAATGTAAAATGCTTTTTTTTTTCAAAGATTATTCTTATTAAGGCACCTTAATTCCTACTTGAATGAATAAGTGTACAATATAATGAAATAATCACATAAAATATAGGTAAAACCAATTCAATTTTCTGCAGCGTAATTCTCAATCGTAACGTTATTCCTTTTACCACTGAATTCAACTCGTTTTACAAAATAAAGATCAATACAACCAGTTTCCAAGTTTTAACTATGAATAGGATGTGAACGGACACGGACAATGTTGCGACTCGGGCCCAAAGTGTATTAAAATTTAATCAACGACGCTGAAAAGTGGGTTATTTTTTTATGGTTACGAGGGGTATTGAGAGCCGCTGAATGTATGAGGCTGTGTGGTTTATTCAGGGAGAAGTTTTAGGACGACGGTTAAATATAGAATCGGCAATCTTCGTTGTAGCTAAACAAAGAAAATAAACGGATATAAAATTCAAACACACCGGCTGGCTTGTTTGCGGTACTTGGTTTTTGATGCTGATTCGATTTGATGTGATGAGTAAGTAACTAAGATATACATACCTACTAACCTCTGTTCTCAAAGCTGCAGTCTAGTCTTACAGTGCCGTGTACAAGATGTATGATTGGGCCATCAAAAAATTAAAAAAAACACGCTTGTTTTATGATATTGCATGTGTATCTGTCGATGTTGCCCACCGTGCTCTCACCGAATGGACCCTGCGGAAGACCAGCGCTGGCTGTAAAGCTAGCAACATGCTGAGCAGGGTCCATTTCGTGACAAAGTGTGTTTTATATTATATCTTTTGTATGTGTTTTTTTGTTGTCACAAATAAATATTTGAATTTGAATTTGAATTTTTTGAAAAAGTCATTTAAAATTAATGAATCAGTGGAAAATAAGCTAAAAAATAACTTAAAAATTTCTCCATTCGAATCAGGAAGTGAATCTTAAAACCTACGCTATCAAAAAAACCGTTCTGTCTAAAACAATGAGCGCTATGGAAGAATCTAAACAAGTATATCATAAAAAAACGCTTTATACAAGGTGCGTTAAAGCACCCAAACGACAGGC
Source organism: Epinotia brunnichana (assembly GCA_963854355.1). Taxonomy (NCBI): domain Eukaryota; kingdom Metazoa; phylum Arthropoda; class Insecta; order Lepidoptera; family Tortricidae; genus Epinotia; species Epinotia brunnichana. The sequence continues at coordinate 17,004,190 of OY977952.1, forward strand.
GTCAAAACAAAACGCGCACAAACACTGATAACGCCCGATCGATCACACCCACGCGTGTTGCCACCCTAATCCATTACGCCCTGAGTTAATAAAATCCTGCGTCTTATTTACAAATTGATAAGTGTTTGATAAGTCGGGTAACCGCTACTGAGAAGGTGTGCTCCTTAATGTACCAAACCAGTCGGCAAATTAAAAACGTTAACGTAAGTAAATAAAATAAATAAAGATAATGCATTAACCCCCATATTTACAAACCAAGCCTGGATTTGGTGTAATTTTTTTTATATTTCTAGCAAACTATGTGACATTATAAGCCAAAGACATGAATTTTTACCACCTTTTTTGGCTAAAACAGGTTTAACATGTTTTGTACGTCATATTTCGTTGCTTAGTCATTTCAATACTTAAGGGCTAACTAATGATGAATAATGATGGCTTACGCCCAATTCATTTCATCATCATCATTACTTAAGAGCCTTGCTCTTGTCGGTGGAGTAACCGCCACTTTTCTCTGTCCATTGCCAGCCTCTTGAATTCCTCCTATGACTCGACATCAGCTTTATGTTTTATTTGGCTAGAATATGTTAGCCTAGGCCTTCCTCTGCCTCTTTTGCCTTCAATGTTACCCTCCAGGATGATTAGGAAGAAACTGTCGTGCCGTATCAGGTGGCCCACCATCTTGCCTCTCCTATTTCTTATACATCCTAGCAAATCCAATTCATTTACAGTTTATATAATCCATCATTAAAGGTCCGTACTTTTAGAACCCTACGCAGCCGGGTAACAAATAACATAATAACCAATGTCCAATATATCCGATGAAACAATACCAATTGTTTCATCGGATATATTGGACATTGGTTATTTTATTACCAACATTTCAAATGCACTTTTGCTTTGTTTACAATTACCTACTCCAAATTTCAAATCGATAGCATATGTAGTTCCTAAAATATAATGTTGTGATAGACAGGCAGACAGACACTATAAGGCAAAAGGCCTTTGCAAGCATTGAATTTGGTTATTACTTTACCATTTTAAGATGGTATAATTGGTCCAGAGTAGAGTAAAACGGCAGCATTTGACACCAGTCTCCCGTGTCGATAAAATTGACGCAGACGACAGTCTCTTTGCCGATGTTACTATAAGGATTACACTTTCCAAAACGTACCGTATCAATTATAATGATCATGCTACTTAGACGGCTTTCAAAGGATTCTCTATTACTAATTGTTTTGAAACCGTTAGCTTTGACAGTTTAATGGGTCGATGTTTTACTTAAAGTGTTTTTAATAACAGGAAACAAAAACGAATAGTTAGGTAGTTATGTTAGCGTCACTTCATAAAGCGATAAGTAAAACTATAAACAGCTTAAAGGCAGCCTAATGTAGTTTTTACGCATTGCGCTTTTTAGCAAGTTAGCGTGATTTGTTGACAAAGCACTTTGTCGCATTCACATTTTGTGCACTTTCCAAAGCGTTTGACGTTAATGGAGACTGGTAGTGTTAAAATATCGAATTATATACATAGCTTCAAATGTAGAGCAAAATCTACAAACGAAAGTACGATGAAATGTAGGCAACACAGCAACGGCTACAATACGATATCTAGCTACTTCAATACTCGTAGTAAGTAAATATTAAGCCTCCTCCATTGAATAATTAAAAAAATATTAAAATAAATATTTACTTGCAAAAGGTCTAATCTAGTTTATTTTTCCATTAGACATAAATGTTTAAGCTATTTAAAATAGTTCTATAAAATGTCAGCCAGTAAGACGTAGACAGTTAAGACAGTAGATGGAAAACTGGAATCCATGCAAAATAAATGTCCTATAATTAATTCAAGTTACTTAGATAATTTTAAGCAAGTGAAACACAACAAACGATTTTACTATGAAAAAGAAAATTTATGTAATTATTAAGGTTAAAATACAATGTTTATTCTAAAATAATAAAACGGCATCGTTAAACCACTGTTGGTTAGTCTCGATGCACAATTCCAAAAAACAGAGCTATACCTACGTATACGATCGACGCCACTAATGACTCGCAGGGTTCATACAAATTCTGCATAATGCCTACCATCTCAATAAATTTACGCATAAGCCTGATCAACTAATGAACCTGTCTCGTTCCCAAGGCGAGATATTTAATACTCAAGCGCGGTAATTATAAGCAAAGTACTGGAACACATTTTGTATCAAGCAATTAAGAGGGACTTTATATCTCGAGCAAAGTACTTTTGCAAAACGCGTTCGATAATCAACATAAATACACTCTAGATAGTGGCAAGCTAATGTGGCTATACTATTTCTTAATTGTGGAATTATGTCAGATAATTAGAACTATACGCGAATAGTATAATGGCAATATGTACAATTTGTTTGATATAAATAAACAGTCACTGAAATAGAATAGGTAAACAAAGAGTATGAAAAAAATATCTGAAATAATATTTTTGATTAAAATACCATGTGTACGATATTATTAATGTGTCAGTAGATTAAATGAAAGCCGTTTTGGATAAACTAGCACCTACGCTAAGTTTTGGAATTAAATTCGCGGCCCGAGCTCGAGCTCTCTCCGAATACAGTTGGAATAATGTTTACATGAGGAGCGGATTTTTATTTACTTGTTGAAATACTTTTACTATAGTTTATCTGTTCTATTCTCAAGTATTATCCCACCATTATTCATATGTATTTAATTGCACAGTTGTAAATCTTTATGATTCAAATTCTTTCAAATAAATCGTAGAGCATTACAATCAACTGTTATTACAGTTGTATTTAGAGTGGCGAAATGACACTTTACTGTTATAATTGACACTCATTTTTGAAGATGGGTTATAATTATAACAGTGCATAAAAGTATACGCGATTTTAACTTGGATTCTCAAATGATAGGGTTACTGCCTCTTAGTATAAAGGAATGAAATGTAGTCAATTCAAATATTGTAGTCCATATTTTTTACCTATTCGTAATACGGAAGCTCATTTTGTCGAGATCATTTTATGCTATGATATGGCAAATGTTATCTTTTCTGTCTTTAAATGTCTACCAACCATAGGTAGCGTAGTTGGTAGTGACGCTGCCTACGAAGCAAGAGGTCCTGGGTTCGAATCCCGGTAAGGGCATTTATTTGTGTGATGAGCTCGAATATTTGTTCCTTATTTAATTATTTATTTATCTATATAAGTATGTTTATCTTCGTCTAGTACCCATAGTACAAGCTTTGTTTAGTTTGGGATTAGGTCGATTTGTGTAAGATTGTGTCCGCAAATATTTATTATTTATTATTAAGTGCCAGTAGGACCTCCACGGAACAAAGGAATTTAAATCTTTTATGAAGCAAAAATACTATAAACATTAAACAAGGCTTCTCAAGAAAAAAGTCCGTTGCTACCTACGCAAAGTAAAGTTAATTGAACTTAACTAGATTCCAGGGACCTCTTATAAGTTCATCTGACGAGAAACGAGCGGAGTCACGCTATTTCGGAGACTATACCTAAACATGAAGCGCTCAGGGAATCGCAGTATGTTTTCAATAATACTGGAGTTCTAAAGGTAAATTCAGGTAACATATGTAGGTAAAATTTTAATAAACCTCCTCGTTAGAAATGAATAATGATTTGGCAAATGTTATATTTTTCTAATTGATATGAAAGGGCGAAAAAAAAGGAATTTGTTTATTTTCTCTATTATGTCGTATATCTTGTTATCAGTTTCTGAAGTTTTAATAATAAGATTTGAATTACTTATATATTTAATTTAACATCTGAATGTAACAAAGTTGAAAACTCCATAATAATAAGCAGCTAATAAGCTTTTCCTCCATGCTGTTAAGCTGATAAAAAACCCTACCAACCAAGTTTATACTAACTTACTTATAAGCCCTTTTTTGTTATCAAAGTCCAATCTATACCGCGTAATCTATTAGATTATCTGCACAACGCCACACTGATTGCATACTAATGCAGGTAAAAGCACGATCTAGTATAATTATGAAATAAAATAAAGTAGTACAGATTCCGTCGACATTGTGTCACTGTGTTATCGGTGGGCGTCGAGAAGAGAATTAATGTTGATAATAGTAATTGCTATGAATATGCTGCCTCATTTAGGTAAAAACAAACAGTGTCATTTACAGAAATATCATAATTATTAGCGACTTGCTATTTTTAGCAACGATATTTTACTTCCGGGAAGCGAAGTCATTTCTGGCATTACATAATAACGACACATACAGAATTCATAACATAACAGCCAGCACATTACAAAACTTGCTATGCAGGTTCTTACAATACATATCATGAGCGTTCCATTTTTTCAACAATAACTATTACTTAGACTATTCTTGAATTGGATTCTTATAACAAGTGTTTTACGAACAAAATACCAAGAACCGAAATAATTCCTAGGATTGTTCGAGAAACAATTCCAATTCATGTTCCCAGTACCGCAAGCAATAATGTCACAACTTTATTTGATCAGCTTTCAAATGGCAGCCATACAAATATTGAATCGAAATATATTCGACTAAGTTCAAACACAGATTCTATTCGAAGTAGTAGGGAGCCTCCGTATACAATTTAGGCAACTAGTGTAATTTATGCATAAAGTATCATAAAGAAGGTTACAATATTATTACGGACTCGCTGTCATTGTTTTTATACAATATTCGTAAAAACGATCCCATAAAAAACATTCCATGTAAAAAATAGGCCAAGTCTCAAAACTCTTTCACAGTAAAAAGTGGTGAGATATTTCGTAGAGCCAAGTCAGGCATTCTTATTAATCTTTATTTGCTTGCTTAATAAAATTTTGCAACTTGGGATTTACACTACCTACTGCATTTACTAATTTTTGCATATGTACCTAAAACTCTTACATAGTTTGTGATTGCCAAGTCACAAAATTTTATTTAGCAAGCAAATAAAGATTAATAAGAATGCCTGACTTGTCTCTACGAAATATCTCACCACTTTTTACTGTGAAAGAGTTTCGAGACTTGGCCTATTTTTTACATGAATTGTTTTTTATGGAATCTCATTTCTTTTTGTAGACTTTGTATGGGAATGTTATTTTACCAACCGCAAATAACGTTTGTATAGTTTTGCAGGAAGGAACAGCAAAAGTAACTTTGTAATCGCATGTATTTGTATAGGATTACAAATTTACATATGCAGTTTATATGTCTCTGAAACGTGACTGAAATTGCAATATTTATAGGTTTTTTATGAATAATTTGGCTAAAAAATAATTATGTTTGAAATTTGGAGCTTGTGGGTCTGCTAGAAGTACCTTAGAATTAGCGTGATCATTATCAGTGAGTATGTCAGTGACAAAACTAACGAACTTTGACGGACAATAGTTCTTAAACTAAAAGTTCAAATTGAATGTAATTACAGGACACAAAATTACAGGATGTTGAAAATGGCCTAAATGGCTTCGAGAAAAGGATGGTACGGCCGTGCCTCTTTGTTTTGCGCGACGACGCAGATAAGTTTATGAAAGTGTGTATCTCAAAAATATCACAATGGAAATATTTATTTCGAGACTTCTGAAAATATAGATGGATTTATTTGGTTGGTGTTGTGCTTAGGATACCTGTGATGCTCCAATATTAGAAAAATGTATTCGTCTATTATAGACGATTTTTCTGATATTATAGCACACAGCTTAATTCGTATAAAAGAGCTAGTATTATCTTTAGACCAGGATTAAATAAAGCTTAAGTACATCGCAGATAGCATTTCATTGCCTAGTTCAGACATTAAGAATGAAAAATTATGGCCCGAATAATAGGGAAGAAACGATGAATTTTTTTAAGAATTTCTAACTAAGTTGTTGACTTGGGAACGGCCCAAACGTTGAGCTAAGCGGCGGAATTCAGGGATTAGTCTTGCTTGATCTGAGGCTCGATAAACTATGATTACTAGCCAAATTAAGTTTATTTCGTAAACTTAATTGTAATATTAAACTTCTATTTCTAATATGTATAAAAAACAGTAAAAAAATGTGTTTATAAACTTTCGTAATTCCTACAGAATGCTTTGAAGTGGTGGTAAAAAAAATCGTCCATAGACCATTTTAGATAACTTATTTAAGATGGTTATGACGATGACCTCGTCCACTTTCTCAGCTCTCTTCTCTTAATCGGAAAAAACATTAACGTTTTCAATGGTAAAACCTGGATCAAGAAGCGTACAATGCTCAAACAGGATGCAAGCAAATATTTGATAGCTCAGTCAGTCCAATCTTGTATGTCATACAATCGTTTGTAGCCAGAGAACCGATCATGCATCAAAATGTCAACAAGCTGAGTAGGGACTGAATGAAGAAAAAAAAATGACACACCCGATCCGCCCGGGCAATTTGCTTCGGTTATGGCAAACTATCACAAAGTAGTAAAACGATACAATTCCTTTAAAGCATAAGACGTTTAGATAGTAACACGAATAGATATATCGAATAAAATATTATTCTGGACGTTTGTCAGTTTCCGCGTGATTTGAATCGAGTGTCGCCAGTAAGTTTTTGTGGATCGCTTCTATTATTATAAAAGGGACGACAATGTCACCATTCTTTCGGCTTTTTGACTGGAGTTAGCTACAAAACCAAAGTGAGATAAATATGGGTCCTGCGGAGTCACCTGCAGCAAAGCCGAAAGGTATTCTTGTCTATTTAATATACCTAATAAATAAGATTGGCACATTGCATTTCGGAGAATTTATTGTTTTCAATAGAATATTTGAAAATATCTATGTAATTTGTTTTTGCTTTGAACATAGTTTAAGAAATTTCTCAAGTTATTACTCGAATATCTGTTTTAACAAGAGAGCAACCATAAAAGGTGTATGTAGAGCCACTTGAGATTAAAAAGGGACCGAAGTTCATAAATTATACTTAAATAGATGCTGGTTATTTAAAGTATGCTCTTGAGCAGGTGGCCCAAACCAATAAGAGCAAATTTCAAGTGGTTGATCTAGTTCATACAATAATTAGTTAATTAGATATCCTAAATAAGATGTGTACAAAAAAGAAGCATAAGTACTTATTTCGATTTCTGTTACAAAATTGGATAAATACCTGTCAGATGGCACGAATAGGCTTAATATCAACTTAAAAGATGTAAAAAGCAAAAAAAACGCCTGCGCGAAAAAAAACATCAATAATATCAAACAACGCACATCTTAATATAAGGAAGCATAACTTTCAAAACATCTTATAGGATTTATGAAAATCTAAGATAACAATTAGATTCCTTCCCCTACAAAACTGGATTTCTTTTGATGCCAAAAAAAGCAGATCCGAATTCAATAGCCGAGGAAGCGTATGAAAAAACTGAGCCCATGTTGTGGTCCATTATGGCCCATAGTATCAACGCTGGGACAGTATTCACTGAATAATAAAGTATCTATTTGTTGTCATCTATGTGCGAAATTTTATAAAATAATCCTACCTTGGCAGACTTCCGGAGTTTTGTGAGAATACAAAGGCAGATTTGTTGCGTAAAGGCATCCGACCGCAAACAGTCGATTTGGACACCGGAACGAAAAAATTCCGTAGGTAGGTACCTCGTTTTATTTGGGAGCGTTGTGTCTGTTTCCGAAATGTGGAGATACGAGTATTAGATTTTGCGAAGATCCGTTAATACTTTAGTATTTTGCGCATAGTATGAAATAAAACTATCAAAATATGTTGTCTTGTTGAAATACGTCGACTGAAGAAACTTAATTTGAATGTTGAAGATACTACTTACGTTGTAATTTTTATAAACGCGTACTAAACATAATCTTGGTTCGTCTGCAAAATAAACGGCCAAAATTATTTATAAAGAAATGTTTATCATGGCAAACAAGTTTACTGAAATAGGATCTTTCTCCCTTTTCGATTTTAGTCAAAACAAAATCAGGAAGGTCTTTTGTTGGCAATCCACTCCTGTGGGTATCATATTTAGGAGGGATGAATGAGGTAGGTACTGAACGCAAAAAATGCTTCAAGCAATCGGTGGGATTTGCTATAGGTATATTTATTAAATACGTACTTGCTTGTATATTGACGAATTGACGAATTCATTTCATTGTTTTCAGAATAGTACAAGACTCTTTTTTAATATGAAACCGATATAAAATATATATTATATATAAATTTAAACTTAATAAATCTTTTATCTATCTATGTTGATTCGAATATGAACATTTTTTTTACATAATAATTATTTGCCATAATTCGATTTTACTTTTTTATAAAAAAACATAATTAATTCAGGATTTGATGTGGTTGCAGGTGTTGCAAAACCTCTGTTGGGTTGGCATCGACATCATCGGCACAAATTCACAATACAGAAATCTTCTCACCAAATTCTCAGACCGTACGAAAATATTTTGCGATATAAAAGACAGAGATAGTGTAATATCCCCGGTGGTAAATAAACAGCTCCATACCACGGAATCAAGTTACATGTGTCGACTGCACGTTCCATTATCATCCTTTTACTATGGATCCCCTTCGTCGGATGAAAAGATTTTTATAAACACGCTTTATTGTTTGATAGAGTATTATTGTTGAACGCAGATGGTTCAGTGGATAATCCGTCATGCAAAATGTGTCATATTATAACATTGGTAAAAGGGTTAATGATTTTAATCGTACAGAAGTTATGAATGATGATTTTATGATGCATCTATTCACATTACTGATAATTAACAAAATTTTCAATAGATATCTACATCAAATGGGTTTTTCTTTGCGCGCTTCGTTAAGAAATGTTTTAAGCTTTTCTTTTATTTCTTTTATTATTTATTTTTCTAGATGTTCAACGATTTCTTATTTATTATACCTATGCATAAGTACAGGAATTGTATTTCTATACAATCATCATACATTTTGTCTCCACGTTTTATGCAGAAAATATAATACCAATGACAAAAGCCTATCGCAGGGCGTAAACAAACGTCATGGTTCTACAGCATCGGGTTACAAGGCGTTTGGCACCTCCATTTTGCCCTGCTAGTTTTGCGCTTTTTGTCCTCTTTGTCCTTGATATGGTTGCTTTGAATAACGGCAGTTCTGCACCGTTGATGGATCATATCATTCTCAAATTCGTCAGTTTATTTAAAGTTCGCACCGCGGTTTTTTCGATGTTCAAGTGAGATTTTTCTTTGAGTTTGCAGTAGATCCATAATTATTTTTCAATCTCCATATGCTTCAGATTGATCGGCGATTCAGTACAATAAGATCAATAACACATCCACTAACAACGGCCAACCAATTAAATTATCCGACTAAGAATCACTACACGACGATAGCAAAATAATCGATAAAGCCATAACAGTAATTGTATCACCAATAAATATTAATATAGCAGTTTTAAGCGTTGATTTATAAACGGGTTACAGGAAATAAATCTGCCTCGTGACCATTCCACAGTTACTTTATCACGAACCGAGGGTTCGGTAGATCGTGATTTCTCCCATCGTGGTACCCTTTGTTGCCGTGTTTTGTCTCTGTTCCGCTTTTGATTTATTCTAATGGCTCACTCTATTTGAGTAATGAATTTATTAACTTTGAACTCCGTGTACGGAGATAGATGGTAATATGGAAGATGAGCTACAGTATACAGTGTTTACGTTGATAATCATAAAAAAATATTATACAAATTGTTGAAAAAAGCATTGCTTTAGGGAGTGAGACTTTTCTGATGAAATTGAAAGATTCCTAATTCTAAGTTGATTCAAATTTGGTTATTTCTAATATGGCGTAGTTTTTCGAGACCACAGAATATTAAGTCTTGAATTGAGATAACCACAATAAATAACGAATCATGGACTTATCGCTATGGACGCGAAAATAATCACTAACCAATTGCTTTTCCTCTTGAACAAATGCAAACTGCTGAATCGATTTATTTTAAACTTTTAAACACCGCAAAACCTTTAAAATCCCTTTATCTCACTTGACGGCTCAATCACAAAGAAATCCTCTTAAATACAAATTAATACTATTACTTGTTTTTTACGAGAGCTTAGCTTTTAAACCGGACCTTTTTAAACTTCTTTATTTGTAAATCAAAAGGGTTTCGCGCAAACTGATTTAGCGTGAAAGCGAATTTAACCCTCAAACGCTCTCAAAGGCTGCGCCGCGTAAAAACTATTCGGGTTCTATTCAAACACCTCGTACCTGCCCTATCGACGTTAGATTAACATCCTTATAGGCAACGTATAAATTTCACGCAGGTTTTAACAAAGTGTAAACTACTTTGCTGTGTGTTTTTCAGTCACTTAAATCCCTCGCTTCATATTATATCAATGCATGCTTTTTTTTTAAAGTTAAATCTGCTTTATGAGAGCTTATTTTTATGCATTTTTTGATTTTTTAACACCTATTCAATCCGTTCGAATTATTAAAACTGCTTATTGCATACATGTTTGTACCTTATGCAAAGTAATTAATTACGTAATATATTTATTAATTTATTAGAACATGGGTTACATGAACCCGGCAATTAATTTCCGGCTGTCTATGTGACTCTTACCCAAACCAAAAGCTAGAATCCATTTATTTTTTATAATGTGGATCATCTATAAGGTAAGGTGTAGAACTTTTAACGGTTCCTTCGGTTTCCTGGTCCTCAGAAGTCAGACCTTTTGAGGTCGTACCGCGCCATCCCATTGCTTTATTAGTATTCGGGACAAACTTTTGGGGTCTTTGATTTAGATCTGTATCGGTAATAATGTACCTGCGACGTGGTTTGGAAACACATTTAATTTAGGAGAGTTTGTGATTAGGGTTTTTTATAGTTTATAATAATAAGCTACTTTATACGTAACGGTATAATAGTGCATTACTCAGCTAAGGAGGTTAAACTTTGTGATCTGAGGCTTTCTTTTATACACGCGGCGAGTACAAAAGCAGCCCCCTAGCAGTAAGTGATGTTTTCTGCAGGCGTTACTGATAAGGTATAACGTAAAGAGGGTAAGGTGCAAACCTAAATATCTAAAGCAACATTTATACACCGCCGTACTACAGTGCTAAATAACAAAAAACTTCGAGTACCAAAAAAACTGTACCGTAATGAATGAGACAAAAGAGTAATCAATGCAATAAAAGAAAGACTGACAAACTTTTTATGTTTCGACACTCGAAACCTTTTCTGCGTATCGAAAAGAACCCACGTACCACAAGCCAAATTAACAGACAACTATGACAAGTTACAAGTGTTTGCTACAAACTGATTTTGCAAATGAGATAATATTGTAGATGTCGTACTGGATGGGGATAAGGATGAGATTGTAGTGGCATTTGATTTCGTCGCTGGGATTTGTATATTGGTTATTCTGTAGCACCATTCAGACTTTTGTGTCCGCCTTTACAAAGACAATGAGCAAGACAAAGAGTCTCAGCGAGTGGTCAACATTCTCCGCCATAGCGTACCGCCGGATTTTTTTGAGTACGTGACTAATATTGACTGGTCGTGACACCACGGCGTAACATGTTAATAGCGTTTTAGAAAAATGGCCATTAATGTAATTTGATCGATCACGAGTAAGTAGCTGTCGATTTGATAATCGTGATTCCGTTTTCGTAATATTGGTAAATAAATATAAAAGAGTAAGAATGACAAAATGTTCCGTTCTATACAGTATTAAGTTTCAAGGATAAGAATCATGTCTTCATGGTGCCCCGTTGTCTACAGACAACCGGAATTATTCACAAACGTTTTTAAAAATAAATATGCAATCATGAAATTAATTGAAGTCGCAGCATTTTTACGATTTCGATAGACATTTTAACGGTATGTTTATCTGTTTGTCCATTGCACACATATATTATTGTATTGAGGCATATACAAATACGATAATGGCAAATAAAACAAATTCCTATTGCCATAATTAGAGTAATTAGTTAAAATGTAGGTAAAAAGTCGTAAAACGTAGTAATTCAAAATTTCCAATTTCGTTGAAATATAAGCTGCATCAAAATTAGCGAAACTTTCGCGACAACAACGTCAACATCTTAACTCACAAAACCGTCACATTAATATAGTCATCATCAGTAAAGCGAATGTTTCTGCGAACGCTACACACGATCGTGATGCAACCACGATTACAGATAGATATCTACTGGGAATCGGACAGTAATGTCTTCATTACGACGGCCAATTGATTCACTTCGACGACGTGATCGGTCGAACTGAGAATTGTAGCACGAATAACAAATTATTGACAGTATTTTGACTCAGCCCGGGCGCCATCCACCGTCTCGTAGGTAAGGCACGCCAGAGGATTTTTTTAGTACCCAATATTTGCATATGCTTACCTTATAAAAGTTGTTACAGTGTAAGTAGTAGTAAGTCTTGTTCCTTACCAATAAAGTTATTTTTTGGAGTTTGTTAGCAATGTGTGGGTGGACCTGCAATTCAGCTGGCTATAAACAACCAAGCCTCAAAGTAGCGACCTTCGGTAACGACATTAAAAAATGGTTGTCTATAAAGTCGGTTTACGCCGTAAACTTTAAGGACGATAATTTTCGTGATAACGTCATAAAGCCGAACGCTCTGCTCAGGCGGAACGGGACAATGAGTCATACTTTTTCGTGCGTGCTGCCGGTGTTCATCGATTCATAAGAAGTTAAAAAAGTTAGTCAAAAAGATCGCCGATGAGTAAGTGTACTCGAAGTGTGGTTATACTTAGCAGTGGGTGATTTACGGGCTGAGAATAATGATAACGAACGTGCTTATGATTCCTCTGGAGTCGCAAGCGTCTATACTCTACGGTGTTTGGTTACCACCAAGGCGTATACTTCTTTTCCACCGCCGTGGTATAAAAAAATATTTAGGAGTCACCCATTTTTATTAAGTTACCATACTGCGCAAATATTTTAGTCATTCTTGTCTGGTGTAATTTAACTTAACCATACAAGTGTAAGTTAGGACGAGAAATATTGCAGAAATCAAGAGCCAAATTACATGAATTTATGTACTACAGTGATACACGCGATATTATCATTTATTTATTTTTGTAGAATGATTCAGAGTCCGACTTTGACTCGCACACACAATAGTAACAAATAAAATATTCACGTACAAAGACTTACAAATGCTTTTATATTACACTACGCTAGCGTTAAATTCTTTTCAAAAACATTTCATCTCAGTATCAATCCTCTACAGTAACTTAAGCCATTTAACGGTGGTATCTTATGAAGAATCCCATACATAACTGAGCCTATTAATATGCTGTCAGTGTCCGACGGGAATTAGACAATTCATTAGGTGTAATTGTGCTACGTGAGTCAGCGGTATTCACCAGATTTAATGACAGGAACGGTCAAATATGGCCTCTTCCCGACTCTACTAATAATAAACCCATCACTGTTTCAACGGTATAAATCTGTAGATAAAATGGATTCAAGCGAAAGACGTATCGCGTGATATCTCTGTGCTCATTTGGCGTCTCCATTAACTACCCATTAAAGACTGGACAGCGAGTCGTGTCACAAGCATATTTTTTCAAACACTATATGGCAATAATTTTACCCAAGAAATAAGCTCTTAGTTACCTACATATTACGTCATTATGTATTTCGTGTTATATGTACCAGCACGTTGCCGCATTTTTTGTGTCGTGCCTTGCTGATCAGACTTTATCAACAGCCTTTTGACATGAACGCCCTTACCGGTAGGTCAATCACGTAACGCATTGTACGCGCGTCTGACAGTAAAATCACAATCTAACTGTCATTTTTCCATATAAAATTGACATTTAGACCTTACAGACGCGCGTAAGAAAAGTTACGTGATCGACCCACGGGATTCAAACACAGGACCTCTAGCGTCGCAGGCAGGGTCACTACCAATTAGTCTAAAGTGATCGTCAAATAATATATTCTATATGTAATATTAATATATCTTGTTTGAAAGTATGGTCTCAACTATGTATCAACTATCATCGACCTCAACGCTTAAATCACTTATAACGGTAAAGTTTAGAAGGACCCCGATATTTCGCGGCATTCTTATTCATTTATGTATGACTTGTGTGGCATTTCCTCTGACTAAACACTAATGAGGTGACATCTGGCAGAATTATTTTAGTTGATAAGGACGTAAGCGGACTAATATACTAGTATACACTTGCCATTCTAGCTACCAGATTTCGCTAATGATATAATGATTCTACGGTCGTGACTTCGCAAAGAAATTCATTCCTAATGACCATAAAGCATTTGTGAGTTTTTGAAGTTTCAATGATGTAATTTATAAAGCATTTGAAGGTTCTTACGCTATTTTGCTACGGTATTTTTATATGAAAGATACATTACTAATGCAAATATGATCGTTATTATGCAGTTTACTTTCAAACCGTCTATCTGTCCGTATAATCTCATATAGCACACGGTGAGATTTGGGTTACAGATTATGACGAAAATGCTTAGAAGAACAGACCTTTAGCTTGGAAATTTATTAACACAAGCAAGCCTATTTACTAGAAGAGCCGTGTAATTAGGTATAATTTGTAGCGGACGTCGGTCAATATTTTGATAAAGTAGTGGTGTGTGTGTCTGAACGAAGAATCCTCAAGTAGCAAATGATTGTCATATTGATTTAAAACCGTTTGAATTAAAACAATTTGATAGCGCAAACCTATTTTTCCAATATCGAAAACCATTGACTAGAACTCTTCAAATGGAAATCAGTTCAACCTTTTTCAATTCAGTAATCATTAACTCGTGGCACGGCACGGACCAACGAGCTCCTCTTATTGAGTTAGTATTAAATGTAAAGATTTATTCAAAACAGTACTGGCCGTTTAGAGACGCCGTGTACATACAAATGATGTTGGCCGTATTTTGATACTTCCAATTTCCCTTCGTTTGGCAACAAATTTTGCGTTTTTCTGGCCGGAATATCAACAGAATTTGATGGTTTATGCGTTAATTCAAAATTTGCTATTTGAAAGTCAAATTATCTGCAAGAGATGGCTTTTTAGCGATAAGACCGAGAGATCGACTGCCGAAACTATAGAAAAAACAATATATTAATATGAGTACCTACCTACTTATAGTTCACCAACATCCAATAGATAGTCAAGATTCATTTTGCGGTTATTGTTTGCTATTAGCCACTATAATCTCACTACCTTAGAAACATTAAACGCATTTCTGACATTCCGGCATCATCACAAATTTTATATTCAACTATCATAGTACCTACCTACGTAAAGTAGGTATACCTACGCACTGTTATCGCCATTTCTAAATTGAATTCCTCCGAATACCTTGTATACGTACCCTTAGAGTTGCGAAGATATACATCTGACGATGTATATCTTCGCAACTCTAAGGTTACGTGTACTCTTTACATGCAGCCCTTTTGTGACCGAGCATCGACCCAAGTGGACTTGAACCCTTCCATCCCTTGGGACTTAAGACCTTACTGGGAAGGGAAAGGCCCTTAAGGTTAGGAAAATATTATGTCCAGCGGCTGGTCCTTAACATTCACGAACTTATGCATTTTGAACTATCTCTTAGTACGATCGGCAAATGTAATTTGATTTACGATGTTTCGGCACAGATATTGAGCCTAACCGACTTGGAAAACTTTGTAAATGCTTTATTTCCAAAAAAGAAACAATTATTTCCCCATAATACATTTTTTTAACTATTGAAAAGTATTGTATAATTTTTTTATTTCGGTTTTTTTCATTCACCGGCTCGCTTATTTTAATAATCATCAACGAAAGTATAATTTCTGATAGACCAACTAACCTGAAAATTGCAAGCAGTTAGTTTGTAATGCTTTCCAAATTTTTATACAAAATCATGTTACACTCAATAAACTTAATTTGAATAGTGGTTTACAAGAGTTCATAGATTAGCTGCAAGTGCGAATACAAATTGTGTGAACTCACACGTATCACAAATCAATAGGTAACCAGGCCTTTAGGCAGTATCAGTAGGGTTTAGATTGGTTAAGAACTAAATAGATGTACCGCCCTTAACTATCCTTGTGCAGACTAACAGTAAATACTTAATCGATCCATTTGTTCCCCAGCCTCGTTACCTGCTGATATATAACAAACATTGCGATCCCAGTTAACTTAAACGACACATCATCAATTCGCAGCACAGTAGTTCAACTACTAAATGATTCAACTTTTCAAACAGAACGAACTATTTTATTTATACCCATTCGTTATCGCCCTCACCGATGGCTTTGAGAATGACTCTATTAACATATGAATACGAGATATAAGGGTACAAAAAAATCGACATTAGTCACACTGGTATCTTTATGAATGCCGCTGCCACGGTCGCTTTGCTTCCACCGGACCGGCGTTTCAAAATGGCCGTTTAGTATTCAAAGAGCACATGCTTCATAATTCCGCTGCTGCTTAATACAGGCTCACACTCGACCACCGCAGTTCAAACCATATGAAAGAGCTCCCTTGCCCCTCTTTTCAATTCGAAATCCGAGGATGTCGAGGGAATCCGCGCGGCTAACGACGGCTCTAGATAAACTGGGCGTTTTATCTCATACTTGCCCCCATCTCTTTGTTTCACAAAAACGTGATATAAAAGATTAACTTATTAGTATTCAGGAGACAAACGCAGATCGGTCGGTGCTTGCGTGAGAAACGCATGAAATCTACTGAAACATGGACAATGAACTTTAGTACAGAATCTCGCTCTTCGCATCGTTTATCAAAGCGATATAAGGATAAAGACGTCTTTGAGCGAACCACGTAAATTCCGTCGCACGCAAAATGCAAATATTATCATGGATCTGGCCTAGAATTCTTATCGCGCCATCGCCGAAAATATTCCAGAACGCACCGAAATCTGACTTCCGATGTCATTCGCATAAATAAGGTCTAGTAAAATTTTAAACGAAAAACGTAATGGCTTTGCAAAACCACGCTACGAGTAGTACCCGGTTTTATTGCGCTGCTTATTACTCCCCGGGCGAGAGTGGAGGTAATGTAATTACTCAAACAAAACAAAGTAAAATTCATTGTAAAGTCAAATCCGGAATTTCTTTTAATTGAATTAGCACTTGGACTCGAAGCGGGAAACTGTGTAACAAAGTTCACTGATGAACGTCTTTCCCAGGAAACTATTCGACGAATAAAGAAACTTTCTCCCATAAATAAAGCGTTAACTGAAACGCGATCTAATGAAAGAAATAAAGCAGCTTAATTGCTTCTTATAGTGAATATGCCTAAGCCTCTGCCATTAGCCTTTTCAGGAGCGCTTGTTATTTGCTGCGGCAATACTCATAAAATACCTTATTGGCCATAAAACTCGTTAAGCGTCCGTAAACGCGAGTTTTCAACAATAATTTGGCCAATTAGAATAAACTTAGAAATTAATCTAAGTTTAGTTACAAAGGGAGACTTTAAACAGTTTCCAATGGGCTCTTTGTCCCAACTTTGGTTGGACGTGAATATTGATATTGTATTGAATATGTTATAAGTTATATATGAAACTCCTTTTCAAAGTCAGAGCTAACCTTAATTATTAATTACTTGAACGGTTTTAGAATATTGTTTTGCATTGTTTCTGTACTAGACAATGAAACAAATGGTTCATAGATAAATTTTAGTCCAGAACATCATAATTTTACAATGTAAACCAACACAAGTAAAGCTTTCACGTTTGATCATATACAGGGTGTGGCCTGTAATAGGAGCAAAAACTTAAACGGTAGATTATTAAGCTTGTGAACAATTATTTCCACATAGTTAAATATGAAAAAAAAAAAACTTTTTTTTTTAATTTTTTTTTCTTCAAAATATCTTTAGTTGTATTTTTTACTCTTCTGTAGTGCTATCAGTAACTTTTTAATTTAAAGACACTAAAAAATTTTTCATAAAAATCAAAAAATCACAAAAATATCTTTAAAACAAACATGCAAAAACTACTATGACTCGTTACATGATGTTACCTCAAAATTCGCATTGACTGCTATGCTATGGTGTCGTGGTGCCAAGATACATTACTTGGAGGTCATAACTTTAGATCAAAATATCTCCGAATCCAAAAAAATGTAAAATGTGGGGTTACTACAAATGCTCTAAGGAAGCGTCCCTTTGAATATTTGCTCCTATTACAGGTCACACCCTGTATAATACCGTACTCACAAGTTTCCAAATCGTAACCTGAAGCTCTTCATGTTTGAAAATTTTCCACCTAAGGTTTAAAATTTCACAGAAAATTTTAATACACCAGCGGCAAAGGCACTGTTCTCAGATATGTCCAAAACGGGTTCGCAACGTGAACAATTTCAGTGTTTGATCGCCAGGAGCATTGCATCCACTTCCTTTCTGAAGCTCATGTCTTCCTCTTCAATTTACTTGGAATCTGCACTTTCCTCTGCAGGAATAAGGTACGTATTGCAGTGATCTAATAGTGAGATAAGAGTTTGTGGTAATAAGTTGTGGATAGACGGGTCCATCACGACACGGCGTGGGTTCTAAATATGCCGCACCTAATGGCTTGCACCATAAATGACGGTTTTAGTCAAAATGTTAGTATCGCATAGCGTGTTGGAGAAATCTATTTGAATGCAACTTAGTTCTGTTTCTTTTATGGGTATACTGAAGATGGTTGCAAGTCACGTATGATTTGTTAACTTGTTCATAAAATAGATTAAATTAGGTACGGTTTTTAAGAGATCCGTTGGGCCTTATGGCCTTAGAGCCGTCGGTAAGTAATGTAAAAAAAAATACTACTAATCTGAGTCTGAGTCTAACATACACACAACTAAAACTTAGACCACAACGCTTCAAATACATATTTATTATTATACTTCAAGGTTAAATAAAGTCATAACCATAAGTACCTACAGGAAAACTATCTTTGTATATGATACAATATCAAGATCAAATTTTGTCGTTTGAGAACTAATATCATAAACGTATGTATGTGAAACGTTCCTTTTCAACCAATTCCACGTGACGATATTATACACAATGTGACCAACATCACCATCAACTACATTCAAATTACTTACATGAGTTCTAAACTAGTTCGCGTTTACGACATTACGCGACAATAAACAATGATAACTTCTAAATAATTAACTCGCTTTATATAAACTTGTGTACCGCAAACATCATTATGAAAGGCTTTTGAGGAAACTGGTTTGGAAAGGTAGTAATTATCACGAGCGACTATTTTAACTAGAGCTCTGATAGTTCTAAGGACCTCCCCTCCTACTCCCTCTAATTAAACAGCATCGGGCCAAGGAAGGTCAACTTGAACTGGAGATGAAAGATCATTATCAGCACTAAGGCCTTTGATTGAAACTTGATACGATTCTGCTCGTAGTATAAATTTAAACGACTTTATGTTAAAGTATTTAATGGATAGTTATGGATTTCAACGGATTTTGTCAACTGTAAGTTGTAAATCTCTGTTGATTTTTATTAGGATTTAATGTCTGGTTTATAATAATCTGTGTTTATGATGTTGACGAACAAGCTGGATGATGCTCATAACTTATTTTTATTACAAATTCTCAATTAAAAAACAATCTGTAAAATGTAAATGTTAAGTGTACCGTAAACCGAAAAAAATTTATGAAACATGTGACAGGAAGAGCCAATAGAAGACCGTGGGTAACAAACATGTATGTATGCAAGTGTGAATCGTGTGTTACGAGTATGATACATAAAAAATAAAATGAAGTAAAAGTACCTAAATAAAGAAGTAGCTATCAAAATATATTCCATATCGAAGCACATAAAATTCCCCTTCGCATTCCAAATTCCGTAAGCATAAAAAGCATGGCTTCGCTCCTTACATCAAATCATTATCCAAATTTCACGAGGCAAGTTCAATTTCATCTGTCTCATTAACATTTATACTCTAAGAGCTAGGGCGTGTTTCTCAAGAGATAGCAAAAAAATCATAACATACGAGTGAGAGTGGATGCGGGTGGCGTAGGACCGGTCACTTTGGCACTCCATGCGGGAGGCCTATGTCCAGCAGTGGACGTCTTTCGGCTGATATGATGATGATGATGATGACGAGTAAGTACTTATACTTACTGTACTTTTTTTTTTTGTATATGTAACTTTTCCATATAGTTGATTAGGTATTGTCTTCATATGAGTTTAATTATTTATTTCTTTACTTTGTATCTTTACTCACGACGGGAACGGAGAAGGTATATGCGTTAAAGGTGACTGGCTGTTCGTTTTTACTCCTTAACCTAACTCATATAAATGCGGAAAAGCTGTCGAAAATTGATTGATTGAATTAATTAAAATACATACATATAAGATAAACGTCCCAGTCCTCGACGCCGCCCTAGTGTATGGCATGGGCAGTGGGCACTTTTATGACAAAGTGACATCCTGAAATGCGAATGAAAAAAAATATCTCTCAGTTGGAATTTATCTCATATTGCTTTAATGTGAAGTGCCCAATGCCATAAACTATAGTGAAACGTCCAGGACTAGGAAGTTTACCTTACATACAGATTGAAATGAGAGTTTGGACTTCGCGCGTTCGTGAAGTGCCCAATGCCATAAACTATAGTGAAACGTCCAGGACTAGGAAGTTTACCTTACAAACAGATTGAAATGAGAGTTTGGACTTCGCGCGTTCTTTACATTTGTTTCAATTGCACTAGCATTCCTGTTTTTTTTTTTTTTAGTTTCATAGGTATATATTTATACCTATGAAATTAAAAAAAATGCCTCGTTTTTCTAAATGCGAACTGCTAAGGAATGGAATTCGCTCCCTTCATCCATATTTTCTGAGAACTTCAATCTAGGTGCCTTCAAAAAAAGAGTAAAAAGGCTATTACTGAACCAGTGAGCTTCATCTTAGGCTCTGTCGTCGCTTACCATCAGGTGAGACTAGGGTCAATCACTGGACAGTCTTTTATAAAAAAAAACAGTCAAGGAACTTAATTTCTTACCCATTTTGTTGAAGATTAACAACAAATGAACAAATGACTTTATTTACCAAAGGTGAAATTACAAGAATGAGTTTTACAAATTAGTGTGACAAGATATCAGAGTATCCGTGGTCATCACACTAGGTCGAGCCTCTTTGCGAAAAGTTATTATTTGCTTTTCTACATGCAGCTGTCAATCGAGAACGTTATTAATTTGAATAATAAAATGATTGCCGCTAACCGTCAACTATACTCGCAAAGTGGAGTTACACCAGGAAGGTATAGCGATTCATGAGATAACACGCGCAAAATTTCAGTACATACACCATGTCAACGTAGTTAATCTGTTGCTTAGTTACTGACATAACACAATGCATGCGATATGTCAAAGTAACGTCGTGCTCTAGCTAGCTCTTATAGTGACGGTTTGCTAGACAATATTGAACCTTAGGTTGGTTGGAAATTAAATTCCTATACTGTACTAATAGAAACAAGTAATTTCACACAAGCAGACATTATTATATTTTTCGACTTTGTTCGCATTGACTTCCCTTTGTTGGACTTTTACTGGTTTATATATTTTAATCCAGGCTATCTCTATTTTTATACTAAAACTCATCTTAATCTGTTCAGCCGTTTTTGCGTTATTTAGTAACAAACATCGAAACATTCAAACTTTCACATTGATAATAGTAGGATGAATAAAAACGCTATTTCTCGTCAACTGCTCTTGGTGTATTAACATTACATCGAGAGTTCATAACTTAAAAGGATCCTCACATAGAAGATAAGGATATGTGCAATTTACGTGCTACGGCTTTGAGGGAACTCTGGCAAGTGAATGGTTCAAATAGCTCCAACAAAGGTTTATCGATACTCCCGCTTAGAGGATCCGTACATTAGGTTTCGGATATGTAGGGATGATGCTGACAGTGAGAATGAAAATGAATATGGAAGTGTAGTCATTGCATAATACATGCAATGACTACACTTTTAAGATTAGTTTTGTTTGGTCGTCTTGATTACCAGCGTCATTCACATTGTAAGTAGTGAATATTTTGCTAAAATAATTATATTTTTTACGAACTTTTAGCGGCTTTTTCAAGCTTAAGTTTTTCGTTTAGGTCAAATCTTATAAGTCAAATTTCGAGTTAAATATTGTACACTTATGAAAGCCAACTTCACGTCACTTGTGTAAAGCTGGTCTGATGATGATGACGGAAAGTTTCAATAACAACACAAGATAAACCCGTCGTGTCTGAGTTCAATAGAATCCTCTTAATGAGTTAGTTAAAAAAACCTCGTAGCAAAAACTGCACTACTGACAGAATATTTTTCAAATGTTAAAACAGAATATTTAGACTTGAGATGTAACAACAGATGTATGATTACGCATTACGTAGGGAAAGCAAAAAAAGGGAAACATATTTATTGTACAGAGATGAGTTGTAAAAAGTTCGATAAATATTGAATTTGAAGCGTGCTACATCCCTAAAAGCCAAGTCTAGCGGAACGCTGAACAATATTACGGTTCCAAATGTTCTATTCCTGTGAGTGTTATTTACCAAACCGATTCAATCAAGTCCCGGACTGGTGGCATTAAAAAAAGCTTTCTATTTAAGCTAGATCAAAAAATCGTTACAACATTCTCATTTTTTAAATCGCAGTATCCAGATGAAAAACCCTTCTGACGGTCCTATGTAAGAAGATACAATTATCTTCATGGTGATCGACTTTACAAGCTGTTTATAAAATAAGGACGTCAAATTTAAGTAATAATCTATTGTATGTAGAAACAACTTGAAACTTAGAATTGAGAAAACATTGAGCTTATTTTATTATAAATATTCTCATGTTTCCGAGATACGGAGAGAGAAAGTGAATTTTAAATAATAGTACATTACTATAGAGGCCGGGAAACGAAGAGTTGCAGGCCAAGTAGATATAGACGGATAGGGATACGCAGCCGGCAACCCCGTTTCTCGCCGAGATTTGTATAGTGCTTTTCTCAAACTTGCAATGAAATAAAAAGTAGTCAATTTGTTTTATTCGTACAACTAAATAATACGTTTCTGATAGCTGTCAGTGCTGTCACATCATAACCTATAATTGTGTCCCACATTTCTTACTAACAAATATTCCGCTTATTCCCTAAATTAAGTATGAGTTTATAGTTACATGAACTTATATCTATATAGACGAGGCACTACAACAAAGAAAACACTTACCTATATTTTTTATGAAATTTTCATACGCCGTCATGTACCTAACTTTTGATTTCGGGGGCAGTAAATTATTCGTGGCTACTTCTGCTCGCAATTCCGGAGGCGTACAGTTCAATTCCATATCATTTTCGTCCGAACTCATTTCGAAATCGATGGCTTTTATTAGAAAGTTTCAAAATAATTACGAATTATTGACAAATCCGGCCAACAAGAAAAGAAAACTTTTTTCAATCTACGTGCCAAACTTTTTTTTAACCTGTTTGAAGCAACGTTTTACCCGGTGACATTAACATTAGTCCTAATCTTTTTTTTTTGGTGATTGAATGCCAAGACGTTCTGTCACAATTTGACGTTTATAAACAAAAGTAGGTTGCTTTGCAGGCCTAGGTGTGTAAGGTTGTATGAAATTCCTTTACATATCATCTTCACTAGTCGCACCGGATACGTAGTATTTCCGGACCTAATTTGAAGTAAGTCATGTCAACATTTCATTGCAAGTTTGAGAAAAAATATTTAAACTGATTTCATCGCGTATACATTCGACGTCGTTGTATCTAATAAGAATAAACAACGAATATATGTACACAACGACGTTGTAAATTACGTCATTGTATATATTCAAGGTGACTGATGACAATTTTCTAAAAAGTTCCTCATTATATTTTTGGTCTTCAGAGTAATTTAGACTTTTCACAGTCACTTTTACATTGTGTTCATCAAGTAATTATGCTTTTGACATATTCATTAAAACTTAGAAGTTATGATATCATTTTTCTAAACAGTGACATGCAAAGTAATCGTGTTAGTTGTCGAACGCATATATTCGCTTAAATTAGGGCATAAAAACTGCTATTTTTGAGGCTGAGATAGACACTTGACAGGAGTATGTCCCAATCCCAAAGCGTACGAAAAATTATACCATTATTGAGGATCTGCACTGCTAATATAAGACGGCGCGCGAGCTATCTCGATTTTTCTCGTCTTTTTCTTTTTGGAAAACTTAGAAAGAGAGGTTTAGTGCGAGAAAAATCAAGAGAGTTCGCGCGGTCTTGTGCTAACCGTGCTGAGCGACCGTTGCTGTTTCTAAACCAATTTGGTGTACATATTTTGCTTACCTATTTGCCTTTAATAAACATTATTTGCTTATTTTCGTATGAGAAACTGATACATTTTCTTCCCCACGGGACAGGTAATGTCTTAATTGTGGCTGACCCCTATTGTAAGAATGTTTTGAAAAATAAACTATTTATATTTTCTAAATATTGTCCCAGTAGAATACGGATGATGATTGATGACTAAGATTTTTTCACGATGCCATTCGAAACAAATTTTGGAGAGGAACAAATGTTTGTATCGGAGCAATTACAATCACAGAACATAAATACCCAAAAATTTGAGACAGATAGACGGCAGGCGAAACGCTTCATAATATTTGACACACGAGTATGACGTCACAACTGATATTTTGACTAATCGTTGTATGGAGAATCAAATAAATTGCTGTTTCGGTCGCGAAATAATACGTTTAGGTACATTATAGTTGTCAGACAATTTGGTTTTTTTTAAAAGCGTAAGCGATTATAATAGGTAGCTTTAAAGTTACATTTTATAATTTATACTTTATTACAATAATTTGATTGTTTACTATCCATTTAACAACACTACCTACGTTACTCATTTTAACATGAGGCATCATCTCTATATTACTATTCTACTAAGACATTATTTGCTATAGTTAAAGTAGGTCTGTATCTAAATAAGAATAGATAATTCTTAAAATCGCATTTTGATTATTTTTTACCTAACTCCTGGATGAAACTGGCCGGCTGGAGGCATAACGGAATTATTACCATATACCGACTAAAGAATACATTGTGGGATCCGTGGGATACGTTTGAAATCTTTGGGTCGTAAAGACGCTCAAGCCCGTACAGATCGAGCTCTCGTCGATACCATAAAACAAGGTGACTTAATCGCCTCATCGTCTAGCTGCCTGATAAATTCTGCCTATAGGATATACTGGAAAGGCTATAAATTTATTGGACACGATAACGTAACAATTAACGTTTGGGTTTACGTGGGCGATAAGTTATTGGAGGGTCCAAATAATCTAATGCATGCGCACGTATTAGGTGCGTGGAAAATTCATTGGGCCTGTGAAATTTCTCATCCTCATTTCGCATAAAATTCTCTCCGGATAATTGATAGCGGGCCAGCACTCTAAACTTTTAAACAGCAGAAGCAATTAAACAAGATATTCTTATCAGTAGAATTAAGAGTATTAAGCCGTTATAACTAAGCACACACAAGGTTTTTTTTCTTTGCCATTCAGTGATATAAAGTTTATGCACATTTTTTTGCCTAACTTTATTTTCTAAGAATTACTACTACGGTGATTTCTATAATCATATGGATAAAAATGCAATCCGCTTATTGATTTTTGCAGTGGTTTACCAGACGTGCTCTTATTTGTTTGGTTTTTTAGCTATCAGAGGCCCTAGCACACTAGGTTTTATGTCGGAGAAAATGTACTGAAACGTCACGTAAAACGCGATATAAAACGTAGTGTGCTAAGGCCTCAGTAATTACTATTTCCATGATACTCCTAATATTGGTTTGGTTTTCCCAATAGCTTTACAATCTTAACATGTATTTTCCTTTTATGTCAATATTCTGATTCGTTAGTGGTTTTATGCAAATTTATAGAGTAATCATGATGGCTCTTGCACATTTTCATTTTCTTCTCTCGCGGCTGCAGTTTTTCAATATCGTTAGGTTTTCCGTATTTACTTTGGCTTTAGTGATTTCAATTTGCAATTTTATTCTTTCCTCCAGTTAGTACAACGGTGTAGAAGGAACTTTCACTATATTTTTAGCATGCATTTAAGTGTATGTGCTTTTATTTATCAAAAAAATGTCGGATTAAAGTTTATATAAGTAATTAAAGTAGAGCCTCGATAATATGTACTCGGGCTAATCCAAACGTCGGTGTAATCTGAACTGCCGAGTGACCCCTCACTGATGATGAAGGCTTCGACTTGGAAGACAATCTCTCACTAATTCTGCTACGCAACCGTGGGCGTGGGTGTACATAAGTACCTAACCATTTCCAATTTCTTATCAATCAGCGAAGAGGAGAATTTCACAGAACCCGTAACTGATAATGAAATCATAGCCCAACTTGCGCAAGAGACTGACGAATCTGGCAATGACGATTGCTCTGTTCAAAATGTCAAGAAAATTCCCCACTCACAAGCTATATCGGCACCTGCCAATTACCTGTTGTTACCCAAAAGATGATGCCGCATAATTTGATTGACAATGCCTTTTCTTGGTCGATATACGAGGCTTTATGTATGTATGTATATATGTACGCACCTTATTGTACACACAACAGTCATGAACATAATATTTATGTAAGATTAAAGTAGGTACAAAGGCGAACTTCCAGCTAACCTTTGAGCAATACTGCACTACAAAACACGCATACCTACTGCTGCTGGCTCTACTGTAGGTATGTAAAATAAATCACAGATCATAAATCTATAATTCTATACTAATAATTATGGAGAGGTAAAGTTTGTATGTAGGGGTCATCTCCGGAACCAATCATTGAAATTCAAAACATATTTCACCAGTATGTAGAATAGACCTTTAGAATGGATATACACTTTATCCCGCACTTCCACCTGCGATCTTTTTAATACGCGAGTGGAGCCGCACAGACAAAGAAACTAGTGATAAATTATTAATGTGAATTTAGAACTTAACGACATTTTTTAAAACATTAAAATTATCACAAAATAGTCTGAGAGCTTAAACTGGAAGGACCTTCTCTGCAGATATTCCGAACATTCGTAGAAACTTTATACCTAGTATATAAAAAAAAATGTCCGTTAGTTATTCCAAATGAATAACTAACGGACATTTTTATAATTTACTTACAAATTAAACTTTATGGCAATTGTTCTTTATGACACCACATCCTATTCATTTCGACATTTTTTCAATTATACCGTGAGCGTTATATTTATGATTTCAATGGCTTCAAATAATAATGGTTGACTCTTGCTTCATAAAAACCGGCTACAAATCTTCAGAAACGCCTTGAAAACTTGTTGGTCGTCTAATTCCGTACATAAATATTCGCACAAAACGCAAAATTTGAATTCGACCAACGATACAAAAACAATCATAGCACAAAGACAAACAGCTTGATCGCTTCATACACTAGAGTATATTCAAAATAATCAGCGGAATGAAGAATGCCTAGCTTTTTTTTTGAGGTTTTTTTCTTGTAGATTGTTTCCTTGTTGTTTTCTTATAAGTTGGGGTGATAACATTTTTTTTTGGCAGTTCATGTAGTTATTGCGGGGCTAGAACAGATCTTCATCAATGGTCACCATTAGCTAACCGATTTAATATAAGGTCTTCAGTCGGCTATCATTTATTGGGCATCATTATCATTTATTTACAGTGACAATAACAATCATCATGATCATCATCATATCAGCCGGGAGACGTCCAATGCTCGACATAGGCCTCCCCAAACAAGAACCCACGTAACGGAAAGCGCAGCAGCGTGGGTAGGCCCCCCAAGGTGGACTGATGACCTGGTAAAGGTCGCGGGAGTCCGCTGGATGCGGGTAGCGCAGTCCGGTCACTTTGGCACACTAAGAATAATTACTAATAATTTTATATTTATGATTAAGCGATATTCCAATTAGTAGAAGAAGGCCAATACGAGCAAAATGAACTTTATTACAACTTTTTCGTACAGTAACTACGTACAGTTAACCAATTTGTTTCCTATGCCACCGTAGAACCCTGTCATTTTAATTGCTACATAGCGACGCAATAATCCTAGTAACCCGTATTGACATAGCATTTAAGCTGGAAACGCACTGGCAGCGGTGGCAGCACGGTGCGGTGCAGCGCGGAGGCGGCGCCGGTTGTAATGTTCTAGCTCATATGAAAGGATCCGCACAGAACGGCGCGGCGCTGTATTCTGTGCGGACCCTTTCGTATTAGCTCGAACGTTACAACCGGTACTGCCTTCGCGCCGCACCGCCACCGCTGTCAGTGCGTTTCAACCTTTACAACGACAGGGTTCTATAATGGCCTAGGAATCCAATTAGTTGACCGTATATAGCTACAAACACAAACGGGTTACTTATTTTTTTATATACCTGCAGACGATTTTAGGTACCACGTGATAGTACTATTTTATATCACAATTATACGCAGGGCCATACGCATAAGGTTAATAGTTCCATAACAAAATGGTTCTGACTAGATATATTGATGGTTTATAAGGAGTGAATTGTGTATTCTAATCTGTGCCTTTATAAAGACGTACAACCAAACCCGATTCCACTCAGCTGGAAATAATTTCTTTAATTGCTTACCAGGTAAGGTGGTCGCCCATTTTTAGTAGAGGTATAGTTCTAAACGATAACTTTAATTAAGACATCTCTAACGTCGTAGAATGAACCGTATATACATACATCTTACATTGCTTTGCATATTTTCAGATGATCAAAAAAAATTGAAAAATCAAAAATATTTATTGGTATCATACTAAAGTAGGTAAAAGTACATTCGTGGCTGGCGTCTCCCGGTAAGTATGGCAATACTTGTGTTGGGAGGCTCCGATCTTCGTATGGTTATAATATAGTTTAGTAGATACGATTTTAATTACATTCATTGATTCGTTTACATTTTACATTTACTACAAACAATTTATTTTTAATTTAGGTTAGTGTATGTTGTGTGTGTGTGTGTGTGTATGTGTTTGTTTATGTGCGTGTGTGTGTGTGTGTGTGCGTGTGTGTGTGTGTGTGTGTGTGTGTGTGTGTGTGTGTGTGTGTGTGTATGTGTGTGTGTGTGTGAGTGAGTGCGTGCAAGTTTGTCTATTTCGTTCCGTTCCGTTATTTTTTCTTTATAGTTTCGTAATTGCATCGGGTAAATATTGATAGTTTTATTTAATTTATTGTATAAATGAGACGATATTGTATTGTATGATCATCAGCAACCGTGAGTTTTTAATAACGAATTGATGGACTAAATGCCAATTTTTTAGTGTCCGACTGAAGGAAAGTTTCGATTTCGGCCAAAAAACGGCCGAACATTTCGGCCGGGCCGAAACTTACGAACCGGTACAGTAGACGGCAAACTTCGTGCGCAAATGAGGGGAAGTGGGGGGGCAGCTTGCACGTACAATTCGCCTTTGCGCAGGCAAGGTCATTTGCGCACGAAGTTTGCCGTCTACTGTACCTAGGGTCGCGTTCGGCTAACTTCGGGTGCGCTCTTGCCAACCGGCAATATGGCGTAGCTCGCCGGCTACCAGCTCAGTGAAGTGGCGCTTTGTGTGCTTGTTCCCGGAGCTATGGTAACTTTTAGATAACCTTGTTTTATTTAATACATCCTTCACGAGTTCCAGGTGTTACATTGTTAATATGTGTATAAAAGCGGTTTTACGTAATTTTTTCAACGATTTTAACAATTCTACAAAAGGTTCGGTTTCGGCCGAAATTAGAGCCAAGGCCGAACCTTCGGTTTCGGCAAAAAAACATGTTTCGGTCGGACACTAATATTTTTGTATCTCGAAGACAATAGAAACGATATAAAACTAATAGTAACCCATAGAAGAAAAAAACTATTCGATGAGACAGAGACAATATATGATGACAATGAAAACGGTACGTTGAATAATCAGTTTAATATGAATCCAAAATAAACTTTAAACACTTAATCCTAAAGTTTAAAATTAATGATGCTAAAAATTTGCTGATTGCGGCAACTATAGGGCACTTTAATAAGTAGATGTCTTTCACAAAATTTCACAATGGCCCTCGAAAGAGCCATAAAACAAGTAAAGAGGTGTTCAAGTGCTGTACTGTCCATTGTTAAACAAAACGTTCTCTGACTGTCTAATTGTACGAAATGGTTTGTTAAAGTCAACTAATGTTATGGGGTCCTATTATTGTCATGCTTTGAACGACAGGACATGATTTTTTTGTTATGTTATGAGTCCTAACAATAATATAAGGTATTTTTTTTATTAATTTAATTAATTCATTACATTTTTAAAATCATGATTTGAGATGAATAGGTACATTTTACAAACAAAGATAATGTAAAATTTATATAAATAAAGCGAAACGGCTGAATCCGTCCATAAACTAGTAGATAACTTTGAAGACAGGCATAACAAAATACTTAACATCCTGCAAATTAACAGGTGTGTTCACTAACAAACTAATTAACATCAAAGCATACAATAATATAGTCTAATGTTTATTAGTCTATTATATTAAGGAAACAAGACTCTCAATTTAAAGGAGCCTTAGAAATTGTTACGCACTTTAGAACACTAATAATAATTTATTGCGGAAAGTGCTCGCGTTTGTTCATATTCAAGTTTCTGTCCATCACCGAAAACTAAAACGTCAGGCCAGTTTAAACCTTAAACTAATACAAATAAGTGTTAATGAATGTAAAGCATTAGTAGGAAAAAGGCGACAACAGTGGCCAGAAGGTGTAGTTCCCTATGGAGTCCTTCCTTAATGAGGACGTGTTAATAGACACTTCCTTTGCCTTTATGTAAAACCAAGGGATTGTAATTACTTTTTATTTGAATGTCTTCCTTCAATTAAAGAATCAACGGATATTTGTGTTTAGAGTCTCAAACATACACTTTATGCTAATTTAAAGGAACATCTGAAAACAGCTCATGAATAAAAGAAATTAAATTAGCAAATAAAGTAACGTACGGGATCATCATTTGAATGCTCTGATAAAAACAAAATTGATGAATACCAAACTAATTCATAGATTACAAACAAGTTGTATAGAAAACTTGTGGCAGGTGTTGCTATCGATAACGCGTGAGAATTAGTTAAAGATTCGGCCATTAAAGCAAGATGAGCGTGTTCCCGAAACGAAACATCTCATCTTTAATAGTACCTACTTAGTATTTCCGCTCAAATGAGTAGGCAGTCTTTTACGATGTACTAATTAAAACTTGCTTTGAAAATCGTATCAATTCCATGCTTCAAATTATAGCGAAATGTATATAGCCGCCTTTCATCTTAATACGAAGATGGACGACAAATTTTGCAACTCTGGGCAAGTTCGAAACGACGTTACAAGTTCCCTCTTGATGTTTAATAAATCAGAGGCTCCACCACAAAGTTCAAATGCAAAAAACGATCGGAGAACGTTGGCCGACACAAAATTTGACACTTGGTAGATGGAAATTATGACACTTCGTTTTTTAACTTTAGAAGAATTATTTTGGTAATCGTTTTCATAAAGTTTCTGCGGTTTGACTTTGATGAATTTACAAAAAAAAATCTTTGTAGATTGATCCGACGATCCCGCAACGTTCCTTGAAAAGTTTAGAATCGAATAAGTAGGAGATCTACTCAACCGGTATTAAACAATTTTAATAATATTAGCTATTCTTACCTACTAGAATTTTAAAATTCGTGCTAGTCGTGAAACTTTATTCATTCTTTTCTTTAATCATGCCTTTCATCATTGGTATAACATAACCAAAGAACAATCAACCAAAGAAGAATTGTTCCTAGTTACGTTGACAAAGCTTTGTTATTTACGATACAATTATATTATTTCTCTAGTATTCTTCTACAAAAAGTACTTTCTTTTTCTTATCTAAATCAGAAATTTGAGGTAAAAATTCTAAGTTTCCCGATGTCCTTGCCAAGTTAGATTTGCCGCCAAAAATATTTAATATAAGAAGATTGACATCGGCCAAATTTGCGACGTACCTGCGGAGACAGGACATGGAAACTTTTTTAATAAAAAAATACACTGAAGGGTGGACCAGCCGCTACATATTTAATGGTCTCCTTGGTTATTTTTGGTGGCAATCACTGTAACAGTTTCAAAGGTTTTTAGTATACATAATATAACTTACTTAGTATCACGTTGAAATTTTGAACTATTGATGTCTTTCATAGTTTCATGTTTATAAAATTGATGCTTCATGTGGTAATGTGGTTTATGACGAATACGTCATATTTAATACAATATAATGCAACAGCTTGGTGTCAAACTAAATATGTAGTCATAAAGCGATAAGTTGATAAAATGTTATTAAAATGGATACCAATGGGAACAGGGTCCTATCACCTATGGCCATCAATGATAGTGCACTCAATAATAGTATAACAAATCGCAGGCACACATGTTTTATTATAAATGATCAACAATTTTAACATTCAAACAAAATACGAGAACGGACTGCCACTGACTTTAGCGGAAATCGTACCAGCCGAGTTAATAGCTTCACAATCAAACGCAAACACAGAGCCAACAGCCACTCACAACCTAAATTGCTTTTCTGCAAACAGCTATTAAAACATAAATAATCACACTTTTGAACAGTTTATAGTGTACCAAATATCGTTTAATTTGGTGAATTTTAATAGGTAATTTATTTATTGCCATAATTGGTTCCATTTGTGTCAGAATTTCCCTTTAAAGTTGTTTATGATGGCTATAATTTAATCAGGATTGAAATATAATGCCGGGAATGGGATGGCAGCCGACCATAACGATGCTTACGACAAAATTTGTTCAATATTTGTAACATAAATCATGGCCGTGATCTGGTTTGGAATAGGAGGCGCACACCAAGTCTTTTAGTACCTAGTTAGTTTGTGAGGATGGAGGATTAAAAGAAAATTGTTTTCAAAATGATTTGAATAATTGCGAAATAAGATAAATTGCACTTGGATCAAGTTGGATCATTGACTTTATTTTGGTTTACCGTTTATATTGTTTTATCGATTTTCAATTTTAAAAATGATTAATTTAGATCAATTTACCTTTACTCTCTTTTACGCCACAGACAAATTAGATCAACATTTTGCTATTATCGCACAATAAGTACCTATCTATAACATAATATTTGACATTTGTTGAATACTGCGCCGCTCCATAGGTAAGTCAGTAATCCCGGCACATCAAAGGCTCAAAATTAGACTGTTTACAAAACGTCCGGTTCTGATAAAATAAATGTTTGGTACTGTACGTAAACAGCGCGGAATGTATGCAATATTTAATGACGGGATATGAGAGTATTGACGAGTTCGCTTGCGTTATAACGGATGGCGACCATAATCTTGTAATAGGTACTTATAAGAGAAGCCAGGTCAGTTTTTTAAGCGACATTACTATACAATACAAATACTTACTCTTTATTGTACATCTGAACAAAACAATAACATGTAGGTAGGTTGAGGTAGACAACATGCGGTCTTATCGCTGAAGAGCGATCTCTTCCAGACAAGCCTTTGGTATCGGAGGGAGAGATAAAACTAGATTATGCACTATATCTCAGATTAGCAACAAAGTTTGTATAGCATTTTTAATACGTTAATGATATTTCCCCTAAAACATTTATCCTACCAGTTATCCTAACCAACTATTTTATCCTCCAAATAGAAACTCTAATAAAGACTCCACTTTTAACCGTTTCAATCCCTAAGCCACATATTGTATTACAATCGCAGACATTACCATCAATGTCTCTACTCGCCGCGATCATGCACTAGATCTTCACTAATGAGGAGCCTGCATTACCTCGCATAAAGCCGCTGTTGCACTATCATTTCTGCTCTCCGTTAGTTAGGGATCGGACAGTCAAGTGTATTAGGTGGTACGAATCATGGATGCAATATCATGTCCGATATCGTCTTTGGGTGGTACGAATAATGGATGCAATGCCGTGTTCGATATCGTCTTTGCCATGAATCCACTGCAACATTGTTATTGAAATAACGATCGAAATTAACGATGTTCTTAATGTAACGAGTTTTTGGGTGGCAATTTACTTGGTTTTGATGATTATCTAGAGTTCTATGAACGATAAAAAAATTAAATTGATCATAATATATTTAACTAACAAAGGTGCCAAAGCGGAGCCCGGGCACATTTCAGCACTATCGGAAAAAAAACGCTAGAAGGATGATGATGATGATAGTTAACTAATAAGAAACAGACAAAGCTCATGTGTGTTACAGTAATTTAATTTAAACAACATTTCTAGATTCAGTTGTTGCAAAGTAGTTAGATTACTACTCCTATCTTTTCCACCTCTCAGGTCTAATTAGGATAGCCAAACAGGACAGTGTAAAAGCACTATATCTAGTGGCCCGATGGCTCATGTCGCCTTTTATCTGAGCAGGCAGCATCAACCTCTAGCCAGTTACTGTGCTCCTGGTGCTGTTGGCTAGATTAGATCCGGTTAATTAAATGTTGTGTGTGTTTGTGTTGATTGTTTGTAAGAACAGTATTGTACGTGAAATGGGAACTAAACATTAAATATAAATGACTATTAAGTTTTTTTTCCGTGCTACTCATAAGTGACAATTCTTATTATATCCAAGATTGTTTATTTTTTTTATTAAAATTAAATATTGTGAAGAAATTGTAATTTTTCAATCAATCCTACTGCCATACATAATACTAATTCGC
This sequence comes from Epinotia brunnichana, assembly GCA_963854355.1. Lineage (NCBI taxonomy): Eukaryota > Metazoa > Arthropoda > Insecta > Lepidoptera > Tortricidae > Epinotia > Epinotia brunnichana. The sequence goes on from OY977952.1 coordinate 17,038,842, forward strand.
CATTGCAAAAACGAACTTAACCTATAAACCATACTTATTCAAGTAACCGAATCTAACTTCCCAGCAATTTTTATCTCTGTTTGCAACATCAGCAAATCGCTCAACTTTTCCCTAGGTGAGATTTTCACCAAGATCTATTTTGCCATTACGTTAAAATGTATTCGCGAGATTTATATGGAGTCAGAGTCGTGCCTGATCTGCCAGTTCAAATAAATATAAAGACACTTCGTACCCTTAGTAAAACAAAGAGTCATCTTAATATCGGAATCATAGCCAGATGTGACTTTGTTTCACTAAGAGTCAACTCTTGAATAATATTAAGTTACTTATTTCGTTAGATGGAGATAATGGGTTACTGAGAACTAGAATCAGATTTTGAGGTTGTGAATAATTGCAGGCATTCTCTTCTAGCGTGAGCTATCGCGATGCGTTTAATGCTGTTGAATAATGTCTTTCTGATTTGTAATTGATTAAATAGAGAAGTTTGCGATTATTCATTATTATATTTCTTGCGTTTCAATATAGCTTTGACCAGTTCTCTTCAAATAGCTTGAAATTGATTATCAAATGATTTCTATTTAATTTTTTTTTATTTTTTAGTTATTATTTAGAAAGAATCTAGTAAAATATTTAATTGCTAATATTTTTTAAATCAAAGGAACCTTACAAATGGCTTACGTAAAGGTAGGCATAACGCTTATAAATTAAATCAATTTTTTATGATCCTTGCAAAATTACAATTTCTTATTTTCCTCTAGTAACTGTGCTAATATTTGAGTAATTATTGATGGTAACTCGAAACATACATACTCAGTAACATAAATTCTTGATCCTGAAGCTCTTAAAGTAAGCTCCAATAATAAAACAAAATCTTGACAAGAACAGTAAAAATACTGAGGACATTTTATATTATTTACAAAGTCATAAACATAAAACCGTAAGTCGTCACCACAGAAATTCCCTTATAATAGAACTTGGTCCGAAACTCCCTCAGAAGCCTCCGCAAGGCTCTTTTATTTATTTTTCATTTTTCGTCCAAACTCTAATGATCTTTAATGAAAAGAAGCCGATACGGCCACAGTATTTCTCGCTTTGGCCCCAGTACTTTGAAAAGATGTTTCTTTTCAACTTGGCTTATTATTTATAGTTGAGTGATCATAAATATTTTGGAGACTCTTGATTTTTACTACGAAAAAGATATTTGGGTGATACTAAAGTAGGTACTAAATAATAATTTGATTTACGTGTTAGATACCTACTTATTCGATCAGATCAATCTATTTTTTTCTATTACTTTAGAAAGGTCTCCATATAGATACGTCGACATAGGCGTTTAATATGTGCATGGAACACACTATTAAGGACATACAGGATATACAGGAGGTAACTCATGTAAAGGTTCCGACGGAAGACCAGCGCTGGCCTTCTAGGTTAGCACCATGCTGAGTCGGGGCCTTTTCGTGGACCCTGCTATTTTTTACGTTCTGTGTTTTGTTTTTTACACCCATTGTTTTGTCCACGAATAAATGTTTTCTTTCTTTATTTCTTTCTATTACAGTGGTTCTTAAACTTTTGTAAGGCATGGACCACTTTCAGAATTTCAAAAATATCGCGGACCCATGTTGAAGAAAATGTTGAATAAAAAACTCATGTGTCTACCTATGTTAAGAGTGAACGAACTGGCCGTGGACCCCTAGCAATCATGTCACGGACCCCTAAGAGGTCCATGGACCACACTTTAAGAAACCCTGCACTATTAGGTGTCAAAACGGACCCCGGGCTCCTTTAGGGGCATAACCGGGAATAACACTAGGAGGATGAACATGGAACACACTCAGTATTTGTACATACAACTTTTCGATTACAAGAGGTCGTTTAACAACATAATAACAATATCTTAAGGCTAATTAAATTACAATATCCGCAATAGGGTGCAGTAAGATAAACCAAAAAAATGGTCGATAGAAAAAATATTATTGCCCAAAGCGTTATTACAATTATCAAATCGACAGTTACTTTTAACGAACATAATGCTAACGATGCAGTAAAAATACATTGATAGAATGGGTACATCCATCATAGAACGTGAGTGTAGGCATGTTAACCAAGCACTACATTTGTTAAGAATTGTTCGTTCGAATACCAGCCACGATATGATGTATGTGCTGGTCCAGATTTTTAAGGTGCCAATGATGCGTTACTTTTTTATAATAATAGGAGACGATAATGATTCCACGCATATTATCTAACCTAGTTTGTCTGTATTTTTACCAATGTCTTGTGTAAGTACAATAAAGTATTTACATACATAGGTACATACATTATCAAGTATTCGTAATGTCTTTTAAAGGTTTTAAGTAGGTATGATGTGTATGAATGATTATCGGTCAACAGCTTAAGTTATCTTATATCTAAAAGGGAATTAATTGGAAATTGATTCATTGAAGTCTTTTACACAAACGACTGATCCATCAATACTTTCAATTCAAGCTTAGCAAATTATAATCAAAAATGTCGTTAGTTTATAACAAACATTTGAGCGTTTAATTACAATTATCCTAGAATACACTTGTTAAATTAAAGTCAAACACGACATGTCATACTAATGATACCAACATAATTATCCTTGTGGACTCAGCAAATACAAAAGGAGTCGTAACAACGCGTCAGCTCCAATTCAAAGCAAAGTTCTTCGGAGCGTGCATTACAGAAATTAGACACAGACAACATAAACATTAAAAGCGTCGTAATTAGGGATTTTGGCTTACTTGTTTATTTTATCTTCAGTCCTGTATTGGGGCAAATTTTTGCCGTCGTCGTTAAGTCTTGATGACACTATCTGCGAATTGAGAAATTTGATTCTGTTACCGGATTGTTGGTCAGCTTCTGGGCGCCAATGTTATCTGTTTATTTTATTCTAGTCTATTTACAAAATCACTTACGGCTAATAACTATTGCCTTATTCAAATTGTATATCTAATCATTGTGTAAATAGATCAAGTCCCAATCGAACCTTCTTGGTCCCTTAAAATAGATGCCATAGCGTTAAAAGTTTTACGAGATGCAGCGATGCAACTAAGTCAGTAACTTGGTATAAAGAAAATGATAATATATAAACGGTATTCTTTAATATGCAGTAAAATATTTATACCTATATACCGTAGTGGCTTTATGGTCAGAACCTATGCTTTTACATGTAGTAATAACTGATTTATTATAACGTTATGAAACCCCCATCTCAATGCGAGTAATGATCCGTACACGCGTCGTTAGAAACCTTTACAAAAATGAAATCATTAAGTAATTGATTTTCAAAAGATAATTGTTGTCCTACCCACGGAAATAATTCGATTAACCAGCACAAATACAAGTAATTACTAATAAAAAAGGTAAGCTTCAATCACAAACAATACTCTATTGTTATAATGAATTGTTTTGTTATGTGTTCATCTCGAAAATGCTATTTCACTGTCATTATTTATTCCACCCACGTGTTTTAATTTGAATAATGCTTAAATTACCTTAAATCAATCAACTCATTATAAATTTTATGATACAGCAGTTTCTGATCAAAGTTTGTCGGTCTGTTTAAAGTTCAAAGTGATATTTTGTTTGTTTCTGTTACTGTTCGGGCTTCATCTTGTGCAAATGTTTCGTCTAATTTCCCCGTAAGATCGAGTTACTCAATAACTAAAATGTTGCATGAACATCATAACATTTCTCTTGTAACCGAATCATTTCATGTTTCCGCTCATCGTTGCTTCCATTAAATCGTTGTCAGCCGTCAACATTGTCGACGTCGCACTAATATCATCTGGCATGTGTTTACTTTCTACAATCAAACATATCACATTAACCGCATCCGTTATATCTCGAGTTAAAAAACTGACCATCAAACCGGGAACAGCACTGAACGGCAAACTTTCGTCCGAAACACAGTTCACAGCACAGTCACAAATCCTTCCGTCGCTTTATAGGCCGCACTATCTCGGGGCAAACATCCCTATACAAACACACCGGGCCGGTACGATGTTTCGAGCGCGAACGAATCGTCGGCAGCGACACGCATCCCCCGACGTCCGGAGAGCGACTGACTGGCGGAATTATGTTTAGCTGCGGGGCACACCGGCTATTGCATCCGAGCATAAACGAAAACGGCCGAATGGGATTTTGAGGTGTGAACGAGACGGGTCACACTTTCTCAGCGAACAAGTAAGAGAGAAATGCAGGTAGGGTGGGAGACGGCTGCACCAGGGTTTCTTCTATGCAGGTCGAGAGATTGGGAGTGCATGCGTTTATGAGTGGAGGTCCTTGTGACAACCCTGCGGAATTCGTGGTTCTTGAGTCAATTAGGGCAACAATAAAATTGATCACAATTCAGGTCAATCAAGCCATTAAGTCATTAGGGTTGATAGATAACAATAAAACAAATATGACTGTAGTTTTGTTGATTGGGGAAGTGCTGCTGCGTTATTGTTCCCTTGGGATTCGACCGTTTTGTATTCTGTTGTTATACTTAATTGTAGTGATACATCGTAAATTGCTATAAGGGGCCACCTAGTTTTTTTACCTGTTGTTGTAAATTATTCTCATATGATGTAAACGTCCCAGTACTCGAAACTGGCCCAATATTTGCATATATTTCAATTTTTATTCAAAAGTGAAACATTGGGACATTTGCCTTAATTACCAAAACCAAAATTGCTAAATCGATTTAAACCAATATTTCACTGAAAAAATAATAAGTTTGAAGAAACAATAACTTCAAAAACAGAAAGCACCTGAATATAATATAATTTTTATACTCACAACGAATTTGTTTATTCAAAACAGCGAACTTCTCATGATAGTAAAAAGAGCTTTCATAGCTAAGCTTGAATAAACATACGCACAAACGGATAAAGCCCCCAGGTATGTTGACGTAAATCTCTGCCATAATATCGGATATTTTAAGCTCTCAATAAAAAGTGGGATCAATCAGTTCGTCTTAAGCTGTTTTACTGTTGGATATGATTGTGTTTGGGTTATTCCGGATAAGTTTTGTAAATATTGTGTAAAATAATGCTACTTCCGATGTTATTTACTACTTTGGCAACTGAGCTAGTTATTGCCTCATGATTGTGTCTTGGTTCCGATGCTCTGTGCTTTCACAAAACAATATTGGTACTTATAAAATATTATAAATGTGAAAGTTACTCTGTCTGTCTGTCTGTTACCTTTTCACGCTTAAACCGCTTAAGCGATTAAGATGACATTTTGGATGAAACTAGTTTTAATCCCGGGAAAGGACATAGGATAGTTTCTATCCCAGAAGTCATCCCCTAAGGTGGTGAAATCAGGGCGGAAGTTTGTATGGAGATACTACATATATACCTTAATGAGTTTCACGCGGACAAAGTGGTAGGCAAAAGCTAATTTAAAAATAATAATGACAATATTTTTTAATCATAAAAATGGCTTGCTACAGCATAGACGACTTTATGACCAATATATCATTGACCCACTCATAAATCAACAACACTTTCAAAATTGTTCAATAACGATAGGTATATAACATCTAAGACAATAAGAAATTTTAAAATGTATTTGACATGCATGATATTGACCTGTAAAATATGACATTTTATCAATAAAGTTCTGAATCTGAATCTGAATCTGAATGGCATGCTTTTTGTCAGTTGTGTTCTTTTCAAAAGAAACGTTACGAATATTAATAATCGTTCAATTTATCTGCAGGAACGATTTAATGAGCCAATTACTTGAGAATCCCATCAAGAGTCACTTAGCAGTAATTGTCGACTATCATGACATTAGATTAATAACTTCATTCACGGAATATTGAGAGCATCCTTACCGGTTTTGGTATTTATCAGGAAGTTGGAATTGCCTAATTAACTTTTTCATAAAGTCATAAATAAATAAATATTTGGGGACAATCTTACACAACTCGACCTAGTCCCAAACTAAGCACTAGACAATGATATAGATACTTATATATATAGAGAAATAAATACTTAAATACATAAAAAACATCCATGACTCAGGAACAAATATTCATGCTCATCACACAAATAAATGCCCTTACCGGGATTCGAACCCGGGACCTCCGGCTTCTTAGGCAGGGTCACTACCAACTAGGCTACAGAGGTCGTAAATCAAGTCATTTGCATTTATAAGAATTTGTATGATAAATAACAGATTGTGAAACAGGTTTTGTATTTTTAATAATTTGCTTCACAATTCGGAAAATATAAATCATCAAATAAAAATAGCCACGTTAAGAAACTCTTTAAAAAACGTCTCGCAACTTTGAGTGTTCAGCTTATGAGTTTGTCTGTACGTTATACGTCGCACACATTTGGTTGTTGTTGCATAGGAAAAATCGCGCTACCAATATATACCTACCATTCCAATTTATCATAAGCCGCAAATTCCAGAAACAAGCTACAGTCTATTTTAGCCATGGTAATTGCAACCTCACGTGCTAGAAGCCAGCAAAACGGTTGTCTACAATTTTATAGTCAGACTACGAGCTTCTAAAATATTTAAGGGCCCAGAGCGGACCGCGCTGACTTTACCATTGTAGTTATCTTGATGCTTTTAGACCCAATGGGACTGTTTGTTGGTTCGATGCAGTGCCGGTGTTAAAATAATATTCAGTAGGCGAACCTAAATAGCCTAATCATGGATATTTTAAGCAAAAACGGGATAGAAACGAATTTACTTAAATACCACAAAAGCAATATGGGATGACACTCTCAGATAACCATACCTATACATATATGGTCTAACAAATACTTAAAATGTTGCTAGAATTTCCCCGCGAATTTAACTTAAGTATTTTTTTAAATTGTCTTTTAGGCTCCGACAATTTATGATATTGGGAAGCTGCAAATTTATTCAGTTTGTTTTATGTTTGTCCTTGTACTGTAGGTTTTTATATGGTTTACACACTACTATCTTAATCTTAAATCATACCTGAGGTAGGTATTGGGAACCTTTTTTAGGATAGTCATGCACTTTCCGTATATTTTGCCATTTGAAAACCATATATAGTAAAACCTTTAATTTGCCCTCCATTCCTGAATAGTCCAATGTTCATAACTCAAAACATTTCTTTCTCAACTTATGGTGTTTCCATAACAAGCTACGGTTTACATAAGTAAAAAAGCAGACATATGCCAGTTTTGCTTATTCTTATAACCTTCTTCTTCTAACTGATATAATAGAAACCATTTGCAAAACATTGCTGGTTGCAAGCAATTAAGGAACATGTCGAGTTAAATTTATGGTACATTTTCCCTTGTCTGGCGCTAAATAGTTTTACGAGGCAGTTTTGTTGGGTGCAAATATATGCGACAGACCATTTGGTTGCTGATGTGTTGTTTTAGTAAGTAGGAATGCGTGGACACTACATAGTATAGTTACGAATTTACCGCTAGTAGCTCTACAATCTATAAAGGGTGATTCGGGAGATGTGATCGGAACCAACCAACCCTATTCGACTCAGTAAGTTATAAGCTAGATACTGTTTCAAATCAATATTAGTCAGATTAACATTACCATTTTTTTATATAAAAGAATACAAAAAAGTTACTATAAATTTGTGGTCATCCTACATGAAACACGTCCAGTATCGATACTCTCAACTGGTTCAATGTTGATTACTTAATGACCATTATTTGTACCTATAATTTAAATTCTCTAAAAATTCATAACGAAAAACATTTGTGACATATAATTTATACGCTATTTATTTGTTATTGTAACATTGGTAACAAACCTTTATTAATACTTAAAATTAAAATTCTTAACATTTGATATTTATAAACTACCTACTACGGGGTCCTACGGGGGCCTACTACTATGTAGGGTTGGTTCGGATGACGTCTCCTGAATAAACCTGTATAAGTATGCGTGAGGTATTTGCGATGTTTATCCAGTGCATGTAAAACATATTAAAGTAGGTTTATAGATGGGTTTGAGAATCAATATAATGATTTTTATTAATATAACTTGCTGAAAAATGGCAAAAGTAGCTTTTTATATTTAATTTTCCAGTAAGTCTGTTTCCGTGTTCATTAAGGGAGGTGCTCACGGTGCGAATGACGCGCGCTCGTTCGATAACAGTGACCTGTCCAATTTATAGGAGAAGCGCGTGGTTAAATAAAAAAAAACCGAGACCGGATTTTTATAAAACTGTAATTGGAATTGAAATCGGCCAACTCAAATAATCTCAAGTACGTAGACAGGTACAAATATAACATTGATTAACCACAGACTAAGTACAGGTAATTTAATACATAGGTAATAATAAAAATAAATACATTAAGTACATCAAAAACACAATAAAATATACAATTAAAACTAGATTTAAAATTAAAACTAAAACTAACATAAAAATAACCTACCAAAAACTATAAATTACTATCTAAAATAAATATAACTATGTCGGCTCAGTGATTCAAAAAGTTTATTGGCTCACCTCACCAGTCTCACCACTTATACCGATCGTGCGCTACTTCCTACCAATTGTCGGCTTGAAGCTGGCGGCGCGGCAGCGTGTAATGGCACTTTGTGGGGTCCAGAAGAATTCCGATATTGAGGAGTTGGTAGTCAAGCCTAACATCATGGAAAAACAAAATCCGTTTCTTCGGTTATGTAAACTTAAGATTAAATAATTTCAGTTGTACGAGTAAAAGCGATGCCAAACAAGTACAAACCTACTGATGATAATAAAACCGTAACTTAGAGGCGTTTGCAACTCCAGCACAGCTCGCGATGTTGCGTTGCGATGACATAGACAACCCGTCTTGAATCATCATCATATCAGCCGAAAGACGTCCACTGCTGGACATAGGCCTCCCCCAAGGAGTGCCAAAGTGACCGGTAAGTTAGTTAGTTAGTTAGTTATACTGGGCGTTTTCCGCAAGTTGACATCCATTGTGCCTCTTTTGCGTGAAACAACGGTGTGGCGCTACTCTAACCACCCCAGCTCGTCTAAAATGTTGGTGAGTGCCTTGGTGTTGCTGACTGCGTCCCGTAGTGTGTTTGGAGAACCTAGGTGCTTCATTCTGTATACTTCTACCTGCTTGCAGTCCAGTAGTATATGTTTAGTCCTTTCTTCTGCCTCCATGCATATATCTCTGCTGTGATACCTAAGTTATAGAGGTGTCTGTTCAAGGTGTTGTGTCCTGTTATTATACCCACTATCTTGCGCAGTTGCTTTCTATGTGTCCTTAGTAGTGTGGTTGTGAATTTGTAGTCGCGGTTCGACAGAATATCTTTGGTCTGTTTGCATGTGTCTATCTCCTCCCAGTATCTTTGGTGTAGGTATTTAGTGTGTTGGTCCAGTTGATTGTATATGTAGCTTTGTGGCAGGCCGTTTTGGCTGCGGTCCGTATGCCGTTGTTTCTGAGCCTTTTCTGGCCAGTTCATCCGCTGCATCAAAAGTGACCGGTACTGCGCCACCCGCATCCAGCGGACTCCCGCGACCTCCCGTCTTGAATAGGCCGTGTAAATAGGCAATTTGTACTATGCTAATGAGCGGTGCGGAGCTGAAAGGAGACACATGGGATGGATTGGGTGGATTTAGGTTACGCCGTAGAATGAATTTAAAAGAAAAACCAAATGTATAAATTTTGAAGAGGTGAAACTCCGTACCTGAAGTTCTCAGCGTGCAGGAATTCGATGGTTACGTAGTCAGGAAGAAGCACAAATACTTATTTTGTTCGCGATATAATAATAGCGGTGAGAAATATTTCGCGGTGACATGCGTATCGAAAATTGTTGGCAGACAGACAGATTTTTTTTCTTCTTACTTATGAAGGCGGTGTAAGCAGTCTCAGGCAGGGACTGCATAACCGAAAAATACCGGTATTCGATTTTAACGGTATGACGCCATATCGGTTGTGAAATAGCGGTTTCGGTAGCGGAACCTTTATATTTCGCTACCGAAATATAAAGGTACCTTTATTTTTTCCGGTACCGTAACCGCTATTTAAAGGTAAAGGTTCTGCTGCTTAGTCTTTTAGTCTTTAAATGTTTAGTAGCCAATGCTTCCTCTGTAGAGTGCCAGCTCGCTTACTTTTCTCGATAACCTATATAATACCGGTATTATAAAGGTTACTGTATCGTTTTAAACTGGTTCCGCTAACCGTTATTTCAAATAGGTTACGGTACGGTTTTGTTCACGCGGCGCGCATAACCTTTACGACATAACGGTACCGTAATGGAATACCGGTATAACCGTAACCGAAATCAGTCCCTGGTCTCAGGTGATTTTAAGAAAGGATGCCAAAAGGAATTTTGCACTGACGGCGTAACCATGTCTCTTTCTAAGAGTTCTATTAAAAAAAACGGATAGTCTATGTCGGCACAGTTCGCGGGCCGTCCTTTGATAGCCGTGCAGAGGAGTCATAGGGTATTGCCGTTATTTTATTCATTTGGAGCATTCGCTGTGTTGACACTGTTGACAGTAAGTGTAAAGCCTGAGTGAACGCTCGAGGGTTGAAATGTCAAGTTACCCTAACATTAAGCTGTTTAGTATACATTCTTTGAAAAAAAATTGTACGAAAATCATATAACTTTACACTACCTAATAAAATCGCTAATAGTTTATAAATTGCGCTTTGCTATAAAAATGCATCATAAAGTGATGATACTCTGTACATATGTACAATTGTACATACATGTAAACAATGGCCATGTACTATATGTACGCATCGCCAACAAACTGGCTCGCAGTTTGGCGAAACATTAGATTGTTTCCAAATAAAAAAATAAAAAAAATACCCACGAAATAAAAAGGGAAGGACGAGACGGAAGTGACGTAACATGTTTTTAAGCTTTTTAGTTAATAGAGCGAGGAGGAAGAAAAAGGAGGAGGATAGAGAGAGGAACGGACAGAAGAGCTTTTTTGTATCGTTTAATACAGTGCTCTTTATTACACATCTCTATAGGTATTTGAAATTAAAACAGAATATAAACCTTCTACATAGCGTAACCAAGAGGTGATCTTATCGCTAAAGAGCGATCTCTTCCAGACACTGTACTACATGAAATCTGATCATTTCTAAAAAATATACACGAATTTGATATTTGCTCTTAGATTTAAGTGAAGAAATGTACATGTATACAGATATTTGGTAAAGTACCTATACACGCATTTGACCACTATCTCACCGGTGACAGATCCAAGATTTAAGTAGCTGGGAAATTATGATGATGATGATGAAACCCACTCTTTAGCTGTCCTCGCGAGAAAACTAGATTTAGACCGATTCGGCTTGGTGGCTCTGTTATTCTCGAGGTATGCGATTCACAACTAACTCCTACATGCCTCGTTCTCGAAATTCGAAACAACTATGCATAATCGGGAATGTGACCTGTGCTGATGCTGGTTCATCTGAGGGGAGTTTGTAAGCGTTGTTCACGTTGTGGTTCACAGTTGTTGTGGGCATAATTATGATAGACAGTAATCTCCGCACGTCATTTGTTTGACTTGTTGATGACTAACTGCAATTGCAGTTTTGAATGGATGGATGTTGGATTCGTAGTTAATTGAGTGAAGTTGTGAAGTAGGGTTGGATTTGTTGAATTTTGTGAACTGCTGTAACGATAATTTGTTGTAAAAAAAAAAAAAAAACAAAAAACCCACGACGAATGTTATTAAAAAATTAATAAATTAAATTTTGAAAAACGCTCGACTTAAAAATTCTGAATTACAAAAAGAGATGTAGGTAGGTAGGTATGTATATAATTACCAAACCACAAAAATTCGTCGGGGGCCTTTGCCTGCCCTGAAATGAAGTGAGATTATGCAGTTTTGTAATTATAAAATTACTGATGAATTGAAATTGATACCTTGATATCAGATTGTTTTTATTAAGTACCTGTGAAATTGTGAACAGACATGGCAACGGCAGCCCCCTACGAATTTTTGTGGTTTTGTAATTATAAACCTACCTACATCTCTTTTTGTAATGGTGATTTCAAAATTTTATTTAATTATATTTATATCCATTAATTATAATAATATAATAATAATTTAATAATTTATTGATAAAACATAATGTACATCAGTGTTTACTATAGACTAGGATCTTAATATTAGATGCAAATAACACGTGCTTGAACTAGGATACCCTGTGTTTCAGGCAAAAAAGAACTAACAATTGAATATGTTATTCACATGCAAAATATTATTCAATATGATTCTTATTTACTAGGTAGTACAAAATAATTAGTAAGTTAATAGCCTATATATAAAAAAAGGTATAAAAAGATAGAAGATAGAACAAAATTATTTTAAAACGATAAATAACTTCTCAGTATCGTCATAGGACAAATTATGTAGGGCTTCTCGTAGCGTTGATTTACATTTCATGTAGTTTAGGGGATATAAATCTAGCCGTGCATTAAGTCTTTTGTAAAGAAGTGGACCTAGGAAAATCTAGAAGAGAAAGCGTGTCGTGTTTGAGTATAATTAGGACAAACAAAATCTTTACGCCTTTTACTGGCATGATCAGTGTTGTAAGGGGTTTCAGCGTGCTGTTTTAAAACTGTGTGCAATATAAATAATTGTCGGACTGTTAAAACTTCACATGATTTATAAAGCAGGCTAGTGGGGAATTGATAGGGGCGGAAAGTAGAAACCTTAAGAATTGCTCTCTGGGCCCTTTCTAGGTTTAGTAATGTGGTTTTAGCCAAGCCACCCCATGAAGAGATGCAGTAAGTTAATACATATTGACATAACGCAAAGTTAACTTGTTTGATTATGTGCGAGTCTCCGATAGTACGTATTTTTTTGAAAATAAATATTAACTTACGAACTCTAGTGCACAACGCTTCCACATGAAGTCGAAAAGAGAGAGAGTCATCAATTATGATTCCTAAATACTTTATTTTGTTTGTGGTAGCTATGCCTGGACATGCACACCGGTTATTTGTGGGATGTTTATAATTGTGAGCATAGATTTTAAGGTTAGTCGGAGCTAGTTTCGATTTGCGCATGGAAAACTTTATAACATTTGTTTTCTCCGAGTTCAGGGTTAGTAGGTGATGTAGAAGCCAGTTACTTACGATATTAAAGCCTCGCTGTGCATATTCATAGACTTGCTCTACTGAGTTTGCAGAAAAAAGTAGGACAGTGTCGTCAGCGTATAAAATGATTTTACCACAGTCGATTTTAAGATTACAAAGGTCATTTATATAAATTAAAAACAGCGTAGGACAAAATACTTCCCTGTGGGACCCCAAAAGAGGCATTATGTAGGTCAGAACTCATAAAATTGTCGATTTTTGTGCGTTGCGTGCGGCCGTCTAAATAGTCTGCAAATAATTTGAGCTGCGTACCTCTGATTCCTAATGATTCAAGCTTGTGAAGCAGGATGGGAACGGAGACGGTATCGAAAGCTTTAGCAAGGTCAAGGAAGATTCCCAAAGTCTGATTACCCTTGTCTAGTTCTTGCACTAAAAAGTCAGTCAGTTCGTGTACGGCGTCGGCAGTTGATAGTTTCGACCTAAATCCAAACTGACTTTTAGACAAGATAGCTTGGCTCTCTAAATATTGGACAAACCTATTATTGATGATTTTTTCTAATATTTTTGACGTCGAAGGTAGTATGGAGATAGGTCTATAATTTGACACCTGGTCTTTACTACCAGATTTGTATACAGGAACCACAATAGCTTTTTTCAGACATATCGGAAATATTCCTTCAGAAAGGCACTTTTGGAAAATGAAGGTGAGGGGAGAAACCAGGATGTGTCTGAATTGTTTGAGTATTTTATTAGATATACCATCCCAACCTTTAGCCGAGTCATTTTTTAAGCCCATAATTATTTGGCCCATAATTATGGGTTGGTGCAAGTATTTCATTGGAATGCATTGATTTATTTATTTATAATAACAATACGTCTTTAACACAGTCTCCCAATGCGATAGGGTAGCAAATTATTAACATAGAATAGAATAGAAATATATTTATTGTTTCTCCTTTTTGTTACAAAGTTTTGTCCGCTTAGCGGGTGTGGGTAGTAGTTACATATATATGTCTTAAATATCTAATAACTTAATTGATTAAAATTATTAACTTAACATATATAAGGTTTCTAAGTTTAACAATAGCAAAACACATACTAAGAGAATTCAAAGAGCAGTGGAATACATTCCGATTTAACATGAATTTGTTTCGAGTGCTTGTTGTGTCACGCGATATCAAATTGTAATGAGAACCTTTAGTAATGTCCGATCCACCCCCAGCTACAATAAAAAAACCAGATGAAACGCGATTTTTCAGGTAGTATTAGATGAAAATGGAGACGGAGAGATCGATGGTGAAGATGGAGAAGAATTACCAACTAAATATAAATAATAAAATATTCTAATTAAAATACTTGTAAACCTTAACCTGTTTACTGAAATGAATTGTGTCCCTTTCGCATAAATAATTTTTTTTCACGTAACGACACATAAACAATTTTTAACGGTATTTCAACTAAACTTGGCTTGATGAACGTTCATGAATAAGGGCAAAATATTTATTCTTAGATTAAATGTCTACGTTTAGCCCTCAATTCACTTCCTGAGTCCACTGGACTCACATCAAAATTTCAAACTACTGAAATTCTAACGTTTTAGCGAATAGTTTCCCCTCCGTCCCTGTACCTTCCTTCAGTGACGCGGGCACCGCGTTGGCGAGTGGACTTGCGCCTGCGCTGCGTATTTGGTGAGTTATTGCGTCAAGTGGGTCCCATGGACTCATACAAATGCACGCAAAATAACGTGCACCCATTGCACGTGCATTTTTTTTATATAGGAGCATTCATTTTTGTTTTTTTAATTCTACTTTGTATACCTTTGAGAGGTTAAAAAAGTTAAAAACGTATATTTGTTAAGAGTTTTTGTTATTTTTGTAGAGGTTTGAAAAAAATTTTTTTTTGAGACTGGTAAAATGAGTTTCTTTAATTTTTAAGAGGATCGAATATGTCTTTGCAGTTTTGTTATCTTTTTCTAGTGCCTTAATAAGTAGGTACGTAATAAGAAAAATAAAAAAATATTAAAAAACATTGTGTTATTTCGGAAAACCACACATTAAAAAAAATATGAGTCCCAAGGACTCATAGAAAGTGTTTACGTTAGTACATTTCACCTAGTGGATTAAGGGTTAGTATCATACTCTCACATTTGTTGGATACCTAAATTCACACATCGCAATATTATTTATAAATTTACTATACACAGCTACTCCCTTATTGGGCTCATACAAAGTATGATCCAAACACTCGTACTTTGATGACATGCGCTTCTCTGAACTGCAACTAAATAATATACATCCGGCTGTTTGTTTATCCTGGCATAAACAATAAAATTAATAATTCAAATCATACACGCCACTCGCAAACAAAAGGTTTTGCATATTAAACACTGGATTTCCGCAACCGTCATACGAGCTGGCAATTACGTTAAATTTAAATTAGACTGTAAATAGTAGGTTTGGCGTGATTCAATTTTGGGCTGTAATTTAACATCAGTTATAAAAATCTCGGCGGTCCCAGATTAATTCGCGATTTAATGGTCACCAGGACGCTTGACTCTCCATACAAATCCTAGAACAACATGAAACTTTGCATAAACAATGGGACCTACCATAATTATCCAGGTTGGAAACTGAAAATTAAAATAGAATAAAATAAGGCGAGTAGAGTTTTTTCATACAAAGTCGAAATCGCTTAATTTTTTTCTATTAAATCCTTTACAACAGAAATTTGTTTCTGACCTGCCGGTCACCGGTGGATCTCATTGTGTATAAAAAGTTTCATGTTATTCCAGTAAGTATGCCATTTTAAAATGAGAACTAACTACGTTGGTATCGATGCTGGGGACTTAAAATCTAGAGTTATATTAAACGGCAAGTTAGAGGAGTATCGTTACTTTCGTGTTCTTTTTTCAAAATCTGTGTGACAGAGAGGCACAAAAACTATATTCTACGGACGTCTCCTTATGTCATAAAGACATATGAAGTCGCGAATACTATATGAAAGTGGTGATATCGCATTTACATGGTCATAGGTCCCAGTCCCTAGGGTCATATTCAACTCTTATTGACTGAGGCTTTTAGTAAAGGCCTCCACACACCGGTCGCGGTTGCGGCGCAAACGCGAGTCAGGCGCGGGCCCGCGCAAGTTTGAAAACATTAAAGGTCTCCACACACCGGTTGCGGGCGCGGGTCGGGCGGTACACATGTGTGTGGAGGCCTTCAAAACTACATTTCAAACACACATCGAACGCGGTCCGAACGCGGGCCCGCGTTGCTACCGCGGCGCTAAGTTACAACTCGGGCAGTGCGGCCGCGGGTCGTGCGCGGCGCGGGTCGGGCGCGGCGCGGGTCGGGTGCGAAGCGGGTCAAGCGCGGTGCTTGAGCTGTGATAGTTCGGTTCGTAAAATGAATGCACCTTCGATATCAGGATATCACCCAAGAGCGCGATTTTTTTGTTGACATTTATAATTTAATGAACTACTACTACTCGTTAAGCATTACCATTATATAAATAACGTTCTTTTAGGCCAGTCATATTTGACCAGAAAAATCGCTAAAATCGCAAGCTAACGGCTAGTTCTGCTTTTTTAATATATTATTACTACTACCAGTAATGTATATCCAAGTTTGCAGCTTCGAAAGACCTGTGCTAACTTTGTGGCACTCGAAAAACTACCAAATGTTTGTTAAATACTTACCGAGATAAAGCTCTCCAATTTTTTTTGCTAAGCCATCTTTAAATCGTTATAAATCCTAAACAGTTATTTTATCTAAAAAAATATCAAGGAAACCTATTAATGATTTTGAAATACCTGTTCAACTATACCCAACCCAACATAACATAGTTCGTCGCCTTTATTATTTTTCTTTTTTTAAATATGACGTCTGGTGGCCGCCATTTTGAATTTTGATTACGGTTATGTTATGTCTTCAATGACACTCGCAAGATTAAAATTAATCAATTGATGTTTGATTCATTAAAATGGACCCACGCGTTTGATCTTTAGAGTGCCATAAAGGAACAAACAAACATACATAAATACATATGTCGATTTTAATGAATCATACATCAATCGATTTGTTTTGATTTTGCAGATGTCAATAAAGAAATAACAAAAATCAAAATTAAAAATGGCGGCCACTAGACGCAATATTAGAAAAAAAAAAGTTCGCGAACTATGTCATGTTGCGTATCGTTGAATAGGTATTTTAAAATGATTATTAGGTTTGCTTGATATTTTTTTGGATAAAATAACTGTTTAGGATTTATAACGATTTAAAGTTGGCTGAACAACAAATTTTTGGAGAGCTCTATCTCGGTAAGTAGGTATTTAACATACAGAGCTGGTTCTGGTCACAAAATGTAGCGATTTTGGAAAACTTTAATAAACGAAAGAATATTATTAAAACCAACCGCACAGTTTAGGATTTATGTTGACAATATTGTAAGTATAGGTAATATATCACCGGACATTGTGAGTGATTTGTGTCGGCCAAGTGACAATGAAAACCCTAGTATAAATACTAAAACTGATGATTGATAAAGACCAAGTGCGGCTACTTCAAAAAACCCGTGCTAGAAGATGTTGATACCCGCTTTCAGCAGTCTTTGTAAACGTCGTAGGTAGATGAGATTTCTTTTGCGTTAATAATGATTTAAAAATAGTAAAATAGGTACTGAATTTACAAGGTGTAGTTGATTTTATCTTTTAGCTAAACAAGTTTGTCGAGATGCATTTTGATTGCATATTACGTTTGTGTACCTGTTTAATAAACTCTCAAACAGATGCCATATCAAATCGAACTTTGAAAATTGCCTTCCCGCTATTGAGATTCACCTCGAATCATAGATTGGCCAGCCAGTAGCTAAAACTGGTTCGTATTTGCCTATAAAACAATATCAGTGCCCAGTTTTAAACGAGCAAATTGAATATCGCGATTTTAATCATTAAGTACCTACTTACGAAATTTTCAAGAAAAATAATTGTAAGAGCAAGTTCTTTGACATCGGTTTGAATTTGTTTAAGGCTACTTATTTTTTTGTTACTTAATCATAATTCATGATCATGACACTTGTTACGAAATTGGACATTGAATTTCGGCAGCTCAAGATTTGCGACGATATGACCAGTTTTGTAGAAGGTGGTGATGTCACAGACGATTTTACTCGCATTTCTCTTCGACACATAAACTAAATAGTTACTTAGCCAATTGCATCAATCACACTTTACAGACAGGTAAACTTTAAATATGACATGGTAGAATAAAACAAGGCAAGTTATTCCCGTGACAGCTCGATGGCGGACTGTCAGTGTGTTGTCAATGTGTGAAAGTAAATTACCTGAGTAAATAAATTGCACTACTTCTCTTACGTGTTTTGAATCATTATTTACGTTAAACTACTCATTGTATACAGTTGTCTTTTCACTCCAAATAAATAGTTTAACTAGCTAACATTTTTCAAAGATGTGTAGAATTATTTAGTGAAATAATATAAAGTTAGAAAAATAGAAATTAAAAAATATGTAGGTACACTAAACTAAAATAATATTAATACTAATCTAATAGACCCCCGGGCGGCAGGTACCTGGCGCAAATGTGCCCAATATGCTGGTCGCGCGTTACCCCACTGCACGCCAACGATATGTGCTGCACCAGATACGAGCCGGACCTGGGAGAGAGGTCGCTGTCTCCCGCAAAACCCGCAATCGTTGTCCTAATTTTTTTAATGAAAGTTTTAACCTCGGAGCACCAGGGGCCACTCGCCTCCACAGCAACCAGCACAAATACAAATACTTTATTCATAACACTAAGTTACACGTCAGGTTTAAGTATTTAATATGTTGGTACATTATGTTAACAATTTTACATCATTCAATTTATTCATCATTAAGACGAAGTCAAAGACTGGTTCCAAATTTGAGTACTTTGAATGCTTAAGTCTTGCTGCGCATTCGGCGGCCGCTCCAGCCTTGCGTACCGTGTGGTTGAGGTGCGATGGTAGCAAACGTGCTTACACACGTTGCATCCAAAATCAGACTTAAAACCCTCGCCCATGGGACCAGTGTTACCGCGTCCGGCCTCTTACCATCCGTCCTGCTTAAACCTTGAGGCTCTAATACGCAGGGCAGATTTGCGGAGACCAATGATTGGCGTATAATTTCGTTAATTGAATGATATCTCGAAAATCTACCCGAACAGCGCCCGCAGCCATGATGGTCATTTGCCTCAACTGTAGCTCCACAAATGCACTGATGAGGTTCACACACTGAACACCCCAGTCTTAGCGCAGCCCCAATCCTAAGGGAGTCGTTGTCTAGCAGTGTACCTAGATGCGACGATGGTAATGCATTTTTTAAATATTACTCCTGCAAAACTCCTTTTTTGTATGGAAGACGTCAGTCAATGGCAACGTTTGTGTACCAACTTTGCACAATGGCAAAATTTGTGTGACATAGGCAAGATACATCGTCGGGATCTGACCATGTCGGGGACCTACCTTGTCTTAAGGCCGAAATGCACTGACAGCGGTGGAGCAGCGGCGCGGCGCGGCACGGAAGCGGTACCGATGTCAGTGCGTTTCGGCCTTTATTCTACCATGCGTCCGACCATTTGGATGCATCCATGTGTCGCAGAGACGTGCGGCACTTAGTGAATGGCCATCATTCATACTTAAACAGAGTCCAGTACGTTTAGCACAACTTGCTGTTCAGTCGCTTCGCGCGCTACTGAGCTCTCCTATCACACTCCCATCGTGCAAATTAGAAAGAAGAGAGTAGATCTTTCTCGACTCGCGTCGCAGCTCGCAGCACGGCGTCAGTTATGCTAGCCCCGCAGTAGAAGTTAGGCCTGAACATCGCTTCACTAAAACCTAACAAAAAAAAACCCATATATGTGCGCGGCAAATTGTTACATATTCAGTTATTCATCATGCAACTGTACTCCGGTAAGAGGATTATGGGGCATTGTTTGAATGGCTTGCATTAGAGCCGCACCTCTAGGTTACAGATTGGGTTAAATTGAGATTGCTATTAGCTTGAGGACAGAAGAGTAGAGTATAATATTTGGAAATAAGGTTTAGCCCAGGGTTTTTAAGTTCTTATGTGTCGACATAATAAAAAGGTCATCGATCATAATTATACATATATTATAGTGAATTTATCGATTCATTATTCTAATACTTTTGGGCTTTTTGTGGACATTATAAATCAGGCCTACAAATTATGAGGCATTGGCTGCTTCTCCGTCCTCGTATTTCAAAGAACGAATTCAGAGCCACATGAATAGGAAATTAAAACCTATATCCATCATGAAGTACCATTATTTGTATAGTTTTTGAAGTCGAATGAGTAGGTATGGTAAGTCACATAAATGCTTTTGTGGTAGCAAACATCCCCCAAACTTTCGCGTCAACTTATAATATTCATTAGTCACACTATGAGTTTTTGTAAGTAAATTTTTTATGGAGATCATACTTTCAGGAACTGGTTTTGTTTTGTTTGGATGTCTCCTATAAACAATTATCCCTCCGCACAAAATATTTTTAATTGTTAATCCACGCAAAACAAGCAGTGTAGTTTTATTCGTAAAACTGGCATGAAAACTGTGCGGACTCCTGTACTATCTTGTACCTCATCTCACCACCCACAGTCCAATACTAAGGCGCTGTTGGCACGAGTGAAACACTGCGTGGGCATCGTTTTATTAGGTTTCTTATTGTTTGTTTTACGCCACCTTTGGCATTCTGCGGAATTTCAACTTCCTGCTGTTGGTATTCAAGTATTTGTATATTCTTAAGCGCTGACCACCCGTTGACCTGTATGGAATACTGTTAGGATTTCTTTAGTCCAAATTAAAAATAAGTTACCGTCAAAAATAAAGGTTTTGGTACACTCGGCGTCAAATACTCTGTAGCAGTCAAAGTGGCCAAATATGTACTAAATATATGGTATACCGAACTATTTGACTACTTTGGTTGCTACAAAGTATTTGACGCTGAGTGTACAAGCTTTTGTGATCAACTGTACTTTTCTGCACAGGCTTATTAAGTTTAGATTTCCATTACAAAAAAAAACATGAAGACCGGGTAAGATTAGATACATTACCACCAAAACCACCATGTAAAAAACATAATGTTAGTTCCCTTTTCTGCAACGCCACTGCTCTTTCCGCACAGATTCTAACCTAAAATACCAACCTACTATTAATTATTCTGTGCCCCGAACCTTCTTCTCCTTTCTCCGGCCTTATCCTATTTTTATTTGGGGTCGGCTCTTTCAATCCCCTTTCGCCAACCAATTACGAAAAAAAGACTCCCCTTCTAGCTGAACCTCCAGCAGCGTAGTTTTCATTACCTACACTAACCACGAGACCTGTCTGTAGTACCTACATGTAATTTTACTAGAAACGTAGCAAACAAAATCGGAAACTAACTTTTCAAATATGCTAATACTCCTCACCATTTTCTGACACGCAGTGACGTCATCACGAAATTGAAATACTTATTGCAAAGTTCGAAGTTACATGACAACTTTAGGGAAAACTTACTCGTAGGTACTTGGCAGGACTTGTAAAAATACATCATGAAGACCGGGAATAAAAGTAGGTGTTTTTAACCCCCGTCGTAATGGGATGTCATACTATAAGTAAACACGACATGTTGGAATCGATCATCGATTAGAGTGCGGTTTTTTTTATCGTAAATTTTGTCTGTGAATATAACTATATAAGCTACATTAATTAAGTCGGGGGTGTTTTCATTGTAATGAATGTAGTTATTAAGGTTTAAGATGGCATCTACTTCTTGTAATTCAGGACAGTGGAGAGTACCGCCGTATCAACTTAGCCGCTTAGCCGTTGCCCCATACCTACCCTACTTTGTTACGTCGTAGCGGAATGCAAATTCTTTCGCAGGAACTCTACAAAGCACTCAATGCAATGCGGTCCGATAAATAGTTTATGTATGAGTTAAAATCGCAGTAAATGCTCAAAGTTAGCATTTGCTAGCAAATTCTAAGTTGTTACTCGTATTATCGAAGCCGGGGGCCGATTTCTGACTATCGGGCGCTCGAAAATTAAAAAAAGTTGATACGGTTGTGGTGTCAAAATTCCAGACACTTCATTTCTACCGTTATAATTGAATACGAGTGGTCAATACCACTAGTTTTTAAAAATTTTATCGCTATTTCAAAATAGCAATTTGTTATTTTTGACAGTTTTCGAGTGAAGAGTCGAGCGCTCGAAAGTCAAAAATCGATCCTCTGTTCGGTCAGTCTACTTGGGCAGGCTGAAAGATTCTATAAAAATTCAAAAACGCGAGAATCTGCGAAGGAATTCAAAGGTATACTATGTGAAGTTCCCCAGCACTAGACCTGCGTCGGAACTAAGTACTAGCCCACTCCTTTTGTCTTTGATCCACGAGAGCAGTAGTGTGATGATGATAAATATCTCATCATCCTCCTAGCGTTATTTATAAGCCTAGTTTGAGAGCCAGAGCTTCAAATTATCATGGACATTATTGTTACAATAAAGATTTATTATTATTATTTATTATATTCCCGGTTGTGCCCTAAAAGAGCCGCTTTGGCACCTAATCCCTTTATTTCGCGGAGGCACTTTAACGAGAGAGACTGCCATCTGACCTTTCAACCCAGAGGGAAAACTAGACTTTACTGAGATTAGACCGGTTTCCTCACCATGTGTTCCTTCACCGAAAAGCCAGTTTAAATATAAAATGGTATTTAGTACATATGTTTTTGAAAAAGCCCAGTGGCATACTGAAAGTGGTGTGCCTACAGTGGCTCTTGATGATGATAATGATGATGATGATGATGATGATGATTTATACTCCAAATAAATCGCTTAGGTACATAATACGCTCAATATCCACACCCTCATCGACATACGAGTAGAACTAAATTAAGTAGGAACCTACATCGTACGGTTGCTAACTATCGTGTACTTGTTTAGTTATGTGGGCTAAACATATATACATTTATGTTTGTGGACGGAAGTGTGCCAGGGCAGGTTACGGAAATAGGCCCACACTCAACATAATTACGTATTTTCTATTTCTGCAACCCACTGGACGATTGTTTCCCACCTACTCGTACGTTTCATTTAGTTTGCAGGCTTTAGTAAACATACAGATACCTATTATTTACTTGTTCTTTTTTTGTTTTTTTGTATGGTTCCATGGACGTTTTAGCTTTTCACTCACGCAAGTATACGGTGTAAACGCTTTATTTAAATGATTATTACAATACAATACGAATACTCTTTAATGCACACCTCACACAAACGGAGCAGTTACACAGAGATACAAAAACGATAACATGTAGGTAGAGGTGTAGATCTATAACAGGGGATCTTATCGCTAAAGGCTTTCCACAGGTCATATTGAAAAGTTTTAAACAAAACTTAAAACTTAAATATCTCGGCTTCGGCGGTTAAGCGTTTAATTTTATTTATATAAGCGCATTTAGAGGTCCTCACGATTATTAGAAAAACATCCTTGGCCGCTGCAAAAAAAAACGTCATTTTGTGTCATACAAAGTTGGCCAATGCCCTTTCAAAGATACTTGTGTAATCTAAACAATTCTTATCTAAAAAAAAAGTTATATTGTCATACATACATTCACGTCCGTGTTTCCAGAGGGGGAAGACAGCACGTTTAATAAAATTTTCAGTGCCGCTTCTAGCAATTGTGGGCGACAAAATAACAAATAATACGCAAAGTTAAATAGGTACTTGACTTATGAAATAAGCATTTAGGTTATAGGTTGTACGCGGGCTAAGTTTCCACAACTCGACGTCATACATGCGCCTATTTTGCGTAGAATGAAATAGGTATTATGTTAATTTATGATAAAGCCTATGTCCAGCAGTGAACGTCTTTCGGCTGATATGATGATGATGATGATGATAATAAGTATTATGTATAATTTGTAAATACATGTTGTGTGCGCCATTTATGATAGAGGGGGTTAAGGATTCTCTGCGGGATTTAATAGTTATTTATTGAATGATTTATTTAAACTTTATTGCACAAAATACACAAATGTTCAAGTGGGGAGCTCAATGCTAACCATTTGGGCTAAACAGAGATTTTTAAAAGGTGCAAAGAAAAAAGTAAGTATGATAAATTTACATTTATTAGATATTAGACATAAAATCATTTATTTAAGTAGGATTAAATCAACCACTTTTGTTTCGTCATCATCAGCTACGTACAATACTTTTAAATAGGTACCTACATTCAGGTCTTATCAAAATCTACTAATTTAAATGATTACGTTACGTGAAGAAACAAATGGATTATGGTTGGTTTATCAGAATGTGTGAGAGCAAGGTTATGACAAGGTTATATCAGTCTCAGGCTATATCACTTTTAATGATCTCCCAAAGTGTTCTAAACCCATGAACCATCTTAAATTGTGCAACTTTTAGTTATTAGTAACTAAATCATAACCACAATGAAGTATTATATCTTTATATAAACAATCTCTAAACGCGTGATATACCAAGAATCAGAATTATATTATAATTAATAGGCAAATGTACGAAATTATCGTCATAAACTAACCTAAAATGGAGTTTATGTAAGATCAAAAGATTAATTTTATCAATTTTATTAATCAGTACATTCTTATCACTCTGTCTTTCGAAATAATAACATATAATTGCGGTAATCGACATCATTGTCCGAAACACTTGAGACGTTGTAATACGTCTACAAGTAGTTGATTCAAAATGAAATTTCAAGTGTGTGTGTTTCTGCTTGGTTTAACATTAGCGACGTGCGAAAAAATCCGCTTTGATAACTACACGTTGTATAAAATTTTCCCGGAAAATGTACACCAAGTGAAATTACTGGAAGACCTTCAGGAGGATGTAAGATTTGATTTCTGGACGGATCCTGTGCCATCGGCAGACTTTGTCTTGGTCATGGCGAGCCCAGCGGATAAAAATGAACTTTCTAATTTGTTAGTGGAAAATAATATGAAATCTGAGATTACAATGAGCGATGTTGAAGAGTAAGTAAACACTATACACTTTTATTAATGCAGCGTCTTGATTTAAGTACTTACATTTTAATCGGTTTAATGTTTACGACTTAAGCAAACGAAACGAAATTATCAACCTGTTATCTCCTTTCTTCTATTTTACTGACGGGTCAATGTTACCGTTTTTCTTACAATTTCTGAAAGTTCCTTCAACTACCGTTGCTTCAATACCCATTTGCAAACAAAAATAAAACGAATATGATACACTTACACACAGAAGTTGCTACAATTTAACAACAGATATCTTTGATACCGTCGTATGTGATCATAATTTGGTCTTATTTACATCAACAGGTACATCGACAAACAGACAGTCAAGCGTTACTTACGTAGCAACGTCCGTTCCATGACATGGGACGCTTATTACACTTTGGATGACATCTACGCTTGGCTAGATGACTTAGTTACAGCGTATCCCGACACTGTCAGTGAAATCATCGGGGGAGTTTCCTACGAAGAACGTGAAATCAAAGGTATTAAGATTTCCCACGGAAGCGGAAGACGGGTGATCTTCGTCGAAGGCGGTATTCATTCAAGAGAATGGATTTCTCCATCGGCAGTGTGCTATATTATTACTGAATTGCTGACCAGCAATGATGCGGAGACGATGGCTGCGGCCCGTGATTTTGATTGGTACATATTCCCTGTTACGAATCCTGATGGCTACATTTGGACTCATGAAAGTGTAAGTATGTTTTATAATTGGTGCATTATTTTTGTTTTGATGAAGCTTCAAAAAAAAAAAAAAAATAAAAAAAAAAAAATCGTATAGCAGCTGCTATACGAGTAATATTTTTATTTAATTTGCAGTCCAGGTTGTGGCGTAAAAACAGACGTCCTTTTGGTACCGCGTTTGGTGTAGACTTGAATAGAAATTGGAACAACAACTGGCTTGGTAACTATATATCTCATTTCAATAAAATTGTTATAATTTTTGGATACACATATCATAGTCTCATTTTGGTACAACATAACTTTTATAAAAATATGGCAGAGTATTGAGATATACCTACGCCGTGCGTGTATCATCAATCCTTATATAATAAACTTTTAAGACTGGAAAATCTCATCATCCTCCTAGTGTTATCACGGTTGTATCCTCAAACAGCCCGGGGTCCGCTTTCGCATTTTATCCCAAGATTTGGCGTAGGCATTAGTTTTACGAAAGCGACCTCCATCTGGCCTTCCAACTCAGAGGGAAAATATTGCGATTAGACTGGTTTCTTCGCGATTAATTTCTTCACCGAATAGCGCATGTTAAATATCAAATGATATTTCGTAGGTAGGTACATAAGTTTTTTAAAGTTTGGATTTTATTTAAAATGATTTTCAGTCGCTGGTTCCAGTACCAACCCAGCATCGGATACCTACGCCGGCCCAGGACCCTTCTCTGAACCAGAAACTAGATCACTATCGGCTTACATCAGCGGCATCGGGGACCAAATCGACCTATACCTGTCATTCCATTCCTTCAGTCAGATGCTGTTATTGCCTTATGGGAATACTACTGAACATTTGGGAAATTATAATGATGCGGTAAACAGTTTTGAATTCTATAAGCATATTCTTTGTTAATGTTCAATTGTTTATTTCAACTTAGTTTCAAACTGTCCTACCTCATTCCATATAACATGAGAATTTTAACGAACAAATTCTTTTCTCTAAGATATCAAAGGGAAATATTTTACTAGTTTTAACCCCTTACATTTGTTTGCATTTCAAACGGGTTTTCCTTGAAGTCGCATGACGATTAATGCACGATTTTTCTAATCTTATCTGGAATAGCTTAGAAGAACAGAGAGTTTATTTTGACACTAAGCCGTGCAATTGTAAGCTATTACGGTGCAGGTTCAGATTAGGTCCTTGCGGTTTCGTCAAACCACGCCATAGATTCGACAAACCAATGATATTACAAAATAAACGCGTACAACACGAGGTTAAGTCTGAGATTAAGTCCTTATTCCGCACAATAATCTTAATTTGCACAATAGGGCAAAATCAAGACAATTGATATGTATTAAAGACATGTCTTGTTCAAAGTATTTTAATTTCTATAATTTTATAATTATTTCACTGTGTCTTAAGACGATCGGTAGGAACCTAGCATTTTTCCCGATACCTCCCTAAACGAGCCCGGGGTCCTCTTCGGCACCCAATCGTAAGATTTGGCGTAGGCACTCTAGTTTTATGACAGTCCTTGCCATCTGACCACCCCAGAGGAAAAACTAGATCTTATTAGGATTAGACCGGTTCCTTATTGGGATTTTCATGTGTTTCCCGTCAACATAATTATATTTTTAAACATCGAAATTTAAGCCCAAAAGCAGATTTTATTAGAAACTTTTCATTCAAGGTAAACATCGGCCGCCGCGCAATGGGAGCGCTGTCAGTTAGATACCAAACGCAATATGTTACGGGGAATATTGCTGAAACTATATGTGAGTATGGGTACCTATAGGTATACGTTGTGTCTATGGAACTGACTCGGAGTTGAGACGAGACTCGCTGTTTTGCTCTTGCAATGAAAATATACCAAGATTGCTTTGTATTGACCTAGTTGTCTCACGAATCAAAGTTAGTTTGAAATAGTTTCCAATTCTGTATGATAACTTTTTATCTCGTTTAATTTTATTACCTTCTCTTAGTATTAATGTTTTACAGGTATGAGTTAACCTCACTGTTCCTAAGACGCTTTTTAAGCTGTTTGCGGGATATGTTTACGAGTATTAAATGATCACTAGTTAATTTCAGCAACATAGGTACTCGTACAATTTACGACCTAAAACGAATTAAGATTTTATACGTTATAAATATTGGAAGACTTACATTAAGTGTTATTTACTACAACGTACTTTGTATCTGATTAAACACTGTCTACAACCATTCCTGTCATCACAACGTCTTTCATCCCAGCACAAATCAACACTGTAGTAACAACGATAATGGGTCGTGGGTCTAGCATACTTAGCGAGATTAACAATATTATAACCCTGTCAAAATCACACGTCAACAGTACACATTAACCATTTTTTCAACCAGTCGAATTCCCAGCCATATTCTGACAATGTTATATGCACTGCTGAACCTCCCAAGGTGAAAAATTCACGACCCATAATTAATTCATCATCATCATTATTGTCAGCCCGTAATCGCCCACTGCTTATTTATTTAATCGTATGGCATTTAAAACAGAAACATAATAACTATAAATTAATTCTAAGGTTTGTCAGCCACTTGATGGCCTTGTCGCCAAGGGTGATCAGGTCTTCTGGGGGTCCGTCGGCGTAGCGCGTTATGGGGCAATCCTCGATTATATGGCGAATCGTTTCTTCTTCGGCACCGCACGAGCAAGTTGGGTATTCCACCCATCCGCAACGGTGTTTATAGTGAGCGCAGCGACCGTGGCCAGTACGGAGTCGGTTGATGTTACACCAGTCCCGCCTTGGGAGATCGAACCCTTCTATACAGGAGCCCGGTGCAATAGTGGATCCCAGTTTTCCTACCATCTTGGAGTTCCACGACTGCGACCACTCTAGCTTCAGATCGAAATTTTGGGCTGACAGTTTTCTGGAAATGCTGCACGCCCACTGCTGAGCATAGGCCTCTCTTCGAGTACCTACGCCACCCGTCCCTATATATATAATATCGTCCACCCATCGAGCTGGTGGACGGCCGACGCTCCTTTTACCTAGAAGTGGCCACCAATCATAATTGATTGTCCAAGTGAAAATCTTAAATCATCTAAATTTTCAGACGAAGCTACAGGCGGTAGTGTCGACTGGGTGAAGGAGCATCTCCAAGTCCCCCTAGTCTACTGCTATGAGCTGCGAGACAACGGCAACTTCGGATTCCTCCTCCCCACCGACCAGATTCTGCCCAACAACGAAGAAACCATGGATTCTGTGCTGGAGATCATTCACCAGGCCAAGAGGTTCGGGTATATGAACAATGCGGCGGGATTAGCGGGATCGTTTGTGATCATTTTTGGAGTAATTCTGGCGTATTTTTTGTGAAATTGTTCTTTGTTAATATGATATTAAATTGTTAAGATGAAGCAAAATAAATTATTCAATAATTATTTATTAAACATTTAGAAAATAATAGGGGTGTACACACTAAATAAAACAATCAATAATGTTGCACTTTCTCGTAAGAGGATTAAAAATGTAGTCAAATGGAGAAAAAACCAACGCTAGAAATTAAATAATAACAAAGTTATAAGCGTCCAAAGTTTTAAGAGGGGGTATGTTCTGTCCCTTTTCCGCAAAACGCACCTTCATATGAAACGATTATCATTTACTATGACGCTAGACGATCGTGACGTCACGATCCCGGAGCGTTTTCTCTCTCTAACAAGCAACATTAAAACGGTTGTAGCTTCGTATTTTGTTGAGATATTCGAATGGGATTTTCATCATTAGGCATATTTTTTTGCCTTCTTTCCTTTGAAGTGATAATAAATTTTGAGTCTAAACCCCTATTGATCCTCATATTATTTTCTAAATGTTTCCTCTTCGGGTTGGTTTCCATCAACAGCTATGAAATAATAATAATAATAAGAGACCGGTTCACGGGTATCTACCGATGTAGGTACTCGTGAATTGGTTCTAGCAGGTGTACTACATATATTATTAAAAAAAACTTAATTGCTAATCCACAAATAGTAGTGATAGCCTTGCTGCACCGGCTATCACAGGACGGCAGTGTCGCCACGACACAGCTCGTGGGCCGTTCTGCACGGATAATGCTCTTTCTAAGTTTTCTAATAAGAGATAATAGTGCGAGAAAAAACGAGAGAGCTCGCGCGCCGTCTTGTGATAGCAGTGCAGGCGTATCTCTTCCTATGGCGAATATTTTCCTTGCTCATCGCCTCGCTACCTTACACAGCTCAGCACAGCTATCACAGGACGGCCTGAAGCTGTGTCGCGGCGAGATAGACTGTGCGTCTCTTTCTAATTAGAACGCGTAGAAGCAGACGGATAGTCGCCGCGACACAGCTCGCAGACCCTCCTGTGACAGCCGTACTGACGTATCTCTTCCTATGGCGCAAATTTTCTGTGTACAGCTCTGGTGAACGTCACTGTCGATGAGACGGCGGGATATTTGTACTTTAGAGAATCCCTGGCGTAGTGAAAGTTTTCGAGTTTCGGTCCTATTTTCTGCGTAGAAAGTAATCAATACGATCTATACATTTTTGCCCGACTACGGCAGAGCCGAAAATAAAAGATATGATTTTAGCAGTCTATGTTTGTATTTATGTGTGTTCCACCGTAGCATTTAAGATACTGAACCGATGTTGATGAATGAGGTATCAATTGATTCAATATTATGATCCGAGTAAAGGATGACTCACGCTAGAACGGGCCGTTTTCTAAGAAAAACGACGGCGTTTTTGCGCGGCCGAGCCATACCCAAGCCCAGCCGAGCCACATCGGCTCGTGTCGGGCCGTGCCGACATCGAGCCGCTTCCGAGCCTCGGCCGCGCAAAAACGCCGTCGTTTTTCCTAGAAAATGGCCCGGGACGGACACGGCCCTTTCTAGCGTGACTCATCCTTAAAAAAGGGTATTTTTGATTTGTTCTAATGATTGTTACATTGACTAGGTATATTCTTCTCTAGGGATATCCACAAAGGTCGCACGTGCCCGATATTGCATATCTAAAGTGATAGATAAGGGAATTTGAGTGCACTGTTATCGTAATGCATGTAATTGCAATTGGATTAATTCTATATCATCTAGACGATTTTATCTAAAACTGTCTGCTTTTCAAATCCTATTGGAATCGAATTTTCATTATTAACATGCAAATTAAATACATTTTTATAATAATAATTTGTATTATGGACTAAAATATAAAACTGTGACGAATTTACAATAAATCTATCAATGTACTTACTGTATTTAAATCTCTTTTAAGAAATATATGATCTGAGATAGCATATGTTGCGAAACAGTTCTCAAAGCAATATTTTAGTACATATTAAATAGGTATTGGGATGTTTTAAGTAGACTTCGAATATGAACTATATTACAAAGAAATGCAAATTTATGTAATTGCATGCTATTCCTATTGTTTATATCGACAAAACCGCAGGAGAGCAGGAACAATTGTCACCCAGCCGCCCACCTTTGATTTTTATTAACCGGCTGAACACAGCTTATGTTCTACAATTTTACATTTGCCGATGGAAAAATCTAGAGCTGACATTGTCATGTACAAGACCTGATAGCAGAATCCAAAACAAAGGAAATGGAATCTTATTCTTCTGTAAATAAGAACCAGGCGTTTTACTAAAATGAAAATGGCAACAGTAGTGCCGCGACCAGGATTGTAAAGTGTCTGTTGTATCGTATGCGCATATAATGGCTACTGGGCAAGTCGACATAACTCGTCTGCTGTGTCATAAATACGACTTTCCTGTGCGATGAATGCCGCACAGTGGAGAATAAATGCCACAGATAGTTTAAGGGTTTGGTCAAAGTGGATGAACAAGTTTGCAGATCTGGGATTTTTAAATAAAGATGGGATATCTAATCGTCGTCCAGAAAGAGTTAATGAAGAAGATAATGGTACGAGAACCCAATCATCAATTATAGAACGAGGGAGCGAAGCGAAAGAGTTTCTGCGCTTCAGATTGGGCCGAAAATCGTTCGTATGTCCGGTGTCTGTCCAGCTGGCACGCTGTCCGGCTGTTGCCTCTACAGTGGGTCGATCACGTAACGCATTGTACGAACGTCGGGTAGGTCTAAATGTTCTAAATGTCACAAATATGGAAAATTGACAGTTAAATTGTACCGACGCGCGTTCGGAACGTTACGTGATTACCCCTCTCTGCATTTGTCAACCAATTCTCGTAAAACTCTGTGAGCAGGTTCGTTAATTTTTTTTGTGTATTACGCGTAGTAATTCCGAATAGCGGGGTAAAATATAATAGGTAGGTTGCGACAGATTGAGAACCGCGGCACACAATTTCAAACCATGGACTGTAGGATTTCAAAGTACAATTGTCGCTAAGCAATAACCCGTTTATAACAAAAACGTTTATTTTTGTAACCCATCCTGACTCACCTTATTGTCTTCAGCACATAAAAATGTCAGCGCAGTTATTTACGGCGCATTTGAGCTCCACTCGGGAGCTTTACGAATGTGAAAATAACTTTGCATAAAAACGGGCACACCTACTTGTCTTGTACACGATTAAGTTAAATTGCATTGAGCATGTTAATTTTTTTCAGCTGGATAGTAAATAGCTAACTTATAAATCTCAATGTTATTGGAATCAATTTATTTAACCGCACGAAATTATTATTATTTTCTTTTAATATTGTTCTTAAAAAAAAACCGGAGACTGAAATTAACTCTAAATGGGGTGCGTATAAGTTCTTTGCGGAAATCACGAAACGTCTGGTTGATGTAACTGGTGACCGAAGAGCTGGCGGCTTTCTCGCGCAACGCATCAGCATTGCCATTCATCGAGTAGATGCCGCCAGCATCCTCGGTACAAAGCCTCGAGGGCCTTTTTAGGGTTCCGTACTCAAAGAGAAAATCGGGACCCAATTACTACGACTCCGCTGTCCCTCTGTCTGTCTGTCTGTCTGTCTGTCTGTCTGTCTGTCGGTCTGTCTGTCTGTCTGTCTGTCCGTCTGTCACCAGGCTGTATCTCATGAACCGTGATGGTTAGATAGTTGACATTTTCACAGATGATGTGTTTCTGTTGTCGCTATAACAACAAATTAAAAAAAACAGATTTAAATAAATATTTATAGATAATCGTACGAAACCCTTCGTGTGCGAGTCCGACTCGCACTTGTCCGGTTTTTTAGACTTAGTTAAGTTAAATAATTAATAAAATTATATCTACATGTAGAAAAAATATAGTTTATATTCTAAATTATTTAATTGATCACATCAATAACAACGCCTGAGAAACGAAAAACTATCCGGTCATCGTGCACCCAGAAGTGCACACTTCAATTTTATATGAACAATAAACTTACTCAGCTGAATGGTTAGTTCAATCGTCCGTTCGCTTATTGTTTGGTACTTTCTACAGGAAATGTGGCCGTTGCGATCTGGATTATTTTTTGTATAGCAACATTAATTTATGGTTTTATATGGCAAGAATATGGCCATCAATTGTTTCCTTCTCTTCGTATAGAAAAAAAAATATTAATTAAAACTACTCTTTGGCCAAATAGACCCTTTAACATGGTCCTTCGAGCCGGATGGCTAGAGTGAAGATTTTTTTTTGCATTGCTATTTGACTTCGCAAAACGATTTTATTTATCTTTGTAAACCATTTTTAAAACTGCTGCCATAGAGGGAAACCGTACTCGTATTTGTAAAAGTATTTATTTGAGCAGTGAAGTATCAGTCTGAAAATGTAATCCCAAATACATGTTTAAAAGAGCTTGATTTGCGTTCGTTAGTTGTCATCTTCTTAAACATTATTTTATGTCTCCTTAAATAAAGCAACAAACTGACACAG
Source organism: Epinotia brunnichana (assembly GCA_963854355.1). Taxonomy (NCBI): domain Eukaryota; kingdom Metazoa; phylum Arthropoda; class Insecta; order Lepidoptera; family Tortricidae; genus Epinotia; species Epinotia brunnichana. The sequence goes on from OY977952.1 coordinate 17,072,439, forward strand.
GGAAATCCAAGGGTATAAAGTGATAAACATATTTTGTCCTTCCCATTTCTGAGTTCTAGCTAAATTTCTCACGCCATCTTACACCTACTGAGGTCAGCTTAACGTAATTTTAATTCCCATAATTTACACGTCACGTAGTTTTCTTGTACCACAAAGGCGTATTTACATTACAAGTGGCATCTTCCGGATAAGGCCTCCTTGAGGTCTTCTTAAGGCGGTATAATGTGAGACCTTTTGTTGTGACCAAATGGCTGGGGTTGGTAGAATCAATGGAAGTGGTAGGTCGCGGTTATTTGCAGTTGATGGTAAATGTTAATTTCGGTAACTAAATATCATGCCACATCTATTAAAAAAAATTGGTTGTCTATAAAGTCGGTTTACGGACGGTAATTTTACGTGATAACGTAATAAAGCCGAACGCTCGGCTCAGGCGGAACGGGACAATGAGTCATACTTTTTCGTGCGTGCTGCCGGTGTTCATCGATTTATAAGACTCAAACATTCTTATATTAAGTCGGGCATGCATGATACTTGTCGATTATATTCATAGCTGTCATTTGTTATAAGTAAATAGATCTACGAAAATGTAGGTTAGTAAAACTGAAAGGCCGTTACCTATGAGTGACTATATTATCGCCGTATCTGGAAGTGCCATGTAGACAAACTATGTGATAGATTGAGTAGTGCAGTCTTTGCTTTGCGTAAACTAAAACCTATGGTATCAGACGATGCCATGAAGCAGGTGTATTTTGCTTATTTTCATTCGCTGATGTCCTACAGTTCGCTCATTTGGGGAAACTCAACGGATGCCAACAGAGTGCTGCTTATGCAGAAACGGCAGTACGTGCGGCCACTTCCCAACGCACGGTATTATGACGCACTACTCACTCTATATATTCGAAATTATAATGTTTGTAAGGAATATTTTTTCCTCGTTCGATACCGTAAATGTGATTGGCAAAACACTCCGCCGCACTGGGCGATTGAGAACAGTTCCCCGTCGCATGGCACTTGCAGAAAATAACCCGCGTGTCATTGGGCCTACCTACTACGAGCGACTACCCGCTGATCTTAGACTGGAACCATCTGACGGATTGGAAAATCCATTATACTTAGTTAAAGAGTATATGGTTCTTGATCTGACATGTTAAATTATTATTTTTACCTATTTACATTTGTTTTAATATGATTTGACATTAAATATCACCTATATTCTAATGCACATTACACTATATTCTAAATTGAATGACGATACCTAGTGGTTGACATATTTGTTCTTTTGATTTTGTTTTAAATTTGTTGACATAAAAGCAAATTTGTAATGTAAAATTGTATCATGAAATAAAAAGAATCTAATCTAATCTAATAAGAACCATTTCAAGAGGAGTGAAAAAATTAGAAAACAACGACTGAACAAAATTACTGTATGTGAGATTCATAGTTTCCTTTTTAGTATGTTTTTCATGTACTGGAGTGGAGGCATGCCTCCGACGAGAATAGCCACTAATAATTGCCACTGCACTGTCAACTAACAATCTGTGGCATAGAATTGTCTGAAAATAAAGGTTTTTTTTAAATAGTTAATTACATTGGTAGTGATCTAAATAAACTAAGAAAGGTACCTATAGTGATTCATTAAAGGTAACAAAAACTTTACTTATGGAATTTCTGGTTCGTGTTCATAAATCTTCATAATGACTTGTGCTTATTTCCACGCTACCATTTACTTTCTTGACTTTGTCTGACAATAAATCTGTTTTAGGCAACCCATTTATTGTTATCCGTTGCTATCAAATAAGATTATTTTACCCGTTGAACGACACAACGCCGTCTTCAAAATTATAATATACTAGCTTCTGCCCGTGGCTCTGTCGTTTTTTATATCGAAGCTGCATACAAACTTTCACCCCCATTTCATCCCCTTAAGGGATGATTTCCGGGATACAAACTATACTACGTCCTTTCCCGCAAACTATTTCTATACCAAATTTTATCTAAATCAGTTCAGCGGTTTAAGAGCGTGAAGATGTAACAGACAGACAGACAGACAGACACACTTTCGCATTTATAATAAACGTATGGATGGCTAACCACGATTGAACTAAGAAACTAAGTCAATGTATAGTATATTAAGTACATTTAAGGATACCTAACAATTCACCGACCCAAAGAAAGCATCAGTCACAGAAGCACTCAAGGTCACAATTCATCTCTTTCGAATCCCAACCGCATTTCAGTATATATAATATTAGGTCCTTACCTATGAAATTGGCGGTTTTTTCACAGATATTATTTTGTACGTAATTTATTCATTTCTATTGCAACTTCCAAATTATTTTTTAATTTCATTAATAAACTATGTAACAAAGGTTTTAAATACAAAAAATAGGTTTGAATTTTTTATTTAGTGTTTCAAATTAAAGCTTGAAAACCGCCCTTTTCATGTGCTGCCGGTTAAAGTGTTTCAATTACGTATAGTTTTATGATGCGAACTATTTTTAAGGAATGAAGATATGTGTAAAGTAGCTTAAAAGTTTTCTATATTCCTACCAAAATTTAGTTTGCTTTGAATTTGACATTGCTGAATAATCCGCAAAATTCAATGTATGAAAATCACAGTTTTCATAAAATTCTCCATACACACCGCCAATTTCATAGGTAAGGACCTAATATATGTTTTGGGCGCTTGTTCCTACACATAAGCGAGCGCGGAAGCATACCGCACTAACCATTGCGATTGGAAGCAGCTAACAAAAATATGGCTCCGGACTGCTTCTCTTAATGCAGTCAATGGGCTTTGTTAATGGCGCCAAGATCAATCTTTATCGGGAGATTGTGTTGGACTTTCGAATGAGATTCTATAGGATATCGCAATACATCTCGATGATCCAAGAATAGGGCCTCTGAATTAATCATTTCTTTGAGTGCAATAATAATAAACTGATCTGTCCTTTGTCAATACTGGTATTCAATCTTCTTTGGCTTTCAAACTAGATATCCTTATGGACTGCAGCCAAGCAATCAATGATTTCCAAATCAACCGATACAATTTGGTTACAGGACATGTGCGACCTTTAGAACTCACTTGACCCGTCTTTTTGATTATTCAACGAATGTAGGTCTAGCAAACTCTGTTGCAAAATCTGTCTAGAAACTTCCCCCGAAAAATAACACTGAGTCACGGGGTGACTCCAAACATTATTCAACCTAAAATTACAATTCATTTCCTAATCATTTTGCTGTATAATTTTAACATTATGCCAAACGAGCGCTTCACACTTCGTAAAATCTATACCTACTCCCATTTATTGGTATTTAAAGCCAGGTCGCCAAACAGAAAAACAATCGATTATCTTTGAAATTGAATATCGCGAAGTAGTCTAGACCGAAAGGCAATTACTGTGCGCGTGCGATACATCCAAATAACTTACCACCAAGTTATACGAAGGTAGAACGCAATCCAATTTTTCAACCGACGAAAAAAACGGAGGAGGTTCTCAAGTCGAAGCGTATATATATTTTTTTTATGTATGACCACGCATAACTTTTTACAGAGTAGTTCGATTTTGATAATTATTTTTTTATTGGAAAGGGTATACCCCGAAGTTGGTCCCATATAAATTTGGGAAGAAAAAACTTACCCTAAGGGTAGGAAAATAGGGGTTGATTGATTTTTCGTCGGTTAAAACTTTACCGACGAAAAAGACGGAGGAGGTTCTCAAGCCGAAGCGTATTTTTTTTTTTTATGTATGACCACGCATAACTTTTTACAGAGTAGTTCGATTTTGATAATTATTTTTTTATTGGAAAGGGTATACCCCGAAGTTGGTCCCATATAAATTTGGGAAAAAAAAACTTACCCTAAGGGTAGGAAAATAGGGGTTGATTGATTTTTCGTCGGTTAAAACTTTGTTTTCAAAGTCAATTATTATAAAAAAAAATAAGACGAATGATGAACCACAATAATTATTAAATTTTTGATACGAGCAAGAAGTAGCTGCTAAGTTTTGCTGAAGCAAAAGCAGACTGCCTTTGGTCATTCTAATATCGATGTAATTTCCACCTCAGCTATTAAAATGTCACATCCAGAAACCTACGTCATCACATCCCTTTGTTGTTGCCTCTTTGTTACCTCGGCCACAATGAGTGTTAAAACGCCTCGCGAAACGCACAAGAGCCCCTTTGAGAGTGACCCGTCCGGCGAGCCACAGAAATTATCTGATTTTGGGGTTCGTGTGATTCTCATGCGTTTGAATTAAAGGTGTGAAGTGCCTTGAGTGTTGATGTGTTTATTTTTAAACATTTTATTGCTTGAAGTCTGCGCGAAAGAAACAAAATACAACCTCGAGAAAAATATAATGATTTTCACAATACTTTTAGATCACTTTTGATCCATAAAAACTTATGGTAATACAATTAATAAACATTTAACTTTAACGACAACTCTAGGACACAAACATCACCGTATGTAGACTCCGCAAGGAGAGTCTACATACGGTGAATATTTGCAGCAATAAAAATGCGCGTTTCACGTACGGGCGACTGAATGAATGAATGAAAGAAAGAAATATTTATTTGCTAGAATAGTTACGTTACGGTGGTCTTAAAATAAAATAATTACAGAATCAGTATTCAGTCGACTTGCAGTCAACATGCAAAATGTAGTTACAAATATTAAAATTATGCTCAGAATTATTATAAAAAAATTGGTTGTCTATAAAGTCGGTTAACGGACGATAATTTTACGTGATAACGTCGTAAAGCCGAGCGCTCGGCTCAGGCGGAACGGGACAATGAGTCATGCTTTTTCGTGCGTGCTGCCGGTGTTCATCGATGTATAAGACGTTATCACGTCAACATAATAATAATAATCATAATCAGGAAATAATAACATCCTCCTAGCGTTATTCCGGGGTCCGCTTTGACACCTAATCCCATAATTTGGCACCGGCACTAGTTTTTACGAAAGCGTCTGCCATCTGACCTTCCAACCCAGAGGGAAAACTAGACCTTTTTTGGGATTAGACCGGTCTCCTCACGATGTTTTCCTTCACCGAAAAGCTAACGGTAAATATTCCCTACACATTGGTAAAACATATCAAATTTAATTTACTGTGCATTACTAGGTATCTATTTAGAATAATGGGATTGGAGGTGACATATACGTCAAAGTCCATATGAATTAACATCTATCCCATTCCCAAACTGATTGCGGTCGAATGATGATCACCTGCATAACGATCACTGTGTTGATCACTGAGGCTCACAAGCTTGTGTAGCCTGATTTTATATACCTACATAAGGTAAAAAATTCTTGTGATAATTTCATTAAATTCCCAAGAATTTTCTCATATTTTGGAAATTTTCCATAACCTTCATATCTGATCTTTTATTATATCATAGTTACAAAAAAGGCCCTCTATTTTTGTACAATATTATGTAAACATGATACGGCATGTTCAGACCCATTAGGGGCTATACAAAAGCGTCGGGAGAACAGATAAATCTTGGAACGGAATATCATTCAGTAACATGATGAATGATTTTAAAGCGATACTGGCGGAGTTAGGAGGTTTGGATGCGGCAAATAAAATAAATAAATAAATAGGTATTAGGGGACAATCTTATACAAATCGAAGTAGCCATAGTAAACTCAAGAAAGCTTGTGTTCAACAAGGCTTTTATTATGGGTACAGTCGCTATCACATACATAGGTACATGCCACAAATGTATGAATATAAGGAGATCGGACATGCCGGCCGATTTGTATTGAGTACGCTTGTCGCAAGTTCATTAACCCACACAACGCCCAAGTAATTGACAAGACAATGCACGCACACACCTAAAACACACACACTTGTATACCTACGCGCTTATTGGACAATACACGCGCATCATATCAGGCATTTTGGGTAAAAACGTAATATTCTCTGCGATCAGCACGCGTGCACAGTATGGCAGAGTATGCCCATTGAGCTAACAGCTGCGACACGGCCGCCGGCGACTTGTCCTCTCTCTAGTATTCTATGCTCTGAGGTACATGCCTAATGCCTTGACAATACGAGTAGAGGTGTGTTCCGATGTTTGTGAGCTGCTTGTTTGCTCCGATGTATGTGATGGTGACTGTACTAGGCACTAAACAATGATATATTTAATACTAGCTGTTGCCCGCGACTTCGTCCGCGTAGAACTTATACTTAGAAAATATAATGCAAACAAACTTCTACTTACCATCTTAAGGGATGATTTCCGAGGCAAAAACTATTCTATATCCTTCGAAGGGTCTCAAATTATCTCTATACCAAATTTCATCTAGGTATATGGATTTTATCCAAACTTTCACCCCCTATTTCATACCCTTAGGGAAAGATTTTCGGGATAAAAACTATCTAATGTCATTCTTCGGGACTCAAACGACCTTTATACCAAATTTCATCTAAACGGGATTCATCCAAATTCCCCCCCCCCCCCCCCCCATTTCACCCCCTTAGGGAGTGATTTCCGGAATTAAAAGTATCCTATGTCCTTTCCCAGGACTCAACCTATCTCTATACCAAATCGTATTAAAATGGGTTCCATCCGAAATTTCACCCCTAATTTCACCCCCTTAGGGGATGATTTCTGGGGTGATTTTTGAGGGTTGCCCAGGACTTAAACTATATCTACACCACATTTCATCAAAATAGATTACATCCAAATTTTTAAAATCCATCCAAAAAAAAAATTACGATGCTACAACCGTTTTAATGTCGCTTGTTAGAGTGAGAAAACGATCACGGACCGTGACGTCACGATCCTCGAGCGTCATAGTAAAAAACAATCGTTTCATTATAAAGGTGCGTTTTGCGGAAAAGAGACGCAACAAACCCCCTCTTCAAACTTTATACACTTATAACTTAGTGATTACCTATACGAGTATAGCCTCTTGCGTTGTTTTTTTTTAGTGTCTACATCCCTATTTTCGATAAGATAAGATAAAATAAGATTTCTTTATTGTTAGAACTGTGTACATGTAGTTGTTTTGGGTAAAATAAAGTCCAACAGCTTGCCCATTTCGGACGTACAATATTAAACTTAAAGCTAGTCAAATATACTAAAACAATAACAACAATAGTATTTCCAAATAATTTTAACCATATTCACACATAAAATATTAATTTAGATCTATCCGACATCCGTATTTTCTTTTAAACCACGAACTTCGGAAATTCGAAAATATTCGGGTATCTCTATCTCTATCGCACTAACAAATGACAGGAATGCAGATATACGAACTTCGAGTTTCAGTTTTCGTGGTTTGGCTGAATACGCAAAGAGCGCGCGCGCGTGCCATTCAAAAAAACCAAGTTTATATTGTTCGAATTTGTTGTTACATTTGTAGAAATTACGCCTTAATTCGACATTTGCGCATATACGTTCGCATATCAAAATCGATTAATTTTATATTTGCTTTTGGTACCTATGTGTCTCGTCAATGTATATCGTAGACGGGATTAAAATTATTAATAGGCGAAAGAAAGGCAAAGAAATTCCGCCATTTTGTCCGTAGTATTTCTTATTAGTCTGTGATTTTGACGTTTCTTTTAGCTGACAGATGTGGCGGCCATATACTTTAAGAATAATAAATGAAAAATTAAATGAAGTCGTATATTACGGAAAATAAATTAACTGTCGCAGTCGGATAAAAACTATCCTAAGTTGCAGCGGGAATAATAATGTACCTATATAAAATGTTTCATATTTTTCCGTCCTAGGGATGCTGAGAACGTTCGTACCACAGAAAGCTTAGTTTAAAACTGGCTGATTCTTTTTTTGATTTAGAGATTTATTATAAGTGGAGATAATAATAGATATAAATACTTAACATTGAAACCATCCAAGACTCAGAAACAAATATTCATGCTCATCACACAAATATTTGCCCTTACCGGGATTCGAACCCAGGACCTTCAGCTTCGTAGGCAGCGTCACTACCCACTAGGCTAACCGGTCGTGTCGTCGGTCGGCTCCATAAAGAGCGTTCATTTTATTTTATTCGATGATGGTGGCAAAGAATATGGCCTGCTTGATGGTAAGCCGACAATGTAGCCTATGGACGTTGCGCTGGCGACTCCTGAAGAATCACAAGCGCGTTGCCGATTCTTTATTGATTTGAGGATAATATTTGTTTTAATTAATATCCAGTGCACCGACGGACTAGCAATTCGTCCGTAGCTGTCATAAGAGTATTTTTTTTCAATATTACAGCTGGGATAACTTTAACCAAATAGGTATAAAGGCGCAAAAGGTAGGTATAAAGGTGAAACGCACTGAAAGCGGTGGCGGTGCGGCGCGGCGCGGTGCTGAGGCGGTACCGGTTGTACCTAATGTTCGAACTAGTGCGAAAGGGTCCGCAGAGTCCGCACAGAATACCGCGGCGGGACGCGGCGCGGCGCAGTATTATTTGCGGACCTTTTCATACTAGCTCTAACATTGCAACCAGTACCGCCTGTCCGCTGTCTGTGCGTTTCGACCTTAAAGGATTGAAAACCATTCCAAATCGTGTCCTAGTGTTTGTCACTGTTGAAAAAACCATCATCACAGGCCTTTGCGTCTATTCCAGACGATTTAACCATTGCCCTAGAGACATCGTTTTTGGTGACTTATAATTATAGTAAGGTTGTGGTTACAAGTGTTACAACGTGAAAATGTTATCATCACAACGCTAGAAAAACACGTTTGTTATTCGGTCGGTTATGTTTCGTTTCTTTACTTCATGAATTCACGATACTCATTGATGTCTCAAAAATATGTGTCTGGATTTTTGCTTCTTTTGTGTTCAAGCACCTATTCGTGTAGGTACACGTGTGATGTTATGTTATGTGATACGATTTGATCAGAATATCACACTAATACTTAATGACGCGAAAATGGAATACAAATTATGTGACTGTGAAGAACACACTATTTAGTCCGGTTATATGGAACGGTTAGACATAGTTAAGGGCGTGCATTACAAGATATCGCGTTCTTTGAAGCGCCCTTCTGACCAAATTAGGAATTAAAGTCTGATTTTCGTATATGTATATGATTCAAGATTATATGATTGTTTGCCTGATTTAACTGAATCATGGTTGCTTAGAAAGAAAGGTGTTTGTTTTCTTATTTACTTCAGCCTTCTCAAACAATGCATTTTAATGGAGATAAAATGAAACAATTGTACTTTATCTTATATTAAAGCTCACATAAGGATATATGAACAAAACTCCACTATAGGTACGTTAGGCATTTAACGAAATTTGTCCAAAAAAGCCCTTTCCGAAAAGTGTTGCATCACGTTTTCTCGTGCGTGCAAAATATAAGAGTGTTTGTTTCACGCGGCAGTGTTTTCCTCGCATCTAGGCATCCCCTTAAGGTGTACAAACGCTTATTCTTGTCACAGCTAATTTGATAGATTTTGTGATTAAGACAGGGTCGATTTGTGGTACCTATTTGCTATTCGATTTCCATCTGTTCACTCGATAGAATCTCAATTTGTTAAACCTCAAATCTGCCAGAGCATAGGTACCTCGCCCTAAAACCAAGAATAAAATTTAGCTGCTCTTGTTTATGAGGAAGAAGGCGGCTTCGATGTTGCGCCTACACGAGAAAGTCCCAACGCCATCCTTGCCGTGATTGTCGATCGGATCGACTACCCCATACTTGCACCACGCGAGAGGACTGCATTTGTTAGATAAGGAACTAAAAAAAAATAAACATTTTATTCAGAAATCTGGTTCCATAATTTTTTAGTAACAGTTTCCTTTAAATACTATGAAATATATCGTCGGCTGACAAGCAAAACTCACTAAGTAACAAATACCTACTTAACTCAAAGGTCTTATCTCGATATCGACTACGTACCAAGATACGAGGTTTTGAAGAGCATTGACAGTTTTGGTAGTGACTTTTGCTTGTCACCCGACGATTATAGGTACTGTACACATAAAATAAAATAAACTAAAACTAACTAACAGGGCTCCTCACGCGCTTCGTCTACAACGATATCCATTTAAATTGATTTTAAAATTTAATGATTCTCACACATTATACTGTAACACGGCTAAACCTTCACCGCGCGGCCGCCAGCGCGCTGGCCGGTGATAAAAGAAAAATAGAATTTTTCACGGCCGTGTTTTGTTTTATGGGAGGAAAATTTTCTCTTGCTTGCGCAATTCATTGACTACATATTTGGTTTGTTATAAATATCGATGATTGCTATTATTTCTTGAAATAACTACTGCTTGTAAATTTTGTACAGAACTCATAGTTTATACATACATATAAGGGCTGCCACTTATGCAGGTATGTATTGTTTTTTAATTCTGTGCTGTGTATGTAATGTTTGTTAAACCCAATCCAAGCCTCATTTAGCCGTCACTGGCCTAACTCTTATGAGGCTTGAATGGGGTTTGAACCTGTGCTAAGGAAAATGATTGTTTCCAGCCCTTTATGCATGGTTAAGTTGTCTTGTGGCGGCTGCTACTGACCAGCGGGCTTCGCCTGCGCTGCACGTTGCATCGAGATTTGGAGCCGACCTGCCTGGAAACTTCGAGTGTATTTGAAAGCCTGAGGACTTCGGTTTCTACCGTCTTAATTACGGATCCTATACCGTATTCAGGCCAGTGACCTTTTTTTTCATATCTACAGCTCCGTACTGACTGAATAAGTTGAACCCTTTCTGTACATAGTTCCACTTTATTTTATTATTATATTTTATTGCATATAAACGATTCGTTTTATTTTTAACCCGCCGGCTAGCCGGGCTACAATACTCGTAATCTTTTGAGATCCAGGCACTAATTCTTCTCGTCATGTATTTGAACCCGAGATTTTGTGCTTTCATACTTATCCGTTTGGTTGCTTTCATGGGTGCCGGAACTCATAACTTTTATGCATTTACATTTCCTGCCAATACAATCTTTCTAATGGCATATTACAGTAATAAAACTAGTTTTCCATACAAATAAAGTTGCGACTGAAGTCTTTCATTGTACCCATATCTATTTGAATAGGGCCCGGCCGTAAGGCGGCGTTTACAGTTGTTAGTTGTTACTATTTTGGTCGTACCTACTGTAAATAATATAAGTGGTTGTAGTGACATATTACTAAATTTTACGATAAAATAAAGGCCACATCCACTATTGGCGGTAAAGGCTCGGTGCAGTATCAGTAAGCTGTCAGTTAAGTTAGTACAGAGTTTTTACTGCATGCCTACGTTACATTGAGTTCTCCATCATTGCCGCGGGATGGGCGTAAGTGGGGCGGTACAAATGCGGTACGGAATGCGTACCGCACCGCACTTCTGCTTCCGCGTCGTATCTGGGCGACATAAGTAGGTCGATCACGTAACGCATTGTACGCGCGTCAGGTAGGTCTAAATGTCACTTTTTATATGGAAAATTGACAGTTAAATTGTACCGACGCGCGTTCGGAACGTTACGTGATTACCAGTCAGGAAGCTCTTGGCAAAGTAAATAAATCCGCATGTTATAATTTTTTGCCAGCCAAATGCTGTGTAGAATGTGAACATTAAAATAAAATTACACACACACACACACACGTTATTACATTTAAGAATTCTAGCCAGTGAATCCTCTTGTATAAAATAATATAACATACAAAAAATTATAAAATTACCTTAAAGCTAAAAATTATTTATAATATATAATAATCCAGTAACTTTATACATCCAGAGCTTGCGTCAAATCCGGTAGTTGTGATTTTTTGCAGACTTGTTTATGATGTTGGCCCAATGAATAATCCAAGTTTGTGACCTAGAGAGCCGAACGCAACTTTGACAAAAATCGAAAATACCGCGAAAGTTTTTTTATAACCCTAAAGAACTAGTTTTTGATAGTACTTTTTGTGGACGTTTTTAAAGGGTACTAGATTTGCTACAATATGAGACTAGAATTATCTCTGTAGACCCAATAGTTTCCGAGATAAAACCTTTCAAAGTTTATAATTTTTCGAACTTCGCAACACAAGCAAACTTCGTCGGGGGTACTTGGAACTTCATCCCGCTAGAGTTGTTCGAGCGAAGTGAGAAAAATTGCAAAGTAAGAAAAAAATAAGAATTTTGAAAAGCGATATCTCTGACGGTATCTACAGAGACAATTTTAGTCACATATTGTAGGAAATTTAGTCTACTTTAAAAACGTCCGTAAAAGGTTCTATCAAAAACGAGTCCTTTAGGGATTTCGCGGTATCTTCAGTTTATTACAAAGTTGCGTTCGGCGCTCGAGGTCACAAACTTGGATTATTCATTGGGCCAACATCATAAACAAGTCTGCAAAAAATCAGAACTACCGGATTTGACCCAAACTACCTCGTACTTTCAGGAGACAAAGTTACCTACTGGATTATAATTACAACCAGCTTTTGTAAAATTCGTCATTAATTTCGAATACTTTAAAATGAGGTATCTTCTTAATTCTGATATAGTAGTATACTTATTTTTTTTAAAGCTTTAACTTGCACTGTATACATTTAACTATGTAGGTAAGGTATGTAACTATGTTTGTTCGGGTGGAATCTTGCAACTCAATTGTAGATGTCTTCAACCAGTTGAGCTGAAATTTTGAGTAAAGTTACAGTTTGGATGACAATATAATATGATGCTACCATCGAGCTGATCTGATGATGGAGATAGAAGGTGGCCATGGGAATCCAGTACGTGACCTACCTACGTGACCCCGTTGAGTTTGGCCTCGTTAGAATCGTCTCAATTAGTAGTTGATGATGGTATACAGAAAAATACAGTCGGCAATAAAAGCATTTCTTTCCCTAGGCACTACTGCGTGGCACTACCAGTAGTGTCATAGAAGATTTTTCTTTCCCATGACACTACTCTCTGATTCGCTCATTGGACGCATACAACAAAATTACCCCTGATCTGCTTAATTACCCGTGGCACTACCATTCAGTGGATTTGGATTTATGGTGTAACGTTTCGGAGATTATTTCATACGAAGTTTATTGTTTTTTTTTCAGATTGTTCCACGTTAAATATATGTTTGTGAACATAAAGAAAGAATGAAAACTAAAATCTTTTATTAAGTATTAAGCTTACTTAAAATAAACAATTGCTTAAAATCTCTATCTCAATTTTTCCAACGTGTTGCCAACCGATAATTCTCCATTGATAAACTGAAGCAGAATGTTCATGATATAATCATCATTATCGATAGCAATTTTGGTCCGTTTTGACCCCTTGTTCTTTTGTTGTTGTTTTATCTTTGTATTTTGGACCTGCCTCAGGAGATTTAGCAGTCGTGGTATTGTGACCGAACCTTTCGTCACTCTTTTATTAATTTTGCCAACCCTCCATAGCATTATTGGTTCTATGACGTAAACCATATACACTCAACATTTTTCTGATTTGTTTTTTGAGCCAGAAACGTTCGATGTAATTTATAAACTTTTGCATGCCCAAGTCTTGACTCTCTGCTTTTACATATTCCCAACCATGCTCCATTTCTTCTTCCGGCAACAATGGGAGAGCTGCTGTTAGTCCAATAATTCGTTTGTGACCTTTCTTTTTATTAAAACCCATTGCTTTGGCTTTTTTCCACATGGCTCTTGACCAATGGTAAAAGCATCCTTTCAGTTGAATGTTGGGGAAAACTTCTGTCAATGCATTGATAGCTGCCAACTCAAAATCGCAGTGGAATATATCAGGATACCAACTGGGTAGTTCCGATTTTATTAAGTTGTATAAGGTCACGTACGTTTTTTGTTTCTTATTTGGTAATAGAGCAAAAATTAAGGGAACTACGTTTGTAGTTTCTACTGTGCTACCAATGTCAGCATGAATACTGTATAGTTCAGCAAATGGTGGAGGGCAGCTTTTAAATGTAGCATCCCCAAAAAATTCACGGGTTTCGCCAACCAGTTGTCTGCTGTCCGGAGAACAAAATAATAAAATTCGAATGCCTTCGTGATAGTAGTCTGCCAAAATAAAATCACAGTAAGACACTGGAATTTGCACTTCTTCAAAATTCCGGTAAACTGTTTTTTGAACGCCCAGCGATTTGTTTCTCATATCATACAAACAATGCTGCACACTCGAAAGTGGGGGTAGTGAGACCACAAAATTCAAACCTTTATTATTAAACGAATTATTAGCCTCGTCATATAATTGAGTGATTGGTTTGTCAGATTTTATTACTTTCGTTTTTAGATTTTCTATTTCTTTAGCAACAATAGACCTGCCCACAAGACGTTCACACGTGTGAACTTTTTGTGATGTTTTAATGAACGTGTTGCCCTAAAAATAAACCATAAAATTAGGACATAAAATATAAATAAAAATCATGAATCATCTGCAATAGTTTAAATATTTAAGACTTACTTTGATTGTTATTGTTCCTGGACATTTAGATTTCTTATAAGCTGAACATCGCCATATGGTTGAACCACTTTTGAATTCTCGAAGCTTGTGATATTGGTAATCGCAATGTATAATAACCGTGCCGCCTTTATATTGCCGAAAGAAAAGTTCACTGTCGTCGGCCTCCATTTAAATAAAGTAGTTTATTTCAACCAATATTTTTGTAATTTAAAATATGTATGTATGAATTTGTATAATACATTTATTTGGATTGGATTTAATGTAATGTATGACATTGACATTGTCTACTTATAAACATTAAACATCAAATCGAGTGCCAGTAGATACGAATTAGAACAAGCTCTAAGTAGTTTGAATTACAATTAGGATAACTTACTTATTAGAATATAATTAATTCATTGGCTTGTAGCATTTACGCAAGATGCAGATTATAATTAAGAATATGATGGATTACAAATTTGGACAGAACAATACATTAAATATGCAGGAGCAATACCTAGGTACAATTAATAATAACATTTAAAAATAAAATAAAATTACAGTAACGTATCAAAACTTTGCCCTTTAGGCAGGGTGCCCATCACACAGGCAGCATTCCCGCGTTGAATAGCAATCGCTATTCTTTGAGCGAGAAAGCTGCCTGCGCGAGGGTCACCCGTTGTGTCCCTCAACCGCTTGCTGATCTCCTTGTGGAGCCCACGCGCGCTTTTTCCCCAAGGACCGAGTGTCTCGACGCCAAATGCGACAAAGTCGTACTGGGCGCCGAGACAGCTATATTTCCCGACCTTGGATCGCTCTCGGGCATCCGCCGCTGCCCCGGCTAGTTTGGACGTGACTGGCAAGTAGGACGCTGCCAACGTATCAGCGCAAGTAGCGTCCCACACCAGTGCACGGCCCATTCGCCAGGGGATCAACGTCATCCCGTCCGGACGCTTGCCGTCGTCCCGTACAATCCGAGGCTCAAGAGCCACGGGGACGCAGGCGCTGGCAAGCGCCCTTCTCAAGATGTCGTTGAGTGCAGCGTGGCGGGACAAGCGGCCGGCACCCGAGGAGCAGGCGAGTCCATGGTGACCAAAGCGATCTACCGCGGCTCCACACGAGACGCAATTGTGGTCTACGCAGACATCAACTCCAATGCGGAGAGCAACTGCAATTCGTAGTGTGCCCGGATCAATAAAATTACCTAAGTTGATAAGATGCAAGATAAGATAAAATGCAGTAGGTGCATGGGTAATAAGAATTCCTGTACGGGGAAATCGCGTGCCAAGGGAATTTAATTTTCCCGTGACTTTACTAAGGCCACAGTAGTGTCACAGAAAATTATGTTTTAACCCTTAAAGCTTTCCTGTCACTTTTTTAGTACAGTTACTAAATGCCGGGCAAAGTTTGAATGCGCCTGCAGGCTAGAAAAGTAAATACGCCAAACGAAAGGGCGAGAATATTACTTTATCTTTGTCGAATACACCAACAGTATGCAAAGTTCAATTTGTGCGCGAGCGTCAGTTGAAGTCAAGGATTTTCTGAATTTGCGTCGGCTTTTGTTTCTGGCCCCATAAAACAAAAACGAAATAAAAAAAATTTTTTGCATTTTGTTGAATTAACATTCAGATGAGATAAACTTTTGTTTTTAATATAAACTTCATTAAATATTTAATTGATTCTAAGTCAAAAAGGATGATTTATAGCTTGTCCTGTTTTTGTGACATTATCAATTGTATATGTAACTACGTACCATTTAGCATGTCATATTAAACGGACAGTGCCGACTTGTGTGGATACAAAGTTTGTTTTACATTGTGACAGAAAACGGACATTGCCATTATTTCCTTTAATTAGTTTATTTATTAACTGTCACTTTTATAGGACGTTGTTGCTTTGGAGTTGTGAATTATATATAAATAATTTTTATCCTAGTTTCACAATGGCGTGGAAAAATGTACGGCACGCACAAAAAATAATAGCGATGCTTGCGCCATCTGACTCGGAAGAGTTCAGTGAAAAATCTTGCACAAAATATAATGACTCGACCAGAGGGGTACTTACGTGATCGACCTGCTGATCACGGTCTGACCTCTAGCACCCCGTCTACAAGTAACTTTTGTCCTCAACAACAAACACAAAATCCACCTTCATTACTATCAATGTTGGTACCGAGTACATCTTCGACGTCCATATATAGTTCCAAAACCTAGTTCACCGTTGTCATGGGGCACTTCAACGCAAATCTGGGCAAGAGAGATGGTGAAGAGCTGAGTGTGGGGCAATTTGGAGTTGGAACTCGAAACCACCTGGGCCAACTACTAGTTGGCTTCTTGGAGAAGGAGTGACCGATACATGATGAACTCCTTCTTCAATAAACGCGAGCACAGAAAGTGGACCTGGCTAAGAGATTGAGGCCACGGTGCAATTAAAAACGAGACTGACTTCATCCTGTCGACGAGGAAGGATACATGATACATTATATGATGTATCTGTGATCAATACAGTTAAACCCGGGAGCAATCACCGTCTGTTAAGAGGCATTGATGAAGTCTCCGTCCAGCATCAATCCAAATTCGAAACCCCGCGAGCTTTCAGCTGGAACTTCAAACCGTTTACATTGCCTAGACGGCGATGTGGACGAATTCAACGACGGGTTTGTGGAAGCTGCCCGTGCCTGTGGGTCTAAGTTCTTCAAGGCCCACGATCTGCGCCAATTCAATACAAACTATTGAAGACGCCATCCAGCGTAATAAGGGCGCTAAAGTGTTCTCGAGAGATCTGTCCATTGGGCAGAGCCAGCTCAGCTAGTTGAAAACTGAAGAAGGTAGAATCTTTTCTTCTAAACCTGAGCTTTTGGTTTAGATAGAGTGCTATGCGGACAGCTATGCACATCAACTCGCGGACCGGAGGTTAGTCTGGCGAAAAACCCTAGAGCTTGACTAACCCCACACTATACCGACGATATCCCAGAAAACAGCCTGTACGAGATTGTAATGGCTCTAAACAGCTCAAGAACAACAAGGCACCAAGTGAAGACGGAATAACAGCCGAACTCCTGAAGGCAGGTGGAAAACCGGTCCTTACGGCCCTTCAAAATTTGTTCAATTCCATCTTACTGGAAGTAAAAACGCCAAAGGCATGGAATAGAGGTGTGGTGGTGCTGTTCTTCAAAAAAGGTGACAACACCCTGCTGAAGAACTACCGACCCATCTCACTTTTCGTTCAATATTCCGCAGTGTCTCAAGATGAGAGTATTTGACCAGTGTGTGTTGCCAGTCAGTGATGACATATGGCACTGAAACGTGGTTGCTTATAAGCCTCATAAGAAGGCCCAAAGTCACCCAAAGGGCAATGGATAGTGCTATGCTGGGATTTTCTCTGCGTGATCGCATCAGAAATAAGGCTACCCGCAGCAGAACCAAGGTAACATCCCTCCGAATCGCTAAGCTTACGTTGCAGTGGGCAGGGCACATTACACATAGAACCGATGGCCGTTGGGGCGGAAAGGTTTTGAAGTGGCGACCCCGTACCGGAAGATGCAGCGTGGTTAAACCCCCGACAAAGGTGGACTGATGATTTGGTAAAGGTTGCGGGAGTCTGCTGGATGCGGGTGACGCAGGACCGGTCACTGTGGCACTCTTCGGGAGAGGCATATGTACATCAGTGGACGTATTTTGGCTGGTGTGATGATGATGCTGATGATGATTTTGTTCAGTTATTCAAGCTTATTTTTAGTTTACAACACTTTTTTTAATTTTGTTTTTTAAACTCCATGACAGCATTGTCCGTTTTTTAGGATAACATCAAGAGCATTAAATTTATACGATTCGTGGCAATGGCCGTTTTAACGGACGTCCTGAAAAACTTACTTTCATAATGTTTTTAATTTATTTTTCTTAACAATAGTTCTTTTTATCCAATAACTATCACAAAAAACATTCCGAGTGATAGCTGGCTACATTCCTTCATGTCTTGCGATGTTAAGGGTTAACCATGGCACTACCGGTAGTGTCATAGGAAAGTAAAATTTTCCATGACACTACCGGTAGTGCCACGCAGTAGTGCCTAGGAAAAGAAATGAATAAAAGCTTGTACCAAAAATGAAATTTTTGACAGAAACTTATTTCTTCACTGTACATCCGCCTTTACACCTAACAACAAAATTGTGCCCAAAGTTGCCATTCTAGCCGGACAGCCCGTTAAGGGCCGGTATTGAGGCAAAAGGGTAGGGTAATATTAACTGAGAGATTTAAATAGGACACCCGGTGAAAAGTCGCCTTTTTGCGGTATCCAGTTACGGTTTGTGGTGGTTGAAACTGGAATTTTAATTCGGTTTCTGAAAGTTTTGGGTGATAGTGCAGCGAAATATGATAAGTTCCGTTATGTGTAGCACTATTGTACTATCAACCAAGAATGTAATCAACCGCGTTGTACCTTAAGGTATAAACAATAGAGTCGAGAAGTGGTAGACCACTTTCTTGGCGTCCTTTAAATGTTTTCTTTCGTTCTTTTTACACAATCGTAGCACAACTGTGCCTCAATTTGACTAAATATATGTAAAATCTCACCTATTTAAATAAATGTGTCACTCTCATACCTGCTTAGCTATCTTCTCGCGCAAGAGTGAACGCATAGTCTGGAATGAATCATACTGTCTCATTAAACTATGAGGAGGCAAGAAATTCAAGGTACTAAGAGCCCTTTAATAGCCCGTTAACGTGCTCACTAGCGCCACTGGTAATTAATTGTGATTATTTAAATTTACCGATAGATATTTAAAAAAGTAGGCCGAATACATCAATAGTACATTACATCAGAGGCCGGGAAAACACGGATTCCCGGCCTCGTATCTCTATACCTACTTGGCCGGAAATCCGTTTTCACGCCGAGGCATGTATTGCTTTTCTCAAACATGAAATGAAATAAATAAATAAAAATCCTGAAATCAAACTCATTTTCATGGCTGAATGCCGTGATGCTGTGCCACAAATAGTGGAATGAAAATTAAAAAGTTATTTTGCAGGCCTAGGCCTGAAAAGTTGTATGAAATCACATTTCAGGCCGCCTCAAGATGCTGCACCCGAAAAATGATACTTCCGAGTCTATTATAAGGAATGTAAAGAGAATATTTCATTGCATGTTTGAGAAAACTAGTTTATATGTTGCTGGATTCGTCGAAATATGAACTCAAAAGAAAAACAGCCGTTTTAACTTTGGACGCAAAACTATTATGATGTAATGAATGCCTGGCTGGCTGGACCGAGCCCAAATTATCCATCCCGACCTAAAATACAAAGGGCCTGGGATACCATAGCCTCTGTTTCAGTTTTAAATTCGCTGATTGACGACACGACTGGCAGGGATAGAGCCAGGCTTTTGGCTGTATCAAGTCCAGAGTCTGGACACTGGCTACATGCCTATCCCTCGCCTAATACCGGGACATTCATAGACCCATCCACACTCCGTATAGCCGTCGGTCTCCGGCTCGGGTCTGAGGTTTGTGTGGGCCACAGCTGCGCCTCCTGTGGGGCCCCCGTAGACCGCCTCGGCCACCACGGACTCGCCTGCTCCTCAGGTGCCGGCCGCCTGTCCCGCCATGCCTCTCTCAACGACATCCTCAGAAGGGCGCTCGTCAGTGCCAATGTTCCCGCCGCTCTGGAGCCCCAGATTGTTCGGAACGATGGTAAGCGCCCTGACGGGATGTCGTTGATTCCGTGGAAGATGGGCCGTGCACTGGTGTGGGACGCCACTTGCGCTGACACGTTGGCTGCGTCCTACCTCCCTTCGACCAGCAGACGTGCCGGCGCGGCGGCAGACGCACGGGAACGAGCAAAGGTGGTCAAATACAATTGTCTCGGCACCCAGTACGAGTTCGTTGCATTTGGTGTCGAGACACTTGGCCCGTGGGGCAAGGGCGCGCATGGGCTTCACGGGGCACTCAGCAAACGCTTGAGGGAAGCAACAGGCGACCCTCGCGCAGGCAGCTTTCTTGCACAAAGACTTGCAATCGCAATTCAACGCGGGAACGCTGCCTGCGTGATGGGAACCCTACCAAAGGGTCCAAATTTAGATAGTAATTTATAGTTTTTGGTAGGTTATTTTTATGTTAGTTTTAATTTTAAATCTAGTTTTAATTGTATATTCTATTGTGTTTTTGTAGTAATTTAATATAATGTCAAATTGATTACAATTATGATGTTCTTATTCAAAAGATAATTAAATACTGGCCTACTTTAAAAAAAATCTTAATAATGAAAAACATTTATTTTCTAGAGGAAATACAAGATGTTAATTAACATTAACTAAATTAAATTAAAACTACGTTAAATCTAAAAAAGACCCTCGAGGCATTGTACCGAGGATGCAGGCGGCATTTCCTCGTTGAATTGCAATGCTGATGCGTTGCGCAAGAAAGCCGCCAGCTCTTCGGTCACCAGTTACATCAACCAGACGTTTCGCGATTTCCGCAAATAACTTATGCGCACTGGGACCCCATGAACCGAGGGTCTCGACGCCAAAGGGTACAAAGTTGTACTCTCTGCAGAGGCCTCTATAGACATAGACATAGACATAGACATCCTTTATTGGTAATAAGGTATTACAAGTCATGTTTACAATAAAAATAGAACATTCATTTGTAAATTAAATTAACAAGATTATTAGTTTATTATATTATATATTATTATTACATTTTTTATATTCAAAAAATTCCTTAATAGTATAGTAACATTGCTCAATAAGCCATTTTTTTAATTTAGCTTCAAAGGTCGGAAGACTGTTAGCTTCCGTGATGCTGTCTGGTAAATTGTTATAAAATATAGGTCCCGCGACGCGGATTGTCTTAGCTGTCTTAGTGAGCTTGTGGGGAATTGTTAATAGTTTGTGCGCATTTCGAGTGACCCAAGCAGATCTATCACCTCGCCTTTCATATAGTGATAAATTCACCCGTGTATACACGGCTATTTGGAAAATTAGCAGTGACGGTAGTGTCAGGATACCGAGTGCGACAAAATGCGGTCTGGCGCTATCGTCATGCCTGGCGCGGGCCAGCGTGCGCACGGCGCGCTTTTGCAGTCGGAAAACGCGTTGCCATTCGGCGGCTTGGCCCCAGAGCTCCAGTCCGTATTGCATAATTGCCTGAATGCTTGCAAAGTAACAAGTGCGCACTGCCTGACGCTCTAGGGTTTGGTTCAGCCTTGAAAGTGCAAAACATGCCTTGCTGAGTTTTCCGCATACTGCACTGATTTGCGCCTCCCATGTAAGGCCCTGGTCAAGCCGGAAGCCCAGAAATGTGGTTGTCGCAACTTGACTGATAGTGGTACCTTGATGGTGTACGATCAATGGGCGTCGACTTCTACCTATATTAATTAAATTTCAGAAGTGGCACCCGCTTTAGAAGTAGTCCGTTGGAGGTGGAACGGTGCCAGCGTGTCTACACAGGTAACGTCCCACACAAGCATCCGCCCCTAACTCCAAGGAACCAGAGACACACCATCAGGTCTTTTGCCATCATCTCTGACAATGCCAGGCAGTTCAAGAAGAGCAGGCACATTGATGTTGGCAAGAGACCGGCGGATTATGTCGTTAAGTGTCGCATGTCTTGAAAAGCGGCCTGCACTTTTTTGACAACAAAGTCCGTGGTGACCCAGTCGGTCCACGTCCGTGCCACAAGGACGTATGTGTGAATAATTAAATAGGTAATCACAATTATTTACCAGTGCGCGCTAGTGAGCACGTTAACGGGCTCTTAAATTATGTATATTTGCAAAAAAAATCATATTCATCTTCTATTCTTTATTCAGGGACCAAAGGTGTACCTACTTATTTGAAAGCTGTCAATATCATAGAACGCGTGTGTGCGAAATATCTACTAATATCTGCGCATAAAGACAGTTGATAGATTTATACCCAATTCCAAGAACATAACAATTTATGTCATTAAATATAGACCAATGCCAGCTGCTAGCGGTTTTAATTTATGGAAGGCAGTCAAAGGCAGGTAAGTAAATAATTCATGTAAAACATTAAAATTAACGTCTTCATTCAATGGGATACGAAACTGCGTTGCGAAAACTCCAGACTTGGGATTTTATCGCAAGAACTTTTAATATATTTTCATACCAGAACCAAGCTTACTGCCTGTAAGGGAACAGGGTAGTCTATGAATGCTTGGGATGCCAATGCCATAAACGCTGATCCTTTTAATTATTAGCCATGAACTTTGGATTAGGTGAATACCTAATAGAATCCAAAGAATTTGAGAAGAAGAGAGTTTCGAATGAAATAGCTTCTATTTTTGAACAACTATACGACATAGCCGAAAGGAAGGGATATGTTTTTAGCAGTCTATGTTTGTATTTACGTGTGTTCAGTCCGCCGTAGCGTTCGCATTCGCTGCCAAGCCACGCCCCCTAGGAACAAACTTGTATGGTGGCAAACGCATATATGCGTCGGTGGCAGTGAATGCGTTTAGATTATGAACTTTTGTATAAAAAAAAGCTTTATTTTTGACAGTTAATATACCGTAGTCAGGTAACAGTGTTTTGAACTGTTTGTGTTTTATTTGTCTTTTGTCTGGTCAGTCCTCTTTTCTGATACAAGTATTCGAGCGATAGACTGTCAATACGTTGCTATCACCTCCCTCCACATTACCTATCCGCGCACTACATTTCAAGATATGAAGATGTTGGCCTAAATTACTCTAAAAATGTATTCGATTTGGGGGGTTGAAAGGTTGTAGGTCTGAGGGGTAATCACGTAACGTTCCGAACGCGCGTCCGTACAATTTAACTGTCAATTTTCCATATAAAAAGTGACATTTAGACCTACCTGACGCGAGTGACGCGAGTACAATGCGTTACCACGTAGCGCGTCAGGTAGGTTGCCGAAATCAAGTGTCTTCCCAAAATATGACTACGAGTATCACTGACTACTTCGTTCCCACGCACCATTCTTTCTCGAATGTTTCTCAGAACTTCAGGACATCTTCTTATTGACCTATTTTTACCATCTTTCCTTCTTTTATCCATACCAAGAACAGTGGCGTTGAATTTTTTTTTTTTTGCCCGTGACGTCGTCGTTCGCAAGACCCGCTAATGACCGAACATTATGGGATAGTTTCCGGGATATAGTAAGTATTCTTATACCCTCCAAGATCCAAAGCATCTGCAATATCTGCATAACAAATTTGATTATTCAAAAATAACTGACAAACGTACAGAAACACTTTTGTGAGTTTGTGATTTGTGATATTAACTATACATATATGATGGACCTGATGGTAAAAGCTTACTTTGTTAGTTTAGGTTAGGTTAGGTGGTTAGGTTACCAGCCAAGTAAAACATTAACCCAGAAAGGAAAGTATAAATAACACCAGACCTAGAAAACTGTATCCATTTCAATAAAAAAAGGATACCTAAAGCATTTTATCCCAATCATTCGTGCGCGCGGCTTGAGTAAAAAAACGCAAAGACAGGTTAATCGTGGAACGATCTCATCGGCTTCTGCGGATAAAAAGAGATAAAGGACGACGGAAGGGCTGGTGGTCTGTATTACTTAACTACTGGCAAGCGCGAAAGTGCTTAATTTTAATATCTTCCTATTTTACGTTTGAGCCAATGCAATTTTACTCGTCCGAGGCCAAAAGTGCGTCAATTAATTCATCGATTTTGAATAAAATCGCACATATACCTCTTGATACCTGGACAGCTATTAAAATTGTACGTTCCGTAGCATGCCAATTTGGTCTCAGTTTACGATTGATTTCACATTGATAGATTATAAACTAACGAAAAATAAAGTGTTAAATTATGAATGGTTTTGACAGTTCACAATTTCATCTCGAGTATGGTTATAACACTTATAAACTGATGGTGTTCACCATCTAACGGTGACATATATATAAATTATTGTATGAATTTTCTCTTTATGTCATTTTACAAAGCTTTAGAAGTGTCAAAGTATATTTGATTGAAATATATTACAATTTTTATTAGCACCATATAAGGAAAAAGTATTACATAATTGTGAATTAACCAATAAATTAGTTTATTTCATTACGCTAATTTAATATTCAGTTGCCAAAAGAAGAAATACCTAGGTAAAATACAAGATTGAATCAAAACTACCAAATACCTACTTACCAAACTTCAAAAATATATTTCCTAAGTTTAAGGTACAAGTCCTATTTTGTATAGGGCTTGTTGGTACCTACTTACCATTTTCCACTAGATTCACAGTAGGTACTTAATGAAGTTCAAATTTACTGCGATTTGGTAAATATTTCAACACTTGTCCACCTCATTGTACTTTAAACGTAAATGATGCATTTAATGGCTTGGTTTCTGCATTATGACAAAAAATTCAATCATTAAGCATACGCTGCCAAAAACTTTGCTTTCGTCAAAATATTCACAAAAACAAGACAATACAATATTGCATACCAAGTTAATTAAGTTCATATATTGAGGCCAATGTAATTTCGACCATATAAAATGGTAACATGGCAGATTTTACCCCGGTCTTAAGTAAGTAAGAACCTCGTATAAGTTTGCGAATGACCATTCGATACATTGGCAACTTTGGTCGAAAGTAGTTAGCAAGAGTCGTAGTCACGAACTCTGAGTTTGCAGACAAACAAAACAGTTAAACAGATGTAGGGGTGATTAAGTAGACTTTTATTGGTATTTGAATTTACATAATATAGAAATAAGTTAAACACAAAAGTCAGAAAGCGTTGCGTCTCAATTTGTGTCCACGTATCTCTCTCTCTCTTTGTTCTAAGGCAAGAAAGGAAGAAGATGACTCCCCCCTGACCTGACGTGGTGGACCAGTATGGCCAAACTCATGAAGAAAGCTCAATTACCCGACCTGACACCCCGAGGCAGAATGTCTTGTCGCCGTAGAATACGAAAAACCAACCCCACCTAATGTGGGACAAGGTCAAGACGAAGTAGAAGTATATCTTTGTCTGCTTACCTATTTCCGACTCAGGTTAAAAGCACTGAACCAATTTAAGGGGCTCACAGCTCCCAATGACCTTCGATCTGTTACCGTCCGTTTTTTCGTATTTTTTGGCTTACCTACCGTATTAACAACAACGAGGTTAACCGAAATAGTATCCCATATTTACTTCAAAACTCATAGTTTTTGAGATATATGGCACTAAACTTTAGCAGTTTTAGGCCAAAAAACAAGTTTTTTGGACGTAACTTTTGTAAAAAAGAGTTAAAAATAAAAAACTCTCTTGGGTTAACTCTCTGTTAGAAACGTCAAAAAGGAACAGTTACATGTAAATTTCATATATAAAAGTGCATAAACAACATACTATTATCGAAAACACAGCTTTTTTGGACCATGTTTGAAACAATCATAGAAAAATATTCATTTTTTTCCAAAAAACTCTCTTGCAAAAGTAGATAAAGTATTGAAGAACCGATTAACGTTTGTGGCATAAATATATATATTGTAATAACGGAGGAATATCAACTCAAAGCTCATCAAAACTAGTCAAAAAGCGCGTGGAGCCCCTTAAACGAGACGTGGAGAGATGGTTTGACTATTGGGGAGAAAGGGTACTTTTATCGGTTTTAATACAAATACAAATACCTACTCTTTATTGCACACCTCACACAAACAAAGCAGTTACAAAGAGACACAATATAAAAACTTGTAGGTAGAGGTAGACAACAGGCGGTCTTATCGCTGAAGAGCGATCTCTTCCAGAAAACCATCATACGTCAGTCAGTCAGTCTTCGTTTTCATACATTTATTACGGTTAGCTTTACATTAATCTGATGTGCTCTGACGCGACGGCTCCTCTTGTGTCTGGCGTCAGAGTGCATCAGAGGGCATCGCGTCAGATTAGTGAATCTGGTTTTAAAGAGAAAGTGCTAGTATCTGCATCAAATACATTTAGAAATTTGATGTGCATTTTACGGTACATAATTAGTTATCAAAAGTACCAGTTTAAAATAAACACGTAAGCAACGAGTAAATTGCGGCGTCCCCCAGCATAGTTGAGTCATACAAGCCAGTATATTATTACGTCAGAAATAACACTTTAACAAGTGCAGTTTGCCGTACATTGTTGAGTAGCACCGCAGGCAATTTATATAGGCTGATATTTTTGTAGTAATCATTACCTGTCCCAGCCGAAAGACGTTCACTGCTGGACAGAATCCGCTCCCAAAGCTACCCGCGCGGCTCCGCCGCGCATACAAATAATCTAGGCGGAGCGAAGGTATAAAAATATAGCACATACTTAATCCTGTAGGTCCATCACTGTATATGTATTATACATAAACCCGTGCGAAGCCGGGGCGGGTCGCTAGTTCTACATTATAACCTACTGAAGAAAGGGTTTTTAGAATAGGATGGGTATAGTTTCTGAGATTACCCCCAACATACAAACTTAAATTTCACAGACATTACTCGTACACCTGTTTATTATTGTAATCGGCACATATCAAAGAATATTGAATCGGGAACCGTTAATGGTTTAAAATAATATTTTACCTGTTATAGTTGCATTTGACTATTTATTTTATACCGCTAAATAGTTTAATACTAATTTACGTTTCCCAGTATTTAAGACATATCGGTTTGACAAATTACAATTTATATAACCAACCTGTAATCAAAATATAATTATCTGAACCTGAAATAATTTGGATGGTATTCTTAGTCAGGTCAACAAAGTCGCCAAAGGTCGTCCCCGGCGGCGGCGTCCGAAAAAAAATTGTAATCGAGTTTAGTTTTCTACATCTTTATAGGTAGGTACTGGACATTAGGCGAACCTATCGGCACCTACGGCATTGTGTAAAGAGAACTTTAAACGCGTTTACCATAAGTCATAATTTGATATTCATGGGTTCCACTTGAGTCATCTTAGACTACGGCCGGTGCAACCCGAGTAAGTCAGAAATAAAGGTAATTAAACGTCGGTTAGGCCCGTTTTAAAGTAATCATTCAAGAAATAATTAAAATTATTTTGAGGACTAGTTGGTATTCTCTGACCCTTCCTGAGAAACTGACAGTTCTGGATTCAAAAATCAGTAGTTGTGTAAGGGTATTTTTTGTGACTAGCAAGAATATTCGTTACTGAGTCTTACATTTCTATGTATTTATATAAGTATTATATAAATACATAGGATATATATTGTCGTCTAGTACCCATACCTAAAACAAACTTGTATACTTAATTCAGGGATTGTTTAGTTTATTAATGCACTAATCCACTTTTATTATTTGTAAACAGAGCAACCTGTGTACGCATAGGCGTAATACCACGGAGAAGCGGGCGATCCTATGGCGAGATAGTGGCGATTTTATTCACAAGTTGATTTATATCTTTATTGTGAACTTATCTTATAGGGCTTAGGTCTAAACTACGGTGTTAGAACCTGCTAGATTCCAGTCTTCTATACTTAGGCAAGATAATGTTAGCTTACTAGTTTATCCACCAAGGAATACTTATAGCATTTTTGTAAAATTTGATGTAAATCTAGGGTAAATTGATGGATCCAATTTAGATCAGCTTTGTATTTTATTAATTCAGGTAACTTTAATTTATTATTTCGATCAATATTTTTTTGTGTTATAGTAAGTAATACAATTTTAAATAGGTAAGGCATTTAAAATACAGTCTAAACTTAATTTTTTTTTTTAAATTCCAAAAGAGAGAGCAGTTACTAGTATGTGACATAATAATGCAATGTAAGGGAATGGACAAGAAACTAACCCAAATTAAATGTTTGCACCTTTAATCTTAAATCACAGCAATATTTACATTCATACCTATACAGGGTGTGGCCTGTAATAGGAACAAATATTCAAAAGGACGCTTTTTTACAGCATTTGCAGTAACCCTTTGTGTCCGAACAATTATTTTTTTTTGGATTCCGAGATATTTTGATTTAAAGTTATGACCTCCAAGTAATGTATCTTGGCACCACGACATCATAGCACAGCAGTCAAAGCAGATTTTGAGATAACATCATGTAATGAGCCATAATAGTTTTTGCATTTTTGTTTTTAAAAGATATTTTTGTGACTTTTTAATATCTTTTTTTTTTTTGTTTTTTTTTAAGTTACTAATAGCACTCCAGAAGCGTAAAACAATACAAGTAAACATATTTTTTTTTTCAAATAAATCCACGTGGTAATATTTGTTCACAAGCTTCATAATCTACCGTTTAATTTATTGCTCCTATTACAGGCCACTCCCTGATCAAGTGCGAGTTGATGTTTAATATACTAGTAATAAATATAATTGTAATCCTTGTATAACGTTGACATTTTAATTAATAAATATTGTAATCAAAATGGATAAAACTAATTTTATTGACATAGATAACTAGGTATTAAACTAGGTATTACTTAAACGTAATTATCATACGTATAGTATTATTTTTAATTAATTAATGAAGATGCGTATGAGTATTCAATTTATTTATTAAGTAAGTAAACCAATTGACATGTCATCAAGTATTTACATAAAAATTCAAAGTACACAATATTTATTAAAGGGAAACTTGGTTTAGACCATTGTCAAATAAAGGTAAAACACAAGAAAAGTGACAAGCAGGGTTGTTAATAATTAAAGTCAAACATTGGGACGTTTACCTCATTGGTATTCGTGATTTATTATCTTATCTTAAGCATCACAATATAGGATAGCGTATAAAATAATAATTTACGTCGAAAACAAAGTTTTAAGCGACTTCAAATCATTAGAATAGAATAGAATAGAATAAGTTTATTTTGGAACAACAACAGGCATATACATCATATAAGGCTTCGATCTAAAGACACCCAAATTGCTTCAAGTTAGCCTATAAATTTTGAAGAGTTCCATTTCTCTAAGATCCCATCTTCAGAACTGGATGTTGGTGAAAACGATACCAATCTGGAAGTATATGCTTTCAAACAATGAAATAATTTTTCAAATCGGTTCATAAATTACCGAGTTATTGCGTAACGGCGTAACAAACACACAAAAATACAGTTCAATTGAGAATCTACTCCTTTTTTTGAAGTCGGTTAAAGAGAGATAATAAATTATCGTACAGTAGCCCGTATCACGAAGCTACAATATACAATTTTACAAATCTAAACATACAACTCAGCGCGGTTAGCACAAGACGGCCAGCGAGCTCTGTCGCGGCGAGATATAGAGAGGTAGGGCACAGCGGAATGTCATCTCGCTCGTATGTGGAGCAGCCCAACTGGGGAAGTACCTCCACCTTACAGAAGACCTCAGCCATAATAGCACCACTGCTTTGTAGTGTTCCTGGTGGTGAGTAAGATCGCCAGAGCTCCCTAGGGTGCGCTGTGTTGAGAACGAGGGACCTGCACGCCTCTATCTGCCAACACAGTGAATCCTCAAGTGAATAAAGGGTCGGCAACTCGCTTCTGATTCTTCTGGAGTCACAAGTCTCCATAGGCTACGGTAACTGCTTAACACCAGGCAGGGCGTAAGCTTTGCCACCATCGATGTATAAAAAAAAAATACTTCCGTCTCTTTCTAATTAGAACGCTTAGAAAGAGACGGATAATCTATGTCGCCGCGACACAGCTCGCGGTCCTGTGATAACAGTGCTGGTCTAAAAACGGTATCGGTGCTCAGTGTTACCAGTAATATTGTGAATAAATGAGTATGAGTATAGAAATGTAAAATTTAAGAGTCCGCAGTAAGCACGACTCTCCATACAAACGTAGTTACGCTCTAATTTTAAAACAACTAGCTAGTTTGCTCTGAAACTTTGTACTGTACTTAGACTAAGTTAAGTATAGGTACCATCCAGGTCTGTAATTAGTTTATGTACTTAGCTTCAGATACCATAGTAAAAAAATACAGCAAATTTCATAAAAAAGTTGTTTTTGCTGTAGGTATTTCGTTTGTTTTATAAACTGGAGCCATATAAACTAATATTACTGAACTACTTAGATATATGTACCACATGTCTTTGTCAATCCAACACGTAGTTTTAAAATGAGAACGAAACTCA
Organism: Epinotia brunnichana; assembly: GCA_963854355.1. Lineage (NCBI taxonomy): Eukaryota > Metazoa > Arthropoda > Insecta > Lepidoptera > Tortricidae > Epinotia > Epinotia brunnichana. The sequence continues at coordinate 17,102,805 of OY977952.1, forward strand.
GTTTGTATGGGAAGGTGAAATTCGGCCGAGCTTACTGCGGACTCGTAACGTCTGGATTTTTGAAACGGAATACATAAATATCACTTTACTACGGTATACCTACAAAGTACAAACTCTTAATTATTAATAAAATATTCGGCCCCGTATTAAAATTACGAAACAATTTTCAAATTGACCTGTTATTTCCATCAAATATAATAAGAGCTTTACAACGGGATATAGTAGAGAATGGAACTGATGAATATTTTCTTATTTATACTGAACTGACACTATATTATAATAATATATGATATAGCTACTGAAGGTAACAATTTTGCGTAGGTACCTTTATGAAATGTTCAAATTAATATTCTGTAACAACTGACCTGTAACCATGTTTACAATAAATAAACTAGTGGCACAGTGCGCTGTAGGACACGAGACCCTGCTTCAAAAAAAATGTTTTTATCACACTTGCTCATAAATAAATGGTGTTATTCCTTGCCTGTATACAGAAGGACAATGGCCTAAATTGTTCCCGCGGGAAATAATGGTCCCAAGGGAGTAATAAGCTTGTGTGTGATCTGATTGGTTAAGCAAATCTGGACGATCTGAATTCTGCTCTGTGATTGGTTGGAAAATAAAATCGAGCAGGCCATGCATGCAAGAACCACATGCTCCATGCTCTGTGATTGGTTGAAATATTGAAGCTACGCCCTCCACTCGCACTGATCTAGAAGTGAAGTTGTCAATTTCGTCAACATTTGATTGATGCGCTTGTATAAAACATAGGTTTTTCTGTCTTTTGTGGTTATTTATTTCCTCGCAAATGTGATGAAAAACATTGTGTATAACACGGACCTAAAAATATTGCAAATTCGAGTCATCAAAAGCCCTCCGCCTTACGGCGTCGGGCTTCTGATATACTCTCGTTTGCAATGTTCCTCATACGCCCCTGGTTAAACAATGTACTATTTTGAAGTTCGAAATGTGACTCGATAGAAAAAAATCTATAATAATTAACAAACCTGGCTGACCAATTTTCACAAGAATCGGTTGAGAAATACCACCATAGGAGAACAGCGGGAAAGTTCCCGCTTAGTCATAATTTTTGACATCCAGACATCTGGACATACAAACGATTTTCCGCCCAATCTGACTGAAGCATAGAACTTCGATTACTTCTACTGATCCGATTAAAAAAAAGATTGAGTTGAGTTGTTGAGTGGAACACTGCTACCTACTTACGATCCCGTAGGTATAACGCGTTCGCTTCTACAGGCTGCCAAAATGACCACGTGTTACATACTGAAATGCAAATTAGACATGAAAGCGATGAACCGAAACCGGCTCGGTATGTATTTGCAATGCTATAGGCAAGATGGACATGAATTCATTGACGAAGATTGAACACGAAATACTCAGTGATCCTAAAGTATGTGATATATCTACAGTATACACCTACATGACGCTAGCCTATCGCCCACAGCACACTTCAACCCTATACCGTAGTCGCCTCTCACACCGAACACTGCACGGAGAGATCACAAGATAAGAGTTTACGAATAGTCCCCTCCATTTTTATCACCTGTCACCTCCGCTCTTTTCTAACACCCCGTGGGTTTGTTATGAAAATCTCGGGCAAACGTTAATTTCGTCGGCTCATACCTAACGCAAACATCGCCGTAGTTCCAAGGGCTTCCGTATTTCATTACTTCGTGTTTTTACCTAGTTCTGCACAGGTGGAATATAAATGAAATCTGATGTTTATCGCTGGATATAAATAGTTAAGTAGCATCGCTTTATTTAATTGAAATTGAGTAGGCCTAAGATGATTCCCATTTTTTACAAGCTTTTATTTACTTTCACCAGTCTCGTTGTCTGTCTGTCTGTCTGTAATCAAATCTTGCAAGTTAAATTTGACCCACTTCCCGGTTTCCGATTGAGCTGAATTTTTTTCATGCATATATGTATATGGCATGACGATGCAATATTATGATGACATGGAGCTGATCTGATGCTGGAACTGGAAGGTGGCCATAGGAACTCTGCAATAAAACGAAACATCCCCATCGAGTTTGGCCTCGTTACAATCGTCTCAATTAGTAGTTGATGATGGTATGCAGAAAAGTACAGTCGGCAATATAAGCTTGTACCAAAAACTACATTTTTGACAGAAACTTGTATCACTTATCGTTGTGGATACGACATCCGTCACTCTAGCACTCGCATACTTGTCAGAGCTTGTCGGATGTCTTATCAATAGCGATAAGTGATACAATGGCAACTATGACTAAAAGAAAAAAAATTGAAGACTAAAATTACGAAAATAAACGTAGTTTTTTATGTAAACATATTGCTAAAGGTTTATCTAATAAAAACATCAGGGAAGAGGACTGCAACCAGTTTAATGTTAACATATTTAAGTACCTTGACGCTGCCGCTGATCGTTCGTGGGTAGGTACCCTTACAACCACTCACTTGCTTTCGGAAAAAAAGTAGCCTAAATTGCTTTCAATTTATTTGTATCAAGGAAGCCCATAAGTAGGTATTTAGGGGTGCACAAAATTGGCAACTGTGTTTGCCACAAGCAAGTGAGTGGGTAAGAAAGGCGCTCCTACCTGCTGCGGGGCTCCGGCTTACAATACGTAAATAATTATTGCTACTATACCCTTCAAAATAGATACCTATTTTGATATCTGAAGAATAGCAATACATAAGTACATTTATACACATCCTTAGAAGCTTTACCTACTAATATCGTACTATGGCCATGCCGTATTCTCACGAGTATGATTTGAACAATTAAACTACACAAGATAAGACCCGTCGTGTTTGGGCTACTCTCTCAACAAGTTGACTGTAAAAAAAACAGTCAGCAGAGTACCAAACAAAAGTTGCAAGATACTTATTTAAAATAAATATCACATGGAACCCCTCCAGTTAAATGTTGCGGATAGACTAGGTTAAAACCAAATTGCCATCGAATAGCATCCTGAGGGACGTTCTTCAGTTAACCTTTACCTTGTTACACATTCCTAAACTCGCTCCAAACCACGCAAGTTAAAATGTCGTTTAGCTAAACTACTTTTGACGGAACTTTCGTCGTCCGCTTTATTACATTTTTCCGATACAAACTTTGTTACGGCTTGATTGAAATTCTGTCCGGAATGCTGGCTAGTCCCTTTATTAGCTTCTGTTTCTGCTTATATATCTACGGGTAAGTCGTACAGAACATTCATATGTAAGTACATGAAATCTCGTCTGAATTGCCAAAAGAGGTAGGCAGAGCACATTAAAAAAAAACAGTAAGTAGCTCATTTGACAATAGGCACGCGTCGTAGTAATTTCGGTATTTTATATTATAACTCGTGTATACTTCGGAAATCGCAATTTTGGTGAAGTGGAACTGATGATGAATACCACAGATGACTTATGGAAATCCTCAAAGTTGTAAAGTACGTAAGATTCTGACACGATTCCGTCGAAGTAGGTAGCAACTAATGAACCGTTAATTCTGAGATCCTTGAGGAATCGACGGAACTCTTCAAATATTATCAGCCCAAAGATAGCGACTTGGGTTTTTTCTGTAACAATCAACGCATTTGCTCTCAGAGATGTGGAAATTTTCAGATACCTAAAAAATAAAAATGTAAAATACATACAGTGGAACATATTAGGTTACCTATGAAATTGGCGGTGTGTATGGAGAATTTTATGAAAACTGTGATTTTCATACATTGAATTTTACGGATTATTCAGCAATGTCAAATTCAAAGCAAACTAAATTTTGGTAGGAATATAGAAAACTTTTAAGCTACTTTACACATATCTTCATTCCTTAAAAATAGTTCGCATCATAAAACTATACGTAATTGAAACACTTTAACCGGCAGCACATGAAAAGGGCGGTTTTCAAGCTTTAATTTGAAACACTAAATAAAAAATTCAAACCTATTTTTTTGTATTTAAAACCTTTGTTACATAGTTTATTAATGAAATTAAAAAATAATTTGGAAGTTGCAATAGAAATGAATAAATTACGTACAAAATAATATCTGTGAAAAAACCGCCAATTTCATAGGTAAGGACCTAATATAACCTCCTCATTTTTGAAGTCGGTTAAAGAGTAATATTGCAGTGCTGGGTCGCTAACTCATAGCCCATCCCCGCTATTCTGTAACTTGTTTTAACCTCACCCGTCACCCACTAATATAATCTTGACTTGACATCGCGATCCGTAGTAAGGAAACATAATCAGAGGTCTAGTTTCGTAGGCGAATGAGCGCATTCAGAATAACAACTCTGAACACATTACATTACATTACTCCGCCACGGTTGATGACATGCTGGAGTTTATTCACCAGAAGACTGGCTACTCGCTGAGGGCGTGACCATCGCGTGTGCTGACTTCTGGCCGAAGGGTGTCGTGTTTCGGCGGTTCCGGGGCAACCTACCGAATTCTACACCGGAATTGACGACGCAACGGAGCCACGCTGTTTTCTCGCTTAAATAATAATTAGTTTTTAATTTTATAATTGTATGTATGTTATGTTAGTATATAAGGCGCTGTCAACACCATAAACGCGCACACTGTCTATTTGTATCGGAGTAAACGAGAGCGAGTGTTACTTGGGCGGCCCCGGGTTTAGAAGAAAATAATGATTAAATATTGAAATAAAAAAAAGTGTGGATTATTTGTACAATATGGCTCGTTAGCGGTTTAGGCATGGATATGTGAACTTCATGTTTTTCATTGCAGACCCATACGTCAAAAAAACAAGGACATAGAACCGTTTAAGATGATTTTAAGACCAATCTTTGCAATTATTTTCTATCGAGCCGATTTCGTCCAATTATGTTTCGAGTCCGTCTACGGTCTTGGAAATATGATGAATATTAACTTGTATTTTTTTGGATGTGCTAGAACAATGAAGTGAGTCGCGTCTACTATCGACGCTACCGCCTATCGTCAAGATTTAGTATGAAAAATCCAAACTGTAACGTGAGGCACTTATACATTACTTAATTCGCGATCGACTTCACGTTCGTTCACGATTTTCCAATATTCAACCTTATATCACTAGCATTTATCGTTTTAATTTAAATGTTTGTCGGTTATGACATTACAGAATACGCGCATCGCGACGTCGACAGTGTCGACTGTCGATACAATATGGCGGCGCGGGGGCCATTTATTTGCATTTTTAAATACAAAATACGCGACAATCCGAATTTTGCGGATATATGTTGTCAATTCAAAACCCTTATTTTTATAAGTTCTTTAATTTGAGATAAATTTCGATCGGATCTACGGTAACTCTTGACGGAATAATACGATATCACGGGCCATTTTGCAAGTGAAATAGTAAACTACAGTCGCGACGGTATCCTTCAATTCGAAATGTCTCACACTACCGATTGGTAGTACGAATCGAACGTTAAATTACGCATCGAAAACTAAACGCAAAGTGCCTAACGTTTTGCAGTTGGTTTCGTAGTCCAACGCCAGTGTGAGTTACAAGTTTGACGGGTCGAATCGAAGAATACCGTAGCGAGATCGAAATCTATTCGAAGCGCGTTTATTCGATCTCGTATTAGTTACGTAACGTTAGGTTACGATTGCACCTCACAATAAGGGTACAGATCGTCGGGTGACAAGCAAAACTCACTAAGTAACAAATACCTACTTAAATCAAAGGTCGTATCTCAATATCGACTACGTCCTGAGATACGAGGTTTTGAACAGCAGTGGCAGTTTTGGTAGTCAATTTTGTTTGTCATCCGACGATAGTTTTTCTTAAAAAACTGCTTATATAATATCAATTTCAACAAATTAGGTCTTGTCAGCCTCTTAAGGTTTTGTAACTATGGGCCTTAGATGCCTGAAATAAATGGTTTATTATTATTACAAGAACAACAACGCTATTTCCGAAGTCTGCTCTTCCGTACTAAATAACCCGACACCACTTCACGGACGGGTCCAAGACAAGGTCAGGCACCGGATCAGGAGTATTCTCGGAGGACCTAAACATACGCATTTCGACACCATTAGGGACCCACAACACCGTCTTCCAGGCAGAGTGTATGGGCATAATAATGGCTGCTCACGCAATCGCCTCCAGGGAGGTAAGGATCCGCATACTTTCCGACAGTCGATCCGTACTGCAAGCCCTGCAAGGTCACGCAACAACTTCTGGGCTGACACACGAGTGCCACAAAATCCTATCAGAGGTATGTAATAACAGCGACATAACCCTGCAATGGATCAAAGGGCACAGTAATTCACGCGGTAACGATGCAGCGGATGCACTGGCTAGAGAGGGTTCAGAGTCAAGAGCTGTAGGACCGGAACCCACAATTCCTCTACCCTCTGCATGGCTGCGGAGCACACTGCGACTAAACACCAAGGTCGAACACCAAAAACATTGGAACACCCTAGAAACCTGCAGGCAAACCAGGGAGGTCCTCCCGACAATCAACCCCGGATTGTCAAGGAAGCTAAAGCAGCTAAAGAGGCCGGCACTCCGTCTTCTGACAGGAGCTATAACTGGTCATGCACTACTAAACAAACACCTTTTTACTTTAGGTGTTACAGACAGTCCTCTCTGCAGAGCCTGCATGGAAGAGGACGAGACAGCCGCCCACGTCATCCTGACATGTCCTGGAGTGGCGGACTACAGGGCAAAGTACCTCGGAACACCGGGGTCACTACCGAAGGCCGTCGGCAACGTAAAGGGTCTGCTAGGCTTCCTGGTGGAACTGGGTTGGCACGAATAACAGTAGTGCCAAAACCCCTACGCAAAATAGGCGCATTTATGACGTCGAGTTGCGGAAACCCAACCCGCGTACAACCTTTAACCTATAACCCGACACCACACGGTTTATAGAAGTTCTATGCAAATTTCACACGTTTTCTTTGCTCTTGAGTGTTTCATAACCTAAGTGAAAGTTTCAATATTTACATGTGTGTTAAATAATAACAGCTGAACGCCTTTTTATGTTTTTTTTACATAGATACTTAGGATCCTGGATTTCTAAAAATTCAATTGAGAGTGTAAAATCTGAGTAGAAGTTTGTAAAGAAGTATGTAAATTTACTCCGTCGATACGCAGGTAAAAGCTAGTTTCATATGAAAACGACATTCACGGACTATTTTACAGGTAACACAATGACCTCGCTATCGTAATTAACCTGCTGAATAAAGGCATATCTTAAGCAGCTAAACGATGTCCAATTAATTAGCCGATCGCGATGGCCGACCTTAATCCGGAGCATCGATATCGCCCTATCGGCCCGTGTAATCCATACCGCATTAAGAGAATGCCTCTGGTAAGGCACTCGAACCGGCATACTGCACATTAAAACGTTCTCGGATCGTATATACGAGCGATAGGCAGAGAGAAAGACATACCATCGTAATATGGGAATCACGCTTGCATACACTTACATGTTTAAAAAATTTTAAAGACCCGTGAGCCTAAGATGGTTGCCATTTTTACAAGCGTTTATTTAGTTTTACCTGTCCCGTTGGCTGTCTGTCTGTCTGTAATCAAATCTTGCAAGTTACATTTGACCCACTTCCCGGTTTCCGATTGAGTTGAAATTTTGCATGCATATGTATATCGCATGACAATGCAATATTATGATGACATGGAGCTGACCTGACGCTGGAGCTGGAAGGTGGCCATAGGAAATTTGGGCTCGTTAGAGTCGTCTTAATGAGTAGTTGATGATGGTATGCAGAAAAGTTAAATTTTTGACAGAAACTTTTTCACTTATCGTTGTCGATAAGAGTGACAAATGGCAACCAGGCTACGGCCGTAGGGCACAGTGTAATGTCATCGCGTGTATATTTAGAGCAGCCCAACAGGGAAAGTACTCCAGTTATAGAAGACCCCAGAACGGTTAGCACAAGACGGCACGCGAGCACTCTCGATTTTTCTCGCACTATACGTCTTTTTCTAAGTTTTCTAATCTATAGTGCGAGAAAAGTCGAGAGAGTACGCGCACCGTCGCGTCTTTTGCTATACTTGCCCTCAACCCAAATGACGACTAAGACCATAAAACCATGGAATCCCATTGTATTGCACGGAGCGTTTTGTGCCCTCATTCGTCTTTTGGGTTGAGGGTGAGTATAACCGTGCAGGCCATGATAATACCACACAACTACTTAATCTGAAATGCGGGGGTCCAAAGGAATTGAAGGTACTTCCGCTGATCCGGTTTATAGAAATCATGGAGCGAGCTTTGGAGTAGGCATAAACGGCCCTCACTTAGATTAGATAAGATAACATAAGGTATGCGGTGTTGTGTTTCTGGTGGTGAGTAAGATTGCCAGAGCAGCTTTCGAGGATGTGTTGTGTTCAGAGTTAGGTAATTGCATTTGTATGAAGCTGTCGACGCAACTCCATGGGCAGGCCGTATGTCTATTTGCCACCGTCCGGGTATAAAATAATTATATAATTACATCTTCCGTCCGTCTCCCTCTTATTCACTTAGAAAAAGACGGGTAGTTTTTCTCTGGTACCTAGTTAGAAAACAAACAACAAAACCATACGCTCATAAAAATCATAAATGTATACATTGGTCTTGCATTAAGAAGGTCGATAATCGATTTTCATGCCTTAATTTAACTGCAAACAAATGCAGATTAATTTAACGTTTTTAAAAGCACCCAAACGCTTTTGCAAATGCACTACCGTATTACCGATTAAATGCTTAAAAAAGAACCATCTATTTTTATTAACGCAAACGAATTCCGAATTCAAATTAAGATGTCCAGGCTGTGGTCTTAAATTGCGCGGGTATAAATAAACAGCGCCAGCAGAGCGGATGAGCGCAACTGACTTATAGACTTCTTGCGCGAGGAAAACTACTGTCTCTTTCTAATTAGGTACTGCAGAGCAAGAGAGTAAGAGGATGTATCCAGATCTCTAGGGAGATATGAGACACCTATTCAATAAATGACACGTAAAAACAAATAAACAAATAAAAATAATAAATAAATCAAGCACGTAAGATTATATATATTTTGTTAAGTAATAAATAAATATATAACAGAAATAATTAAATTCATAATCCGCACTGAGCACATTCCCTGTAATAATAAGTTTAAAATAATAATATACGATCAATTATAGTAGGGCAGTTTCAGGTGATAATGTGGACACGCTGCACAAAAGCACCAAATAATAATAAATAATAAATAAATAAATATTACGGGACAATCTTACACAAATCAACCTAGGCCCACGGTAAGCTCAATAAGGCTTGTGTTGTGGGTACTAGGCGACGATATATATAATAGATAAATACATATAGATACTTATATAAATATATAACATCCATAACTCAGGAACAAATATTCGTGATAAACACACAAATAATTGCCCTGACCGGGATTCGAACCCGGGACCTCCAGCTTCGTAGGCAGAGTCACTACCAACTGGGCTACGGAGGCCGTTTAAGTATAATATCTAGTTGAATTCCCTGACCCCAAATATGTATACTTAGACACCAAGTTTGTGATTCTAAGATATTAAGAACCCAAGATATTAATAATATACCTATAATTCAAAATGACCCCCATAAAAAAAAGATGGCCGTCGGAGGAGCTGGTTCCTATCAAAAACTTAAAGCTATGTACCTAACTAGTACCTTAAAAAAAATTGTTGTTTTTGTCCGGTGTGTCCACATTTAAGACAATTTGTTCCGGCAGTCTGCCCCACTATTATTCTAACGACCAATTTAGCCTAGTGGGTAGTGACCCTATGAAGCTGATGGTCCTGGGTTAAAATCCCGGTAAGGACAAATATTTGTGTAGTGAGCATGAATATTTGTTTCTGAGTCTTGGGTGTGTTCTATGTATTTCAAATTATATACCTAAGTCACTTAAGTTAAATACATAATTATTTATTATTTATTCCTATACAGGGTGGAAAGTTAAAACGGGGCACTAAGGGCAGCTACTAGATCCCTTGCCGCCACGCAAAAATGGCATTAGGATTTCATTCCTAACTTTTTAAGTGATGACAATCTACATTCACAGATTTAAAAAAAAAAGTACAGTCAGCGAGAAAATCATCACTTTTGACGAATTTTTTTTTTAATGCCATTCGATCCCATTCTTATTAAGGATCAAAATACTCTTTGGGACCGACTAAGGTTTGACAACTAGAACGGCCAGAAATCAAAGAAAACTTTTTCCATACAGTTAGTATGGGAATCCCAAAGTGCAATTTTTGTTATGCCATTCGATTCCATTCCTATTAAGGATCAAAATACTCTACAGGACCGACTAAGGTTTGAGTACTAGAACGCCCAGAAATCAAAGAAAACTTTTTCCATACAGTCAGTATTGGAATCCTAAAGTGCGATTAAAAACTGAGGAATGAATTCTCTCATTTTTATTCTAAATGAAGTTATCTCCGTCTCCATACAATTTGATGATCGTCTAACTAAAGGACTACTTGCACTTTGGGATTCCCATACTGACTGTATGGAAAAAGTTTTCTTTGATTTCTGGGCGTTCTAGTAGTCAAACCTTAGTCGGTCCAGTAGAGTATTTTGATCCTTAATAGGAATGGGATCGAATGGCATTAAAAAAACTTGCACTTTGGGGATTCCCATACTAACTGTATGGAAAAAGTTTTCTTTGATTTCTGGGCGTTCTAGTTGTCAAACCTTAGTCGGTCCCAAAGAGTATTTTGATCCTTAATAATAATGGGATCGAATGGCATTCAAAAAAAAATTCGTCAAAAGTGATGATTTTCTCGCTGACTGTACTTTTTTTTTAAATCTGTGAATGTAGATTGTCATCACTTAAAAAGTTAGGAATTAAATCCTAATGCCATTTTTGCGTAGCGGCAAGGGATCTAGTAGCTGCCCTTACTGCCCCGTTTTAACTTTCCACCCTGTATATATTTAATATATTGTCGTTTAGTATGTACCAACTACACAAGCCTTATTGAGCTTACTGTGGGACTAGTTCGATTTGTATAAGATTGTGCCCTAATATTTATATTTCGTTAGGTAATTTGCATTTTTAAATACTATTATTAGTTAATATACCGCCTAAAATTCTTCCTCATCTTATAGGGAACAGTAGGTATTCTGAGGACGTTGGCTGCGAGGCTGGATGCTTTATTACCTAGGCACTGGAACACACTACATTGTGCAACTCACTTAGGATTAAATTAATTTGTACAAATAGGTAACCTTAGTTGTTAAACCGTGGTTTTATACTAACAACTTATGGATATTAATGTCCGAAGTAAATAATTTTATTTAATAGGTAAGTTCACTTTTTGTACGATAAGTTTTTTTGCCCAATAAAAATGTAGCGCAGGTTGACAACTAACGATTACAGACCGATCAACGTTAAATATGGCGCCGGCTGCTGTAATCCCATAGAAACTTCTCAAACTTCGAAATCGATAAATAAAGAATCCACCCGCTGCCGGTACAGCCACATCCTAAACCAGACCTAAAGCGAGGCTAATGAGCCTCCTCACCTCTTAATTTTTGCATAAAATCCCTCTTTGGCGTGGGAGGTAGAATTACATTTGTGCCGATAATGATCTGCCGTGCGTGCTGACACTTTACAAAAACAGTTCCGTAGGTAAAAAGAAGACGGAATTCGATTTCGAGAATTCGGGATTCTTTTTATTAACACTGTAAGTAACACCATTGTAAATGAAACTTAATGTTATGTATAAGCGAATAAGTTCAGTTTAAGTCTTTTTTTATACCACATCGGTGGCAAACAAGTTTACAGCCCACCTGATGGTTAGCCTCGCTATTCTGTAACTGGTTTTAACCTTCACCGTTTACCCACAAATATATCTTGTCGCCGCGATTTGAACGAGTAGTAGGTAGGTGGGTCGTTTTTCTTTTCTACCGACAATACCCTGTCCTTCGTCTAATAAGACGAATAACGGCGCCTCATTTGAATATTTTTTATAATGTTCGAATGTAAGTCCAAATTATTTTATTGATTAATATTATTTATTATTTCACCTTCTCTAAAAAGCATTTTTTATACGTTTGTTTTTCGTAGACTACCGTGACAGAGTGCTAAACCAAAATTTTATCACATTATTAAAAAAAAGAACAACTGTAAAAAAATATACGTACTGGCCGGAAAGGAAACTTTAATTAGTCCTAATGAAGAAAAATATGCAATTTTGTTTAAATCGCACACTAAACCCACTTTGGATAGTTGAAAAACAAAAAAAAAAAGTAAAACGTGAGTTCATTGTCGGTAAAAAAGAAGAACGACCCAGGTACCTAAGCGTAATCAGCTCCGCTATTCTGTAACCTGTTTTAACCTCACCTCATCGTTCACCTACAAATATATCTTGACGCCGCTATTCGTATAGTAGATACCTAAGCGTAATCAAGGGTCTAGTTTCGTTAGGCGTGACGGGTGAGGTGAGGCGCATTAGCGCAGTCCGAATAACAGACCAGGGGTGTCACATGTATGTTGCCAACCTTTTACAAATGACTTCATACACTCGACTTTTATAAAGAACTCCATCTGTAGTCCTTCACAAAATCCTGGGCAATTTTAAATATACGTATAATTATGTTATATATATATAATATAATTATGTTTATATGTATGGAGCCAAATGTAAAAAAAAAATCGCTTAAAAAAAATATATATTTACGTACTAACGCTTCATAATCCCCCTCTTGCGGGAAGGTCCGTCGTTCCGTTCCATGCTGTATGTATAATTTTATGAAAGATGCTATTTTAAAATTACGATTACGCGCGAAAACGGAGTCCACTCGGCATGTCGGTCCACAGAAGGTGATCTCGTAGACATTAGGTCCATAAATCATGCATGCATACCTTTAATTTAAATCAACAACATTCTTAAGTTTTAAGCGAAATTAATAACATTTTTGCGTGCTTCTTTTATATTTTTCTTGAATATAAACCCAGTCTGTAAGGAACCCTAGAAACTAAATTGAATGAATAAATAAGTCGACTTCAAAACAGTGTGCAGAAAAATAATTTTGATAAAAACTGGTAATAAACTAGTGTTTTTATTACTCCGGGCGATAATATCGCAATAATTAAACGGGGCTTAATAAAGTAGCCTAATTTATTGGACTTTTATGTGAAACTATAAATTATATTACCAAAATGTAAACACAGTCAACTCTTAATTTGACGTAAAGTTAACTTTTTCACGTCTATAAAACTATGTCCGCATTTATACCAATTAACGTGTCCAATCAAGTCAAACTAATTGCGCATGCACTTGGTTTTTTATTCTCGGAGATAACTTGCGAACCAGGATTCTAGCAATTGTAGGATGACTGGGGTCATCCACTGAAACCTCCACGGCAGCCACCATCTGTTCCCTCATGCGGGGGACTTCAGCCTCGCTAATCCACAAATATATCTTGTCTTCACTCTAGACGCCGCGATTCGTAGAAACTAAGTGAACTCAGAGGTCTAATTTCGTTAGAGTGAGGTGAGGCGCATAAGCGGATATCAGCTCAGGATTTTATACTGGCTGAACTGGAGGCCCCCTCGCGCCTCGCTACATCTGGGTCATGCTAGGGCCACACGATCTTTTGTGGACCGGGTTGCAGGGTTAGAGAACCCAAGCTAACCAAAAGTCCACGGGTTGGAAGCGCCTCGAAATTGTCCCGGGGCGCTCGCCCTGGCCAGGCCTGTAAAGCGGGCTAGTCGCGAGGGTCAAAGTAGCATGCGTAAGCGAACCTTTGACCCTCCTTGTAAGCGAAATGGCTGGACAATCGTTGGGGGTTTAGTGGGTAGTCTGGGCCTTCTACCCTGGAGTCCCACACACCCGTCCGGTCCCCCTGTGACCGGCCGGACGGTGCTCAACGCATTCCCCCAACGTAAAAAAAAGGGCCACACGGTCTTCGTCGTTTTCCCTGGAAATATATTATGCTATTCCTAACATGTTACATTGAATACCAAACCGATTCCAATTCAATGTAAATGGGTTCCAAGCTGAGATATTGACATGTAAAATCATTCAAAATTACTAAGTCCTGCACGGCTATCACAAGACGGCGCGCGAGCTCTCTCGATTTTTCTCGCACTAATCCGTCTCTCTCTTATAAGAAAACTTAGAAAGCCTTGTGATAGCCGTGCAGAATAGAAAAGAACTGTTTTGTCTGTCAAATTCTTTATATAATATTAAATTTCGACTGTTTTTTAGTAATAGTACAGTACTCACCTAGTGCGGTACATAACATTCTGAAGAAAAGCTTCCATTATTACCTCCAGTGGTGAGTACAACATTTGCCATCAGGAATGGGACTTTATGCACGCGTATCGGGCGGTAATTCCCACTTTATGGTCAGGTGTAGCGAAGCGTAAAACGCATTTTAACCTGTACACATGTCTGACGCATCCGAATTTAACTGAATCTTTGCGAGTGATGACCCCCAGTAAAAACAACATTACTTACGTACCAAGACTAATGTAGGTACCAATTAATAATTAATGATACTTTTTCCGATCTAAACCACACTCAATGTATTTAAGTCACACTGCTCGTTTTGAAAAATGCATCGAGTGTTCAACATTTCAACTCGTTTACTTTACAAATACATTCATTTAAACGTCGTCGATCCCAAGTCTTAATTAAGTCGTATACCGTGATTAAGTGTTAATTTTTTGTCGTTTTGTCACACCGTGTCTTTATGCTAACAAGGTCCTATATCGTCAAAATTTCCTATGCGAATACAGCTTTTTATTATATAGACAAAACCGTGTGCTCAATGGGTTGCATTTAAACTGGCAAATAAATTTCGACCCTATGACAAACGTAATAAGAAAGATTTTAGAAAGGAAGTTGATAGTAATTAAGTCATGACTAAAACAACATTTCTCCTTGCTACAATTAAAAGGAGATTTTTAATGAACGTTTTATTTAAATGATGTTCGATTTACAAATTTATGGCTGAATACTGAAAACGAATAACAACTTGATGTCATTTGTTACTGTATGTACCTACCTAGATTGTGCGTTTTGCGTTAAATTATGAAAAGCATACAACCAGTGAAATGCTGAACTTAAGCGATGACAATGACATTACAATAAAATGTAAATTGATAACGATAATGTTGTGATATTGACAACCTAAAAGTGATATGTGCTATGTACCTAACATATATAGGTAGGTACCAGGTAATAGCCATTTTTTCTAAAAAACTTTCGATCCCGGCTTATGTTTCCCGGTAAAGGCAAATGTAAGCGCTGATGACCATAAATAACTTTTTATGCAGTGTCATTGCGATAAAATCCGATAATATATGATTTATATTTATGTAAGTTTCAACCCCGTTTCGAAATGGCACTACGATAAATTTATCACCTACTGTTAAAGTTGAATCTCGGCCCAACACATTCTCTAACTAGTAATGTACTCCCTAGTGTAGCTACTCCGAATACCTTCGCATTTCGAGAGCTCTATTTATAACTACTAATATGGAGATCATTAGCATATTCCTAATTCCTCGCCATAGGGAATATCGTACGAACAACGAGTGGATCTATGTAACCATGTCTTAGTTCCAGCTAAATGATATTTATAAGATTTTATGTCGATGGCATAGGGTCCACAATTGAACTTTCGTTGTTCGTCACTTGTAGGAACTTTTAGTATATGTGTTGAAGTAAATGGAATAATAATCTTTATTGGTGATAATTTTACATTCAGAACTTCATTATAAAACCATTATACTTTTTTTTCACTGTCTCATATATTTACAATAAGGGTATAGGTAGATACCTACATCAAATAAAAATACCAATAATGATGAATTTTCTCGAAAAAGGATTAAAAATATTTTCAAATGGAGAAAAAAGTAAAGCATTAATTAATCACCAAGTTATAAGTGTTCAAAGTTTTAAGTGGGGGTATATTCTGTCCCTTTTCCGCAAAACGCACCTTAATATGAAACAATTGTCATTTATTATGACGCTTGTGGATCGTGACGTCACGATCCCCTGTTGTTTTCTCTCTCTAACAAGCAATATTAAAACGGTTGTAGCTAGTGTAGCTTCGTAATTTGTTGAGATAACTGAATGGGATTTTCGTCACTAGGCATATTTTATTGCCTTCTTTCTTTTGGAGTAATAATACATTTTGAGTCTACACTCTAAGACTCAGAAACAAATAGGTATAGGTACTTATTCATGCTCATCACATAAAATATCTGCCCTTACCAACAGGGTATGATCACGCAACGTTTCGAACGTACGTAAGGGCAACTTAACTGTCATTTTCCTATACAAAAAGTGACATTTAGATCTATTTGACGTAACTATGTACAATGCGTTACGTGATCGATTTGCTGGATGCGAACCCAGAACCCACTTAGGCTAAACCTGTTGTGACACCAATTTATCACATCATCGCCATTTCGCCATCTTAGGACTAGGCGTGGACCTGGGTTCCACGCTTTTGTTGTTGATTTACCACTTATTAATTTATCGTATGGCGGTTACACAGGTACATATATATTCGTATCGATTTCGTTGATAGGGTTCCAATATGTGTGCGCTGCGAAATTCAGCAGGAACAGTGCAGCTGCCGAGTTTGTTGTTCTTTTAGCACCACCTGGAGGTCACGTGTAGGGTTTCTAGGGTTATTCCTATGGACGTAGAACAACAACGACCTCCACCATCATTTACCACTGATTCGTATGAAGTGCTTTACTTCCAGTTTTCTTGCGAGGACCGCTAAAGATCTCACTTCCGGCAACCTTTTAATTCAGCTACTTATAATTTGGATCTTTTAAGACGAGAGTGAATGGGCACTAATATGCATGTTGTCACCCTTTACCTCATCATCACTTACTATGAGGTGAGATAGTTGTGAAATGCATACTAATAGGTACGTAATAAAAAAAAAAAAACAAATTGTAAATGACCCCAGAGAAGTGACAATGGGGAACGGATGAACATTTTAGAAGTGCCTGATTTTTTTTTTTTGGTGATAGGAATAACCTTCCTTAGCACCAGAAAAAAGTTGCAGACTTTTCAGGTGCGTCAATTATTTTTGAAAAATATAAACAGTTTCCTCACTTACGTTTTGGGTTTAGGACGGCGAATGAGACATTTTCCTTGATTCGTCTCATATTACAAAAAATATCTTAAAATCCGTGGTAAACTGACACTAGCAATGATATTGACACCTGCAGCAGCTATATTTGTCATTGTCAGGTTCAGAAATTCAAATTTTTTTTGTAATATGAGACAAATGAAGGAAAGTTTCTCATTCGCCGTAAGTGAGGAAACTGTTTATAATTTTCAAAAATAATTGATGCACCTGAAAAATCTGCAATTTTTTTCTGGTGTTAAGAAAGGTTATTCCTAACACCAAAAAAAAAATCCGGCACTTCTAAAATTTTCATCCATTCCCCATTGCATTCGAGGTTCGCACATGGTCACACGTCCCTCTCATAACCTAATTCCCGTGCTATTAACACACCAGAGCACTTAGCTGCAATAAATCGATACGGACAATCGTAGGAAGCCACTGGCATCGAGTTCTCGTATAAATTTAGCTAGAATTCGATTACCGTTATCAGCTTGCATCGAATGGAATAGATAATGGAGCCGAGGGCGACCGGACCTGAGGGCGATTTTAGAATGTGGTAGGACCGGGGTGCTATTTGCGATAGTTTGGTTAGTGAGAATTGTTTTTGAACGAGTGAGTGATGCGAATAAAGCTTGAACGAACCGGACATCGAACAGTTTTCAGCTTGGGCCGAAAATTGTTCGTATGTCCGGTGTCCGATGTCCCGCTGTCTTGCTGCCCGTCTGTTCTCCTCTACAGGTCGCATTTCTCAACCGATTCTCGAGAAATGTTGTGAGCAGGATCAATAATTTATATAGGTAGGTAATCGATTCAGTTTTTGGTTTAAAAAAAAAACACAGACTCACGGGTTCACAGGGCCACTTGTATTTATTTATTCGTATGGCAACTCAAAAGTCAGATACAAAATCATATCATCATCATTCCTTACCTATATTCCATCTAAGTGTAGAAGCTACGGTAGCCTAGTGGTTCAGGCACGCGGCTGTCAAGCTGCGGTCGTGGGTTCGAATCCCGGCTCGTACCAATGAGTTTTTCGGAACTTTTATACGGAATATTTACCGCTAGCTTTTCGGTGAAGGAAAACATCGTGAGGAAACCAGTCTAATCCCAATAAGGCTTAGTTTTCCCTCTGGGTTGGTAAGGTCAGATGGCAGTCGATTTCGTAAAACTAGTGCCTATGCCAAAGCTTGGGATTAGGTGTCAAAGCGGACCCCGGGCTCCTTTAGGGTACAACCGGGAATAACGCTATGAAGAATGTAGCGAATGATGCCATCTCGGATACTCGGTAGTAGCTACAGATAAAGTGAGAAAAAATAATCAGGTTATTTCCGTATACCATTACCTATACTGTTTGTATCGTAAATAAGTTTATTGGGACCTGAAAATTTAATACCTACCGTTTTTTTTCTAACATCATCAGTACGGCAAACTTGGGTACAAGGAGCGGCCGTTAATGGCAAACCAGTAGTTTTTGATATTAGCTTTATCTATCGATCTATACAAATAAGTATCATAAAGAAGTAATATTTTGTAGTTTAGTGACTCTGTAGGTATAGGGTAATCTCCGAAACGAATAAACCGATAAAAACCCTTAACAGGTATTTAGCATTGATCTTAGGGATGAGAATAAGCTATACAGGGTTGAATCAGGGTCGTGATCTGGAATGGTCAAATGCGAATAAGATAGTCAAACTGAACAACTTTTTCCATGGGGCCAACAACGAAATCGCAAAAAATTACCTTTAGATTACTGTAAGTACAACAAATTGACACGGGCATATAATATTATGAGGCTCGAATTTTTACGATAAAATGTTGCAGAATGAAGGTCCATTTGTAATTTCACTATCAAACTGCTATCAATATGAGTCGAATGAAGAAACAAACAATGCATTCAAGAATAAAAATACCTTTAAAATAAAGGCATTTCGAGAAATAACGGTCTTCGACCGTATAGAGGGAGCTCCCAATTTTATTTATTTATCCGCAGGCAAGGAAGAGTTGACTATCAATTTGAACTGCAATTATGTAACACTGAATACCTACCTGACCTATTGCGTACAGTCAGCATCAAAAGTAGCTACGCAAATCAAGAGGTCAAACGTCTTTATTAAAAGGGAACAAGAGCCTTTGACGTCTTTGATTGCGCAGTTACTTTTGATGCTGACTGTACGCAATACTTATTACGTTAACAAATTCACGACTGGAATGTGTCGATTGCTTAAGAGGATTGTGAACCTGTAAATTGTCTTACAAAAAGCGATAAAGTTTTTCACCCCGTAAACATCGTTAGATTTTTATAATTTTTGGACATTCAATTCAAATCATTTTATGATTTTTAAGAAATATTGCTTACGGTAAAAGTTATTAGCATCTAAAAATCTATATTTTGGACTTAAAAACTTTGTCTATCTTTTTATTTTTTTTAATGAATCTAAACTGATTTACTAAAAAAGGAAAACGTACAGACATAGATTAAAGTGTACTTAATCCAATTATACCAAAATTATTAAATTTCATTAAGGTTTAAGGGGGTAAAAACGTTATCACCCGAAACCATATTTCAACAAGAAAATGTAGGCAATTACCTCCAGGACTTGCAACTCTCTCTATCGCACGATACAGGTCGGTAGGCAGAGCGGTGTGAGACAGATAAGTTTTTTTTAAATACCTATGGGAAAATTACAGTTGAGTTGTCCTAAATCTCGTCCGTAATTACCCCTCTCCTTAGTAATAATTGCAAAGAAAAGTACTAGTACATTATTTTAGTGCACGATTGCATATATTATTTTCTTTAGTTTTTTGTTTTTTACGATGAATAAATTAATTTACTTACATTATCCATCCTTTATTCATTCAGATACCTACATTTAATTCAATAAAACTATTTCAAACGGATCGCTGATGTAAAATTATGATCTGTTTAATTTATTTTTGTTAGCCGTTTTTTCTAAAACACTTTTCTAACTAACGAAATTTATTTGAATTTGAAATACTCGAAGAGACTTTTAATTACCTAATCTTGCAGTTTTCTGTAGAATTTGCAATCGGTGCGAAAAAAGAACACTCTTTTCAAAATCCCGCCGTCACTAATACATGACCTGTTGTTGTGTGCGTGACCTCAACTCCGGTGTCAGGTATCAACCTACAGTTATTGAAATGTTAGTGCGCAGTGAAGTATCTGTACAGACCTGACTGACAAATGCTCTTAGAATAGCCTTAACGATTAGTTGATAAAGAAAAGGAATCTAAAGGTACTTCACGACAAAAGCTTTAAAAAAATTAAATGTTTGACAGAAACTTATTTCAATCAGAGAGCAGATGTATTTCTGTTATTGAGCCACATTTTGATACCCCTGAGTCATCCTGTATAAACTCACTGCAAACTTCACGCCATGTTTCTTGGAGACTGTAAATATCCTTATCATCGGAATAAAATGATTTTTGTGTTACGCCCTTTTTTGCCGGCCCGGCCCCGGTTATCTCAGATCTGGCACTTCCACGCTTTGATGCATGATTTATCATCATCAGTTTCTGTACTTGGTATTGGAGCCTCAGTATAAGGAACAACAATGTAGAGACTGCTTACTTTTATACAGACTGATTTTTTGGGCGGATTGCACTGACCACACTTTTACTACTAAATACTACTGATCGGTAAACGTTAAATATGGCGCCGACAGCTGTAGTCTCATAGACAACTGTCAAACATTCCATACAAAAAGATTTTAATGGATGGATGAAAAACCGAGCCTTAATCTTCATGCATTTTTTGCGTTGTAATTTTGAGGTAAAATCTCAATAAATAATTTACTTCAAAAACAAAGTTTAAACCGAATTCAATTCAGTACTTCGCCAAGCCACATAGGTAAATAAAAGTTTCCACATTTCCTTTTCAAGTTACCACATGAACTGCTCCCAGAGCAAACGTGTTGCTTATTACAGAAAAAACCCAAGTCGCTATCTGTGGGCTGATAATATTTGAGCAGTTCCGTCGATTCCTCAAGGATCTTAGAATTAACACTTCATTAGTTGCGACTTCAACGGAATCATGTCAGAATCTTTGACGTACTTTACATCTTTGAGGAGTTCCATAAGTCATCAGTTCCATCATCATCATTACTTAAGAGCCTTGCTCTTGTTGGTGGAGTAACCGCCACTTTTCTCAGTCCATTGCCAGCCTCTTGACTTCCTCATATGACTCGACATCAGCTTTATGTTTTATTTGGTTAGAATATGTTAGCCTAGGCCTTCCTCTGCCTCTCTTGCCTTCAATTTTACCCTCCAGGATGTTTAGGAAGAAACTGTCGTGCCGTATTAGGTGGCCCACCATCTTGCCTCTCCTATTTCTAATACATCCTAGCAAACATCTTTTCTCATCTACCATCCTTAAAACTTCTTCGTTTATCTTTCTCTCCGTCCAGCTAATCCTTTCTATCCTTCGCCAGCACCACATTTCGAAGGCCTCTAGTCGTTCTCTGTCTCTCTGCGTTAGCGTCCACGACTCGCTCCCATATAAAGCAATGCTCCAAATGTAAACTTTAATCAGTTGCTTTTTAGCTCTTTTCGATATGCGTGCTTTTAAGAGAAGCTTTTTGTTATTAAATGCCTTTTTGGCCATAGCAATCATCTGTATGATGTCAGGGGTGCACCTAGAGTCACTGGTTCCCAAATATATATTTAAATTTCTGAACTTGCTCTATTGTCGTATCTCTGATTACGATTGGGTTTCTGTATACTGTTGTGTGTTTAGAGATGGTGAGAATTTTGGTTTTATTGCAGTTAATTTTAAGTCCGGTTTGATTGAAAATTTCATCCAGTTTTAATACTAATTGCTGTAACTGATACTACCTTTGGCAATTGCTGCAATGTCGTCTACAAATCTAGTGAATTGTACTTTGTTTCCATTTATTTTAACGCCCCCAAAGTCTGAATCTATTGTTATCTGTATGGCCCGCTCTATGAAGATATTGAATATAAGAGGTGAGAGTGGACAACCCTGTCTTACACCTTGCCTGATCTTTGCCTTCCCCTTTTCTTCGCCTACTTCTATGATGGTTTCTGTACCAGAAACCAGGAAACCATCAGTTCCACTTCACCAAAATTGCGATTTCCGAGGGTAAATACACGAGTTATATTATAATAGAAAATAAAATCAGTACACGCGTGCCTATAAAATTCGAGGGTTGCTCTCAATTTCCCTGGGATCCCATCATCAGATCCTGACTTAGTGACAATGGAACCACCTCAGGAGTATACTCTTTCGATTAAACAAAGAATTTTGGAAAACGGTCCGCAGTTGAAGGAGCAATCGGCGAACAATATGAAAATACATACAGTGGAACATATAACCTCCTCCTTTTTTGAAGTCGGTTAAAAAATATGTGACAACCATATCACAGGTATGCTAAATGCGCTAGTGGATCCACAACGGTTCGCGAGGTTAAGCAACGTCGACCAGGGTCAGTTTCTGGTTTTCTGGCTTACACGTTTTATGGCATATCAAGACGTTGATCCCGTTTGTTATCGTTGGCGACAATTTAGTTGAATTTGAAGCTTAACGTTTGAGAACGTCTAACAGTTATTTTGCCCAGTCACTTGACGCAGTATGATCCTATTCCTACCACAGCCTAACCTCACATCTGCGTCGGGAGAACCTTCAACAGTCACCTACGCAAAAACAAGTTCCTACGGCAATTATTAGGGAGGGTAGGTAGATCCCGAGCTCCTTCAGAATGCCACCGGGTTAACTATAAGATGAGAAGCTCCTCTCTATTAAAGCTCCATTAGAAATTTTAGTCATGCACAACCCTTTTACTTCCCATCGCTATAACTTTAAATCGGCAAGCCATAACGCTTTTTATGCAAGCATGTGTTCAATCGGTAACGCATTGGTGGCCAGACCGGTTCACAGAGCACAGATTTAAAACGTCCGAAGTGTTTTCAGGTTTCAAAGCCCTTAGAGCCTTCTTTGTTTAACGGATTAGTGTAAAGCCTTACCCACCGCGCCGCGTGCAGCGTACCGTCGACAAAACAAGCAAGAAAATACCATTGTTAAAATGCATGTAGTAAAATTTACAAAACATGGCTCAATGCAAGCTTTGCTAATATTATTATCGCATTGCAAATAAGGATTTATCACGTTCGAGTTTCAAGTGTTCCCTACTCAGATACCCATAAATAGGTAATTTAACACTGATCGCAATTTATTTATTTAAACCTTGTTGCACAAAACACATACATACAAATGGCGGACTTAATGCATCAAAGCATTCTCAACCAGTTGACCATTACAACAGAAACTTGCATAGGCATTTATGTGATTTCAATATATTAATTACCGTGGGCCTAGGTTGATTTGTGTAAGATTGTCCCATAATATTTATTTATTTTATTTAAATAGGTAAGTACGAGGAAATTTTGCTATTTTGAGGGACGTTTTCAATAATTATTTTGATATGACAACCGGTTTAACCTAGTTGGTAGTGACGCTGCCTAAGAAGGGATTCGAACCCAGGACCTATATGTCCTGGGTTCGAATCCCGGTCAGGGAATTTATTTGTGTGATGGGCACGAATATTTGTTTCTGAGTCATGGATGTTTTCTATGTTTCTAAGCATTTATTTTTATATACATATATCTATGTATGTTTATCGTCGTCTAGTAAGTATATACACATAGTACAGTCGCCATCACATACATCGGAGTAAACAAGCACGTCACAAACATCGGAACACACATCTATTTTCAAGGCATTAGGGTGCATGTGCCGATATTTTTGAATACCTATAGTGTACCTATGTATGTGATGGCGACTGTACATCAAGCTTTGCTTACTGGGGAACTTGCATGGGACTTCAATTTTGAATAAATTGCACTCAATCGATGCGGATATACCTACGTATAGATATCATACAAAAAAAAATAATGATTTTATTAGTTTTATCTCACGTTAAATGACGTTTTTTTTTTCCTTTGAATAACAACAGTTACACAGAATATTAAATTAGAAATTATATTTTGTACAGCAAGCATAAACTTAAACGCAAATTTTGTGGAGATAATTGCAAATTAATGACTTGCTCCATAGTAAACGCGCCGAGAATATATGCTGTGACGTCATAGCCTAAACCCGTTTACTATAGAGCGTTTTCGGGGGGTGCCGGCGCGTGCAGATTTCAAATGCATATATAACATCAGAAAAATAAATCATAAAAAAGTTTTAATGCTACAGTTATTTAAATGCTGGATTATACTTTTGATTTTCGTAATAAAACAAAAAGATGCAAGCTCCCTATTTAAGACTAGGTCGATTTGTGAAAGATTGTCCGCATTTTTATTATACATACGTTTAGGTAAGTACAATTTATATCAGGCCACCACGATCTTCAACCAGTTAAATAAGGCAGATAACTTGAGGTTGCTTAAAAACTCGCTAAGAATAATATTCTTGTAACTCGTTTATCACCAATAATTTCGGTGTCAACCGTACACAGATATCTAAAATAAAACCTGAGCATTCAAGGTTTCTGACCTTAACCGTCTAAATTCAATAATCGTACATTAATACATTTATCTCGCATTATGTCAATTTCCATGGCAAATGTAATAAAATGAATGATTTTATATTATTATCAAAACTGGGTGTAATTTGAAGACTTTATAAAGAAAATTATAAGGTGATTGAGGTACTATCGTGGATGGTTGTTTGTTTAAAGCTGGATTTATGCATTTCTGACATGATTCTCTGTGACGCCTGAAGCAACAGGACATGTATCGTCAGAACGCATCAAATGAATGTCAATATGATCGGAAAAAATGTATGAAATCAATATCGTACTGTAGCGTCTCAACAAGGCACGTCAGAAAAATCCATACTAATATTATAAATGCGAAAGTGCACATGTGTATGTCTGTCTGTCCGTTACCTCTTCACGCTTACACCGCTGAACCGATTTAGATGAAATTTGTTAAAGAGATAGTTCTAGTCCCGGGGAAGGACATAGGATAGTTTTTGTCCCGGAAATCATCCCCAAAGGAGATGAAAGTTTGTATGGAGCTACGATATAAACAAGATCCACGCGGACGGAGTCGTGGGCAGAAGCAAGTATAAAATACGTGTTGCCACAACAGGAGCCGACACGTCAGAGAGCATCAGATTTGTTTGTATCTAACTTACTAGATAAATGTATGAAACCAATATCGTAATTCTACTATCAAATCCGCGTAACGTTCCGAACGCGCGTCGGTACAATTTAACTGTCAATTTTCCATATAAAAAGTGACATAGGTAGGTCTACTACCCGACGTTCGTACAAAGCGTTACGTGATCGACCTACCGGATTAAAGCTTATTTCAATAAACGGCGCTGATACCACTTTCGAGTACCTACACATCTGATCAGGGATACCTACTTAAAACTTAAGGTGAATGTAGATGACACTGGTCGAATGTCTCTAGTTCTTTTGGCTCCAGAGAAGAAAACGAGTTGTCGACGAACCTTTATTGATTTGAGCGGCGTTGTGTTGAGAGGTAGAAACAAAATGTGCAATCAGCTGCAGAGAAACCTTCCCCCCTGCAAACAAACTTATATGCAGGTGACGTCCCTCATGCTCAACACTGTACATCTAAGGGAGATCTGGCGACCTTACTCGCCACTAGGATCATAACGCCACGTGGTAACATGTTAGTAGTACTACAATCATTTAATTAAATTATTAACCATCCACAAAAACAAAATATTTAAATATCCGCAACAAACTTCGTCTAATATTAAATACTTACAATCAGTACCTAATCAACAACATGCTTCGTCAAGACTCGTTACAAAAAAAAACATGGAAAAGAAAAACAATATTATGTTATTGAATTCCTGGCCCGAACCTGGCGCAAACGTCCCTAAAATACCGCCAGCATTTCCCCTCAGTATTGTAGTAAGTCAGGCACTCTTAGACAGAGTGGCCGACTGGTCGTGGTTGTGCAGGTACTTGGAGTAATGCATCAAGTGTCACTATCGAGTGCTTTCTTGGCAATGTGCTTCCAGTTTTGCCAGTTAGAGGCATTGCGTTAAAATTGGACCAAGGTGGACTCGGTTAATTTTCTGATTAGGTCTGTCCAGCGAGTCAGAGATCGGCAGCGTGGTTTCTTGCCTCGCTCTCTTGGCACTCGTACTTATTTATTAACCTCCGACGGAAATAGAGGGGTGTTATAAGTTTGACGTGTCTGTGTGTGTGTATGTCTGTAGCATGGTAGCTCCTAAACCAATAGACATATTTGAATGCGGTTTTTTTTTATCCGAAGCTGACGTGATCGAAGTGGTTATTAGCTACGTTTCAACAAAATCGGTTCAGCCGTTTTTGAGATATTGAACTTTGAAATGAAAATGTCGGGGGTTTTTAAACTTTTCTTAGTTGTAGGTAGTTATTTCTACTCAATTTCAAAGAGAATCTCCGAGCATTCATCATTGCTCTTTGAGTGAATTTGAGCTGTTATATGAGGCTTACAGTGAGCCTCCCTATTACATTAAAATATACTGATAAAAACGATGTTTCATATCAATAAAATTACTCTCATATATTTGTAAAATAACATTTTCTTGATTCAATTATTCGTTCCTTACAATCAACACGAGTCTTGGAATGATGAATTACTATTTCTTTACGCATTTTTTTATGAGAAGACGATTTTAGCCCGAGTGGCCATGAGTGAATTATTTCTCGGCTTTTATTTAGTTTTATAATAAATAAATAAATACAAACCTAAAAACGAAAGTTGCCCGATTTGGTTGTTGCAATTGTTGTAAACCCGTGCACATTTCGTGTTTCACTTTAAGTCGTTGAAGAGTCCGTCCATCCATCTTCTGGTTCCATTATCAGTTTAACTTGATAATACCAAAATATCGTACTGCCATTCATATTAAACATGCTTGCAACGTTTTAATGTAGCTTACGGCAGTGGGTGAAAATCTTCGAGCAACACGGAAGGGAGTATGCATTCGCACCAAGTAGGCATTCGCACCAAGTAGGCATTCGCACTAAGTAGGCATTCGCACCAAGTAGGCATTCGCACCACGTAGGCATTCGCACCAAGTAGGCATTCGCACCAAGTAGGCATTCCCACCAAGTAGGCATTCGCACCAAGTAGGCATTCGCACCACGTAGGCATTCGCACCAAGTAGGCATTCGCACCAAGTAGGCATTCGCACCAAGTAGACATTCGCACCAAGTAGGCATTCGCACCATTTCCCCTCTGCCAATGTACAAGCCCAAGTGGGCATGCTTCGTACACAAAAATGTACGAAGGTGTGCAAGTTTACCCCCCCCCCCCCGAAGATGCTCAAAGGTGAAAATTGACTTCACAGATTCGATTAAATTATTAGTTGTTTAGTTAAGTAAGTAAGTATAAAGGCCTGTACTTATAATCATCAATCAACACATCGGGTTAAGCTTGTGTAGTTTAGGAGTTGCTCTTGTCACCTTCTGTCTCCATCGTCAAATCAGTACATAATTTACACCAGTACGCCAAATTTCAGTTCAATTGGATACCGGTAAATGGCTTAAAAATGGTTTACAAATTTTGATAATAGATAACTTGTATAACTACGAACGTCGTAGAGCAAGTAAAATAAAAGCAGGTAAAAAAGAAGTGGGTTGTGTCAGAGATACAGTCGCCATCACATACATCGGAGCAAACAAGCACGTCACAAACATCGGAACACACCTCTATTTTCAAGGCCTTAGGGTGCATGTGCCGATATTTTTGAACACCTAAAGTGTACTGTAACTCGAACTATGACTAAGTATATCTCGTCTATCTATAGTTTTTAATGAATGCTAAATGAGGTAATAATTCAATACAACAGGGATTAAATTATAAAACCACATTTGGTAAAATATAGTTAGACATAATTAAATCAACGTATGCACATAACAAAAACTTAATACTTAAATATTTATGTACTTAAACTGCCGACGCACTCTAGAGAATAATATTTCACACATGTTTTGAGTGGCTAAAATTTATTACAATGCAAACTTAATTTGTTACTGTAATCGTGGAAAGCAAATGTATTTCATTCAAAATTAAACCTTATTACGAAGCAATAACGGACTTCATAACGTCCACATCTTGTGGAGCAATTGCAATCTTGATTTGTGAAGCCTATGGCTTGGCGACATAAACAGTACCGACACTAGGAATATGATCCATAAAAAGACAAATTTAATATTGCTGTCAAATCTGAGATAAGCGTATGATTATTTAAATCAAAATAAACCTTATCACTATGACGATACGAAGGTGGTCGAATTGGTATATTTTGCATAAGACGGCAGAAAGTGCTGGTCAAACACTGTTCCTTGATGATGCCGCAAAGTGCCGCGTGAGATTGTTTTGTACAAATTTAATTATGGTATTGTATTGGTCGTATTTAATGAAGAGAATAGAGTCTAAAATAGATTATGCAACTAATTTCAGACGTGAGCTTAAGGGGGGGCCGGGGAAGCTTTCTGTAACTCGTAAGGCAGGATGCTGGACATTCAAATCTCGGAGCTTGAAGGTGGTGGTCGAGTTCTCCTGGTTGGGCTAGGTTACGATCTAGGTTACCTAAGGTTGTGCCTGGACATTGATTGAGCTAGTATACTTTTGTACTGGTTTTAGTCTTTGATCGGACACAATAAAGGGAACTTAAATGGGGATTTCAATGTGTAAATTTGTAGTGTATCTACGTACATAATTTGGTGATTTAAACTCAATTAAATAATGTAGATTTTGAAGTTTTGAGAAGTTGATTCATTCGTGAATCTCTTGCAGTTAATATTTGTGTTCAAATAACAGTGTTTAAAAGTGATTAATTTTGACTAGAGTTACTTGGTTTAAAGTATAATAGTTTGATGGAGCTTCCTTTAATTTAAATTAGTGTTTTAATGGGGTTAGTCAGCTAGGAGAACCTTGACTGATACTTTCAATCCATTCGTTCTTTAGCTATATTTTGGATTGACATTGAAACTGGATCGAGCCTAAATTCGTAACGTAAACATTCATAGATACTTTATTGTGAAGGCGAGAAGGTTCAATATTGTGTGATTATTTTACATAGTATTGAAATATTTCGAGTCTTATTAGATTTTGAGTTTATTTTGGAAAGTTTAATTAATATTTCGACCAGATCAATGCCTAAATTGGATGTCAATTTAACAAAGCGCACGCCACCTAACGGTGACAAAGGCAGACGCTTTGGGATCCTGTTAGAAGTAGGCCAGGCTCAGAGAAACCTGGGCACCGTCTCCTTTATTTGCATAGATGGTGTAGCCTATCATAAATGGGCCTCTTCCTTGGCTTAAGGTTTGCCGCAGGACTGAAGCGAGAGGTCGCAATTTAAAATAAGTCGACCGCTTGAATTTATTCACTCGTTAAGGTTTTGTGTGTGCTTAAGGCTTGGGTCTTTTATTGAATATATATTTATATGTTATACACACGCGATAGGGAGTGCATTTCACAGAACCTTGTCCACGGACCGTTGTGAAATGTACATTACACCGGCTATAGGTTGCCTTTTCGGATTAGCCTTCCGAACGATTTACAGCGTAGATCCCTAGCTTAGGTTTTACACATCACATAACACTAATAAAAGTAATGATGGGAGTTTTGCATACAATAGTTTAGGGACTAGTGGAAGGTAGGATTAGGTATAAATTCATACGTGGTAATAGGGACTTAGGAAACAAGGTTTATTCATCCAATGACATTTATTTGTAGGATGCATTTGATTATTATGAGTAGAGAAATTAATGGTTGGTCTTAATTGAGGAGAAATGTAGAGTTTGTGTAGTTGAATGTGGCATTCAGGTATGGTAATATAATTTTATATTTTATTTGGTTAGGAAAACAGTTTGGTTTCGGAGAAAGAAGCAAAACTGTTATAGGGACCAGTGACAGGCAGAGCAGATCGCTGATGATTGTAGTTACGGGCGAAATAATACCCTTATAACTACTAGCTATTTCGTACATAACTATTTGTGGAATACACATTCGATTACAATAAATTCGATATTTCAAATGCCTACGATATAAAGGCAAATATATAGAGAAATAGGCGTTATATTGCCTGTATTGTTAAGTTTATAACACAGCAATATTAAAATAAAGAGGTTTGTCTGAGTTTGTTTCGGTATTTCTTCTTATTCAAACCGTCAGGTACGAAATACTGGTAGATTCGCTCGTAGAGTCTTAAACTCATGAGATAACTAGGCAGGTAAATAAGGTAGGATCATTCATACTCCATCCTAAGCAAGAAAGTAGCTTTGTGTGAGTAAAAGATTACCACACAACCCGTCGCTAAGACTTTGTTCAAAATATGAATACATAGGCTGAATATTAGTGTGTTTAAGGTGTCAAAATAATCAAGATAATAGAAAATCTAAGAGCTACGATCTTGCTTATCCGAATGATTAATAGGAGGTTGGTGTAAATTAACAAAAACATATAAAATATTTATAGTAATTGATTTGACAGGTACATTATTTTGAATTAGGATGCAGTAGGTGAACGAAGGAGTAGGTAGATAGATAGAGAGGAGTCAAGGTCCAATTTGCTACACATAAAAGAATTTGGGTTGTGCGGAATAACGTAGACATTAGATGATCAGGTGGCCAAAAATTATTATTATTATTTATTAATAATTAGTAATTTAGTTTATTTAAAGGGGGGAAGTTACATTTTGGTGACGTGACGCAAGGATCTTCATATATTTATAATAAATGAAACTGTTTAGTTACATTTTGGGTAGGTCGGTTTCGGGATATTTCAGTAGCCTATTTTAGGCTACATTTTGTTGGCGTGGAATGGAAATGTGTGCATATTAGGGCTTTGACTCTTCCTTCTAGTAAGTTTAATGCAACAAGTAGTATAATTTATTGTTATAACTTCAAAATTACATTGAATAGGTAGTACAATTAGTAAATATGTGAGGGTTGTCTGGAGTTGCGCGCGTTCATGGGTTGCGATGATCGCTTGATATCGAACGGACCGTGCGCTCGTTTGCCATCGAATTAGCGTTCAGCAAATTCTCGTTGTTCTGTCGTAGGTATGTTTTATCTGCACCTGAAGTAAAATATACAAAATAATGTTAGTGTTTGAAGTTCATGACGTCATTTTCATATTTGTACGAAGGTTTTAGAGTCTAAAACTATAGGGGGCGTGGGGGCGTAAATTGTGTTTAGTATGTATGTATGTGTAAGGTAGGTAAACAATGTGAAAATAAAGTTCGCAAAAGAAACAAATTTTAATTTTCTCATGTAACATTTAAGAGTCAGCAACGCACATGTGTTACCCTAGCATCAGTGGGGGCGTACTCACGTTTCACGCCAAACGCGTGTAAATATTGTTGTTGTTTTTGTGGACACTGGATAACAGTTGATAAGGGATCGTGCGTCGAGAACAAAAAAAAAAATTGTTTGGGTCACTGGTACACGCAGGTAGTCTCTGAGTTAAGACAGAAGAAAAAAAAAAAGTTGTCTTTGCCGTCGACTTTCGTCTGTTTACTTTTATAACTTACGAGTATGTAGAAATTTGCAAGCAGGAATTATAACGACATTGATAAGTCTTGAAGTAGGTATTAGAATGTGAAATTACATTAGGAATATTCTAGAATTGAAACTATGATAAAAGGGGCTAATATTTTAGTAACAAACTCGAGCGATCCTAGCGCGCCTAACGGCTGTGGATCAAACAACTGAGTGTGTTTGTAGTATTGATAGATTTCGGGCTTGCTGGTTCTTGAACGCATGCTAGATGTCGCAAGTGATCCTCACATGACATAAATGTAAAAGTTATCAAGGGTTTCAATTCAAAAAGATAAATAAATACATATAATTATATAGAATATTTATCATATAGTTTTTTTTTTGGTTTTATTTCAATAGTAATATTATCTAAGCTTTAAAAAAAAGTAAGTAATATGATTTGGTTATTACCTTTATAACAGAAGAATTCACACATTCATATACAGCATACCGGGGTGAATATTGGAAATCAATAATCTCGCTTGCTTTGCTTTTTAATAACCTAGGGTATCATCATCATCATCATCATCATAGGTTTTCTGTAATTATAGCAAAAATAAATATGAAACAGACATACAAAAAAAAACATGTATAGAAGATTGGTTATTTTGAAGTTCTTGAGAATACTAGCAAGGGATACAATCGAGCTAAACTACAAAAAGATCATGAATAAATATAAATATAAAAGGAACTTACTTGCGTGATTGTGTTTGGACGCTTTCTCAAGTGCCTTATAGTTGTTCATTGTGAAGTAAAGTTTTTTTCGTGCATTCCATGTAGTGTTTGGTTCACTTGTGCTGAGAACTTTCTATTACTAAAGCTTAAGATCATTGTTGTCTCATGGACTGAGGGATTCACTTATTACACTTACACTAAATTCAGGCAAAAGTACTTGAATTATTCTAGAATAACACTTGATAAGATCGTCGATCAAAATTATCGGTTCTTCATGTAAACAAAACCACAGACAAGGCAATCTGTACTTAGCAGATAAGCCGCGTCCGGACGTTTGAACGAGTCGGTTTGCATGCAATATGAGTCGTGATTTAGGTCCGTCTAGACAGCTGAGCAAGGTCTAGCTAAATCTTAGTCATCGTATTAGATTATTTTTCTCAAACGAAGATCGGAATAAAATAAAAAAAAACTTGGTACGTCTATTTTTAATTTATCACAAAGAATAATCATCGGTAAATGATGATTCATCATTACTATAAGTTAAGGGACGTTTAATCGATTATCTATGGTTCGATCAAGAGTAGTACTCGTGATTACTCTCTACAAGATGGCGCGATGTGTAGAAAGCTTATTTTATTTTCATGTATGGCAATACTAGGCGTCAACTAAGGGATTTTTTTTTGGTGAACAGCAAAAAAAAATACATTCATATTAACAAGACCTATAGATATTTTTTGAGAAATATTTAATTACTGAAGTTTTAATATAAAAAAATTCGGCATCACTAAAAATTGTAGTGAATATAAAAAAAAAAGGGGAATACTTTCCGAACGTTGTGTCCCAAAGTCGAGTGCAGGTACTGCGAATGTCAAAACAACAAGATGTCGTATTTACTTTTAAAAAAGGTGTAGAAAACTTAGTTTTGTATTATAAATTCCAGTTTTGGAGCATAAATAGTAGTGTAATGAGACGGTTTCAACTAAATAACAATAAGTGTTTGAAGACTTGATTCGGTATCAATACATTATGTGGGTTTCACAGTACTTCCAAAGGAAATTAGTTTGTGAATAGTGTGACAGTTTTGTTTGTATCGTTTAATACAGATAGGTGGTTGATATTTTAATTGGTATCGATCGATACAAGTTATGAGAAAAAAATTAAACGGTGAATTTGACTTATGTCGATATGCAGCATAGATTATAATTAGAAATTAGACACTATAGGAACAACTTGTATAAATTATTAATGAATAGATACAAACAAATACGATTAGAAGTCAAAAACATAGCTCATTACATCAGATAGATCAAGCCAAGACAGATTGAACATAAATATTTATTTTAAATCTATAAGTAATTAATTAATTAAAATGAAGTCTGAATCTTAATTAGTAATAAGAAATTGGTGTCATAAAGTGTTGCAGTTATCATTCACCTAAAGAAGAAACATATTTTATTGCTTTCAATTTTATTTTTTAGATTATTGAAATTGAATGTTGTAATTGGACATTTTTATACTAAAAATAAATTACAAGGCATTTTATGTGCATTTTAAATGTTGTTGCATTGTTTGACATTCATTAAGGGAAAAGGGTTTAATTTTAATAATTATTATAAACAAATAAATAATTTGTAGAATCATCGGTGATAGTATGCATTGTTGCATTGATTACATATCTGGAATTTTGGCTACCTGTAACAATCTAGTGAACAAGCGAATGAGGAATTGATGTGAGTGCTTGAGTGTATGACAAGTCTACTCGGAGATGATGAAAATTAGGTGAAGTTAGAAAAGAGTGTGCAGATTTGGGGGAACTTTTTGTGAAAATGGGTTGTTGCAAATAGACAAATATTGGATAGTAATCAACCTGGATTTGTTGGTATTTGGGGAAATCAAAATAACATATTAGTTAGTAAAAAACTTATCCGTAGGTTCAAATCGTATTACGATTAGCTCATTTCATGAGAGTTTTTACTGACTACACACTATACATACGCTGAGATTAAATTGGTATACACACCACATTTTGGAGAAGGATATTTGACATCGAATTATTTCAAAAATGAATAGTCGATGTACATTCAGTTTTTGAAAATGATTTTTTTTACTTCAAGGTTTTTAAATTGAGGGTTTAATGTAAAGTTTAGTTATTTTAATAGATATTTTCATAAGTTTTGGTCGATGGTGAGAAGTTATCTTTATAAGATAACAGTGGTTTTAATGATAAAAAGTAGGACTACTTTTCATCCTAGAGATGACATGTTCATCATAATATAGTAGCATAGTGGTACAATATTTGACATACAAGTTAAGTTTCGTTTTCTAGAATTTTATATTTTTTTTAGATAATTATTAATAATTATCATAGTTAATCGTATTTTGAGCTTTAATGTTCTGATCGTCATTTCATTTTATTGTTGGATTGTATTTAATGATGGATGGTGATGTTGGGCCATTGTGGTGATAAATGGCGGATTAACTAGATTCATAAATGGACATTTTATATATTGGGGTGGAAAGGAGTCTGAAGTCAAATATCTCATTCAAACATGTGACACACTCCAAGAAAACTTGATTGAAAAAGGTGATAACGTATCGAAACTTGATTCGAATTTTAATTAATGAGAAATGAACATCTCAATACTTATATAAAGGTTTTTTCTGGTTTGCGTGGAGAGTCTTTGTGGAATCACTCATTTCCGAACAATGTGGATAGAATTGGAGGATGCCCAGCCAGATCCAAAGATTCAGTTTGATGCTGCAAATTCGGGGCGTTAGGTCCTATTAGTCTCACAAACTAGTACTTCGTGCAAATGGAAAAGATTTGGGGAAAGGATTTTCATGTATCATTATTGAAGTTCAAAGAACTAAGTTTTATACCGAGTCATTAACAATCAATGAGTATTGTTTAAACACACCTCACATAAACACACGTTTAAGATGGGGGGTTGCTACGCTAACAAATCTAGGAGATATTTTCTTTATAAATAGTAGTTCGAGGATTATCCGTGAATTACATGTAATTACACGTCTATTCCTCGAGGGGGCGAATATGTAACTCGAACTATGACTAAGTATATCTCGTCTATCTATAGTTTTTAATGAATGCTAAATGAGGTAATAATTCAATACAACAGGGATTAAATTATAAAACCACATTTGGTAAAATATAGTTAGACATAATTAAATCAACGTATGCACATAACAAAAACTTAATACTTAAATATTTATGTACTTAAACTGCCGACGCACTCTAGAGAATAATATTTCACACATGTTTTGAGTGGCTAAAATTTATTACAATGCAAACTTAATTTGTTACTGTAATCGTGGAAAGCAAATGTATTTCATTCAAAATTAAACCTTATTACGAAGCAATAACGGACTTCATAACGTCCACATCTTGTGGAGCAATTGCAATCTTGATTTGTGAAGCCTATGGCTTGGCGACATAAACAGTACCGACACTAGGAATATGATCCATAAAAAGACAAATTTAATATTGCTGTCAAATCTGAGATAAGCGTATGATTATTTAAATCAAAATAAACCTTATCACTATGACGATACGAAGGTGGTCGAATTGGTATATTTTGCATAAGACGGCAGAAAGTGCTGGTCAAACACTGTTCCTTGATGATGCCGCAAAGTGCCGCGTGAGATTGTTTTGTACAAATTTAATTATGGTATTGTATTGGTCGTATTTAATGAAGAGAATAGAGTCTAAAATAGATTATGCAACTAATTTCAGACGTGAGCTTAAGGGGGGGCCGGGGAAGCTTTCTGTAACTCGTAAGGCAGGATGCTGGACATTCAAATCTCGGAGCTTGAAGGTGGTGGTCGAGTTCTCCTGGTTGGGCTAGGTTACGATCTAGGTTACCTAAGGTTGTGCCTGGACATTGATTGAGCTAGTATACTTTTGTACTGGTTTTAGTCTTTGATCGGACACAATAAAGGGAACTTAAATGGGGATTTCAATGTGTAAATTTGTAGTGTATCTACGTACATAATTTGGTGATTTAAACTCAATTAAATAATGTAGATTTTGAAGTTTTGAGAAGTTGATTCATTCGTGAATCTCTTGCAGTTAATATTTGTGTTCAAATAACAGTGTTTAAAAGTGATTAATTTTGACTAGAGTTACTTGGTTTAAAGTATAATAGTTTGATGGAGCTTCCTTTAATTTAAATTAGTGTTTTAATGGGGTTAGTCAGCTAGGAGAACCTTGACTGATACTTTCAATCCATTCGTTCTTTAGCTATATTTTGGATTGACATTGAAACTGGATCGAGCCTAAATTCGTAACGTAAACATTCATAGATACTTTATTGTGAAGGCGAGAAGGTTCAATATTGTGTGATTATTTTACATAGTATTGAAATATTTCGAGTCTTATTAGATTTTGAGTTTATTTTGGAAAGTTTAATTAATATTTCGACCAGATCAATGCCTAAATTGGATGTCAATTTAACAAAGCGCACGCCACCTAACGGTGACAAAGGCAGACGCTTTGGGATCCTGTTAGAAGTAGGCCAGGCTCAGAGAAACCTGGGCACCGTCTCCTTTATTTGCATAGATGGTGTAGCCTATCATAAATGGGCCTCTTCCTTGGCTTAAGGTTTGCCGCAGGACTGAAGCGAGAGGTCGCAATTTAAAATAAGTCGACCGCTTGAATTTATTCACTCGTTAAGGTTTTGTGTGTGCTTAAGGCTTGGGTCTTTTATTGAATATATATTTATATGTTATACACACGCGATAGGGAGTGCATTTCACAGAACCTTGTCCACGGACCGTTGTGAAATGTACATTACACCGGCTATAGGTTGCCTTTTCGGATTAGCCTTCCGAACGATTTACAGCGTAGATCCCTAGCTTAGGTTTTACACATCACATAACACTAATAAAAGTAATGATGGGAGTTTTGCATACAATAGTTTAGGGACTAGTGGAAGGTAGGATTAGGTATAAATTCATACGTGGTAATAGGGACTTAGGAAACAAGGTTTATTCATCCAATGACATTTATTTGTAGGATGCATTTGATTATTATGAGTAGAGAAATTAATGGTTGGTCTTAATTGAGGAGAAATGTAGAGTTTGTGTAGTTGAATGTGGCATTCAGGTATGGTAATATAATTTTATATTTTATTTGGTTAGGAAAACAGTTTGGTTTCGGAGAAAGAAGCAAAACTGTTATAGGGACCAGTGACAGGCAGAGCAGATCGCTGATGATTGTAGTTACGGGCGAAATAATACCCTTATAACTACTAGCTATTTCGTACATAACTATTTGTGGAATACACATTCGATTACAATAAATTCGATATTTCAAATGCCTACGATATAAAGGCAAATATATAGAGAAATAGGCGTTATATTGCCTGTATTGTTAAGTTTATAACACAGCAATATTAAAATAAAGAGGTTTGTCTGAGTTTGTTTCGGTATTTCTTCTTATTCAAACCGTCAGGTACGAAATACTGGTAGATTCGCTCGTAGAGTCTTAAACTCATGAGATAACTAGGCAGGTAAATAAGGTAGGATCATTCATACTCCATCCTAAGCAAGAAAGTAGCTTTGTGTGAGTAAAAGATTACCACACAACCCGTCGCTAAGACTTTGTTCAAAATATGAATACATAGGCTGAATATTAGTGTGTTTAAGGTGTCAAAATAATCAAGATAATAGAAAATCTAAGAGCTACGATCTTGCTTATCCGAATGATTAATAGGAGGTTGGTGTAAATTAACAAAAACATATAAAATATTTATAGTAATTGATTTGACAGGTACATTATTTTGAATTAGGATGCAGTAGGTGAACGAAGGAGTAGGTAGATAGATAGAGAGGAGTCAAGGTCCAATTTGCTACACATAAAAGAATTTGGGTTGTGCGGAATAACGTAGACATTAGATGATCAGGTGGCCAAATATTATTATTATTATTTATATTAATAGGTAGTAAATAAAGGGGGGGGAAGTTACAGTACCTATGTATGTGATGGCGACTACAACCGTTAATTAAGTTTAAGTGGATACTTCGCTGCTGGCTGTTTGTACCCGTAAAATATATATCTGAATTAATTCACTAAAATCTGTATAAGTACCTACAGATAAATCGGTAGTATATATGGCAGCATTGACTGACGTAGCTCATTTGACTCGTGATACATTGAAAATAGCGGTAATTTCAGCATTATTTTCATGTCCGGTACCCGTAAAATAACTATCTGAATTAATTCACTAAAATCTGTAAAGGCTCACATAAAGGGGCACCCTCAGCGCTCCACATACTACAAGGTCGGCGCCAACACATGTATGACCACATAGCCAGACTCATTCATGTAATAAATAAATAATAACAATAAATATTTCTGGACAAACTTACACAAATCGACTTAGTCCTAAACTAAGCAAAGCTTGTACTATGGGAACTAGACGACGATAAACATAGATACTTTTATATAGATAAATAAACACTTAAATCTTAAATACATAGAAAACATCCATGATCCAGGAAAAAAATATTCGTGCTCATCACACAAATAAAGTCATATGCGAGACGATATGACCTCGTTGGAAGCGGTTCAAATAAGTCATTGCCACCTACTTACCAAAAAGAAAGACGTTTCACGTCAAAAGACAAAAGTAATATTTTCCGAGGTCTAGGATTAAATCAAAAACCCTCTGAAGAGCCGTTAAATATTCATTATAATATTATTCCGCGGCGTCCGGGTTCTTTCAATCGATGAATTAACATTGAAAACCGAACCTGTAACAAGCTATCGGGCTTTGTTCTCAATAAGGCAGATTCATAAGGTAATTATGCAGCCTACTTTTTGAATCCATATGAAAGCCCGCCAAGTATTTTGCGAGGATTGTCAATAGGGGCGTTGTTTGGTCATTCATATAATAACTTAACTGATCAGAACAAATTAAAGCTCTGCAATATGGCAATACTCAAATATTTCTAGGACCCACTTTATAATAACTTTGAGTGGATTTACGGTTACGGAGCGATATTACAAGCGGAAGTCTTGTCCTAAAAAAACAACCTGTTTAGGTTTTATTTCTGGACAAGTGTTTTTCTGGGTAAGTGACGACTACAGGATTATGTATTGTCTCCCAGGATATATTATATTTATACTTATACTATTTATACTTCTTACGTTAATATCTTAATATCAAATCGGAATGCAGAATTCTGATCGATCCCAGTAAGCTGCCAAGAAAGAATAGCTACAGCAAATCATATGGACCCATAATTGGACATTATATTTTTCCTCTGTCCAATTATCTCTCCGAACCCGAAACATTCACATACATTTTAATAACATTATTTATACGTGAATGCACCTTTACTCAAGTTGTCATTTTACAAACAAACCTACATCGATACTTTAACGAGGTAACTTTAAATTTATAATTTTTACTTATGCATTCAGCCCTCATGCTTGCAATTTTGCAAGGGCCTTATAAGGGTCCTAAAAAAACAATTGAACATAATGTATCTTTACGCCTTTGTCTCAAATAGGACAGTTAGCACATGGAATTAGTTAGCTACGTACTACTGGAAATGATTTTGTTATTAAGATGAAGAAATAAAATTATTTTCTTCTTCTTCTTCTTCTTATTTAAGAGCTAAGCTCTTGTCGGTGGAGTAATTTTCAACTTGTTCTACATTCTGCCTTTCTTTTTATTTCTCTGTACGATGAAGCGTTTATTTTCTCTTTTATTTGTTCAAATTATTTTATACAAGTAAATTTCAATCAATCAATTATTTATTGCGAGAACATAGTTAGATAAGATGACATAATTAATACAGTGTTGCTTATGTTCTACCAGAAAAGGCATGCAAATTAACAATTTCACAATATTAAAATAAATTAACGCTTTTTGCAGAATATTAAGATGATTATAATATTTAAGCTAAATTAGTAGCATTCAGAAACATAATATTAAATACAATATAAATATATATTTTTATTACAATATTTAAAGTCAAAGCGATGAGAATAATTAAGTCTAAATAGAAGGTAACAGTATAAAATTAAAAAAAAAAAAAGTCCTAGATATTTGGCTTGTAGGCAAGATAGTCTTTGACAGAATAAAAGCATTAATCTAGCAGCAGAAAGCACAACACAAGCACGCCCGACCAGCACCCGCGACCGGTGTGTGGAGGCCTTAAGGCCTTTTACCCGTCACACCTAAGGAAACTAGACCTCAGCCCCTTTATTTTTTTTTTATAATAATTCATTTATTTTCAAAAAATACATACCATAGTTATTCATTAATTGTTAGTAACATTTAATCGCTTAAGTATATGACTACATTAGTACAATACAATAAAATTAATTAATTAAATTCATTCATTTTACATTGAAAATGGGTACCCTGTCCCCCATATGAATTGTGTTCCAATGTTCTACAACTGGGCAGTCAAATTTCTCCAAAACGCTGTTCAGGAGGCTGTTGTCACTGTCCCTCACTCGCCGCATCAGGGATGCTACTCGCTTCCGTAATATTGACCTGAAGCCATCTATACTCGCCTCCATAAACATACCTGATGCGCTACAGTATCTTGGTAGTTTAAAGGGGCTGAGGTCTAGTTTCCTTAGGTGTGAAAGGTAAGGTGATACGAATGAGGGCGTTCTAAATAACAGCACAGGACGTAAAATTTTTTTGTACATATTTATCTTTCGGCTCGCATGACCAAAGTGCTCTTTCCAGTTATAGTAAATACTAATTCCACAAACGAAAGCCTAGCTTGTTCGTGGTCTACATGGTCCTGTTGTGACGCCATTGTACTAAAAAGGTTTGCGACAATTGTAATAAAGTTTACGGACCGTATTCTACAAATTCTGTTGCTATTTAAAAGGGCCATGTGAATTTTATTTTATCTTGCTATACTTTGAGCATTGTGTGTAAAATAAGATGGCGACCTTGATAAAAAACTTGAAGGATCGTACATATTAAGTTAGTTAAATTCTGTACTAATACATGCCGATGTACTTTGGTAGTCTGTCTGTTAATATTTCACGCTTAAACCGCCGCTTTTTCGATTTCGTTGTTTGAGTTCCCTTTAGGATATAAAAAAACCGACCAAGTGCGTGTCGGACTCGCGCACGAAGGGTTCACACAAATCCATCATTCCATGACTCATCATGGATGTTTTCTATGTATTTAAGTATTTATTTATCTATATAAGTATGTTTATCATCGTCTAGTACCCATAGTACAAGCTTTGCTCAGTTTGGGACTAAGCCGATTTGTGTAAGATTGTAAAAGAAAAAAAATCTATATATAAAATATATAAATATTTATTTATTCTGGTTTTTAGTATTTTTTGTTATAGCGGCAACAGAAATACATCATCTGTGAAAATTTCAGCGATCTAACTATCACTGTTGTAGAGATACAGCCTGGTGAAAGACGGACAAATAGACTGACAGACAGACAGACAGACAGACAGACAGACAGACAGACAGACAGACAGACAGACAGACAGACAGACAGACAGACAGACAGACTCGATTTTTCGCTACCGCCTATTGCAAATATCATCGAAATCGCTAGAGTGGTTTTTGAAAAACCATTAACATACAAGTATATAAACGTTGGTCGTTTATTTAGTAGTTTAAGATACTCTCACTCGCTTCTCACTGTATAGTAAATTCGCGTCAATACGTAAGCCATTATATTCTGCCACTTAACACCCACAACGGTTGCCAGAATTTTATTCATTCCACATTTCGCTTGATGTTAACACATTTTTTGCCCGCTCTTGTAAATTTTGACAGCTCCATGTCAATAAGGACCCTACGCACTGTTGACTGTTTCACGCTTTTTTTTTACAAAAAAACACTTCTGACTTTTATTATGACACTAGTGTTTACACGCGGCTTCGTTAGTAGTATTTTTTTGGGAATACAAGTACTACCGGCAAATGGGATAACATGGGATACGCCGGGAGACACCGGTTTTCACCAGGAACTAGTGTATACACATTTGTATGTACATACATTTGTATGTACATACAAATGTATGTAGGTATTATCTCGCCCTCTAGATTGCATGTTGAGCAAGAGGTAAAGGCTATACCGTCCGACAAACACACATTCATTCATTCATTCATGTTACCCCATTTGACGGTAGTTTGTTGCCCTTTTAAACTTAAAGAATAATTATCTTAATTTCGCATCAAAACTAATGAAACAGGCGTGTCGCTAGAAAACTATGAGTTTTAGACTTTTGAAACTTGTTTAAAGTGTACATCTCGGAATACTAGACCGTCACTGTAGGTAAGTAACCTCATTATATATGTGTAAAATGTGTATATATTATACTCGACTGATTTCTCTTGACCAAATTGTTCTCGTGGAAGGAAACTTGGTGGAGGTGTACATACAATGTACGGGAGAATTGTAGAGGATGGTAAGACCCCTAGAAAATTCTGACATTTGAGCTACCGACTCGAGTCAAAAAGTTGGTCAACGGCCTGGCTAAATGGTAAAACCCAATTCAAGAGTGCCCAACCAAATGGCATATGGAACTCTGCGTGTAGTTTAGTCATCAGAGCAAATAATATTTAAAAAAAAAAACAAGATTTCTAGAGAGCTGAATTATTGTATTTACTATTTAGATAGCACTGCTTTACCAGCTTTTTCGGCAATAAGTATTATACTTTGTGTTTTTACAAGTGTCTGAGGTATGTACTTTTTCGAAATATTTTCTTAACTGGATAATTACGTATGTCTCATAATATTATTAATTCCCAATAAAAAAAGATTGAATAGTCCAAAACTACCTCTTCATAGTATTAAAACGTTTAAAAATATCATCATCAGTCATTCCCTCTAAGCTGAGGACTGTCCTATTCTTGATGACCAGACTTCTCCATAAGTAGGCTCCTACGCGCTTTAAGTATGGCCTCGTTCTTTTTTCTTCTTTTTTTTCCTTTGTTTTGAACCTATCTGCTGCTATAATAGGACGAACCCGATACAGCGGTCGAATTGGGTGATTGGAGGGTAGCTTGGGGAAAATCCAAGGGGAAATTCAGGCACGACCACGCGGGTAGGGGTAAACACTGGAATACTCTAAAAATTTGCGCTCCAGTTATCAACCGAATCTGAAGTGCTGGACTACTGGGATTGCTGGTTCGCTGAAACCTACCCTAGCTGAGAAGAGTCCAGCACGAAACTCAGCTAGGCCCGACATCGGTCGGGTTGGTCGGACTGACTCTACCCGGTATGCGGCGGTACCGGGACGAATTTCTCCGCCGGCGGGAACGCTGAAGTGTACGCGCTGAGTCGGACGCCGAAAACGCAGCCTTCCATCTTTCGATGGACGCTGTGATTTCGTCGTCCGGGTCCGTGAGTGTGTGCCTAAGACCACCGTGCGCGGCCCCTAATCAGCGAATGGCCTCGTTCAGATGTAGTTGCAAGGATGCAGTGATTTGTGTACTCCATCTAGCGGGCGGTCTACTTCGAGACCTGGCCCTCCACTTTGCCCGTCATATAACCTTCTCCAGGCTATCCGGAGAACGTCGTGAGAGGTGTCCAAAGCATGTGAGAATACGGTATAAGTACAAGTTAGGAGTGTTATATTTATTAAGTCTGTGTTCCATGAATGTGCTTCAATAGTTTAATAATTTTCATATGCTTAAAGTGACTGCGGCATTTATTATATTACTGTCGTAAGCGAATACCCCATTCAGAATAGGAAATGGGCATCTTTATGCAAATACTATTATGTCATAAACTAAACACCGGACGTAGCAGACGATTGAACTTTGCCGAAGCGCATATAATTAGCCTTTTAATT
Organism: Epinotia brunnichana; assembly: GCA_963854355.1. Taxonomy (NCBI): domain Eukaryota; kingdom Metazoa; phylum Arthropoda; class Insecta; order Lepidoptera; family Tortricidae; genus Epinotia; species Epinotia brunnichana. The sequence goes on from OY977952.1 coordinate 17,146,942, forward strand.
CGCGAGTACTTATAAGTAACCTCTATACGTTATAATAATTGCTGTAAGGAAGTCGTCATGTTTGCTTATAACTGAAGATCTGACGTATTTTAGGGTTTTATGTTATAGGCAGATTAAGACTTGGACCCCGGGCTCCTTCTATGAGAATAAGGATGTATTGAACATTCTCTTATTGCACCATAAAACTGCATTACCTTATAGTACTATCAGTTTTGATATGATGCAAAGAGGCACAAACATAGGTACTCATACAATTTTTATCGGCACTAAACAGGGATTTTCGATTTAAAACAACATAAATTGCAAATTGTATCAACGCAACATAACAAATATGAATAAATGCGCCGTAAAAAGCATTATTACAGCCAATCGCGCCTACATAGCTCCTATAGCCCCTCGCAAACACCCATATCCAACCATTACTGGACAAAACAAATCACGGTATTATTTCAGAACGCATAAAGCTGGCGGCATACATGCGTTTTTATAAATCAACTTATTCGTTACGCCCCGGACCACATTGTCCTCGCCTCGGAAAGAGAAAAAAAAAGTAAATTTTGAAAATCGAACACGTCAGAATATATTCCATCGAATCGCGATCGCCAATGGCGCAGATTCGGATGCTTGGGTGCAATGGCTGTTCTACAGTGGTAACTTTGAGTTGAGTACGTTCCATTTAAAATTTAGGTTAAAAAAATCTGAATTTAAGTTTATGTTTTAACGAAGACTTAACTTGTGTGGTTCCTGTTTTCCTTCACTTAAATCACATGTATTATATTTAGTGTAAAACATCTCAGCAGTTTGTAATGCGGAGAGGTGTTCGCCAGGGCTGCGTTTTGGCTCCTACCCTGTTTGGCATTTTCTTTTCACTTCTTCTCAAAAATGCTTTTGGTAACAGCCAACAGGGAGTGCACCTGCACACAAGGGTTGACGGGAAGTTATTCAATATCGCGCTCCTCAAATCAATAAAATATCGTGAGGACTTCTTTGTCGACAGTCTCTTGTTTGCTGATGACGCAGCGTTTGTGGCCACCAATGCTCTCGAGCTCCAAAACATCATGGACAAATTTTCACGGGCTTGTTCTTTGTTTTCCATGCCCATAAATGCCAAAAAGACAGTAGTTTTAGTCCAGGGCAGTGCGGAAACACCAACTATACTGGTGGATGGCACAGCTCTGGAGGTTGTCGATAAGTTTTGCTACCTCGGGTCGACCGTGTCGAACAATCTCTCCCTTGATGCAGAGATCGATATTCGTATCGGCAAAGCGGCGACAATGTTCGGAAGGCTACGTACAAGAGTATGGTGTAACAGACATCTTACCATCAGAACGAAAATTATTGTGTACCAAACATGCGTTCTGAGCATACTCTTGTATGGAGCCGACACCTGGACGACGTATGCGAAACAGGAGCGACGACTTAACACTTTTCACATGCGCTGTCTACGTAATATCTTAGGCATTACGTGGGAGGACAAAGTGACAAATCAGAGGGTTCTTGACATAGCACAGCTGCCCAGTTTGACTGCTATTCTCAAACATAGACGCTTGCGGTGGCTGGGCCATGTGCACCGGATGGAACCTTCTCGAATACCTCGACGTACCTTGCTTAGTGCAGTAGCAAACGCCAAGAGAAACGTTGGAAGACCGATGTTGCGTTTCAAGGATTGCGCAAAGCGAGACATGGCTGCTTTTAAAATTGACTATCGGACCTGGGCAAAGCTTACCGAAGATAGAGATGGATGACGCAAACGCGTTGTGGACGGCAGAGCGTTGTGCGATGGAACCTGGTTCGAGACACTGGCCAATAGAAGGTTGCGTAGACAACAAGCTGAAACTAGAGCCCCTGGCACGAATTTCGTCTGCCAGAAATGTGAAAGATCATGCCGGTCGCGTATTGGCCTTTACAGTCACCAAAAACGATGTCTCCAGGGCAATGTTTAAATCGTCTGGAATAGACGCAAAGACCTGTGATGATGATATTTAGTGTGCCATCCTGTATTCTATCTCAACAATTTTTAGAAGAAAATTGTATACCATAGCTAGTTATGCATAGTAATAGCTTAAATATGTTCACACGCCATAATTTGGCTTTTTTACTATCCTGAAAAGTACGTGGTTTTATCCATATTGGCCTTTTACCTGAAGGTCTGAATTGTCCGGCTTACGGGACAGAATAACAAAAAGTAAAGAATGGTGGTGAAATCATGGCCTACATAAAGAACGGATATGATTACGTGCGGAAAATAGGAATACTAAAAAAAAATTAAAAATTGAGAAACAAACAGATACATTTATATACTTCACAAATAATACAATAATCATTTGAAATAAATGGTTTCGAAAATATTTTATACAAATCATATATTATTGTATTGTATCTACATATATATTGCTCAAAATAACGGGCTCTTCCAACCTGTACTTTAATTCAATTCTGGCGAAAAAAACCCTGAAGCTAACGACCCTAACCTACCTAGTGTTTCGTGAATTTGCGACTGCTAAGGCCTGTACCGAAAAGTATTTTTACATATACTTACACATATAAATAAAAGAAAACTGTGATTGAACTACACATAATTGTTTAATAATATGTTACGTAGGCAAGCTTTAGCTGACGTTCGATGTAAAAAAAGGGTTTTATTCATATCTGTGTACAATAGACCCGTTTGCACACACACACATATAAATAAAAGAAAACTGTGATTGAACTACACATAATTGTTTAATAATATGTTACGTAGGCAAGCTTTAGCTGACGTTCGATGTAAAAAAAGGGTTTTATTCATATCTGTGTACAATAGACCCGTTTGCACACACACACATATAAATAAAAGAAAACTGTGATTGAACTACACATAATTGTTTAATAATATGTTACATAGGCAAGCTTTAGCTGACGTTCGATGTAAAAAAAGGGTTTTATTCATATCTGTGTACAATAGACCCGTTTGCAAGCAGAAACAGAATATTTTTTTTGCGAAGATTTCGCTTTGTCTGAAACAGGTGAATTATATTACAAAAAAAACAATGAAAATACAACAAGAATCGGGACATACGTATTACATTAGCAATTCTATAAGCCTAAAATCTAGATAGTGATCGGAAAAATATTCTTATCTCAAAATCAGTTGAAGTTGAAAGTAGGTACTCCATGTTTTCATACAAACTAAAATTCTCAGAAAAACTGAGGGCATCGATGTACGCAAATCCTCGTAACTGCATTAATCTTGAACAGGATGGTGAATTTTAGATACTTACATGATGAAGAATTACTGATCCTTATTTCAACACCATCAATGGTCATTTGAAATAAAAAATATAGCCCTGGCGTGCAGTTTAAGCTCAACTCAGTGCTTCGCAAAATTTAAAGTGAGCCTTGAAGGGAAACAATCGCTCCTTCTTTAAATTTTAAAGAAAATTGGTAATTGATATTTATTACTTAATCTTTATAGTGTAACAAATTATTTTGTTGTATATACACCTAAAATCTAAGGAAAATAAATGAAATATCACTAAAAATATTTGTAAAAATACTTTACGGCACAGGCCTTAGTTACATAACCACACTCGCATATTCGCGATACGTATATAATTAAGCTACATAGCTTAATTATGTACGTATAAGGCGAAAAAAAAAACCGGCAACAAAATAAAAATCTGCCCGATTGAGACCACTGTAGCCGGCACCGAAATAACAAGCAATGACGGCGGACCGAGAACAATGGCGGCGGTGAGTATCGATGGCACTTGTCAAAAAATAAAAACGCACGCCGACCGCCGCGCGGCGATAACGCTCTTTGCTTTTTTGCAATCGCGATTTTGGAATAAGGAGTGTGTTTTGAGAACGGAATTGGAAGGTGATTGGTTTAGAACAGCGTTGAATTACCTTCAAAATCGTTGATCCCTATATTAGCTGATATCTCCGTACGATTTATAACCTTAAAAAGTAAAATTGTACTGAGATGACAGCTGTCGTATGTGCATTGTGGTTGATGTGTTTAATGACCAGTCTTTTCGATGCGGTTAACTTGCGAGGAGCCAAACTTCATGGAGGGCCAATTGCATGTGGTCACGATCCTCAAATATGAGGGATCGATCATCGACAGAAGAGGAAGTGGGCGATGGGCTAACAACCTATTACTGCAATTTCACATTTTCTCATCTCTAAACTACTCCAGTAATTTTACACATCCAGAGTTCTGTTAGCGTCTAATCCAATAGTTCAGATTTTTTGCACACTTGTTAATAATGTTGGCCCAATTAATAAGTTTGTGTCCTCGAGCGCCGAATGCAACTTTGTCAAAAATCTAAAATACCGCGAAAGTTTTTATAATAACACTAAAGGACTAGTTTTTGACAGTAATTTCTCATTGCGTTTTTAAAGAAGACTAAATTTGCTACCATATGAGACTAGAATTGTCTCTGTAGACCTAATAGTTTCCGAGATAAAGCCTTTCAACGTTTATAATTTTTATCGCAACACTAGCACACTCCGTCGGGGGTCATTGGAACTTCATCTCGCTAGAGTTTTTCGAGTGAAAAAAAAAACGGCAAAGTTCGAAGTTCTGTCTACCCCTTTTGGGAACACAGACCACAGGCATGAGTTTAAAAATGTCAAATATATAAAACGCAAGCGGATCAAGGCGATGACGCTCTTCGTTTTTCACAATCGCACTTTTGGAGTTCGTCATAATCATCATCATCATCACCATTACAGCCGAAAGACGTCCACTGCTAGACATAGGCCTCCCCCAAAGAGTGCCAAAGTGACCGGTCCTGCGCCACCCACATCCAGCGGACTCCCGCGACCCATACCTGGTCATCAGTCCACCTTGTGGGGGGCCTACCCGCGCCACTTTTGGAGTTAGGTGAATGTGTTGAGAACGGAATCGGGAGAAAATGGTCGTATATTAATTTATAATCGATCATGTCTCAAGAGAGTAAAATTACATATTTACGCCGCGGGCGGTATATTCAATAACAAGGGCTTACGAAGTGCTTACGCCGAAGACATAAATTATTTTGCTACCGAGTGGCACGTAGGTACTACTTTTCACACCTACCTATGAAGAAACTTGAAAGTAAACATTATTCACTTGAATATTAGAAAAGAAAAGTACAACCTTGATCCCTCGTTTAAGGGCAACACTGACTCTTGTCCGAATAGCAGTGAAAATGTTAATTTGATATCAAATACGTTGCTACAGATAGACTCTTAGAGGGTTGAAGACGACAATACGTAAACGTATTCACAAACATGGCCGTAATTTTGCTAACTGGATGGAAACAATCACACAAGTCTACGTTTGCGCAGACTACAAACTGTTACTTTGCTCGCAGTTGGGAACAAAGTTTCTACTTTAATCACTGTTTAAGCTTTAAGCTGATTAATTAAGAGGTGTTTTGGATGTCGCGACGAAGAGAGTACCTATGTTAGTAATCAGAAACAGATGAATGCAAATAAGTAAATAATAGAGAACAATCTCCATAGATAGTAAGCTCAATAAAGGCTTGAGTTGTGGGTACTTAACGACGATAATATATATTTTTGGGTTCCGAACTCAAAGAGTAAAACGGGACCCTATTACTAAGACTCCGCTGTCCATCCGGACGGACGGTCTGGTGGCTGTATCTTACTGATACCGTGATAGTTCCAGCTGAAATTTTCACAGATGATGTATTTCTGTTGCCGCTATAACAACAAATACACAGAATAAAATAGTTTTTTATAGATAATGGTACCGAACCCTTCGTGTGCGAGCTCAACTCGCACTTGGCTGGTTTTATTTATTGAAAGATATGACCGCCCGTTGTTTGACTCTACTAGTATTGATCCGGTTACTAATGAAATCCATAATTTAATTTGCCATAAATGTAACGTTTGCCATAACCGTCATTTTCTCTTTTCTTTTTTTCCGGAATTGATAACTTTTAAGGATTTTTGTAAAACAAACCTAACCTAATCTACAGGGTTCTATACAAAGTTCATATGAATTGTCCTAAAAATGTTACAGTTTCTGACAAAATCACTTTTATGGCAAATGATGATTATGGCAAATTATGCATAAATATAGAGGGCATCCGGTAGTGATCGTTTTGTGTACTGTTTTATTGGGGTGTGCAATCAAAAATATTTGTACAGAAGCCACAGAAAAATTCGTTCAAATTTTTAGACACGCAGATGACATTATAGACCAGGTTCCATTTGGAAACGCTTTTCCTCGCTCACAGAAAAGCCGCTCAATCGACCCTTGGTAGAAAGTGGCACAGTAATCATATAATCTCGATTCTTTCTACCAGCAGCTCCATCGCCAGGGTGGCTTAGTTACTTACTGCTGTGGCACAACGATCCAAAGTGTATCTTGGTCTCCGACACTAAACTAAGGCTTCCATGTCCTTGGCGGCTTGGTCAAGGCTATTGACGCCACGCCAAACCGTTCGGCTACCAACACTTGACAAAACAAAACAACACAGTCGTTATTTAACCGTTCGCACAGAGCACTAGCGACATCTCATAACGAGCGCGTCAACTAGCCATACCAATTGCTGATACATTAAACATTATAGGTTAGGGCTACCGCGCGAAGAAATTTAATGTTTATTTTATGTTATTTCCCAAAACTCCCGAAGTTGCGCTGTATCGCGACTGTGGAACCTGCAGGTCAGGTACGTACGTTAGTTAGATGTCAATTTCAATTTTTACATGGATAAATTATAGCTGTATTGTCTTAACGCTGATTCCCCCCCCCCCCCCCCCCCCCTTCCACCAGTTGTAGTTTATAGGTAGGTACCTGGATTACCGAGCTTGGTTCTGTGAGAACATGTAGATTGTAGATAACGAAGTTTCCTAGTAAGTAATGAGACCTAGCTAGATCGATTTTTGTTGTTAATTTCATCGAAATGGTAAGTGCCGTTTCCGAAAACTCATTTACTAGCAAAGGCATAAAACGATACTTACAAATGTTGGTCGTATTGTTCAAAATATAAATAGTATAAGGGCTCTTTGTTGATTATTTCATTTCATTTGAGTAAGTAAAGTTAATTCCCAAAACATTAATAAACTATAATACCTACGCAAAAAAACCCTAGAAATGTCACCGCGTCGCTTTGCAGAATTATAATCGTATGACATTGAACTCTTGTGTTTTAACAATAAGGGTGACAATATACCTACCTACACTTAAAAGATAAATCAGTGAGTGATAGTTTCGAGGTGAAGCTACTTGCGCGTGCCCATCGATCAAGAGTCGATGAGGTATTCAAAATAGTAATAATAAAGTTTAATGGCTCCTGCGGAATAGTGGCTTTAAAATAACGACGTAAGGTTCGGCGCACATTATCGGCACAGCACGTCTTGGTAGCCTCAGCATACCTAAAGACGCCGTGGCAGTCTTCGGGAAGTTTCGGCAGTCTTCGAGCCGGACTAATTAAAGTCAGTGTGGGGCCACGGGATGTCACCTGGCATGCCCAAAGACATCTAGGCATAGCTAAGAACGCCTCGGCATGTCTAAGATGTCTTGGTATGCCTGATAACTCCTGAAGAATGCCTTGGCATTCCCAAGCACACCTCGGCAATAATTTCCGTTAGTGTGTGCGTGCGCGTTAATACGCCTAATGGTATGCCGAAGGATCCCTTGCCGTGCTTTGCCGATAGTGGGCGCCTTAAGCCTTTCGCTCATGGTAGCTTCAAGAAAATTCATTTCAAAATCTAGCAGAATAAAATACCTACTTACTTAAGTTAAAACCGGCCAAATGCGAGTCGGACTCGGGCACGATAGGTTCCGTACCATTATCTATAAAAACGGAAAAAAACACGTTCATTATATGGGAGCCCCCTTAAGATTTTATTTTATTCAGTTATTTAGTATTTGTTGTTATAGCGGCGACCGAAATACATCATGTTTGAAAATTTCAACTGTCTAACTATCACGGTTCATGAGATACAGCCTGGTGACAGACGGACAGGCAGACAGACGGATGGACAGCGGAGTCTAAGTAATAGGGTCCCGTCTTACCGTTTGGGTACGGAACACTAAAAATTATAAGATATGCCTTTGTTAACTTTCAAAGATTCTTCAGAGTTGGAAGATTTTATGCAGAATACTTCCGCTAAGTAGCGATAAAGTAACTCAATGTCATCTCATAATATATCGTACGGAGCAGGCGAGCAGCCCGACGCCGTAACGTATAACCCGACTAAATAAAGTGTTCGTCACAGTCACATATTTCACAGGTTGCTTAGTGACATTCGGTTTCCTCGCAGTTTTGAGGTATGTCACTGTTTGTCGGCTAACACACGGTTCCGCAGTTGCGGACCGCAGCGAAACTGTGCGTTTGGCAATTGCTAGCCGGAACTTCCGCTGGCCGCTTCGGCTAGACTTGGCTCTCATCTCGCACACCTTCGAGTTGTCGATACACTCAATCGTGCGAAAGAGCACGTGATTTTTAGGGTTCCGTACCCAAAGAGTAAAACGGGACCCTATTACTAAGACTCCGCTGTCCGTCTGTCCGTCTGTATGTCTGTCTGTCCGTCTGTCACCAGAATGTATCTAGTGAACCGTAATAGTTAGACAGTTGAAATTTTCACAGATGATGTATTTCTGTTGCCGCTATAGCAACAAATACTAAAAAACAGGATAAAATAAATATTTAAGGGGGCTCCCATACAACAAACGTGATTTTTTTGCTCGTTTTTGCTCGATAGTGATAACTGCAACAGGTAGACGCTTGATTTATTCACAGAATATTTCGTGTCCGACTGGGAGCTGACATGGCTCGGTGTAATGCGACTGTAGTAAACTTTTACAGTTTCGCATACTACATCATCATCAAAATATCAGCCGAAAGACATCCACTGCTGGACATAGGCCTCCCCCAAAGAGTGCCACAATAGCCGGTCCTGTGCGCCACCCGCATTCAGCGGACTCCCGCATTGCTACATGACATTATAATAAGTTTCGAAATTACCAAGACTGAAAAGTAAATTTATAATTTTTAAGCCTTTGTATGTTAAATTAGTTTAAGTAGTCATTAAAGCTAATTTATTTACTTAACTGTAAGTACGTCGAAGGTAAGTTTTCAATGAAATTGAGACTACGGAGCAAAGGGGCTTCTGACGACTTTAACTTTATGTTGACATTGAAATATTAACACTTAATGTTATTTGTAAGTCGAATAAAGTCATAATTAGTTGTAGAAAATGAGCAAACTGTTGAGTTTCAATTAAGTATACAATACAGAAAAAAAGTTTGTCAGTTTTATGCTGCGTTTTAATGGATGCCGAAGTTAGTAAACAAGATGGTAAACGTCCTAAGTGCTTGACACTGGCCCAATAATTGGCACGTTTAATTATTATCGATGGAGATGAAAAACAGGTAGTAACTATAAATAACTATTAGCATTAATATGTCAAATATTGCTATGATTATTTTTATATTTATGATTTTATTGCGTCTAAGTCACCTTCGAGGAAAAACTAATCCCATAAAAAACATTCCATGTAAAAAAATAGGCCAAGTCTCGAAACTCTTTCACAGTAAAAAGTGGTGAGATATTTCTTAGAGCCAAGTTAGGCATTCTTATAAATCTTTATTTGCTTGCTAAATAAAATTATGCAACTTGGGAATCACACAACTTTACTGCATTTACTAATTTTTGCATAGGTAGGCTATGTAATTGTGATTGCCAAGTCACAAAATTTTATTTAGCAAGCAAAACTAACGAACTTTGACGGACAATAGTTCTTAAACTAAAAGTTTAAATTAAATGTTATTGATATTGTATGTTAGCCATAGATGTTACTGAAAATTCAGGGTTCTAGCTTTAGCCAGCACAAAATTACAGGATGTTGAAAATGGCCTGAATGGCTTCGAGAAAAGGATGGTACGGCCATGCCTCTTTGTTTTGCTCGACTTGGCGGGGGCACTGCCGTGCCCCCAGATATATTATTTTTGAGGATTTTTTTTTAATTTTACATGTAAAGTATGCAAAACCCTAAGTTTCGACATACAATAAGTCTGCAAAGCCTATATAAACATGGCAGTCAAGTAAAATATGAATCATCTTCTGACAAACATCTATTTCAAAATTATTGATACGGACAAATATTGATGAATTTCTGTCTTTATTAATCTGTCTTAGGAAAATCCTATAAACAACACTAAAAAATCATTGTTCCACCAATCATGTTCATTCTTACCACAATTGATTACACCACCACCACTCGCTTAATTAATAACCATTTGTTTTTACAAAAAAAAGGAAGACAAAGGTCTGAGATAAGTGTACCTTTAAACTATAAATACACAAGTCATATCCAAGCCTCATTCAGGTCCAGATTATTCCTAGGACACTGATTCCATCGCTGATTTGCCATGATTAATCACCAAGCGTCTAGAATGGATTTCATTTTAGTAATTACCAGAGAAGACTGATGATCCCGATGACGTGACGTTTAGCGTATTGAACCGAGACTCCTTTTAGTTCAAGTTATTAATAGTAAATTAACTGGCTTTTACACCAGAGCTGACTAAACTATACTATACTGGTTTTTGATTTACTATGAAATTATGAATTTTTGTTGGATGGAAAAGTTGCCGATTTCCTTGATTTCAAGTTACAACATTTTTATGTTCCAAAATGTAACCCAGTATATAAAATACTCAATGAAAAGTTTTTTCATTACTTTGTTTCGCATTTTGTGGATATTTTTTTCTTATATACAATAGGGTACCTAAGAAGACATAATTAAACCTCCAAAACATAATGTAACATTTATTCAAGTAGAGAAGAAAAACAACAGGACACGATATATTATTTTCTCGTCCCCTTCGTTTTTCGTCTCATTCTGTTTTTGACACCTATTTCGTTTAGAACCTAGTTTTGCTATTCGCTACTATCTTCTTTGGTCAGAATCGGTAATTTGTCTTTCTCTGGCGACGGTTTTCCTTGGACTCATTCTTTGTTTATCTCTCTCTTTTTTCACCTCATTTACTTATTTAATACTTTCGGTGCTGGTCACTTTCGTTATTAGTCTCTTTCGTTTTTGGTTGCGTTCTAAGTACGTGCCATTCGTTTTTAGTCTCACTCGCTGTTTGTGATTATATTTTTTCGGCACACTTCGACTGCAATCATTATAATCTCATCTATCGAAATTTGTCCAAAGAAGTCATGCCCGAAGAACCATGTCAAAGAGAAGATTCATGATCTCGGTTTTTCGTGCACGGAAGACGTAAGCGTGTCTGATACACGGGGGCGTGGTAAAACGAGTAGCTAATGTGCCCAAAAAAGAACAAGACGATATGCCAATAAATCCAAAAAAGAGAGAGACGAGCAACGAGAGTGACTCAAGATAGACTGCAAATTATACTGAAAACGGAGGAAACAAACAAAAAATGAGTCTAAGAAATACCGTGGCGAAATACGAATAAGACTTATTAAAAGAGAGACTAATTACAGATTTTGACTAAAAAAGATAGTGGCGAATAGTGAACAAGACGACATAATAATTGAACGAAAAACGAATAGCACGAGAAAATACGATACCCGGGACACAAAATGTTTTTTTTGGGTCATTCATAACGTCAGCTCGCTTTTACTTTAATTGAGTAAATTCGTTATTAAAATGTATTTGAAACTTCGACTGTTATACTCGTACATGACGTACATGGCAAAGTAAACTTTAGGAGTAGAATGACAGCTAGCTACATGGATGCACAAGTTTAATTACCACTGTCAATCTTAAGAAGATTCCAAAGCGACCATAGCTGCTAGTGATGACGGACAAAATGGATGTATCTACTTATTCTCTGTCATCACCATTCAGTCACCACATTCTCTCGACATAAATAAACTACTGATACCTAAAACTTCAAAGCTGGAGAGAAAATAAATTTTCGCACAGAATCCAGCTCATGCGCAACCCTGAATTTTACGCGTAATTTTAAATTCCGAACGTCCATTGTTGTCGCCTATCCGCTCCTATATCGACTTTATTTATTTCCTTGCCACCACCAAATTACAGAGACACGTGTAATTCCATACCGGTGTTATTTATCGCGTCTTGTTACTTTGGTCATTGGTCTTTCAAGAGTTCTTCTTACGCTGGTCGGTCCGTGAAGTGTTTACACTACCGCCTAGCACCTTATAAGGACGTTGAAGTGCGTATATAACTTGTTACTTCGGTTTTGGTATTGAACATTAGCTTAGAGTATTGTTGGAAAAATAGCTGGGTTACATTGAAATATGAGAGTTTCGCCTACGTGTGAAATTGCTGGCTTAACAGTTGATTTGAGTCTTTAAGTTGCGATTAGCGTGGTGAAATCACTTGAGTTATTGTTGGGTTTATCTAGTTCATACAATGGTCAGGCTTACAGTTGTGCTTGTGTGAAATAAGCTGGACATAGTACAGCAGCTGATGGTGGCAGCAGGGGTAGCGGGGGGTGCGGAGAGGCCTGCGCCCGAGCTACGCGTTATTTAGTATTTATATATTTGTTTTACTGATTGATGTTTATTTAAAACGACTACAACTTAGAAAAGATGAAAAGCCCCCGACATTTTCATTTCAAAGTTCAATATCTCAAAAACGGCTAAACCGATTTTGTTGAAACGTAGCTAAGAACTGTTAACTGCTGTGTGTTATAAGAGCTGTTGTTTGTTGGCTTTCGGATAAAAAAAACCGCATTCATATCGGTCCATTCGTTTAGGAGCTACGATGCCACAGACACACACATACAGACAGACACACAGACAGACAGACACAGAGACAGACAGACAGACACACAGACACGCAGACACGTCAAAATTATAACGCCCCTCTTTTTCCGTCGGGGGTTAAAAAATGCCCCTGAGAACAAAAGGATACAATAATTTAAATAAATACTAATGTCACAATAAAATGGTAAGTTATAACCAAAAGGGCTACTAGTGCGTTTGACACTCACGAGGCAACATATTGTATAACACATACCTGGAGAGAAATTGCTGGCCCGCTAGAAGACCGCTCTGTACCCACGTTGTCAATCCGCGAAGAGGTGTCCCGACTCTTCAAACAAGGACAAGGCACCAGCTCCCCGAACATTTCAAACTTAACACACGCGCAATATTTACGACACCCGACACTACAACCAGGTCACTCAACCATCAAGACAAGGCAAACAAAATATCACATTTGGATATCGATTGCTCATAATGCAACGCAATACTTACCAAATCAGAATTTGAAATCCATTTTCTAAATCTGCACAATCACAGCTTTGCGGCACCAACGATATCAAAGAGAATATAACCACTACGTTAACGGACGATATCTCAGTCGTATGACAGCTCTCTTACTTTTTTTAAAAGAATCGTTCCGAAATGCATTTCCAGATACTCTATGATAGGTAAAAGCAGGACTACTATTTTTTTATTATTCAAATTGCACAGGCGTAATCCGTCTGTAAAGTCAGAAAGTCACTTCGTTTGTCCAATTGAAATCTAAATATTAATAAAAAGAGAAAACACAATTAGGTATAAACGCCACCTCACCGCATAAGGCCTCTCACAAACTGGCGCGGCCTGGCCGCGGCGGTCAATAGTTAACTTGTCATTAGCTGTCAAATTCACTATTGACCGCCACCGCAGGCCGCGCTAGTGTGATTCGGGCCTTAAATGTCTAAATTTTGCTATTGACGGCTGTCATTGACTTTCACAACCAACATCATTGCACCATAGTAGTAGTTAGTGTATTAGCGTTTCGAAATGGTTTTCCTTGAAATCGCACGACGATTAACGCACGATTTTTTTATTCTTATCTGGAATAGGTTATACCTATCAATAATCTTGACTGTGTCGTGTCACGGTATCCCCTTGGATCGCATAATGGTTTTTAGACTAATGCAGTTTCGCATAATTGGTTTGGCATAATTATTTGTGGCATAATAGTACTTTCGCACAGTAATATTTTGGCCTACTGTTTTTCTGGCACACTACGCTATTAGCATAATTTTAGCTAGACTAATGTGTATTGGCCGAATATACATTAGACATACTATTGTTTGGGCTAATAATTAGTTGGTATATCTGTCATTTTCCATAATTTCAGTTGTCTAAATGAATGAAGCTGGTCAAAATACCTAAAATGATATTATTAGTTTTTCCGCTATTTTATAAAAAAAAAATCTCGAAGACGAAAGCGGGAGCAAAGCTGGGTGGGCATCAAATATTTATTTGGCAAAACCGACTCGGATCGCGGATAAGTTAGAAGACGGAAGCGGGAGCAAAGCTCCCACTTTCGTCTTCGAGGTTATTTTTTTTATAAAAGAACGGAAAAACCTTTTATTAAAACTTACTACTAATGCCAATTAGGCAATTTACTACTAAGTAAACCATAGGCTAAAATCACTAAAATCTAAATTTTTAGATTTTAGGGATTTTGAACGTAGGTTATTTAACGTTATTTTTTTTTAATTTTAGACATTGTGATACGTACCTACTCCGTTTAATATGATAATAGCGTTATGCATTTTGATATGATGTCAATTGATTATTATGGGTATTCATGTTTATGCTTTTTGTTATTAGTTTTAATGAGGGTTATGCTTTCTGTATTTATGCTTTTTAATATTATGCATAAAAAATTATGCGAAATGTGACTTATGCATATCTTATTTTCGGCGTAAAGTAATTATGCGTAACTATATTAGTATTAATGATTTTATGCCTCTCAATAGTAAACCTCGTGTCACGCACATGTTAGCCATACTGAAGACGGTAAAAGCCTGTCATTCAGTAGTAACATTCGATACATTATTAATTTCAATACCAAACCGACCAAATGTAGCGTGCCGATAAATGTACTTCCGAACAGCTAGATGTTGATGTTACAGTTTTACTATACAATTATATATGAACATATCTTGTCAGTCATATATACAGCTAGTTACTCGAACCGAATTATAAAATGCCTTTTGTCTGAAAATAAGTACTGTTTACTTATTCGTGTTAAGGGAAGGGTTCAGGCAATATATGTTTTCGCAGTTGTTGGTAATTGATCAAAGATCATGGAAGGCCGAGTGTTTCTAACAAGGGTCAAAACTGAAATATAACATTTCTGAATAATGAGGTAACTTATACATTAATAATACAAACACTACAATACAATACAATAAAATGCTCTTTCTGCACACCTCACACAGATAGACCAGTAACAAAAGAAAACACAGAGATACAGGGTGACACTTGAGGTAAACAACAGGCGATCTTATCGCTAAAGAGTGATCTCTACACTCCTTTTATGGGCGTCAATATCACGTTCAATAATTGCGGCTGTGCAAAAGCCGAAAGCCAGCTAGAAAAACCCATCATCATATGTGATTCAGACGGAGTGACGAAGACGTCAAACTTCCAATCGTTGAATCACCTTCGAACACATATCCATACTTAAACTTCAACAATTCTGACTTTATCACTCCAATATTATCAAACCTGTTCACACGGTAAGAATGTAGATTATGCGAATTACAATTCCACCAAGTTTAATGTTGCTTGAAAGTTGTACCTTGAGTTCAGACTTGAGGTGCCAAGTAAGAATCCATGGAATGTACAGGCGGAAATTGTAGATAAAACTCCGGAAAAAGACATAAATGACTCAGCTGCTTTGGACAAATAATGAGAAGCGGATACGACAGCCTCTAAAAGCTAGTCATCGTTGGGAACACAGAGGTGAAAATATCCAGAGGCAGCTTACCAACTAGTCAGCTATACTCAACCTGCGGCCTGCGGCGCGCCGAGCTTTTGCGAGTGGACCGCCATCCACCATGCGATCCTAGTAACCAACTTAAGCCTAGTAACCAGAAATTTGCCTTGCGACCCGGGGCTCCTTAGCTAAAATGCGTTCCTAGAAAAAAGGTTGGGCATGGCTGAACTAGATGGTCGGAAGAACTAAAGAATCCAGACACACCGAAAGTTTACACTGTCGCTAACATTACAACTGACAGGAGCCAATGAAGACAGTTCATCCGTTTCAGACTTGCTTCCCATTATGACCATTGACCACGATCTTCAGACATGAAGGACCGACAAGAAAGAAAGTAAGCAATAAAGATTATATTATATTAAGAGAAAGAAATATCAGATTTGAAGTCACGTCGTTCCGGTCGATGCCCATCACGATATCTGCTCGATAAAAGCTCGATGTTACGCGCTTTTTGACTAATTCATTGACATCTCATTTTTCTCATTGATTGTCCAATTTTGTGAAAAGAGGCGATATCACTAATCTGTAAAATTTTGGTGTTCTGAAAAAAGTATAGATGAACCATAACACAAGCCCTTTATTAATTTGAAGATTCGTTGTGTTGATACGAGTAGCTAGAGATAGATCCCTCACTCTAAACTCAACCCACTATTATCAGAGACTTGACAAACGGTTGACAATCACAAACCATGTAACTTACATGTAACCAACGTTAGCTTCCGGGTATATAAAAGCAGTTTAGCTCATATCAATGTTAGCACAGCAATTTGACAGCTCCATGCTAAACCCGCGCATATACTGTAGGTTTGAATAAATATTTCTGCTAGAGCATCTCAATGTTGACTCGAGGCTAAAATGTAGCGATCAACCGATTGCTGTTTTAAGATCTTATGCAAATAGCCGATCGGCGCTCGAAGTTTGTCGCGAGGGCGCGGACGCGCTAATGTCAATATGAGTTGAACGGTTTGGATGCGGTGGTATTGAACTTTTGAAGCGTTTATTGTAGACGTATCCTATCCTATATATAAGTACTATTATAAATGTGGAAGTTTGGATGTTTGGATATCTGGATATCTGGATGTTTGTTACTCAATCACGCTTAAACGGGTTAACCGATTTGGATGAAATTTTGCACGAAGATAGTTTATAGCCTGGATTAAAATAAAGAATAGTTTTTATCCGGGGTTTACGCAGATAAAGTCGCGGGTGGAAACTAGTAATAATATAATATATAAATGTTAGGGGACATTCAACATAACAGTCTGTCTGTCTGTCCGTCCGTATGTCACAGCCACTTTTTTCCGAAACTATAAAAGCTATACTGTTGAAACTTGGTAAGTAGATGTGTTCTGTGAACCGCATTAAGATTTTCACACAAAAATCGAAAAAAAAAATTAAGTTTTAGGGGTCCCCATACTCAGAACTGAAACTCAAAAATTTTTTTTTCATCAAACCCATACGTGTGGGAAATCTATGGATAGGTCTTCGAAAATGATATTGAGGTTTCTACTATCATTTTTTTCTAAACTGAATAGTTTTCGCGAGAGACACTTCCAAAGTGGTAAAATGTGTGTCCCCCCCCCCCTGTAACTTCTAAAATAAGAGAATGATAAAACTAAAAAAAATATAAGATGTACATTACCATGTAAACTTCCACCAAAAATTGGTTTGAACGAGATCTAGTAAGTAGTTTTTTTTTAATACGTCATAAATCGTAAACCGCAATTTATTTCACGGAACCCTTCATGTGCGAGTTTTACTCGCACTTGGCCGCTTTTTTATTGTTTACAGTACCTAATAAAGACGTGAATCGAAATATTTGGCTACTTTAGCTGCTACTAACTATTTGATGCTGACTCGACAATCTTACTTTTAAACTAAGCTCAATAATACCCTTTACTAGGAAAAGGACCCTTCGCAGCATACAGCAGTTGAAGCTGTACGAAAGGGTACTAGAACTGTCCAATAACGTGAAATATCTAGGTGTCACACTGGATAAGGAACTGAACTGGAATAAGCATACAGATCTCACCATTAAAAACGCCCTGAGGGTATTTGGAATGTGTAGATCAGCGTATGGCAAAACATGGGGACTGAACCCTAAGGTACTGAAGTGGATCTACACCATGATGGTGAGACCCATAATACTGTACGGTAGCCTGGTATGGTGGCCAAGGACTTTAATGAGCACATGCAGAGAGGCCCTGAGAAAGGTGCAGAGAACGGCATGCATGGCTATAACAGGGGCGTTTCGTACCACGCCTACAGCGGTGCTAGAAGTCCTACTGGACCTACCGCCACTTCACATGGTGATTAAGTCAGAGGCGCGCAAATCGCTCTACAGATTAGGAACTCTTGGACTGTGGAGCGATAGCAAGCCGAAGACTAAGCACACAAACATGGAGACTGATGGTTTCTTAGACAGAATAACAAACATGGGAAGCGACAAAATGCTACCCAAGTATGTATTCCACAGGAACTACACAACAAAAGTTCCAACCAGGGCTGAGTGGGCCGAAGGTCTAGAACCACCAAAGTCTGGTATCGAAGACAGTATATGGTACACGGACGGATCAAAAATGGGATCCGGTACGGGAGCAGGCATTTATGCAAATGACTATAGCAGTAGTGTAAGCATGGGTAGTTTGGCAACTGTCTTCCAGGCGGAGACATACGCCATAATTGCCTGTGTACAGGAGAATATAGACAGGCAAACCAAAGGGCAGACTATCTTTATACTTAGTGACAGTCAAGCGGCCCTTAAAGCGCTTACGGCGCCGAAAGTGGACTCTAGACTAATTTATAATGGCGTCCAAGCACTAAACAGACTTGGAAGGCACAATAAAGTGCAACTCGTTTGGATACCAGGGCACAAGGGCTTCATCGGCAACGAAAGAGCAGATGAGCTTGCAAGAGGGGGCTCTACAAATCACCTTGTAGGTCTAGAACCATTTGTGGGACTCTCGCAGGGGACCATATTATCGGCCTTTAAAGCCTACGCCAAAACCAAACACCAACACGAGTGGAGGAATGAGGCTGGCTTAAGGCACTCTAAGCTCTTCATAGAAGGAGTGGACTCGGGCTGGACCAGAAAACTCTGGAAATCCAGTAGGAAGCAACTCAGAATTATATCTAGGGTGTTCACAGGACACTTCGGGGTCAAGGATCTCTAAGCCAAGATGGGACTATCGGATAGTTTAGACTGTAGAATGTGTGGCGAGGAGGACGAGACTATGGAACACTTATTGTGTGAATGTCATGCCCTTGCCAGACAAAGAATGAACTACTTTGGTAACGGTTACCCGCAACCAAAGGAATTCAAGGTGCTCCCGGCGAACTGCATCATCCGCTTTGTGGAAATGATGGAGAAAGCCTGGGAGCAGGTATAAAGGAGAGGGCAAATGTACAAAAGATCCCACTGGGTCAAAGTGCATCCGAAAGGGCCCTCACCTAGATAAGATAAGATAAGCTCAATAAGGCTGGTGTCATGGATACTAGAAGACGATATTTTTAAAAGATATACATAACGAACAATATTCTTTAAATATTCCGCTAAAAAACGTGCAGGTCTATTAGCGATGACGAGATGCACCTGTTTGCTACAATACGCGGTTAATGCACCCATCCTCCCTCCGAAAGCAAAACACGCCCTGCAAACATACAAATAAATACTACCTACAAACCACCATTAATAATGAAAAATCTCGACACGTGTTTCGCCTATCTACGAGACCTCTCTAAGACATGCACGTTCTGTAATAGCGGAATAGCAAAAGACAATTGTTCTAGTAACTTATCATGGAATTCCGCTGAGTAACGTCGTTGGCTCAACGGGTCATCATAAAAATAGCATGAAGTAAAATTTCGGCTAAATTCTCAAAAAGTCGGGGCAGATCGCATGCAATTTAATTTCATTTCCACTTCGTCGGTTTAAAGATGAAGGAAATGTGATATTGGACGTTTGTAGCTTGTACCCACAAGTGTACCTATTACATTTTACTCAGAATTTAAAAAGTTTGGCTTTTCTTACTCCAAATCATAAGCACTCTTGATTCTGATAAAGCAAAAAAGTGTTCCCAATCATACAAAAGGTAGATAATGTTTATATTGGGATTTAGTTCAAATATGCCATATCCGTTTTTATTGAGTGCACAGTTTTACAAGCTTCTCACATCTGTTGCCACAGTAGCGGCGTCTTAGTGTTCATCTTAGAATACTTTTCAGATTCATCCAGTGATCTCAACTTAGCGCACTCGTGATAAAGTGATAGAGATGTTTTAAATGTAGGCGTCGGTTACATAGAGGTAGTTAAATGGAAATGTTTTGGCTCTTCTTAGGTTGCACGTATGCCATTATTATTCATATTTTGTTTATTATTATTATTTGTATGTCTGTGCCATATCAAGGGACCATGGGGTCCCGGACTTTTGGAAGGCATGCGTGAAGAAGCCCTTTAAGACAAAAATTATCTAAAGCGAGGGATACACATGGCGGATACCATCTCCGAGCGCACAAAATGATACTACCGGTGATGGATCCCCGCCAGGTGCAAAGACTATTGCAGTGCAGCTCTGTGACTGCGATGGAAATTAAGGTCATGGCTATTGAGTTGAGTGTTGGATGGACTGGATAATGGGTTATGGAAGGAGACTAGCGGACACCTGCGGTCACTCGCCAACTCGCTAAGTGGGCCCCACAAAACAGTCGCACGCACAGTGCGACAATGGAGCCACACGTCTGAGCGGCTGTGAGGTTGTTGAGAGGTGAGTCTGTGGTGCGCCAGATCCCGGTGTTCCGTTCAAGGACCGCCGGCGTTATGACATTTTACACTTCCAACCTGGAGCATAGGTTCCGCTCTTGCGACTTCACTCTGCCCGGCCGGTTAAGGCAAGCACAGAGGCGAGGGCCAGATCAAATGGGCCCTCTGGAGATTAGGGGTCCACGGTGTCGCCACTCACCGTCAAGCTGCCCCCGCCATATTATTATTATTATTTAATTTAAACACACACAAGTTACACACACAGTTTAGTATAACCAAAACACTTATGAGGTAGGTACACATTCATAGACTATAAGTCGAAAAGTTTAGAATACTTATGCTGGTTTTCGACGTCGTTTTAAATGACCACAATTTATTGACGTGATCACGTCTTATAAATCGATGAACACCGGCAGCACCCACGAAAAAGTATGACTCATTGTCCCGTTCCGCCTGAGCCGAGCGTTCGGCTTATGACGCATGTATCTCTCGCAGCACAATGTTTTCTTATGATTTATTATCACGTAAAATATCGTCCATAAACCGACTTTATAGACAACCAATTTTTTATTTATACGTTCAACGGCATTTAAAATAGTAGTTTATGTGACTCTACATAATGAAGGGCATTAAACACGAGCGTGGGTTTATGAAACGAGCCGAAGGCGAGTTTCATAATAACATCACACGAGTGTTTTAATGCCTAATTATGTAGTTACATACACTAATTTATCTATCCACATATCATAAGCCTCCATGATGCATTCAGGAGCCGCTAATTTTGACCGTCATTGCGGCTTTGTTTTCTGGCAGCTGTCATAGTTTTTTTTTTAATTCAGAGACAAACTAGAGTCGGATCCAACTAATCCAACCATCATAACGTTCGATATCTTACTTACGTGCGACATTTGTCAAATTTGTATGCAAATTGACAATTCATTTCGAACTAAACGTCATCTTGACTGATATTAGAATAGATGTTAAATCAAATTTCTTTGTTTTTAGAGACGTTCGAAATTTGAATGAAATAATATTATCGAAATCGATGTTATTATTTAGCAATAATAACATTTTCACAGATAAGAAATTTGTTCTAACAAAACTGTCTATTTTTATGGTGGTCATAATGTGCGGTTCTTGAACGCATCATGGAGGGTTTATGATATTTGGATAGATAAAACATTTTAAGCAACCATTTTTTATACCTACTATATTATTTAGCCAATGACAAAACTCCCTTGAAAATTGTACAGTAGATATTAGGTCTGAGTGCGGGCTTAAATTTGATATTCTGTTTGTATCATACAATCAGTGAAAAAAAAACCGGTCAAGTACGAGTATGACACGTGCACCGAGGGTTCCGTACAAACTTTCATACACCATACCCGTCATGTCAGGACCCCATTCATTCTTGAACAATATTAAATTAGTCTAAGCATTTTACGGTCCGGTTGTATGGCGAAATGGAAATAATTTATAATAGCAGTTTTTTTTTGCGTAACAGATAAATCATAATTATAGTAATAACTTCGAGACTAAATCCAACAAAATATTAGGTATTTAGATATTTTAATAAATTTTTAAAAATTAATAAATTCCTGAAAAATTGTTAAAAAATGTTAATAACCTTTTTTTTCTGTATTATGATAAATTAATATTTGCGGCGTAATATTGATGATAAATCGCGCAAAAAATGTTCCCGATTATTACCTTTATATTCAGTTAGACACCATTTTTTTTTCTATTACCATATTTTCGTGTCAAAAAATAATAATAGACTGTAGGTTCCTTCATTCCTTGGTGTATGTAGTGGACACAAACATTACGAACAAATCACACACTAAACAACAACGGAAGGTGGATTTTAGGGGGTTAATATTATTTAACAATTTCAAAAAATGCAAATTGATCAGTAAGTTTTGGGATTTTCATCATCGACACTCTTTCATTGAATGATGTACGAATCGACTGATAAAATACTTTGCAACTAATGTTTTTACAAACACCTGTTAAAGTAGGTTTAAAAGTGCCGCGCGCGAGCCGCAGAGCAAACGTGATTGGCCGATTGCATGCAGCGGGGCACCGCGCCGTCCGCCATATAAATCCATATAAAAATGTCTAAGTAGGCACTGCACGAACCGGCGCGCCGCGATTTGAGAGTTTAGCGACACGATCTAACGCGTACGATCAATTATCAGTTGTTTATAATAGTTAAAATTCAATTAAGTTGTGAATCAAAAGATTAAAAAAACAGTCATATATTGAAATTATAATTCTATGTTTTTAAAATACCTACCGTAGACCGTACAAAAGTACCTACTTAGGTAGGTTTTGATACAGATTTTTTTTTAGGGTTCACTTAACAAAATATGTACCTAGTTATAGCCTCAGATCATAGAAAGAAGATCTGAGGTTAAAGATGAGTCTTGTTGTTTCATTGTAGTTTTATCAATGAAATAGTGTCGTAGTGCCGGTTAGTGACCAGCTAGTTTAGTGTGCGGGTTTCCGATTTCCTTTTTGGGCAAATATGCTTTCGTATATCCGGCTGTTCAGCTGTTCCCTCTATAGGTCACATCTCTTAACTGATTCTCGTGAAATTTTGTGTGCGAGTTCGATATTGAGCGGGCAAAAATGCTTTCGTATGTCCGGCTGTCCAGCTGTTGCCTCTATAGGTCGCATCTCTCAACCGATTCTCGTGAAATTCTGTGAGTGAGTTCAAAATTAATGGGCAAAAATTTCCCCAGGTTTCCAAACTTTCACTTTAGTCGTATTAGTAAGAAAATAAATTCAATATTTAAAAAAGCAAAAATAATTACTTCCTTAAAAATGTTAATTTGTAATTGAATGGTTTTTTTTCTTAATAATCACTCCAAGTAAATTTGTTCCTTTTTAGTTAACTAAAAAAAAGTGTACATAACGTAGGGTAGACCAGGGGCAATTGAAACCATTTGCCTTTACAGCATATAACCGTTATATTTTTATGAGTAGAAAGATGAACGCCCAAAATTTTTCAAGGTTAATTATCTGGTTCCTAAATAAAATGTATTTTGTTACTCTATAATCCATAGTTTTCTGTCAATAATACGAGTATAATACAGAGAATGGGGCAGTATGGTTCAATTGGTCTCACATGACTGTCGACGACTGACTGTGTCTGCGTGTTTGTTTTTACCATTGTCTTGTGTAAAATATTAAAGTACAGTATTTACATACATACATACTGGGAATACTGTCAATTGAAACACTATGTGAGGTCAATTGAAACACTCTAATATCTTCGGCACAATGAAAGTAGGGTAAACTGGGTACGGTTGAAACAACGCAAATATCTCGCGAACCGTTGGTGGGACGGCGAGGGGTCCAAGGGGGGAAAGAAGCGGACGATCGGTTTGTACACGAAAAACATCGTGACGTTGCTTCCCGCGCGCTTAATTTGTTTGTAGAAAACCCTATTGTGTTTTGATCCCCAAAAGTAAGTGTTTTCACTCGTAGAGTTTTTCAATTATTCTGGTTTCTATTTAAGTGAGAGTATTGAGTGTGTGTTTATGTTTGAAGTGAAGCTTGTGGGTCATCTCAGCGTATCTAGTTTTACTGTATCATTATTCTCATTATTACTACAACGGCTTTTTCCGAAAGTAGGAAGTGGGGACGGTTGAAACAGAGTGATTTTCTTGTATTTTTGACATTGACTAATGAAAGTCAAAGTAAGTTTTCTATTAGTTTATTTACATATTCTTTTCAGGGTGTTCTCTTCTGTACAGGGTGGGCCATACATTTTTGCAAATGGCAACACTGAATATCTTCTATATTAATAAATTATATATTTTTTGAGTGGAGGGAAATTTGACATTAATTTATGCAGTGTTATTTGCAATAAAGCGTTTTACTGATCAACAACGAGCTTTTTGTGTAAAACAGTTTTATAAAAACAACAAATTGTATGTAACTGTTCGCCGCCTATTTAGGAGGAAGCCCGGATCACACTCCCGCCGATTTTATCGTGCGGGGATATTTATAAAGTCCAGTTCTAAGTTAAAAAAACCCGAAGAAAATATCCAAACTCAAGCAAAACATCCGCGATGAGATAGTCGAGATCCCTCGCAGCATGTGTCAGCGAGTTTCCTAAAATCTGCCTAGTCGTTTGCTGGAGTGCCAGTGACGAGATGGGGGTCATCTCAAAGATAAATTATATTCAAGAAATAAATTGCATTAGATGTTAGTCACAAACATTTAATGATCAGGAAATTGACTTTCATGGTTTTATTTTCATCAGTTTCAAAAGTGCAAGAATTTTTGGCCCATCCTGTATTTGAATTACTTAATATAGTCTTGTTACGTTTAAAATGCAAACAGTTTATTTTCGTTTTGGTTTAGTTAACTTACTTAAATAAGGTGAAAAATGACTGATAATACACGTAAAGTTTAACTTGTAAGCGCAAAAACGCTAGCTGATTATAAACCTATCCTAAATTATACGTTATCTCATAAAAAATACGAATAAAACACATAAAAGTATTATTTTTTGTCACTGTTTCAACTGGCCCCGGGATGGGGATACTTGAAACAAATCGTTTTTTTTTTTTCAATTTGAGCTACTACTAAAACACCTTGATCCAAAATTGGATTGCAAGATACAAGATATTTATTCATAAAAGCCAATGTTTTACAAGTCAGTAAGTACATAATGAATAGTATTATTTTTTAATTAAATTAGTATCTCAAATAAGGTCGCCTATATAGCTTTACATGTCTGAGTCTTACAGGAAATTTCAATTTAAAAATTAGTTACTAACTACTACTTGCCGTTTAGTAGATAAAAACACGCTCTTTCATTTGAAATATTTTCTTCACCTCACAGATTATAAAACCGGCCAAGTGCGAGTCGGACTCGCGCACGAAGGGTTCCGTACCATTATCTATAAAAAACTATTTTATTCTGTGTTTTTAGTATTTGTTGTTATAGCGGCAGCAGAAATACATCATCTGTGAAAATTTCAGCTGTTACTATCACGGTATCAGTGAGATACAGCCTGTTGACAGACAGACGGACGGACGGACGTACGTTCCCGTTTTACTTTTTGAGTAGGGAACCCTAAGAAGCAAAACTACGGACGATATTCAGTACTACCCAGTCAACTCTACTTATATCTTTTTTAGGGTTCCGCACCTCGAAAGAAAAAGCGGAACCCTTATAGGATCACTTTGTTGTCCGACCGTCCGTCCGTATGTCAATACCCTTTTTCTCAGGAACGCGTGGAGGTATCAAGCTAGGTATTAAATAGGTATTAGATATTATCAAGGTATTAAATACTCAAGCCTACTGTTCCTTGGAGCTGTGAAAGAATCAAACTTCTAACCTAACGCAATCAAAAGACAACCATTTATGCCGCAAATTTTCGAAACTCGCAAGGGAATCAAAACCTACAGGGTACTTCCCGTGAACTCAGAATCTTGAAATTTGATACGAAGCAACGCCTTATGGCACAAATAAAGGAAAAATTGCGAAAACCATAAATCCCATAAAAAACATTCCATGTAAACAATAGGCCAAGTCTCGAAACAACTTTACTGCATTTACTAATTTTTGCATAGGTACCTAAAACGTATGTAAGTGTGATTGCCAAGTCACAAAATTTTATTTAGTAATCAAATAAAGATTAATAAGAATGTCTGACTTGGCTCTACGAAATATCTCACCACTTTTTAATGTGAAAGAGTTTCGAGGCTTGGCCTATTTTTTACATGGAATGTTTTTTATGGGATCTCATTTCTTTTGTTAGACTTTGTATGGGAATGTTATTTTACCAACCGCAAATAATCGTATGTAGGTATTTGTATAGGATTACAAACTTACTTATGCAGCTTGTATATCTCTGAAACGTGACTGAAATTGCAATATTTTTAGGTTTCTTATGAGTTATTAGGCTAAAAACTAATAATGTTTGAAATATGGAGCTTGTGGGTCTGCTAGAAATACCTTAGAATTAGCGTGATCATTATCAGTGAGTATGTCAGTGACAAAACTAACGAACTTTGACGGACAATAGTTCTTAAACTAAAAGTTAAAATTGAATGTTATTGATATTGTATGTTAGCCATATTATGCCCTACATGTTCCTGAAATTTCAGGGTTCTAGCTTTAGCCAGCACAAAATTACAGGATGTTGACAATGGCCTGAATGGCTTCGACAAAAGGATGATACGGCCGTGCCTCTTTGTTTTGCTCGACTTGGCGGGGGAACTGCCGTGCCCCCAGATTTTTAGTTACATGTTATGCCATGCAATAGGGCCGAGTGGAGAAAAATGCGGGATGCCTTTGCCCAGCAGTGGCTTCCTGTTTCCCAAACAGGCTAAGAAAAAAAAATTATTTCTACGGAACCCTCGGTGCGCGAGTCCAACTCGCACTTGGCCTGTTTTTAATTTTTTTCATGACTACCATAGCATACAATGAGCTCATCAAAAGTTCGCAGGCATATCATAAACATTTATCAATTTATGAGCATCTGAACATCTCGATAAAAACACGGGTGTAAAAAAAAGTATACGACTTTAGTTTCCTTTGTTGCTGCTACCTTATACATTTAGTTTAACCAAATAGTTTTAATACAATTATAACAATATAGATTTGCACAAAACAAGCATAATCATGTTTCATAAAAAGTGCTTGTTTCAACTATAACAATGTTTCAATCATAACCATTCCGTGTACCGATCCCGTGACAAAACGTGTTGTAAACGTCGCGACTAACCATTTGTTTTATTGTATACAAGAACCTTCTCCAGAATGTATTAAATACTTTTCTGAAAACCGCATCAAAATTGGTTCAACCTAACGCGAGATAATCTCGGACAACGTACATACATACATACAAACATACGGGTCAAACTGAGAACCTCCTTTTTTACAATGACACGCAGCGTGCAGATTTCTAAAAAACCTTCATATTTCCATAATTTATAAACTAGGTCAAAAACTACACAAACAATAGTGAACATTAATAGAACAAACATGTGCATCGAATGCAGAACCTCCTTCTATTAAGTCGGTTACTTTTGGTGACGATTAAAACGCGAGGACGATTGAAACGTTTAAATCGTCCACAAGCAAGTTGTTTCTACCGTCCCCACACCACGTTTTTAACTTCAAGGTCAAATATTACATATAAAAAAAAACTCGAACGCTGATCAACGGCCATTATAAACACTCGTTTATTCCCAGCTATAGCACCAAATTAATTTGATCAGTCAAAATACAAGAGTAAAGTACTTTTTGTTATAAAAAAATATCCACAGCACAAATACTTACTTTTTACCGTGAAAAACTGGTTTGGCTCGTGTACACTCCGGTATCGCACCATCACTCGAGCGCTACTGGCCAAGCTACTGCTCATACATGGCCAACCGTGTGTTCCGAGTGTTGCGTCAGTTGCGTAGGTAGTTGGTAGTTTTCGAAAAAAATTCCTTGTTTCAATCATGACGTGTTTCAATTGTCCGTGGTCTACCCTAAGTTATTGAATAATTTCAATTACGAAATAATGTAATTCAGATTACAAATTACGAAGTAGTCATGTATGCAATTACACGTGTAATTCATTACCTACTCGTAATTGAATTAAATATAATACAATTTGTATTTCAATTTCAAACGTAAATTAGTTACGCCCAACACTGCCGTTTACCTAAGCCATTTTTATGGCGTGAATCGTCGCATTCATACTAGCGCATCGTAGAAAACGATACAAATTATCTGTGTAGGTAGGTATTGTGTCTTGGGGCCCGGGCAGTGCGACTTTGAATGTCAAGACACTCGTTGCGTGCCGACGCTGCGAGCGAATGTGATCCTTAACACAAGCGGAAAGAGTTCAAGTTCAGTTGTAGAATCAAACAGGACTATTCAAATGTGTTTTATGCTTTACATAAAGCTTTTTTTTGTTGGATTTATATACTAGTTTAATAATCTATATTATTAAGTTAAATTTAGACACAATTTGTCTCTATAAATATTTTTACCGATATTTTATTGGAGTAAATGTAATTATATGCAATTCTAAACAAAAATCAAAACGATTTTTAGAAAAATAGGTTCATACATTCTTTTTATGAGAATCAAATCAAAGTACTAGTTATTACTATTTTTTTCTACGAACTTATGGCACCTGTCACCCAAGCCATGAAATTTGTTAAATTAATGGCTTTACGTGTAAAAAAATTGTCGGATTTCACTTTTTACAGGTTAAAGACAATAATACTGTCGTGTTGACGATTAAAAACAGCTATTACTATTTTTAGTTAAAAAAATCGGCGTTTTTTTGACACTATTTTTTTATACCTACTTCCGGGTCGAAAGTTTGTTGGATTCGTAAATATAGTATCTTAGAATATGTATTTATGACGGAGAAAAAAAAAACCTGGCTATTATGAATTAATGTTTTGCTAAACCGTAAAATGCTTAGACTAAATAGCTTAAAGTAGAAGTTACCGTTGCACAGCGCCATCTGCATTTTGGTACTAACAACTTACAACCTAGTGTGTTTGTTTATCAGCGATAGCTTTTTATCACGCGTACCGATTTCAATTTTGAAGACATAAAATTACATACAAAAGTAAGTAAATTACAAATTTAATTAAGAAATTATTTTTGATAAATAAAAAAAAATACGCTAGATAATATATAATATACGCGTTTAATTTTTCCTGTATTATTTATGTTATTTTTAATCATATGTAATTATTTCAGAATTTTCGCTTGGTAAACTTCGGAGTTAAAGGGGAGAATGGT
Source organism: Epinotia brunnichana (assembly GCA_963854355.1). Lineage (NCBI taxonomy): Eukaryota > Metazoa > Arthropoda > Insecta > Lepidoptera > Tortricidae > Epinotia > Epinotia brunnichana. Next base: position 17,176,218 of record OY977952.1, read on the forward strand.
ATTTTTTTCTACATTTTCCTTAATAAATCAACATTTAACGACTGTAGAAAAAAAATCAAAACGGTTTTAGAAAGTACAACTCAATACTTTTTATATGATACCCTCTTTGATCTTTTTACTAGACTATTGATTTTTAACCCCCCTCATATTCGTCATTTACCTACACAGAAAATAAATTAGTTATTTATGATACAATCGCGGAAAGTAGGTAATTTCAAACGAGTGGCGATGAAACACGACCGTTAGGGAGTGTTTTGATCGACACGAGTTGGGAATTACCTATCCGCAACTGTATCATACAACATTTTACAATGCATTATGCGACGAAATAAAAAAAAAAGCATAAAAGGTGAAAATTTAATTGTCACGAAATCTCATTCCCGCATAGTGTGCGGGAATTTTGGCCTGAAATCCATTCCGCACGGGCAGGTCCCGCCCGGCTACGTCGTGCTGGTATCGGCCACTTCCCGTGTTTGTTAACCATATAAAGGGGCACATTCAGATCAAGTGCATTGTAAATGTATTTATATTTACTTTTTTCATTTTCTATACACGTGTTAAACCTTCTTAACAGTTGTTCCAAAACTTCCAAATTTCAAATTGATAGCTTAAGTAGTCGCACCATAAGGGTTCCTTTTTTACCTTTTTGGTACGGTACCCTAAAAATATAATTGATAGTGATAATTAATCTATAATTAATCTATACATATAATAAAGCTGAAGAGGGTCGAAAGTCTGTACATGGAAGATATTCGAAAAAAAATTGGCTAGGGATACTTAAAATCGATAACAGAACACGTTCCAACAGTTTTTAGAATTTTTGTCTGTTTGTCTGTTTATCTGTTTGTCTGTTTATCTGTTTATCTGTTTTTCTGTTTATCTGTTTGTCTGTTTATGTGACCGCGCATCACGTGAAAACGGCTTAACCGATTTATATGAAATTTGGTATAGAGATAGTTTGAGTCCTGGGGAAGGACATAGGGTAGTTTTTATCCCGGAAATAAATCCCTAAGGGGATGAAATGGGGGGTGGAAGTTTGTATGGAGCTACTTAAACCGCTGCACCGATTTGGATGAAATTTGGTATATAAATAGTTCGAGTCCCGGGGAAGGTCAAAGGATAGGTTTTATCCCGGAAATCTTCCCCTTAGGGGGTAAAACGTGGGGGTGAAAATTTGGATGTAACCCATTTTGATAAAATTTGGTTTAGAGTTAGTTTAACTTCTGGGAAAGGACATTGGATAGTTTTTATCCCGGAAATCTGCCCATAAGGGGGTGTAGTGGGGGGTGAAATTTTGGATGGACTCCGATTAGATCAAATTTGGTATAGAGATAGTTTGAGTCCCGGAGAATGACAACGGATACTTTGAATCCCGAAAATCATCCCCTAAGGGGATGAAATAGGGGTGAAAATGTGGATAAATCCCATTTAGTTAAAATTTGGTAAAGAGATAGAAGGAGTCCCAGGGAAGGACAATGCATAGTTTTTATCCAGAAAAATCATCTCCTGAGGGGGTGAAATGAGGAGTGAAAATTTGGATAGAACCCATTTAGATGAAATTTAGTATAGAGATAGTTAGTCCTGGGGAAGGACCTAAAATAATTTTTATCCAGAAATCATCTCCTAAGGGGGTGAAATGGGGGATGAAAATTTGGATGGAACCCATTTACGGTATAGCGAGTTGGAGTTCTGGGGAAGCACATAGGATAGTTTTATTCGCAAAAACACAAAATCACCCCCTAAAGGGGTGAAAATTTGGATGTGATGTGACCTTTTTAGATGAAATTTGGTTAATTTAATTTAATTCAAATTATTTATTTCAGACTAAGTCCATATCATGTTAGTAACAATAAAAACTTATAAAACTTAAGTTAACAGTTAAGAGATGGTTTGAGTGCTGGGAATTGGGGGGTGAAAATTTGGATGGAAACCATTTCGATGGAATTTGGTATAGAGATGGTTTGAGTCCTGGGCAAAGACATAGCGTAGTTTTAATTCCGGAAATCATCCTCTAAGGGAGTGAAATGGTGGTTTAAATTTGGATTAGGATGAAATTTGGTGCCTATAGAGATAGTTTTACTCGCGTAGAAGAACAACGAATAGCTTTTGTCCCGAAAAAAATCCTCCAAGGGCATAAAATAGGGGGTGAAAATTTGGATGTACCCTATTTAGATGAAATTTGGTATAGAGATAGTTTGGGGTTCCGAAAAAGGATAATGCATAGTTTATGGAACTCATTTAATTGAAATCTGCTTAAGAGATAATTTGAGTCCTGGGAAAGGACATCTGATAGTTTTATTCCGGATATCATTCCCTAAGGGGGTGAAATGGGGGTGAACATTTAGTATAGCGATAGTTGGGAGTCCTGGGGAAGGACAAAGGATAGTTTTATTCCGAAAATCCTCCCCTAAGCGGTGAAAATTTGGATGTGAGTGACCCATTTAGATGAAATTTGGTTAACAGATAGTTTGAGTTCCGAAAAAGGACATAGGATAGTTTTTATCCCGGAAATGATCTCTTAAGGGGGTGAAATGGGGGTTGAATATTTGTATGAAGCTACTATACAACCCATTTAGATAAAACTTTGTATAGAGGTAGTTAGTAGGCGCGGCGTTGGTAGGCACAAGGTAGACTGATGACCTGGTAAAGGTCGCAAGAGTCCGCTGGATGCGGGTGGCGCAGGATTGGTCACTTTGGAACTCTTTGGGGGAGGCCTATGTCCAGCAGTGGACGTCTTTCGGCTGATATGATGATGATGCTAAATGATAATAATGATAAAGATAGTTTGAGTCTCGGGTAAGGACATATGATAGTTTTTATATCGGAAATCTACCCCTAAAAGGGAAATGGAGGGTGAAAGTTTGTATCGAGCTACGATATAAACGAGTTCTACGCGGACGAAGTCGCGGGCAAAAGCTAGTGGTATATAAGAGGACTTTCTGGTGATGATGATGAAACGAACAAAACTCTTATTTTACTACATTTTTGTATGCGTGTGCATGCGTGTGTGTGTGTGTGTGTGTGCGTGTGTGTGCTGTGTACGTGTGCACGTCAGAAAGAGAGAGAGAGAGAGAGGGAGAAAGATAATTACCTACCTGTAAATCTCTTTTATAATGAGACTGGATGAGACAAACTGATCTACTTGTTGGAATGACCCACTTGCTAAATATTCTAGTCAAGATTGAGTTTTGAAAACAGACAGGCACGTTTAAATTGTGTGATGCGTTTTCTTACTAAGAACGTTCTTGTTTAAAATGGTTATATTCTATACAAATGAAAGCCGATAGTCATCTAATAATATCGCAATGCGCACTAAATCACTTCTAGCGGACATAATGACCGGTCCACACTGCAAGATACATTTGCGTTTAATTATCGAACTGGTTTCGCAAAGCCCAGTGGGCGGGTAGTCTAAAACATTCAGATTCATTAGTGTTTAGCGCTTGGACAACATTAAGTAATAGATCTAGCTATTACGGGAGTCTAACGTTACTGCTTAATGAAGCTTGCAGCAACCCGTGTTGTTTTCTTAACGTTTCCCTTAGGGTGGGTTCCCCAAACCCTCTGTAATCGTAAGATTCGTAGGCGGTGTTCGTTAAAATCGGAATGTATGGAAAGTTTGACAAGTTCTAATGGAATGACAGCTGTCGGCGCCATATTTAACGTTGATCGGTCAGTAATCATTGGTGCCCTTAATGATAGAATCTTCTAAACGTTGATTTTAATTGTCCAAAATAACTCACTTCTTTTACACTGAGCTACAAAGTTTTTAGAGAGGTAGGGCACAGCGGAATGTCATCTCGCTCGTATGTGGAGCAGCCCAACTGGGGAAGTACCTCCACCTTACAGTAGACCGCAGCCATAATAGCACTACTGCTTTGAAGTTTTGCTATATAGGGAACATTACGGACCCTGCGGAAGACCAGCGCTGGCTGCAAAGCTAGCAATATGCTGAGCAGGGTCCATTTCGTGACAAAATATGTATTATATTATTACTTTTGTATGTGTAAATTGTGTGTCACGAATAAATATTTGAATTTGAATTTTTACGCAAAACTCTTCGTAGGTGGCGACACTAGCAGCGTTGACATTGTATCTCGTTCGCACTTGCGGTATTGTCTATGCAAGCATCTTCGTCACTCATTTGACAATCAATTGTGCATGTGTGTGTGAATCCCTATATTTCTATACTGGTTTACTATTAGTGCTAGTGCTGCCTCTCGCGGCAGAACATTGCAGTAATGTTCCCTATTATTGCATGCTATGAAGTATGTGGTGTTGTGTTCCTGGTGGTGAGTAAGGTCGCCAGAGCTCCCTAGGGTGCGCTGTGTTGGGAGTGAGGGACCTGCATGTCCCTATCTGCCAACACAGCGAATCCTCAAGTGAATAAAGGGTGGGCAACGCGCTTGTGATTCTTCTGGAATTACAAATTTCCATAGGCGACGGTACCAGCTTAACATCAGGCAGGCCGTAAGCTTGTTTGCTACCGTCGTAGTATAAAAAAAAAAAGTATGACTTAAAGTGTTGCGTAGTAGTAGTAGCACTTATGTCTTTCTGATAGGACTTTTGGCTCGTAAGTTTTGTGTGTGTAAGGAAATCATCGTTTCGTTATCAGATATCGTCTGAGTCGTCTTACAATACGACATTACAATACAAATACTCTTTATTGCACACCTTAAAACTTGAATCAAATACGGGACATAAAAAAAAACTTTAAACTAGAGGTTAACAACGGGCGGTCTTATCGCTAAAGAGCGATCTGTTCCAGACGACCTTTTGGTAGCGGAGAAATTGCAACAAAACTGTACCTGTAACTGTAACTGCAATTGTATTCAAAAAATCTGGTCTAACGAAGGTTAATATGAACAATGAAAACATAACTAAAACCTTGCGGCGGCGCGGCACGCGTGCTGTCAGGCGACTACGGAAACGCTCTTGGTTGTAGGTACATACTTAAACGCTCCTCAGCCACGCCTTATAATTACGTTTGGGTGACTTCCGACGCGAGACCCGCATTCCCTGTCCATAAACATTGCCTTAGTCTATAAATAAATATAAATAAATAAATATAAATATTACGGGACAATCTTACACAAATCAACCTAGGCCCACGGTAAGCTCAGTAAGGCTTGTGTTGTGGGTACTAGGCGACGATATATATAATAGATAAATACATATAGATACTTATATACATATATAACATCCATAACTCAGGAACAAATATTCGTGATAAACACACAAATAAATGCCCTGACCGGGATTCGAACCCGGGACCTCCAGCTTCGTAGGCAGAGTCACTACCCACTGGGCTACGGAGGCCGTTAAATTAATCGCCGTTAATAAGTGTGATATTGCTGTTATATACAGGATGTGGCCTGTAATAGGAGCAAATATTCAAAGGGACGCTTCCTTACAGCATTTGCAGTAACCCCTTGTATTCCACTCATTTTTTTTTTGGATTCGGAGATATTTTGATCTAAAGTTATGATCTCCAAGTAATGTATCTTGGCACCACGACATCATACCACAGCAGTCAATGCGGATTTTGAGGTAACATCATGTAACGAGTCATAATAGTTTTTGCATTTTTGTTTTCAAAAGATATTTTTGTGATTTTTTTTATTTTATTTCTTTTTTTTTAGTGTCTATAAAATAAAAAGTAATTCATAGCACTCCAGTAGGGTAAAAAATATAACAAAACTTATTTTGAAGGAAAATAAATTTCAAAAAAAAATTTTTTTTTTTAATTTTAACCATGTGGAAATAATTGTTCACAAGCTTAATATTCTCCCGTTTAATTTTTTGCTCCTATTACAGGCCACACCCTGTATTTAATAAATAATAATATAGAAAGTCATAATATTCTTTTACTCTACTTTCTTTTGTTAAAATGGTTTTCGACGAAAACTAAAATACCTATTACTTATTCTCATATCTTGCAGATTATGATATTATTTTTTCCGACCTGAAAATTGTTATGTTATAATACTTATAATTATAAACAACTCATTTTCACGAAAATTTCACAGGTGGAGCCTTAAGAGTCTAAATGCAAATAATAACTTTCTTAAAATAAGTTGTGTAGGTAAGTATTATGTTTTTATTGTAGCCCAGCGAAGCCGTTTTTATCTAGTTAAAGTTATTTTCTTAATCATTTATTATTTCATCAAATTACATTTTCAATCCCCACTTCAACAAAAGATTCCGAAAAATGCGCGCTAATTAACATAACACCACTCCAAAACCTATTTTCATATATTTTCAGAAGAACCAATTCAAGTTGTCTCGTACGAAGCAACACTAGTTGCATCTTTCTTACTTAAGTAGTCAGACAGAGATGAAGTATGTAAGTCACGCTCTACTCCGGTATGTCGTGAAAGAATACCAACGTAATAGTAGCTGGGAGTTATAACCCTATCATGAGCTTAGGAACTTGGGACTGGTTTCAGTCTATTTCAAGTGACGGTGAAATAAAGACGGCTGCGCGCGATTGGTGCGTTTTAAAAACGCAACGACAGATGTCGCGAGGACAGAAAAGGCGAACTGTGTAAGGAAATAAATTATTGATAAAAAAATGTTTTTGGGTTTTGTAGCATGAGAGCTACGACTGCCGTACTGAGTGGTTCAAGTACGCGGCTGTCATACGGCGGTCGCGGGTTCGTATCCCGGTTCGTACCTATGAGTTCATTCGGAACTCTTGTATGGAATAATTTATACATATTTGTTAATAGTACACAAATCGACCTAGTCCCAAATTAAGCACAGCTTGTACCATGGGTACTAGACAACGATATACATACTTATAATATAGATAAATAAATACATAGAAATTATCCATGGGTCAGGGAACTCATATTACTAACTCATCACACAAATAAATACGCTTACCGGGATTCGAACCCAGGACCTCCAGCTTCGTAGGCAGGGTCACCACCAACTAGCCTCAAGTGGTAGTCAACGGGCATTTTTAAAAATTCGTGTACCCAATTAGCGTGAGTTGTTAAATAAAAATTAACTCAGTGTCAGTTTTGTAACGAAAGTTAAGCATACAAATGATGTCAAACTGAACTTTTTTCGCGTTTAAATAAGATCTATATCCATATGATTTATATATTGAAAAGAAAAAAGAACATTTTTATACAAACTAAATACTTAATTGTCGTTACAAAACTGACACTGAGTTAATTTTTGTTTAACAAATTATGCTAATTGGGTGCACGAATTATTGAAAATGCCCCAATACCCATTAAAAATCGTGAAGAAATTTAAAGATGCGTATAAGTCCCCAACCCGCACTGAGCCAGCGTTGGGACTAATGCCTATTCCCTTTCATTAATGGGATACATTTTCCGTTACTATTTCAAGCAAAATATCACATCACGGCAGATGTCACCGCGCGAGATAAACTTCTGGTCTCTTTCTAAGTGCTCTGATTATAGATGAATAGTCGAAAGCCCCTGCTAGACGGTTGCCAACACGCCCCTCCAACCGGGCGACCTTGGTCCGCACCGACCGTGTAGACAGTTGTTTGGAGCTAAAATTTCACACTACAGCGGTCGGTGCCAACCAATGTCGCTCGGTTGGAGGCGCGTGTTGGTGACCGTCTAGCAGGGGCTTTACATGCGCGCGAGACAGTTCGCGCAATCTCTTGTGTGATATGAACTAGCCGTGTTGAAAAGGTTAAGGTCCTGTAATACTTGCGATTGTTGAGATTAATTGAGTTAGCCGAATTGCATCAAAGTAGTCCATTCAAAAAGCAAAGTTGAAAATTGGATACATATATTTGGAGCTGACCGTATTTTTTCGGACAATCTTAAACAAATCGACCAAGTCCCAAACTAAGCAAAGCTTGTACTATGGGTACTAGACGAAGATAAACATATACGACGATAGATAAATAAATACTTTTAGAAAACATCCATAACTCAGGAACAATAATATTTGTGCTCATCATACAAATAAATGCCCTTACCGGGATTCGAACCCAGGACCTCTTGCTTCGTAGACAGGGTCACTACCAAGTAGGCTAAAGCGGTCGTTAATTTCATTTTCCAATTCCAATGACAGTTTTATAAAACGTCCGCCACATTCAATAATCTGAACCATAGCTAAGTATTTCGTAGCAAACAATAAAAGTATAATGTGCAGTTAAAAAAACAATGACCGTTGACTACCGTTTTAGCCTAGTTGGCAGTGAACCTGCCTACGAAGCAAGAGGTCCTGGGTTCGAATTCCGGTAAGGGCATTTATTTGTGTGATGAGTATATTTGTTCCCGAGTCATGGATGGTTTCTATGTATTAAAGTATTTATTTCTCTATATTAGTATCTATATCGACGCCTAGTACCCATAGTACAAGCTTTGCTTAGTTTGGGACTAGGTCGATTTGTGTAAGATTGTCCGCAAATATTTATCTATTATATATTTATAATCCGAGTATCATACGTTTTTATAGTGAGTGAAGTCAAATCGAGCCTCCCAGCGACTTAATTAACCAACAAAATAATCTAAATTAGCCTAATAAAACGCAAACGTAAAATCGTCCGCCTGTCGCCGACTTATCGCAACGACGTGTCAACAGCGCGTTAACGTCGCCACGTCGGAACACCTTGATTTATTTTATGGTAGCAATAAATGGGAGCACTGCTAAATAAATTGTGCCGAGTTAACTGTTGCTGGTACTGGGAAGATACTGGTGAGATAATAAGTCATTCATACACATTAACTGTTCTACAATGAATATGAAATATCTAATACAAATAATTACACGGTTAAACTTACGTATTAAATTTCACTACATGCGACATTTTTTCGATCTCTTCGAGCGATCAGGGGGGGTCGGATCGGAGCGCATGCGGGCAGTGAGTCAAGCAACCCCTGCCGCGAAAACACTCATCCTGAAGAAGGTCTCCCGAAGAGTTAGAAGGGCATTTTTTTTTGTACCCTGATGTTTTTGGCTTGTCCAAATGTCCAGTGCCTTTGGCACCCTACACATACGAAACACGTTGAAAAATTGTACTTGTAGCTATTTCAAAACGTCAATTATATATCTAAAATGTAAATAAACCCACAAAACTCATCATTTAGCATTCAATTTACCACATTTTCTTGGTTTTTCTGGCTGCCGACCCTCGATTTTTGCCTGTCCACCTGTGGGAGGCCAACTTCAAGTATCGATTCGAAGTATTAAGACTTGTATCGAACTAGTAGGAAATACTTGTTTCTGATAGTGAAAAACGTGAATTTTCTTAAATTAACCTTATATTTATCTCGCTAAAGTATTTTTTACATTTTAATCTTGTCCAGTGATTTTGGAAAAATGGACATGTCCACATTCCGTTACGATGTTTTTGTGGTACGAGGTATTTTTATTACAAAATTAGGTGTTTATTTTCATCTAGCATCACATATCGTTACCTAACATAATTCGTTTTGTTTACAAACTGTCAGTAGTGGCTAGAAATCGCGCGCGAACGGTGGGTTGAGTGGTGGTCCCAAAAAATAGATTATGGGTTCCAATACAAGATGACGAAGGTTCCTATAATTTTTCTGCTAATGCGACTCAATTATTTTAATCTGTCATTATCATTGAACATGATTTCAGTAAAATACTATTACAATTGTTAAAAACAGAATATTAAACGCGTGTTTTAATCTGCGAAGTATTCGTTCCGTTACCTCGATTCCGTTACTATTTGTATGGTAAAGTAACCCTCTTAAGTAATGGAAGGATGCCTATTCAAATAAAATGGTACACTTTGAAAAAAAAAACGCCCAAAAACATGTCGCCTTTAGTGCCATTTTATACGCGAGTTTAATCGTGTAATTATATTATATTACATGATTCATCTACTGACAGGCAAACCAATTTACTGTATGTAGTGTACTCGTAGTGTCTTTGTTTTGTATGTCCCTTTTTTAGACTTAGGATGATTATTTGTAATTATTTTGTATTTTATTTTGTATTTAAAATGAATAATTGTAGAAATTTATTGTATATGGACTTTGTCTGAATTAAACGATTTGATTGATTGATTGATTGATTGATTATTAATATTCTTCCAAAAAAACATGTCTTAACACTCACGGAAGTTTAAATTCAAATGCGAAGTTCTGTTTCACTGAAACTGCCTAAAAATATTAAATTACTTTTTTTCCTAACGGTGCATAACACGTATAAGAACCGTAAAGCAAGAGTCTCAAGACGAATTTCAAGCGCATTACCGACCCTTTACAAATTTGAAGTATTTTGAAAATAGTTCCGTTGTCAGCTACAGATAAAAAAAAAAGAACAATTTAATGTGTTCACAACGACTTGTTGCCGGGAGCTCTGGAGACACAGATCATGCTGTAGAGCTCTGGCGAACGCGCTCACCTCATTTTAACTTACCTTACCTTAATCAGCCAAAAATAAATTCTACAATGAACTCCACTCTCCAAACTCCAAATAGAGTTACGAGTATACTGAAAATTGTTAAGCGGTCTTTGTACCTTGCTAAGTTCAGTGCACTAACTGCACTCACACTCACTGATTAGAGCGAGATGGTTTATTTCCCCTCCCCCAGTTAGTGCACCGCATTTAGACCTTGCTAAATGAAGTGCGCTAACTGCACTCACACTCACTCATGTGAGCGAGATGGTTTATTTTCCCTCCCCCAGTTAGTGCACCGCATTTAGACCTTGCTAAATGAAGTGCGCTAACTGCACTCACACTCACTCATGTGAGCGAGATGGTTTATTTTCCCTCCCCCAGTTAGTGCACTGCATTAAGACCTTGCTAAATGCAGTGCGCTAACTGCACTCATACTCACTCATTTGAGCGAGATGGTTTATTTCCCTTCCCCCAGTTAGTGCACCGCATTTAGACCTTGTTAAATGCAGTGCACTAACTGCACTCACACTTGCTGATTAGAGCGAAATGGTTTATTTCCCCTCCCCCAGTTAGTGCACCGCATTTAGACCTTGTTAAATGCAGTGCACTAACTGCACTCACACTTGCTGATTAGAACGAGATGGTTTATTTTCCCTCCCCCAGTTAGTGCACCGCATTTAGACCTTGTTAAATGTAGTGCGCTAACTGCACTCACACTTGCTGATTAGAGCGAGATGGTTTATTTCCCCTTCCCCAGTTAGTGCACTGCATTTAGCCCGGTCTAATGCCGCTTTATTTATAAACGGTGTTAAAAGTTGATTCTATCTATGTAAATAAAATTACAAACAATTTATCATTTTTGTAATAAAAAATATTAAATTTGTTCAATTGTTACTTTCGGAGTTAAATTTTGGTTCGTAGTTAATACTAGGACTTGGTTTGTTACAGTGCCCGCAAAGCAAACTAAGAACGGGTAAAAGATGTGACCTATCTTGTTTACAAAATGTATGTGAAAAGGATAATAACCTCAGTTGTTAGTTTGATTTGAGGGTAAATCATTAAATATTAGGGAACAATCAGTATGTACAAAGACAGTCGACGTCAAATATTTGCTTACATTTTTCGCCGCTGATTTTTTTTTTTTGACATCAACCCAAATACACAGATAAATAGCAGCGAACCTTTAAATATGTTACGTTACACGTTCCATCACCGTAAATAATTCCAATTGTTATTAGTAACAAATCAAGCGTAACGGCAATTTAAAGCTTTGTTTCCGTAATTCCACTCGAAACGCTGAAAATATCGTGCGCGTGGGATACCCCCTACCGCGTTAATTTGAAAGTTCATATAAACGTTACGAAGGTGACCCTTATATGACCTTTTGGTTGTAGTATAGCTGCCCTTAACTTGTTTACTTGCGCCGGCGCTTTAAATGTGAAACTGGTAAACACATTAACAGGGCTATTTGCGTTTTGCCTTAAGTGACGTAAGAGAGTGTAGAGTAGGGAAGAAATTAAAACAGAGACTTTTATTTAATTGAAAAACTGAACTTTTTTTTTTATATGCAAATAATTTATGGAATTTAATGGATTAAGAATGTCTATGAATAAAGACGGCATTTCTTAAATTCAAATAAATTATTTATGAAACGCACCTGTCTAAAAAGCTTTGGTATCAAAAACAGTGAGACACTGTGTTTTACCACTGTGTTTTTTTTCTGTTTTTTTGTTTTGTTTTGTGTTTTTATGTATGCCTAGTCTCTAATCTTAAATTTTTTTTTAAGAAGATTACATATAAGAAATACAGTTTGTAAGAATTTGGTGAAATATATAGATAAACAGGGTAGGTTAGGTTAGAATTATATCCTGAAAAATCGAAAATTGCTCCAGCGAAACATGGTTTTTGGAAATATTTCAATGACTTTGTTAATTTTATTTTGTTTCGCGTTTCTGCGTCGCCAACTCAATTTAAAATCGTAAAACAATTTTTTCTACTCCTGTACCGTTATCTGACATTTATATAGGCTGTAGCTCAAATACAATGACACCACTAATAAGTCGTCGAAAAACTCTATGCTTTATGGCCCAAAAACGCACTGTTTAGCGTACTTTTTTGGTTCATACATTTTTCATAAAAGAACTGTTAAACTTTTTTAAATCGGCCGCTATATTCCAGTGGTGCCAACTTCATAAACAAATATTTCGAAATATAAGTTTTTATTTTTGATTTAACATTTGTATATTATACATTATTTACTACAATAATAATAAATCATCATCTATTGTGTGTTAAATTACATGTTTTATAAATTATTGGTATTATTTATGAAAATAAAGTTGGAATTCGGTCCGGGTCCGGATTAGGTTTGGTTCGGATGGCAAATGCAAACAAATTAAAAACAAAACAAACCATAAACAAGAAGTGTCACATTTCCGATTTCCCACCAAAATATATACATTTCAAAATGAAAAGATGAAAGATGATAAACTGTTAGTCCTAGAATATTAAGATTGTATTCGTGTTTGTGAAGATAAAAGTGTACGTTCCTTTTAAAATGGTCGAAGCAATTAATAACTGCACTCCTGAAGAAATTGCGTGAGTAGCAAAAGTACGAATAGAAAACTTGCTGCCTGAAAAGGCTAACTAATTTGTAGTCTGCTATTTATTTAAAATTTGTCGTAGAAAAAGTATTGTATGCAAGGGTTTATAACTGGTCTAAAAACGCTCGTGGCGTCTTTAATTGCGATGCTCGCCAAGGCTCGCATCGCAACTCACGCCACTCGCATTTTAAGAACCTTCTTATAAAACAGTTGCATAAAATACTATTAATGTGTTGTTGATGTAACTGGTGACGAAGAGCTGGCGGTTTTCTTGCGCAACGCATCAACATTGCGATTCAACGAGGAAATGCCGCAATGCTTGTTTAGATTTAACGTAGTTTTAATTTAATTTAGTTAATGTTAATTTTATTATCATCTTGTGCTTACTTTAGAAAATAAATGCCAATTGTTTTAAATGTAATCTCAAAATATAAACGCATTACAAATAACCTAACCTAGGGTGCCGCCGGCAGCGAGGCAGGGCCTAAGCTACTGGTGGTCAGGGCGACTGAGACAGGAACCTCCTGACTATCCGCGCAGTTTCCAGGAGTACCTGACCTTCTTTATTGTTTTTATTATTATAAAATTTTAGAAGGGGAGTCAAACGTTCTGAAATAAATTCGTGTCGTTGATTTTTTTAACAAACCATTCTGACAGTCTGCCGGAGTATTTCCATTAGCTAACCCTCGTAAACTTTGTATAATATCGATGAAAATCAATACTAATCAAAACTGCGTAGTTACTAGTATAAGACTCTGTCCCATCCTCTAATCTGTGCCTATAATGGATTCACCTACTTATTAACCGGGAGCATTATGAACGTCTGTGCCCGTTCCACTCCTTTTGATCTCAGCATTGACTAATCTTTGATTATTTATGAAACCGTGGGTGGCAACCCTAGCCAACAAATGGCACTGAAAGCGGATTATTTGAGGGATTTTCCAGTAAATTGTGGCGGGATATTAATACTGTAAATAGGAAAATTGTGGTTAGGTGGTAGACTTAAAGGATTAGGGCTATGAACACAAAACTTCATTCATAAATAAACGTTCATAAAACCTATTTTAACGTTAAAATACGTTCACCCAGAATAAATAAATCTTTTATACGCTAAATTACAATTTTTTTTCAATAATGTATAAAGATGCTAACTCTACTTTCGCCAAATTCACCCATTATTGAACCAATGTAGTCTAACAATGTAGTTAGGTATGCCTTAAATATTTTCTCGTCCAACTCTTTGACGTTTCTGTTTGGAAGTACAAAAATTATATTCGTTACAAATAACAGCTTTTTAGTCTTAAAAACAAGGGCTAAGTGGATATTGTTCTCAAACATGCTCAGAAATATGGATATATCGTCCGTATGCTCGCAAATTAAGACCGCGAGGCGTCGAGGTTAGGGCCGGTGTTTAAACGCCGGCAATTAAAATACACTTGATTTCGAAGCTGGATTTTGAAGCGCTTTTGCAAATAAAGTGCCAGAACAAAGTAACAAACTACTAGGCATCATCATCATCATCAAAAGACCTCCACTGCTGGAGATAGGTCTCCCCCAAAGAGTGCCAAAGTGGTCGGTCCTGCGCCACCCGCATCCAGCGCACTCCCGCGACCTTTACCAGGTCATCAGTCCACCTTGTGGGTGGTTTACCCAAGCTGCGTCTTCCGGTACGTGGTCGCTACTCGAGAACCTTTCCGCCCCAACGCCCATTGGTTTTGCGTGCAATGTGCCCCGCTTACTGCCACTGAGGTTTAGCGATTCGGAGGGCTATATTGGTTACCTTAGTTCTGCTGCGGATAGCCTCATTTCTGATGCGATCACACATGCAGTGCATTGCCCTCAGGGTGACTTTGAACCTTCTAATGAGGCCCATAGTAAGTGCTAAGTGACCACGTTGCAGTGCCATATGTCATCACTGGCAACACACACGTTAATTTTTTGAAGAATTCAAATCAATTCACGTAACAAATACGGATTGCTTTCCAATCAAATGCTTTTCAAGTGTTCGAAATCCTGCCCCAAAAGGGATCGGTTAGCCGTACAGCTAATAAAAGAATCGAGTCTATCTATCATTGGAGTAAAAAGGAGGCGAAATCAGCGCAGTCGCGCCCGTTCCGGGGCGAAACGTGCTTCGCATGTCCGTGACCAACAGGTTTAAAGGACGAGAGGTAGCGTAGGGTTTAAAGAAATACTGAATAAATACAAATGATGATGATGATGATGATGATGATGATGATGAATCAAATACTTTATTTAAAACACAGGTGATCTACGGCTACGAACGGAAAAGCGCGTTTGTTGCAAAAAGTCGTCGTGTCGTATAGTTAGTTGGTTTTAGTTATAATTACGAAAATGCACTGATTGTGGGATTTTACAACTTCTTTTGTTGCTATATGAAAAGAAAAGATAACAAAGACACGTCATAAAACAGACCGAAGTGTGGCGCGTGTAGGTACTGCAGGTCGATCACGTAACGCATTGTACGCGCGTCGGGTAGATCTAAATGTCACTTTTTATATGGAAATTTAACAGTTGGATCTACCTAACGCGCGCTCAAAACGTTACGTGACTACCCCTCTGCTGGTTTGGCGATTACGTAACGCCACAGAATAAGTAATAGTACTACGTGCAGAAGGTTCTCTGTTAACAAATTCCCTGTTTAGGTACGCCAAACGTGCCTAAATGTGGCCATCCCGTTCTATCGCAAGCAACGCGCTGCGACCCGTGCGAGCGTCCTGTACCAACACGTGGCAGCCACTGAATAGAGCCCTTCGAAGGGGCGACCGGCATGTCCTTGTAGCGATAAATACAAATCGCGAGTGAGCCGCGCCTGGTAACGCATTGTACGCGCGTCAGGTAGGTCTAAATGTCACTTTTTATATGGACAATTGACAGTTAAATTGTACCGACGCGCTTTCGGAACGTTGTCTGTAATCAGGCAACGTTCCGAAAGAGTAAGGGGGGGGTCGTTGAGGGGTAATACCCTCGGGAGTAGCTACTGTTTGTTCAATTGTTTAATGCGTAATTGTTTTACAACCCTATTTGAAGATGGCCATCTTATATATTTTTTCTACTCGTCGACTTTAATCTTTGATTTAAGATTTCGTACACGAAACTAAGATCACATACTTTTTAATCCTAGAGCTCCACGAGCTCGTCACGAACTCGTATGGTTTCATATGATAACCGCCAGCAGTCATCTTATGAATCCAGGAGCTGTATAAGATAACTGTGAAGACATCAACGCGCAAAATTACTAAGCTGCTGCGCTTCATTTCAGCAGGGCGATTTTCAATAGATACCAAGTTTGTTTAATAAATTATTATTTCCGTTGACCCGTAGAAAAAGTATTGTATACAATAGTTATATAATTAGCTTTTTAAGTCTCGTACCTTAATTAGGCCACTCAGCACGCTTCGTGGCCTAAACGTGGTACTCGACTTAAAAAGCATCCATTATATAACGATTGCATAAACTACTATTACAGTACAGATTTGGGTATCGTTATGAGTTTAAATTTGGAACAGCTGTCAACTGGGTCTCTATTCTAGTATCTATAGATATTAAAACAGTAATCGATACGAAACGTCAATTTATTATGTTTTTTAATTTTACTTTTTTAACAATATATTTGACTTTTTTTTATCTTTTTACTTTTTTTCCTTTTTTTTTAGCTTTTTTTAACTTTTTTTCCACTTTTTTACTTTATTTTTACTTTTTTCACGTTTTTTTAAACTTTTTTTGCACTTGTTTTTACTTTTTTCACTTATTTTAAACAAAATTTTTTTTTACTTTTGCTTATTTTTTTCTACTTTTTTTTTTTTTGCACTTTTTTTTACTTTTTTTAACGTGTTAACGCTTGAGTCCTTCGTTACACTCAGGATTCTTACTTAGAATCCCTCGCCACGCACAGGATTCTATCGTAGAATCCTTCGCTAAACTCTGGATTCAATTCGAGGGCGATACCCTCGCCTTAAATACATAATTTTGCTCCCTTGAGACACAAATAACAATTGCTGCTGATGCTGATGATGATGACTGTGAAGAAAAACACATAATTAAGTAACTATTTTTTGTAAAGTTTGGTTTGTCAACGGATATTTTATTTTATTTTATTCAAAGGGATATTTCGATTTTTAATGGAACTGACTAGCATGGTTGAAGATACAAATTATTTTCAAATCCACATTTTAAATAATTTCATCGGCCCGCTTTATTTTGCACTCTACGCCCAAAGCCCAAGCTACCGGAAGTTCCGCTAGAACCTATATCCGACCCGCCACCTGGGGGGCTTTTTTAGCTTGTACCATTCATATGCTAATGCCTGAATATTTGCTATAGCGCCGTTATACGGCGCTTATGGGACCTCTATAGCGCTTAAAGAGCAATGGGGTGGATAATTTTTGTTGATTTATGGATTGTGTTGTATCGGTTGGGTTTGGTGTCCGTATCGTTTTCTGTTTTCAGTATAGTCACTGTCTAGTACGAGTCTTTGCTTTGAAATACTGTGTTGGTTATTTCTTTTTACCAGCAACATTGTCCCAGCAAAAAATAACATAAAAAATATATTCGCCGGGATTCTAAGGCTCTAACAAATAAATAGACTAGGAATATTATTTTTAACTCAAGTAAACGTTTAATTTGTTATTTATTTATTTGTTTGGAGATAATACAGAAATATACTAATGAAGAACAATATAGGTAGAGTATGCGTAGGTACAATAATATAGATTAAGATGTTTCCTGAAACACATCTCACTGAGAAACATAGGTGGTATTAAAATGTACAAAGCTAACAACGTGCAAATAATTAACAAAGTTTAACTACATTTCTCTGATATAAATATCCTAACGGCTAAACTTACATTGACTATAAATTGGTTAGGTACTAATTTATTTGTTTATTTACTCGTATTTATATAAAGTTTTATAACAGCAGCCTTGAATGAGGCGCGGGAGCATGAGAATAAATCAACATCAGAGAGTAATCTGTTGTAGTGTTCGCAAATTCTGTGTATTACCAGCATTGGAACGTGTGTTTGGCAAACTGAATAAATGTTTGGATCTTTAATTTGATCAACAAAATTAAATAAATTACTCCCTCGCCTCCCAACAATGTAATTACAAGTCTAAAAGATGTAATTAAGAGACTATTAATCACCACACCACTTCTCAATCAACGTAATTCGACTTATATCCGACTAAGACAATCACTTAGTCTAAGTAATAGCGAACGTCGTGTTAGGTTATCTAATAAAAGGCTTGCGATCTCAGACACGGACGCCAGTCAAACTAGAATGGGCTCTATGTTAAGGCAACGTGGTTGAATTTAGGATAGCGGTGTTAGTTTAGGGCGATTTTGAGATGGCTACACCGCCACAGGCCTGATATCAGACTAACAGTGTAATTGAATATTGGGTCTCGGCTCCTCTGACCTGGATTTATATAAGGAATTTGATTGCTGCTTGATTTGTATCGCTTCTGGATTCGTGGGGTCAGTGGCCGTTGCGAGAACTGTTGAAGTCAATTTAACTAAATTTTCTCATTCAGGGTGAATAAATGCGCACTTCGATTTATCTTAGCGCGTCTTTCTTATAACGCACTAATAGCTACTTACACGCCACACACCTGCACCTTTGCGTGCCTTTGCGACTTAGAGCCGATCCCAATAATTAAATATATCTTTAAATTAGTTTTGCCATAGTAAATGCTTTTTTTTTTAAAAAAAAACGTCATTCTGTAATTTTCTCGTCTCAATTTATAGGCAAATTAAACAATATACAGATTATCAAGGGTAACTCTATATCTACCCTTATGACGTACCTCTAGGTATATATAAGCAAATTGGTAAGTGCACTACCAGTCAAGTGTGTGTATAAGTATGTTCCTCGAACAAAGCGCACTGGTTTTCTTTTGAGTTTTCAACTTCACGGACTCTGATCCGTCTCGTTGATGGTCTTGTGGAAATATAATAAATAAATGATCGCCCTCAACTTACCCCCTTAGGCCTTTGGTTGTGGTCTTCTTTTCGTTTTCCTTTTATATTGAATATATTATCGCCCGCACGGTATCTTTTCCGATGACAAATCCGAAGTGACATATCTCTTATTTTTTCCGTATCCATAGCGCACAGAGACCGCAAAGAGACCGTATATGCCAATCCCACCCCAAGGCGAAATATATATAATAATAATGAATGAAATAAAATAAACAAAGTAAATTATAATAACATCACCTATTGAAATGGTGAAGTGAGATAAAATACCAAATGAAAATGCTACAAATTGTACGGTGGTAAATGCTAAAGTGTAAGTACCAAGTCATAACCATGACCAGAAATATATTTCCTCCATTTAAAGAAGTCTCGACATTGGCCAAGTCAAATCTTTAGTCCTGTGAGAAATCATAAAAGCCAACCCTTCCTCTTATCGTAGCCATTTTGTTTCAATTCTACCGTTTTTCTTATCAAAGCCATCACAACGGTCGAAGGAAATTACGCTTTTTACGAACCATTGTGAAAAACGTTATTAGGAAGATCCTTCGTTGACGCTTGGTGATTTCTTCTTTAAACATCTTGAAAAGGGTTAGAACCTAAACTACCATAGCCCATACCATTTTTTCTTGAGATTGAGTAACGCAACTTCTATCACGAGTTATCGATCAAAAATGTACCGCTTTAACGTTTAACGAAGTTAGCCTTTTTAATAACGGATATGTTAACTTTTGAGTAACGGTGCTCAGCTTTGCCGGTTACTTCTACCAGATATTTTAACGAGCAATAGCTCGTAAATATCATGGAAATTAAAATGATCAACAGAATACTATGTGTTTATCAATCAAGTGCACTTAGTTATAAAATTGAGCGAAACGAGACCTTACTCGTAATCATCGACGGAAAAATAATACAAATATTTTTCGTATTAGGGTAGATGTTTTGAGAAGTTTGACTACGAATTTCTTATATTTAACCCTAAAGAGCCATATTATGTTGTTAAGGAAACAGTTTTTAGGGTTCCGTACTCAAAGAGTAAAACGGGACCCTATTACTAAGACTCCGCTGTCCGTCCGCCTGTCTGTCAGCAGGCTGTATCTCACTGATACCGTGATAGTTCCAGCTTAAATTTTCACAGATGATGTATTTTTGTTGCCGCTATAACAACAAATACTAAAAACACATAATAAAATAGTTTTTTATAGATCATGGTACGGAACCCTTCGTGCGCGAGTCCGACGCACTTGGCCGTTTTATAAATTAAGGTTTTGGGTGAAAGGGTATCTTTTCCAGGTAGTCTTATGTTCATCAGGTCTGGTTCTGATGATGATATACTGGAGAAATCGAGGGAACTCTTCACACATAGAAGTACTGAATTGAAGTCGGTTAAAAAATTGTTTTTACTGCATTTTTACTTTCTTATTATTTAGTTTAGTTTTATTTTCTTGTTTAAGTTATTTTAGATTTGGATTTAATTGTGTATTTGTTACCTATACGGGAAATACTTATTAAATGACACGTCCTGATTGTAACATTTATCATATAAATCGGTTCAGCCATTCTTGAGTGATAAACGGTGTAACCCGACCTTGTTTTATATAAATAGATTGGATAAGAAGAAATGTATTATTTTTAAAGTAAATTATATAACATTTTAGTTCACATCCAAAAGCCTTACAACAATTATAATTATCTATATACCAATGTCAAGAAACAATTTACGGTTCAAATAAGTTAGTATCCAAGACTACAAAGCGCTACTATGCTATTATTGTTATTAAAATCCTCCATCCGTTAAGGTTAGCGCATCCGACCCTTTCATTGTGGGCTAGTTTCAATGGTCCTAATCCCATTGTGACGACTAGTAATGACCAGTTTATTCAAATATACGGAAATTCGATTATAATTGGACCAACTATTGTTTGGTAAGAAGCCATGTGACTACGAAAGCTAAGTAGTTGGTTAGAATGCTCCGTTGAAGGGCCATATTCATTCTTATTATGTAAAAGTATTGAGCGACTGTATTAATGCCATACGAATAAATAAGTAGATCCATGACGTTTAAAACTTTAGGCTTAGGGAAGTAGCAGGAAGTGACAATTTTAAATCTCCATTGAAATGGTCTTGACTCAGTTTTATGTCAAGGTACGAGTACCTACGTTGTGGGTAATTTGACGCTGGTCTTCCCTGGATACCCTTCTAAGAGAACGTTCTAAGTAATACGCGGCAAACATGGTTTAATTTGGGTGTTGTGTTCCTTGTGGTAAGTACCTAGTAGCTTGCCAGTGCGTAAGGATGCGCTGTGTTGAAAATGACGGACCTGCGATTTTCTCTGCCAACAAGAATCCTCAAATCAATCAAGGGTATACAGCTACAGCGACTGCTATTAATATAATAATTTTAAAAAATACATCGATTACGGCATTTATAAGTTCTGCCCGGTAATACCCTGTCACCGTAGTCTATGGACGGTTGCAACTCCTTGCGAAAAGCAATTCATCATCATCATGTATACTGTATGTATGTAAATAACTTTACGTCATACCTGGCCATTAAGAAGCAAATCCCGCTTCCTGGCCAGGTCAAGACGTAAAAACGTGCACTCTCCACGGGGGGTAATAAAGACAGCCTCCGATAGCATATTTATCGCCCTTGCCTTCGGCTCGGGCGTCCAATACCTGCAATCTGAGACATTCCTTTGTTTAACCGCCCTAGGTAAGTAATGTAGTATTATTGTACACAAGACACAGGTACTGACAAAAATCGTTTAAATCGGTACAAAGGCGAACTTATCCTTGTAAGGGATCTCTTCCAGTTAAACTTTGAGCAATCAGCGTCATCATATCAGCCAAAAGATGTCCACTGCCGGACGTAGGCCTCTCCCAAAGAGTGCCACAATGACCGTTCCTGCGCCACCCGCATCCAGCGGACTCCCGCGAGTTTTACCAGGTCATCGGTCCACCTTGTGAGGAGTCTACCACGCAGCGCCTGCCTGTACGAAGTCGCCACTCGAGAACCTTTCTGCGCCAACGGCCATCGGTTCTCCGTGCAACGTGCGTGAGTGGTGAGGAAAATTAATTAACTATACTTTATTTGCAGATTCATTGTAATTAGAAGTAGGTATTAGAGCCATTTGTGCATTATATATGTTAAAACTTTTTTAATGATTTGACATATACCTATTTAATTTGGTTAAATAACTCGGTCATGCTAAATTCGCATCTATCTATAAAGCTTCAACTTTTTTACTGTTAACAATAAGCATTTAACTTCAAAACATTTGGTGCACGCATTCTAGCCATTACTTACATTGCTCTAAATAGCTACGATTTAAGTATGGGAATGTTTCTATTGCCGGTAATGTGATAGACTTATTGTTTTCTTAACAATTATTTAGACATCAACTTTCTAAGAAACCATTTTTGGAACATGCACATTGTTGAACCCAATTTCTATAAAACGGTTGAGAATGGGGAATAGATGAACATTTTAGAACTGCCTGATTATTTTTTTGGTGATAGGAAGAACCTTCTAAGGAAGGTTTTTTACAGACTTTTCAGCTGCGTCAATTATTTTCGGAAAATATAAACAGTTTCCTCACTTATGTTTTGGGTTTAGGACGGCGAATTTGTTTGTTGTGGACAGAATGCTGGACATAGTCTCCCCGAAAGAGTGCCAAAGTGACCGGTCCTGTGCCACCCGCATCCAGCCGACTCCCGCGACCTCTACCAAGTCATCAGTCCACCTTGTGGGGGCCTACCCACGCCACGCCTTCTGGTATGTGGTCGCAACTCAAGAACCTTTCCGCCCTAACGGCCATCGGTTGTACGTGCAATGTGCCCCACCCACTGCCACGTAAGTTTAGCGATTCGGAGGTCTATATCGGTTACCTTGGTTCTGCTGCAGATAGCCTCATTTCTCATGCGATCACGCAGAAAAACTCCCGACATAGCCCTCTCCATTGCCCTTTGGATGACTTTGAGGTTATTTATACGCGTCTGTAAATTAACGGTTTGTGCGAAGCATAAAGGTTTGCCGCCACTGCAGGCCGCTCCAGTGAGATGCAGAGTCAAAACTAGTTATTAAAAGGTAATTGACCTTCAAAGCAAAGTATTAACCGACTTTAAATCAGTAGCGAAATAGCTTCAAGTTTGCCTATAAAATTTGAAGAGTTCCCTCGATTTCTCCAGGATCCCATCATCAGAACTGGATTTTGGTGACAACGGGACCAATCTGGAAGTATATTCTTTCAAACAAAGAAAGACTTTTTCAAATCGGTTCATAAATTACGGAGTTATCGCGTAACATACACACATAAAAAAAAAACATACATATGAATTGAGAACCCCCTCCTTTTTTGAAGTCGGTTAAAAAGAACACAACAACAGAATTTCTTACACTTTCCTGGCCTCTGCGACAGATTGATTGTTACCTCTTTAACCTAGGCTTCAAAAAAAAGGTGTTCAGATTGCCCCGTATGTTTGTATGTATGTTTGTCCAAGATTATTTTAATTTGCACTCGTGTCGTGTGTAACGAGAAACTTTACGTACTTTACTGTTTTGCAACAGTAAGGCGGACATTTCCCAGCATATTGAAGAAAAATATATTTCTGAGATTATATTACTATTGAGCTGTGGGCCAAAGGGACCACGGAGTGGAAGCCCCAACACTCAAAACGGAGACGCGGTAGACCTCGTCGGCGATGGCGGGATAACTTGGACTCCTTTTTAAAAAACTGGCCAGTTATTGCTCAAGACCGCGATGAATGGAAGGGGAGAGGGGAGGCCTTTGCTCAGCAGTGGGACATAGCGGGCTCGATATAATAATATTACTATTCGCTATAGTTAGCTGAATGATTTTAATTCAGGCATTCGGCATCTCTCTCTTGCATAGCTTGCTATTAGAGTAGTCGAGGCGGAAACAAAGACAGTCAACGATCGTTCAAGTTACCTCAAAGATTCACAAGAGTAAAACTAAAACTGAATAAAAACTGGTAAAATCGATATAAATACATCACTGGGTGGTGAATGCTAGGACTCCGTTCGACCGAAACGATTGATTGGACTGTGTGAACGATTATGTGTATTCACTATAGTGCTTTATAGTGCTTGTAGTTTGTATTGGCTAGTGGAGAGAACGATGTTCTTTTTTACAACTAGTTTTACGATAGGCAACTTTTCTTTAAATATGTAAAATTGTTCCACGATCACGAAATCTATGTGATGATGTACCTACTTATTTTGTTTAGTATTAGTTGCATTTTTTATTTAATTTAATTCGGTTTGTTTTTTGTTAATTTTATGTATTTTAGCTAAGTGCTTGGTTTACCATTGCTCCTATTATTATGTTTCTTGTTACTAATAATATTGAAAATGTAATGTTAGGGTTAAAGCATTAAATATTATTTTTACAAGAAATAGCAAAAATTTGCAGACTGATATGTCATAGTATTATTTTCAAACTACTTATTATTAAATAATTTTGTCATAAACATAATGAGTAGGCAAACCCATTAAGAACAAGGCCGATTCGAGCTTGTACCTCTATCTATGACTAGTTCGTAGCTTTAAAGTTATTACGTTTATTTATGACAACACTAAATTAAAAAGCGCACAGAAGAAAAATATTACATTGAAAATCCTATATCAAGATAAAAATATACAAAAATTACCGGCGTATCACAAAGTGTATTGAGATTATTTAAATACAAATACCTACCTTTTTTGCATTTCAAACAGATATCCTATTAAACTTATACACAAACTTTGTAATATACTCCGACTTTAATATACTGTAACATAAAATACTTCAGAGAATAGTAAAACCAATACGTATCGTAACTATTATTACAGTTGACCACGCTTCTACGTGTGTATCCAATTTGAACCGTAATTCTCCGGATTAAGGTTACATTTATAGTAACATAGTAGATTAAGAAACGAGTTAGCAAAAGTGAGCAAAGTATGCATATAACTGACCCTAACAATACGCAAGTTATTATTGTAAGAGCACTGAACGTCTTTATTGACACTAAAATACAATGCAGTGTCGTTGCCCGGTTAAAGTTTTGACGCAGTATAAAGAAGTATTGGAAGCACCCATAGCCTCGCATGCACATTCGTTTCAATTGCACCGTTTGGAATTAAATGGTTCTTAACTTTATTTCATGCATTGGAAGGCATATTATATTAAGCTATCATCCTGGTTGTTGTCTATAGCATTAGTATTCGGATTTAGAGAGTTATTCTACAACTTGAAAATTGCTATTTTTAGAGTTATAGTCCGAATCGCTTTTGTAGAACGAATTCACTTCTCTTTGTAGTAGTCACAAAAAGAAAACAAAGCCATTGTCTTTAATTGTTAAGTGTAACCGCTTAATGTTAACGATGTCCAAAGTATGCTGCAACTTCTAATAAACAATGGACAATACCAATATAATTTTCGTGTTTAGGGTTCCGTACCTGAAAAGGAAAAAACTTTGTGGTCCGTCTGTCTGTCTTGTCCTGTCAAGACCCTCTTTATCTCGGGAACACGTAGAGGTATCGAGCTGAAAATAAAGCCATATGCTCAAGTCTTCAGTCTCTTGAAGCTATGAAAATATCAAATCTCTAAGTTAATGTAAAAAACCGGCCAAGTGCGAGTGGGACTCGCGCACGAAGGTTTCCGTACCATTATCTATAAAAAACTATTTTATTCTGTGTTTTTAGTATTTGTTGCTATAGCGGCAACAGAAATACATCATCTGTGAAAATTTCAGCTGGAACTATCACGGTATCAGTGCCTGGTGACAGACAGACGGACGGACGGATGGACGGACAGCGGAGTCTTAGTAATAGGGACCCTATTACTAAGACTCCGCTGTCCGTCCATCCATTTTACTCTTAGAGTACGGAACCCTAAAAAAAGAAGCGGCCGGTTATGCCGCATAAAACGTACCGTCAAATCCTCCAACTTTACCCCTCCGTCCAATCTTTGCCCAGCAAGGAAATATTCTTCTTCTCTTACTTAAGAGCTAGGCTCTTGTCGGTGTAGCTCAAAGTAGGCCATCCATCTACTCCGATCCCACGCAAGGAAATATAACTAAGAATATATTTATCTGAGAAAATGTATACTCTATGGCGTCAAGTTTTTATTTAGTAATAATTTAAGTCATAATGTGGTATTCTTAGTTATAATTTTAGTTATATTTCCTTCCTGGGCAAAGATTGGACGGAGGGGTAAAGTTGGAATTTCGACACTCTCAAGGGAATCAACATTTATGGGGTACTTTCTGTTGATCTAGAACTATGAAATTTGGCAAGTAAATATCGTCTCGTACTACAAGTACTTACAGGAAAAAATCTGAAAACTATTCATTTTGTAATTTTGTACGGTACCCTCGGTGGGCGAGTCCGACTCACTCTTGTCAGGTTGGTTTTGCAATAATCCTATAAAGTTTAATATTTAAGAAAAAATGCATCCTATCCTATCCTATACTATTAAACGAGCAATATTTGTATATATATATATTTGCAATCACGTTCTTGGAAACGGCTCTAACAATTTCGATGAAATTTGGAATCCAGGGGTTTACGGGGGCGAGAAATCGATCTAGATAGGTCTAATGTCCGGGAAAATTAGTTTTCTCCGTATTTTCTCCATTTTCACCCGAGCAGAGCTCGGTCGCCCAGGGACTTAGGTAGACAGTAGGTCAAATGAAGCATTTAGGGCTAAGGTCTAAGAAGGGAGAACCTGAATGAACATGCTCATAACTTATTATGTGTAGAAGATATTTTATTTTAAATGAAATCCTAGAAAAAGAATGAATTCCTGCAAAATTAAAGCGCATGAATAGATTTTCTAAACAACTTACAAAACGAAATTATAGCGTAGCAAGCAGTATAAGAAATCTTAAGCAGCAGCTTAAACTTATTTGCTTCTCAGTGTGGGGTCAAGGGGATGCATTAGCTAGTAAAATAGGGTTTTATCTTGGACTTAATCATACGCAACTTCACTGATCCGTCGCGTTTGGTTTTGAAGTAATACTCTTTATAGGTTTGTTGTGACGCGGAACGCTTCAATATGTAAAGGTTAACATGATTTTTATAGAAACAGATTCTAGTTTATTTTCACAGATTTTTTACTAAGAATCAAGAGACACTGATATATATTTGTGAACTGATTATAACGTAATGACTGACTGGAATGTACTTATAACCCGCAAGAGTTAAGTTGAGACCTCGATCGTAATAACGTTAGTACGCGCTCGAGTCTCAAGTTAACTCTTGCGGGATATAATTTTAATATTGAATCTTAGAATGAGGCCAATCAAATCAGAATTTTTCGAAGAATCAATTCCCATAAAGCTGGAAGTCGTTTTAATACCTTCATTTGGACCTAAATACGTGTAATCTGAGTTTGCCCAAGCCCACGAGGTGTGCATACATTTTTTTTTTCATGTAGCACAAAAACGGTACCTCGGACAGAAAATGTATTCTATTCAATATTAAAGAGGGTCAAATTCTGCGTCGAATGAATATCTAAACTTCAAATTCGGTTCTGTGGTATAGTCAAAATCAAAGAAACTGGGAAAATTTTGTCATTTAGGTGCAAACTTCCATTTTGCGTCTTTTCAAGACCGACATATCTTTGAAAAAAGTATACCTGCTGACAAACCCATAGAATAAAAAATGTAGATATTAAAATTTCACATTATATATGTCGGCGGCCGATCGTAAAATCCGGCAGATCACGAAATTCCTAGGCATATCCTGAAACGCCGCCATTTCATGATTTGGCTAAACGTTGACCAGCAGGTCGATCACGTAACGCATTTTACGAACGTCGGGAAGGTCTAAATGTCACTTTTTATATGGAAAATTGACAGTTAAATTGTACCGACGCGCGTTCGGAACGTTACGTGATTAGCCCTATGGCATATCATGATGTGCCTGATAAAAAATACGGCAAATCGATTAGAGCAACGCATTCGTCGATATTCCTAGCTCTATACCGGGCACATCGTAAAAATCCGGCAGATCACGAAATTCCTAGGCATATCGTGAAATCGCCGCCATTTCATGATGTGGCTAAACGTTGACCAGGTATATCATGATGTGCCTGATAAAAAATACTTGTTTTTCCATACAACGTTTAGTAAAAAATAACAGGTGTGACGTCATACCTGTGTGTCAATTAGTATGAAGCGTTTATAGCTGCCGCCAGCGAGGTCAATCTTTGTCTCAATTTTTGGGTATTTATATTCTTTAATCGTAGTTGCTCGCATACAAATAATTGTTTCTCTCCAAAAACTGGTTCGAATCGTATCGTAAAAAAATCTTAGTCATCATCCCTATTGTCTGTTATATTTTACCTTCCGTTAATTCATATACCTATAAAGTAGTATGTAGCTGCATAAATAACACTCCAGGCTCTGTACTAAAATTGAAAATTATTATTTAATTGCAGTGGGTTATGTTTCTTTAATTTCGTTGCACTATATAAACTTTATTTTTGAATGAATGAATGAATGAATGCTATTTATTCAGGTAACACAACATAAGTAACAAAAAACAAAACACATTAACAAATACATCGAAGACGTAGATCGATATGTGAACCTGAAATGGCCTCCACTCAGCAATGCAGTTGGCACGGCTAGCGTGATCAAAGGCGCTGGTTTTCTGTGGAGCCAGCACGGTGTGCGGGACAGCGTACTGGGCTATTATTCGCTACGCGTTAATGCGGCTCACCCCGCCGGTCACCTGTTACGAAACTAGACCTTTACCTTCGCTTAATTACTACGCATCGCGGTGTCAAGGTGTAATTGTGGGTGAGCGTTGAGGTGAGCTTAAAACATGTTACAGAATAGGGGGGCTGTGCGACTTGTGTCGGATGATACAAGAATGTTATTAATATAAAATATAATTATAAATATATATACATGTTACAACGATAAAAGTATCTATATTATACATATATATATTTTTGACGACTGTTTACTTTATTCAAAAAACCAGACGCCAATCCACAACGGCCTGACTAAGTTGATTGATCCATTATTGATAAGAAACGCTCTTATTCCGAATGTAATTGATCGATGCGGCGATAGCCCGGCGTTAATGTTTTTTGTTTACAACCTTTTTTAAGCGAGAGAAACACGTCTTCTTTCGCAAGCTCGTATACCTTTCGTTTATGATTCTCCGTATCAAACCCTGATTTCCATGAGGTATGGTTGGAATTTCAACGCCAATTTAAATCCAGATAAGAGTTAGTGATTGCCATTTTCCATATTTTAGACCATTTTAAGGAATATATTATTTTCTATATATTGTTAGTTTCCCTGTGTATATCATAGGCCCGCAGTTTTTGTATCCTAGAATGTTTATTGATTTTGATGAATAAATAAATGGAAGTTTGACACGAATGTTCCTCTTTCTTTGTAAGTTTCTGTTTTGACTTAAGCTTTTGGCAGATTGCCGGTGGCGGTCAATTAGTAAACTTGACAATAACTAAAATGATTGGCCTTGTTTTTTGGTTGGTTAACTTCGGAGATGGTGGTATTTTTTTCGACATATTACTGTTTAAATCAAAATTTTACCACTATAGAAAAAAAAATTGTTTTAGGGTGTACAATTCAAGACCTTTCGATACCCCACTCGGCATTTGAATCTTAGCCACCCTCTTATCCGCACATTTTTAATGAAATTAAAAATTTAATAATTATCTTTAAATTCTACTTAAATTAAGACAGACAACCTTAAAAAAAAAAAACCTTAAAAGGTTAACCTTCATGTAACTTATACCTCCAGTTAACGCAAAGATTTTTTGCTCTATAAGCGCTGGTAATAAAACTTAGTAGCTTAATTATTGTTTATGGCTTTTATAAAAACAAAATGATTCAGCAATTCTGTTGATACACATTTTAATATGGGTCTCATGGCGTGTCGGACCAATCGAGATGTTTCAACTGATTATGTTTAAAAGCAGCTGCAACAAAAGTTTAAAATAATATTGTTCTCAATACCAAGGTTGTCAATAAACTGTTATGGGATCTGTTCGGGAGTAGTAGGACCTTGTCGATGTGATGTGTCATTGTTGAGGGCATTACGCACCTAGCAATTTGTCACAACAACTAATGAAAGGTATGTATTGCCGTCTCTTTCCAAATAAAGGTTCAATTATCTCAATTGTCTAAATATTCCTTGCAACAGCAAGTTCCTATTAAAACATTCAATGTCCCCATACAAAATGATTTGACAATGTCACACGTCCAAGTCGTGGGGTCATTCGAAACTGTGAATCCATTGTGATAGCACGGACTCCTGAAAAGCAGGCATGACCCATCATTGGGGGCATTCGGATCAATCACCATAATACACAGGGAACGTGTTAAAAATTGTCACTGCCAAGATTGCTGCTACCGCAAGCATGCTCATCCGACAGAGATGTGCAAAGACGACTGTGTCATACATTTGACACTTCGCATACCTAACAGCTAGGTGTCAAATATATATGAAAACACAGCTTCGCTCATTATAAGCGGATATTCTAATCCGTAAGCCCACTCCCAATACGCCTACGCCTCATGTCATGACAACATGATACAATGCACGATAAACTTAGCAGACGGTGTCAAAGGTGGCCAACTTTGGCACCGTCTGCCAAGTACATCCAGCCATTTCAGGACTGACAGACTAAGGTGTACTCTCTCTACTATTTAAGGGCTAAATGACATGTCTTCTACTGTTGTCACATGACGTAAATATACCTACCCTTGCAACATTAGCCGCAAGTGAAGGATTTTTCAAACTTTCGGCGAATTTTAGGTGCGATAATCTTCCGATTCTTGCTCAGCACAACTTGCTCGACCTGCTGCCATGCACTTTATCGTATTGTCATGAGACGTAGGCGTATTGAAAGAGAAAGAAAGAAAGAAAGAGAAAGAGAACATTTATTGTTTACCATGTACAATTAGGTCTTAATGATAAATGTGTGAGTTACAATGGCAACCCTTTCGGGCATACAATATTAACTATAAACGTTACATAGGTATATAATTATTCAGTTTAAAAACTCAAAGTATTCTTTTAAATCATAAAATACATTTTCTGTCAACCATCGTTTTAATTGGCGCTTAAATTGATTTCCGCTCAACATTTTTAGGCTAATGGGTAGATGGTTGAAGACTTTGATAGCGGTGATAAAGGTGCTCCTATAATAGGTTGCGTTTTTGATCGCTGGCAGTGAAATGTTGTACATATACTGTGATCGTAAATTGTTACGCTGTTCTGAGCAGAAGTTAAAATTATATTTATGATTTATTACATAGGAACACAGCTCTAAAATATATAATCCAGTTAAGGTTAGAAATTTCTTTTCCCTAAAAATATTTCTAACGGACTCAGTATTGTACAAGCGGTATATAATGCGGAGACATTTTTTTTGGAGAATGAAAGTAGTTTTGACATTAACAGAATTACCCCAATAAATTACACCATAATTCAACAAAGGATAAATATTTCCATAATATGCATTTCTTACAATATCTTCTGAGCAAGTACTTGATAAGACGGATAAAGCATAGCACTGACTGGATATTTTTTTATTTAACTTTTCTATATGAGATTTCCAATTTAAATGTGAATCTACAGAGACGCCTAAAAAGTTGGTACTGTTTATGTTTTGTATAATAGCTCCCCCGTGTTCAACATTCAAGTTTATTGGGTTTGTTTTGTAATTTCTAAATTGTATCGTTTTTGTTTTATCTACGTTTACTTTTAAGTTAATTGATTTAAGCCAGTTGACAACAGTTTGAAGAGTATTGTTAATTTTTTCTTGAAAATTGGATCCTGAGTTTTTTCCAGAGAATAATATGGTTGCATCATCAGCAAACATTACGCAAAGTTCATCTATGATGTTTGGCATATCATTAACATACAGTAAAAATAACAACGGACCAAGGATGCTGCCTTGAGGTACTCCAACTTTAATATGTTGAAATTTAGACTGTGTTTGCTGTACAGTTTTAGTTTTCTTATTATATTTTTCAATAACCGTGGCTTGCTGTCTATCTTTTAAATAACTTTCAAATAATTTATGTACATTACCTCTAATACCTACGTTACTAAGTTGCGATAACAAAATCTCATGCACTACACAATCAAATGCCTGGGACATGTCTAGAAATAATGCAATACAGGGCCTTTTATTATTGATTTCATCCCATATATGTTTAAACAATTGAAACACTGCATGTGTTGTTGACTTTCCTCTTTGGAACCCGAACTGGTTGGGATGTATAATGTTATTTGAATTTAGGAAATGAACAACTCTATTGTATATACACCGGGGAGTGGGCTTACGGATTATTCGCCCTGAATACAACTGATGAACATGTTAATACCAAGATAAGGAACGCTTTTTACAGGCTGAAATCGCTATACAACATTAGGAAGTAGGTACCTGAGTGAGAAAGTTAGGGAAATACTCACTAAATCTTTAGTCCTGTCACAGCTCAACTACGGCAATATCGTATATGGCCCAAGGCTTTTGGAGAAAACTAAAAAGTCCATCCAGCGCGTGCAAAATGCATGTACCCGATTCTGCTACGACATACCGAAGCGAGACTATATTACACCACACCTTAATGCAAGAGGAATATTAAATATGTCCAGCCGAAGGCAGATGCACCTTGCGAACACCGTACGCAGAGTGATCGAGTTCGAAACGCCGCGGTACTTGTTTGATGAGCTGTAGCCGATCAGATCTGCACACAGAAGACCACTGAGAAGCCACAGGAAATTTAAACTTGTTGTTCCGCAACACTATACAGCGCTCTACAGAGGGGGGTTTAAATTTGCCGCAAGTAAAATCTGGAATGACCTGCCGCCGCCTTTAAGGCAGCCTATGTGCTACCTTACATTTAAAAAATACTACGTGCTCATTTCCTCGAACTGCAGAGGCAAATTTGAAACCCACGCAACGCAACACAACACACACCACGACACACAAAACATCAACATACCATATAACAACAAACACGCATCACCTACATACCTACAATCGTATTATATACCTAGGTAAAATATAGATAGACAAGACGTTTATTAAAATTATTTATATTAATACTAGTATTTATTTGTATTTAGTCATTTGTAGTTATTCAATACCTATTCTTTATACATCTAAACACTCAACACAAGCACAAGACGTATGAATAATTTTATTGGGATCCATTGTATTGTAGAGTAGATCAACCCTGTCAAAGGGACTCGTCTGAAAACCAGCGCAAGGCTCCAAAGCCTTGCACATGCTGAGACGAGCACCCATTGCCCAACTCAACGCAATTTAGTACTTTAAGTTTTAATTTTATGATATTGTTTAAGTTTTTTAATTGTACTTATGTTAAACGTTGTATTTTGTGTTCTCTTTGGCAATAAATTTATTTGAATTTGAATACGAATAAAATGCATCGTATTAGTGTAAAAGGTGCGTTCTAGATTTTTACTCGCCTACTAATTAATCAACAACTTATATCCCTACTAATATATTAAAGTGATACCTAATGAAAAGTTTTCGCTTGCGTTACACTTATAAACAAATTCAAATTCTACTACATCATTCGTTTAATTAACATGTTTGTTCTCTTACTTTGGATCTGGCCTATACGCTCCTTTCAAGGAAGACGTATGAAATAGATACTCAAACAATAAAAATAACACAGTCAGAATAAGAATCACAATTTCATCGCAACATCCAAAACTAGCAGAAACTAAAAATCTCAATAAGCATTAACATTAGCGACTAGAAATTCAATTGCAATATTGGAAACAAAAGCCACCGGATGCCCATATTTGGTACGGCAAACAAAGCCACAATAAAATATGTAGAACACAGCAAATTTATCGGAAACCACGCGAGGCCGATGGTCGTTGGTTGCATGCATGTAGGGACATGCATTTGATTGGGACGCCACCAAGGATTCTCGATCGCACTTTGATATTCTAAACTTTTTTGGGTCACAAAGAGTCTGAAAAACAACAGTCGTCTTTTGTGTGGGCTTACGTGCATATTTAATATGTTATTATTGTATAGTCCCTGGGTGACCGAGCTCTGCTCGGATGAAAATTGAAAACGAATTTTCCCAGACATGAGACAAATTTCATCGAAATCGTTAAAGCCGTTTCCGAGAACGTGATTGCAAATAAATATATAAATATATATATATATACACATACATACATATATATATACAAATATTGCTCGTTTACTAGTATAGGATAGGATAATTACAAAAGAGAGTAGGGTCATTTCGCCGGTTGGCGACCACCTAATTTCATGTGCCGGTTAGCGACCACTTAGCTGACTTGGTGAACTGAAAGCATATTTTCTCGTTTTTTTTGTAAATTCCTATTCCATAACTACAAACAATAAGGCATACGGCTGACTGTATCAATAGGCTCTGTAGAATTAATGTTATCTTCAATTGAAAAAACCATGTTCTTCAAGTGGTCGCTAACCAAAGGTGGTCGCGTAACCGGCGAAATGACCCTACGCCGTTTATGCGGATAAAGACAACCAAAAATAAAGCTTTATATATAGCCCTTAACTTTTGCACTGTCCACAGAAGAGACGTAAACCTAAATGTCTGTATAGGTAACCCTCAGAACATAAAAATAATGATCTGAGAGGTAACCCTTTTATTTCAGGCGGATTCAATTTATAAGTATAGGTACTGCGCTTCATTTCATATACTTACACGAAATGTTGTAAGCATGTGTTAGGAAAATTATGGAAAGGAATATAAGCCGAGTACTAATGAATAACTAAAACATCATTTAATTCTATTTATTGTGGAAAAAGGGACATTGCTTTGGATGGCGAGTAAAATAAATCGAATAGAAACATAATATTTGATTAATATGTACTTATTTAAACGTTACTTACATTCAATTTCTGCAGTACTGAATCAAATTACACCTTTTACTTCCTTGAGTAGGATTTACACGAACAAATAACGAATCACTAACACCATCAGACAGTCATCATGGAAGTGTGGGTAGATTTTGTCGATATTATTTATTAGACGGTTGAGTCTTCTGTCGTTACCGAGCAAATAATGGCCGTCGATTGGCGGACACACCCGTTTTTATGCAAACCCTCACTTCCATTCGAACTGCATTAAACGTACTTCCGGTGATCTTGATTTATTTTTATTAACTTAATGGCTGTTTCTAATAATTAATCAAATAACCAAATAATCTATTTAAAATATAACACATATTTATATTATAATCTGACACATGCGATTATTAAATGTTAAATAGGAGCACAGAAGCTGGTTGGGCCATTATTTATGGGTAATTGAGATACAGAAATTTGTTGCTTACTGCAAGCGATACCTATTTTTCTAACTATTTCATGTAAATGTAAGTCAGCGTCATATAGTTGGTAGCAGCCAAAGTAGCCAAATATTATATAGTAACACATCCTTACTCCTATAGTAATAAAGACGTGTTAGGATATATTTGGCTACCTTGGCTGCTACTAACTATCTATGTACGTAACAAAAAGTACACTCTAGGTACCTACATATATCAAATTTGACATAGATAACAGAAAAATCTAATCATTTATTTTGGTCTCACGTTCGCTCAATGGATGACGTAGAAGACGATATTACTTATATCTAGGACTTCAGTTAAAATGATGATATAATATCCACAAATAATAATTTAATATGTAAAATTCAGTAATTACTCAAAGGAAGGGATGTTAATAAAGCGCTTAAACTAAAATCGGATTGTTTGTAAGAAATAGCAAAAAATGTTCTACGCTGCTAAATAACAGGCGTTAAATAAGCACGTCCCAAACACTATTTAGAAATTCTAAATCCCTAAAACCGAAGTTAAACATACCATTATTAAGTAAGTTAATGTACGTTGCTGGCAATTTAAATTTTGTTATAATATAAAAACCTAACACTGCGTAATGATAAACGGCATACGAATACAAATGGAATGGGATAATAGTAGTAACAGTAACGCCATCTCAATCAAACAACTAGCGACTCTATACGGGTTTAAATACGGTTGAATGTGGGTTGAAAGAAGAATCATTCACATAACACATGCCGAAAATTCTAGAAATACAAGCATACTCAGCGAGCGTTGAAAATAATTAATTTGCTACAAATCCATTACCGTTGAGTGCTCTTTCGTGAAACCTGTTAGGTAAACAATAACTGGTCGCTGGCGGCGATTTTGTAGCTGTTTGAACCATTTATGACTTTAGATATTTTTCCTAAAATGCGGTATTGAATTTTTTTTTGTAGTGAACAGTAAGGGCCCGGCCACAAACGTCTGTGGTGCGGCGCCGCAACGCAACATTTTGCCGCACGCACGCCGCAAAACCTGGGTTTCTCTGTACTAAACGGGGGTTTCTGCGGCGCACGCGCCGCATAATTTTGCGTTGCGGCACCGCACCGCAGACATGTGGCCAGGCCCTAACGCCTGCTAATATCGGATATTATCTGTACGTATCTAATTAAAGGAAAAATAAGTTGCTCCGAGCAGGATTCGAACCTGCCACCGATTGAGATATCGGAAGTCAATTATTATTCATTAAAATACGTTCAATTACAATTAAAATATTTTTTTTAGTTAGTAGTACTATTTTTAGCAATAACTTCTTATAAATCAACATGGACTAATTAAGTCCATCTGTACAAGCAATGTATATACTTAGTTAATTCATCAATTCATCACCAGTTCCCCCACTAGTTAGATTATATTTTGTTTCATAATGAGTTGCATTATTATATTGTCAAAAAACTGTCACATTTAAAACGGACACAGGAGGCATCGACAAGTTTTGTAAACATTTTACATGTTGTTCCAAACATTTTAGTTCAGTGATTGTAGGTACTGACAGCAAGTATAGTTTTTTTAATCATTTGTATTCGCTGTTTTTTTCCTGTGTAATAATTTATCATAATTTTAATTATTACCTAGAGACAAAATATCAAAAATAAAAAATAAATATAGCTCAATTAGCTCCTGAAAAGTCGGTCAACATATTAATACAATAAACGTTTTAATCTTTATATTGGTTAATTTACATTTGCATAATATTTAAAACAAATCATACAAAAAGTAAATTAATGCTTTATTTAAATATTAATTTATTTATGTATAAACTTAAACGTTTAAATTTATGTTTTTCAAAACCGTATTTTTCCTGTAGTTTCTCTTTCAATTTGTACCACGCTCACATATTCATGAATACAAGATTGAGCTAAGCAAGTTAATGGTTATTTTCAAATTACTAGCAGTCGCTCAAGGCGATGCTCTTGCTCTTACAAATCACTCCCGATTTTCCGTAATGCATTATCGATTCATCACACAGGATACCCATATGCAAAAGGTCTGATTATTTAAATAAGTGTACAATTTATGTTTCTAACGCACAAAAACAAAATTGGTGTTTCTCGTTTTTACACGACTGCCCAACGAAAAGGAGTGTTTCATACATACATACATAAATACATATAATCACGCCTCTTTCCCAGAGGGGTAGGCAGAGATCACGGATCTCCATTTGCTAAGTACGACCCTGACAAACGACTTTCGCTTCACTCACTTTCATGACATTTCTCATACATGCTCGTCGGATTCGGGTACTTTTGACCTGGTCTTTTTGTAAGATTTCTCCAATTTGATCGGAGAAAGTTCGCCTAGGTCTTTCCCTTCCAACTTGCCCTTTCACTCTTTTGATACACACTCTCTTCGTTAATCTTCTTTCATCTATCCTCTCTACATGCCCAAACCACATTAATATACCCTTCTCAATGTTCGTGACTATATCTCCATCCATTCCACACTTATCTCTTATCACACTGTTTCTGACTCTATAACTCAATCTCACTCCACACATACTGCTCAACGCTCTCATTTCTACTGCACTTAATACTTAGCAAATATACGCGTATTTGGGAAACATTGTAGTAAGGTAAACGTCCGAGTTCTCGACGCTGTATCAGTATATGGCATGGGCACTCTATGTCAAAGTGACATGGCATAATATTCGAATGAAGAAAAATCCTGTTAGTTCGAATTTAACCCATATTGCTTTGACATAAAGTGCCCATGCCATATTATTATACTAGTACAGGGCCGAACATTCGGACGTTTACCTTACCCATTAGTGAGATTAAGGAAAATCTGTGAGATTTTAGCTTTGTAAGTGTGTTAGTTTGTATGTTTTGGGTAATCTCCGGAACCGTTTATCCGATTTCAAAAAATCTTTAACTTGCCTGTAGAATGGACTTTTTGGATAGTTATAGGCTTTATTTTATCCCTCGAGTTTGCCTGCGTACTTTGCCATTCGTGGGCGAAATCGCGCGAGCAGCTAGTAGATACTCGTAAGTATATTAAAGTTTATTAATACTTTCAATGCGTTTCTCTATAGTAACCAGTTGCATTTTAATTTGTTTACTGTTACAGTTTATTAATATATTATATTTTTTGTTATAAGGTTTAGGCATTTAATTTGGTCACCATCAAGTATATGTCGGTATTGCTTAAAAAAAAAGTATATTACATCAAATAATATTGAAACAAATACATTGATTTAAAAAAAATCCAAGAGATTTTCATACTCACAATTTTTTTAATCTTTTCATAGTCAAATACTAGCTGAACATTATTTCTTTTTCAACACACCTGCTCGTAAAGTAGGTCTTATTACAGCGTATTTACACTGATAATGCAGAATATTACCCATGCCGTGCCTTTTACATTACATTATCGCACTAGTGCCTTTTCATTACATATCTTTTTAAATATTAGCAAAATAATGCAGAATATTACCCATGCCGTGACTTTTACATTACATTATCGCACTAGTGCCTTTTCATTACATATCTTTTAACATTTTCATTTTTTATTTATTTATTTTTTTCCTCGCAAATGTGTTGAAAAACGTCGTATGAAACACGTGAGCATTGGTCATTACACTTCTCGTCTCCATTAAGCCTTCGCCTTCGGCTCAGGCTTAAAAACCGACTCGAGTGTAATGACCAACATAGCACACTTGTATCATAATGTACTATTACACAAGACTTTGTGCACCACGCTTACCGCAGCAATGTTAACTGTAAACTCCTCCAGTTTGTACCACACACGCGGGGAAGGAATCCGTGCGCAGTTCCGAGTGGCCCCGGGCCGCTCAAAGAGCTGCGATCGCGATAACGCAGCGCGAGACGTGGTTCCGTGGACGGCGTTATGCGATATTGAACTATCGGGGTAACAAATTGATGAAAAATTAACAACGTGACAAAACTTGCTATGTGGAAAATTTTTGGTAATTTTATATTAAATTTGACCTACTTGCCGGTTTCCGATTGAGCTGAAATTTTGCATGCATATGTATATCGCAATATTATCATGACATGAAGCTGATCTGATACTGGAGCTGGAAGGTAACCATAGGAAACCCGCAATAGAATGACACAACCCCATCTAGTTTGGGCTCGTTAGAATCGTCTCAATGAGTAGTTGTTGATGGTATGCAGAAAAGTACAGTTAGCAACAGTTAATAAGAAAAGTGTACCAAAAATGAAATTTTTGACATAAACTTTTTACCTTAAATGCTGTTACTTTAAGGGAAAGTGTTCCTAAGCAAAAACTAACCTTAAGGTCTTGTAAAAGTTTCCTAAAACTCCTGAGGTTATTTTGATATTTTCAAGATATTTTGATTTGTTCTGCATCTTGAACATTGCTAATCGGGAGTCCGTACTCCTGATATTTTTTTCTTATTGATTAAGAAATAATAATGTTCACAAAATAGTTTACATATAATAGTTATAATACCCGTCGTAGGCAAAACCTTGAGAACGTTTGTACGCCAATGGGGAGTTCTAATTTAAATACAAATTAACTAATTACCTACACTAGGTCTGGTGCTGGTCAGACAAATTAAATGAGTAAGAATAATATTATGGTTGATTAAATGAATATGAATATCCTGCGTTAATCATCATGATTAGCAATGTTCTAGCTTTATAAAGGTATAAACATACACATACATACATACCATCACGCCTTTATCCCTAAAAGGGGTAGGCAGAGCACATGAAATTTGTGTTCCAGTGCCACTTTTAGCATAAATGTGGGTATAAAAGATCGACAAAATGTGATGTTGCAGTGATAGGTTGCTAGCCCATCGCCCACAACAAAGGTATAAAGCTACAACTTATTTACAATTCAACTCACACCGTGACCACATTGAACACATTTACTGGCTTATTCTTATCCAACTAAGTTCAGCTAAAATGGGTTTGATTGATTGAAAATTGATTTGTAACTTGACAAATAAATGTACTAATAATAATTATTCGTTGACTACACGCTGCAGTGTACCTAAACTAAGACATACTTACCTACCTAACCTGCTGTAATATAATATAAGACATACTTTG
The DNA here is from genome assembly GCA_963854355.1 of Epinotia brunnichana. Taxonomy (NCBI): domain Eukaryota; kingdom Metazoa; phylum Arthropoda; class Insecta; order Lepidoptera; family Tortricidae; genus Epinotia; species Epinotia brunnichana. The sequence goes on from OY977952.1 coordinate 17,216,645, forward strand.
TCACCTTAATGTGATAGTATTATGTATAATGTTATTTAACATCTATAAATTGACATGTAAAACTACGTTTTATAAAGGAATAAATGAAATGAAATGAAATGATGAACGATTATACTTAAGGGCAAAGCTTTCTGAGTGAGGTACAGTCACCGGCACATCTGATGACAACTCTATTCCTAGAGCCGTTCGAGGGTGTCAGATATTTTTGCGGCCTTTGATCCATCATATATTGATGCCGGTGATTGTACCTTATAACTTTGAGTGACATCGGGCTCATACTTAAATACTAATAATTTATTCAACCACACCGCGTTTACTAAATGTCATCGGTATAAATTCGAATGCTATCGTCGTTATAATTATAATAATATTTTACAACGTTATTTAAGCATTTTTGCAGGCTCTGTTGCTTTTTAGTTTAATTTAAGACCTTCTGGATAAAGGTTGACAATTTTGAAGAATCAAAGCGGCAACACTAAGGCGCTTTGACCAATGACCTTAATCGACTATATGGCAAGTATTGCCAATTAGCAGGTCGATCACGTAACGCATTGTACGCGCGTCAGGTAGGTCGAAATGTCACTTTGTTGTGAAAAATTGACAGATAAATTGTACCGACGCGCGTTCGGAACATTACGTGATTACCCCTCTTGACTATTAAAATTGTGTAATTGTCCATACGAGATGGAAGGACGCCTGGACCATTTCTCTATGTCCTCGGAAAGAGTTAATATGTTGAATATTTTATTTTGATTTAGTATACCCTCTGTTTGAAGAAGGATAGCCTGTTGTAGTCGTGATTTTCATGTATTAAACTTAAGGCCCATTTGACGTAGATATAACCCTTGTTTATATGCATTTTCATATCTATTCATCACCCGAAATATCCGTGTAATTAGTTCGTCTTAAGCTAGGTTTAATAATTGTTAAGGTATAAAATAATTATTGTACAGTGGTACGTGACAACTGTAGGTTTTTTTTGGTGGAGGATGGTCAAATTGGCCTATTGACCAATAAGGACAAGCGATAGGTCACTGGATAGCTTATTCAAAGTCCTAAAACTTTTACTATGGCAAGTAATCCCAAATCTTTGTGTTAAAAAAGTTATCGCTGCATAAAAAAGTTTAATGACCTCAAACGATAAACGATATAATATACCTCAAAATTGTTCACTGCTTAGAGTTCGTATCCAATCGCGTCATGTAAGAGCGAGAACTTATTTGTGTTATATTTTGATTAATAGTAATGCCATTGGCATATGTGCAATAGCACAATATTACTGCACCTGTTTGACAGGGCGTCGCACTGTTGGAAGTTGTGCACATATAGTATCCATAGTTTGGACCTTGGTGCAGGAAGACACGAACTATTTATTCCTCCATCTGGGCACTTAACACAGCTCATAATTGATGAACCTTTTGCTTAAAGAATAGTACTCATTGTGTTATGGTATATCAATCGATATTTAGTTGTTTTGTTTTGTGTATTTATGTAAAAACGTTTAAAAACCGTTGTATAAAACTTGAACCCTGTATATATCATTAAAAAGATTCTTGCTGAGGGGATGTTTTTATTTTGCCATAACTTGTTTCACACAGCGATTTAAGATTTCGCGCCATACAAAAAGTTTTAGAGTATGAAAAAACCTTTCAAATGACATATGGTCATTATCGGTTTTTAGGCCAGAGTCCATTATGAATCTGGGCATCCTCCTTTGTGACTGAACCTTTTTTAATCGTCTTCGTTAAAATCAAGCAGTTTTTTCCTGTTTTAGTTGTACATTTTGTATTAATCGAATTTAAACTTTCGTGAGACATGTTGAAATAATGCTACAAATATACGGTTTAACTCACGTTACACTACACGTGTCTCATTTTGTATTCAATTATATTTTCTTTCCCTCCTCTCCAAAGTTCTGCCTTGATTACCAACATTCATTCGCCAAAAAGGCTAGTAAGCAATTCAGAGAATTCTTCAGCGCCATAGGATGGTCGCTGACACTGTCTTCGCTCGCATCAAGCAGCCGAGCAAGCCAAGTATCAGGCCCCCAGTGTTTGCTAGGTATCAACCGCAATCGCTCATGATTAAGTGCCCGTTAATGTGCTCACTAGCGCCACGGGTAAATAATGGGGAATGGATGAATATTTTAGAATTGCCTAATTTTTTTTTGTGTTAGGAATAACCTTCCACCAGAAAAAATTGCAGATCTTTCAGGTGCGTCAATTATTTTTGAAAAATATAAACAGTTTCCTCACTTACGTTTTGGGTTTAGGACGGCGAATGAGACATTTTCCTTGATTCGTCTCATATTACAAAAAATATCTTAAAAATCCGTGGTAAACTGACACTGGCAATGATATTGACAGCTGCAGCAGCTATATTTGTCATTGCTAGGGTCAGATATTCAAAATATTTTTTGAAATATGAGACGGATCAAAGAAAGTGTCTCATTCGCCGTCCTAACCCCAAAACGTAAGTTAGAAAACTGTTTATATTTTTCAAAAATAATTGACGCACCTAAAAGTCTGCAATTTTTTTCTGGTGCTAAGGAAGGTTATTCCTAACACCAAAAAAAAATCAGGCAATTCTAAAATTTTCATCCATTCCCCATTGCCCAACGAAAAGGAGTGTAATGTTTGTATTCAAGTACCTTTATATCTATTGTTAAATTAAAGTTATCAAAATGATTTACCAGTGGCACAAGTGAGCACGTTAACGGCCTCTTAAAGATCCAGGGTCAGTTTGAGTTTAATTGGAGTGTTCTGCGCCAGTGTGCGTAAATTATTCTTTGTGATTTGATATTTAATAATAATAATAATAAAATTATTTATTTCGGACAGTACAAATCCATAGCTTGTTAGTAAAGGCTTATTAACTAGGTTAGTAAAGTTCAAATTGTATCAAAGGTTAGTTTTGAGAAAGATAGTTAAAAAAAATGTATTTAACTTCATCAAGTAAATTGCTTCATCTCGCATAACATCGTCGTTTCTCGCTGACCGCCCTCATATAGCCTAATAGCCAGCGGCGGAATCTTCACATGGTGTTTTACAGCAGCCGTCAATAGAGGCGGGATTAATCACAAAAGTACTCGTATTTGCTTGCTGACCCTTATCGTGTATTTGTGGTCAGTGAAACCTGAGTTATTCTGAATTTTCAATCGTGCACTACGAGTAGTAACTAGCGATAACTGGACTCAAGAAATCAGGTTGAAAATAAGTAAATACAGAGCTGCTATTATCTTAACGATCCTCGTCTACCTTCGTTGTTGATGTTACATAACTATACTCATACCTATGTATATACTATACCATTTATGATAAATAAACTTACACATTTTTCACATAATTATTATTTTTACTAATGGGGACTTGATCGTATTTAAATATTATATACTCAGACGTAAGAAAAAATGTGTAACCTAAAACTTGCTAGAGAGCTATTAAGTGTCAAAAATACATCATTTATACGATTAAAATAATGTCTTTTGAAACGGGTTAGTTAATTAAAGCCGGATTGTTTTCCAATTAGCCGGCATTTGTCTTCTCTCCTTTCACAATCAGTCTTCGCTAGTCTGCTAGTAATTGGTCAAAGTGTGTAAAATCGCTTGATCCACAATGTTAATATTATCTACAAAACAGAACATTAAAAATGCATATCGATAATTATTGCACTCCGGACACTGTCAGTAGTAATACTTTTATTTAAATGTAAACACATTACCTACTATTAACAGTGCATTAATTGGAATGAAGGAATCAAAGGAACAGTATTGTTCTATCAAAAGGTTGCCTGGGGATCGATTTTTGACTTTCGAGCGCTCGACTCTTTCACTCGAAAACTGTCAAAAAAGCTGAATTGCTATTTTGAAATAGCGATAGAAAATTTGAAAACGAGTGATATTGAGTACGCGTATTCAATTCCATTGGTAGAAAGTAAGTGCATGCAATTTTGACTCCAATCGTATTTACTTTAGTTTAATTTTCGAGCGCTCGAAAGTCAAAAATCGGTCCCCAGGACGAGATCGCTCAATTATTAGCTATATAATATATGACCACCAATTGCCTATCGTTGTATAGCGTAAGGTCTTTGTTTTATTTTTACGGTATTAAATAAATAATATTGGTATTATTCATGTCATTATTACTAAACTTATAGTGTCTGAGCCGCGGCCGTATACAACTTTCTTCAAACAAATGCATACCAAAAGTGTTTCATGCAATTTTATTAATACCAAAAACTCATTTCTGATGGACCAGTGTAAGTCAGACTAAGAAGTCACGAGACCGATATTAGAAAAAACAAAAAACTGCATTCAAATATTAAAAAAAAGCCTCATACACGGCCGGGAATGGAACCCGGTCAAATCTGCCTAAAACTTTGAATTCGTTTTATTGCGGAAATTAACTGTGCTGGTTGCAAGGAATAATTGTCGCTACCCTGAATGGATAATACGTCAAAAATAAATATTTCCCGATAGTGTAGCTTCAGCTTGATACAAAGGCACCTTACAATTTTCTTGGAAATTCAATTCCTATTCAATAAAGGAGATGGGAACGCATGCCAGGGGTAGTTTTAGCAGTAGATTATCAGCACAACAAAGGGTTTTGTTCAACCAGTACTGGCTTTTACCGGAAGTTTCTCGCGCATGAAAAATGTTGTCGCCTTGTGGCACTACTACTAAGTTACAACCTACACTTTATTACAGTAGAGAAAAATCTTTAGTTGGTTTTGAGTTTTGACAGGCCACTGAAACACAGACTAGCATTTTAGAAGCGTTAGTTAGATAATTCCTTATTTGTGTTCAGCTTTTATTCAACAAGGCCCATTTTTTTAGGGCTCTGTAGTCAACAAGGAAGCCTTATTCTTTCGCTATGTCCGTCTGTCCATCCGTCTGCGGCTTAGCTCAGTAACCCTTACTACGTGAAACCTATAATTCGGTATGCTTATATAAATCAATCACGCCGACAAAATGAAAGAATCAAATTTAGAAAATATTGTTTTACGCTACCTTATAACACTTTAAACTCTCGCGCTTTGTACACATATTTAAATACTGTTTAATCCGGGTCTAACGCGATATTTATTTACCTTTATTTCTGACGTTTCGACACGAACCCGTGTCGAAACGTCAGAAATAAAGGTAAATAAATATCGCGTTAGACCCGGATTAAACAGTATTTAATTACGCTACCTTTATAAGGGAAGTAATTTTTTTTCTTAGTTTCCCCATGGCAACCCAAGGCAACGGTCTACACTTGTGCTGACCGGCTAATCCTACCACCACGATGGTTCCACCGAATTCTGATGGTGTCGTTAGACATCTCGTTCAAAAATATTAACGTGATATTGGGTTAAGAAACCTTAATTTTTGTTAGAGTCAAGTGCCCCATAATTCTGCTAACAAAAACATCCAAGCTCAGCAAAAACCCTTTCATATATTTCTTCGAAATTGCAGCGAAGTGTGCGAAATCCGTAGAGCTTATGCAATTGACTGTTTGAGCTAATATTGTACAAACTGCTCGGGCTTGGGGCTTGGGAACTTTTCAGATGCCGGCTAAAGTCAATTTTGCGGTATTTGAAAGACGTTTTCTTTCAACAAGTGGTCTTCATTTTCAACATATTTTCTAAGGTACAATAAAGTAAAGTTTAGAACCGTCTAAGTCACACATATGATCAAATTATTTTGACACTTTAAATTATTACAATATCTAAAAGGAGTCCAGATACTTAATAGTAAAATATAATAACTCGGCAGCTGCACTGTTCCTTCTAAACCTCGCAGCGCACACTGGAACTCTATCAGCGACATCGATGATATGTACCAGTGTGTAACCGCCATACGATAAATAAATAAATAGTAAAATATGTCGTTTAAATGTTTCATTGAATTTTATTATTAGTTCCCTTTACGTACTGTTTTACTTAAGAGGTATTTTTGATTTCACTACTAAGTACATAAATATTGCAAGTATGAATTAACGAAACTTAGTTACAAAAAAGTTTCATAAAAAAAAACATAAAACCAATGATCATCATCAAACCCACATTATGAACAAATTGACATATGTAGCTATCCCCAAAATCATCAACACCGGCGCTTTAACAGCCACTCCAGCGCTCTGCAGGTACCCAAAACGTGTCCCTTGGTGGATCATGTCTATAACAGAGTCCAAAGTTTCTTCGCCGGTTGGTCGAATCTGTTCCGGTGGCAGTAAAAAGCCGTGGGTCCACTGGTCACGCAGTTCGTAGCAGTATACGAGAGGAACGTGTAGATGTTCCTTTACCCATTCGTCTGTGCCTCCTGTAGCTTCATCTGAAATGTTTCCAACGTCTTTGTTTCAATCAATTGTAGAATTATAAATGTCTTTAGTTTTCTTTTTTTCAATACCACCGTTACAAACAAACTATACGTCACCCGGCGATAGGTCCCAAACTAAAGTAGAACTTGTGAGACCTATTATTTGGGTGTCCCTTGTTTTGTCGACACACTTTTCAACGAATTTCATTTCATCGAAAACGTTTCAAGTAACATTTAGTTCATGAATTATTATTTGGTGTTATTTTATTTCATGACCAGATCATTCCAATTTTTATTATTTTATAGAATAACTGTTCAGGGAATATTATTTGGCAAATTATTCCTTATGTATAAATTTTGAATGGCAGAATAACAAACCAATGAATTTCATTTGTTCGAAATTGTATTACAGCATTACAAAATGATCAAAATAAACTGATTACAGGGGTTTAACTAGGTAAGGGCAGCCATAAAAAGGGGGGACGGGGGGCGGAGCCCCCCGCAGTTAAAAAACAAGCAACCGTAACAATTGTTTTATAAGTAGGTTAGGTTAGGGTTCACTTGTGTCCCTCAGAGCGGAAATAGGCACCCCGCGAAGCGGGGTGACGTCGACACGCTGGCGGTTAGGTTAGGTTTAGGCAAGGTTAAAATGCCGTGCTTTGGAAGGCACGCTAAGCAGTTCATCCCGGCTGCTGCCTATGACAGTAGTCGTCAAGCCGAGTTAGAGGCCCTTAGGCGGCTTAATAACCTCTGGCAGTCGAGTTGCCAATGCCCACTTGACACAGGGGGGACAACTGTCACTTGCGTCCGCAGGAGCTACCTACCACAACCTTGCACGTGTCCCCTGGATGGTACTTAAGCCATTGCATTGCGTTCCGTTCTCAACGTAATGCCATAGATAACTGTGTAATGCCAACTATTTATCTTAAATTAAAATAAGTTATAATCCTTGTAATACTTTGTATGTTAATTAAAAATATTTGAAACAATAAATCACAAAACGTTTTCCATGAAATAATACAACTATTTAATGAATCATCCGACAAGTAAAAATATACGATTTAAAATTACTTGTAATGACCGTTCCACGAAATGAATTGTCGACGAAATGAAAATACATGAAACGTTGACTTAGATGTGAAATTCGACGAAATGAGTGTCGACAATTTGATGATAAACCCTATTATTTTTAATGATAATTTAGAAATCACTCATCATCCTCCTAGCGTTATTCCCGTTTGTGCCCTATAGGAGACCGGGGCCGCTTTAACACCTAGTAGAAATAATAGTTTACAAATCACTGATTCCGTAAAATAAAACACAGCCTATTTGAAGTGTTCATCTTTAAAAAAAGACTCGCGCACCGAGGGTTCTGGACCGCCCCGTACAATTAAAATATATTCACTATAAACTGACACTCATTAAGTATGTATTCACATACTTAGTGCGTGTCAGTTTATACTGGACATTAAATTTTCAGTGATGTTACTAAAAATTTACGGTTTTCGCAGTTTCTGAGTTCACGGGAAGTATCCTGTAGGTTTTGATTCCCTTGCAAATCTCGAAAATTTGCGGCATAAACGGCTGTATCTTTTGATTGCGTCTGCTTCGAAGTTTGATTTTTTCACAGCTCCAGGGGAAAGTAGACTTGAGTATTTGGTATAATTTCAGCTTGATACCTCCACGCGTTCCTGAGGAAAAGGGTCTTGACAGACGGACGGACGGACCACAAAGAGATCCTATAAGGGTTCCACTTTTTCCTTTCGAGGTGCGGAACCCTAAAAATTAAGTAAAGTAATATGCTCACGTAAAGTAATTTTATTTCTGCACACAATGGCATATTATTTGCGGTACAACTGGTACAAGTAGCTATAGGTACTTGTCCAACATCTAAATTAAGATACTTACACAAAACTTCAACAATGTTGCCCGTTATGTATTCTGTCCCGTATCTTACAGATAGAGCACGCATAGCACGACGACCAACATTCATCTGAAATATTAGAAAAATCATATTCATGAAAGTGTAGTGTTTTTCTTATAAACTCTAAATGGATCAATGTCATACCAATTTATCCTGATGAGACATGTTTTCACTAAAAATATACTTACTGCATCATGATAATTTGCCAGTGGTTCAGAAGTGTTTCCAAATGGCAGCAATAGCATTTGCCCGTAAGAGTGGAAAGTAAGGAACATTTCCATTTTATCTCCAATTTCCCTCATATATCTAGACATAGATCTCGTTTCTGGCTCTGAGAAAGGACCAGGTCCGGCGTAGATGTCTGATGCTGGGTTGGTGCTAGCACCATGAGCTAAGACGTAAATTTAAATACGTATTTAATTAAGGAGTCATGATGAAACTTCTGGGCGACGGCATTGTAATAAAAATATCGTTGACATAAAGATAGTTACTAAAAATGTATAGAATAAAAATATATATTCATACTTAGCCAGTTACTGTTCCAATTTCTATTTAAATCCACACCGATTCCATTATTAAAAGGTCGTCGGTTTTTCCGCCACATTCTGAACTAAAATAATAAAATAATATAACTATAATTAAACACGTAAAAGTTTGTGATAATATTCGGATTTGTGTTAGTCTTTCAAACAAAACCGATCAATCGGAGTTTGATGAAAATTTCTAGTAAAATACTCTGTCTTCATAATCATATTCATACTAGACCATAATATAATAATAAACTCAAAGACAAGATATTTAAAAAAATATAATATACCCACTTCATCATAAGAATAGACGTAGCCATCAGGATTTGCGACGGGGAAAATATGCCAATCAAACTCTCGAGCAGCCGCCATGGTTTCAGTATCATCACTAGTCAATAACTCAGAGATAATATAGCAAACTGTTGCTGGAGAAATCCATTCCCTTGCATGAATTCCACCTTCTATGAAGATATTCCTCTTCCCCTCTCCGTGGGAAATTTTTACTCCTACGATTTCTCGATGTTCATAAGTTTCACCGCCAATAACTTTCGTAACCACATCAGGGAACTGTTCAGCTAGATCGTCGATCCATGCATAAATGTCATCTAATGAATAATACGCATCCCATGTCATGCTTCGAATGTTGTTTTTTGTATAGTGTTTTACAGTTTGTTTGTCGATAAATCTAAAATGAAAGCAAAATTACTTATTGTTTATATCTAAGTAAGCATTACAAGAAATACATTAACACACGACTAAAAGGTTCAAAACAAGAAACAGAAAAGTTAAAACATTACATAAAGAATGCTATTACGAAACTTATAATGCCTAAAACTTGGACCAATAAAAGAACAAAATAGATTTTGAAGTAAGTACAGGAAAAAAGGGTTTGCACACATGTGACGGTTAAATAGCAAAAATTAAAAACAAAATGCTGTCTAAAGTACGCAAGCGTCCAATGGATACAATAATAAATCTGTGGTTTAATTTTCAATGGTTAAAAAAATATATAACGAAGCTATTTTACACAAAATTATTAAAAATGCATCTTTCGTAATGATTTTTGATGAATTTTTATTTAAACTAGATCTGCCAGTGTCTTATTCAATCTATATAGTCCTCCTCAAGTCCTCATAGATTTCGATGACGGCGACTCTAACAATAAAAGCTGGCTCTGATATGGCCAACCTAATTATTTGAGGAAAACTGATAGGCCTTAACCCTCACTCAATCTATCACCTAAACGACATCCATAAATGTTGCTTTGCTATTTACTTACTCTTGAACATTATTCATGCTGATTTCTGAAATTAAATTATGTTCAGTCAAAAATATTTGAAGGTCAGTTTTATCTTCTGGTCTAGACATAATTTGCACAAACGGTGCTCTAGATACGGGCTCAGTCCAGAAGTCATATCGGAAATCAGTGTCTTGAAGATTACGCAGTAATTTCACTTGGGCTGAATCTTCCACGTGAATTTTAAATAAAGTGTAATTGTCGTAACGAAATTTATCACTTAATACACTGTTCGTCATGTAAACGAGGGACACTAAATATACTATGGAAACCTTCATTTTGTTTTATATCCTTCATAAAACTATTGTAAATGCTTCCACCAAACTCAGTAAGTGTTGACTTACTAACTTAAAGTGACGTCTTTATATACATTTTGATTAGGAACTGTCGAGTATCTCGACCAAATTATGGTGATAGCAAATCAATTGATAACTATACCCATTGATAAAAATTTTAGATAAGGAAGAATAAGGAAAATGGATATTTTATGGGACTAAACAAAGGTGTGTTCTCTTGTCGTCAATCGTGGTTTTAATTCTCTTTTACGATTAAATTTTAAGAGTAAAATATCGATAGAGGAATTCAAAAATATGTATGCAATAATTTCTCACTTTTCCTTATGATGTGACCTTAGGCATACCTATCACTTGCATGCTTTGTAAAAAGAGATGAGAGTCTTAGAGACTCATCTGTATATTTTACTCTTTATTCATATAATCCTATTTCATATTAATTAAGTAGCACACATCGCCATCATAGGAAAATCAAATGTAAGGTAGGTAGGTACGTATGTAAAATCCAAATTTTTAATTTTTTTAATTTAATTTTATGTTATTACTAGCTGTTGCCCGCGACTTTTTAACGTCTTAGAAAATGATTGCTCTCAATACAAACTATGAACCCTCTTTTAGGGGATACATTAAAAAAAACCTTGAAATTAATTTTCTAGTTTGTGAACAAACAGTCTAAAACCGAAGTTATAAATCTCATACCAACTTTAAAAATACACAAACTTCAAACCCTCTTTTAACACTTAGGGGATGAATATGGAAAAACTCTGATTATAACTCCCTTTTAACCCCCCCCCCCCCCTTAGGGGTTTAAGTTTCTAATCGCTCAAAGCACTTTTTTCGTATTGTAATAAGTAATCTTACTACTAACTTTATGTATCTAGCTCATAAAAAGTGTTGCCCATACAAAGCTTGCCCCCCTTTTTAACCCCCTTAGGGGTGAAATTTTCAAAAGTCCTTTTTTGTATTTGAATAAGTAATCTTTATAAAAGTTTTAAGTCTTTAGTTCAAAAAAAGTATTTCCCACACAAAACTTGCTCCCCTTGTTAACCCCCTTAGGAGTGGAGTTTTGTAACACGCTGAAAGTCCTTTTTTTAGTATTCTAATAAATAATCTTTTTACAACGTTTCAAATCTCTAGCTCAAAAAATATGTTGCCCATGCAAAGCTTGCTTCCCTGTTTAACCCCCTTAGGGGTGGAATTTTCAAAAATACCTTCTTATCCTTAACCCACGTTATAAAGCAACCTACTGTACAAAAATCAACTCTCTAACATTAGAAGTTTCGGCTGTGCGTGAGTGAGTGAGTGAGTCAGTCAGGATATGTAAAGATAAATATAATTATTGTACTTTTTGCTGTCAATTCGCACAGTTATTTTTCCTGTAGGTATATATTTCTTCACATGACTCATCTATACATCTATACATATAATAAAGGTGAAGAGGGTCGAAAGTCTGTACATGGAAGATATTTGAAAAAAAATTGGCCAGGGATACTTAAAATCGATAACAGAACACGTTCCAACAGTTTTTAGAATTTTTGTCTGTTTGTCTGTTTATCTGTTTATCTGTTTATCTGTTTATCTGTTTGTCTGTTTATCTGTTTGTCTGTTTATGTGACCGCGCATCACGTGAAAACGGCTGAACCGATTAAGATGAAATTTGGTATAGAGATAGTTTGAGTCCTGAAGAAGGACTAATGGTTGTTTTTATCCTGGAAATCAACCCCTAAGGGGATGAAATGGGGAGTGGAAATTTGTATGGAGCTACTTAAACCGCTGCACCGATTTGGATGAAATTTGGTATACAATTAGTTTGAGTCCCGGGGAAAGGTCAAAGGATAGTTTTTATCTCGAAAATCTTTCCTTTAGTGGGTAAAATGGAGGGTGAAAATTTGGATGTAATCCATTTTGATAAAATTTGGTTTAGAGGTAGTTTAAGTTCTGGAGAAGGACATTGGATACTTTTTATTCTGGAAATCTTCCCCTAAGGGGGTGAAATGGAGGGTGAAATTTTGGATGGACTCCGTTTAGACCAAATTTGAGTCCGAGAATGACAATAGATAGTTTGAATACCGAAATTCATCCCCCAAGGGTATGAAATAGGGATGAAAATGTGGATGAATCCCATTTAGTTACAATTTGGTATAGAGATAGAAGGAGTCCCAGAGAAGGACAATGCATAGTTTTTATCCTGAAAAATCATCTCCTGAGGGGGTGAAATGAGGGGTGAAAATTTGGATAGAACCGATTTAGATGAAATTTGGCATGGAGATAGTTAAGAGTCCTGGGGAAGGACTTAAAATAATTGTTAGTCCAGAAATCATCTCCTAAGGGGGTCAAATGGGGTATGAAATTTTGGATGGAACCCATTTACGGTATAGCGAGTTGGAGTCTTGGGGAAGGACATAGGATAGTTTATTCCCGAAAATCATCCCCTAAGGGGGTGTAATTGGGGGTGTAAATTTGTTTGTGACCCATTTTGATGAAATTTGGTTGAATGATAGATTGAGCCCCGGAGTAAGGCAACGGATAGTTTTAATCCCGAAAATCATCCCCTCAGGGATGAAATAGGGGGTGAAAATTTAGATTAAACCCATTTAGATGAAATTTGGTAAAGATATAGAAGGAGTCCTAGGGAAGGAAAATGCATAGTTTTTATCCCGAAAAATCATTTCCTGAGGTGGTGAAATGAGGGTTGAAGATTTCGATAGAACCCATTCAGATGAAATTTGGTATAGAGAGAGGTCTCAGTCCAAGGAAAGAACATAGAATAATTTTTATTCCGGAACACATGAAATGAGGAAATAAGGGGATCACATAAGGGGGTGAGAAATGGTGGATGAAAATTTGGATTGAACCCATTAACGGTATAACGATAGTTAAGGAAGGACATAGGATAGTTTTATCCCGAAAATCATCCCTTAAGAGGGTGTAATTGGGGGTGGAAATTTGTTTGTGACACATTTTGATAAAATTTGGTTAAAAGATAGTTTGAGTCCTGGAAAAGGACATATGATAGTTTCCATTCCGGAAATCATCCCCTAAGGGGGTGAAATGGGGGTGAAAATTTGGATGTAGCCCATTTAGATGAAATTTGGTATAGAGATAGTTTGAGTCCTGGAGCATTCTCCATGATTTTCGGGATAAAAACTATCCGTTGTCATAACAACGGATAGTTTTTATCCCGAAAATCATCCTCTAAGGAGATGAAATATGGGGTGAAAAATTGGATGGAACCCATTTACGGTATATAGCGGTAGTTCGGAGTCCTGGGGAATAGGAACATTATATAGGTAAATATATGTATGTGACGTTCCAAGGGTAAAGGTACCTTATGGCGGTAGTTTCGAAGATGTTTTCTAAAACGGGGTAAAAAATACGTTTTATTATGGCTATTTTGAAAACTATTAGATGTAACATTTTGTTGACGTATCCTTATTTTTAATATAAAATATTTAAATTACAAGTCAGTAAATTTAGTCCTACGGTTTAGTAGAAAAGGTCCTTACGGCTGTGTGATATGAAAATATGCAAAATAATAATGAAAAAAGCCTACATGCATCTATTATGGTGAGGCGGGTCATAGAAACCAAGTTAGCGGCGGAGTCTATTTTGTAAAAAAAGGCGTTCGGAGTAAGCTTATCTATAAAATCATGCAACTCAGCCATAATGATCCTTTCCTTCATACAATCCATACTAATTTTACAAATGCGAAAGTAAAGTTGTCTGTCTGTTGACTTTTCATGCTTAATTTGGTTGAAATAAAATTTGGTGTAGAGATACTTTGAATTCCGGGGCCTTCCCAAAGAATCCTTACTAAAGATAGTTTTTATCTGGAAATTCATCACCTAAGGGGGTGAAAAGGGGGGAGAAAGTTACGATATAAACGAGTACCGCGCGGACGAAGTCGCGGGCAAAAGCTAGTCTTTAATAAGGTGTAATATATCTTCTTTCCGCTTGTCTTCCAAATAGGGGTGTAGACTCAAAATTTATTATTAGTGATTACCTACTTCAAAAGAAGTAACGAAATACCCATTCAAATATCTCAAAAAAATACGAAGCTACAACCGTTTTAATGTCACTTGTTAGAGTGAGAAAATGATCGGGGACCGTGAGGTCACGATCCACGAGCATCATAGTAAAAACATTCACTCTACACCCCTATTTTCGATCTATCCGACATCCGTTTTTTCTTTTAAACCACGAACTTCAGAATTCGAAAATATTCGGGTATCTCTATCGCACTAACAATATTCGAGTGAAAGGAATGCACTATGCAGATATACGAACTTCGAGTTTCAGTTTTCGTGGTTTGGCTGAATGCGCAAAGCAGACACTGCTTTGCGCAACTAGGAACAAAAAGATGAATGACGTCCATTTGCTCAAATTCAGCATCAAATCTGACAAGTTCTGACAAGTGACAAGTTTTCTATCTGTGCTTTTGCTATGGCGGACTCATGTTATCTCCTACTTCCGTAATTTTTCTTTCTGTCATTTTGTCACGGTGACTTTGGCCGGTTACCATGGATATTATAACTTCACGAGAAAACGAATAGGGAAAAAATATAAATTTTAAACTATGAAAACTATTTTAAAATAAACAAATAAATGCACGTTTTAATTTGTTTATTGTTTTTAATTTAAAATTAAGAGAAAATAAATAATATGTATTTATGTTGAATAACATTTAGATGTTGACAATAACAACGATATATTTTTTTGTCGATAAAATATTTGGTACATCACTTTAGTAATAGAAATAGAAATGTTTATTGTCAAGAATACGTGTACAAAGGTTTTATATATTTTGAACATGGTTCCAGTATTCAGCCAAAGCAGCATGCAAATGTTTAAGAAAACAATGAATTACAATGAATAACTTTAGATGCCCCGAGTTAGCACAGGTATGATTATAAAAAACAAATTTGTGTATTATATTGTTCGAATTTGTCGATACATTTATTGAAATTACGCCTTAATACGACATTTGCGCATATAAGTTCTCATATCAAAATCAATAAATGTTTTATGCTTTAGCTCTTGGTATGTGTCTAGTGAAGGTCTATGGTAGACGGGATTTAAATTATTAATACGCGAAATTAAGGCAAAGCAATTCCGCCATGCTGACGTTTCTTATAGCTGACAGATGTGGCAGCGATATACTTTGAGAATAATAAATAAAAAAATTAAATGAAGTCGTATATTTCGGAAAATTTATTCTTCTTGTGTGAAAGAATCTTATGTGATAGCTAGAATAATAATGTATCTATAAAAAATGTTTAATATTTTTCCGTTCATGGGAACATTCGTGACAGCACAAAGCTTAATTTCAAACTGGCTGGTTATTTTTTAATTTAGAGATTTAATATAAGATTTGGTCGATGGGTGCCTCGAACGCATTTTTCATCGGTAGGTTTTTTTCCCTAATAGCATTTTGCCACGATCGTGTTTTATCACGTGTGCTTTATGTTTGATCGTATATTTTCCTATGGGTAATTTGCCTTACAGCATGTTGTCTGATTCGCTTTTTGGTTTATAAATAATTTGCTTAACAGCATAATATAAATAAAATAATAAATCAATATTACGGGACAATCTTACACAAATCAACCTAGGCCCACGGTAAGCTCAGTAAGGCTTGTGTTGTGGGTACTAGGCGATGATATATATAATAGATAATTACAAATAGATACTTATATACATATATAACATCCATAACTCAGGAACAAATATTCGTGATAAACTCACAAATAAATGCCCTGACTGATATATAGTCTTATATGCTTTTTGCCCTACTGGAAATTGACAGATTGCAATTAGTTTTTCTCTTTACGTGTAACAAGTTATAATAAATGTTTAAATTCAGGCTATTAAAGTTACTTTGAAAGAAAATGAAAATTTTATGTTGTTTTCGTCATTTTAACCAACAGTCACCAACAGATGCAGACGAAGAGCTCAAAAACATTTACACACACTTATTCTCTCTAGACAAATCAGTAGCGTGTTAATCCATTTGAGCTTTTCGCCTGTGTAGATATATTTGCTGCTGACAGTACCTGAAGTAATAAAACCACTGTTTTTTTATTATTTGTCATTTATTACCAGACACGTTATTAAATACCTACGTGACCACTTTCATGTAAAATAAGTAGTAATGTAATAAAACCAATCTTATATTTTACTAGCTTTAACCCGCGACTTCGTCCGCGTGTATCTCGTTAGTCGCCTTAGAGAATAATTGCTATTAAAGTATTTCAGGCTTATGCTTTAACATCTTCCCCCCCTGTAAAGTTCCCCCCACCTTTTCACCCCTTTAAGCGATTATTTCAGGGATAATTTATATAAATGTAATATGAAATTTTTAAATTTTAAACTATATCCATACCAAATTGTAGCAAAATCGGATCAGTGGTTTAAATGCATGCAAATGCTACATTAGTAAATTGATTTTTTTATCAAAATCCGTCGAGTAGTTCTACTCACGTTAGTATGGGCAATCCGTTATCTTATGCTAATGGATTCTGTATACATACTGAATAATTAATGGCTTACTTTTAGTCGGAATCTATTTTACTAACGGTTAATAAAAAAAAATGGTTTTTATGAAATATTGCTGTTCAATCAATTATTTAGCTGCTCTACAATTTATAAGGTGGACTAATATTGGTTACATAGTTGATCGTTTGGGACATTCTTTGCAAATCAAGCCTGATTTCATCTAGAGGTATTATAAACAGGAAAAGTCTGTGAGATTTGTAAGTTTGTGTATAATGGGTAATCTCCGGAACCGTTGGACCGATTTCAAAAATCATTTTACCTGCGTATAGAATGAACTTACTGAAACAATATAGGCAATGTTTTATCCCGCGGGTTTTCTTGCGTTCTTTGTAATACGCGGGTGAAGCCGTGCGGGCAGCTAGTGTACCTATAATAAATTCAACCTTGTATGCTGATCAAATAATTTGACGAAAAGCTTATTTTTGTTGCGAGCCAATTATAATAACAGCTACCCATCCTTAACAAATCGTTTCAACATAGTTAAAATTTTCTCACTCGGGCAAGTTTTCTTATAATACTTATAAAGTTTAAATAAGCCTCCATCTTAAGCTCTCAAGACTTCATTTAGTAATTCGCCAGGCCATATAGATGTACCTTTCCACACATGAACATTAACTACGGTCTGCACTTGACTTGTTTTCCATACAAACATTTATACCTATTTAGGTTTCCTTACTCAAAGAGTAAAACGGGACCCTATTACTAAGACTCTGCTGTCCGTCTGTCTATCTGTCTGTATGTCTGTCTGTCTGTCCGTCTATCTACAGGCTGTATCTCAATAACCGTGATAGTTAGACAGTTGAAATTTTCACAGATTATGTATTTTGGTTGCCGCTATAACATCAAACACTAAAAAACAGAATTAATTACATATTTATAGATTATGGTACGGAACCCTTCGTGCGCGAGTCCGACTCGCACTTGGCTGGTTTTTAAACCCACTTAAAGGTTGAATTTTGTAAAACCCTTAAGTACTTATTGCTTGCCTACCTTACACATTTCAAGACTCTTATTGGTTCAGTAGTTTCAACTTAGTGTTGATGAGCAAACTCGAAACGATTTCGTGGTATTATCCTCTGATTTTGTCATGCTAAGCTAAGGGTTGATTTACTCAAGATGCTTGATTAATGGAGATTACTTAGATGTCATTATAACTTTGTAATCAAAATCGTGGACATCTTCCAAGTCCAAAAATAACCAACTAAACTTTCATATAAACTTCCACCCCCTATTTCACCCCTTTAAGTACGAATGTCTAAAAATGCTTCAAGGAAACCTGTTTTTATTTCTGATCATAAAGCCAAATCTTAAATTTCATAGATCTACCTTCAAAAATAACGAAACTTTCATACAAACTTTCACCCTCCATTTCACCCCTTTAAAGCACGAATACCCGATAATGCTCGAAGAAAACCTATTTTAATTTCTGACCGAAAAGCCAAATCTCGAATTTCATAGATCTACCTTCAAAAATAACGGATTTGCATACAACGTTTTATCCCCAATTTCACCCCCTTAGGGGTTGAATTTCAAAAAATCCTTCCTTAGTGCTTCTCTACGTCACTTGAAAAATATGTGCTTCAAATTTCATGCTTGTATCTTTAGCGGTTTAGGCTGTGCGTTGTCTGTCACTCTATAAGTAACGGTCCAATTTTATATATGTAATAGATAAATAACTAAAAAATGTTATGGGACACTACATAACATAACATAACATTACACTAACATATTAAAACTTATTTTATAAGTGCAACATTACTTAAAGAAACCTTAATACTTATGAGACGCTAATTTTTTTAGACAAGTTGCTAAAGGCATATGGGATTTTTCAAATCTTTTTACAATACTGTTTATTTTGCTGTATTTTTTTTCTCGACGCCGAAAAATGTTGGTTTCTGTGTGAACTTGACATATAGAGAAATCTTCTTGGTCCGCTTCGACTTCCATGGCTTGAATAAAATGAAGCAAATGTTTGCCGCAAGATATTTTCTTTTTAAGACCGCTGTGGTAGCCTTCAGCGAAGTTGTTGGTGCGATGCCTCTGTTCATGACATGATAATATCTCAATATATTTCAGATTGATCCACTGCGAATTCATATAATCATTGAACTGATGAATGTGGGCAAGACTTGGGGCAGCAGTTTGAATTGTAAGCCATGCCTCTGGTATATGGCGGGACTGTAAGTGTGCTAAAGCTACACAATGTGCGGATAATAACCTTTTTCATTACGCCTCATGGCCTTCATAGTGATTCTAGACTGCATTTTGACCGATGTACTTGTTCCTATGTTTTACAAACAATAAATTAATTGAATTGAATACTGAAATGTCAAATACTAAATTGTCAGATGGTGAAATAAATAAAATAAAGTAAAACTAGCAAGTATATTTTATTCAAGCAATAAATTACCTGGGGATATACCTGAAACGGCGTAATCCACACGCTTTCGAGTAGGTATGTTTAAGGGGATTATTATTTATCTTTTCTGTAATTAAGTCTTGTTAAAGGTTAAGATTATATATTAAAGCTAATCAAAATTAAAATTCGAAATATAACCTTAATACATTCAAAAGCAAAAGTTTCGGGTCACCCTAAAAGAAATAACCGCAATAGGTTTATTTTACACTACTCTTATTTACATAATATGCTATTCTTCGTAATATCCAAATGTATTAGCAATTTCCGGGATCCTATCATACAAATATCAACATCCAAAAATGACGATTTTTGCAATATCTCGCTCCGGTAACGTTGTTTTTTTCATGGGCTTTTACGAGTCCGATTTAAACCTAGTAAAGTGTTTTTTTTCCTTTTATTTCTGCAGTTTAGATGTACAATTTAATAAAGATCATGACAGGATTAAAAAACTGTCCAACCTTGCACTATTTTAGGAAATATATATATATTATGACGGTATTTCACTGACCCGAAACTTTTGCTCTTGAGTGTAGTGTAGCATAAAATAAAATTAAAAGGCCACAAGAAACAAAAAAATATTATTTAAAGCCAAAATAATATAACAAACCAAAAATCTTAATAATTTTACAATCAAGCACACTTATGTTTACAGATTGGAAATTTGTCGTACAATAACAAATTACGCTAATCAGGTGTTAAAAACGGTCACGGAAATTAGGTGTTAAAATAGGCCACGGAAATTAGGTAGGCTGAAAAAATAACGGTTTAACACGACGTAGTAAAATACGTAGGCAACTACAACTAAGGATAAAAGTTTAGTGTCTAGCCGTGTCCAACAGTCGCCGCGATAACGGGAGAAGCCCTGATCAGACGCACTGAATTATTAAATGAAAACAAGCAATTACGTAAATAGGTAACAACTAAATAACAATTTGGAAATAAAATAATATCTATCTGGAGGTGCGCGTGACGGTAGAATGAAACGGGTGAACTGAACCTTTACACGTAACGCAAGACGTCAGAAATCACCTCCGGAAACCGCTACGGCTCGTGCTGGCGCATGGGGTCTGCTGGAGCCTGACAATGTGCTGACATTGTCAGGCTCCAGCAGACTGCTGCTGCAGCTGACACTAGTGCTGTGACTACTAACTAGTGATGTAGTACATCTCAACATGTTCAAGACACTTCACTCCGGATTATTTTATACCTAATGATAAAATCAAATGGAGACGACTCAGAGAAGATGCTTTGCCCACATTATATTTGTCTAATACAGACTCATTGGTTGGTAAGATTCAAGTTAGTACGCTAGTTACCTACTACAAATCGCGGCGTCAAGATTTATTTGTGGGGGAACGATGAGGTGAAGTAAAAACAAGTTACAGGATAGCAGGGCAGGGACAGGCTCTCATGGAAGAGAGGGAATTGAGTGAATTCTCCACGAGAGGAGAAATGAGACGTCACAGATACCTGTGAATTTCTTCGCACCTGCGTGAACAGCGAACAAATTCATAGGAATATGTGATGTTTCATTCTGTCCGTGCGCAAGTCGCATTCATTATTATATAGGACATAAACGATCGTATTTTTGCATTGTAAACTTGTAAGATAAAACGCGGATTTAAAAAAGTCGTATTCATTTGAAAGTAATCATCGTGCATCGTAGATATTATAGTTAATTAAAAATATTTATGTGTGCGGCTTCTTGCCAAATTTGTATGATTCTAGGTAAACGGTAAGTGCCCAGGTTTTGAGTTCCTTGCGAGAGCGAAATTATTTATTACTTATTAAGCTATAAATAAATAAGTACAATTTAGTTTGGTTGTATAATTTTTCGATAAACAAGTCGACACAGTACATCCCTAGCAAAGGACAAAACTTGTGACAACCTACACAATTGAGTAATAACAAATGCATATACATCTCTTTCTGACGCGTTAGTACGTAGTAAGAAAGTAAAGGACGGGTATACGTTTCTGCTACCTATTTTGACGTGGTTTCTATGCTTTAGTTATTGTTCTGAGTGTCCACCCCAAAGAATTTGTACTAAAGCATAGAAACCACGTTAAAATAAGAGCTTGGTAACAGCTATCTTATTCACTTGCGTAAATCTATAGTTGGCCTAAGAGGGAATGAGACTACAATCCCTATTCAGTTTCACATTTTCGTAGGTTGTCACTAAAATCAACTCGGGCAAATGTCAAATGGATGTAATTGGATGTAATTTAATCCAGCAAAATGCAATATGTCATCATTGTTTGGTAGAAGGTGTCATTACATTACAACTTGACTTGGTCGTATCAGATTACTTCCAAAACATCGCGGCTCCTGTCTGTGAAAATAATTTATTTTGGTGTTATTCCACCGAGAATGTTTGAAAAAATGTATTGTTCATGTTTGCGAGACTTGATTGTTTCCTGTGATAAAATGTATTGTGCCATTGAAGGCTGTAAATCCCATACAAGAGGGACATAAATAAACCAAGGAGCAGTTTGCTTGTATTGGTAAGTTTCTATAGATTTTGATTTTATTCATGGAAGGAGCTCACCTAAAATTTATAATAGTAATTGGTAATTTATGTAAATATCATTATCTGTTCAATTAAAACCAGATTGTGCATGAAAATAAGACTTTTTCGGATAAGTAGAAGAGGTTATGTTTTTCCCATAGTGATGTTGTTTTTTTTATCGACCTCGGCACAATAACTTATCGACATAATAATAATAACTCAACTTTTTGATTTCAGATTTCCAAAGGACGAATATGTTAAAAGGAATGGATACCACACGTGTAAGAAGGAGAATCTGACATGGAAAAGCAGTCATTTTTATTTCAAACACGTCACCAGATTATTTGTACCAAATGTGAATTTAAATGGAAGCGACTGGAAGCAGACAGATCTTTCACAAAAATGAATAGAAACGTGTGCCTTAAGAAAAATAAGAAGTTTTAGCCATAACTATTTTATTGAAGGCGGATTAAGTTTGACTAAATAAAAAATGGTCTTAATATAAAATTATTCTTTCATTTCCCATAAGTAGTAGCGTCCAGGCAGTCCTCCATGACGTACTGCAAATGAGTGCGATATAGATAGATTGTGACAGGGATATGAATGACCTTGGTTTTGCAGGACGCCACGCATCCAGGTTGACAAAAGCTACTTTGGTTTTTGCTACTACAGTAGAGTCTCATCAGTCCGTCACTCCAATAGCCGGCTATGTCGATTAATCCGGCACACTCCACCCGCACCTCCTTCACCGGCCTTTACTTCTCTTTCTCTAGCTAGACGCTTACTCTCTTTTTATTAGTTATGACATTTCTATTCAATCCATTAATCCAAACATTCCAAAATTCCGAGATTTTCTAGTTTTTAATAATGCCGGGTTTGTTAAGACTCTACTTTTCTTTTTGCCTACATACAACATATTTTTTTCACACAGTGAATGTGAATTATTAAATCTAAATTTATAATTTGGTTGACTAATTTATCGATATAAACAGTCGACACTGTACATCCCCAGCGCAGGAACAAACTTGTGACAACCTTCCAAATTAAGGAATAACAAATGCATATACATCTCTTTCTGACGCGTTAGTACGTCGTACGAAAGTAGGGGAAAGGTATACGTATCTGCTACCTATTTTAACCTTAGGGGCTTGGTCCACCCTTCTTTTTTTCTTTTTTCTAATAACGCCTGTCATTTCTGACGCGTGGATGAAAATTAACTAATAAGGTCCAAAAGGACAATCCTGCAGCCTTTTTACGCTACAGTAGTTGTTACCGTCAAACACGTTTTTCATTATACTTTGATTGCTTGAAGCTTGTTCTAAAAGATGCGCTATCACCTCTTTTCTGTCTAAGGCTACGGAGGGTGTAATCGATACAAAGCTTTACTACTTTTTTAATATAATTTATCAAGGCATTGCTTTGCCTTAAGGTTGACTTGGCGTGAATGATTTGTAGAACTTAGTCAGCCTTTGTACTTTAAGTTCATCCTTTGTGATGTGACGATTAAGTCAATTAATAAAAGATCCTAAGATACCTAGAAAAACACGATTTTACCAAGTGACGCGCGCGTTTTCGTCTTTCGTTAACTGTTTACCGTCAGTTCCAGCTGCTGTTCTCATACCTTGGAACCTAAATTATCAAACGCTCCATCTATGGAAGTAGGCTCCTAACCGTGGTTTTCCGAAGTATAGGTTTTTAATCGGCAACGTGCATACGCGTCTCGTGGATTGACAGGCATGCTGCATGCATGCATGGGTTGCAGTGGGCAGGTATTTAAATAAAACTTTTAAAATGTTTTGCTAAGAAATTGATAGGATTACAAAGTTTACAATTCAAATAATTAATGGTGCCTCATACAGATAGCGGATTTAAAAAAAATATATCAATTGATAACAGCCTATCTGACATGATAACAACGATAAAAAATGTTATGAATGTGGAATTAGACGTTTAACGTCAATTCATTCAATTTACGAAATATAACAACATTCCTAGCATTACTGCGAAAGAACCATGAACAGAAGTAGCAGAATTGAAATATCCTAAAGCACGGCCTTCTCTAATTAGGGCTAGTACAGAATCCATGATTTCTTCGTTGTTGGGTAGAATTTGTTCAGCAGGTAAGAGATGGCCGTATTCACCTCGATCCCGCAATTCGTAGATGTATGTAAGAGGTACACGCAATTTTTCCTTGACCCAATCCACGCTAGTACCCGTTGCTTCATCTGAAATATAATAAATAGAGTATATAATTCGTGCCTTATCTTTTGAAGTGTTTAATCAAATTGAAAAATTACAAATTCTAAGTATTTTAAATTCCGGTCAGAGTGAAAAATTTCAAAATTAACCACCACGAGCGGGATATCTATTTTATCGGTATTTGGGATTTTGTAAGGAAACGTTTCTGCTAAGTAAATGACTATATCTCTTCTTATACATCATTTGTCATGCTGTAGAATTTATCATTACGTCACGTTTTAGTGATATTTATGAAAATAAAATTACTCACAAATAACTTCAGCAATATTTCCACACACATATTGAGTTCCGTGACGTACTGCCAGTGACCCCATAGCGCGTCTGCCAATTTTAACCTGATCAAAATGATAAAAACATAGGTAAATGTGTAATATATTTAGAACTTGGACTTTATATTGTAAAAGGTTATTATGGTATAAGGTTTTATTATTTACATAATATTTAACGTTATTACATCATGTCGTGAGGTTAATATATTATAAATTACCGTATCTTCATAATTGTCCAAGGGCTCAGTAGTGTTTCCGTAAGGCACCATAAGCATTTGTCCAGAAGAATGGAAACTGATATACATTTCCATATTATCGACAACACTCTCTATATAAGCGGATAAAGTTCTCGCTTCCATTTCAGAAAACGGCCCTGTTCCAGCATAGTTGTTGCTTGCAGGATCCGTGCTCGAACCTTTAACTGTAAACAATCAAGCACAACATTTTTTATATGTATGAAACCAAAATGACCTCTTCCCTGAACCCCATCACCCAACACTAATTTTTCACTTACGAAGCCAATTGCTGTTCCAATTCCTGTTCAGATCAATACCGAATTCGGTTCCAACAGGGCGACGGTTTTTACGCCACAGTCTGAACTAAAAACAAAAAAATAAAATCATTTTCCTAAACTTTTTGAGTAACGAATGAGACTGCTTCTTTGTACATAAAAACCTTACGTCTGTATGAGTCCAAACATATCCATCAGGATTAGTGCAGGGAAATATGTACCAGTCGAAATCTCTAGCAGCGGCCTTAGTCTCAGGATCCTCGCTATAGACAAGTTCACTAATAATATAGTTAACGGTAGCATAAGATATCCACTCTCTGGCATGAATGCCACCTTCTATGAATATACGTTTTCTGCCGCTACCATGAGAAATCTTGACACCTTTGATTTCCCTTCCTTCATGAGACGTGCCTCCGTAGATTAATGAAACAACATCACTGTTGCTTGCAGTGATGTCATCAAGCCAAGCATAAATGTCATCTAAGGGATAGTACGCGTCCCAAGTCATGGATCTTACATTTCTTTGTACATATTTACCAATTTTCTCGTTGTCGATAACTCTGTAATGAACATGAAGATTATAAATAATTCATTTTGTTGAAAAAAAATATTAATATGAAAATGCCTTTAACTTATGTCTTGTTAAACTTACTTCTGTATATTTTCAATAGTAACTTCAGCATCAATGTCATTTGCTTTCAATAAGTCATCAAATGTTTTTCTGTACCCAGGTGAAGTGACCACACTGACCATATCATTAACACTGACTGGATCTTCAAAAAAATCTAACTGGGGGTTACTTAGCATCGAATTCAGGATTTCGAGTTCTTCAATGGTACTAGGAGTCACTCTGTACAGGGCATAGTTTGTAAAATTAAACTTTTCACTATTTGCATAGCTACTGAGTAAAATTAAGGTTGTCACGAGTTTCAACATATTGTGCTGAAAAGGCCATACAAAGGTGTTGATTACGCAAACATAATAAAACAATATGCTTTTCAAATAGCTAGAATTAGTTCGCACTTGCAAATCAGTAATTTCACATTAATATTATTTCTATATGGAATACTTAATAAATATTTTAGGATGGCGATGTATAAGAATAGGTAGCCGCGCTGTAAAATCTGATTTAACTTTATTTAGACAAATAAAAAAAAAAACATCAAATATGAGTAGGTACTTACTCCTTACAATATGTCCATCGAATAAAAATTATATCAGCAAAACTATCAATTTAAACCTAGAGCTATAAAATTATTATCAATTGCAGACATAA
Source organism: Epinotia brunnichana (assembly GCA_963854355.1). Classification (NCBI taxonomy): domain Eukaryota; kingdom Metazoa; phylum Arthropoda; class Insecta; order Lepidoptera; family Tortricidae; genus Epinotia; species Epinotia brunnichana. The sequence continues at coordinate 17,242,782 of OY977952.1, forward strand.
TATCTTCATACATGGTTTCATAATATGACTTAGTTTATCGGTATTGTAAATCACACCATCATATAACATTTCTGTTATAAGTTAAAGATTATAAGGGTGACCTTGTTAACCACGAGATTTTTGTGTGCTAATTATATTCGTGTATATTAAGCGAATCCAAGAATCCTAAGCCACTTTGTGGGAAGATGCCACCATACATTGCCTTGTAAAAGGTGGAGTGGAAAATGCTTTTTTAGAAATGTATGGTATGAGATCAGGAAAATAAAATATATGTTTCCAATCTCAGGTCATGTGCGAGTTTTTGGCGTTTTTGAAATACCACTTTAATGGTTCTTTAAATGACAAAAAACACACACACATCACACATCTACATATCCAAGAATGTAAACATTGCTCACATTTTTGTAAGTACTGATTTATAATTATGTTAATCTCACAGAAAAATTGTTTAGAGAGGTGGCAAAATTACGTTTTTCCGAAATATGCTCGTACTAGTGTTTGTCGCTCCAAAATTTAACGCTTTAGAATAAAAGCATCCATTTTATAGAATGACTAGCTGGCCGCGTGGATCTGCCCGCCTAGAGCAAAGAACGCAGGCAGTCCCGCGTGATCAAATGTAACCATTCGAAAAGTCCATTCTATAGGCAGATAAACAAATTTTTGAAATCGGGTCGATTCCGGACATTACCCATTGCATACAAACTTCTATGGGTTTAGTTTATGTTTGTTTGGGGATACATAATTTGCCAACATAATTGAAACTTGAAAATGTAGTATGGGCACGTAATGCGAAGGGATGAAAGTCATGTGACCAAAAGAGTACCTACTTACATTCGTTCACATTCATACCTGTATGAATATGGACGGATGTAAGAGACGAGGTAGGCCAAGGAAAAGGTGGATGAACTGTGGATGAACAGCGAAGTATGAAAGAAAAAGAAATGCTGCGCCGACCCCAAGTAAATGGGATATGGTCAAGAAAATGATGAATTAAAACGAAACATGTCACGATGAAAAATAATTTAATATCAAAAATATCATTTTAAAGTACGTTAAGCCATTTGCCTTCTCTCACTATTGCCATGATTGCGTCGTAGGTTTCTTCACAAGATGGCATGACTTGTTCTACAGGTAAGACATGCCCCCAGCCAATGTTGTCTCTAAGCATGAAGGTAGCAGCTATTGGAGGATTGAACCTGTATTTGGCCCAATCGACCAACACGCCCGTAGCTCCGTCTAGAAATAAAATATATTGTAATGAATATAAGCACAAAAGACAAGGTGACGGCTCCAGTACCTAGTTGATAACTTGATCCTGATGGCATTCTTAACACGGCGTCAGTAGGTTCATTATGATCAGTGGTAGTCAGTCAAAAATATTTCAAATATTAAGGTGGCATTAGAACTTCAATCCAGTATTGTTATCATTTAGGGCTTCAAAAGTACAAAATTACTCTTACCGTGTATAGTCGCAGAGTTACCAACTTGGTAGTGAGTATCATACTTCACAGCTAACGCACCCATTGCTCTTCGTCCAATAGTAATCTGTAATCAAATATACTCGCATTAACATACATCATAGTTTAAAAAAAAATTGGGATTGTATTTTGCAACAATCAATCATTATTTTCATCCCAATATTTTATGTTCATTAAACGTAAAAAATATATTCCGAATGATACTATGCGTTTGGCGAGAATTTAAATGTTTAGTAAGTTGTAATTGGTAGCATAAGATTACATTGTAAATTAAATTAAGGTAAACATTGAAAATTAAATCTATATAAATAAAATTAAGCCAGCCTAAAATAAAAGTGAGTAAAAAATTAACTACAAATAGAATACCTATACAAAAGTTAAATAAAACAAAACAAATAAAGATAACATCACAAATAGAAAACTTGGCCCAGATCGGTGCCAGGCGGCAGGGTGCCCAGAAGGCTGGCGGCATTGCTACGTTGTATGGCAATACTTATACGCTGGGCTAGGTATGCGCCAGCCTTCTGGTCACCAGAAGCGTCGACAAGGCGCTGCGAAAGTGTTTTGTAATTTTTTACAGCGCTGGTGCCCCATGGCCTTAAGGTCTCGACCCCGAAAGGCTCAAACATGAAGCCACTATCAATGCCAGCATATTTGAGCCTTTTGTGTGACTCCGCTGAGTCAGCAGCTGTACCAGCCCTAGTAGAGGTTCCAGGAAGGTGGGACGGCGCAAGGGTATCGACGCAGGTAGTGTCCCACACCAGTGGCCGTCCCAAGCTCCAGGGCACGAGCGTCATGCCGTCGGGCCTCTTGCCGTCGTCTCGGGCAAGTCCAGTAGGCTCTAAGACGGCCGGAGCTCCAGCACTAGCGAGAGCCCGGCGGATGAGGTCGTTCAGGCTGGCGTGTCGCGGGATGCGGCCTGCGCTCCTGTGGCAGGAGAGGCCATGGTGCCCAAATTTGTCGACGGTGCAGCCGCAGTGACACCGATGTGGAACGACACATGTCACTCCAAGACGCAGTGACACGGCAACCCTAAAAGTTTTATTATCTAAAATTGTGCCTAAGTTGTGTGAAGGGAGTGCCTGGAGCCAACCGCCGGATTCCCATCTGGCAGAAGCAAGGAGACGGGCGCGATCTGCGGAGCTGGAAGACGTTTCATTAAGGTTATCCCGTACCAGCTCACTCAGCGGCCCGTCCCATTGCCTCTGTGAATGGGGTTTCTTTGGTAGGTCTGCAGTTGGACATAGATCTTTCCAACGGCACTCGGCTTCAGCGACAAAAGGAATTTCAAAATTATTGTGGGGAGGTTTTAGAATTTGACTTATTATTTTTTGGGTGCCGTGTGCTGACGAGAGGAAAGCTGGGAGATAAACGCTTGAAATTTTACGAATCCCAATGCCGCCGTGCCGAATTGGCAAAGAAGCTTGGGTCCATTGGATTTCATTCAGATTAATGTTAGCGACTGATGAGATGGTTTTTTTAATGATATCGTCAAGAGGTACCAGAAGGTGAGGGAATTTCCAAAAATGACTACATCGAAGCATAATAATAGGTAAACTGTGGAACAAATAAGCAGAATTTTATAATGGTATACGCTATATGCGTGTTAATTTGCAGCAGGCGATCCGATACTGAATGAAATTTTTGCATTTTTTGTTCGACAAAATCAGGGAATGATTCATCCAAAATCGGTGACCCAAGGAGGTGGAGTAAGCTTTTATCCAGTAATTTGATGTTGGGTGCTAAGGTTCGGAATTGCGAGAGTGCAGTATCTTTTTGCTGGTAGGTGTCCGAAAAGAAAATTTCGCATTTGGAAAAATTAAGCTCTAGGCCTATAGCGTGAAATTCTAAGGTTAGTTGACGCAGATCTTCTAAAACTTCATTCACATCACCTCCGAGAGTACCGTCGTCTAAATACCATACCAACAGTTGTAATTTGAATATATAAATGAATAAAAAAAAAACATAAATTGGCTAAAATTCTGGTTTCACAAGTAAATTTTCAAAAAACCAATGAATATAATGGTAACAGAGAAAACGGTTCACTTAGAGGACAAACCAAAACCGAACAATTGATCCAGATAAATAATTACTAGCTTTTTCATACCACCCCCCAAGGTGACTGATGGTGATAACCTGGTAAAGGTCGCAGGAGTCCGCTGGATGCGGGTGGTGCATGACTGGTCATTGGGGTACGCTTTGGGGGAGGCCTTTGTCCAGCAGTGGACGTATTTCGGCTGATGATGATTTCCATACCTTCTTTTATCAAATTGAATGAATGGGATCGTTTGGACAATCATTCTTAATTATGAAAAAGCCTATCGATGAATGTGCTACATGTTACCATAGATTTTTTTACTTGCAGTTACATGTTTGGATTGCCCCCTAATTTTTTTTTTTGCATTTGATTACACAACTACGTAGCGACTAACAAAATCCACCTATTTTCCAAATTCCATTGAAATACATCTTATACTTTTTGAGTAAAATGTCTGTGACATACGGACAGACGACCATCAAGAAATTATAAGAGGTTCGTTAGATGAAAATGAAATAAATTATTTTTTAATTTTGAAATTTGAGCTTTGAATATTAAAATTGTTCTAAAATTTGACTGAAGTACAAATTGCTTTTTTTCATGAGAACATGGTATTCAGAGTAATAAATAGCTGATCTCTTGATAGGTACCCACCATTTCATTGTAGTTAGACATTGGCTCTGTCGTATGCGCGAAAGGTATGAGCAGTCTTTGCCCAAAGCCTCTGAAAGACAGCACACCAGCCAAATTGTGTCCAATGGCTTCGATGTAGCGCGACAAAGCACGAGTCTCCGGTTCAGAGAACGGCCCAACACCTATATAGTTGGCGTCTGCCGGGTTAAAACTGCCGCCCCGAACTATAATTGAATAATAAAACTATAATAAGTCTACCGTTTCACTAGGCCGGGTCCTGTACTCGTATATACGCGGTGCGGTAGGGATGTGTTTGTGTGACGATAGAGCTTAATCTAGTGCCCATTTCAAGGGTGGACTTACCCTTCCTGCACCGCGCTACTAACACATGAACCGAATCAGTTAAATGGTATGGTATGACTTTAATTGGATTTAATTTGGATATGCCATTTTCATCTATTACATCATAGGTGAAATTGCTTGATGATAAAGTAGGCCAATGGTATCAATATTGAGCGATTGCGGTGATTTACTGGAGCTACTGAACTAGATAACTGTTTATACTTTGATTTTGGTTTGGTGACTAGGAGATACACCGATGCCTACATCGATGATCGAATTAGTATAATTCTTAGATAAGCAATAGGAAGAAAGAAACTTGAAAAAATGCCTGTAAAAGACGGGCAGACACCGAGTGATTGCAAAAGGGAAAAGCACTTAAAATTGGAAAAGCTCACCTCCCCATTGAGAGTTCCAGTTTCTCGTAAGATCTACACCGATCTGATTGCCCGTCTGCGGTCTTCGGTTCTTGGTCCATAATCTGACCTGAAAAATAAAATGATAAATGTATTAATTGTAAAGTTGCCGATGTTACTTGTACCTATGTATTATAATTATGTTAATCTGAGAGATAACTATTAATGGACTGTTATTAATTTAACTGTCTTGGTCAGTATTCGGAATAGACGAATTAAAAGAGAATTCGAAAATTCTATGATAAACCTGAGTGCGTAGTGAGCAGGAAGCTACTTAGTTGGGAAAAGTTATACTCGTTTATATTTTATATTAGATCTAAAGTGCAATTGTCAAACAAACGAACAGCCGTTTTGAGAACTTTTTACAAATTGCTTCAAGCTTGTACTTAGATGATTATTGGTTCAATATGATGCCACCCCCTTTATTATAAGCAACATCTCCCTTACCAATGTTCTATTCATTTTTATATATTCTTACATTATTATCAGAAAACTCAAATCCATCAGGGTTGACACTAGGGAATATATGCCACTCGAAGTCCTGCGACGCAGCCAACGCCTCAGGGTCCTCGCCGCGAACTAGCTGGTCCACAATGTAGCAGACGACGGTGGGAGACAACCAGTCAGCACCGATCTGGCCAGCTTCTAGGAAAAACACTGGCCGGTTGGCGTTGCGAGCAATTCGGATGCCGGTGATGTTTCTTCCTGGAATTGAAAAAGTATCTATGTAATTTAATTACTTTTTTTGGTAAAATTGTGCCTTGTACACATTAGGTCATCAAGCTTCTTAAATGGCGCAGTCGCCTGTTACCTGAAAACCCAATATAGAAAATAAGCCGGTACTGCAAGTTAGTGTACCAGTCTATTTTCTATAAAATTTCATGTTTGTGATATACGCATTGCAAATAATTTGCAACAAGAATGCTACTTCGTTAACGAACCCTGGGTTCATTTAGAATGCAACCGAGATAGACGCTTAGCACGGCCTGCATAAGGGCGAGAATCTACCAAAGCGCTGTGCGAAGTTGCGAGGTCCGGTCATCGCCTCGCAACCTCGCACAGCTCTGGTGGATACCGATCTGATCGCGCGCGAGATAAACAACCCGTCCCTTTCAAAGTGTCCAACTTAGAAAGAGACGGATAGCCTATCTCGCGATAGACAGTCACCGGCATCAATATATGATGGATCAAAGGCCGCAAAAATATCTGACACGCTCTAAAGGCTCTAGGAATAGAGTCGTCATCAGATATTTTTGCGGCTTTTGTTCCATCATCACATATTGATGCCGGTGACTGTACTTCATTGTAGTAATAAATAAGGCCCACACCAAAGAAGCACTTATTATAGGTACCATTAAAGGCTCTGATATCCGAATGGCTGCGACAACTAAAGTTACCTGTGAGCTGTGCCCGTATAGATGGAAGTGGAATAGGGGAGACGGTACATTTTTGGATACAGAGATTATTTTAGAGTTTTTGTTATCAGTCGTTACCTTACAGGATTACTCAAGGTTTTCAATATTTCTCAGTTTGTCTGCAATACTATTCCATAATGATTGTAATATTCCTTAAAATAAAAGTACCCTTTTTTACGCATCCCGTCTTGTCTGGGTAGGGAGTACGGGTATGACGGAGTAACTGAAGCTGGACCGTCTAAAATGAGATCCGGCTCTGCCTATTAAAGGGGGGGGGGGGGGAAGGGCGTCGCATGATCGTTCTTGGCATTAAACTGCGTAAAATATATTAAGTACCCTAGAACGTCAAACAGATTTATACTCATATCTCATTAGACTTTAGTCACCCTCTGCAAGTGCATAGAGTTATTTTTGTTATTCACTTACACTACAAAGTGATATTAATATTTAGGTTCAATCAAATCGCTAACAATATTGATCCATACCTTCATGAGAGGTGCCAGCACTGACCACTGTGACGAAGCTGTGCTCCTCGGCCAAATGGTTAAACCAATTAGTGATATCCTCAAGAGTGTGATACCCTTCAAAGTGCATCACAGGTTCACGAATCACTCGTGGACTGCGTTTTTTTCTGCTGTATAGTTGAGCGTCTAAAGCTCTGGAATATTATAAGTATATTTTTATGCGTATCCTGGCGAAGCTTGATCCCTATGACAGATGACAATCAAGATTCGCCGGGATACGTATAATATCTTGTTTTAATTGGAAAACTGGATACAAAAATTAATTTACGGAAAGTTCATTCAGCTGCTGAGATAAGTAAATTAAAGTAAAAAAGTTTAATCGATATAAAAAGTTACTTTTATCTTAAGCTGATTATATTATGAATGTTTGATTATGATTATTTAAACATGGAACTCTGTTTTGAACTCAATGATACGTTTTCTAAAAAATTACGAGCTGATGTCGCCTCGAAGAAGTTATCATGGCTAAAAAACTCCGTCTACTTACTCTTGTATATTTTCCAGCATCAAGTCATTATGAATACTCCGTTTTGACAACGAATGTTCCAGAGCAGCCTTATTCTCCGGTGAGACAACAACACTCACGTATTCTTCTACTCTAGTAGGCAAGTTCCAAAATTGCAATTCCTTGTCATTTTTTTCCAGATCCTTAAGAAACTGGACGTGGTCCTCATTTTGAGGAACTATTTTATACAACGCGTAATCATCGTATCTTAATTTCTCAGCACTAGTCAGAGCACAAATAACAGTAAATAAAACTATTTTCAGCAGCATTGTAGAAATTGCCACTTAATTCCAAATGCTGCTAAATGAACTATATTATAATACTAAGTATTTTGTTAATCCTTTTTTCGTTACACAAACTTTTGTACAACGTTTTAGTAACACTTCATGCATTGATATAAGTTTGTGTTTGCAATAATTGGTCTGCTTTAGCAGTTTATCAGGGATAGTAATATCTAATCGATTTCTTATCTCTAATCTAAATAGATCGGTCATTCTTGTTGGGAAATTTTATTAATAATGCCAATATATTCCAGTCCATATTTCACCTTTTATAGTGTACGATAAGTTTTTGCATTTTTCTATAGTTTAGCGTCTTTTTATTTTACGTCGAAACAAAATCATTTTTTTGATTTCACGTAGCACTAACCGTTTTCACCGCTCCTACATAGGTATTTGTAAAAAAATGTCATTATTTATGCACAACCATTGTTTCCTCAGAAAACCGTTGATTTAGGATATAATACTTAGTAGAGCATTTACAACTCTTGGGAAGTGCGTAGGCAATTATTTCTCATTTCAGCTCTCACAAGTATAATCGGAAATCCCTGAATAAAGGGTATATCCGTCTCGTAATAAATCCGCTAATGAGCACTCGCAATTATAATAAAGATGGCCGCGTCGTGCGTAGCCACAATGACAATTTATTAAGAGCAGAAGAGCGCGAATTCGGAAGATTGATCGCTCGCGCGCAGCAGATTTAAAACAGTACCTAATTGACTTAATAAGGTTTGATTTTAATTTGCTTAACGGATTCTTTTTTTTTCGTCCGAATTGAATAAAAGTAGTTAATAGCTCAAGAAAACTAGATTCAAATGGAAAATTTGGCAAAATTAATGGAGATTTTTTATCTATCAGGATATCCTGATAGATAAAACATCATATGACATATGTAGGGTATAGAGCAAAGTTAAATTTTATCTACTCTCCCCTCCCCTCCGGGGCGTAAACTATATCGTGTGACATATAAAATAAAAGAGTACATTATAAAGATCTCAAATTTTTTTTTTCATAATTTTAAGATAAACAGTTTTGAAGTTATTTAAGGAAATAAGCAAAAATTTACCATTTCCTCGCCCCTCATCTCCTATAGTACTGAGCCTAAAAATTTGGAAAAAATACAGACAATAGTTCTTTACCAGATTTCAGGAAAATCTATAAAAATCTATGGTATTTAAAGTAACACCGTTTAACCAGTACGAATATTTATAGTTCGCTGAATGGCCGAATGATTTAAATAAAAAAAGAAAGCATAGCAACGGTAAATGAAAGTGTTTGGAAATAAGTTATACCTTTTTGAAAAGAGCATATTCTATTATTTACTTCAGTCATACAAATCTTGGCGATAAAGTGTGAGGTTTTTAAGAAAACTAAACATACGATTGGAAAAATATAAAATATAATAAAAACGTTCGTATTTGGTGGCATATTGCGCTAAAACTTTTAAGTGATATCGCTTTTGTTTGTACTTAAGGTGTATAGTAAATTTATCAAGGATTGTTTCGTTTATACACATTTTTTATTTATAGTGTGCAGTTTTCTTTTAAAATGGAAAATACCGCGCTCGGGGACACTTTCAAGGGCGCGGGGAGGTGAAGCTCGCCCCGGAGGGGAGGGGAGAGTAGATACAGTTTAACTTTGCTCTATACCCTACATATTCTGATAGATAAAAGTGTTCTATTAATTTTGCCAAATTTTCAGCTAATTTTCTTGAGCTATCAGTTGAATAAATAATACGGTACAATCTTACACAAATCGAGCTAGCCCCATAGGAAGCTTAATAAGACTTGTGTTATGATGGGTACTAGACGACGATATAATTAATAGATACAAATACTTCAACACATAGTAAACATTCAAGACTCAGAAACAAAATATATTCATGCTCATCACACAAGTATTTAAGTAAGAAGAAGAAATAAATATTTGAGTAAGAATAAAGGTATAAGTTGAAACAGCTTGTGATTGTGTACAATATTAGCATAATTTCCTGCAGTGTCCTTACAGTTTTATTTCATGAAGTGTCACAGTGAGTATACGTAGGACTTTTTTAACTCAGTGGAATTATTGTACAGTCAAGGAATTTAATTTTCAACCCACATAAGGTTCAATATCGTATAGCAAACTGTCACCATAAGAGCTAGCTAGAGCACGACATTACTTTGACATATCGCGTGCATTGTGTTATGTCAGTAACTAGGCAACAGATTAACTACGTTGACATGGTGTACTGAACTTTTGAACGTGGTTATCTCATGAATCCCTATTCCATCGTGATGTAACTCCACTATTTGAGCTCTTAATTGTAAACAACCGTAAACGGTTAGCGGCAAGCGTTTTATTTTTCAAATTAAAAACGTGAAAATTATTTTAAAATTTTCTCGATTGACACTGACACATGTAGAAAAAAACCGGCCAAGTGCGAGTCGGCCTCAAACACAGGCTTAGTAGTCAAAACTTACAAGCGAATTTGACCAAATTACACTTTTAATAAAATAAAACTTTGAAATCCAACAACCATAACCCAGGACATATTTTGACACTACTTACATAAGATGTAAGATTTAACGGACCACCGCAGGATAGTATTCGTAAGAGTGGATGGGCTATGAGAATTATGAGCGACAGTTTAAATAGGAATTAATTGAAAATACTATAGATAAGGAGGAGTTAAGGAGTTGGTTAACAAGTCAAATCAAAAGATTAAACAAATATCCCAATTGCTTTTTTCACTTATTTAACCTCGCATGTCAGAATCCATCAAACCGTTTGGACTGAAGGCCGTGAAATCGAACTTTCTTGTCCACATATATACATACCTACATATGCTCGAAAAACATAACCCTCCTTCTGAGGCAGGTGGGTAAAAAAGACATGCAAACAAGAACGAAAAGAAACGAAAGAATTAATCAAACGTCTTCAAATATTACTTCTATGTAGACTCTACATTTATTATTACTCCAAAAGAAAGAAGGCAAAAACAATCCCATTCAGATATCTGAAAAAATTACGAAGCTACAACCGTTTTGATATTGCTAGAAATGCGTCATTGTAAATGACAATCGATTCATATGAAGGTGCGTTTTGCGGAAAAAGGACAGAATACACCCCCTCTTCAAACTTTGGACACTTATAACTTTGTGATGATATAATCCCCTGCTTTACTTTTTTCTCCATTTGACAATATTTTTAATCCTCATTCGAGAAAATTCATCATGATTGGTTATTTTATTTGGTGTCGACACCCCTATTCATTGTTATATCTACATGTTATTAACTATCAGTTTCACGAGATAATTTTTCGTAAAGGCACATTTAAAGATGGTAAGTGCTTTTCAAACGGATCGGGTGCTTACGTTTTAAAAGTGTTTCGTACTAAGGGCAGCTTAGCTAAATAAATGGCAGATGCCGACGCGTCTAAGCATTTCGATAGGTACTGTAGTTAGCTAACGTCATCTATAGTCATTTGTGGATTGTATTATAATTTATAATAACTCTCCTGTTTAAGTCACGTTAACCATATACGTACATTTAGTTTCTCGGCGAATTGGTTTATCTGTAATGCCGTGTAAATATAGCAAATTATGCCTTAATAAAATAAATAAATATACAGGCTGTAAGCCACAACGTCCCGAAGAATGAGCCCTGGATTCAGATCATTATTCTGAATTGGAAAACAATAGAAATATATACGAAGATGTACAGAATGCTTTTAATAAGGTAAATAGGGACCCTGCTGAACGAAATAAAAATAACTATTCCGGAAATTTATAACTTTTTACTACAGTGCTTTTTCCATCCAAACTTATGCACAAAAAAACAATGAGATCCTTTCGGCAGTGGGTTGTCAGCAGGGTGATCCCCTCGGTCCAGCCATATTTAGTTTGGCTATTAATTCAATAATTCACAGTCTAAATTCAAAATTAAACGTGGTACCTTGATGATGGCTTTCTGGGTGGCGATTCGCAGACTGTCTTAGCGGATGTATTTCAAATTAAAAATAAATTTAGAGATATTGGGCTGGAACTCAATTTCAATAAATGCGAATTGTATATCCGAAAACCATCAAAACAATATCGAAAAACTGTCTACATCTTCTCGGAACACCCATCTTCAATGAAGCCATCCCTCCTCTTCTGAGTAAATCTATTTCGAAATTTAGTGACCATTCGGACCGCCTTCTCAAAATTAGCAGCCATTCTGCTCTGTTTATTTTAAAATTTTGTTTACCCGTTCCAAAATTCACTTAGCTGCTCCGCTGTTGTCCTATTTCGAAATACCCCCACCTACTCCGACCTATCGACCTACTTTCAAAATCCCAAATTGAATTCATTTTGAATATCCAATTGAGCGAGCAGGCATGGACCCAAGCCACCTTACCGATAAGGTATGGTGGCTTGGGTACTCGTAAATTTCAAGTGTTGCTCTGCCGGCATTCTTGGCCTCAATTCATAGCACTTCCGATCTCGCAGGTCCTTCAAGCCTCTCGGGCTACAAACTGCGAGATTGCGTGCCTGGTTGAGGCCTCGAATGCCTGGCTAGCTGGACCGAATCAAAATTTTCCATCCCGACCCAAGATACTCGTACAAAGGGCCTGGGATACCATAGCATCAGTTTCAACTCTAAACTCACTCCTAGACACCGCAACAGGCAGGGACCGAGCGAGGCTTCTGGCATCATCTAGGCCAGAGTCAGGACACTGGCTCTACGCCTATCCTTCGCCCAACACCGGCATCTTTGTCGACCCAGAGACGCTTCGCATAGCCGCCGGTCTCCGGCTCGGAGTTGCTCTCTGTGCCGACCACAGCTGTGCTTCTTGTGGATCGTCTGTAGATAGCCTAGGCCACCACGGGCTTGCCTGCTCTTCGGGCGCCGGCCGCCTGTCTCTTCATGCCACCCTTAACGACATTCTGAGAAGGGCGCTCGTCAGTGCCGTCGTTCTCTGGAGCCCCAAATAGTGCGGAACGATGGCAAGCACTCCGACGGGATGTCGTTAATTCTCTGGAAGATGGGCCGAGCGTTGGTGTGGGACGCCACTTGCGCCGATACACTAGCGCGCAGCGGCGTCCTACCTCCCATCGACCAGTAGGCGTGCTAGCGCGGCGGCAGACGCTCGGGAGCGTCAAAAGTTTGCCAAATACAGCTGTCTCGGCGCCCAATACGAATTCCTCGCGTTTGGCGTCGAGACACTTGGTTCGTGGGGTAGGGGCGCACAGCCCCACAGGGCGCTTGGCAAACGGCTGAGGGAGGCAACGGGCGACTCTCGCGAGGGCAGCTTTCTCGCGCAGACAATTGCAATCGCAATCCAGCGTGGGAACGCTGCCTGCCAAGGGCACCAAATTTTGATAGGTATTTTTAATTTTTAGCTTTAGTTATTTGAATTTTAGTTAGTTTTAGATTTATATTCAAGTTGTGTGTTTTTCATAAGTAGTTTAGTTTGTATAATATTATTTTTGTTAATAAAGTGTATTTATATACGAAGAATACAAATACATTATATTATGAACTCGCTAACTTACTGCTGTCCATTTACTGTGCAGTAATTAGCCGCGCATCGATGGCTAAGCGAGCTCTTTACTGTTCATTTTTAACTGTTGACGTTTTGACAGGTGAGGCTGCTCTCGGAAATTAACAGCTGTCGAACTCTGCTGTCAAAGTTTCAGTAGCAGGAAACGTGACTTGTGTAATTTATCTGTTCAATGTAAACTTGGAGGTGTAAACTGGTTAGACAGTACCTGAGTTTATAACGTCTTATAAATCGATGAACACCGACAGCACGCACGAAAAAGTATGTCTCATTATCCCGTTCCGCCTGAGCCGAGCGCTCGGCTTTATTTAAATTTAAATTATCGTCCGTAAACCGACTTTATAGACAACCATTTTTTTAAGCAGGTGGCATCTTTTATTTTGTTAACGATTTTTATTTTTTGTTTGAATAAAAATAGGAAGGTTAAAGTTAAGAGCTCTTGATTCTGTGCAATATAAACACAATATCCTAAAATGTACCCACATAAAATCTAAGGACGAAAATTCCACTTAGTTACCTCCGAAAATCCCATACGTTTTGTCACTCAATCGAATAAAATTGTAGGAATATTGTTCAGAATTATCTGACTAATTCTGACGAAATATTAAATTTGTGAGAAACAAAGAATCGGCCCAGATAAACTAACGATATAGCTATAATAGGCATTGCAATTACTAAATAAATAAATAATTAAATGAGCAAGCGAAGCGAACGAAGCGAAGCGGATGAACCTAAATACCTCTGACCTCCAATTATAAGGACTTGTCCTGAATCTTGAGATCAACTTAAACTAGGAACTAGCTCAGAATTCAAAGTTGAGAGAGAATGTAAACATGTTAGAAAGTTACTCTACCGCCAAAGTGTAATATGCAAATAAATGGTTCTCTCGTTCTTGAAAAATAAACAAAACAATGCAAAATATCAGCAGCAAAATTCACTGTGGTATTGTGGTTAAAAATATATGCCAATTAGAGGTGTTTTGCTAACCCTGGATACGTAAATAAACTTCGCATTAATTACGGTCCAAGTCTTACTTTAATCTAAATTGAAAACGTTGTAATTTACCCCACCTATTGCAGGCAGTGTAAATAAATAGATTCTATGTTAGTTACTGCCTAAAGTGCTGATACTTAGTACCTACCACATCTCATATTCACGACGCCAATTCGCTTGGCAAGAACCAGTGTAAGTTTGACGTCCGATTGTGCGTATTGTTATGAAGTTTGGGATCAAGATATAGGGTTTTGCATTAAAGTGGGAGGGAACACGCTGTGAATTGAATTTCTGATACGTTTTAGTCTGTTCTTATGTTTATTTTTAGCCACCGAACCCTGCGGTTGGTGTAATTTGTGGATTTTGTATCGCGTCAGACGGGCGAACATGACATACATTGCATATGGGTTAAACAATTAAATTGACACGCGTTTGTGGATACTGTAATTATTTAAGTGATCAATGTTATGAAATTTGGAGTGGTAATTAGTACGATTGTTGTAGCGTGGTAATTTGGGATTTGCGCTACCTATCTAAATAATTGGTTTGGTGATGTTTTGTGTGTAGATACATTATTTGATGTCCTGTTTGATAGCAACCCCTTCGACATATTTAGTTATACATAAATAGTAACCAGAAATCAATATCCTTATGTAAGAATTTGAGAATTTGAGAGGGTTAATCTAAGATACCGAGAGCTTTATCACAAATCTACATTTTTCCTGACTACAGGTTTACTAGTAAAGTATTTGACGACCGCTTTAGCCTAGTTGGTAGTGACCCTGCCTACGAACTAAGAGGTCCTGGGTTCGAATCCCGGTAAGGGCATTTATTTGTGTGATGAGCACGAATATTTGTTACTGAGTCATGGATGTTTTCTATGTATATAAGTATTTATTTATTAAGTATATTTATCTTCGTCTAGTACCCATGGTACAAGATTTGCTTAGTTTTTGCTTAGGTCGATTTGTGTAAGATTGTCCGCAAATATTTATTTATTTCCGTGGGTAAAATAAGTGTCTGCTCTCAGAAAGTATTCTAAGAGCACACCCTACAATTTTCATCAATCGCTATTTCTATTGCAATAGAAAGATGTGATGGAAATGTGAGCAACATGAACTTAATTCAGCGATTCGACAAACAAGTTGGGCTCTTAATTTTTTTTAGCCTAGATTAAATTTGTTGCAGCCTAAGTAATTTCTTTTAGCGAACGTCTTTTCTCCATAGAAAATCGCAAGCTGATCGTCAGTCTGCAACCCCAGAGTGAAAAGTAAACGTCTGTCCTGAAAGACAAACGACGCAGCGACGAGTGAACGCCCATTAATCACAATTAGTAGTCGCGGTCGCGGTATGGACTGTGGTCTGCGGCTTATAAACAGTATCGGGTATAAACTTGTTTATGTCATTATTGTGCATCATTTTCGTAGTAGTATACCGAGAAAGGTGTATAAAGTTCGTTGAAAGTTGACACATATATTATCTCGTTGTCTCTATCAACACAACGAATCCTCAAATGAAAGAATCACAAGCACGTTGCCGACCCTTTATTGGTCGGCAACGTGATTGTGATTCTTCTAAAATTGCAAGTGTCCATAGGCTACGATGTCTGCTTACCATCCATCCAGTTGCTTGTTTGCCACCGTCGTAGTATAACAAGATATATCTGAGTAACAATTTATCTTGTATTCCATACTATCTATTTACTAGAGTCACTGACACTCAGTATCTTAGGTTATATCAAAATAACAATTAGGAGAAAACACAATTTCTCTGATAACAACGATGGTTTCAATTATCTGTCAAAATATATAAATACGACACGCTCTGTGATTGAACATTAAGATTACATAAATATAAAACATAAAACCCATCTTCACGTATACGTCAGCCACATAGGGTTTCGGGATTAGGAGCCCCAATACAATTTATACGAATGACCAAAACCAATCTCGATAATTCTATACCCAAGGACTACACCCGAATCGTCACTCCGAATAACACGATCTGTACAGCCAAGTAACAAATCGAAGTAAACCAGAGACAAGTATCGAAATCCCAATTACAGGCAGAGTTTGGCGCTGGGCCAACGGCTGATGTGCTTAAAACAATAGCAGAACATCACTCTAATTCTCTATTGTAACGCTCAGTCACATCTTTGTGGCTGTACCTTTATCCCTTTCCAATATAGGAGCGTTGTTGAGACCAAATATAATTCGAGTGAATTCATAAAGTCCGGATAGGGAATCGAAAGGCAGGTTGATATGCAGTAGGTACGTTAGGACATGAATAAATGCGTCCATTTGATCGATTGCTTTCGAGAGAGCAAACGAAGGCTTGGCTACTTTGGTTGAACTAGGGCCGGACGTTCATGGGTGAACGAGTTAAGGGCTGGTTTTGCGACTGATTTAAAGTCAATAAAACAGGAAGTTTATCTGAAAAAGGCTTGTTGTTAGGATTTATTCGTTTTATTTTTAATCAGAAATTCTATGCTTATGTATTGTGTACATCTTGAACTCGTAATTTGAAAAAAATATACAATTTGATAACTCTTTGGAACTCTTTGGGGGAGGCCTTTGTCCAGCAGTGGACGTCTTTCGGCTGATATGATGATGATGATGATACAATTTGATATACTTATTTATGACAGCTTTTGTTTGTAAACTTAACTATGTGTGAAAGGGAAAGTAAAATAACTAGATAAGACCTCACACGATATTCCTAGTACGTAATGAAAATTCACTGCCATAAAAAAAATGTTCGATGATTATAATTGTTCATGGATGGTGATTTTCTAATTAACTGCAAAACATAAAAAAGAGTGTACCAATTATTAAGGTCAGGATTGGAATTTGTTGGTTAATCAGTACCAAGCCTACCAGCGTACAGTCGCGGAAAACGGAGCTTTGTCTTTTTAAATCTAATAAATGGTATTTAAACATACTGAGGTATTATGTGTCCTATCCTTGCTTTCAATACAATCTAATGAACTCTAACCTGATTATTCAAAAGATATATCCAAAGCCACATTAAAGCTTGTTCAATTCCCGTGGACGTGCGAAAATCGTCCTCACTATGTTCTGTATGTATTTTGTTTATAACGTAGGTAAAAGTGGGGTTAGGTCTTTTTGGATTGAATAATCAATATCAATTGTTGTATATCAGCGCTCATTGTAGTTCTGAAATAAATTGATTAGCTTACCATTACGTCACGAGTAGTCCATACAAATATTATAAATGCGAAAGTGTGTCTGGCTGTCTGTTATCTCTTCTCGCTTAAACCGCTGCACCGATTTAGATTAAATTAGGTATAGACATACTTTGAGTCCCGGGGAAGGGCCTAAGGTGGTAAAATGGGGGTGAACGTTTGTATCGAGCTATGATATAAACGAGTTCCACGCGGACCGAGTCGCGGGCAGGAGCTAGTTTTGAACAAAAATTTTGAATCGCATGCTCATTCATTACAACACGCATTAGCGACTGCAGGCGAGCGTAGACGACGTGCCTGATTTATCGGACCACCTCCTGCCCTTAACGACACGATGTGATGTACGGGCGGCAGATGCGTAAGAGATAAGATGTAGCGGGAGCGGGAGCAACAGCGCAAGCGAGAATTAAAGTGAAGTGCAGTGTTAAATAAATAACATATTTTCTGAGCTAGAATCAAACTAATACAAATTAAATTAAAGGATTTTGAAAACAACCTGTTCGTTTTTACAAATACCTTATATATGTCATTCCTAGGACTAAGAGGAATCTTACGATACCTCAAATGTTAACATCCGTGAAGCCGTTTGGAATGTTGCCCGTGAAAAATAATTATTCTTGTCCACATACCTACATAAATACATACATCCATACATACTCCTTCTGAGGTAGTCGGGTAACCACAGGTGAGGCAGGGTCGGACTCAAGGTTATCATTAAAGTATTTTAAAGTAGTCATGACGAAATTTTCAGAAGACGACAGACCAATAGCTTGATTAACCAATAATAGCTAATAGCTATTACCAGAGTCACTTATCATCGTCATAAGGCCTTTTAGAACTTTTCCGATGATTCAAGAAGTTTTTGTATGACAGGAACTAACAACCAATTCGGGAACTAGAAACTTAACTTCATCAATCTATCGATACGAAGGTGTATTTCAGGCCCTGAATCATTAAAAAAAACATAGAAGTACTATATTGGGCATATCACAAATCATGTACTTCTTAAATTAATTTTAGGGTATCTCATCATCCTCCTAGCGTTATTCCCGGTTGTGCCCCAAAGGGCCCCGAGGTCCGCTTTGACACCTAATCCCAAGATTTGGCAAAGGCACTAGTTTTACGAAAGCGACTGCCATCTGACCTTCCAACCCAGAGGGGAAAACTAGACCTTATTTGAGATTAGATCGGTAAGTTCCAAAAAACTCATGCCTGAACCACTAGGCTACCGTAGCTTATTAATTTTAGGGTATATACCGTACCTAATTAGAATTAATTCTTTTCTTTTGTTTATTTTTCTTTAATTATGTAAATTGAGCCGTTAAATAATAGTATTTTAAGCAACTGTTGTATAAGAAGGGTCTTAAAAGGCGAGTGGCGTGAGTTGCGATGCGAGCCTTGGCGAGCATCGCAATTAAAGACGCCACGAGCGTTTTTAGACCAGTTATACACCGTTGCATACAATACTTTTTCTACGACAAATTTTAAATAAATAGCAGACTACAGAATAGTTAAACTTTTCAGGCAGCAAGTTTTCTATTCGTACTTTTGCTACTCACGCAATTTCTTCAGGAGTGCAATTATTAATGTCTTCGACCATTTTAAAATGAACGTACAATTTTGTCTTCACAAACACGAATAATCTTAATCGTTTAGGACTAATAGTTTATCATCTTTCGTCTTTTCATTTTGAACTGTATTTTGGTGGGAAATCGGAAATGTGACAGCTCTTGCTTATGGTTTGTTTTGTTTTTAATTTGTTTGCACTTGCCATCCGAACCAAACCAAATCCGGACCCGGACCGAATTCGAACTGTTTATTTTTATAAATAATACCAATAATTTATAAAACATGTAATTTAACACACAATAGATGATAATTTATTATTATTGTAGTAAATAATTGATAATATACAAATGTTAAATCGTAAATAAATACTTTTATTTCGAAATATATGTTTATGAAGTTGGCACCACTGCAATATAGCGGCCGATTTAAAAAAAGTTAAACAGTGCTTTTATGAAAAATGTATGAACCAAAAAAGTACGCTGAACAGTGCGTTTTTGGGCCATAGAGCATAGAGTTTTTCGACGACTTATTAGTGGTGTCATTGTATTTGAGCTACAGCCTATATAAATGACAGATAACGGTACAGGAGTAGAAAAATATATTTTCTTTCCTTCTTCTTTCTTTATAATAGAACCCGTGCCTATTTAGTGTGGTTTTGCATTTTCTTTAGTGTTCAATTTAATCGCCACCTTCTGTGCTCCGTGGCAATGGTAAAAACGGCAACGGCTGAACAAAGAGAATTATTCGAAGATGAAGTCAACCATGTTATTGTGGCAGGAGCGTGATTAATGCCACGTGTAATTTACACTTGCGTTTTTGTCCGTTTCTCTGTTGCGTACTGTCGGTACTCTTGTTTTGGGACAATGATTTGTTGCGTGACTGGGCTCTGTGGAATTGGCTGAGGTGAAGCGCGGATTTAGAATTAACAAAGCTAGTAATATGTTTAAACGGTACAGACCACACTTAGACACAGAGTATGTAATTAAGGGTAAGTCTACGTAGTCTTCATTTCTTATAAAGAATTAAGATCATGGCTTTCTACATGCTTTCTATAATGTTTCCGAATTTCATGACATCCATAATAATTGTATAAGTATCATTATTTGTTATATTTTAAGAATGTGAGGTTATTTATTTTGTTAAATAATAACGACTTATTGTGTATTTTTAAATGAATAAGTCGACGCGAGTTGGGGAAACAGAGTTTTTTTATTATTGAGTCATACAAAAACTGCACTGGCTATACTTCGATTTTTTTAGCATTAGAAAGACCTTTACAGAAGTAAGTGTAGGGTTTTTTATAGAACACGTTTTACGATACCTGCCGTAAATGCAGCGGAATAAGTGGAAAACTATGAAAACATTTTTTAAAGCATATTAGACGATAGCAAAATGTGTAATTTGCATTTACTTAAAAGGATTATTTAATAATACAGCATTAATATTTTATTTGTGTTATTTTTAATGTATCGCAAAAAAATTGCATGATAAAAAACCCAGAGAAGCAGAGGTTTCAAACAAACGGAACGTTTTAAACGTATAAATTGAAGAGATCGTGTCCCACATCAATAAGAGTTTAGCGTTTTGACATTTGCAATCGGTCGGATAAAATGTCCGCCATTACATTTTTCATGTTTGTTTTTAAACGTCACTCTCATCTCGTATGTCATGCGAATGCAAGTGCAATACTTTGTCATTATCCAGAATCTTGTTGTTTTGAGTTTTTAAGTTTCATTGTTTTCCGTTCAAGTTATTTGTTATTGTTGTTGTTATTGTTATTATCTTTCGTTGATAGTGCGGTTCAGTTCAGGTGCCTGAGTGCGGCCTTTATTCTGATACTACTAAATAATAACTCCTAATAACTACAAGGTTACATCGCACTAGTGTGTGGTGGACGAGGTCGGCAAAGCTTCAAATTAAGCTAAAATAGGTTCTACTTACTTATTTCAGAGAGACCACTTGATATGCATGCATTTTAAGGTTAACACCACCCAATTCAGTGTAGTGAAAGGTTAGGTTAGGTAAGAAATAGTTAATAATAATATATATATATAATATTTACAAACCTAAGTGATAGGAAATGTGAAATCATTGATAAGTACCTATGATGTAACAAAGAAAAATATACAATAATTTAATATTTTATTATTTACTTCTGAAGAAACAGGTTTACGACACCTGCTTCTTTGTTTATCGAATTTCTAATGCTAAAAAAATCGAAGTATAGGTCAAAACACAATACTAAGTTATAATCGCTAATATTACACACAGAAACTAATAAGCCCCGGCTATAGGCTCAGTCTCAATAGAGAAACAAGTAATAATTAGGTTTAAACAGTAATAAACTCATAGGCGATGCGCGTCGGTACCTAGCTCAGCGATAGACTGATTTCGCGGAAGCGGGCAGCGCGCGACCTTTGGGCGCGTGCTGCGCGAATGTCAATCTTAAGGCTTCTATGCCGCGAAGTTTAAATATCGTCCGTTTGGTCTTTTGGCGCGTGTGAAACGGCGTGTAGGAGAAGTATTTTACGTTATACTTTAATTCAATGTACCTACCTACCTAATCTTTAATTTCAATACGGACATCTTTAACTTCATTGTTTTTTGTAATGTCTATTATCTCCACTTATAATAAATCTCTAAATTAAAAAAAGAATCAGCCAGTTTGAAACTAAGCTTTCTGCGGTACGAATGATCTCAGCATCCCATGGACGGAAAAATATAAAACATTTTATATAGGTACATTATTATTCCAGCTGCAACTTAGGATAGTTTTTATCCGACTGCGACAATTAATTTATTTTCCGTAATATACGACTTCATTTAATTTTTCATTTATTATTCTTAAAGTATATCGCCGCCACATCTGTCAGCTAAAAGAAACGTCAAAATCACAGACTAATAAGAAATACTACGGACAAAATGGCGGAATTTCTTTGCCTTTCTTTCGCCTATTAATAATTTTAATCCCGTCTACGATATACATTGACGAGACACATAGGAACCAAAAGCACATATAAAATTAATCGATTTTGATATGCGAACTTATATGCGCAAATGTCGAATTAAGGCGTAATTTCTACAAATGTTACAACAAATTCGAACAATATAAACTTGGTTTTTTTGAATGGCACGCGCGCGCGCTCTTTGCGTATTCAGCCAAACCACGAAAACTGAAACTCGAAGTTCGTATAATATATCTGCATTCCTGTCATTTGTTAGTGCGATAGAGATAGAGATACCCGAATATTTTCGAATTCCGAAGTTCGTGGTTTAAAAGAAAATACGGATGTCGGATAGATCTAAATTAATATTTTATGTGTGAATATGGTTAAAATTATTTGGAAATACTATTGTTGTTATTGTTTTAGTATATTTGACTAGCTTTAAGTTTAATATTGTACGTCCGAAATGGGCAAGCTGTTGGACTTTATTTTACCCAAAACAACTAAATGTACACAGTTCTGACAATTAAGAAATCTTATTTTATCTTATCTTATCGAAAATAGGGATGTAGACACTAAACAAAATAATCATAATGTTGTATTATCTCCAAAAAAAACAACGCAAGATGCTATACTCGTATAGGTAATCACTAAGTTATAAGTGTATAAAGCTTGAAGAGGGGTTTGTTGCGTCTCTTTTCCGCAAAACGCACCTTTATAATGAAACGATTGTTTTGTACTATGACGCTCGAGGATCGTGACGTCACGGTCCCTGATCGTTTTCTCACTCTAACAAGCGACATTAAAACGGTTGTAGCTTCGTAATTTTTTGAGATATTTGAATGAGTTTTTCGTTTCTTCTTTCTTTTAAAGTGAGTCTACAGCTACACCTCTATTTGGAAGACAAGCGGAAATAACCCATACTATCCATACTAATAATCCATACTTCCATATTAATATTATAAATGCGAAAGTGTGTCTGTCTGTCTGTTACCTCTTCACGCCTAAACCGCTGAACCGATTTAGATGAAATTTGGTATACAGATAGTTTGAGCCCCGCGGAAGGACAAAGGGTAGTTTTTATATCTGAGAGGCTGAAATTGGGGGTGGAAATTTGTATGGAGCTACTTAAATCGCTGCACCGATTTAGATGAAATTTGGTATATTAATAGTTTGAGTCCCGGGGAAGGACATATAATAGGTTTTATCCCGGAAATCATCCCCTAAGGGGGTGAAAGGGGGGGGGGGTTTGGTATAGAGATAATTTGAGACCCTTCGAAGGATATAGAATAGTTTTTGCCTCGGAAATCCTCCCTTAAGATGGTAAGTAGAAGTTTGTTTGCATTATATTTTCTAAGTATAAGTTCTACGCGGACGAAGTCGCGGGCAACAGCTAGTAAGTAAATAAGTATGAGTATTACTCGTCTACCCTAATTAATCATAAAGTAAATGCCAACCCGAGTAGTAAATAAAATTTCAATTTTCACCATGTCCACTTTGCCAGTGATCGAATTACATGAAAGGAATATGGAGATTTCTGTATGATGGTTGGGCCAAAAAACAATAAGTATGAGTGGTTTGGGTATGTGCCTTTAATGCACTAAATAATTTGACTTGACTTTTTTTTATGCTGACTTTGCTGAAAATCCATCGGGCTGATGATTGCCATTTTATCGCTTATCGCTGTGGATAATATATCCGTCACTCTCGCTCTCGCATACTTTTCAGAACTTGACGAATTGTCTTATCCACGGCGATAAGTGCTTAGTCCTTTGTCCCAGGGTTGACTTCAGAATGCCATATGACATTAAGCTCGCCTCTTTTGCGATAAGTTTATTTTGTGCAATAAATATTAAATAAATCTGTTAACGTTTAAGTTTCTATCAAAAAAAAACATTTTTGGTAAAAGCTTTTATTGCCGACTGTAATTTTCTGTATAACGTCATCAACTACTAATTGAGATGATTCTAACGAGCCCAAACCCAACGGGGCTACGTCGTTAAGTACTGAATTGCCCTGGCCACCTTCTGTCTCCATCATCAGATTAGCTCAATGGTACCATAATATTGAATCGTCATCCAAACTTTACCTTTACCTAAAATTTCAGCTCAATTGGTTAATGATATCTGCTTCAAAATGCTTGGATCTGAGGCCAAGAATGCTTGGATCACAGCTTGCCCTAACGCAACTTATCCACAAACCCTACACTCCCAGCGTCAATGGGATGAGCCGCTCTGCAGGCTGGTACGGAAAAATCTGTACCAAACGTCTACCAGCCCTGCCGAGTGTGCCCGTCTCCTTGCGGCTGCGGAGTGGGAATCTGGTATGTGGCTGCATGCTGTTCCTTCTAAAAACCTCGGCACATTAATGGACAACAATACTTTCAGGCTCTCCGTATCTCTACGTCTGGGAGCGACGTGTGTCGCCCCTCATCTCTGCCACTGCGGAGACGCTGTCGATCGTCTCGCCCACCACGGTCTCTCGTGCTGCAAGAGCGCGGGACGCATCCCACGTCATGCCAGCCTTAACGACATCATCCGTCGGGCCTTCGTCAGCGCCGGTGTCCCTGCAGTCCTCGAACCTACTGGTTTGACACGGGATGACGGAAGAAGGCCCGACGGAATGACGCTCATTCCCTGGAAGATGGGTCGACCCCTGGTGTGGGACGCCACGTGCGTCGACACCCTGGCGTCGTCACATCTTCCGGGGACTACGTGTAGGGCTGGTGCCGCTGCCGATTCAGCTGAGGGTCTCAAACGGCGCAAGTATGGAGCCATCGACAGTGGCTTCATATTTGAGCCGTTCGGTGTAGAGACCCTCGGACCGTGGGGACCAGGCGCGCACAGAATCTATAATGGTTTGTGCAAGCGCCTGGTCGAGGCTTCACGTGACCAGAAGGCTGGCTTTTACCTCGCCCAGAGGATCAGCATTGCCATACAACGTGGCAATGCTGCCAGCCTTCTGGGCACACTGCCGCCTGGCAGCGATCTGGGGCAAATTTTTTATCTTTAGTTTTAGTTATTTGTAAGTTATTTTATTTTATAAGTAGTTTAGTTTAAGATATAGTTAGTTATAATAAGTTTTGTGTTTTTTTTCTATAAGTCTTGTTAGTTACACCATTTATAACTCAATAATTAACAATAAATAATTTTCTTCAAAATTGAATTGCACCCGATCAAACATAATATAGTACAGTCGCGGAATATAAAGGTTGACCACCTTAAGGTCTGTTTTTGCTTGCTCAGTATTGGTACACGTTATCACTAAAGTGCATTCATCCTTACTTCACTTACTTGTCTTATTTGGTAAACAACATACTAACCTCAAAATGCATCTTTTTGGGATACAATAGCAATCTTGTGAGATCATGCCGAGACGACTTTTCTATGGGAACTTGTTTTGTATGGGAACGCTTCATTTACAATAAAATAGCTAGTATAGCCTAAAAATATACATTTTAAGGTTAGAATGTTGTTTACCAAATAAGACAAGTAAGAATAAATGCACTTTATCTGCTTTGTTGACCCAATGTCAGACACATTCCGTCATAATGAATGTAATTTCACTACAAGGTCTACAGATTCGTCCACTATGAGAATTGACCTCTTTGAATTTTGGAAAGGCGAGTAAAAAATAAAAGGAATTCTTACATTAATTTAATAGCAATGATGACATGGACAAGAAGTGTTACTCAAATTTATAGTTTTAATCATTATAAGCGAAGAGGATTTATTCATTAGATTTATCAAACTTGACACAACGTAATGGCAAGATTAAACGAATAAATAAAGTTTTAGTTCAAACTATTAATAGTCAAGGAACATTCGTCTGAGTTAATTTGAGCTTTGTTGACAAACAGTTAAACATAATTTTCAATACAACACTCTCGTATGTTACACAGTTTAAAAAGGTAACATATGCTTGCAACGCGTAAATTAATTTATTGGAAAACTGGTCAACCTTTTCATTCCGCGACTGTTCATACATACCACATACCTACTTACATAGTTAGGTACAGTCGCCATCACATACATAGGTACACTATAGGTGTTCAAAAATATCGGCACATGCACCCTAATGCCTTGAAAATAGAGGTGTGTTCCTATGTTTGTGACGTGCTTGTTTGCTCCGATGTATGTGATGGCGACCTGTACACACATTGCAAGTTAGTAGAAAGCTTGTAAAAATGTTACAAGACAGCTAGACTGTCACTTTGGTATTTATAACTTTTAAGCCTGAATCACACTACGGAGGCGGTCAATATTAAATTTGATATTAGCTGTCAAGTTTACTTTTAATTGACCGCCGCTCGCTCCAGCCTGTGAGAGGTCTTTAAATGAATAATTTGTATATTGAACGAACGAGGTTTCTAATAATACAATACACAAACATAGGCATAAGTGACTTGGCTTTTGTGATGTAACGTGCATAGTTACGCAAAATATTTACCCACCGACTATCTTCCTCCACGTCATGCTACTTTGTATCACGAAAAATCAAGCCTTATTCTTTCACGCACTAGTCCGCGTTTCCCATTTCACTTCCGAACCAGATACGACCTTTACGAAGCAAGGGGCTACAGCCACAGATTGTTTCAGACAGATACGCCAGACTCAACAATTCAGACAAGCTCACTTATGAATTTATTATCTAGGTACAAACTTACCTGGTTCCGGTGGTGGAAGCAGGAACTAAGCTGTTGTAGTACTAACTTCAGGGTAATTGCAGGAAAGTGGCGCCCTAACTGGTGGTATACAAGTTTGCCTGTCGTGATCCCGGAAAGTGTCTGGCTCAATTTAGAACAAAGTTCCCATCAGACATGTTTGCTGGACGTTTTTCGAAAGTTTCTTTTAGTTTCTGGTGGAACGGCTGTGAATAGTTTATTGGGTACGTAAATTAGTTTGAACGACTCATTAACCAAAGAAAGAATAGCTAAATAAAGAATCAGCCTTCTAGTATTATTCCCAAGATTAAATGTATAATGTTTAATATCACCTCAAATTGTATTTATTAGTACTATGAACCGATATACCAAACTACCAAAGCGTAATTTAATTAATTTTTGAAATTTTATCGAGCAGCAATGTAATGCTTTCACTCATTTGACACATGGAAGAAGCGGGTTACTTGTGACAGTTGTGGCGTCACATCAGTAAGACAATGTAGTAATACATTGCGTGCTGAATTATTTTATAAGGAAAAAAAAGTTGGTAGTTATGAAAAAAATGGTTACAATTTGAGGTAATATTATAAATACACGCTGTAATTGAGCCAATCAACTGTTTTTTTTTTGATCGTTGCCATGGTTACGTTTCCTGGGTCACTCTTTAGAACTATGATTTTACTAAATAAGTGTTTTCATTATATTGTAAACCCATTACATTGTGGAGCATCTCCTTAGCATGATAGGAGTGCAATTTAAAGTGCCCCCTGCCACGTCGAGCAAAACAAAGAGACACGGCCGTACCATCCTTTTCTCGAAGCCATTCAGGCCATTTTCAACATCCTGTAATTTTGTGCTGGCTAAAGCTAGAACCCTGAATTTTCAGAAACGTGTAGGGCATAATATGGCTAACATATTATATCAATACAATTCAATTTGAACTTTTAGTTTAAGAACTATTGTCCGTCAAAGTTCGTTAGTTTTGTCACTGACATACTCACTTCTGATAATGATCACGCTAATTCTAAGGTACTTCTAGCAAACGCACAAACTCCAAATTTAAAACGTTATTAGTTTTTAGCCTAATAATTCATAAAAAAACCTAAAAATATAGCAATTTCAGTCACGTTTCAGAGATATACAAACTGCATAAGTAAGTTTGTAATCCTATACAAATACATGCGATTACAATTGCAATGCTATACCTACGTTATTTTGCGGTTGGTAAAATAACATTCCCATACAAAGTCTACAAAAAGAAATGAGATCCCATAAAAAACATTCCATGCAAAAAATAGGCCAATTCTCGAAACTCTTCCACAGTAAAAAGTGGTGAGATATTTCATAGAGCCAACTCAAGCATTCTTATTAATCTTTATTTGCTTGCTAAATAAAATTTTGTGACTTGGCAATCACACTTTTACATAGTTTTAGGTACCTATGCAAAAATTAGTAAATTTGTGTGGTTCCCAAGTTGCAGAATTTTATTTAGCAAACAAATAAAGATTAATAAAAATGCCTGACTTGACTCTACGAAATATCTCACCACTTTTTACTGTGAAAGAGTCTCGAGACTTGGCCTATTTTTTACATGGAATGCTTTTTATGGGATAGTGTTTTTCTAAGAAACTCTATCACGGTTGTCTCCTGGCTTACCAGGAAAGAAAACAACAAACAAAAAAATTGGTTGTCTATAAAGTCGGTTTACGGACGATAATTTTACGTGATAACGTCATAAAGCCGAACGCTCGGCTCAGGCGGAACGGGACTATGAGCCATACTGTTAAGCGCGTGCTGCTGGTGTTCATTGATTTATAAGACGTTATCACGCTTTTATCACGTGAATAATTGCTTGACCCACAACTAATATATTTTTTAAATCTTGGTCACTATGACTTATGGTATGGTTCATGCATGAGCATAGGGCAGTGATTTAATACATGGAAACTGACTTGAATCCGATTCAAAAAAGAGAAAATTACTAAACTAACTAAAGAAAAAAAATATACGCATGCTATATTCCACCGTCAGATCTCAGCAGACTTACCATGCTATGCGAACTTAGAACTTAATGCAAATCCAGTGTCTTATTGAAAACAGTGCCACCTTCTTGATAGCTTGCGAACTCTTTGAAGCTGCAGCGATTGCTAGGCTTAGGCTGTCAAGGTATTTCAAAATTCGCCGTGTTGACATTATACATCCATAGCCTAGGGGTTAAAACGGCGGTATTTGGAGTCGATGAGCCGAAGTTCAAACCCTGCGGCCGACGCACTTTTTGTATGTTTTAACAGAAAAGTTTTAATATCGCAGAAGAGATGGCGCCTGCTGTACGCAAGCATTAAATGCCTTCTCAATTTGGTTGAGTTGCCTGTCTATCTCAGTATGTATATTGTAGTCTTTGAGACTTACTGACAAGCTAGATCAATAAAAATCAGAGACTTGTTCATCAGTTCAGCATTGTCATATTATTATACTCTAGGAAAATAGGCATTTGAGCATTTGACATCAAAGACTACAATATACATACTGAGATAGACAGGCAACTCGACCAAATTGAGAAGGCATATAATGCTTGCGTATACAGGCGCCATCTCTTCTGCGGTAGTTACAACTTTTCTTTGAATGTACAAAACATACAAAAAGTGCGTCGGTCGTAGGATTTGAACCCCGGATCATCGACTCCAAATACCACCGTCTGTACCCCTAGGCTACTGATGCCTTGTGACGGCGAATTTTGAAATACCTTGACAACCTAGCCTAGCAATCGCTAGAGCTTCAGAGAGTTCGCCAGCTATCAAGAAGGTGGCACTGTTTTCAATAAGAAACTGGATTTGCATTAAGTTCTAAGTTCGCATAGCATGTTTGACATTTGATTTCAGTTTCAGTGTCAGTGTCGTTGTTATATTTATATGTATCTTTATCAATTTAAACTGCTAATTCCATGGAATATTTAAATTAATTGTGTAGTGTTTAAATACCTATACTTTGCCGTGCCCTAGCAGGGTGCATGTTCTGAACAATAATGTTACAATTAAGACCTTCTGTACAACATGTTTACGCAATAAATGAATTATGAATTTTAATTATACGGTTTTGTACAACATTAATTTATAATAGCGTGTTTTTTGTTAGTTTCGTTTTAAAACGTTATTCTAAGATGCTTATTCAGTAATCCAACAATACTAATTTTTTGCCTTACAAAGTGGTTTTCCTTGAAATCACGTGACGTTACGATTTAGGTAACGCGGTTTTTCTGATCTTATAACAATGAATGGACTACATAATAAACTTCACATTTTGATCAAATGGCATACTTACTTAAGATAAGTACTTTACTAAATAGGCATTATGCCTCATGTTAAAATTTATAACGTAGTGTTGCTCAATGGATAGAATCATTCAAATCATTGTATTAAAGTGTTTTGCTCGTCTTGGCGAGGGCACTGCAGTGTCCCCAGATAAATTATAAAATATAATTTAAATCATAAAAATATGTGGACCTTGCAATTTCAGAAAAAATATGCATTTTTTTTAATTGTCCAAGCGTACAGGTCGATTCAAAAGAGCTGGCATGAATGGATTGAACGAAAGTAATGTCACTTGTCACTGTGATTGGCAGTGTCAGTGCCGTTCTTATACAGGAGCCTCTTAATATTTTGTAAACATGTACCTAATACGTTTTCGTTACTCAAGAAAAAAATATTATATTATTATAATATGCACCAAGTATCATAAAATTCCTTTTAGTCATTATTATTAAAGTCCTTTGTGAATAAAACGTATAAGTATTTATTTTTCTGACTTATTTTTAATGAATGAATGATGAAAGCAATTATTTCAAGTAACACAAGACTCATACAGGAAATTACATATTAACTTAATGTCAAGAATCGATAGCTGATGGCTTGTTCGAATTGTAAAAAATCTAAAAAAAGAGCAGACCAGTCCGTCGTCCACAGAGTTTTTAATTTATTTATATCCACACTGACGCCGCAATTTACAAAATGACGGCGAAAAGATTCGAAATTCTTACGAAATTTAAATGTTATTTTCGCGTTTCACGGCATCGTCATTGTGCATGAAACATGGTTATAATTATATATTTATTTATTTATAAAATGCAAAATCTCTGAAACACAATTATCATAATCACTTTTTGCATCAACCTGTATTTAATAATTATGTGATGCACACATATACATTATCATTCACTCGTTCAATTCATTCGTGCCAGCTTTCGTGAATCGACCTGTACATTTAAAACTACCAATAGAATCCTAACGCTTTTATTGAAACAAAATTGTACGACAAATATGTACAGTCACCGGCATAAATATATGATGGAACAAAGGCCGCAAAAATATCTGATGACTAACTCTATTCCTAGAGCCGCAAGAGCGTGTCAGATATTTTTGCGGCCTTTGATTCATCATATATTGATGCCGGTGACTGTACCTAAACGCAGTATTTCGCGACCGAAACAGCAATTTACTCGATTTTTCATACAACGAGTACCTAGTACAAATTGTTGTGACGTCATACCCGTGTGACAGTTAGTATAAAGCGTTTCGCCTGCCGCCAGCAAGGTCAATCTTTGTCTCAATTTTTTGGGTATTTATGTTCTTTAATTGTAGTTGCTCCTATACAAACATTTGTTCCCCTTCAAAAACTGGTTTGAATGGCATCGTAAAAAGATCTTAGTCATCAATCATCATCCCTAATATCTATATACTTCCTTCGATGTGTCTTCCTCTAAAGCTTTAAACCTTAAACCATAGTTTTAACCCGCAGTGATAAATGAAGACACTAAACTCAACTAAAAGAAAAGGCATGTTTTCTAAAGTTTTATACCTGACATAAACATAAAGTTACTCTTCAAGCCTATAACCGGGTAAGGTACATCTGACACTTACGTTTCGCATCACGCTTTGATTATCAATGTATTGTTGTGCTTGTTTTGATACGCTAGAACAGCGCGCGTAGAAGCGAGCTCACGATACACATTGTTCTCATAATGGAATGAGAGATGTGAAACTCCAATCGACCCCAAGTTCGCTAGCGCGCGTTTTATAGGCGCACCCACAGCCTCTACGCAAAACTAAAAGGACATAAGGGACATTAAACTGGAGTGTACATATGCCGCTTTTAGTTGTACAGTCAGCGTCTCATCATTTACTATTAAGGTGGTTCGATTGCCATACAAAGCGTTATTTGACATTCGCAGGCTAACGGCGTGATATTTTAAGAAACTTATGTAACAAACTTTCATCAATTGGCTTCCCATTTGCGCCAAATTCCCCCTTTCCTAGAATAAACTTGTATAAACTAGATTAATTTGAGAAAAATAGTTTTCCCAAAATATCACGTGACAAACAAATTTCTCAAATTAATCTAGTTTATACAAGTTTATTCTAGGAAAGGGGGAATTTGGCGCAAATGGGAAGCCAATTTATGAAAGTTTGTTACATAAGTTTCTTAAATTATCACGCCGTTAGCCTACGAATGTCAAATAACGTTTTGTATGGCAATCGAACCACCTTGACAAGCAGTACTACTTATATGGCAACTTTATATTTCGATTGGGTTAAATGTAATGTAAAATATCAGGGGGGTATTATGTAAGACATCAGCTTTGATTAAATTAACCCTTTGGACGCCAAGAACACCTATAGGTGTTGCTTGTTGTCGAGCCCCCTGCGCCAAGAACGACTAAAGGAGTTACGGCGTGCGCTGTCAAAGTCACCTTCATGCTTTCAACTAACGTTCATATTCAAATTTTGACAAGGTAATCATTATTATGCTTAAAACGCTGTTTTCCCCCGCATATATATCCTTACAACGTTGCTTTTCCATTTTATAGCGCTCAGTTGAGTTGTCAACTGAGCTCTATGGCTTTTCTGTTAAAAGCAACCTTCTAGCATAACTTGCACACGGTATGATGAATAGGGACGAATACTGCAATGTTCTGCCGCCAGAGTGCAGCACTAGCACAAACCGTAAACCAGTAGAGGAAGATATGGCTTCAGACACACACATGCACAATTGATTGTTAAATGAGTGACACGCATGCTAGCATAGACAATACCGCAAGTGGGAATGAGATACAATGTGTCTTCAATACATACTAGTGTCGCCACCTTCGCAGAGTTTTGCTTAATGTTCCCTCTTGTGGATGTGGAAATCTTTTTGAGATTTAACTTTGATATACCCTAGTCATGACGTGATTCTTACATTGACTGGTTAATCAGGCAGTTGATGTGTCCAATCGATATGGCAACCCCGTCTTGACAAGGTAATCATCATTATCCTCCTCGCTTTTTCTCCCTTTGTAGTGCCTTAAAGGAGCCCGGGGTCCACTCTGGCACCGTAACCCAAGATTTGGCGTAGGATTTTACGAAAGCAGGTGCCATCTGACCTTTTAACCCAGAAGAAAACTTGACATTACTGGGATTAGACCGGTTTCCTCACGATGTTTTTCTTCACCAAAAAGCCACTGTTAAATATCATATGATAATTCGTACATACGTTTGACAGGGTTATATCACAGTTCAATCTCGTAACGTATGTCTGACCCAAGAACGATTACAAATTTTGTAAGTTATAGTTACAATGTGAATAAGTACAACAGCTGGAAGTTTAAACAGACTAAAGGAATAGTTCCGTATAAATAAAACAATCCGTCCAATGTATCACAAGAATCCCACCAATTAGACATCTGGCTCGGTTCCAACCGAGATCTGATTGGTGTAATTGAGTATCGAGCTTTGCAAATTGAAGTTCGGTTTGATGGATTTGAATTCAGGACGTCGTAAATACAATGGTATATGATGCAATTGGGAATGGATGAAAATTTTAGAAGTGCCTGATTATTTTTTTTGTGATTGGAATAACCTTCCTTAGCACCAGAAAAAAATTGCCGACTTTTCAGCTGCGTCAATTATTTTTGAAAAATATAAACAGTTTCCTCATTTACGTTTTGGGTTTCGAATAACAGCAAGTGGCTAAAAAATGGTTCGCAAATTTTGAAAGAAAACTCACACACTTACAATACATACGAACAGTGTATAAAAGCTTCTTAAGTCAATATACTCTGTGACAAACGTGACCTCCGTAAATATTGCACTCCTATTTGGACAGTCATGTGTAATAATTGCATCACACTATTTAACATTTGCTTAAGCGTAAGCGGATTCAACTAAAAAGCGACCCAATTACATGTCATCATTATATCAGCCGAAAGACGTCCACTGCGCTGAACGTAGGCCTCCCCCAAAGAGTACAATGATCGGTCCTGCGCCACCCGCATCCAGCGGACTCCCGCAACCTTTACCAAGTCACCAACCTTGAGGGGGGTCTACCAACGCTGCGCCCGCCGCAATTATAAGTAGCTTTTTGCACAGATACACACAACCTGCTATATTTGTAATCTGTGCAAAAAGCTACTTCTAATAAAAAGGCCACCCCCCCCCCCTTCTCCTTAAAAAACTCACTTGTTTTGTACCCGTTCATATCTAAAATATATAAATCTAGACTCCAAATCGATTCGATTAAGCTAAATGAGTGCATTCAGCAAACGGACCATCCAGGCGTCCTCTTATTAAATAGAAAAGGTTAGAACGGACAACTCCCTGTTCTATTCAATTAATCCCATGGGCACATTCAGAAACACTCCAGACAGACTAATCGAAACGAAAATTTACCTTCCTTGTCTAATACCTGGAACCTGCAAGAGAGAGTGTAAGTTTATAGTAGAATAGAAAGTAAAGTGGGATAGGTAATGAGGATTGGATCGGAGCCAGCAAAGTTTGCGGTGGTAGCTTGGAAAACATCTTAAGCAAAGCGCATTATGTATTAAAAAGCGGGCTTATCTAGAGAATTTAAGCAAATTAAGGGGAAAAAGTATTTTCTACCTTTCGTATGTATATACAGAAAAAATTACGAAAAACTAAGTCTTAGTTTTATGGCTTTTTGTTTCTTACTTTTATTATGTTATGATACAAAAACCTGCACTTTATAATAATAATGTTGTATATGTTTTCTATTCAGCGATTATATCAATTCCTTAAGATGTAGGTATACATTTTGTTGTATCTTCGTGTTTTTAAACTACAACATTATTACATTAGGTAGGTACAGTCGAGGTCACCAATATGTATATACCCAAAGTTGCAAAAATATATATACAACAACCTTACTTCCGTAGTAATAAGGTCTGTTTACATATTTCTGTAAGTTTGTGGTGTATACTCGTGCATATTGGTGACCTTGAGTGTACACACGGAGGAATTGTATTACAAAATGCGCTCATTTATATACTTAGAACATAATTAGCCGGTAACATTTTAGTAGAAAATAATAATATAAGTTCCTACATGGAAGGCACTCACCTTTGTAATTATTGGTTGAGATTTCAGACACATTGCTAAGACACAAAAACCATATTGTGTTTCTCATTGCAAACGAATTTTATCAAAGCCTAGCAAGTCTCGTTAGCTTAATGATTACGGCGGAATACGAATTAAGCCGGAAATTTAAAGACACAGCAGTATTCTTGCCAAGGCCCGAGTGTCCCACTTCAGTTCAGTTCCACTACTTGGACCCGGTACAATGGGGTGTGTTTAATTTATGATTTTAACCCAGATTTTGGAGCTTTAAAGATGTTTGGAGATGTAAAGGCATTATATCGAACTGCAATAGTTATGAAACTTTTGTATGATTTCAATTGTTTATCATATCAGTCAGTACGTTAATATACAGGGTGTGGCCTGTAATAGGAGCAAAAAAATAAACGGTACATCATTAAGCATGTGAACAATTATTTCCACGTGGTTTTATTTGACAAAAAAAAAAAACTAAAGTCTTCAAAATAAGTTTACTTGTATAGTTTTACTCTTCTGGAGTGCTATAAGTAACTTTTTATTTTAAAAACACAAAAAAAAAATTAAATAAAAATTTAAAAATCACAAAAAAATCTTTTGAAAACAAAAAAGCAAAAACTATTATGAATACACATAGTACTATTACATGCTGTTACCTCAAAATATGCATCGACTGCGCTGTGCTATGATGTCGTGGTGCCAAGATACATTACTTGCAGGTCATAAATTTAAATCAAAATTTCTCCGAATCCAAAAAAAAATAAAATGAATGGGACAGAAGGGGTTACTGTAAATGCTCTAAGGCAGCGTCCTTCTGAATATTTACTCCTATTACAGGCCACACCCCGTATAGATTTTTTCGAGGATTGTTTAAAATATGACGGATAATGTAAATTATTAGAAATGTTCTCATTATTCTTCTTCTTCTTCTCTTACTTAAGAGCTAGGCTCTTGTCGGTGTAGCTCAAAAAAGGCCTCTATCTACTCCGATCCCACGCAATCTTTTTGACCCCACGATATGACCCAACATCAACTCTCTTTTTGAGTTGCTCCATGTAGTCTATTCTAGGTCTTCCTCTTCCTCGCTTCCCGTCTATTTTTCCTTCAATTATGTTAAGTACGAAGTTGTCATGTAGTATGAGGTGCCCTATCATCTTCCCTCTTCTATTTTCTAAGTTCCTAACTAACTGCTTGGTTTGCCCCACTCTATTCAGCACTTCTTCATTGGTTACTCTCTCTCTCCAGCTAATTTTCTCCATTCGCCTTCAACACCACATTTCAAACGCTTCTAATATCTCCGCATCTTTCATCATTAACCACGAATTTTACCGCCATTTTAGTTGAAATAGGCTTGTAGCAACAAAAATAACTTACACTTAACGCACATGTTTATTTTATTTCTTTTACTTATCTTTTTTATATTATTTATTTATTTTTTCACAAGAACGGTTAATACCTATTACACTTGTGCAAGTAGTATAAACAAGTAATGCCTTGATCACACGTACCGAGGAAATGGGTGAGACAGTGCTCTCGGCCGAGTACTCGTTGCGTTTAAACAGTCACTCGCTTTGTTATACTGCTACTTATGCCTGGATCACACATCCAGGCATAATTAAAGTAGTAGGTAATAATCTGTTTTTCCCAAACAGTACGAGAACATCAACTGTGTGCATTTTAAAATTATGGTCAAAGCCAAGTTACATTCGTAACAGCTATGCTTATAGCTAACGCGTCATTCGATTTCTAATTTGATTATGGCACCGGTCCCACCGCCGGCTTCAGACTATAAGCTATCGGCGATTACTCGCCCAAGAAACGAACAAAAGAATAGCTCAAGTGTAAATAAATTTATAATTCATCGCCGGCGGTGTGAACAGCCAGCTATAAACTATAAATATATAACTCTCTCTTTTATTTACACGAAAGCGATTATCTTTTGTTCGTTTCTTGAGCTAGAAAATAGCCGATAGCTCATAGCTTACTCGCTCGCGGTGGGGCCAGTGCCTTAGTAGGTTAATTGACTTGCACCCTGTTTACCGCAGTACAGTAGGTATCTATTACCTTTTCCATATAATATTAGAAAAATGCCATGCGATTTCAAGAAAAACCATTTTGAATCCCAAAAAAAATTTATTGGTTTGTTTGAAAAGCATTTAATGATCGAAATAAGTAAAAGTTGTATAATATTTCCCTTTTATATCCTAGGTAAATGAAGAAACGTGGACGAATTTATCCGTTAAAATTCTAATGTTATATGGAATAACGGTAAGTAATTATACTTGTACCTACGTACTAGTATATGGTGCGTATGAGATATCAAAAACAGAAATCTACATTTTTAATTTTTAATTTACGTTTTTCTAGCCTATATCACTGATGACAAACGATTACTCACGATATTATATTAAACATTTTGAATTTAGCGTGATAAGATAAAACTCATTAAATCAGCAATTCCTAATTCTCACGTATACCGACTAACATCTGCTTTCTTGGTAGTCAATAAATTCTGTAATGGAAGCAAAAATGATGTTATCAAAGGTGGTAATATGAGTAATGACCCGTGTAATCGTTTAGGCGTCACGACAAATCGTCATATCACGTGATCTAGTGCCATTTATTTCGGTAACATCAACCATTTTAGCTAGACCTGCCGCATTTCTATGCACACCACCAGTAGGCTTAGATATCGTACGCGCCCCAAGGGACCTTGTTCCACTGGATAATACGGTCCATCATTAATGGCATGAGTATCGTATTGGATGCCGTCAAATGAATTGGAACTCTATTGCTTTGTGTTAAATTGGAGTTTAGTTTGGCGATTGGTAAATGTCCAGTTTTTAGGGCGGTACTTTTTCTTTTGTATGTGAATTAATTGGTTATTCCTGTTTATTGGATTGTTACCCGTCTCTTGATTATCTTTAGACTGCTGGGAGTCGTATCCTTTATCTAAGTAATTAATTAATTATGTGAATTCGTACATTGCTGTAGCGGTGTCCGAGAGTATCTTGTTTAGTTAAGTTTATTTAATTGTAGTTTTCTTGTATTGCATTGCAATAATTTTAAGTTATGGAAATAAAGTTAAATTAAAATTGAAATTGAGAGTATCACACATCACACTGTTGCTTCAAGACCATATTTGTTTCTCATATTAATCAGTTTTAACCGTATAGTCAGGGTTCAATGTTTGTGGGTTTCATTGCATTCAGAGAAATTCAGAATAAATCGAATTGTATCGAATAATTTCTTCTTTGTATATTTTTTTTACCGATACTCACTCATGGAACGTGCCACAGACGGTAATAGTGTTAAAATGGGTATCCTATTGCAATCATTAAATTTAATTTCCCAACTTTATCGTTTGTCAGAATTTTCCTTTCAGCTAAAATCCAGTTTTCTCGAAGTACGCAAAGTGTTTGATACTTTTTAAATACATACTTAACGTGTTAAACCCAAATCCTGAATAATTCATAGTTTCAAAGAAAAAAAGGCTTTTTGCCGAAATGATCATTCGGACAAAACATACAGTTGGAAAATAAAATTAAGTGATTGCGATATGTAAAATGTAGTGTATGCGACCTTAAAATGATTGCCAACTCATGCACTTTAATTCAATCGTGTATATTCAAACCTAATAAAAATAAACAAACCGCGTAGCAATAAAGCAAATCCTCAATTTTTTTATTTCTTTCTATGCCATTAGGCATTCCCTCTCTCAGTTTTTCGCGGTCGTCTTTATCTGGGAGTAAGAAAGGTATTAGTGAGTCCATGGTTGCCACGCATGTAGAATGGATGAGGTGGCGGGGTAAAGCGAAGCCGTAGTTGCCTCGGTCAGGAAGTTCAATAGTCAACACGTAACTGAAAAAATATATTGTATATCTGAGAACCAGAGTAAATCTCTAATTAAGTTGTTAGGTATGTCCCCTGGATTTCAAAACTGCCGGGAGACAACCTCTAAGGAGTCGAATTCCCCTGTAATGACGTAATGAAAAACGCCGCAGCCGCTCTTGGAAAAGTGTAACCATACAACGTACATACACATGTAGGGTACCAAATGAAAGCTAAATAAATTGTCAATAATTAATTATAACATTATATTTCAATGTACACTCTAGTTTAAGTACTATTAGCAAAAGTATACTAAAATCAAGAAAAAATCTTTCAGACTTTGCGGCAAAACTAGAAAAGATACACGAATGAACACAAATTATATCTAGTATTTCAGCTTTACATTTAAGTTTTTTTATTTTAAGACGAGAGCCGAATTGGGAAAATTGTGCTGAAAAACCAACAACGCAAAGCGAGTTTTTCCTACAAGATAAATTTTATCGAAATTTAGGTGTCAAAGCGGACCCCGGGCTCCTTTAGGGGCACAACCGGGAATAACGCTAGGAGGATGAAATGAGATAAATTTTATCGAAATTACTATTTTCCAGAAACCAGCACGAACTTATAGTATGTTGTTAGACATGTTATGTGCACCGCAAAACTGCAAAGAGGCAGTCTCTAAAGTGTCTAGGTCATTAGGAATGACATAATTTTCATTGCCGCGGAGGCTTTTTGAAAAGTTGAATTTTTACCTGAACCATCTAATATATATAAACATGTGTTATGTCCTGTAAAAGCTACACAAATGTGATATAATAGGAAACTTACATCTTTTTATTTTATTATGAAAATCAAAAGTATAATCCATCATTAAAACAAATATAGCCCTAAAACTTTCTTATGGTTTATTTTTCTGATGTTATATGCATTTGAAATCTGCACGCGCCGAAAACGCTCTCTGGCTTATGCTATGACGTCACAACATATTCTCGGCGCGTTTACTATGGAGTAAGTCATTAATTTGCAATTATCTCCACAACATTTACGTTTCAGTCTATACTTGTCATACAAAATATTATATAATTAGAAAATTCAATATTCTGTCTAACTGTTATGTTATTTTATCGAAAAAATATTTTTTTTTTCGTAATTTTGACGTGAGATAAAACGAATACAATTGTTTTGCACAAACTAATGCAATTGCTACCCACGCCGCCAGTAGTAGTAAAATAACTTAAAATTCTAATTCAAACTCACGGTACATCAATAGATTTCTTCACCCAGTCGGCACTTATACCTGACGCAAAATATCCTGGGAAAAGAAGACTATTTTCAAGTAATGTTAACGATCATTATTGTATAAAATAAGTATACGGTTCACCTGATGGCAGGCATATGATCAGATACACCACAATCAAAAACCTACGTACCAACCGTATCAAAAGCAGTACCGACGTGATAGTAAGCCCCAAATTTTTCTGATGATCGTGTTGCTACTTGGTCAGCTAACTTTTTCTGAAACAATTAGGTAACTAGGCGTGAATGTGATAACCAAAGACGTGCGAAACTGTGTTTTCACAACACCGGTGGAAATTACTACTATTACCGGGCGAGTTACTACCAAAACTGTTCGAGGCAGCAGAGTGGTTTGCGAAGAAAACATCCACAAACAGTATTGCTAGCCAGGTTCAATCTCTTCCAGATATGAGACGGATCAAGGAAAGTGTCTCATTCGCCGTCCTAAACCCAAAACGTAAGTGAGGAAACTGTTTATATTTTTAAAAATAAATTGGTTCAGCTGAAAAGTCTGCAACTTTTTTCTGGTGCTAAGGAAGGTTATTCCTATCACCAAAAAAAATATCAGGCACTACTAAAATTTTCATCCATTCCCCATTCGGCCAACTCAACAGTATACTTGGCTTGACTTACCACTTCAAAGAAGTTATCCAAATGTTCCTTTTCAAACGCATAAGGGATGATGAGATACTGACCGTAGGAATGGAAAGAGAGGTAATACTTTAGGTTATTGCTGTTTTCCCTTGTGAATGTTGCCAGTGCCAATGTTTCTGGCTCAGAAAAGGGGGCGTCACCACAGTATTCAGAGTCTTGTTTGTCGCTTGATGCACCAAGCTCTGTTGATGATGTTCAAACATTTTTACAATTTTTTTTTTTATTTATTACATTTATAAAAGAAAATACATTTCGGTAAATCTAACAGTGTCGTTAAACCCTATCAGGTTTGTATCGACACAGCAATTCGTGAATACGAATCGATCTTAGTAATTAATTTATACAGGAAGGTAGCACTAAATAAGCGTAGCTTAGGTACAATAATTCCCACCCGGGTAAAAACGCCGTTTCTCATGCCAATATGTAAAGGTATGTGATTCACAGCCTGTTTGGCATTTCCTCTCAATGCATTCCAGTTTGACCAACAAAGTTCCACAATTACTTTTTGGTGACAAACAATAAAATTGGTAGATTGTATGACAAGGGTCTAAAATAAGTCACATTACCACGAGATGGTTATTTTCCCGAGCGATAATTGTGCGAGTGGTAATAAATATGTGTCTTGATAGGCCAAAATTAAATGTTTAAAAATCATAAAATATGCATACATATTTTCCTTAGCTTGCTAAGCCTAATATGACACACTTTTTGAGCACGAGAAGTGAAAAATATTTTTATCAATGTTTTTATATAAATAGTAGTTTTTGAAAGGCAATTTAGGTAACTCTGACGTTTATTGTAATTTTTTTCGTATTTAAAAGTTTGTGTCTAAAGTGATATTTATGTGTGTGTGATGTTAAAATGATGACTTATGGCTTAACAAGTCGCTACAGAAGAAATGGCTACATATTATTTCACTAACCTATAAAAGCCTATAAAAATGTGAAGAGTAGAGCTATATGAATCATAAACGCGACCCTACTTGCCGGACTAGTGAATTCCAGAGCAATCTTTTTTTGTCGTGAAGTTAACCTGCGAACTA
Source organism: Epinotia brunnichana (assembly GCA_963854355.1). Lineage (NCBI taxonomy): Eukaryota > Metazoa > Arthropoda > Insecta > Lepidoptera > Tortricidae > Epinotia > Epinotia brunnichana. The sequence goes on from OY977952.1 coordinate 17,284,511, forward strand.
GGTCTGGGTTGGCTTCTACCCACTTAAAACTCCACGTCAGCTGCCATCTGTGACTTTAAAGTCTCAGGTTGAACGCACTGGATCCTTGCGGCTCGATGTGGGCATCGCATCACCATGTGTGATACTACTGGCGACTCCTATGCCCCCCCCCCTCTAAAGTCACCTTTCATGACAGGAGGGGGCAGACGCAGACATATTCTTGGCATTATTTTTCCAGAAAACCCCTAATTGACATTTTGTAGCAGTTGCTTGACAAGTTCAAATAAAACCACACGCACACTTACTTCCAAATCCGATGCCGAAATTTCTGTTCAAATCTACTCCATAACTTCCGTGATAATTTTTCCTCCACAAGCGATCCTGAAACAGAACACGTATACACAGTTAAACTCATCTTTGCGCACAGCTGCATGTGTGTGTGTAACTGCCTTTGTAACGACGATAGCGGTTTCACTAGCACACAAATTAAACCTGTAGCTTTTGTATTCGCGTAACCTGCAGCTTTAGTATATATATATAGTAACGCGTTTGCGTTTATTTCAATTAGTATGGCAACGCGAACGGTTATACAAGAGCTACTGTTCACGTTGCCATACAAATTAAAACTAAACGCAAACGTGTTCGAAAACGTGTATCGATAAAACTTATACTAGAGCAGTAGCTCTAGTATAAGTTTTATCGCAATATGCAGTAGCATAGTTAATAGCGCACGCACACACTGCCGCGCGCAAACATGAGTGGGAATCTCTATACCCGGATTGTCCACGGATTATTTGTTTCCTGAATAAATATATGAAATCTCACAGTCGTTTGCGAATAAGAGTATCCATCCGGGTTGAGTAAAGGGATGAAAAACCATTCGTGTGAATAGGCGATTGCCTGTAACTCCTCACTTGTAGAGTTTTTGACGTTTAGTATTGTGTGTATCATGTAGGTAACAAACGCTGGCGATATCCACTCCCTGGCATGGCAACCCCCTTCTACTATAACTTTAGATCTGTAAGAAAATAAAAATCATAAGGTGTGTAGGCGTCGATATCTAGGGAGCATTACGCAAAACTTCGCATAGGGGGCGACACACGAGTCCCTATCTTCCTCTACTGGTTTACGGTTTGTGCTAGTGCTGAACTCTGGCGGCAGAACATTGCAGTAATGTTCCCTATTGATAAACATTATCATATACACAAACACATTCAGTGCCAATGGTTTCGTAGCGGTATCGTAGCCGATAATATGCGGAAAACAGACTTCGGCTCGGAATCTCTTTATAAATGCTCCGAAACAAACTTGACTTGACTAAAAGTCGTTTCAGAGCATTTTTTTGCTTTTGAAAAATACTACAAATTGAAGAATGTGAATATTTTGTAAGAGTAATCTTTTTATGATTTCTTTGTTTAATATTTTTTTCTCTAAAGCCACGGAAAACATGGCAAAACATAGAAATCATAGGTTTAATGACTAAGAGAAGGGACTTCCTCAATAAAGAATGTGCAAGCAACAAGAAAGAATATCAACGGCTTAATAATATGATTACTATGAAATGCAGAGAGCGCAAAGAACAAGATATTAAAGAAGATTGCGAAAACATCGATCACTGTATGCAGAGAGGAAAAATAGACAGTGCATACAATATTATTAAAAAGTTGACTACTCGACATAAGACCAAATCTACAGCGATTCTTGATGAAAGTGGGAAACTATTGATATATAAAAATTTAATCACAGAGCGATGGAAAAGATTGAAAGAGACATAGAAGATAAGTTAGAAATAGAACCAGACTACCTTGGTCCACAACTCATGAGAGAATAATTTAAATGTGCTATAATATAAGAAACACACGCGATGGTCAAGCGGCAGGATGATGGAATCCATATTGATCTAATTAAGTATGCTAATAATGACATTTTGATAAATGAACTTTTCGAGTTAACTAGCGAGATGTATAATACAGGACAGATACCAAAAGATGTCATGACCACAAACACAGTTACAATACCTAAAAATGCCAACACAGTTAAGTGTGAGGAATATAGAACAATTAGCCTTATATCACAAGCCTCAAAAATTATACTAAAGATAATACAAAATAGAATTAGAAACAGAATCGAATGGCGTTTGGGGGATGAGCAATATGGATTCCGTAAAAATAAGGGCACTAGAGAAACCATACTAGCACTAAAGCAGACTATTGACAGGAGAATGAACCTAGGATTAAACACATATATAGCTTTTGTAGATTTGGAAAAAGCTTTTGATAGTGTAAATTGCAAGAAAATGATAAAGAAACTTAAAGAAATAGGATTAGATTATAAGGATAGAAGGATCACATTCAAATTGTATAAGGACCAGGAAACTATAATAACAGTTGGAGAGGAGAAGGATCAGCAAGAATTAAGACTCTTATTAATCCCTGCCTTACCCCCTGGTAAAACCAGGCTGCCCACTCTCTCCGCTAATTTCAAACGTTTTCATTGAATCTGCCATAAGAACAATACAAGAGAAAACAGGTGTGGGTGTAAAATTGAATGGACACAGAATAACATTCATAAGATTTGCAGACGACATAGCCGCAATAGCAGAATCAGGTAAAGATTTGAAAACATTACTAGAAACCATGGATACAGTATTTGAAGAATTACCGCTTAAAATGAATGTCAATACAATTAAAATTGTAATAGCATCTAAAACAGAAAGTCCACCTTTCACACCAATCTCATTAAACGGATCCAAAGTCGAAAAAGTAAACTCATTCAGATATTTAGGATGCATTATCACCGCAGACTCTAGATGCACACCAGATAAAAAGTCCAGAATAGCAATGGCAAAACTAGTTTTCCACAGCAAAAACATATATTAACTTCAAAAATATCGAAAGAAACGAAAATAAAATTTATTAAATCATACATATGGAGCACATAGCATTGTACTGAAGTGAAACTTGGACCTTGACCCAGAAAGATGCGGAGATTTTAGAAGCGTTTGAGATGTGGTGTTGGAGGCGAATGGAGAAAATTTGCTGGAGAGAGAGTGTAACCAATGAAGAAGTGTTGAATAGAGTGGGACAAACCAGGCAGTTAGTTAGGAGCTTAGAAAATAGAAGAGGGAAGATGATAGGGCACCTCATACGACATGACAATTTCGTACTTAACATAATTGAAGGAAATATAGAAGGGAGGCGAGGAAGAGGAATACCTAGAATAGTCTACATGGAGCAACTCAAAAAGAGAGTTGATGTTGGGTCGTTTCGTGAGGTCAAAGAGATTGCGTGGGATCGGAGTAGATCAAGGGCCTTCTTTGAGCTACACCGACAAGAGCCTAGCTCTTAAGTAAGAGAAGATGAAGAATCTTTTTTATAAATGGTTACCTAACGCAATCACACAATTTTATTTTGTAAGTACCTATCGTTTTTCCGATATATGTTTTTTTCGTAAAAAGGCGTTTTCTCTGAAACTATGAAACATTCAGGATTATTATACAACAAACCTTACGTAATCTAATAGGTTGTAAACAAAAAGTATCCATTAAAAAAAATTGCGGTCTTCGAGAAAACTGTCTTTTTTCCGAAATGAAAATTTGGAGAAATGATACAGTTGGGACATGAAAGATGTAATTGAGATAGGATACCTTTTTTAATCGAAAACCATTACTCATACATATATTTTATGTATGGAGATCAATTTTAATTTGCGTTAGAAGCGTGAATGTATTTATTTCAGTTTTAATCTAAATTCTTTACAGATTGAGTATTGCTAACTTCTACCGTTGTTGCTCTTACCTGCCTCTGTAATACTGTGACAATCATTAGAATTAAACTCAGTTTAAAATAACATATAATAAATAAATAAATATAAAAATTTGCGGACAATCTTACACAAATCAACCTAGTCCCAAACTAAGCAAAGCTTGTACTATGTGTACTAGACGTCGATATACATACTTATATAGAGAAATAAATACTTAAATACATAGATAAGAGAATAGATTGTGAATTTAGTGATACTTAGCATACCACGGTTTTAAGATGTAAGAATATGACGAACAAGCAGCGTTTGCAACTTTGTTACATTTTTCTTATGATGGCATTGATGACTCTGATATCGTACTTCTAGCATAAGATTTAAAAAATATTGTAGGTATTTACTTAGCATTAGACCCCTTTAACTTCACTTTTACGGCAAGTATGTGCCTATTTTGAACACTCTGACCAATGTCCAGTAGTTGCAGTTCATTAGGGTACATTTCGCTAAGATCTCTGAGCCAACTATAAATGTCTTCTACACTATAGTAGTTCTCCCAATCGAAAGTCTCCATTTTGCGCCTTACGTACGGCTTAATTGTTTGGTTGGCGAAGGCACTGAAAATATCCAAAAACAGTAATTGTTGGTCAGCTCGTTATAATAACAAGTAAAAAAAGTCAACACAGCAAGTAAAAAAAATAACAATAACCTTTGCAAATCTCGTATCAAAGTATGAAAATCAATATTCATGTCATTGGTGTCTCTTAAAAGTTCTGCAAAATCTAAACGACTTATACTAAACTCGATTGGTTTATTAACTAAACTAGGCTTCTTCCAGAATGTGACATTGTATAACAGTTCAAATTCCTTGAAAAAGTCCACCTCTAGGCTAGTACTTGGAATGACGTGGACTAAAGAATGATCCCTATAAGACTTGCCATTACACTTTCTAAAGAGTAAGAAAGTAACAAATGTTATGGCTGTAGAATACCACATCATTTTATAGAAACACGTTTTAGAACAGCAGTAAATTGAAACAATCATACGGTGTTCAGTTTTGGCAAAGGCTTTAATAATGTCATTATTGCTTGGGTGCTTCAATATGTGTATCACAATTTACTGGCAGGGTTTTGAAACACGAAAATAACACAATTATATAGAACTCTCTAAACTTCCATTTTGCTGCTGTGATTGACATATGGTGGTTTTGGCGTCTAGTTTCTGTCATGGTTCTATGGATTTATGCTTACCTTTCTAAACTTCTTTGCACAGAAGAGGCCAAACTGCTCCACGAACACATCTCAAAATATGATGCCGGCACCACACTTCGCTATGCGCTATTCGTTATGTGACTGCGCCGTATTTGCGAAAATATTTGTTATGTGCGCGAACAACAAACATGCCCACCACACTTCGTGCCGGTGTGCCGAACATGCCAAATAATTATGTGCGTTGTTTGCGTTGCAAATGTCAAAGAGCTGCATCTCGTACAATTCAAGAAATTGCATAACTTTCTAGTTAGTCCACTCTATATTTAAGTTTTCAAACCTGTCGAGAGACATGACTGCCACTAGCCACAGATTTACTAAATGAGTGAGTGAACAGTGAACGAAGTGTGGGCAGTCGACGCGCTATTCGGCTTATTCGCCTCCTTTGATGTGTACCAAAAAACCGACAAGTCGACGGATAGGCGTATTCGCTATTCGCGCTTACGCGTTATGCGTGCGAATAAGGCAAACATAGACGAATAAACCGTCCACACTTCGTCGAATACAGGCGCATAAGCCGAATAACGAACAGCGCATAGCGAAGTGTGGTGCCGGCATTAAGCTGCGTCCGCTGCACCGATGTGTTTGATGTTTTTGAAGTGGATACTTCTTTGCTCGCGTTCTTGTATAGGGGTACAATTCAAAATGTATCACGTGACTTCCGGAATAACTTTTTGTACAGAAGCCTAATCTGATTTCAAATAATTGTTTGTCAACTAAATTCTAGTAAGTGTGAACTTTATGTCGACCGAAACAGCGACAATAGCATTGAAACCATTAGAACGTTTGAAAATCTTTGTCCAGGTATAAAAATTCTCACCAAAGAATCTCTGCACCTCCTTGGGGCGCCGATTTTTGATGAGGCGATCCCTGGTTTTATCAATAAAAACATAGACCATTTTAATTCATTTTCGGACCGCCTTCTCCAAATTAACTCACACATGGCCATATTTATCCTCCGATACTGTCATTTCGTCCCAAAATTTACATACGCTATGCGCTGCAGTCCCTTTTGGAAACTTCAAAATTTCTGTGAAAAACTTGACAATATTATATGGACACAGATTGAAAAAATAATAAACATCAAAATGAACAACAGAATGTTTTTACTGGCATCACTCCCTGTTAAGTTCGGTGGTCTCGGGCTTAGACAAATTTCTAGCGTCGCCCTTCCGGCGTTCTTGTCCTCGGTACACAGCACGCTGCTTCTCACTGGTAAAATTCTCAACCCATCACGCCGTGATTGTGAGATAGCGTGCTTGTCCGAGGCCAGGGACGCATGGAGAATGGCCTGTCCAGGCAAGGATCTACCTGCCCGCCCTGAACTCCAAAAACATTGGGACCTACCTATCTGCCGACGGGTGCACGATCATCTCATGGAAACGACATCATCGCCATCAAAAAGGGCCCGTATGTTGGCTATTTCGGAGAGGGAGTCATGTCACTGGCTCCACGCCTACCCCTCTGCCAACTACGGGAACCTCTTGGACCCGAACAGTTTTCGGCTGGCGGTTGGTTTGCGTCTTGGGGCCAACATAGTGGAACCACATCGCTGCCACTGCGGCACTATGGTTGATAGGACGGGTCATCACGGCCTCGCTTGCTCAAAAAGCGCCGGCCGCATATCCCGTCACTCCTGCCTCAACGATATTATCCGTCGGGCTCTGGTCAGTGTCAACGTGCCGGCCACATTAGAACCAAATGGCCTAGCACGTGATGACGGCAAGAGACCCGACGGGATGACTCTCGTGCCTTGGCAACAGGGGCTGCCCTTAGTCTGGGATGCCACATGTGTGGATACACTAGCGCCGTCCCACCTGGGCACGACGTCGTTGAGGGCTGGTGGAGCGGCCACCGAGGCTGAGGCAGCAAAGCGCCGCAAATATGCAACTCTTAACGAGAATTACATATTTGCGGCGTTTGCCGTGGAGACCTTGGGTCCTTGGGGACCGGATGCAATTAACCTTTTTAAAAAGCTAAGTCACATGCTCATCCGGTCCTCTGGTGACAACAGGGCTGGCTCGTTCCTCGCACAGCGAATTGGCATTGCCATTCAACGGGGCAACGCAGCCAGCCTTATGGGTACTCTGCCTAGTGGCAGCGATTTGGGGGAAATATGTGTATATAGTAGTTTAGGTTCACATAGTTTAGGTTAGGTTTAGTTAGTTTTTAACTTTCTGTTTCATGTTTTTTTAATTGTTGTAAATAAATGATATTTAAATTGTTTGTTACATATTTTAATCCTTCATTATTTGCCATTAGTTATTTATTTATCACAAAATGTTATTTAGTTTATCTATCCAAATATCATAAACCCTGCATGATGTGTTCAAGAACCGCACATTATGACCATAAAAACAGACTGTTTTGTTAGAACAAATTTCTTATCTGTGAATATGTTATTATTGCTAAATAATAACATCGATTTCGATGCTATTATTACATTCAAATTTCGAACACCTCTGAAAAATAAAGCAATTTGATTTGACCTCTATTCTAATATCAGTCGAGATGACGTTTAGTTCGAAATGAATTGTCAATTTGCATACACATTTGACAAATGTCGCGTAAGTAAGATATCGAACGATATGACAGTTGGGGCTGACTCTAGTTTGTCTCTGAATTTAAAAAAAATACTATGACAGCTGCCAGAAAACAACGCCGCGATGGCGGTCATAATATGCGGGTCCTGAATGCATCATGGAGGCTTATGTGATATGTGGATAGATAAAGTAGTGTATGTAACTGTACATAATTAGGCATTAACACACTCGTGTGATGTTATTATGTACAGTCACATAAATAAAATGAAATGAAATGAAATTTATTTCGTAACATATGTTATACGTCAAACAGTCATGTGGTATATGGACATCATACGTATAGTGATTTAAATGTAATATATACTACTATTATGTGGCGGACATGAAAATAATGCCGACATGGCCGCCATTTTTAATGTATTGCTATTGCTAGTCAAATGAGCTACGTCAGTCAATGTTGCCATATATACCGTTTAATCAGATTTTAGTGAATTAATTCAGATATATTATATTAGGGTTCCATAGCCAACAAAGAAGTATCCACTCAAACTTAATTAACGGTTGTATCCGAAACAACCCGCTTCAATTAACTTATGTTTTAACTGTTTATAACATGTTATCCGTCAGTTTCGGCAAACTAATAGGGTGTTGTTTTAATTATCAAAATATTTTTGATGTTTAAAAACCACGAAAACATTTCGCAGCGGACGCTGCTTCAGAGCAGGTATGGCAAAGACTCTAAGGTTGAGATACTTTTTCATTGCTTAGCCACTATTTTTAGATAAACGGAACATCATGTAGAATCATTACTACGCTTTTGAATTCAAAAGAACACCAAACATGCCAAGAATTATAGAGCTTGAAGACTTACAGTCTTTCATACAGCCCGCACACTCGCAACAATTATGTAGAATAAACCAAGCGCTTGCATTGGGATTGGGTAACCAAGCGGATCCTAGACTCTTTTCGGAAGCAACCTGAGGATTACGCTAAACATCTCCGTCCATCCGCTACGAGCTGCACTGCACGCCCTGCTCGTAGCGGAGCGTCCACGCAGGCCTTACACTTAGTCACTGACTGGAGGGACAGCATTTCGTTGGAGTGGTATCCACTGATCCCTTCTTGCTCAAACATCCTTTTCGCCGTCAATCAGGACATCCAACAAAAGACACATTGTCACGCCACGAGAGGGCAAATACAAACCTTATAGGAAAACTGAAGGTTGCTTTGACAGCGGACGTCATAACACCTATAGGGATCCTTGGCACTGCGGTAACGACAACATACAATACTTTCATACGTTCTTGACGTTCAAATGGTTTACTTGTTTCCTCTTGATAAAGAAAAACAATTTTAAATAAACAAACAAAAGTGTAATAATAATTTATTACAATCTATCACAAATACACACTATCATGTAACAAAGTAATACAATGCCGCAATAGGCGCGGATCTCTTGTGTCCCACCCGTGAACTGTACGATTGATTCTTCCTTTGGTTTAAGGATGTTAAAAAAGTCTAGTAACCCGTCCAGTGTAGCTTGGCATATGGGTAAGATCTCATCTGAAGGTACCGCGAATCCGTGCACACCGGTGTCTGGCAGCCTGATGGATGCCACGTGACTGTAAACAATTTCGTCACATAAATTTAAGAGCCTTTGGTGTCGTGGAGTAATTCCCATTCAATTTTTTTTAATGCCTCTGCCTTAGAGCGGATACACGTAGACTTTTTGCAGTCCTACAAACGCGATACAAATACGATATAATTCCCTTCAGTTAATTATTGGTAAATATCATTTACACGTCAACATTTTATATAATATTTACATAAAAATAATTTAAAACATTATTGTTACATTATATGTATTATTTAAACATAGTGCATTACACTTTCGACATTTTTGTCAGCACTTCATCCACAGTATAAAATGGCATGTCAGTCAATAGCTTTTTTAATTTTGACGTTAAGGTGTTGTCACTGGGCGCTTCTTTTATCTCGTTTGGGACAGCATTATATAGTTTTGGTCCCATGACCCGCAGAGATTTGCTACTATAGATATATCGAGGGTTGCCTGGTGAAACCCGATTAGTGACAAAAAGTGAGATTTTTAGCTAAAAGTCGTTTTATAGTGATTCGTTATCGCTCTATTTAGTGGTAAATACAGATAAGTAGATTTTACACGTATCACGGAAATAGGCCGAGTATTAATCCAATAAGTGCTTAACTTCAACTTTTATTGATGTACTAAACACTAATAAGTATATTTAAGGCTTCAGTTTTTAGTATTACTTAGTGGTAGAACCACATAATATATATTTATAGGTATTTAGTGCAAAGATGTTTGTACAAAATTAAACTAACCACATAATGTTGAACCAGATACTAGTGTTTACCGGGTTTTACTTGATTCCGATTCATGCTTAAAAATATTTTAATGAGAACCAGAATACGTTAAAGACATTTGTCGGAATTTACTTTTACGATACTACATAGTAGACGTACAAGGTACTAAAAAGGAAAATCCAATAAAAATACTTATAGTATTTATATAAAAGAAATCTCTAAGAAATACTATGTAAAGTCTTAGTTATCGGGTACTCGCATGAGCCTTTAACAAAATTAATTGAAACGTTATCCGGGGAAAAACCCAATAAGTATGGTTGAGGACTCCAAGGTCACGCGCAGTCAAGTAGGTACCTACATTTTGAGTTGTCTTACAAAATAAGATTAATGATGCTATATTAATCCGTGTTTAGTGAGCAACTAAACTCAGTATTGACAGGTGTAAATAAAATATTGTTGATCATATTTTTGGTAGATATGTCGGTATGTATAGGTACAAAAGCACTGTTGCTGTTTCGTTTTATTCGGCACTGCAGTGCGCCAACGAAACGAGATAGCACTATCTGTGCTTTGACTAGAGCGACTTATCGGGTTTTCAAATTTAGTTTTTTACGCAAATTTAAGTGTTTCTTATGTTACAAAATAATAGTTATGTAGGCTAATTGGTTCTGTTTGATTAAATTATTCATTCCAGTAGGATCAGCTGCGTCTTTTGCCAGATTTTCTATGACTGGTCCTAATAATTCTACGGCAAATGAAAACCTAAGATGTAATCTGCGAAAAAATAAAGATGACAGTGGCTCTTCCGATCTTGATCAATCGCAAATGGATATCGTCGCCCAAATGCACAATATTGTCAACGATGATTAAAGTATAGAAGACTCGCATGATGATACCTTTATTTGGCAGCTTTTACGACTAACCAATCCAGCCACAACTTCTTCGTCTGACTGACCGCTTCTTGCACTTCCTCATCTTACCAGTCATTATTTTCCTTTCTTCCTTTAGATCTCTTACTTACTCCACATACTTCATTTGCCACATGCGCTAGGTACTTGATTTTTAAAGTTATCGTATAGAATATCAATCTCACAAGTATCATTTATTCCTTCCAATTTCGTTTTTAATTTACTTACACACTTATCCATCACTCACTCTTTCGTCTTGCAGATTTTCTACTTTTATTCTTACCAAAGTACTAGAATGTTTACGGAATCTCTGTAGCCATCCTCTAAATAGACAGTATGGATACCCGACCCACGGTACACTCTGGCATAAAGAATATTCTTCATCAATCTATTTATTACATAATCTATCATACTTTTCCTTACATTCTTGGCCTTCCCATGTACAAATGAATCCATTTGCGGGAGAACATTGTGTAAGCCACACAAAGATTCCTCTCGAGGCAAATTTCTAACAAGCATTTTCCATTCTCATTCACTCTAGCATCGCTTTGCATTCCTAGTATTCTTTCAAATCTCTCTCTCTGTACTCCTACCCTCTCGTTAAAATTTCTTTACAGTATCAATCTCTTAAAATATCCCTTTATTCCTCCCAAAACGTTTGCCTTTCATCCTGTATTCGTTGTGAGGTTCCCGTGCCCTGACCTACGGAAGCGTAAAACCCAACAACAAATATGCGCATCAATCCCACTTTCATTCTGATCCAAATCAATCTGGGACTCACGCATTCAAACTCATTCTCGCACTCAGTCATCTTTGCGGAGAGTATGACACCGACTCCCTTACAGCCTCGGTCCGAACTGGGTACCCCTGACCAGTATGCCGTGTAGGATCCTTGCGTGTTGGCACCCTTTCCGCTTCGTCTCATTCACACACAAAACATCAATCTTTCTTTCTTCCATTAACTGCAATACCTCATTCAACTTCTTATCCATTCCTCCACCAACATTCAAAGTAGCAAACCGGCTCTCCGTGAGCCTCTTCTCGGCCCCGCGCGAAACGATACACCGCCATGCTGAAGCTCAAGTCTCCACGTCCACACACACTTGTTTTATTAAGTGTGGCGGGGGACATTTCAGTGCATTTGCAAATGTTGTCGGCACCATGCGGATGATTAGGTACATTTGTTTTAAATATCCATTGCTTTCCCACGAGTAGTAGAGATTTAGAGGTCCACCCCAGCAGAGCCCTGTATTAGGGTAAGACTGATTACCACTGTGTCCTGTGACCGTCAACACAGACATCCTCCGTTTGAAAGCAGGCTCCCTCTGGCCATGCATCATACAGCACAGGTCAATGGCACTTTGGATTGGGGGTTTTCTCCTTGAAAGGTTGCAGCACAATGCTGACGAGGCCCATCTCCCCAGTTTATACTTTAGAGTTTTCCTTCTCCTAGACGGGTTGCATGCAGCACAATGCTAACAAGGCCCACCTCCACAGGACACAGACGAACAATAATACCATTCTTTGTTATAAACTTACTAATTCTTAATGGTTTTTATAACTAATAAAAACCTTTAAGTAACATAAATATTTTTTTTTCATAAACCCAATAAGTCGACACCCCTTGATAAAAAAAATCCCACAGGAAAACTAAATGCAGTACCTAGATATCTACAAAACAAAATCGACGATTTGACGACCTCTGTAGCCTAGTTGGTAGTGACCCTGCCTACGAAGCTGGAGGTCCTGGGTTCAAATCCCGGTAAGGGCATTTGATTGTGTGATGAGCATGAATATTTGTTCCCGAGTTATGGTTGTTTTCTATGTATTTAAGTATGTAGTATTTATCTATATAAGTATATATATCGTCGTCTAGTATCCATAGTACAAGCTTTGCTTAGTTTGGGACTAGGTCGATTTGTGTAAGATTGTCCCCAAATATGTATTTATTTATTATTTATTAATAAAGCGTAAATTGGATTGAATTATCTCACACAAAGAACTTATATCACTACTAATTTATTAATCAAAACTAGCATTTCTTGGCCTTACATCTTTATCATCGTTTTTCTCGAAACTCAGTTTGTCATACTTATCCGATTTCACCAGGCAACCCTCGATATAGCCTATAATATATAGTACCTAGACATAGGTGATATAATTAGGGCACGACATTCGCGCGTTGTTGAAACTCGCGGTACATAGCAGCGCTTGAATAGTCAGAAGTTTGCGGCCTGCCCACATTATAATTGTAACAATTAATTTTCTCTATGATCATAGAACTGAAGAAAACCAGTTATTGCCATAAACACGCATGTGTATTGTAAACTTTTTCTGATGTAAACATCATCGGCACTAAAAGTTCGAGCCTTGGTGATAAGATTAACAAAATAGTGATACTTATAACTAATAACAATTATGACTTTTACTTGTATACCCTGGTTAACATATAAGAATAATAAAAACCGGCCAAGTGCGAGTCGGACTCGCGCACGAAGGGTTCTGTACCATTATCTATAAAAAACTATTTTATTCTGTGTTTTTAGTATTTGTTGTTATAGCGGCAACAGAAATACATCATCTGTGAAAATTTCAGCTGGAACTATCGCGGTATCAGTGAGATACAGCCTGGTGACAGATAGACGGACGGACGGACGGACAGCGGAGTTTTAGTAATATGGTCCCGTTTTACTCTTTGAGAATGGAACCCTAAAAATACATAAAAGATAAGACATACAAGTTACGTTCAGTTCTTCTATGCAGTAGGTACTGTAAACATTTTTGTTGTTATTACATTTTCTGTTATGTTTATACTGTAAACTACTTAAAATTAAAAGTTATTTACCTTTTTGTAATGGAAGGTAACAAAAAAAGTCGCGGCATCGTAAGTCATATCCATCTTAATATTACGGACTTAAACCCCGGGAAATTGCATTCTAGATCCGATGACTGCTAATGACAGCTGTCTCACTACAATATTACGTTTTAGGCCTCTCACAGACTGGCGCGGCCTGGCCGCGGCGGACAATAGAAAACTTGTCATTAGCTGTCAAATTTACTATGGTCCGCCACCGCAGGCCGCGCCAGTGTGATGCAGGCTTTAAGGTTATAACATTCTACGGAGATGAACTTTATTACTTACGTTACATTTATGGCTCTTTTCACCCAGTCAGTACTTAGCCCTGACGCCAAATACCCTGAAAAATGCATATGTAGAGTTAGCAGTCTATGGTGGTGTACCTATCCATACTAGTACGCGTAGAAAATGTTTGTGCTGATTCTTCGTAGATTGAACGATTTAAATATAAGACGGGTAATAGCATGTTGTTTCCCAGGGGATGGTTGGTAGAGCTAACCTTTCTCGATGGGATATTTCATGTGCGATTTATCATCGACAATTAGGTTAGTCATGCATGACGTGATTGTGTTGCTGCTGTGTTGTTATGGGTATGATGGTCTCTACGATGACTAAACGTGGATGACTGGTATGATAAAAAGTTATTTTATGGATGCTACTTGCCCAGTATATCATAACTTGTGCCAACTTCGTACTTGACGTTATATTTAAGGAATATTTTTCGTGCCACCTTGTCAGCTAAAATTTTCTGGAAGATAAACTTGGTATATTTGTTGTAGTTGTATCAAATTAAAGCTACCTGACTAAATAATATGGCCTAAATTAAGAAAACACGACTATTAAAGGGACGAAAAGAAAGAGATTGCTCAATGTAATACAAATTTCATAGACCACACACAATGAAAAGCACTCGTAACCTATATTAACAAATCATGATGGACTTTATGTCTTACCGTACTCTCGTAATTGTCCTCGTGTGCCTTAGAAAACGAGTAAGGGAGGATAATATATTGTCCATAAGTATGAAAGGACAAATAGTATTCCAGATTAATGCTGTTATCCCTGGCGAACGATGCCATAGCTGTGGACTCGGGCTCAGAAAAGGGGCCTTTTCCACAATATTCTTCATGGTATTTGTTGGTTTTGGCGCCTTGTTCTGCAAAACAAATTTTCGTTACTTTATTATGTGTGTTTTTGATCAGATCGCCTGAAAAAGGGGCAAACCTTGAGCAACTAATGGTCTCTGACAAGGTTGATGGTAAACGTCATCAAGGTCACTTTCTAACGAGATGGTCTTACTAGATCCTAACAAGTTTAAGCGACCAAGCTGCAAGACATACATAGTTCATGAAGGCCAATAACAGGAAAGTAGTAGGGCACTGTTCAACAGAAGCTTATAGTCCCTCAGCAATGAGGAAAACTAAGTGATCTGTTCTTGTCATGGATCCGACAGAGAATCAAAGTTATCATCACGGCGCACGATTGACAACATTAAATTTTTTGAAGTGGGCCATTTAATGTTCTAGATCTATAGAAAATGTAATATCATGGTATACACATGTTTTTTTATTTCGCCCGAAATCCTAATTATTATTCAAAAATATCAAATCTAAAAGTAACTAATCTAACTTTGCCATATTAGCAGAACCTATTAGCGTTTGAGGTATGGACACCGCCAATCGGCAAATGTAATGTAGAACATGGGGATCTATGTAAGTAAGCTTGCAAGAGCAATGATATTGAAATGATACCTTGTATTCACTGACTCTTTCTGCAGATGTTATTCAATTTACTTCTTCTGGTGGAAATACCAACGTTACATAATTAGAGAATACAAAGACAGATTAAATAATAATCATCATCATCATCATCATATCCGCTGAAAGACGTCCACTGCTGGACATGGGCCTCCCCCAAAGAGTGCCACAATGGCCGGTCCTGCGCCACCCGCATCCAGCGAGGACTCCCGCGACCTTTACCAGGTCATCAGTCCACCTTCTGGGGGGCCTACCCACGCCGCGCCTTCCGGTACGTGGTTGCCACTCGAGAACCTTTCTGCGCCAACGGCCATCGGTTCTACGTGCAATGTGCCCCGCCCACTGCCACTTAAGTTCAGCGATTCGGAGACGGGATTAAATACTCACTGCCAAATAATATGCCAAAGTTTCTGTTCAAATCGACACCATAACCGTTACGGCGAGTTTTCTTCCACAAACGATCCTGAAACATTATCTTGTGTAACATTACAAAAAAAATAGTTATTAACCCTTCAGTACCCGTGATATGAGCATTTTGCCGCCCGTAGCGGAAAGTTTGTATTATTTTGTAAATGTTTCCTTTGTCAAGGTCGAGTTTTTAAGTAGCCGCCCCTTTATTATTTACCTGTATGTTATAGAAATTAGAAGAAAATGAGTGCACAAAAATGACCGATAGAGAAAAGGTTTCGTCGCGTTCGGCGGCAAATTGTTAACCGCGCGGGTACTCACGTTAGTAAAGTCACAATTGTTTTTTTATTGCAAGTTGATATATTATTTGGTTTTGTTATTTTTATTCATAATTTGATGTAAGTATCATAATATTACGCATATTACGTTTACATAGTTTGAATATTGGGGTGTTTTTGTTAGGTATGCTGTTTTGCCTGTTAATTGCTTTGGTCATTTGGTGGCTGAACAAAATAAAACAAGAAATTTTCGGAAAACAAGTAGCTGCAATCCACTGCAAAATACATTTTTAATTTTATGGGAGACATCTTTAATTTTCAAGAAAAAAATACATTTATTTTTCCAGAGTGCTTTATTTATGAAAATGAGCGATAAACATTTAAAAATATTGCTTTTTATTGTAGTTTCAAGTGTTTTGATTAAGTAGTTAAAAAAACAGCTCAGTTTAAACGTGGGCGGCAAAATGCTCGCGCGCGGGCACTCGCGTTACAAAACAGGGCGCGGGTACTCTAGGGTTAAGATAAGTACCTATTTAAATCTTTCGTTGGATGTGTATCATTATTTCAAGCAAAAACCACTGAAATATTTATTTTTCATTTTCTTGCTTAAACCTCAAGCCAATTGTGATGAAATTAAAAATAAGTATATACGTATGATATTATTTTATCCCGGAAATCATACCTCAGGGGTGTATACGGGGGTGAAGATTTGTATGAAAGTACGATTAACGATATCTATGAGGACAAGTCGCCGGCAAGAGCTAGTTTTTTTATTAGCGAAGAAGCAACTGCAAGAAATAGAGTTGTGGTTGTTCTGCAATCCCTCGGTCCTCAATCGGTCTAAGAAATTAGTTCAGTCTTTTAGTTCCCTTATTTTAGTACTACCCGTGTCGTGCGCACTGCGCTCTGCGTCGCTACGAGTCCGTGGTTCTGAGAATCAGGTAATTTACACGCTCCGCCTCACTTACACCCTCCTCCAAAATCTTCAGAACCAAACGGCCAAAGACCAAATTCTATTGTGCAAAGGGATCAGGTTTTTAAATTCATTCCGAATATATACTTAAAACTCCACGGCACCCGCCGTCCTGCGCTATCATGCGGTGAACTGAAAATGAACACACTGAAGTCTTCCTCGCAACTTCTACCTCATCCTGGTTTGCCGTCTTCCTTCGACTCAACTCAAGCCTAGCAAACATTAAACGTGCTAATACTTACGTGAGTCTGTGAATACACATATCCATCTGGGTTCATTACAGGAACAAAGAGCCAATCGTACATAGGAGCGACGTGCTTCAATTCGTCGCTGTTGGAACTCTCAGCATTTAACAATGCGTGTATCATGTATGTCACGACTGCGGGAGACAACCATTCCCTTCCATGACACCCTCCTTCTATCATTACCTTTGGTCTGTTCCTGAATTAATTTAAAAAGTAAAACTCAGCCGGACTAAATTAAAATGATATTTATAAATTGTAAAAATGAATGGAGTACCTACATAAATCTAGAGATGTCTTTTTGTAAATTTTTTCTCCTTATAATAAATATAAATATACATGATAATCACTGAGTAATACAAAAACACATTATTACTATTGTTAATTAATTATTGTATTATCTATAAGGAATCCCTTCAGTGCGTACACAAACTGTCTTTATTTATCTCCACTTATAATAAATCTCTAAATTAAAAAAAGAATCAGCCAGTTTGAAACTAAGCTTTGCGCGGTTCGAATGTTCTCAGCATCCCATGAACGGAAAAATATGAAACATTTTATATAGGTACATTATTATTCTAGCTGCAACTTAGGATAGTTTTTATCCGACTGCGACAGTTAATTAATTTTCCGAAATATACGACTTCATTTAATTTTTCATTTATTTTTATTGAAATCAAACGCTGCTCCAACTGTCAGCTATAAGAACCGTCAAATTTTCGTCAAAATGGCGGAATTGCTTTGCCTTTCACTTATTAATAATTTAAATCCCGTCTACGATAGACCTTTACGAGACAAATGCTAAAATATAAACCATAAAAAAATATTCGATTCTGATATGAGAACTTATATGCGCAAATGTCGTTTTATGTCGTAATTTCAATAAATGAAATCAACAAATTTGAACAATATAATTAACACGAATTTGTTTTTTTTGAATGACAATGGCACGCGCTTGGCGCATTCAGCCAAAGTACCTGCGGCGCTACCACGAAAACCGATACTCAATGTTCATATATTTGCATCCCTGTCACTCGAGTATAGTTAGTGCGATAGAGATAGAGATACCCGAATATTTTCGAATTCCGAAGTTCGTGGTTATAGCTCAGGAATCGAAAATATGGTAAATAATCATAATGTATTTTCTCGAAAAAGAATTTAAAATAAATATAGTCAAATGGAGAAAAAAACAAAGCAAGAGGTTATATAGGTAATGATTAAGTTATAAGAGTCCAAAGTTTTAATAGGGGGTATGTTCTGTCCCTTTTCCGCAAAACGCACCTTCATATGAAACGATTGTTTTTTACTATGACGCTCGAGTATATTGACGTCACAGTCCCTCATCGTTTTCTCACTCTAACAAGCGACATTAAAACGGATGTAGCTTCATAATTTTTTGAGATATTTGAATGGGAGTTTCATTATCTTCTATCTATTTATACATAATAAATGCCTATGTCCTGACTGACTTATTCACTCAATCACTCACTCACTCACTCATCAACGCACAGCCGAAACTACTAATCTTAGAGAGTTGATTTTTTGCACAGTATGTTGCTTTTATAACGTGGGCTAGGGATAAAAAGGGATTTTTGAAAATTCAACCCCTAAGGGGGTAAAATGGGGGTGCAAAGTTTGTATGGGAGAACCTTTTTTTTTTGAGCTATAGACTTAAACTTTGTAGAAAAATTAGTTATTAGAATACAAATGAAACCCTTTCAGCGTTTTGGAAAATTCCACCCCTACGGGGGTAAAATAGGGGTGCAAGGTTTGTATGGGGGAAACATTTTTTTTTTAATAGAGACTTAAAACTTTGTAGAAAGATCAGTCATTAGAATACAAATAAAGAACTTTCAGGGTTTTAGAAAATTCTACCCCTAAAGGGGTAAAATAGAGTGCAAAGTTTGTATGGGAAAAACTACTTTTTTTTAAATAGAGACTTAAAACTTTGTAGATAAATTATTCATTAGAATACAAATAAAGTACCTAGATTCAGTGTTTTAAAAAAATCTACCCCTAAGGGGGTAACATAGGGGTGCAAATTTTGTATGGGAAAAAAACAATATTTTTTTTAAATAGAGACTTAAAACTTTGTAGAAAGATTAGTCATCAGAATACAAATTAAGTACTTTCAGCGTTTTAGAAAATTCTACCCCTAAAAATATGGGGCTAAAATAGGGGTGCAAAGTTTTTATGTGGGAAACTATTTTTTTTAGCCAGAGTCCTAAAACTTTGTAGAAAGATTATTTAAATACAAAGAAAGTACTTTCAGCGTTTTGGAAAATTTCACCCCTAAGGGGGTAAAATAGGGTGCAAAGTTTGTATGGGAAAAACATATATTTTTTTAATCGAGACTTAAAATTTTGACGAAAAATTACTTATTAGAACATGAAAAATACTACATTCGGCGTTTTACAAAAATCATTCCCTAAGGGGGTTAAAAAAGGGTGCAAGGTTTGTATGGGGAACACTTTTTCTGAGCTAGACACTTAAAACTTTATAGAAAGATTACTTATAAAAATACAAAAAAAAAGACTTTCAGCGTTTTGAAAAAATCTATCCCTAAGGGGGATAAAAAGGGGTGCAAAGTTTTTATCAGGGAAAGTTTATGTTTTTGAGTTAGAGACTTGAAACTTTGTAGAAAGATTACTTATTAAAATACAAAAAAAGAACACAAATCGTTTTAGAAAATTCCACCCCTAATAGGGTTAAAAAGGAGAGCAAGCTTTGCATGGGCAACACTTTTTTTTGAGTTAGACTTAAAACTTTGCAAAAAGATTACTTATTAGAATACTAAAAAAGAACTTTCAGCGTTTTAGAAAACTCCATCCCTAAGGGGATCCTTAAGATCCTTAAGAAGGGTAGCCAGTGTTGTGTGGGAAAAACTTTTTTTTTTACTAGACTTAAAACTATTCAAAATGTTACTTATTAAAATTAATAATAAAGTACTTTCAGAGTTTTAGAAAATTCCACCCCTAAGGGGGTTAAGAAAGCTTTGTATGGGCAACACTTTTTTTGAGCTAGAGACTTAAAAGTTTACGAAAAAAGTTCTTTCAGCGATTAGAAAAATTCAACCTCTAAGGGGGTTTAATAGGGGGTTCAAATTTTAAATGGCGAGCAATAAAATTTTAAAGTGTGAGTAAGAGATTTTTAACTTCGGTCTTATTCTGTACGTTAAAAGACTACAAAACTGATTTCAGAGTTTTTCCAAATTCATCCCCTAAGAGTGTTAAAATTTTCAAAGTTTGAGTATTTCAAGGCATTTTTAAAGTATGAGATTTTTAACTTTGGTTTTAGACTGTTTGTTCACAAACTAGAAAATGAACATCAACTTTTTTTTTAATTATCCCCTAAAAGAGGGTTCAAATTTTGTATTGAGAGAAATCATTTTCTAAGACGATAAAAAGTTCTACGCGGACGAAGTCGCGGGCAACAGCTAGTAAATAAATAAAATAAATAAATATTTGCGGATAATCTTATACAAATCAACCTAGTCCCAAACTAAGCAAAGCTTGTACTATGGGTACTAGACGATGATATAGATACTTATATAGAGAAATAAATACTTAAATACATAGAAAACATCCATGACTCAGGAACAAATATTCGTGCTCATCACACAAATAAATGCCCTTACCGGGATTCGAACCCAGGACCTCTTGCTTCGTAGGCAGGGTCACTACCAACTAGGCTAAAGTGGTCGTCAAGTATACACTCGTGCAGTTGTCCTCTGAGAATTGATATAGGTTTAATGGTAGGTACCTATATGAAGTCTCAGAGGACAACTTTGGATACCTTTACCTTTTTTTGGAAGTAGTTTCATTATTTAATTTCAGTTCCAGCGCAAATATATCCCTACTTTCGTAACTCTTCCCAATAGGCAACAACTTAACTTCTCCAGGGAATGAGCTGCTAAGATCTTTCAGCCAGTTGTAAATGTCATCTAGACCATAAAAATTGTCCCAGTTGAATGTATTCATTTCACGCCTCGTGTAACGTCTAACTGTTTGTTTGTCAAAGGCACTGAAAATTATCAATTAAGTTATAAACTATACCAGAACAGGCCATTTGTATCTAAAAGCCAATTAAATGTGCTTTCCCTCAAAGTCATGTGTTCAAAGGAAATTGCCTATTAAGTACTTGAATGGGAAGGAGTAAGGGAGAGTCGAGGGTATACTACTTCTCCGTTCGCGGTCACCAACGGACATCCCGTGTACCATCATGAACCGGGATTGTTGATCCACTTACCCATGTTTCTAATTTGGCCGTGTTATGCAAATCGAATAGCTGTCAGTCAGTCGGTGACATCGGTTATTGAATACACGGCTAAATTACGAGTAATGGCAAGTGGCTCAACAATCCCGGTTCGTGTGTATACGTACGTCTCCACTCATACCCGTTCCCGTTTGTTTTTTCATAACCAGTTACAATCGAATATTTCCTTAATCGTATGATAATTGGAATGTTCCTAAAAATTTTCTTTGTGTAATTTTAAGTGCAGCTGTTTATTGAGAAATAAATGTATCTAATCTAATACTTAATTGTCTTTGTACAAAACCAGTCGCACTATTGTTTTACCAAATCGACAGTTTTGAAGGAACCTCGATGCGCAGATCACATGTTTCTAGGGGTTTATATCGTGGCTCTAAAGCTACATTAAACTAACCTACTCAGTGTTCGCAAATGCAACTGGTTTCGTAACAAAACAGATATGTGATTGCAACTGGTTACGAATCCGCGGTTACGTATGTGGCCGAACGTCACTTACAATAGACGGCAAACTTCGTGCACAAATGACCTTGCCTGCGCAAAGGCGAAATGTACTTGCGATATGCCCCCCCACTTCGTCCCGCATGTTCAAGTTGTTTGCCGGGAACTATACTATATTTACGCATCAGTGAGGCGTATGCTAAGCTGAAATGTAATTTTAGAAGCCAAAACTACAACTGCGTGACAATCACCTGTGATGAAAAAAAAAAACAATCAACTAAAAATATACCTTTGCACATCTTCCATCACCGTCCTGAACCGAATCTTCGTTTGATACGTATCTATCATGAGTTCAGCATAATTATATGGACTTATGGTAAATTCCACTGCGCCCCACACTTTGGCAGGTTTCCTCCAAAATGTGACGTTGTAAAGCTGAGGCATATCTTGAAAGAACTTCAATTCGCGCTCATTTCGAGGGATACCATGGAGCAATGCATAGTTTCTATATGACATTGAAAAACCATCGCATCTGGATAAGATGATGAATGCAATGGTTGCGAAAAACATTATTACCCCAAAATACGCATTACCACGTTGATTGTACATTACCGAGAAAAATATAAGTTTAATCGAATACAATTCTGTTATATTTTAGAATTTTGCAATGACAGTGTCAAGGAATAAATTGACTGAACTCCGCATAGATAATGGAATATTCTGATATACCTATACAGGGTGACTGGTAATTCGACCTATTCCTTGAAAGGGGTTTTACTAGAGCTAATTTGCAACAATTTATGTCCAGTCAACCAGGGGTCAAAACACGATTTTATTTAATTTTTCGAGTATTTAGTTTGTTTGAAAAAAAATCGCCTTGCAGCCTTAAAGTGCTGATTGTGACAAAAATGTTTTTTTACCATCCAAATGGAAGTACTTTTGTCACAATCACCAGCTTAAGGCTGCAAGGAGATTTTTTTTCATACAAACTAAAAACTATAATGTCTCAGAAACCAGCGAGTTTCGACCCCTGGTTGACTGGACAAAAATTGTTGCAAATTAGCTCTAGTATAACCCCTTTCAAGGAATAGGTCAAATTACCAGTCACCCTGTATATTTTGTGGCTCGGAGTGTCTTCCTTCCTTCTTTTTCATTAGGAACCTTTTTAAATTCATCTCCTTTTCGCGCACGTATAACAACGTAGTGGTTATATTCTCTTTGCGTATAACAAAAGTGGAGTTCCTTGGAGTCTATTTCATCCAACTGGAAATGTATCCATGAAACAATATATTTGCACTATGGACAGGGACAGAGATAAAGATGTTAATGTGAGGGTATGGTGCACTGGGCTTTAGGTGGGGCTAAAGCGAAACAGTATCAAGCCGCCGTCAAGACAAAAGCCCTAAAGGCCCCACTCTAACAAATAGCTGTCACATAAATGATTCGCGTACGTTGGTCGTTCGTTTGCTCAGTGTGTACCCACCATGAGAGGCATTGTGACGCCAGCGGCGGCGGACTCGTGGTCACACCATTTTGTCACACCAGTGTGACGACGAGTAATTTATTTTACGTTATACCTGGCCATAAATTAGGAATTACCGCACGCTAAGCGTGTGGAAATACCCACTTCCTGGCCAGGGAGAGATGTAAAATTTTGTACTCACCACGGGCATAAAGAAAGCCTCAGATCGCATATTTATCGCCCTTGCCTTCGGCTCGGGCGTCAAATGAATGCGATTTGAGACATTCTTTGTTTTACCTCCCTAGGCAAGTAGTGTACAGGTAGATTACCTACCTTTTCTACTCCAAGGCAGGTCAGTGTAGGTGCGACGACGAGCGAAGCAAGGAGTAGTTTAAGGAAGAACCGCGACCCTACAGCGCGCGAACCAAGCGAGCGAAGCGAGCGTGCCGCGGCAGCGGCCGGCGAAGCGCCAGAACCGAAGATGTTTTATTTCACTTCCTCAATTGTTACAATACTTGTAATCTGTGACATGATTATATCATATTTTCCCGCACTTGTAGTGTAAATACAAGTCTCATGTTTTGGTAGATTACTATATTCGTCACACCAAACAGTGTGATCACGAGGAAAATAACTGCCTCGTGGTCACACCAGTGTGACAAAATGGTGCGACCACGAGTCTACCCTCGTCACGCCAACATCATTGTTACAAGAGAGCCAATACAATGTTATGCTCGCTGGCAACCCCACTCTGTTTTAACATTTCTGAGTATGTGAAAAAAATTTACACAAATTGTTCTGAATAAGTACTTGAAAAAATGTTTCCTCAGTAGTTTTGCAAGAGTACAGTTTTATTTTAATATTTTTACAAACCAGGCCCCGTAGCATATCACGCGATAAGTGACAGGATAGAGCATCCGTCCCTGGCTGACACCGTTCGATAGAACGAGACGACGCGCTTATCCTTTCACTTATCGCGTGATAACGATGCTACGGGGCCTGAACAGAGATTGCGGTTGCCAGGGAGCATGACATCAAATATGAAGACAAACCATATATGAAGACTGAAGGTTCCTTTGACAGCGGACGTAATGACACCTAAATAGGCGTTCTTGGCGCTGCGCCAAACACGCACACACACGCGTTCAAAGTCCAATTTCCCTGAAATTTTATCTTCCTCCGGGGTTGCTCTTAGCCCGCCGGGGCCTGACTTCCTAATTTTTTTTTCAGCAACTACCCTATAACCCTTTTCCAGGCCGACAGTTGAACAATTACACTTGTCTCATTTTCTATCAGTGATTTGATTGACATTCAAATACATGTTTGACAGGCTGTATGTGGAAAATGGTTAACTGAGACGGGGCAGAGGACCTTACCGCCCGCCACCCTTTGACGTCTCCTTGTCACTCTCAGTTAAAAGATAAAGCCGTATCGAAATAATGTAATGTTCGAGAAATAATTTTAAATGCACAACATAACAATCCTTTTATTAAAAACCAAAAATCAAGACAGCAAAAATATTAATTATAATAACAAATTCATTAAAGCTATTCCTAATCTGTCCGTTGGGATCTGTCCCTGTTTCTTCATCATCTAAAACCAATAGCTTCGTTTCACGGGGTTTGAGGACCACCATCAATCCGTCCATGGTCTCCTGACAAGTATCCAAGATCTGTTCCACTGGTAATGCAAAACCTTCCTTGCCCGTATCACGAAGCTCGAACACTGCCACGTACCTGGAATTTGTTTTCAGATTACATTCATGGGCAATGGAATGTGCCAATGCCAATAGTGTAAAGTTTCAGCTAGACGGTTGCCAACACGCCCCTCCAACCGAGCGACCTTGGTCCGCACCGACCGTGTAGACAGTTGTTTGCAGTAAAATTTCATACTGCAGCGGTCGGTGCCGACCAAGGTCGCTCGGTCGGAGGGGCGTGTTGGCACCGTCTAGCAGAGGCTTTAAGAGTATTATTGTAACGATACAAAAATCTGTTTTACCTACTACCACAGACAAGAAAGTTGTCATAGTAAAATTGGTTGTAATAATGCTGGTCATTTCCGACGGTTTCTGAACGCATTTTAGAGCACTTACTAGGGCACTTTTTAGGGTAATGATATGTGCGTAGATAAAAAATATTATTGCTCCGAGCCGCGTTCGAACCAGCTATCTTCTGTCATATGCGGCCAGTCTCAGTAACCATAATAGTACATTATTGCCGTGGCCGGAAAGGAAGCAATTGCAGGCTGAGTATTTGTTTACACGGACGAGCTTGCGAGTCCATTTAATTATAATACGAAGCCTGCAATTGCCATTCCGGCTGAGGCTATTATAGTGCTTTTCTCAAAAATGTAGGAATATAAAAAGACTAAATTGAAATCAAGCTTTATTATTAAATACAAATTGAGGATACCGCAAATTACATAAAATTAAACGTCATAATATATATTTTTAAACAGAATCGCAAATGTATTTTTCCACCGAAAAACGCAAACTATTTGAGACTCATACAGAAATGTCGCTTTTGCCACAGAAAAATACGAGTTGATTTGGCTGAATCCTACGACCTGTGCCGTATTTTATATGCCAGTTTCTACTTTTGAAAAAGTTTGGTACTCGACAAAGAAAGGAATTAATATGTAATATTCCAGGCAGCCTGCAATGTTTTTTTTTAATTTTGATCTGGCCTTAAACTATATACTTTACCTTCCAATATGTAGCGAGTTATGATCACTTTGCGGGCCATTTTTGAGAAAAAGCTATTAGTCAACCGCGATGAGTTTGGGATTGGAATAGCTGTCAGTTCATATAAACTTTGACGTATTTCTTTGGCAATACTAGTCACCTCCAATCCAATCTAATGGCAGTTTGATAATATATATAACGGAACCGTGCTCGGTTTAACAAATGTTTCATCTAAGTATGTGGGTTACTTTCAAATAAAAAAAGTGTACCCTAGTTAAGATAAATCTAAAAAACGTTAACTTCGCCAGGTGAGTCACGTAAATTAGCTACCATATAAAGTTAAGGCAAAATTAAGAAATGTTAACTTTGCCAAGTGAGGCATGAAAATTAGCCATACATTTAATCTATCAGCTAATTTTCGTGACTAACCTGACACAGTTAACGTTTCTTAATTTTACCTTAACTAGGGTACCTACACTTTATTTGAAAACAACCCATCTCCCTCTTATTTCAACTCAGGGAGGTTTGTAGCGTCGTGAATTTGACGTCGACTGTACAAATATGCGTCAAAAGGTAATTATTCTCATTCAACATTTTTAACTCACGGTATTCGAAACGTTTTCTTAGCCCAACACGCACTTACGCCAGCTGCCATGTATCCTAAAACATAGTTTAATATTTTATTATGGGCGGTACTAGAATTTGCACAGAAGTCGAGTTTTAGGTATTATCTGAGGCGAGATGGCGCATACCCATAGTAACGAGGTGGCGCGGGGCCTCGCGCAGTGAATGATTCGCCATCTTCGTTGTTCTTTCATATGCCGATGCACGCATAGGCGTGTTGTGACTTGTGAGATATAAATTTGCTCAATCATATTGGGATTTTTGTCGGACAAATTCTTATTTATCTTATGAAACAAAGATGTCAAATGTCGCACGTAAGTAAGATATCGATAGGATAGTTGCATCCGAGTCTAGTCTGTCTCTGAATACAAAAAAACTATGACAGCTGCAAGAAAACAACGCCGTGGTGCCGGTCATAATATGAGGCTCCTGAATGCATCATGGAAGCTTATAATATGTTGATAGATAAGTATGTAACTGTACATAATTATTAGCGTACGGACTGGCGGTGGCATTGTGGAGAGAATGGAGTCGTTATTATCTACAAACTTCTTATGATTGAATGAAAACATTCAAATATGAAATGGATTTTCTTATAAAATCCATTTCTCTTCTTACATTAATTTAACCAATATCTTTTACAAACTCAACATTAGCCATATACAACCTTCGTAAATTACTGCCTACAAATTGAGGAACAGATTTACCGCTAAGAATATGGAGCAAATTGCTATAGTACATTCATTTTATAACATGGACACCGATTTAAATGAGCACGACGAAGAAGATTTCGAATCTTTTATCCTAGCCGCCATTTGCTGTTAAACATTGCAGTGGGCACTATATTATGCACAAAAACATGTAATTTAATTTTTCGGTCTAAAAAAAATTGGCACTACTTTAAATTAAGAAAAATCATTTAATCATTATTCACTCAATCATAAAATCTAGCTTTGCGACTCCATTTCTCACTCTGTCCACAATGCCACCGTCAGTCCGTACGCTAAATAATTTGGTATTAAAACACTCGTGTGATCCCACCCACACTCGTATTTAATGCCCTTCATTATGTACAGTCACATAAACTACTATAACTACATCTGTAGCGGTTGTTTATTACTTGCCTACAGTATCATACGCAGTTCCCACAGTGTATTGCGTTCCGTGTCTTTTCTTCATACGTGAGGCTGCTTTGTCTCCTATTTTTTTCTGAAAAACAAAGACGGTTTTGCATTAAGTATATAAATGTTTTATTACCTCATTATAAAAACATGATAAGTTAATGTTATCATTGCAATGTTAGTAGCTGTTTAATAAAACATTAGCAGTTTAGGTAAAATTACATATTTGCTATCGAATCACTGAAAGAAATAAGAAATACAGTGTTGTCTATACTTCTGTACCTACTAATATTAAGAAAAGTCTGTGAGATTATAGCTTTCTAAAATGTAAGTTTGCATGTAATGGTTAATCCACGGAACCACTTATCCGATAAAAAAACCCCTGCTAGTAGAATGGATTTCTGGATGGCTAAGGGCTATATACTATCCCGTGGGTTTGCCTGCGTTCTACGCAATATGCGGGCGAAGCCGTGCGGGCGGAACGGTTACACACGGCTTCTTTTTGCATCGCGACAATAGTGACAAAAACGCAGTACAGTATAGATACATGGCTGTTATTCGCTACGCGTTAATGCGGCTCACCCCGCCGGTCACCCGTTACGAAACTAGAACTCTACCTACACTTAATTACTACGCATCGCGGTGTCAAGGTATAATTGTGGATGAGCGTTGAGGTGAGCTTGAAACAAGTTACCGAATAGGGGGGCCGGTGATTTTGACAGTGATCTATGGCTAGGAACGCGTGGCAGTCGCAAAGTGGCAGTCCAAAAGAACCGGCTGATGGATATGTCTAAATGTTCAGTCAAAAACTCCGTAAATACCAAAAAAAAACAAGAAAAAAAGATGGGATATATTTATTCCAGTAAGTTCTCTTGATAACGTAACAAAATTTGTGTAAACTCGTTGTAATTTAATAGTTTTAAACATGTTTTAAATAATTCGTTTTGTTAGTTCAAATGACATACGTCGCAGAACATAAATCTAAGGAGTCGGTATTAGATACTTTTTTTATGACGTTGTTACCTACGTTATATGGTTTTCATATTTAAGATTTCAAAGAAATTCTCAGCGACATGCAAATGGGCTGCAGTAGCACGCGACAGGCGAGACGATTTATTTAAATCAAACGACTTTATAATAAAAAGTGAAGAAAAACATCATTATATTACACTCATCTGTGAGCTGTAAATTTGCTACACGATATAAAATAAATGTACAGATCTTTAAGACATATTCCATTAAGGACACACCCGTTAGAGGACATGATTGTAACACCGAAAAGAAAAACAATAAAGAACTTTCAATTCTAATCTATTCTATTCTATTCGCGCGTCGTTTTTTCGACTCATTTTCCTGCTTCGTATAATATATACGACAAAAAATTGATTAAACAGCCAACTAAAACTTTCAATTATTTCCAATAATTTGTCAGGCAAAATTAATTAGTTTATAAACATAAAACAAACAAAATACAGCAAAAACAAGTTTTGTATGAAAAACTTAAAGCTGTTTTTTTTACTATAGTACTGAAGCTACATAAACTAATTACAGACCTGAACGGTATTCTAAGTACTAAGTTTTAGAGCATCAAACTAGCTAAACGTTTTAAAATGAAAGCGTAACTACGTTTGTATGGAGAATTGAGCTTACTGCGGACTCTGGAGCTTACTGCGGACTCTTAGTTTACTATAATATAATTGTATAATCCAATATCAACACATCATTTGGAAATTTGAAATTGTTTATTCCCCACTTGTAAAATAAAGAAACCTTTTTTTATTTATTTGTGATATTGGTCTTTCTGTTTAAATTCCTACATAAAATATTGTTAAAATAATTTTATAACGCGACTCCATTCATTCGCTATTTAGTTTTGACGTGAGCAGTTAAGTCACATTATGATAAAATCTCAATAAACTAAAAAGTATTTTATCTGTTGATGTTGATTTGCTAATATGGTGCTTAAATTCTCAAAAACTGAGTTCTTTTTTTTATGAAACATATATCTTGATGCCGGTTATAAGTTAACGCTATTAGCAACTACTGAAATATAGCTAGAGTTGTCATTTTGGGGCACATTTCTATACATTTTGTTCGGTATTGTGAGTCTATTTACTTTATGGTACGTCAATGGAATAGGTGCAAAAAGTCACCGTGTTCCATATGAACCTTATGCCATATCATTGCCATGTAGATTGAATGCCACTTCAACCTAAATGCTTAAAATATTCTAAAGCAGTAGCAATAATATTATGTTAACCGGCATTCGTTGAAGGTTTAGATGGTAGTCCAATGCGTTTGCATTAATGGAGGAAGTAAATGGTTTGAGCCGGTTCAATAATAAAACAGTTTTATTTGTAAATACAGTTTTTTTAATATCAAAAAATGTAATGAAAAAGACACTGGTTCGTGAGTTTAACAGCTGTAAAACTCGCATGCCTGTCTTTTTTAAGCAGTGCTTTATTTAAATATATTTATTAAATAATTAGGAAAAGCCAAACAAGGGGGCATGTTACAGGTAGTATATGTGATTGATTATCCAGGGAGGAAACGTTCAGGGAGGGCGTTTGTATAGAGAAACGGCCCGCACGTGGTCTTAATAGTTTTATGTAATGAGTTCGCAATAACCGAAAACAATCCTACTATGCAAAAAATTGGATGTTTAGATGTTTGGATGTTTTGTTACTCAATCACGCTTAAACAGCTCGTATTTGGATACAATTTTGCGCGAAGATAGTTTATAGCCTGGATTAAAATAAAGAAAAGTTTTAATCCCGGGTACACGCAGACAAAGTCGCGGGTGGAAGTTCGTATCATTATAATTACTAAAATACTTGATTTACCTCTTGACCGCCATAGTGAAATCCGTATAAGTTGTGTCTCACACGCCAAAGTTTTTGTAGCAAAAGACGGAAAATGAACCTTACTTGATAGCACGTGGGTTGCCTTAACATGACAGTGACAGTCATCTATACATGACAGTGGCGTTGTAGGCGCGGCACAGCTCTTGTCATCTAGACGTGACTGCCACGGTCAAGAGGTTAAACACAACCACTAGGACTCATGAAACCAGTGGGCGTAGAATGGTTGCCGTTTTATCGCTTGTCGTTGTGGATAAGACATCCGTCACTCGCGCTCTCGTATACTCGTCAGAACGTGACAGATGTCTTATGCACAGCCGATAAGTGATAATCGACATAATTTACTTTAAAAACAAAGTTTAGGCCGACTTCAATTCAGTACTTCGCCTATCCACATTTTCACATTTCCTTTCCTGTTTACCACATGAACTGCTCTCCGAGAGTAAATGCGTTGATTATTACAGAAAAAATTTAAGTCAGTATGTGTGGACTGGCAATATTTGAGGAGTTCCCTCGATTCCTCAAGGATCTATGAATTAACATTTCATTTGTTGCTACTTCAACGGAATCATGTCAGAATCTTCGACGTTTGACGTACTTTACATCTTTGAAGAGTTCCATAAGTCATCTGTGGTCTTCATCTTCAATTTTCGATGGTAAATATACGAGTTATAATAGAAAATACCGAAATTAAAACACGCGTGCCTATAAAATTTGAGGATTGCCCTCAATTTCCCTGGGATCCCATCATCAGATCCTAACTTTTGACTAAAAAAATAATTTTGGACATTGGTCCACAATTTACGGAGAATTCGGTGAACATACATTTAAAAAAATACATACAGTGGAACATATCGATAGGTTCACACTAATTAATAAATTTTTGCTGTCACTGAAATTTGAACTTTATGATTTGTACACTATCATCATAATCACACCAATCGAACTAGGGTATCGATATAACCTCCTCCTTTTTTGAAGTCGGTTAAAAATGGCAACCATGCTATGCCCGTTGATAAAAGCTTGTGATAAAACTCACCATTTCGTTAAAATTTCCAAGATGCTTTTTAGTGTACGCATAAGGGATGATGAATAGCTGCCCATATGAGTGGAAAGACAAATAGTTGCTTATTGGCAAAGATTTACTGATGGAATGCATGAATTTTTTTATGTGCTGAGTCTCTGGCTCAGAAAATGCTTTAGGACCGCAATATTCTTCTGAATCTTTATCCGTCAATGTTACTCCCACGGCTAAAAACAAACAACAATACAATAACAGTTTAGGTAGGTATTGCATATCTCAAATATATATATGTATATGTATATACAGTGTGTCTCTGACGTTGGGGCTTTAAATGCAAATATCGATTATGGTCCTGAAACTGAACCACTTTTGTTCCGCAACTTTGTAAAAATAACTATATCATTTCTATAATTTGGTAGTAATACATAAAAACAATTGAAATCAAAAAACCTAACTCACCTCCACCCAACCCATGTCACTCCTACAAATAAAATCGTTATAAACCCCAAATGGTCATTTTAAGTTAAAAAATGCTCAAGGAAACCTAATAATGATTTTGAAATACCTATTCAACGATACCCCACAATGGCGTCTGGTGGTGGCCATTTTGAATTTTCATTACTGATCTTCAGTGACACCCGCAAGATTAAAACAAATGAATTGACGTACATGATTCATTAAAATCGAACCACATGTTTAATCTCTAGAGTGCCACAAAGGAACAAACGTACAGTCGACTATAAAGATAAGTATGTTTTTTAATGTTACAAAATTATGTATTAACCTTATTCTTATTACTATAGTAGTAAAGTCTATGTATAAGGCTTCGTTTCCACTATGCCGGACCGGTGGATTTGCCGGGTGCCGGACAGGAAAGTGGCTGTACAATTTATATGAAGCTGTTCACATTTTGCCGGACCCGAAAACCCGAAAAAATCCACCGGTCCGGCATAGTGGGAACGAAGCCTAAGTGTATGACTGTGTGTGTATGTATCCTGGATACATCTCTTTGTAGTCGACTGTACATAGACTGGTAAACATATTACCGGCAAGCTAATTTTCAAGGCATTTTAGCTAAAGTAGGTTTGACGGACGTTTATGAATAAGACCATAAATGTAAATTACAATCTTACTTCCGAAAGATGCATCAAAATTTCGATTCAAATCAACGCCATAACCACCGCGACGATTTTTCCTCCACATCCGATCCTGTGATAAAAGTGTATTAGGTATTATCTATAGTTACTAATCTTGACTTGTAACAATAGCCTGTACTAATCACTAATATAATAATTAACTAAATACTTAGAAGAGTTGAAAAACCCCCGGTATTTTAATACAAAAGTTCAATATCTCAAAACCGGCACAACCGATTTCATAAGTGTGACGTGTCTGTGTCTGTTTATGGCATCGTAGCTCCTAAACGAATAGACCGATTTGAATGCGGTTTTTTGATCCGAAAGCTTAAGTGATCGAGTTGGTTTTTTAGCTACGTTTGTTTCCGGGGTTTATAATTAGGGTTCCGTAGCCAAATGGCAAAAAACGGAACCCTTATAGATTCGTCATGTCTGTCTGTCTGTCTGTCTGTCCGTCCGTCCGTATGTCACAGTCACTTTTTTCCGAAACTATAAGAGCTATACTGTTGAAACTTGGAGAGTAGGTGTATTCTGTGAACCGCATTAAGATTTTCACAGAAAAATAGAAAAAAAACTATAAATTTTTGGGGTTCCCCATACTTAGAACTAAAACTCAAAAAAATTTTTTTCATCAAACCCATACGTGTAAGGTATCTATGGATAGGTCTTCAAAAATGCCATTGAGGTTTCTAACATCATTTTTTTCTAAACATGTTTGCGCGAGAGATACTTCCAAAGTGGTAAAATGTGTGTCCCCCCCCCCCTGTAACTTCTAAAATAAGAGAATGATGAAACTAAAAAAAATATATGATGTACATGCAAACTTCCACCGAAAATTGGTTTGAACGAGATCTAGTAAGTATTTTTTTTTAATACGTCATAAATCGTAAACCGCAATTTATTTAACGGAACCCTTCATGTGAGAGTCCGACTCGCACTTGGCCGCTTTTTTTTTTATGAATCCTTCTGTGGGAAAGGGACTTAATTGCCGTCGGCTCTTATGTTCAGCGTAATAATGGCACTTAGTGACACCGACAATGAAGTCCCTATTATTTTATTTACCGTATCGTGTGTGTATTCGTATCCGTCTACGTTAAACACAGGGATGAAGTACCACACATAGTGCAATGCGATATTTTTAAGTTCAGCACTCCTCAAACCGTTACGTGCGTGTATCAGCTCGTTGATAAGATACGTGACCAAGGCTGGCCCTATCCACTCCCGCGCGTGTATACCACCCTCGACCACGCTTATAGATCTGAAAATAAAACGTGGTTAAGGTGAAATTTAACACTAACCTTTCACTGCCAGCAACCCGCCTAGCGAGCGTTTACGGCAGTCACTTTCCGCTACATACAGGGAAAACTACGGAATCGGCTACGAGCGTAGCGCGTATTCGCATATTCTTGGCAGTGAACGTATTAATACTATTGGCACGCGAATCTCGCTCCTTTTCTACGCCGGGCCGCTCAAAACATTAAGGTTGCAACGAAAATACTGCATGAAGTCTCACGAAAATACTGCATGAAGTCTCACGAAAATACTGCATGAAGTCTCACGAAAATACTGCATGAAGTCTCACGAAAATGCTGATCTGCCGGCGGCCGCCTTCACAATTATAAGCACTGCTTTTCGGAACACCGAATAACTGACTTTATCATGACGTCAATCATGTATTGTCTCCTTTTCTTGTGAGGCAAACCACAGTTCGATCTTGTCTCTATAACCACAATCTTTCATCAAGCTTATTTAGCTCAAAGGCCGTTAAAAATCGTTGATCTGCATCTATCACATTGACGTTAGGGTTTGTGAAAAAATTACAGCGTGTGGTCGGATAAAATGATGAAAAGAAAAAGTTACGAGTGATGACATTCTGTTCAAAAATCCAACTCCATTGGAACGGGCAATTTTCTTCCTGCTTTGGAAGATTTCAACTAAGATCAAAACTATGTGTAGTTAACGAAGTTAAATAAAAGATACATAGTAATAAATCCAGTGTTTAGTATGTGTCCATCCCCCTACTCAGTGTCTGTCTGTCTTGTAATTATAATAGAAACATGGGCCAACCTTTTTTTACTTCCCTTTAAAATCATTTTCATGCAGTATATTTGCCTGCCTTCAAGCGTTTGCCCGATGCTGTATACTTTGATTTCTTTCGGGTACTGTAATTCTAGGTCTTTCATCCAGTTAAATATGTCATTCGAACGGTAGTAGTTTTTCCAATTAAACGATTTCGTGTTACGCCTGCTGTAGGTGGTCACAGTTTGATTATCGAGCGCCCTGTGAAATAATATTTAATCAAAATTACTCATTGAATGCAAGCCTAAATGTATAAATATTATAAACTAGCTGACCCCGCGTACTTCGTACCGCTATACAATATGTATAGAAAAAATAAAAAAAATTACTTTCCATTTAGCATTTATTATTAGTTATTCTGCTATTCGGAGTGAAGACAAATACAACAAATCAAACATCACAAAAATCGGTTCAGCCGTTCTTGAGTTATAATATAAATGGTGCAACTAACACGACTTTCTTTTATATATATACTAGGTATGTATATATATATATATATAGAAGATTGCATGTGTTTTATATGAATGCTCCACGCCCCAATCGTAGCGGAGCGTGCACTTAGGCCGTACACTTTCTATTAACGTTTTGACTCCATCATCAGACCAATTTGATTACTCCAAATATTGAGCTGTTAACTATAACATAGAGGACCTATACATCCACCAAGATCAGGACCGAACAGTTAGAGTGACGGTGAAGAGCGCCCACAGCCTTCACGTCCCTCAACCATGACGATACGACGACGAAGAAGAAGAAAATATATAATTGCTAAGTTTCAAAACGATACAGTCAAGGGATTTTGGTTTATAATGGGAAGAAATCAGAGATTATGGTGTTCAAGGCTGGTAATAATAGAGTTGATAGGTTTAAATATCTGGAACACACAGTTACGTACTCAAGAGTTGAAGGACGATGAAGATATAGAGAGAGAGAGCGCAGTGGGCGTTGTATGTGAGGGCAAATATGTTAGCCCGCAGGTTTGCGCCATGGTCAAAAGCAGTTAAAATAACGCTGTTTAAGAGGGCGCTCGTTTTTTGGTCAGGAATAAGCGAGAATGACGGATTTTTGACGTTGTAATTCTAAGAAACAGAGAGCTTTTTCTAGATCCTGATTACTTATTTGCGTAGGTAAACTCCTCATATTGGTCCTAGCCGCCTCCAATTTACGAATTACTGAATACTTTAACCGAAAATACCCGATTACCGACAGTAGTTTTCTGAAGAGAGCGCAGAGTCATAGGTTTGAGCCCCTAATACTCCATGATGTTATATGAGAACCTACTTGTTTTATTCTATTTTCAGTAGCGTAATATGTTGCCATTGCTCCTAGCCGCCTCGAATTTTCCTTATTCTGCACGTATATATATGTAAACTGTTCTCAATTACACCATATTTGTCAACAAAATCTTACTGAAAACTCAAGGATTTTCTCATTATTGTTGAATTATTTGTGTATTGAATCTTACACAACATTAAAGTTCATGCTTGTACCAACAAGATCCAGTCCAAAAAATATAACTTTAGTCAAAATTTATATTTATAAATAATTATTCAAAACTAGTATAAATTTACCGTCGCGCGGGAATATATCTCAGTACCGGCTGAATAGCCCTCCGAGACAGACGTGTACTGTGTTTATTTGTGGCTATTCACGAAGCTAACCGGCGACTCTTCAGATAAAATAATATTATTTTGATCTCCGACTAGGCATAGTTGTTACCAACCTCGGGGTCAAACTATACTGGGGATACATTCGTGAGGCTAATCGAGACAAGTTATGAATTGCATAGCTGCCAGATAAGACGTAGTGTAGCGAAAAGGCTCAAACCCACAGTATACGTAACATTTAAAATTGAACCTTCTACCTAAAACAAAAGTCATACATTTCAATGGTGATGTCTTGTGGGTTGGATCCTTTTGTCTAAACTACGCGTTCTATAGTCAATTATTATTGTACGAGTGATCGTGATACTTGATAGATTTAATTTATTTACTTGTTACTATCAGTCCACCTTGTGGAGGGTCCGCTGCAGTTTCCGGTACGTAGTCGCCTCTCGAGAACCTCCCCGCCCCAACGGCCATTATGATTAGTTAGTATGTATGTATGTATGTTAGTTTGGGCGAAATCTTCAAATTAGGTACAATTATCTTCTTATATTAAGTATCTTCGGTGACAATGCCATAATATCATAGAGCTGGTCTGATGATGGAGTCGGAAGGTGGCCATAGCAACTCCTAAACTCAACAAGATAAAGCCATCGAATTTTGGCTCATTTATTTGGTCATGGCACGGCAAGACTTGGATGCTGGATGATTTCCAGAGTCTGCTGATGGAGCTGGAAGGTGGTCATGGAACTCCTAAACTAAACTAGATAAACCCATCTAGTTTGGGCTCATCTGTTTTGTCTTGGTAAACACTTTGGTGATGGATGATTTCCAGGATCTGATGATGGAAGGTGGTCATGGGAACTCCTAAACTAAAATAGATAGACCTATCTTGTTTGGGTTTGTGTGATTTGTCTGTACAAGCCACGAACCAGCGACATAATATGCAGGGTTATTGAAAATAACAAGATGAATAAAAAACTTTTTAAAAAACAAGCTTTTATGGCGTTTGTTAAGTACAGCACGATCCTACCTTGCATTTAGTTATTATTTTCGTTTATATATAATAATAACACACACCGGGGGTTTACACTGAAAAGGGAGATTTTTACGTGGTTTTATTACATTTCCGAGTCATCATCATCATCATCATCATATCAGCCGAAAGACGTCCACTGCTGGACATAGGCCTCCCCCAAAGAGTGCCACAATGGCCGTTCCTGCGCCATCCGCATCCAGCGGACTCCCGCGACCTTTACCAGGTCATCAGTCCACCTTGCGGGGGGCCTACCCACGCTGCGCCTTCCGGTACGTGGTTGCCCTCAAGAACCTTTCCACCCCAACGGCCATCGGTTCTACGTGCAATGTGCCCCGCCCACTGCCACTTAAGTTTAGCAATTCGGAGGGATATATCGGTTACCTTGGTTCTGCTGCGGATAGCCTCATTTCTGATGCGATCGCGCAGAGAAACTCCCAGCATAGCCCTCTCCATTGCCCTTTGAGTGACTTTGAGCCTTCTTATGAGGCCTATAATAAGCGACCACGTTTCCGTGCCATATGTCATCACTGGCAACACACACTGGTCAAAGACTCTCGTCTTGAGACACTGCGGAATATTGGACGAAAAGATGTGCCGTAGCTTCCCGAATGCTGCCCAGCCGAGTCGGATTCGACGATTGACCTTCCCTTCGACATTTCCGAGTATCACTCTTTATTTCGAAATAAATGTTAAAAAAACCGGCCAAGTGCGAGTCGGACTCGCGCACGAAGGGTTCCGTACCATTATCTATATCTAAAAACGGCAAAATATCTATATCTAAAATCACGTTTGTTGTATAGGAGCCCCCTGTAGCCTAGTTAGTAACTTGGAAGTGACTCTGCCTACGAAGCTGGAGGTCCTGGGTTCGAATCCCGGTAAGGGCATTTATTTGTGTGATGACCACAAATATTTGTTCCTGAGTCATGGATGTTTTCTATGTATTTAAGTATTTATTTATCTATATAAGTATGTTTATCGTCGTCTAGTACCCATAGTACAAGCTTTGCTTAGTTTGGGGCAAGGTCGATTTGTGTAAGATTGTAAAAGAAAAAGAAACAAATAAAAACTAAAATAAAAATAAAAAGATGTAATCTGTTTTTTAGTATTTTTTGTTATAAATAGCGACAACAGAAATACATCATCTATGAAAATCTCTATCTATCACGGTTCATGAGATACAGCCTGGTGACAGAAGGACAGACAGACATTCAGACAGACAGACGGACAGCGGAGTCTTAGTAATAGGGTCCCGTTTTACTCTTTGAGTACGGAATCCTAATAAGTGACATAAGTTTTAGGCTCAGAACATAAAAAAAGGGAGAAGTGCCGTACTGCTGAATTTCAACCAAAACCGACGTCCCCAGTTTTCTCCCACCGCAGCGCCCACAGGCACACACATTGAACCGTGTAAAAACAAAGACTCGGGCGTTGCCAGTGAGTCTACGGCAACATGCAAACAAGGGCTGTGATTGGCTTAAACGCACTACACTAGGGGGGCGACAAACGTTAAAATTATGTTTTATCGACATTGATATTAAAATTAATATTATGTTATGATATTGATGGGTAACAACTTCAACAACATGGTAAGTTTATGTGGTGGTATTTAAACTTCTAGCTACAAGTTTAAATAACACGTGTTGTTAACTTACCATAAATCGCAAAAGTAAAAAATATTGACGAATACCTACACAGTAACATAAACGGCTTTTTATAAGTTCGTGTTCACATACATTTAAAACTCTGGTCACATCGATATTTTGGACCTGTAGGTACCAGGCCGATCCGACTCGCATTTTGGCGCGAAATAATATGTCCATTACTCATATTACGAGATTTAAGGCTAAGGGCGAGTATCCACCAAAGATGTGCGAAGATGTGTTACCATACATTTTACACCTAGGTTTCAAG
This sequence comes from Epinotia brunnichana, assembly GCA_963854355.1. Taxonomy (NCBI): domain Eukaryota; kingdom Metazoa; phylum Arthropoda; class Insecta; order Lepidoptera; family Tortricidae; genus Epinotia; species Epinotia brunnichana. Next base: position 17,324,080 of record OY977952.1, read on the forward strand.
CAAGCGAGGTGTCAAATATTCGAAAAGTGTACGGCTCTTATTAAGTGGTTGGAAACATTTTTCTTGAAAATGTTACGAACACATTAACTCTTCTCTGTACAGGAAACCAGTTAGGACCTCTGCCAGTAGCATCTATCCATTTTTTTAGAACCTAATCGGATTCTTTGGAAAACTGTAATAAGAAACCGAGATTTCTTCTTCAATTATCACATTTGAAATGAAAGTAAAAAATACTCATTAAAAAAAAATATTGGTAATAATATCACATTTTAAGTTGTTCTGAAGCCATTTGCAACTAAATTATATACTTGTATATACAATTTTAATATGTCTATTTACCGTTCATACTGCAACTTAGTGAAAATCTTATTAGTAGGTACCGGAAACATTGTGTGCCTTTTAATCTTATTAGTTACCTTTAAGATAGGCACCCAACCAAAACAAGTAATTAAATAAAATAAAACAGCGAAAGTAGTCGAAATAAAATAACTAGTATGATATCGTACTTCTATTTTATCGATTACGCGTAAATTGTAACTGCACTTTGGCACCGCTCTAGTTTGCGACGCCAAGCAGCGGCCGTACCACTAAAAAATTCAAGCATCGTCCATATCCATAGTGGTTTAATACATTGCGCCGTGGTTTACTGTATTGAACGATCAATGTACAACGCATATAACAAAAATATGCTTTTTCGTTCGATATGTTAGTTCGATCCCGAGAAATGATGCGGCGTTGCGTTTATTTATTAAAATATTAGTTTTTACTGACTTAAGTGAAAATACTAATACTCACATGTGGTGCGTGACTCCACCATTCATGTAGGTTTTAGTTTCATTCCTATTTTTGCATGTAACCACGCTACAATTCGGCATTTTGAGTAAACGTGGAATAACATTTCAGATTCACGGCAAATTGCGACTAACATGCGGTGGGCAGTGACATGCCCATTTGGCCATGTCGCACCGACACGCGCCAAGCCCCCGTTTCATATCTATTCCTTTTTATCATCTGAGGTTTTAGGCTTTTGAATAAAATCACGCATTAATTAATTGCATTCTAGATAAAAAGCTGTGTTTGTATAATTTATAATTTTCAGTTCCTTTGGTAAGAAACGGACATAGCAATTTCTATGAAGGGCAGTTTTTTTTTACTGTCCATAACAAAAAAAAATTTCTTCAAGAAATGAATACGTAAGTACCCAGTAATTTCCTAGTAGTGGGTCTACTTGTATAATTTCATTACATTACTATATATAAATAAGACTCAGATAACATGCAAACTATTAATATCCGTAAAACAAATTATTATTCTTATTACTGACAACTTTAAAACTCGTTAGTTTATTTTATACTAAAAAAACGAAACTAAATATACTTTGTCATATCATAGTATTTTAATACAAATAGAAAACTTGTGCTCAAAAATCAAATACTTACTTTATTCAAGTTATCTAACTTCGCTAACATGATGTTCTAGAACATCATGTTAGCGAAGTAATACTTACCACTTTTTAGTGCAAGTATCAATATCGGTCACGGAGTGAATTCCAACGGTGCGCTATACAGCTATTTGCATCGGCAAGCTCCGCGGTTAGTTCTATCCCGATCGCACTTACATATAGCTAGAAAGGGACGGCACCCGCGGCTGGTGCGATCTCGCTGTGCATGTGGGGGTTAGGTACGTTTGTGTGGGTGGTAGTAGTATTTACACACACAAACGCACTACGCGTGTCAAAATACCGAATTCTGAGCGAGCGCTTTTTTGAAGAGCACTCTTAAAGCTTAATGTTGTTTGGGCTGTCAAGTTTCTGCAGCGCCTCCTCGATGTTTGCAGAGGCACACACCTATGGATTAACAGCAAATATGCGAAAAAAGGCGGCGTCTTTGCTGACTAGGACGAGAAGAAGCCCAAACAGCATTTTGAAAATGATTGCTGAACATGTTTATTGCCCCATATTGCCGCACATAGTTACTTTCGTTAAATCCAATTTAGTTTTTAAGTTCTAACATAGCTTTTAAGTTTTATTGTTTCCAGTGCATACTAACACAAATGAGATCCTTTTTACACTACGATTAAAATCAGTTAACGATTCTGATGATAGCTACTAGTCTGACATGTCGGGCGGGTATGCGGGAGGCGACTCGTGGCTAACTTCAGAATCGTTAACAGATTTTAATCGTATTGTATCTTGAAAATTTAAATTTGATTGAATTGAATTGAAAAGGAAGTAGGCAAGAATCAATTGGCAAGTTATATATATATATATATTTATGCACGCACAAACATACAATTATAGTTGAGGTTAATCCACAAAAACAGCCTGTCAATAAAAGTGTTTGTCATGGACCTTATTGCAACGAGGTAAGGTTTACTATTATAAAACGATCGCTGCGCGCGGGTACGGCCCCGCAATCAGAGAAACGGGACACCTCTGTTGCGCTAGGTCCAGTATCCACCCCTCCCCCCCCGCATGGCATTTGCCTCCCCTCCCGCGATATGTCTCACATGGGCGACAGCTGCTGGCGGAGTTGCGGAAGTGTGCGCGAGCGTTCCTGTGGCTCCGCCTTAAAGCAGCGCACAGAACACCGCGGGGTTTTAGACGGTAGTCCAGGTGGTTCCCGGGAGTCTTTCATACCCATCCTGGTTCCCCAGCCAGGCGGAATGCGTAAAAATGCATTTCCCCACAAAATTGTTGAGGTTATTTCATGCAACGACTTTTAATAAAGCTGTCAGTGGAATTGAAATCTCATACCTTGCTCGGTAGAATTTATTTTTGAACGGAATTTCTGCTAACTAAAAAAATCTCAAGTATACTCACCCTTGAATATCTTTATGCATCGTCACCAGAGAAATGTTCAGTTTACTAGCTTCAGACTTCAAGATCTCCGCATGGTCGGGGCTGATTATAAAGTCAACTGGCTTGTTGACCAACCCTGGGGGCTGCCACATGTTCACATCATACTCCTTTGTGACGTTTTTGAAAAATACTAAATCCTCCTCGCTAGCAGGAAAACCTCGCATGAGCTCATAGCCGTCATACCGTTTTCCTTCACACGCAATCAAAATTACAAGAAGTATAAAATATTTAAGCATGATGCGATACAAAAAATCATGCCATCAAAAGTCTTGGCTCACTAGATTACAGTCACTAGATTCAAAACATACCAAACCTAATAGAAAGGTCGCAAAACAATATCACTTTGCGTTTACCTTAACACAGTTAGACAGTTCTTTCGGCAAAAGAATCCAAACACATTACGTAATCTAAAATATAATTTGTCGCTTTATGAAATAATGATCCATTTCGATAACAACCAATTTTTATGCCGATTTTCACTAGTTTCCGTGCGCGGTCGAAAAGCTTCAAAAATAATTCAGGGCTGCATTAGTCATAAAATCAAATTCAAATAATTTATTGCTAAAACATGTTGTTTACAAGGTGTTAAGGTGAATCTGTTTGTGTATTTTTTATCCGCGCTGTAACCTTGTTTAAACCTTCGGATGGCTTGACTAATATCAATCAACATGCCTTATCGCGTGACTAAACTTGACCCCTTAAATAATTGCGTAACTTTTAAGACGAACGTTAGGACGTAGTCCTTTTGAAGCTGAAAATGACGGTTGACTTACGCACGTTCCCAAAGTTACACTACTATCCTTCAGGTCTAATTCTCCTCTTGGTGGAAAGCCAGAGGCAGTTCCTTGTTATTGCACAATTATACCGCTCATAAAAGCATAGACTGTGGCTTCTATGGGTGAATATTCTATGAAGCTTTTCGAAATAACAACAACCTTCACTATAAAACCCAAACAATTTATTTGAGAGTAAAAAAAGCTCCCAGTAACGTAAGCAGCAGATGAGGAGCGTTGATGTTCGCATCGTCCTCATATAGGGCTCTAACGTATCTGGGTTTGGCCGTCATGAGCTCAATCATCATCAACTTGGATTCATTACACATAGGAAGGAGCTGGTCGCATGGAAGAGCGAAACCATAGGTGCCAACGTCACGCAGTTGGATTGTGTAGACGTATCTAAAAGAAAATTTATGTGTCACTTATCCACTTTCCATTAAATTTTTACGTACAAATTCTTCGTTTACCTAGGATAATATATGTATTTCTATTCTGGCGGTATTGTTCTTCATTTGTATGTTTCTTTATTTTCTCCAATCAAATAAATAAATACCTATCAAAGGAAAATATTGTACGTGTTTTACTTATTTGGGTCATTGTCAGTCACAAAAACAAAAATCATCTTTCCGGTGGTCAATAGTTAAGGGCTTTACGCTCACATATAATATGTTTTTATCACATAGAATTATAAAAGGGGCAACGCCGTTTATGCGGATTCAGAGTTCAACCAAAAATTAGGCTTTATAGCCCTTAACTTTGGCAATGTCCACCGAAAAGACGCGAACCTAAATCTGACAATGACCCATTTCGACTATTAAATATTTTTCAAACTTAAATAGCATGATAATTAATAATATATTTATCTTATCTTATATGAAATAAAGAGTTGAGTTTACTATGTTTAAAAAGCTAATGAAACAAAGCAAACAATAGCAGCTTAAAATTTAGACCTATGTAAATAAATTTTCTAACATAAATTAAAGAAGAGTATCCAGGTTTCGTATTTTTAATTTTTTGTACATTTGACGTCCGTAGGCGATGGTAAAATTATTGTATTTTGAGCATTTTACAACGGTTCCAGCTCATTAACCAAATCAGATATCAAATAAATCCGAACATAGTGGAAAACTCTTACTCGTAAGTAATATGTTACAAAAATTATACGCGTAGATTTTGATTTAGTGGCGGCTCGAAATTCAAGTTTTTGTAGACGCCACGCTAGTGCCCTCACATCGTCTTAAGATCAAGTTCAGATGTTTGCTAGCACCGCTTATATGTATTTGAGGGCTTCTATAGTGTTGATGTACCTATATGACAATGTGTTTGTTAACAAAATGTACTTACTTAATTCTCATTTGTTTTTTCGTCCAACTAGCACTAGTTCCTGACATTCTAGCCCCTGAAAAATACATAGCAAAGTCATTGATGCCATATGCATATATGAGTAAGGCCGTTAAACTTATCGTTTTTTTAAACAGAGTTTGCTTTTGGGTTACATTTTGTATAGCGTGTAACACAAATTTTGTGTTAGTTATGGTGAACACCAAAGTATTACAAATATTTGATGATATTTAAGCATTGGGGGTCTGCCAATCGTTCTTTATCTTGTATTGTGTGCAATAAAGTTTAAGCAAATAAATATTTTTTTACTCGTCGACTTTAACACTCTCACCGCCATACGGTCCGCCGGTGGGTCGTAATAGTAACTTTTCGAGTACCTAAGGCACGCCAACTATTATATAGTTATAGATGCGTCCGCCGGTAGTCCGTATGGCTTGGCTTGTTGGACTCGAAAATTCAATATATGGGTGGCGGCGAGAGAGTATGTTACTTCGTAGGTACACCAAACTATAATCACATACCTACTTTCTTCTACGGAGCTCCCAACTAAACTAAAATAAATTACTATACAACTGTTTAGACAACCTATAATGAATTTGACCAATCACGTGGCGCCTTTACTGAATTAAAATGAATTTGAACAATAGAATGTCGCCAAGGTGATAGAACAAAATACATCAACGAAACGCCGAGCCGGCCGGTGGGCTGCGTTTCGTTTCAGCAGGGCTTAGATTTTCAATACATACCAAGTTTGCTTAATTGTTTCCGTTGACTCGTAGAAAGAGTAGTTTACAATAGTTATACAATTAGCTATTAAATTATCGTACCTTATTTAGGCCGGTAACGGTATCTTATATACTCGATTTTATGAGCCCTCAGTGTGTAACAATTGTATAAAATACTATGATGGTCATGATTTCGACTCACCGATCGTGTCATATGCAGTGCCGGTAGCATATTTCACGTGATTTCGCAAGTACAACTTCCGAATCGCCTGTCTACTGTAACTCTCCTGTAATTCGAAAAACGGTCATTAAATTTTTAATAAGTACTGTTTTTTTCGGGTCTAACGCGATATTTATTTACCTTTATTTCTGACGTTTCGACACGGGTTACACCGGTCATGGTCGCAGATAACTGTCGTCCCAGCAAGTTGTCAACAGAGATATGGATTTACAATATTTCACCCATATCTCTGTTGTGTGCAAGTTCCCAAAGGATCAAAAATATGTGAGCAACGTTATGCTCTTAACAATAAAGTCGCGTTCACATAATTTGCAATAACTTAGTCCGTGAACATATTTTCGACTGTAGCTAGTATATCCCACTTTTGAACCCACTTTGAAGTTTGAACCCGATGGTTCCAAAATGTTGTATAGTATGTTGCGGATCATTTTTCTAAACCGAATACACTTCTCTTTGTTCTAGGCACAACAAGAAGCTAAAGCCATCGTCTTTCAATGTTAAGTGTAATCGCTAATTGTTTACGTTGTACTAAGTACGCTTCAACTACTAAAAGTTGTTAATACCGATATACCTTTCGTTTTCATTTGAACCTTGCTACTTTAACAATAGAGTCATTATTCGATTAAAGTATTTGTTAAACGTGGCCTTTTCATTTCGAAGCGTTTGTGGCACGTGGCTAAACAAAGGCTTTGTTGGACCGATGGGTCTTAAGAAAATATTCGTTCTAGAAAAATGATACGCATTTTATACATTACATATATCGTAACAATTTTCAGATCGGAAAAAATATATCATAATCTGCAAGATATGAGAAGTAACAGTACCTAAGTAGCGTAAGAAAAAACTATATGTTTTCGTAGAAATCCATTTTAACAAAAGAAAATAGAGAAAAAAAAGTGAACCCTATTATTTCACTTGTAACAATTTTACTGCTCCATTTTTTATCAGAAAAGGATGAAATTTTATAATCTTCTTCATAAAGTAATGATTATGAACAATAACTTAATTTTCTTACTTAAATTTCTTAAAAATGTACCTCGTTTTCTGAAATATTACGTAAACACATGATAATATCCGCGCTTTCGAACACGTACTTCCATCTCGCTCACGCTTATGCTCAGTGAGAGGGAGAGAAGACCATGAACCTACGGCGCCTTAATGTTTACCATTTCACCAAAATTGTCCACATGCTGTATTCTGTCTTCAAACGGAATTATGATCCTCTGTCCATACGCATGTATCGCGAAGTAGTATCTCAATTCCTTGTGGTTTGTCGTGATGAAAAATGACAGAGCCTTTGTTTCCGGTTCCGAGAAAGGTTTAGGTCCGCAATAATTATCGCTGGTAGGGTCTGAACTGGATCCAAATTCTAGAAGAAAGTTATTAGTATCCACTAAAGCTGTGCGTGGTAAAAGAGCGGTGTGCGACTGTGCGAGTAAAGAACCCATAAGTATCGCTAGCTTCACTAACGATCTCGTTCAATAGGTGGAATTTTCTCGCACACCACTCCATTACCACGCACAGCTGTGGTGTATAATCATCCTAAGGGTATCCCACCATAACGTCATGCTCCCCCGTGGAACCACCTTGGTTTTCATGAATTCCATTGTATGAAAAAAAAAACATCTTTTACAAGTTTTCGTTAAAAGTAGAACTCTACTCCCTCAAAACCTGTTGTGCTATATAATAAATAGTGCCTCCCCCTAAAACATGTTTGATGTTTAAGCAAAATAACATGCTCAAATTGTCCTACACAGAACCTTATTCCCTTGACATTAAAAGTTCGTGTGTAGATCATTTTGAGCACTAGGACTGCTTAGCAACTTCTGCTGCTGAGAGGACAAAAATTGTTTATTCATATGTGTATATATTACAAATAAAACATTTAAGAACTTTTTCTACTCCTGTACCGTTATCTGTCATTTAAATAGGCTGTAGCACAAATACAATGACACCACTTACTAATAAGTCGTCGAAAAACTCTATGCTCTATGGCCCAAAAACGCACTGTTTAGCGTACTTTTTTGGTTCATACATTTTTCATAAAAGCACTGTTTAACTTTTTTTAAATCGGCCGCTATATTGCAGTGGTGTCAACTTCATAAACAAATATTTCGAAATAAAAGTATTTATTTACGATTTAACATTTGTATATTATAAATTATTTACTACAATAATAATTAATCATCATCTATTGTGTGTTAAATTACATGTTCTATAATTTTTTGGTATTATTTATAAAAATAAACAGTTCGAATTGGCAAGTGCAAACAAATTAAAAACAAAACAAACCATAAGCAAGAGCTGTCACATTTCCGATTTCCCACCAAAATACAGTTCAAAATGAAAAGACAAAAGATGATAAACTATTAGTCCTAAACTATTAAGATTTTTTTCTACTCCTATACCGTTATCTGTCATTTATATAGGCTGTAGCTCAAATACAATGACACCATTAATAAGTCGTCGAAAAACTCTATGCTCTATGGCCCAAAAACGCACTGTTTAGCGTACTTTTTTGGTTCATACATTTTTCATAAAAGCACTGTTAAACTTTTTTTAATCGGCCGCTATATAAATATTTCGAAATAAAAGTTTTTATTTACGATTTAACATTTGTATATTATACACTATTTACTACAATAATAATAAATCATCATCTATTGTGTGTTAAATTACATGTTTTATAAATTCTTGGTATTATTTATGAAAATAAAGTTCGAATTCGGTCCGGGTCCGGATTAGGTTTGGTTCAGATGGCAAATGCAAACAAATTAAAAACAAAACAAACCATAAACAAGAAGTGTCACATTTCCGATTTCCCACCAAAAAATATACAATTCAAAATGAAAAGATGAAAGATGATAAACTGTTAGTCCTAGAATATTAAGATTGTATTCGTGTTTGTGAAGATAAAAGTGTATGTTCCTTTTAAAATGGTCGAAGCAATTAATAACTGCACTCCTGAAGAAATTGCGTGAGTAGCAAAAGTACGAATAGAAAACTTGCTGCCCGAAAAGGCTAACTAATTTGTAGTCTGCTATTTATTTAAAATTTTGTCGTAGAAAAAGTATTGTATGCAACGGTTTATAACTGGTCTAAAACCGCTCGTGGCGTCTTTAATTGCGATGCTCGACAAGGCTCGCATCGCAACTCACGCCACTCGCATTTTAAGACCCTTCTTACAAAACAGTTGCATAAAATACTATAAAAGTACATCACTTTACTAGGTATCTATAAAACCTTTTCACAAATAAAAACTATATTAACAGTTTCGCTGTAAATCGTAGCCCTTTGTGGTTCTGCTGGGGAGTATAGTGGGTATATTATGAATATTATAATAGTTTTTTTCCATATATTCATGAAAACGAAGGTTGTTCTGCCTTGGAGCATGAATTCCACCATAATTATTTATGCTTTGCCGTGGTAGTCAGCAGCCAAAGTAGCTAAGCGGGTCAAGTGCTCAAAATGAGCTACACACGACTCTAATGTCAATAGGGTAAGGACTGTCTAGATCATTCTCAGCATGTTATTTTGCGTAGCTACTTCTGCTGCTGATTGTACAAGGAGAAAACGCTGTGCCGTATTTTCTATTACATAGAGATAGGAGATAGTGTCTGTATCAAAAGTCAGATTGAGCCACCTTTACCTACCAATACCATTATTGAACGGGATATAATAGTGTCAAATAAATTTAACTCTTTTTTAATGATACGTGATGGGATCCTCGCGATATGGTAAATCAAGGTAAAGCAGCTAAAATAAAAAAGTATTTTTATGAGACGATTCATAACGTGGCATTTACTTGATGAAAATTAAGTTTTAAGACTTACTCCCAAAACTTTCTTCAAAATTTCGATTCAAGTCAACTCCAAAGCTGTTTTGTCCCATGTTTCTGTTCTTTCTCCATAGCCGATCCTGAGAATGTATAATGATAATGATAATGGGGAATGGATGAACATTTTAGGTGTGCCTGATTATTTTTTTGGTGATAGGAATAACCTTCCTTAACACCAGAAAAAATATGAAAAGTTTCTTAACTTACGTTTTGGGTTTAGGACGGCGAATGAGACATTTTCCTTGATCCGTCTCATATTACAATAAAATATCTTAAATATCCGTGGGACACTGACACTTACAATGATATTGACAGCTGCAGCAGCTATATTTTTCATTGCCAGGGTCAGATATTAAAAATATTTTTTGCAATAGGAGACGGATCAAGGAAAGTGAGGAAACTGTTTAAATTTTTCAAAAATAATTGACGCAACTGAAAAATCTGGATCTTTTTTCTGGTGCTAAGGAAGGTTATTCCTATCATCAAAAAAAATCAGAACCTTCTAAAATGTTCATCCATTCCCCTTTTCTCTACCCTGTCACCTGTTTGTCTTTGCAAGTATTATAAATGATAGTAACTGATGCACATAAGGTAGAGAAAACATCGTGAGGAAACTGGTCTAATCCCAATAAGGTCTAGTGTTCTAACTGGGTTGGAAGGTCAGATAGCAGTCGCTTTCGTAAAACTAGTGCCTACGCCAAATCTTGGGATTAGCTGTCAAAGCGGACCCTGAACCCGTTTGGGGCACACCGAGAAATCTCTAGGTGGAGGATAACTTACGTACAGAAGTTTCTATAGAACGAAAGAAAATAAAATGCAACTCGGTTCCAATTTAGAATGGCATAACATTATTTGAAGAAGGGAATGCCATGCCTTAACTGTACAGATGTTTTAAAATTAAAAAGAAAAAAATATATTTCCGTGGCCGTTTTCTTAAGAGATGGGTACGGACGATATCAGGCGACACGCAGGTCGAGACTGGATTCTGAAGGCACAAGATCGCCATACATGGAGGGATATGGAAGAGGCCTATGCAACAACTTTTTACACACTAGAAAAAGCAAATAAGTCGTTCTTGTGGTGTAGGTGGAAGTTTATCGATATTCATAGGTGCATGTAATATGCCTAAACTGAAGAAAAAATCACTTTTACTTTTTACTTTTATGTTCAAGAATGGACAACAAACGGCTGAAGTTGATGATGATGAAAGAATATTTCAAAATAAACTATCTTGCCTGTTTGTGGGTATACTCGTACCCGTCAGGATTTGCCACCGGTATAAGGTACCAATCGTATGACCTCGCTAGTATCATCCAATCGTAGTCATCCGAACGTTGGGACACAGCCAGTTCATTGATAAGGTAAGTGACAAAAACCACCGACGCCCACTCATGACCATGGATCCCGCCTTCAACTATCACCTTAAAAAGCATGTTAGTTTTAGTAAAGTTAATCAAGTAAAAATATAAAAATTAAGTTAACAATTTACTTTAATTAAAAACAAAGCTATAACCGAATTCAATTACAAAAGGGCACATGTATTATGGCACATGTAATGTTTCTCAGGGTTGTGCTAATTATACTACGGGGCATTTTCAAACAATTGTGTGCCCAATTAGTGTGAATCGTAAAACTAATATTAACTCGGTGTCAGTTTTGTGACGACCATTAAGCACAAGGTATAAATTTATGTGAAAGTTAACTAGTTTCACATTTAATTATTGTGTTTATGGATATTATTTATTAAAAGAAACGAAGATTGTAATTTTCATACAAACTGTATAATTAATTGTCGTCACAAAAATCGACACTGAGTAAACTCATAAATAATTATTAAAATTAAAATGTAAATGTTAATGGTATTTAAAATGCCCTAAATGGCGCTGAATCATCGATTCTCATCGGTGTTTTGGTGGGAACCAAAAAGTTGGAGATCTTAATCTATTCGACGCCAATCACAACACACGTGTCAGAGCTTTACGGGCGCTGTACGATTCATATAGATATTAACACTTTCACTTCTAGGTGCCCAGCAGGCACCTACGCCGTAGCCACCTTCCACTACTTAGTAGGAAAACAATGGGATTGGCTACGACTGTAGCTCGTAGCTATTCTTGGCAGTGAATGTGTTAACTGCTACAGACTACGGTTCAGCTCTACGAGCGTATCGTAGCGATAAATCGGTTAACTCGCACACTGACATTTTAATAAAAGTGAATGTCTATGAGAAAACGAGCTTTATTTGGCGAATACACCTAATTATGTATTTAAATATCCCGCATCTTTGTAGAATAACAATAATTAAGTCGCTTAGGTACTTAATTATTGTTAGGTCCTGTCTGTTTTAAATAAAAACTGATAAATATTAAAAAGTGAAAAAAAAACTTAAAAGAAGCTCAAAAAATAAAAAAAATATCGACGTAATGAGATAACAACTTGCTGTAAATAAAATGACATAACTCTCTGTTGGTTTTTGGTCCACGTTCCATACAAAGTTGCCCATGGTCCATTGTACAGATCACGACATACCTTTTGTTTCCGTGAACCTGGATTTATGTTTATATTGACCATAGAGATGTCCCGGCCTTCTATCGACCTTCCTATTGTCATGTGAACTACAGGGTAGCTTTTGTTTTGGTTCAGATCTATTAGCCACTGGTAGATGTCTTCTAAGACATGGAAATGTTCAAATGAGAAGGTATCCGGACGTAACTTTTGGTAGCTTATTAGGGATTGATTGTTGAATGCCCTGAAATAAACATGCACGGTAAATTCTAAAGTAAATTATTTTACATACCAACTTATCTTTACAGGCGGTTGCATATCTGAATCACTAAAAATGGTTTCCTCGTTTGTCCGAATTCTTATTTGTCCTAAAAGCCGTTTTTCTTTGAAGCCATGACATTTTCAGGATGATTATAAAACAAACCTAACCAAGCCTAAAGGGTTCTACGCGATAATTGGCTTTTTGCCGAAATGTTCGCTGCCACACACAGCGACTCCTCAAGTTAATAAAAGGTTGGTAACGTGCTTGTGATTCTTCTGGAGTCACAAGTGTCCATAGGCGACGGTACCAGCTTAAGATCAGGCAGGCCGTAAGCTTGTTTGCCACCATCGTTGTATAAAAAAAAATGCTCCGGACAAACGACACAGTTGGGAAATTAAATTTAGTGATTGTGATGGTGATAGTTTACCCATATGAGCGTGTGCTTATAACTGCCACAGTGTGCCGCTGCTTCGCTTGGGGTGTTATTCAGAACGCGCTAATGCGCCTCACCTCACCCGTCACGCATAACGAAACTAGAGCTCTGATTACGCTTAGTTAATATTAGGTCCTTAGGTCCTTACCTATGAAATTGGCGGTGTGTATGGAGAATTTTATGAAAACTGTGATTTTCATACATTGAATTTTGCGGATTATTCAGCAATGTCAAATTCAAAGCAAACTAAATTTTGGTAGGAATATAGAAAACTTTTAAGCTACTTTACACATATCTTCATTCCTTAAAAATAGTTCGCATCATAAAACTATACGTAATTGAAACACTTTAATCGGCAGCACATGAAAAGGGCGGTTTTCAAGCTTTAATTTGAAACACTAAATAAAAAATTCAAACCTATTTTTTGTATTTAAAACCTTTGTTACATAGTCTAATAATGAAATTAAAAAATAATTTGGAAGTTGCAATAGAAATGAATAAATTACGTACAAAATAATATCTGTGAAAAAACCGCCAATTTCATAGGTAAGGACCTAATACAAATCGCGGCGTCATGATATATGGGGGTGAACGGTGAGATGAGGTTAAAACAGGGTATAGAATAGCGGGGCTGTAAATATTGCTGCCGCGTCACTGCCACACAAATTCATAAATTAAACCTGCGTATAGTTACAATGCACGCGCACATATCGCCTAGCGCAAAAATGAACTATTTGTAGAGTCCAGTCTCGAACTCTCTCTTCGAAACACATGTTCCGAAATGAGTCCGTTTTTAAGTTGTAGCTATCTTTGGCGGTAACACAAAGCCAAACAAAAACACTTTTTTATTTACTTAAAAAACAAAGTTTGAGCCAAGTTCAATTAATTACTTCGCCTTATGGGAAGAGTTCCCTCGATTTCTCTAGGATCTCATCATCAGATCCTGACGAATGTTTCGTGGCCACCAGGCCACGAAATTTTCAAACAAAAAAATAATTTTCCAAATCGTACCAGGCGTCTTCGAGTAATCGGAGAACATACATAAAAAATTAAAGATTCCGACAAATCCTCAATTTTCGAAGACTGTTAAAAATATTGGATTGACCTTTGGATGTCATGCATCAGCACCGTATATTCTAAATTGAAGTGTTCCGCCCTTTCTCTGAACAAGGCTATGTCCGATGGACTAACAATGACCTGCACTGGGTGTCCTGTCTGAAAGAAGTAGACAAAAACCTTACAAAACATTCAACATTATCCTAGCGTTCTGTAACGATTCAACCTCATAAATTGGCTGTCTTTTATGTTTTTGTATTCTGAACTTAAATTAACCCCTATCTGAAAGCTGAAGCTCCTGAGAAGCTTCTAGTCGTCTGAAAATTGAATCCTACCTGAAGGAAAAGCTATTGAATAAAATTAAACAGATAGTAAACGAGAAAATAAATCATTTATTTACCATAGAAATATCAAATTAATTTTGTTTGTTTTGAAGCTAAAGAACCTTTGATTAATTAATCTAGTAAAATCAAGACTCGGTTGTACTAGATATCCACTTTGTTCCTATAAATACTAACTCGTACCAAAGCGAATAGAAAAACCGAGTTAGTTCCGGCCGATCCTACTAGAAAGGTTGGGTTTTATTCTAGTCTAGGTAAATCTATCCTACAGCTACAGAATCTCTCGTTATTTATGTTAAAGTAATCGAGCTTGAGTACTTTAACAGACCAAATCATCTCCTAGGATATTGCCGGACGGAAAGAGATTCGGTCAAATAAAAAACCGTCCGACTCCAGGCCTACAATGCCGTAATCTAACCTAGAATTTATTATCTCTGGAACCTAACCTCGAAGACCTATTTAGACCTAAGCTATACGTGATTCGCGCTGGTGAAGTGGCTTGGCGTGTGATTTCGTCTAGTGGTTAGGCTCTGCGTTGTGCGAATAGACCCAGGCCCTTTTCGAGAAGTATGAAGTTTGTATTTCTATAAAGGGAAAAAGTTACACGTTAATTGAAGTTGTACATTAACCCCATTTTAGTAGAACCTATAACTTAAGTAAGACAATTATACTAGTTCCTTAGAATTAATTTACAATTCAGTAGTCTCATTAAGTGATGCACAATTATGGAGGCTAAAGTGGGCATAAATTCCTTATTATACTAAGTTGTGGGAAGTGATAAATTACGCTATGTGGTAGGTGACGCCCTTTAAACAGACTCGCAATACAATAGTGGTCAACTTGTGTTGGCCATGATGGGATCTCTATTGATGATGATGCGATGATATAATAATGAAAATAATCATGAAGTCAAGATATTGATGATGATGCGATGATATAATAACGAAAATAATCGTAAGTCAAGATATTGATGATGCGATGATATAATAATGAAAATAATCATAAGTCAAGATATTGATGATGATGTGATGATAGTCTATTGAAATAGAATATTAGTGCATGTTTTACTTATAGGTACATGAATGGCGTAATGTCTAGTGTAATATCGATTCTCCCTAACGATGAATCTTAGAGTTGTTAGCGAACTGTAGCGCTCGCCTCTCGCTCGCTCGCGGCTGCTCGTACTCGCTAGTAATCCCACCTCATCTGTTGATTCCGCCTACCCTATCGTTATTTCTATCAAATCTAATACCAATTAGTACTGACTTTTCCTAAGCTATTTATAATACAATTCACCCCCAAAATATCTCAATGGATGTAACACAATGTCTTAGCAACCAATCTCACCCAATCAACTCAAAGGCACTTTATAGTCGGAACAATGGTAAATATACGACAATGCACAGTTGAACTGACGAATGATAATTAATTACCAACCCACTGCGATACTTTTGTTGAGATCCCGATAATAACGACCCCACCTAAGAAGATACCTACTTAATTATTGACGTTACTAAAGCGAAAGTGTTGGATTCCCTTGTAAAATCAACATAGCTAGCTTCACGGTAAGAAGCTTCGGTTAAAGCAAAACGACGGCTTGGCCAGCGAAACTCTTCAGTTTGCAAGACTGAAAAGTCTCACCAACCTTACCTTCGTTGACACATCCGTGACGGAGGCCTAAGCGCGATCATCATCTCTACTGACTAAGAAACCCCTTAACGGGCGAATTCTCGTATTGGTCAGGGTCGTCAATGTGCTCTTTGGATATGGTTGTCCACAACGCTAAGCTCTCGGCCACAGGTGTACATAACTAATTTACTACGCTAGATTCATTCATTCAAGGAATTCCACACAATATATCTATAAGTACATCTGATTACTTCATAAACCAACACAACCGTAACCCTTGTTAAGAGGGTTGTTAGAACTAAGACAGCAGCTCGACCAGTGAGGTCCCTCAATTTGCAAGATTGAAGACTCTCAGCCACTCACTCTGTCTACACATCTATGACTGGCGCTCTAGTGCGGGCACATCTCTGCTGACTAAGAAGCCCCTTTCGGGAGAATTCTCGTGTGGCCAGGGTCGTCAATGTGCCCTGTGGATATGGTTGTCTCGACACCGAGCACACAGCCACGAGTGTATATAACTACTTTATTCAGTTGCGTTAATCTAGTAAAGTAACCACCCATCAGCACCTATACTAACCACCGGATATTAATATGAACTTGTGGTAATATTTGTCGCTTATCCGCATCTTAACAATCTATCCTCATAGTGTAACGCGTACCACGGACCGAGTCAATTGCTATAGCTAGGTTGTCGTATAATAATTGATCACTTTATCTCGTGGGGGCGCACGGAACCCAATCATATCGCAGTGACAAATCAACTAGTAATATATATGTAGAACAAAACAACATTCCTGTAATATCGTCAGTTATTTAACCAATGACCTAGATCCGTTCATAACCTATACATAAACCGCTCGTACTTTATCTAGCATATTCCCCAAACTATATACAGTAGAACTAGATTTCGATACACAAATTCAAGTATGATAACGTTGAAATGGTTAGATAATAGCCCAAAAACAAATTAATAAGTTTCAGAATCATTCAATACAGTGATTATAAAGGTCACTCACCAGATTTTAATTTCTTAATAGTGGGACACGTACCCAACGCCTCTCTGGTTCCCAGGGCTCCTGCCCTTCTGATCTCCCTCGACGCTCGTAACAAGCCAGCTCCTCCGCCATAAATAAATTACAACATAATATTAGCACATATTTTAATAAAGATTTCCCTCATTTGTACCTACAACTAACCACTAGATACTGGTATACAATTAGGAATTATTTACCATTGGACCGTTCCTTGGCGAACATTCATGTACTATAAATAGTCGTGTTCACTTCACTTCATGGGAGTATACGGAATTCTAATATGATGATGTCTTAAGCGCATTTATTAGGTGATAAACCTATTAGACCGCCACATATTCAAAATACACACGTGATCATATAAGATCATATCAGTTCACGAGCAGAAAGATATTGCCTAAATATTAATCACTCAATTCAAGACAATGTGCGCACAAGATAATTACTCCCTAAGAAATTCCAGAATTCACTATGATTAGTCACACTTTAAAATAAAATATTCAATCTCACCAGACGATCGCAAAGGCATTTGCGACCTTACCAAACTCTAATTCCTCTCAGCAACAGCCGTAATGCAGCCCAGCGGTGACCAGCCTTGCTCCGCCTCGAAGTAGTACGCGCCCAGAGGTCAGCCTAGCCTGGCCGCCCTCGTATTCTGCAGCGTGATCTCGCTTCGACGTCCCATAGAAAAGTGAAACGCTCCTCAGCCCGCCGGGGTATTTATAGCCAATACTAACACGATCACGCCACTAATCCGACTCCTCATCTGAAAATATACCTTAACTAAAGGGTATAAGGCCCGTTTTCCAGGGAGCCTCCATCGCCTGTCCGCTCCGATCGATAATCACTTTTCTCGACTTCGCGGGTAGAATATCCCTGCAGCCCGCGCGCCCGTCCACGCGTTTTCTTGCTGGCCAGCGATCCATTCCTGCAATTAACCTAACTAGTCTAATTTATGAATCCATAAATCTAGATCTAGCACACATTAAATGATACACTAATCCAACAATACTGAATTAGTATGCTGAAGCATGTTTTAAACCAATTATTTTGGACGAAACGCGAGTTTTCTACGCTTTTAATTGTAGTCTTGATTTTAGCCTAGAATAGCATCTAACGCAATTTATATCTAACTTATTTACATACATAATTAACAGGATGATAACGAATGAAAGCTTCAATCCCTTCATATTTGGACCTGAAACCCACAACGCTAACATCTATCAATTTAAAAGAGTAATTCCGCCCTTAGATACTACTGAGTCTGAGAGCGAAGCTCTCGGATCGTCTCAATCTGCCCCATGATCATGCACAGCGAGAAATCTACGATTTTGAGCGAAGCATTATCACAATCTTAAACATACCTAAGCAATAAACAAGGAATTGCGACCTATTAATGGTGAATTTTTAAATAACTTTGAGTAGATAATTCCGTTAACCTACTGTCTTTATACCAAATTTAAATATAATATTACTCTAACTGAAGGCTAGATTTGTTAGCTGTGTCTATTTACATAAATCTCCCAATTAATTCCGACCAATAATCTATGATTATAATTTTGCAAAAATTGCCAACCCCATAACTCGGGAAGTTTCAATTCGTTGATATATCGATCTCTCCAACAAGTGTATTTTAGGTGTGTGAATGTTTAACCACTACGTTTGCTTGGTGATGGACGTTGAAGAATAGCCCCTGTATCACCTTGTGCCTCCAGTCACCTTCTGGCTTCCGTCAGCACAAGTTTAGCCACATATCTCGGCTGATGACACACATACCCATCCCTACGGTACCACCTTGAGTCCACAGATGCCCCCTGGCCACCACAAACTCAAGTTTAGCCACATATCTCGGCTGGCAATACAAACCCCTATACTGCATCACCTTGCACCTCCAGTTGCCTTCTGGCTTCCGTCCGTACAAGTTAGGCCACATATCTCGGCCGATGACACAATATAATTATCTTCTAGCTTCACCTTGAGCCCACAGATGCCCCCTGGCCACTACAAACTCAAGTTAGACCACATATCTCGGTCGGCGCCGCTAGAAAACTTCCCCAGAATACTCCCATTCGCACAAAGTACTAGGTTGTGAGCCCAATAGATCCTAATGACCACGATGTTGCACTAACACCCCGAACCCTCAGATACCTTCTGGCTACCAAGGATCCAGGTTCGACCACATATCTCGGTTTATGTTATTACAATAACTCCCCATGCGAACAGCAGAACACTGAGTACACAGATAACCACCAAGCAAACCCAGTGGAGAATGTTTCTTCTTGACTAGGATATCCGACTTCAGACTGTATTCCACACTAGAGGCAAACTGTTCATAAACTACTGGGTTAATTTTGCATTAATCCCTTCAATGTCCTGACAGCACCATCAAACCATTAACGATAGTGATAATACTGACAAAACATCAAACAAACTTTAACTTTAATCGTCGTTCGCGATGATACTCTATCTCTATACCGAACGTGACCCAGTCGCACACAGTAACATTCATCAACCCCGTGGGGTCTCTAGGAAGTGCCTTGACATCCTATAGAGAATCCGACTACATGCGTCCAAGCCCCACCCAGCTTTACTGTAGAAATGTCGTAACTACTATAAAATACGTTTGCATTACTCAAATACAAAATGCAACACTTCACCATCGTGTAAGAATAACAGCCTTACTAAATTTAATTTCAACAAACCATGTTCATTGAACCCTTGCAAGATTGTAATCTTGACATTGCAAATTACTTAACATATAATAGGAAATTCCTGATAAATTCCCAGTAATGGAAGTTAAAATATTATTACTTAAGTTTCAGAATGAATGTTCGTTGACAAATCATCCCGAAGAATATGGTGTCGGAAGTATCCTTGCCACGAAGAGATGTGTAGGACGAAGATAAGACTAGCTTAGCCTTTCAGCTTAGCTTCTGTAGAGTATAGTGTCGCCACAGTTAGTCACACAAGGACCTTGTCATTTTATGACTTTAACCTAACCAAACTATAACTGCGGAAACACCGGTGTAAAATGGTTTGGAGAGATCAATCAGTACCAACAAACCTAGGTTGCACTGCGAACTCCGACCAGTCGGTAAAAGCCCATTGTTATCATACAATCACACTTTCAGCACTACCTCTCACGTGGACTCGTACATCTCTTAACTCAACGAACACACACATATACCCTCCCAACCTAATTAATCCCCTTGCCCTAAACACGACTTAGACCAACTAAACGGAATCCGACAGTACAATCACATTAATGATATATAATGTTCTTCCCAAGTTATATGCTATGAGAATTTACATTTACTTTATAAGACGAGAAAATTATGATATGAAGAGTAGAACAAAGTGATAATATAATATTACTACTTTACTTATTTTGCAAAACAAAATTTTACTGCTTTAATTGATCCGCACAGCCCTATTCGCACACAGCCAACTAACCTGCCCTTCATATGTTTGAAGATTATAAAAGACAGCAAGTCAAACTTAATTAACCCTCCTAGCGTAACCCGTAAATATCAAAATTTTAAGCCATATCCCATTTACCATTTACCTATCAGTCATTAATTAAATAACTGCCCCCCATTCTCACAACTTAAATAATTTTATAGTTGGATCTCAAATTTTCGTAATACTATAATTTATGTAGTAAATACCAGATAAATTGCAATACATAATTCATAAGTTCAAAATTAGTCTTACGCCAATACCATATATTGTGCAAACGTAAGATTCGCCGGTTACTAAATGAAGATTACACCCACGCCCTATTAGGACCCACATAAATTTAACGCCTGATGTCAATATTGTATTGACAAACGCATCATACATCTTAAGATATACCTGTAATAAATGGATTATTTCATGTAAATATTTAATGTTGTTTATGCACTACCTAGCGCATAACATGTGGACAAAATATATAACCATATTCCATGCTTGAGATAAATTTAAGCCGGAATAATTATAACTGCGTAAGGTCCTAACCACTAGACGATCACGGCCCCATATCCTTCCCTTTATTATGAACTCCATCTCTTCGTTCTCATAAGATACCTGTAAGTTTCAATAATTAGTATTCAATCGATGCTTGAAATTCCGCTCCCGCAACTGCAACTGCCGTCACGCTGTCATAACACCGTCGCCTTTACCCCACATCTGTATCGTAATTCAAAATATACAATCACAAGCTAATCGAATACGGTAGCCGCGACCTCTTCTTCTCCAAAGCCGACCCTGCCCTATTGAACTCCAAATTTAGCCCCAAAATTCGAAATCTGCATCCGTGCATTACTCGAAAATGATACTCGCGCCGATTTTTTCTTTCAAAAATTTTATCAGCCATCCTGGATTCCAAACTTATCTTAAATCTAGAACCTGCATTCCCGTATAACTTGAAAATGATACCCGTCAGGAATCCCTTAAAACCAAGATGAGCCGCGATCTAAAATTTCAACTTAAGTATCTAAAATTTGACACGCACGACAACAGGTTATCTGATTCCCCCTTTATACCTATGAGACGTCAATCCGCCGTATACCTACTTTCTCCGAAAGGAAGGGATGACAAGAACAAAATTAAAATTTCCCGCCAACTCAAAAAAAAAGAATTATAAATTTATACCATCTAGTACTTAATTTATCAGTCATTCCTGTCCCGTTATCCTGTAACTTATTTTACGTCATCCTCAAAGGTCACGTACAAATATCTCTAGACTCCGCAATTCGTAACAACTAAATATTGGGATATAACCGCTAGTACTCTTTGGGGGAGTCCTGTCTAACAGTAGCTGTCTACCGGCTGATATGATGACGATGGTAACGATGACTCAGCGCTGCGGTTATAGATCTACTTTCGCTAGTGGTGAAAGGTGAGGTGAGGTGAGGTGCTTCCCTAGTACGCCCAGAATAACAGCCCAACTGATAGCGAGACAATCCCGCGGTCATTGCGCCAACCTTGATATTCGCCAATGCAGATCGACTCGACTCAAATCGATTTATTGCTTACAGCCAGTATAACTTGGTCTCTAACCTCTCAATATCAATAAAAGACCAGGGGTCAGTGCTAATTTTGCCACCCCCAACGCGGCGATCTCGAATCTACCTTAATAGCTACCGGTATAATCTATCGTGAACTACATCTTTGACAATTTATTGACTTAGGAATATTTCTGACGACAAATATTACGCATTAAAAATACCTAAATTCCCATACTACAACCAACCATTTTGTTAATATTTTATAACAAGTACCTAATTTGTTGTTGAACAACCTATATAGGCGCCTTTAATTAACGTCCAACCTGATTTAAAGAAGTAAAATACAACCCATCTGAGAGCCCTCCCCTTTTTGAAAGTCGGTTAACCTTATCGACGCACGACCTCCCGCGAGCGCACACTATTGATACGCCTTACGATCTCGACTACATAATATCTTATTTACAAACTTACAAGTTGCCTATTCTATTCTAGTTTTAAGCACGGAATCAAGCATAAAGTACTAAATTTCCCCTTTTTTTTTATATCTAGTGTGAAACGAACAACGCGAAGTACTTACGGTTTCATTCGCGCGATTTGAACCAGCGGTGAGTGGATCGCGTAACTATTCTTAACACAGACTATAACTTTTCTTATTCTACTTATCATTATTTTTTTGATATTTATCGTCTAAAATGCTAAATAAAATTGTGGTAGTACCCTCGCAAAAGCTATCATACCGAATGGATTAAAGACAACCGACTACGCTAACCCTCCCGCGATACAAGCGATAATGGCCCTACAAACGATAATGTACACCCAACATAATGCGCGACTCAATTTCAATGGGATGTCTACAAATTTTGGTATGAATACAAACACTTACTAGGATTTCTCATTTGGATATAATGTAGTATCAGAGTATTTTATAATCACAATGCTAACCCCAATTACAAAAGGCCCCTTATAAATCGACGCGAATTCTGACATTGGTAGGACCTGTTAATCACATTTATAGTTTAATAACTTTAAGCGCAGGGAAATTAATCATTAGATTTATCAACTAGACACAACGTACTGGCAAGGTCTATCTAATAAAAGGTCCTAGTTTAATGTTAGTAGGCAAGGAAAATCCGTCTAAGTAAATATGAACTCTCTTGTCAAAAAAATTTAACATAATTCCCAATACCTCACTTGCCTGATACACAGTTTATAAATGTAAGATGCTCTTGTAACGCGTAAATGATTTGACTCGAAACCGAATTAACCCCTTCATTCCGCCACCGTATTCCACATGACAAAACCCCATTAGAATTAAATTACCACCTCTAAGTAAGCTCAGGCTTTATGTATTCACAACTCCTAATTTTTCCTAAACCGTAACAACCGTTTAAACACGCCACTTGGCCGTACATTAAAGCCTCACCACAGATCTTAACCCAAATCAGCAAATGTCAAATTCCCGCGGCCTCGCTAGACAAATTTTGTAAACAACATTCGTCGTAATTAATCAAATAATTTAATAACTAGTGTCTAGATTGCTATTATTTGAAGGAATAAATTGCTCCAGTTACGTCTGACTTGTATAGTGCAACAACGAGTGTTTTGCCTCCTATTTCAGCCTATTCCAACGTGTCATTACTCGTGTTTGAGTCAATATTGTGTATTATTATTTAAAGTTAGTTTTAAAGTGAAGTTAGTGAAACAATGAATACTGTGCTACCAGGAACTCGACTAGTGTGTGTCTAGTCAACCGACCGTAAGTAATTCCTTCTTCTAAAATCTCCCCATTTTAATCCATAAGGCCTATTTTAATCCAGCACTGAATTAAATAAAGGTACTAAACTCTTTTGAACGGTTACGAAAGAACGGAAAGCAACCGCGATCTTACTCATGTGACAGTTAATCCATCGGCCGACTACTTATTTCTTACATGAATGAGAGAAATATCACTTGCGTTTGTCGCTAGCATCAAAATATGCCCGCCACGGGTCAAATTAATTTTCCTACGTGACCAATATCTGACCTATTTTGCGCTAGTTTTGTAACCGAACTTGGAAATATGCCCTAATACGAATATCGTTTATAAACAACCATACGTTCTGTTCAATAAACCTACGCGAGTGCCTCGATGATAATTTTATGCATCCGTAAAATTATACCGCAGACCCTTAAATAATACCTAATTACAACCTCTTACATTAACTGATAAGTCATTTTTGTCATAGGTACTTCATGGAAAAAAAATAGACGGACCCTATGTCGTAGACAAATACACAATTTGATGAATACCTAAATCGCATAATGTTAAAACTATAAACGCCTAAATATATAAGTATCCCCAATTACCCTTAACTTGCTCCAAACATTGTAAAATTCGTTCAATTTAATAACCAAAGGTTTAAAAGGTAGTAGCCCACAATATTGTTAGTAAAGCAAAAATAAAAAAACACAAAAAGATTTTTCCGTACCGGGGATCGAACCCGGACGCTCGCGATTCATAGCCCGCCGGACAAACCGCCCGTCCAGTGCGCCGTTAAGATAACTTGCGAAATTAACGACCTATTTCGAAATTCACATTACCTCAACAATGACTAGAGAGGTGGAACAGTTAGTTTACATACTCCAGTATCACATACTATGGTAACCAATTAAAGTGCCATGCGATATATACGACTCCTGCCTTAAAGTACATAATAATAATAACACGTGCACAACTTGGTATTACTAATATAATTTCTCCGAATTGCCCTGTTACCATATAATGTAAACATGGCGAATATCTTTCGTAACCTGACGTGAACCGGTACATATATGGTATTTGTCTGACAAGCTCTAATCTTTCGGTTTCAGACTGGGACAACTATCCATCTTATACTTGACAAATTCTGAAACCATTGTTTAAACTACGTAAGTAATAAATTTTACTATCAACGTAACTATCAATGAATTGATCCGTACTATATTTACTTACTATACCTACCTACATTTAAATTGCATTCAACCCTATTGATAGAACCCATGACTTTAACACTACCTTATTAATAATTAAGTGCGTTGCGGTTAATCAATTTCATGCCCTACACACATTGTCTTACGATTCTAAGCCTTCTGCCCCCCTTTCTTAGAGCTGAATCTCCCGTGAGATTCGGAAATCCCTATCAGCGAAGTCTTTCGCCTCAGAACCTGAGTATCAAAGTTATTCGCTAACTAATAATGTCGTACCGTAGATCACGCGTGCTTGGTTTTGCATATATATATATGAAAACCTAACTTGACTGGAATTATAATTAATTATTTAAATTATTCTGAAACTTCACAAACCCCGCTCTATAATTATGACTCATGAAGTAACTAAACCAGACAGACGGATTTCGGAATATCCTTATTCAATGAATTCGTTTTATTTCATTCGCTTGCCAACACGTGTTACCTTTTTTATTTTATTTTTTTATTTATTTATTTATTTCAGTACAGCAACTATTTTTACAGGTTGACCTAATACAATAGCGCCTTAATCTTATATCTATATATATATCTATTATTACTTACTTACTTATTTTCTAATTCGAACGCTCGTAAGTACGTTAGCGTTAATTAAGCTACTGATTACAATGAAATTCGCTATACCTACAGTGTGTGATGGGTCTAAAACTTTATTTCGCTAAGTTTTGTAAGGCGCAAACTATCTATTATTTTTTTCATTACATTGTACCCACGTAAACCCGCGTGACGCTTTAAGGTACTTAACATACCTATTAGAATTGACCAATATAAAATATGTAGGCTCTAGTTAGTTCTTATATTTAGCCCACAACCTCCACAAAGCTAATTTTGTCGCATACTATTTCTATATATTTAATTCGCCGATATCAATTCCGGCCCGTGAGAAAAACCACCTCAAAAGTTAAGCAACTATATTATTACCTAGTTATTAGAAATAATTTACACTATGCCATTATCATAAAGTTACTATCAATATTAACGCATCTAACTGGCTACATTATTTTCCGTGTCAAAATATTTTACGTGCGACGCGCTTTATTTAAGACCGACCTTAATGCATTACATAAATATTTATCCTATGATCCTAAAACTGTTCACCCATTCCACCAAATTATAAGCGAACGCGACATATAGTTAATTAATATTACTCCTTTATCATCAAATTAAACAACAATTTCCCGCCAAAAATCTTTATGATTACTGGCGCCGCGACGTCGCTGGATTCCAAAATGGCTGCCCGAACCTAAGTTCGATGTTTAAAATTGTTTTTAGTTTGCGCGCGGGCTTCAACGAGCCGAATTCTCGCATATTTAGGCCTATTATTTAATCAGTTTAAAGTGTTTACTGTGGTTTAGTGTGTATTCAAACATAAATCAATGTAGTGATAATTGAACTGGTGCACATTATAAAGTGAATGTGATAGAGTGGCCGCGTATTTATGTGGAAATGTGCGAGTCCTACCATGCCAGGAATATACCTCTGTGGAGTTAGCCAGGTATTTAGGTGCCCTTTACTTGTTGCTTATCTTCAAACCTGTCACTATTTTAACCCTGCCAAAGTGGTTTTATGTACCTACGTAATTAAAAATTGAAATCTCACGCGTACATACAACCGGTTCACTGACTCACGATGACAACCATTTAAATACCTACACACAGCTTACCTTTTGACCTTAATGACCTAACAACAAAGTCCATTATAGTGTACCTTTGATCTTAGGTATTTGAATTTCTAGCCGGAACTAATCCGATTCGAATGCGCATTTTCTTGTAACAGATAACCGCTCCAGTTTCCTATCATTTTAACTGGTTAATGAATATAACTCGCGCGAATTACCTACTAATCTATTCTTACAATTACTTTCTTTACAAAGACGATTACATAGAAAATATCCGCAAGGTTATAGGTACTTAAGATTTCGGACAATACTTAGTAGCGATCGATTTAACGTAAACGCCGAGAATTGGATTCAATTTGACTAGGTCAACTAGCTAGGTATAACGCGTACCTACTTTTCTCCCCTAGCTTACGAAAGTTACCTATAACTCTAACCCCTATTATGTGATGAGTTCTTAAGTAAGTTCCTAAGTCCTTGGTACTATAATCATCCACCGGTACTTTCCTAACCACTATTTAACGAATAATTGCCCAACCGCGGGACAGATGTCAATGACCTCAACACTATTCTTGCGAACTCAAATGCAACAATTGAATATGAAGGATGAATAATCGTAGCTAAATACATAAGATGCTAGTTTAACAAAATACTATCTTGAGGTTATCTAGATCCGTTTTAGTTTATTTTTATTTTATTTTGGAATAAAAGCATTATACCTAAACTTTATTATAACTACTACCGCAACCGCCTGATGTATATGGAACCTACTTAATTGTGCTATGGCATTGGCAGGTTGTAAGGCCATTCCGCATAACATTCCTGCCCCCTTTTTATACAAATTTTGCGTAGGCGCTACTTTTACACTACTGCCCGATGAAAAGAGTATTTACTATTACGCTTCCACTTAATTCTTAAATTAGACCCTCCTCTATTGCAATGGTAGATCGTAAGTCCCTCCCACAAAACATTGCTGCCCCCCTAATTTACAAATATCGCATAGGCACTACTTTTAGACGACTGTCCGATGAAAAGAGTGTTTAGGTACTGTTACGTTTATACTTAATTCTTAAATAAGACTCACTTTCCGACTTCCGTTCGGCCTAAAATTTCGCACATATGTATAAATCGCATGACAAATTAAAGTTATGATGACAAGGAACTAATCTGATGCTGGGGTTGGAAGATGGGCCTAGGAACTTCGTGATACAATGACACAAACCCATCGAGTTTGGGCTCGTTAGAATCGTCTCAATGAGCAGTTGGTAAACATATGTAGAAAAGTACAGTCGGGAATAAAAATGTGTACCCCCAAATGAATTTCTGTCAAAATAATATTAGCCCTTCGTCTACAACAAAATTATTTCTATGCATATTTTTCATAGTTTAATGTGATATAACTTATTGATTAGTAATTCACCTACGTACCGCGCGTGAAAATCCCTTTGAAATTAAATAAAAGAAAGAAAGTCCTGAAAATAATACACAACACAACATTAAAAAAAATACAAACTCCATCTCTCTATCTACTCCACGGCAACAAAATGTGGGTTATTTGTATAACCCACACACAGAAAAATCTGTAAATAAAATTAATTAGCCCTTTCACCAAGCGAATCACGTAATAAAAATGTTTTTTTCTTTTATTATTATTTTTTTTTTATTTTATTTTTTTTTTATATCTAAAATACTCTATTCTGTAGTAACCCGGGATACTAAAAAGTGAATTTAAAACCCTATTTTCATCCTGGTCACGGCACCAAAATGTAACGATTCAACCTCATAAATTGGCTGTCTTTTATGTTTTTGTATTCTGAACTTAAATTAACCCCTATCTGAAAGCTGAAGCTCCTGAGAAGCTTCTAGTCGTCTGAAAATTGAATCCTACCTGAAGGAAAAGCTATTGAATAAAATTAAACAGATAGTAAACGAGAAAATAAATCATTTATTTACCATAGAAATATCAAATTAATTTTGTTTGTTTTGAAGCTAAAGAACCTTTGATTAATTAATCTAGTAAAATCAAGACTCGGTTGTACTAGATATCCACTTTGTTCCTATAAATACTAACTCGTACCAAAGCGAATAGAAAAACCGAGTTAGTTCCGGCCGATCCTACTAGAAAGGTTGGGTTTTATTCTAGTCTAGGTAAATCTATCCTACAGCTACAGAATCTCTCGTTATTTATGTTAAAGTAATCGAGCTTGAGTACTTTAACAGACCAAATCATCTCCTAGGATATTGCCGGACGGAAAGAGATTCGGTCAAATAAAAAACCGTCCGACTCCAGGCCTACAATGCCGTAATCTAACCTAGAATTTATTATCTCTGGAACCTAACCTCGAAGACCTATTTAGACCTAAGCTATACGTGATTCGCGCTGGTGAAGTGGCTTGGCGTGTGATTTCGTCTAGTGGTTAGGCTCTGCGTTGTGCGAATAGACCCAGGCCCTTTTCGAGAAGTATGAAGTTTGTATTTCTATAAAGGGAAAAAGTTACACGTTAATTGAAGTTGTACATTAACCCCATTTTAGTAGAACCTATAACTTAAGTAAGACAATTATACTAGTTCCTTAGAATTAATTTACAATTCAGTAGTCTCATTAAGTGATGCACAATTATGGAGGCTAAAGTGGGCATAAATTCCTTATTATACTAAGTTGTGGGAAGTGATAAATTACGCTATGTGGTAGGTGACGCCCTTTAAACAGACTCGCAATACAATAGTGGTCAACTTGTGTTGGCCATGATGGGATCTCTATTGATGATGATGCGATGATATAATAATGAAAATAATCATGAAGTCAAGATATTGATGATGATGCGATGATATAATAACGAAAATAATCGTAAGTCAAGATATTGATGATGCGATGATATAATAATGAAAATAATCATAAGTCAAGATATTGATGATGATGTGATGATAGTCTATTGAAATAGAATATTAGTGCATGTTTTACTTATAGGTACATGAATGGCGTAATGTCTAGTGTAATATCGATTCTCCCTAACGATGAATCTTAGAGTTGTTAGCGAACTGTAGCGCTCGCCTCTCGCTCGCTCGCGGCTGCTCGTACTCGCTAGTAATCCCACCTCATCTGTTGATTCCGCCTACCCTATCGTTATTTCTATCAAATCTAATACCAATTAGTACTGACTTTTCCTAAGCTATTTATAATACAATTCACCCCCAAAATATCTCAATGGATGTAACACAATGTCTTAGCAACCAATCTCACCCAATCAACTCAAAGGCACTTTATAGTCGGAACAATGGTAAATATACGACAATGCACAGTTGAACTGACGAATGATAATTAATTACCAACCCACTGCGATACTTTTGTTGAGATCCCGATAATAACGACCCCACCTAAGAAGATACCTACTTAATTATTGACGTTACTAAAGCGAAAGTGTTGGATTCCCTTGTAAAATCAACATAGCTAGCTTCACGGTAAGAAGCTTCGGTTAAAGCAAAACGACGGCTTGGCCAGCGAAACTCTTCAGTTTGCAAGACTGAAAAGTCTCACCAACCTTACCTTCGTTGACACATCCGTGACGGAGGCCTAAGCGCGATCATCATCTCTACTGACTAAGAAACCCCTTAACGGGCGAATTCTCGTATTGGTCAGGGTCGTCAATGTGCTCTTTGGATATGGTTGTCCACAACGCTAAGCTCTCGGCCACAGGTGTACATAACTAATTTACTACGCTAGATTCATTCATTCAAGGAATTCCACACAATATATCTATAAGTACATCTGATTACTTCATAAACCAACACAACCGTAACCCTTGTTAAGAGGGTTGTTAGAACTAAGACAGCAGCTCGACCAGTGAGGTCCCTCAATTTGCAAGATTGAAGACTCTCAGCCACTCACTCTGTCTACACATCTATGACTGGCGCTCTAGTGCGGGCACATCTCTGCTGACTAAGAAGCCCCTTTCGGGAGAATTCTCGTGTGGCCAGGGTCGTCAATGTGCCCTGTGGATATGGTTGTCTCGACACCGAGCACACAGCCACGAGTGTATATAACTACTTTATTCAGTTGCGTTAATCTAGTAAAGTAACCACCCATCAGCACCTATACTAACCACCGGATATTAATATGAACTTGTGGTAATATTTGTCGCTTATCCGCATCTTAACAATCTATCCTCATAGTGTAACGCGTACCACGGACCGAGTCAATTGCTATAGCTAGGTTGTCGTATAATAATTGATCACTTTATCTCGTGGGGGCGCACGGAACCCAATCATATCGCAGTGACAAATCAACTAGTAATATATATGTAGAACAAAACAACATTCCTGTAATATCGTCAGTTATTTAACCAATGACCTAGATCCGTTCATAACCTATACATAAACCGCTCGTACTTTATCTAGCATATTCCCCAAACTATATACAGTAGAACTAGATTTCGATACACAAATTCAAGTATGATAACGTTGAAATGGTTAGATAATAGCCAAAAACAATTAATAAGTTTCAGAATCATTCAATACAGTGATTATAAAGGTCACTCACCAGATTTTAATTTCTTAATAGTGGGACACGTACCCAACGCCTCTCTGGTTCCCAGGGCTCCTGCCCTTCTGATCTCCCTCGACGCTCGTAACAAGCCAGCTCCTCCGCCATAAATAAATTACAACATAATATTAGCACATATTTTAATAAAGATTTCCCTCATTTGTACCTACAACTAACCACTAGATACTGGTATACAATTAGGAATTATTTACCATTGGACCGTTCCTTGGCGAACATTCATGTACTATAAATAGTCGTGTTCACTTCACTTCATGGGAGTATACGGAATTCTAATATGATGATGTCTTAAGCGCATTTATTAGGTGATAAACCTATTAGACCGCCACATATTCAAAATACACACGTGATCATATAAGATCATATCAGTTCACGAGCAGAAAGATATTGCCTAAATATAATCACTCAATTCAAGACAATGTGCGCACAAGATAATTACTCCCTAAGAAATTCCAGAATTCACTATGATTAGTCACACTTTAAAATAAAATATTCAATCTCACCAGACGATCGCAAAGGCATTTGCGACCTTACCAAACTCAATTCCTCTCAGCAACAGCCGTAATGCAGCCCAGCGGTGACCAGCCTGCCTTGCTCCGCCTCGAAGTAGTACGCGCCCAGAGGTCAGCCTAGCCTGGCCGCCCTCGTATTCTGCAGCGTGATCTCGCTTCGACGTCCCATAGAAAAGTGAAACGCTCCTCAGCCGCCGGGGTATTTATAGCCAATACTAACACGATCACGCCACTAATCCGACTCCTCATCTGAAAATATACCTTAACTAAAGGGTATAAGGCCCGTTTTCCAGGGAGCCTCCATCGCCTGTCCGCTCCGATCGATAATCACTTTTCTCGACTTCGCGGGTAGAATATCCCTGCAGCCCGCGCGCCCCGTCCACGCGTTTTCTTGCTGGCCACGGATCCATTCCTGCAATTAACCTAACTAGTCTAATTTATGAATCCATAAATCTAGATCTAGCACACATTAAATGATACACTAATCCAACAATACTGAATTAGTATGCTGAAGCATGTTTTAAACCAATTATTTTGGACGAAACGCGAGTTTTCTACGCTTTTAATTGTAGTCTTGATTTTAGCCTAGAATAGCATCTAACGCAATTTATATCTAACTTATTTACATACATAATTAACAGGATGATAACGAATGAAAGCTTCAATCCCTTCATATTTGGACCTGAAACCCACAACGCTAACATCTATCAATTTAAAAGAGTAATTCCGCCCTTAGATACTACTGAGTCTGAGAGCGAAGCTCTCGGATCGTCTCAGTTCCCGGTTGTATCCTAAAGAAGCCCGGTGTTCGCTTTGACACATAATTTCAACATTAAAAACATTATTTTTCATTGATCCTGCTTTTAAACAATCTTTATTGCACCTTCTACAAAAATACAACCGAATTGAGAATCTCCTCCTTTTTTTTTTGAAGTAAAAAATGCATCACGCTCGTTACAATTTGTATTTAGGAATCGAAAAAGATGTCAACCTCAATCATTGGTTTTGTTGTCCTAACCGTTTTGTTGGCTACTAGAAGGGACGGAAACTGTATGCGATATGCTATCTAATCCATAGCAATTCGGTATAAGTATTTCATCATTTTATAGTGCAGAACCACAGATGTATGAATATAAGGAGATCGGACATGGCGGCCGATTTGTATAGAGTGAGCCTGTCGCAAGTACATTAACCCACACAACGCCCAAGTAATTGACAAGACAAAGCACGCACACATCTAAAACACACACACTTGTATACCTACACGCTTATTTGACAATAAACGCGCATCATATCAGGCATTTTGGGAAAAAAACGTAATATTCTCTGCGATCAGCACGCGTGCACAGTATGGCAGTGTATGCCCATTGAGCAAACAGCTGCGACACGGCCGCCGGCGGCTTGTCCTCTCTCTAGTATTCTATGCTCTGAGTGCAGAACCTATTATATTCGATGTATAAGCTAGAGCAGGGTGCATTCGTGTACTGCCCTGCTCCCGTAGGTACATTCCGCGCCACAAAGGAAGCACTCGGCACCGCTGCCAGCGTGCTGATACAGATTACAGACTCGCTACAGCTGGCTAACTGATTCAACACCAACTCTCAACCTCCAAGCGCTTTGGGTTCATCACAACGTAATTTAATAACTGAGTGTCAGAATGCCTAAATTACAGAATCCCTGATTTTTTTTCTCCAAACTGGTAAGCTGAATGATTACAAAACTTAACAACATTTCCGTCTCAAAACACCATACGTTCAAAAGAGTTCGATGTTTTGAGGAAACATGTTATTAAGGCATTTTGACACTAAGTAATTTTGAGATCTAAAAGTATTAGGAAGGAGTATTAGGAAAAATGAAGTTCCGTTGTAATGAACCCAAAGCCTCCAAGCGAGGAAATTGTCAAATTGGCGAGTGCAGAAACAATCGCGCGAAGAAACATATATACCTTTTCTAGTTAATACGTTCAGTCAGATAGGCCCCAAAGCGTACTTAAGTATAGGCTAAAGGGTTATCTATTACATTACCTTAGTAGCTTTTTCACAAAAGATAATATCCATATATTTCTCGGTTTCCAAACCGTGAAGATATGTAATGTGGGCCTTAGTCGTAGGAATCACGTTGATCAGACAATAATTGGTATACCTTCCGCCTTGGCATGATTTAAAATTTATTATAAGAAACAATATTACGGCAAGTACTTTGGCATTCATTGTATCGAGAGAAAATTAAATGCTATGAACATTGAACGCATTACAGAATAATTTGATATACAAAATGTATTGTCAGAAACGTCAGTCAATATTCTTACTTCTTAATATTTGAGCAATCATTGAATTTACAAATAGGTTGTCTTTGGAGAAGGTCCATCAAAAATTCTTGGGCTATATATAATTCAAGTCAATTTCAAGTCAATTTCAAATTGTAACCAGTGGCAAGCCAGCAAGCAAGCCCTTTCACGAATTTACAATAGGGAACATTACTGCAATGTTCTGCCGCCAGAGTGCAGCACTAGCACAAACCGAAAACCTGGGGACCGATTTTTGACTTTCGAGCGCTCGAAAATTAAATAAAAGTAAATACGATTCTAGTGTCAAAATTGCTGGCACTTACTTCCTACCGTTCGAATTAAATACGAGTGGTGGATACCACTCGTTTTTATATTTTCTATGTCTATTTCAAAATAGAATTCCATCATTTATGACCGTTTTCGAGTGCAAGAGTCGAGCGCTCGAAAGTCAAAAATCGGTCCCCAGTACAGGAAGGTAGGGACTCACACACACATGCCCAATTGATTGTCCAATGAGTGACAAGAATGCATTATTAATAGACTCACGGAATAAAGAATCCATTGGAAGTGGCATTCAACCGATTTTCCTAGAGAACCAGTGTCGCCGCACGCATACAACCGCACTTCAATAAAACACGAACACACAATTGCAATACGCTTTTGATTTGTTAAAATGTACTGTGGCAATAAGTTGTTAAGGGTAGCAAATTTTATATGCAAAAGGTACTTTAACCGTCATATTTTTACGGTCTAATTTAGAGTGTCAAGTAAATATTTCTTACGTCCGTTATTATCTGCGTTGCAAGACTTGCAAGAGACGTGGTGGTTCGGCTACTCGACGCCAGATGGCAGTGTTTTCAAAACTATACGCTTGAAACCAAAAAGTCGCATGTGCTGCGAAATGCGTATTATGACACGACTATTTCGCCATAACGGAATAGGGATGTGGGTATGATTTTGCATATCGATATTTTTATGATATTTATACATTAAATATTAAAGCTAATAAGACTTAGGTTACTAATGACTTAGTTTCCAATAAAATCTTGTTAATAATATAGTTAGTTAGTAGGTGACATTTATAGTTCATCATCATCATATCAGCCGAAAGACGTCCACTGCTAGACATAATTCTCCCCCAAAGAGTGCCAAAATGACTCCCGCGACCTTTACCAGGTCATCAGTCCACCTCATGGGGGGCCTGCCCACGCCGCGCCTTCCGGTACGTGGTTACCACTCAAGAACCTTTCCGCCTCAACGGCCATCGGTTCTACGTGCAATGGGATAAGCTCATTTCTGATGCGATCACGCTGCGTGATCGCATTAGAAAGTTTCTTTGCGTGATTCACGCAGAGAAACTCCCAACATAGCCCTCTGCATTGCCCTTTGGGTGACTTTGAGCCTTCTTATGAGGCCCATTGTAAGCAACCACATTTCAGTGCCATATGTCGTCACTGGCAACACACACTGGTCAAAGACGTTCGTCTTGAGACACTGCGGAATATTGGACGAAAAGATGTGCCGTAGCTTCCCGAACGCTGCCCAGCCGAGTCGGATTTGGTACTACATGGGCATTGAAATTGCAATTGAAATTCTGCTGAACATTACGTACTACATTTGACATGATCTTCGTCTTATCCATGTTCATTCTTAGACCAACTCGCTCGGAAGCTTTACTGAGGTCATCTAGCATCGTTCTTAAGTCCTCCATGGTCTCAGCCGAGACTACTATATCGTCTGCAAACCGAATGTGAGTGATGTACTCGCCGTTGATGTTGACACCTAGTCTTCTCCAGTCCAGTCTTGACATCTTCCAGTGCAGCGGTGAACAGTTTTGGAGAAATAACATCTCCTTTCCTGACTCCCCGCTGCAGCGGAATAGGTTTCGACATTTGTTACATTTATAGTTAGGTAATTATTTTTGTTATAAATGTAGTTGCAATTAAACACAGATTTCTAATAAACAAAAAGTATAATTAGTTTAATATTATACAAGCACATCCTAAAAACTACTTAGAATTATGTTCACAGCAATCTAGACTGTCGACTGTGTGGTGCGAGTATGGTAGGCTAAACCAGTCGTCAAATATAAAGAATTGAAAGCAGTGCGTCATGTGTGCGAGCGAAAAAGCGGAGCGCTCCTCTCGCTCTACGTGTTGCCTACTGCACCGCTGCTGTTGCCGCCACCGCTCGATATCTTGGCCTAGCTATGTACTATTAATACAACATGTAAATAGAGAAACAATAATTAATCATTATAAATTATTCGTACTTACGCTACATACGATATTCTGCGTGGGAATTGAACCTTCATGAATGAAGCGTTTTCCTTTTGGCGAAACCCAAAAATCAGTTTCAACAAAATGTTCCGAACAAATGGTGTTCAGTCGTTGCGGAAACCAATCCTTTCTCTCCGTGGCATCAGTCCTTTTTTCCTTTGCATTTGTTTCCTTAGGAAAACTATAAGATTATAATAGTTATTTTATTTTTTATCAGTTATGTCGTCAGTCAGATATTATATACATAAATAATAAATTTAATCCTTTTTGTTTTGAGTTATCGTTTTATCGATAATAATTATAGACCTTAGCCACAGCATTTGAGTAGCGAACCTTCTGGACATTTGACGTGCGTTCCTCGTTCCGAGTAGCGAAATTATGCACAGGATTATGAACTTCATTGTTAGAGAAATAGAATTGATATTTCCTTGACTACAGATGCAAATTGTGTCTGAGAAATTGAAAATTTAATATTTTTATGTAGGAATTCTAAAACAATACTTACCGATGATAGGAAATACCTCCATGAGACAAGTTTTTTAATGTATTCTATTTGAGTAGCTTCTAACAGAGCAATACGGCATTTTCCTACAATAAACACATAATTTACTCATGTCATACGCCGTGTGCGGTTGCCAGGTGACTGACAATAATCTGTGCAAGAAGTATGCGAATTTACGCTCATGTTCGGCGACACGGGAACGCCCACTCACCACTTCCAATGGATTCTTTATTCCGTGAATAGACTAGTGTTCCGCAAGTGGGAACGAGATACAATGCTTACTCTGCGTAGATAGAGGATATAATATATGCCGTCCTGGCGTATACCCAAAAGGGACGATGGTAAATTAACCTTACTAAATTAAGAAGTATCAGAAGCTAATACATTCTTGACGTCTAATGTCATTTATAATGTAGTCAGTTTCAGTACAAAATTTTCACAGGTGTGCCGTGTAGTGGCAAACAAGCTGGTGGCAAACAAAAAATCCGTATACGCGATGAGGGACAGAAAATAACGGTATTGTCTATGCATATATCTTTGTCACTCATCTGTGTATGTGTGGGTGAGTCCCTCTATTCTATTCTACCTCTATGCAACTCTGCTAGTGTCTTCCCCTACGCAGAGGTTTAAAGCCGCGTCCGCTGCGCCGTGTTTTCGGTGTTTGCAAACATCTAACATGTTTTTCGCACAGAAAAGGGGAGTGGCCAAAATGTTTTTTGTTTACAAACATAGATACATGTTTTCCGTCGAGGTTGGAAAACATTCCCCGCGTTCGTATGCGGAGGAAGGGTCATGTTTTGTCATGGAATGAATTGTACTGGGATGACAGATGTCAGATGTCAAAAGAAAAGTGACATACAATACATCGTTCACTCCAACCAAAGTCGCAATGGACGTGCAACTGTACCTAAACATGTTTTGTAACATGTTTTGCTAACATGTTTTGTTAGTTGTTATGCGCCGTGTTTTCGGTGTTTGCAAACATCATGTTTTTCGAACAGAAAAGGGGAGTGGCCAACTTGTTTTTTGTTTACAAACATAGAAGCATGTTTTCCATCACAGATAGAAAACATTCCCCGCGTTTGTCTGTGGGGGAGGGGGTCATGTTTTGTCATGGAATTAATTGTACTGGAATGACAGATGTCAGATGTTAAAAGAAAAGTGACATACAATACATCGTTCACTCCAACCAAAGTCGCAATGGACGTGCAACTGTACCTAAACATGTTTTGTAACATGTTTTGCTAACATGTTTTGTTAGTTGTTATGCGCCGTGTTTTTGGTGTTTGCAAACATCATGTTTTTCGAACAGAAAAGGGGAGTGGCCAACTTGTTTTTTGTTTACAAACATAGAAGCAAAACATTCCCCGCGTTTGTCTGCGGGGGAGGGGGTCATGTTTTGTCATGGAATGAATTGTACTGGAATGACAGATGTCAGTTGTTAAAAGAAAAGTGACAAACAATACATCGTTCACTCCCACCAGTATGTATACATATATATATAGTACTCTTTGGCTCCCACCAAAGTCGCAATGGACGTGCAACTGTACCTAAACATGTTTTGTTAGTTTTTTGCCGCAGCGGACACGCCTTGATGTTCCCTATTATACAAGGTGTAAACAGGCAACACATATTAACTGGCCAGTCGTTAAACAACTCACAGACTGGCGTGGCCTGGCCACGGCGGTCAATGTCGGCGGTCAGCAGTCAAAACTTGGTCAAAACTATACACTGGCGCGTGATTCAGGCCTCCAGCCTCTGCCTCTGAACGGCCTGCGGTGGCGGTCAAAATGTTTTTACAAGCTTTATATTAACTTGCACTGTTCGTATGTACGAGTATGTAAGTATGTTAGTTGTCCGTCAAAATTTGCAATCCATTTTTCAGTCATTTCCCGTTATCCAATTGAGCTGAAATTTTGCAAGCATATGTATATCGCATGACAATGCAATATTATGATGACTTAGAGCCGATCTGACGATGGAGCTGGAAGGTGGCCATTGGTACTCCGCAATAAAACGACACAACCCCATCGAGTTTGGGCTCGTTAGAATCCTCTCAATGAGTATCTGATGATGGTATGCAGAAAAGTACATTCGGCAGTAAAAGCTTGTAGCAAAAATGAAATTTTTGACAGAAACTTATTTTTTCAATAAACTTTTCTTTCATATTGACCGCCACCGCAAGCCGCTTCAGTGTGATTCAGGCCTCATACTCTTTGATGGCCAGAGCTGATAAGTGTGCGCTCACGCTCTATCAAATGAATAAATTATGAATCGCGAACGCGCCACTATAGTTTGAAAATAATTCGTAGACGAACCTGTTTCAGAAATTCAGAGCTGACTAATAGTTATTTCTTATTTGGTATACAAGGGTGCAAAGTTGTATATTAACCGCGAGTGTGGAATTGAAACACGAGCTAGACAATGGATTCTATGGTTCGCTTCGCTCGTGGTTCGAAAATAGAATCCTGAGCGAAGCAAATTGTCACCTCATCGGGTCGGATTTTAAATATACTTAGCACTCTGTATGATAGTAACGGAACGAAGAAAGAAAAAAAGTATCCAAAATGTTACCTAAAATTGTATATAATATTTTGGATACTTTTTTCTTCTATAAGGTTCGGAAGTTCTTTCGATTCTAAGTAGAAAAAACCCGATTAATTTATCAAAATTTAAAAAAAAGTCGGGTGTACAACTTTCCGTAAAATGGCCAAGCTAGATCGATTGTTCGCTCCCGTAAACCTTCGTATTGTAAATATCGTTACAGCCGGTAAATAAACATACAAAATGTTCAATTCCAAAGCGGACACTGTTCATATAAATCTACTGAAGTAATTTTCAGTCATTCAAGAGACTAGAAACCCACTTTTACTACAGCCGAAAAATATAAAATTCCGTATTCTTTTTATGAATTTCATAAAATTACCATTAATGAATAATAATGTAACGTCTGTCCATCCACATAAGCTTTTTATGCTAGGGCTAACCATCCCTCTCAGATTTATAGGGTGCCCGTAAATCCACCGACTATTAGGGACTCGGGGCCCGGTGACCACACTACGATGCGGGACAATCCTATTGTTCATTTTAGGTATATTTTATGCTTGAGGAAAGGAAAATTGGAAGAGTTTTCCAACCTTAACATTAGGATTTGATTTATATTGATTTAGTGAGGTAATGCGATATGCTTATAGATATAATAACTATAATATAGGTATCGGAGTGTCTTAAGACGAGATTCTTTGACCAGTGTGTGTTGTGTGTCACACGCATGGCACTGGAAACGTGGTCGCTTACAATAGGCCTCATAAGAAGGCTCAAAGTCACCCAAAGGGCAATGGAGAGGGCTACGTTGGGTGTTTCTCTGCGTGATCGCATCAGAAATGAGGCTATCCGCAGCAGAACCAAGGTAACCGATATAGCCCTCCGAATCGCTTAACTGGCAGTGGGCGGCACATTGCACGTAGAACCGATGGCTGTTGGGGCGGAAAGGTATTCGAGTGGCGACCACGTACTGGAAGGCGCAGCGTGGGTAGGCCCCCCACAAGGTGGACTGATGGCCTGGTAAAGGTCGCGGGAGTCCGCTGGATGCGGGTGGCGCAGGACCGGTCACTTTGGTACTCTTTGGGGGAGGCCTATGTCCCGCAGTGGACGTCTTTTGGCTGATATGATGATGATGAATATATAAGAAATAGGCATGTATTAAAATCCACTCTTACAGCTTGGCCACGACTTCGAGTGACGGCGGCTCTTGCCCCCTTTCTGCGCTAAGTCGTGCTTGAGCCTTAGGGCTACTCGGACTCTATTCATCCCATTTGGGACCCAACTGACCAGCTGTTCTGTAGGTACGCTACCGCCTCTTAGATCTGGACGCCAAACGCCAGCTCCGTAAGACTCGGCCCAAGCCCTCCTACCACTACACTTATAACTCAAGTAGAAAGCTTCACTGTGTCTCTTGCGGCCGTACGTTCCAAACCAAATTTGGTTTTGCAAGTTAGGTACACTCGAGCCCATGCACGTAAAGTTTCCCAATCTTAGATAGGTAATAATTTCGTCAGGATGTTGCCGACGACTGATACGTCTGGGAGGACATCATCATCATCATCACAACTTAAAGGAAACACTGCAACAAATACTTACTTTTTTTTCTTGTTAAATGCTTTTACGGCTGGGGAAGCCAGGGCGGTATGACAGACTCCCGGGCACCGCCCGGTCTACCGTGTAAAGCCCCACGCTGTTCCAGCTCGTCACTATAGTGCCGGGTTACGGGCACTCTTTCGCGATAACAAATACTAACCTACTATGCACAAAATACGTAAAGGTCGCGAGAGTCCGCTAGATGCGGGTGGCACAACTGGCGCAGGACCGGTCACTGGCACTTTGGGGGAGGTCTATTAGTAGCAGTGGACGTCTTTTGGCTGACATGATGCTGATGCACAAAATGAAAAAGTCTTCTTTACTACACGTATTGCCTGCTTAATATAGCCTCATGCTTACAAAAAAACTTTCAATATATTGTTCACAGTATTTATATTGTGATCAGAAAAATAAGTTATAAAAAAAACTTAACTACAATACTACTTTAAAAGCTGTTAGCAATTAGCATCAGTATTCTGCGCATTTGTTATCTCACATTCTTAAAAGAGTACAAAATCCGGCTAATTAAAAGTTGTAATTTAATGAAAACGGGCGCCAACTTCAATGGCCACGGAATAAGTTTTGAATAATGTGCAAAGTTGGACTAGCCGGCGACATCGCGAATGTTTTTTTGGTCTATTAATTAATTACCAGATGATATAGATTGCAAACTTTTCGAGACAGTGTCTGGTTCTTTGAAGAATTGTAAGATTTTGTAATATTTATAAATGGGAACAGGGATAATTCGAAAAAAAATATTTATGAAATTATTTAAGTAGTAGTTACCTATCATACACAATAATAATACTAGTGGGTCTGTGAGCTGGAGAACATGCGAGCTTGTATTTTATGAATTCAGAATCGACAAAAAAAATCTATAGAATTATTGAACCTGTTCATAAAATTTCACCAGATTCGGTTGAGAAATGCAACCTGTAGGGGAGAACAGCTGGACAGCGGCATACCAGGACATCCGGACATACGAAAGAATTTTGGATCAAGCTGAAACGGAGAACTTCGTTCGCTTCGCTCGCTCGTTCAATCAACAGGATTGGATTGCGCATTCAACGTTTTGTTGTGCAACATATCACTTAATTCTACAGTTAGATTATTTATAATTAATGTATCATTGGTAGGTTACGTTTTACTAGTTCACACAATCAAATATAATTGAATACGAGTGGACAATACCACTCGTTTATCAATTTATTATGGCTATTTCTAAATAGTATTTCACAATTTTTGTCAGTTTTCGAGTGAAAGAGTCGAGCGCTCGAAAGTCAAAAATCGGTCCCCTGGTCGGCACTCTTTATGAATAAACACGAATAAAAACTAGGTATGCATAAATTTAAGTTTTACACTAGGCATACATTTTTGTATTTTGCTGCCCAACAGTTTTTAATTTAGGTGAGTAGATTTCACATGCATTGTTTTGTCCGTCGTTAGATATTTTTATAATTGGCTCAATATACATTGAGATGTGCTATGTTCATTACATGCCTCAAACTGCAAAACCCTCACAATATGCTAGTTGATCCCGTTCAAATAGCGACATACCTTAGCACTCAAAACTTTAGTGCTCAAGGGCATTTAGTTCAGAGTTTGTTGCACGCAGCTCGTAAAACTGAATCGCCCGGTCCATTACCTAACCTTATTTTCTTATTTCGAAACAATAAAATGAAAATAAATCCGACAAATGACTATATTTTGCGGTGTGCTAAGATGATATTTCGGGATATTTAATGGTCCCGAAAAGGGCCGGGAAATTTATTGTAGGATAATAAATCCAAGGAATTGGGATACAAGCTGGGGCACTTAGCTCGGATTGGTGTTTCGCCAACGCTAACGTACGGGTTGACAGTCATGCAGAATCGATTTTATCACTGCTTAGCTTAGTTTACAATGTTAACGTACTGATAA
Organism: Epinotia brunnichana; assembly: GCA_963854355.1. NCBI lineage: Eukaryota > Metazoa > Arthropoda > Insecta > Lepidoptera > Tortricidae > Epinotia > Epinotia brunnichana. Next base: position 17,366,922 of record OY977952.1, read on the forward strand.
ACTTTAGCATTCAGCGAATGTTTCCTTGCACGTTATTGTTATTAAGTTAAGCGTCTCGGCGCATCATCAGGCATCTAAGGCCTATAGTTACAAATACCTTAAAGACTAACATACATACAATTATAAAATTAAAAACTAATTATTATTTAGCCCGACAAGTGTCTTTTTAACCCTAGCCCACAGACTAATACAGACCCGCAGTATTAAGCAAGACCAATATTTCATACAGTTGTCTCTGCCACTTCTTATGGACAGCTGACATGAGTTTGACGATTATTAAGTAATTTTGAGGTTTTAACAAGCTGTCTCCAAATACTGTCAACCGAGGCGTTAAAAAAAGTAAACAAAACAACCGACCCGTCAAAGTCAACCAACGTCAAATCTTAGATTATTGTGAGATTATTTGAAAAATATTTTGCGTTTTGCGTGGCAAAAGTGTAAGATATACTATACAATTTATTTGAAGTGGCAAAACTGGCAAAATGTCTTGTGTAGGTCCATATTGCCGGACTTACTCCAGATTAACAAAGAAGACCGGAGAAAATACTGGTTTTCATCGGTAAGAACCTTTTGCTTATTTTTCAAATATTTCGTGTACATTACGCAATACAATGAATTACACAAATTACAGCAGATGCTGGATACTATCAAATAAATACTTTTGACATGGTTCCAAGTTGATCTTATTGGGATTTTTGGTAAAAATACAATTGTCGTAAACACGGGTAGTGTTGTAACTAGTAAATAAAAATGTATATGTCGATATTTTATCGACATAAATTATTTATGCTGATTTGAATGTGTTTATCGTTGCCATTATAACTTACTTTAATAACAAAAAGCTTTAACCAACTTCAATTCAATACTTCACCAAGGTACAGGAACATTTCCTTTCCACGATACCACATGAACTGCTTTCTGAAAGCAAATGCCCGAGTCACTATTAAAAAATACCCAAATCGTTTCAAGTATGCCTATACAATTTGAAGATTTCCCTCGTTTTCTGCAGGATCCCATCAAAAGATGAACTACTGGGAAAGGATACCCTTTCTATCAAAAAAAATATTTTTCCAAATTGGTCCACGCGTCTTGGGATAATCGGGAATAAAAAATCCGACGAATTGCCAACCTCCTCATTTTTTAAAGTCAGTTAAAAATAAATGAGTTCCACTAAAAATCCACAAAATGGCCTAGTTAAAAAGTAACTTGTCTGACTACCTATGTATTTGCATAAATTAATTTGTAGCGAATATCTCATAGACATAGACATAAATATTGAATGCAGTTTATTATTTTCGTAGTACTTAATGGATTTTGTTTTTAATTCGGTAAGTGCCATATGAATTTTGGCATAGTATGGATGGGAGGATGGATAGAGTGTAGTTACGAGTATCGCATATTACGAATATATTATTAAATATCGATATCGATTACTTGTAAGGAAATATCTTTCGCTGCACTAAATCTCAAGTGAGCGAGAGAGCGAATTACATCGTGCGAGCGAGAAAGCGGAGACAATGACGTATGATGACCTGGCAGATTACGTGTTTCTATCCCTTTCTTACTCGTTGTTCGGTACGTAAGTGTGAAGAGATCGGATGTATAGAAAACGTTCAATTTATTAGGGCTTATCTGCCTTTCTCTGTAATCTGTGCCCTAGCCACGTTGCGGATTTTTAATGGAACAAATTAATTTTACTGGCAAGTAATACTCTTTGAAAACAGACGTTAGAAGTCATCGAATGTCACCGATGTAAACAAACAGCAAGGAAGATGAAATATTACGTGATTGTAGAAAAAAATGCAATAAATATGCCGAAAGCAATCCATAGCAAGGTCAGAAAACTTATTTTGAATATAATTACATTTGTGGCGTCACTCCTGTCAAATCTGACGAGTTCTGCATGGCACTATCGAAGTTTCTTAAATCAGTTGCATAAATATAACATCCAAACAACTATCATTGAACTTCGGTCCCTGAGAGATCTCTCTATTGTCGTATCTTCTACATTGGTGACCCCGACAATGGACATAAGCGCAACTCTGAATATCGTGACTGACGCCCGACTCTTCTCAGCAAGCCAGACTCTCTCTCTCTCTCTCTCTCTCCGCTCGCCACCCTGGCTCTGAGCGCTCGCTCGTCACGCTGGCTCTGAGCACTGGCAAGCTGCACTCTTCTCTTCATACGTCGCTGACCCCTCCGTCTGAAAAGGGGGCTGATGTGGCGTCACTTCTGTCAAATCTGACGAGTTCTGCATCGCACTATCGAAGTTTCTTAAATCAGTTGCATAAATATAACATCCAAACAACTCTCATTGGACTTCAGTCCCTGATAGATCTCTCTATTGTCGTATCTTCTACACATTTTAACAGCAAAAAAAGGATGACGGATTGTCTAGTATTTCTATAAACAATGTCTTGAAATCTTGAAATTGGTTGTTGACATAACCGCGTGACATTTTATAGTGCGGTCGTAGGTATTGATTGATCTGGTTCGTTTGTTTGGTTGGATTTAACTAGTACATTGTCAACTAAAAATGTTTATATTCCGAACTCAGACCAAGAAAAAAGATAGACAGAGCATGACGAACGACGTAGTGAAGCCGGTTTTCAACCAAGCCAAATAAGTTTAGCACACGCTCACGCACACATAATTTATACAAACGAAATTGCACACAACTATTCAGCACGTGTCGCAATGCTGCCAAGATTATTTATTATTTTATTTCGAGTTTTGTGCTATTTCATTTGTTAAAGTGTGCGTGAGCGTCTGCTAAACTTACTTCGCTTGGTTGAAAACCGGCTTCACAAGGTTGTTCGTCATGTTCCGTCTATCTTTTTTTCTTGGTCTGGTTCCGAATGATGCGTTTCTCAAGTTTGTTGAAGATAGTTTTCAGGTATAAAAAGTATGACAGTAGATCTACTGGTAGCTTTACCCCCTGGCCACGACTTTGGCCATATGCCACAGATGTATGAATATAAGGAGATCGGACATGCCGGCCGATTTGTATTGAGTACGCCTGTCGCAAGTACATTAACCCTTATTAGTACAAGGGGATATTATTTCCCACTTCGTATGTTGGTATAAAATTTTATGTATTTTGTATACGGCAACTCTTAATGAAACCTACCAAACAGTTTTACACTACTTAGAAAGTATTATACCTACTTATTATACTGGCAACACTTTTCACTCAGACTTAATTTGTCAACACATGTCAATGTCAAAGTCAAAAGTTGTGAAAAAATCGTAAACAACAGTGTTTTCCGCCGATGAGTGTCCAGATCCATCAAAAAAAATTAGGTAAGAGGGTTTTGATGGCAGTTACGTACAATTAACTGTATTATTTGTTATTTAGCATAGAAATTAATGTCTGAAACCTTTGTTTTGTCCGGCAAAATGTCCTTTGAAGTTGGAGGGTCCAAGTGGGAAAATAATTCCCTTTGTTCGCTGACGAACTTAAAAAAATCACGCCGTAAACTTCTTATAAATATATATAGTAAGATATACAACGTAATGACGAGTTTTGAAGCCCGTTTCTATATAATAAATAGTCTTTGATATTATTTGTTTGAGTTTAGTACACAACCATTACTTTTTAACTTATTTTAAACCGACGAAAAAAACGGAGGAGGTTCTCAAGTCGACGCGTAAGTATATATTTTTTTATGTATGACCACGCATAACTTTTTACAGAGTAGTTCGATTTTGATAATTCTTTTTTTATTGGAAAGGGTTTACTCCGAAATTGGTCCCATATACATTTGGAAAAAATACCAACCTTAAGGGTAGGCAAATAGGGGATGATTGATTTTTCGTCGGTTAAAACTTTGTTTTTAAAGTAAATTATTTGTGTGAAACAGGTGCTTGACTTTTAAAATAGTGTATTAATATTAAACAGATGTATAATATTAGTTTTTTTAATAATTTTGTGATAAACACAAATAAAAATGAGGCTTTGTAATTACTTTTCCAATTATAAGATGACGTTACGAAATTTTACGTTTTGTTTATATATTTATATGATTAAAAGTTTGTTTTTTTATGAAATTCCCTGTTTTATTTTTAAGATTGTATTAGAAAATAACAAGAAACTAAGAAAACTCATAAAAAAGTCATAAAATGAAGAAAATAATAAAGGTTACCTCAACGGTCGGACCAATTTTTTCAATACGATCATCGAACAAGGGGAAATAATTTCCCACCAGAAATCACCCCCTTCTACTAACCCCCACTTGTAACGTATTTTTTCTGGATCAAGATACCCAACTTACCCATAAATCGAACTCAAATTTTAATTTCCTAAAAAAATATGCTCTGTCCTATTAATGGTTAACCCACACAAAGCCCAAGTAATTGACAAGACTTTGACAAGAATTGAATTGCTTCACATCTAAAACATACACACTTGTATACTTACGCCCTTATTGGACAATACACGCGCATTATATCAGGCATTTTGGGAAGAAACGTAATATTCTCTACGATCAGCACGCGTGCACAGTATGGCAGAGAGAGAGTATGCCCATTGAGCTAACAACTGCGACGCGGCCGCCAGCGGCTTGTCCCCTCTCTAGTATTCTATGCTCTGAGGATATGGCTCTCAACTTTATTAAGTATAAAATATAGACATGAACAGGTCAAGACACATAAATAAATCTCATATAAGAGTAAAGTACAAAGGCGAAGTTAATCAGGGATATCTTGCAGCTAACCTTATCTATAATTATGTGGCTCTAGTGAAAAGGGGTGCAAGTGCACTTATGACGTTTTTGAGTTATATATGTCACCGTTAGATTGTGAACACCGCACCGTCAGTTTATAATCTTACTCGCGATATTATAAACTGACGAAAAATTGTGAACTGTCAAAACCGTTCACAATTTAACGCAATATTTTTCGTTAGTTTATAAACTTTCAGTGTCGAATCGTCAAATTGTGAACTGAGATCAAATCGGCTTGCTACGGAACGTACACAAAGACTAGGTAGGTTAGGTTAGTTAGGTATCATCAGTTGCCCGAAGGGCAAAGCGCCCAGAAATAGGAGCCGTCGACACTGCTGGATACCGAAATAAGTGGAATAAAATGTCTGAATAACAAAAAAAATACAATCATGTTCTGACGTAGGTAGTTAAGTGGAAACTGATGCAAGTGGAATAATTCGCTCAACCAAACAATGCACAGGTTGCGTTCCGAATCAGGCAAATTTGATTCAGTTCACAATTTGACGAAATGACATTGTTAGTTTATAAACTAACGAAAATGAATGCGTAGAATTATGAATTATTTTGACAGTTCACAATATTCCGTCAGTTTACAATATAACGGGTAAGATCATAAACTGACGGTTTTCACAATCTAACGGTGACATATATACCAAAATTCTCAAAAAAAAACACGTCTTTTGGTGTAATCGGATCTAAGTTATCGTTTAAAATGAGGAAGTTACGAAATCATTCATTCAAAACATCATTATTTCGTGCGTAGTGCAGGTTTTGTTTTTATTTTTTATTTGTAGACTAAATTTGCCCAAAGATCGGAATGTCTTAGTAGCCAGTTGAAATTTGGCAGACTTATCTACTTTGTATTTGGCACTAAGCCACTACCTTCAACTTCCCGCTCTTCTTCGTAATGCGTCATGATCTCATGATACATTGAAAGGGGTCTGATGCAATTAAACTTTGTAACAAGCATGAAAAGTAATAAAATAAGTTTCTGTCAAACATTTCATTTTTGGTACAAGCTTTTATTGCCGACTGTACTTTTCTGCATACCATCATCAACTGCTCATTGAGACGATTTTAACGAGCCCAAACTCGATGGGGTGGTGTCGTTTTATTGCGGAGTTCCTATGGCCACCTTCCAGCTCCAGCATTAGATCAGCTCCATGTCATGATATATATACCTATGCATGCAAAATTTCAGCTCAATTGGATAACGGGAAGTGACTGAAAAATGGATTGCAAATTTTGACGGATAACTTACATACTTACATATTTACATACGAACAGTGCAAGTTAATGATATAAAGCTTGTAATAACCTATCCCCACTACAGAAAAATAACTGAAGAAAACTGTTTTTTTTTTATACAAATCGTAACCTAATTCACCCGTACCATTTCAAACCGATTGATACCTCATTCATCAAAATCGGTTCAGTATCGTGTACGCTACGGTGGAACACACGTAAATGCAAACAAAGACTGCTAAAATCACATCCCATCCTTTTGGCTGTGCCGTAGTTCTGTTCTGTTCTGGTGACTTATCCAGCCAGCAGTTCTGCTGCAAAGACTCGGAGGTGGTGACTACAGGAGGGATGAGGTGTTGGAGCACAATAACGAAGAAGGCTCGCTTGCCCCATCTAGTTTAGCATATGCGGCAGAAAGTTAGTGGAGTATGAGAACACCACGCACCAAATCCTTACGGCTCTGCCGTAGTCGGGCAAAAATTTGCGGTTAAATTTCAAATAGATCGTCTACTACCAGAGAAGGTAGACGATGTATATGGCATAACAACCCAACTCAAACACAATATTCCCTCTACATCACATGGGTACCATGTCGAGTAAAGTAATAATAATGTTCACAGCATTTTCATACCAGTATCGCTAAATAAGCAGTAGTTTCGAACCTCCTCCAAACTTTCCTTGTAACGTTTAACATCGCGGCACGTTCGCCAACTAATCACAGCTTACTGTTACAGAAAAAACCACTTTAATATCATAACAAGTGAAATCAAAAGATTTTTCAACAAACCCAACAGTTTTTTTTCTCATATTATGCCTATGGAATCCAACGACACGTCATATTATGTCAAAATCCATCAAGCTGCACCAAGGGGACTGTAGCTTGTGAAATGTATTTTTTTTGTCCACATACATATATAGGTAAATAATGCTTTTCGAGTGTATGTATACTCGAAAAGCATTACTCTCCTTCTAAGGCAATCGGGTAAAAATAAATATAAGGCGATAGCCAAACAATTAAATAAATATCAGGGCACATTCTAACCCAAATCGAACGAGGCACAAACTTAACATCAACCTGATAGAACCAGCAGAATAACTAGCAACTAGTTTGTGCTGGCCTAATATGCCCGTGGAAATGGATATTTGCAACAGTTCTTCAAAAGTTACCTACTGCTTTTGGCAACACGTTTAACAATAAACAGGCTATAGATAGAAAAATCAACAATCGGTAGAGACAATTAACGGTCACAGATATCGTCTGTATTTTCTTGCGCTTGGCCTTGGCCATGGGACCCATATATAAGACCCATCCAGTTATAAATTTCACTTACAGGTACACGCCGGGCGTCGCCTCCCGCACGTCGCCCGCGTCCCGTTATCGTCCTACCCCCGCACCCGCGCGCCGTGCAGGCGAGGACTGAGTTAAGCGGTCTACTTATCCAGTGGTAATTCAGCCTCCATAAGGTCAAAGACATTTCAGAACAAACAACATACATTTTTCGCTGTATTTGTATGTACATAAGGTGCCTCTGACGTCTAGCAGGGTTGCCGATATTAGGAATTTCACATCTAGACACGCCGAAACAAGCTCTTGGAATCCAGACAAAAAATTAGGCATATTCTCAGCAGTGGGTGAGTACAGGCTGAAAATAATTAAATATAGGTATATTATATGATGGCATGATGTGCCCTAGCTGTTGATATAGCTAAGCTGTGTATTCGAGGCATGTTGCACTGCTGAACTTCACTATATGTTTATATTTACTCACGGCATTACTGCAGATACTTTAGTGAAATAGACTGTGCTTGCATTGAGTGTTCTATGAAATTTTCACTACTTAATTAAGTTTAAGACGTCTGTGTCAATACTTCGTTCCACAAATCATTCCATTTTTGATATAGGATATTTTTAATTTAAGTATTATAGGTATAGTGTACAATCGCCCCCGAGCAGGGAAATTGCGTATTTTGGCGAAACGAAAGCTACAAAGTTCTACGAGAAATGCCAGTGAAAGTAAATCGAAAATTAAGGCCAACTCACCTCGGCTTGCCCGGCGAACAGATGAGTCGGTACCGACAGTTCACACTTCCGCAGTAGCGAGCTGATGAAGCACTGGCTAATGGGCTTGCGCGTGGAGCCGCGAGCAGCCATCAAAACGATATACCCTCAACTGACGTTTTACTAATGTAAAAAAACTAGAAAACTACCCTAACTGTCGCTAATGAACGCGTTCCTTTTCTCGATATATGGTAAAAACATGCATTAAAATTTACAAATGACTAAGCTAAGTGTTGATGTCCGGAACCAACTTAAAGGGTATCGAAAATATGCATTGTACTAGTTTTGGCACTTATTTCACTTATACATTACTTCCAAACATATCACTATTAATTTATTAACGATTTAATAGTACATTGTTTAACAAGGGGCGTATGAGGAATCATCAAAAGCCTTACGGCGTCGAGCTTCTGATAGACTCTCGTTTGCAATATTCTTACGCCCGTGTAATACACAATGTTTTTCATCACATTTGCGAGGAAATATATAACCACAAAAGATAGAAAAACCTATGTTTTATACAAGCGCATCAATCAAATGTTGACGAAATTGACAACTTCACTTCTAGATAAGTGCGAGTGGAGGGCGTAGCTTCAATATTTCAACCAATCACGGAGCATGGAGCATGTGGTTCTTGCAGGGCATGGCCTGCTCGATTTTATTTTCCAACCAATCACAGAGCAGAATTCTTGTCGTTCGCGGCCGTCCAGATTTGCTTAACGAATCAGATCACACACACGCTCATTACTCCCTTGGGACCATTATTTCCCGCGGGAACAATTTAGACCATTGTCCTTCTGTATACAGGCAAGGAATAACACCATTTATGAGCAAGTATGATAAAAAATCTATTTCCTGGAAATCGCATGACGATTAGTAACGCACAATTTTTCTAATCGTATATGAAATTAAGGTCAGAGTCTCATTAACTAGTCCGATCATCGGACTTCTGATACTACGGGGAAGTTTTATGTACCTATAGTTTCTGATACAATACAGAAAATTATAGCAATATGAATAAACAATGTCCGTTGTCTAGACTAAATAATTATATGTCTTATTTAACGTTAAGACACTGCACACAACAAACTTTATAACGAGATTGTCACCCCCTTTCAGGCTAAAACGGATAAAAATCTGTCCAAAGATAGCGGATGGCTTTTTAATTTCTTGAAATTGCCTGTTAAATGACTAAAGTTTGGGATGTTTTTGCTCCCTTGGGCCCAATGAACTCCTCAAAGCCTCAGTTTCTTTTAAAAAACCGAAGGTTTCGGCCCTAGAACATTTAAGGAGCTGTCAGTTGACAATGAGACAGGAGATTACTAAGTTTAAATTAAAATGTACCTTCTTGAGAAGGTATTATGAAAAGTTTACGTAGTGTTGTTGTTTGAATGGGGCATTGACCTTTTAGTAAACGTAGATAAAGAAAGAAAGTACCTATTGGATTTTGGTTGTTGCTTCTGTTATTTTAATTGTGATATTTTACAGAACAATACAATACCAACCTTATTTATTAAATAAATTTTCGTCTTTCGTGACTTTGAGATTTGTTTAACATCGTCTCTTACATTAATATTTCGTCCTTTTATATAGTCATTACCTCATAAACTTACCAAAAAATTACATTTTTAAAATTCTATTTTTCAACCCGTAAATAGGTAGGTACAGTAATATTATATTACCATTTATTTTTGTATGGCTCTAATTATCAGACAATTTAGTTCCATGCATGACTGGCATAAAAAATCACTGTAAAAGTTACAAAGTGAAAGCCCCAACAAACACCAATTAAGTTTAGTCACAAATTAATTAACACTCATTATTCAGCTAAGGGCGTGTGCACACGGGTAATCAACTAAAACAAAGGCATATATCACTCGGAGATGATGGATAAGCCGAGACGTCAGTGTGCGCCCTTACAAAAAGTGTGACGTTTAGGGTGATGCCGGACTCTACTGTTAGTAAAATTATGTACAATATTAATTTGTTGTCTTAGATTTGGTTTTTACAATAATTATATAAAAAGTACAATAGGACTATAAAACTATACGTACGAAAACTATTTTTTTATAAAAACCTAACCTAGGGTGCCACCGGCAGCGAGGCGAGGCCTAAGCTTCCGGTGGTTAGGGCGACAGAGAGAGGAACCTTCTGACTATCCGCGCAAAGACCAGGAGTACCGCCTTGTGTATCTGACCCTTGACCCAGCCATCTAGCGAGAGTCTCTTGAACGTGGCTCTTCGCTATTAAATCGTTCGCCGAAAGGACTAACGGGACAATGATCAATCGATAATTAATATTATTATTTGCTTTACAATAGCAGGCCCCAACTTCACCAAGTTGACTATTGTCACCTGACAATGTTAATTCGATGTATATTGCTGGATTGATAAGTAAATATTATAAGAGTGCACTATATCGATCGATTCAATTAAAATGACCCTTAAATTAGGTATGATCAGGGTAATTTGCCAGAACTGGCGCCTACTCCACCGACAAGAGCCAAGCTCTTAAATGTTGATGTTGAGGATGAGGGTAATTTATAGTGCACTCTTATTTTGATACTCTGTATATAATCGTCAGGAGTTATCTGGGGCACGGCCCCGGCAGTGCATCCGCCAAGTTACCGCAAAGCATAAATACATAATAATAATAAATTTAATTGAAATCCGTTGTGTTGTATTTAAGATACAAAAGAAGACAGTGTTCTACCAAACTTTTGCGTGAGAATTTTGACAATAACATACATATATATTGACAGCAAACTGGTACTCGCACTGACATTTCACGTACACAAAGAAATAAAGCAATGTTAGACTTAGCTTTTTACTTATTTTGATAATCCATTTTTGTATCCTCACCACCTGTCACTGTACGATTGTGTATATTTAGTTTACGCCACAGTAACACTACTATATTATTAATTTACAGCTTTGGTATTTAATATAACGATACAAGAGCGCCGAAATAAGGCGAAGGCGATATAATGGCGCTACAATAGCTTCTTATAGATCTCATGGCGCTAACCATCGCTTTTGTACCATCTCTGTAGAGCCTAAGAACACCTTTACGACCACTGTAGACCAATTGTAGCGCTATTAAATGAAAACGAGTATGAGTATAGGCTGCATAACGGGCCCTTTTAGCGCTATAAGAGCTCTATATCCTCTTATAGCACTACTATGCGACTACTGATGGAGCTGAGGCCGTTATGAAACTCCCTTATACAGCTACTGTGCAGCTTCTTATAGCGCTTGTGTGCTTGTTGGGAGCTTTGATCATTTCCAAAAAACCGTGATAGAAAAGAAGCGGGTTGTATCGGAGATACAACCGTTACTTAAGTTTTAGTGGATACTTCTTTGTTGGCTGTACCCGTAAAATATATAAATAAATAAATAAATATTACAGGACAATCTTACACAAATCAACCTAGGCCCACGGTAAGCTCAATAAGGCTTGTGTTGTGGGTACTAGGCGACGATATATATAATAGATAAATACATATAGATACTTATATACATACATAACATCCATAACTCAGGAGCAAATATTCGTGATAAACACACAAATAAATGCCCAGACCGGGATTCGAACCCGGGACCTCCAGCTTCGTAGGCAGAGTCACTACCAACTGGGCTACGGAGGCCATTATCTGAATTAATTCACTAAAATCTTTACAAGTACAGATAAATCGGTATATATGGCAACATTGACTGACGTAGCTGATTTGACTCGCGATACATTGAAAATGGTGGTCATTTCAGCATATTTTTCATGTCCACCGCATAAACTAAATAACATTTTGTGATTAACAACTAATGGCAAATAAAGAAGGATTAAAACATGTAACAAACAATTATTTGAAATCAGATAAGGCTTCTCTACAAAAAGTTATTCCGGAAGGCAAGTGATGCATTTTGAACTGTACCCCTATACAAGAACGCGAGCAAGGAAGTATCCACTTCAAAAAATGTTACTTCATAGGTACTTATAATAGAAGTATTTTCTTCTATCCAATTGGGCTTCATTTCGATATTTGTTGATCATTGTCGTCCACGCCGGTCGCCACTTTACAGCTTTCTTGAATAAGTAGTACTTCTATTTTAAATTGCAATAAAATGGAAAACTTTGTGGCCGCCTGTAGGGCTCCACCATATAAATATTTACTATAACGTATATTTTTACGTTTATAACACAACTTAGTAATGTTTAATTATAAATATATATATAAATATTTTGGGGTCACTCTTACTCAAATGAAATTTAACTGCGCAAAATTTGTACTACAGGAACTAGATGACGATATTATAAAATGCTAATATACCTAGATAAATACAGTATGTATACTAATAAAACACCCAAGACCCAGGAATAAATAATAGAATACTCGTGCTAATCACACAAATATTTGCCCTTACCGGTATTCGAACATAGGACCTCTAGCTTCGGATGTAAAATCGGCAGTTAGTAGCAGCCAAAGTACCCATATTTAATATATTGTAACGCATGCACACTTTCACTGTAATAAACACATATAAACGCACATGAAGGGTTCCGTAAAATAAATTGCGGTTTACGATTTATGACGTATTAAAAAAAACTACTTACTAGATTTCGTTCAAACCAATTTTCGGTGGAAGTTTGCATGGAAATGTACGTCATATATTTTTTTTAGTTTTATCTTTCTCTTATTTTAGAAGTTACAGGGGGGGGGGGGCATACATTTTACCACTTTGGAAGTGTCTCTTGCGCAAACCATGCAGTTAAGAAAAAAAATATCTTAAAAACCTCAATATCATTTTTGAAGACCTATCCATAGATACCCTTATAGGGTTTGATGAAAAAAATTCTTTTAAGTTTCAGTTCTGAGTATGGAGAACCCTCAAAATTTAATGTTTTTTTTCAATTTTTGTGTGAAAATCTTAATGCAGTTCACAGAATACATCTACTTACCAAGTTTCAACCGTATAGCTCTTATAGTTTCGGAAAAAAGTGGCTGTGACATACGGACGGACAGACAGACAGACAGACATGACGAATCTATAAGGTTTTCGTTTTTTGCCATTTGGCTACGGAACCCTAAAAACGTGTACCGATGATGACTATAATAATAATTTGATGCTGATTCTTGGTTTTGCCTTAAATCTTACAGACTTTTTTACTTGAAAATATCCTAACCTAAGTAGAATAAGGAATGACCTGGATGTAAATATCGTCCATGCTTAGTCACTGTAATACAATTTTGTTGGCGTCCCACTAAAACTGATGTTATAATATATGTGTATAGTATGACAGCACATAACATTGCCTTTTCTACAAAATACTGCATCATTACCCGCTGATTAATCATCGTTCCAATCGATTGGGCTATGGCTATGGCCCTTTTTTTGTTTGATGATTAGATTAACTAGCGATGGCATTATGAGGATTTTATGAGATCGAGCTTTGGTCGATGTTTAGTGTTTTTCTGCAGAAATCGAGTTTTCCCGGGATTGTTCGCCCTCGATACCTAAACGTCAACAAAATCGTGAGTTCCATTGCGAGAGCTAATTTACAACAAATGAATATGCAAATGCTATACCTACCACGACACAAATAACGACGCCGAATTTGACGACCGGTAAGCCCAGTGGGTTTACCGCTGCCTACGAAGAAATTTTGAATCCTGTTAAGGGCAAATTTTTGTGTGATGGGCATGAATATTTGTTTGTAAGTCTTGGATGTTTTCTATGTATTTAAATATTTATATAATTATAAAATAAATATATCGTCTTCTAGCACCTCATATAAACATAAGCCTTATTGAGGTTACTATGGGGCCTAGTTCGATTTGCGTAAGATTGTCCCATAACATTTATATATATACTCGTATTGTTATACGAGTATATACAGGTGTGGCCTGTAATAGGAGCAAATATTCAAAGGGACGCTTCCTTAGAGCATTTGTAGTAACCCCTTGTGTCCCACTCATTTTAATTTTTTTTGGATTCGGAGATATTTTGATCTAAAGTTATGACCTCCAAGTAATGTATCTTGGCACCACGACATCATAGCACAGCAGTCAATGCGGATTTTGAGGTAACATCATGTAACGAGTAATAATAGTTTTCGCATTTTTGTTTTCAAAACATATTTTTGTGTTTTTTTGATTTTTATATAATTTTTTTTAGTGTCTTTAAAGTAAAAAGTTACTGATAGCACTCCAGAAGAGTAAAAAAATACAACTAAACTTATTTTTAAGAAAAATTAATTAAAAAAATATATTTTTTTTTTCAAGTTTAATCATGTGGAAATAATTGTTCACAAGCTTAATAATCTACCGTTTAATTTTTTGCTCCTATTACATTCCTATGTATATGTATATGACGGAGTAAAACAAGCATACGGCTTGCCCGATGCCAAGCAGACACCGTAACCTATGGACACCACCTGATCACAACACCACATACAGAGTAGGTAGGTGTTATTATGGCTGCGGTCTCCTTTAAGTCCCAGATGGACTCCAAATATGGCCCAGATGTCATTTAACTGTGCCCTACTTAACTCTCGAACGAATAAAATATGTTTGTCACACAATAATTGATTTGTATAATGCGAAGCGAATGCGCGAGCACCCGGCAGCAGCCGACCGCCTTTTAATAGAGTGCAGTAGGTAAAAGCCCCACGGAGCCGGTCAGATGCGACGAAAGCCGAGCTCAGCCGTCCACGTCCGCGATGAGCCGAACGACTGCTGATCCTTTTAAAAATGAAATATAACGTCTATATTAAAAGGCTGACAAGACCAAACTTGTTGAAATTGATATTATTTAGGCAGTTTTATAGGAAAAACTATTAGTTCTAGCACATCAAAAAAAATATAAGTTAATATTCATCATATTTCCAAGACCGTAGATGGACTCGCATCATCATTGGATGAAATCGGCTCGATAGAAAATAATTACAAATATTGGTCTTAAAATCATCTTAAACGGTTCTGTCCTTATTTTTTTGACGTATGGGTCGGCGATTAAAAACATAAAGTGCACATTTTCATACCTAAACCGCTAATGAGCCCTATTTCTGAAATAATCCACACTTTTTTTATTTCAATATTTTTATTTTTATTTTTTTTTTTTATTTATTAGAAGACCAACAGCTTTTAACATTCAATATAGGCTTACATTTAAGATACTATTGTCGAGCCAATGACAGGTCTCCCTAACAGATACAGGAAGAAACGGATTTGCTTAAAATATGTTAGGTTAATGAGTAAATATTACAAATATTACAATCTTTTATCTTCTTTATGCGTGCGTGTGTGTATGTGTGTGTGTGTGTGTGTGTGTGTGTGTGTGTGTGTGTGTGTGTGTGTGTGTGTGTGTGTGTGTGTGTGTGTGTGTGTGTGTGTGTGTGTGTGTGTGTGTGTGTGTGTGTGTGTGTGTGTGTTCAGCCCTCCTCAATATTATTATATATTTGTTTCGCAATTGCACTTTTAAACGATTTTTTGTTGTTATACACAAATGGGTCGATGTCACTAAACTGATTGTTGTATGTCCTTGATATTCTATATATTACAGAGTTCCTGCCGTAATTTGTTTGATGATTAGGTAAACTAAGAAGGCGTGTGTACCTGGTGTTTGTTTTCGGTGTGAAGTAATTGATGGCTGCTATAAGGTTAGGGCAATCTACACACCCTCTGATAATGTCATAAAGCAAACCCATATCGAGCATGTCTCTCCTATCCTCCAGACTCATCATATTATGCCGCTTACAACTATCACTATAACTAATAGATGTACGTTTGGTTCGGTAATTAAGGTATCTTAGAAACCTCTGCTGTAGTTATTTCAATATTTATTCATTATTTTCGTCTAAAAGCTGGCCGCCCAAGTAACACTCGCTCTCGTTTACTCCGATACAAATAGACAGTGTGCGCATTTTTGGTGCTGACAGCGCCTTAAAGCTTAGAATTCCTTTTCCAAATTGGCCCAGTTGTTGAGAATCGTAAATTACCTTCAGCAGACGCAAAAGAGCACATTGAATCCTCTACATTATCTATTTATCTATAGGTACACTAGAATATAGTTATACGACATCGTAAGTAAATGGTCAGATCAGACCATTACGAAATTACCCCCATTTGCCTCAGTGTTAGCTGTCATGTAAACACATTATTAACGATTAGAGACCGTCCAAGTTATCTTCCATACAATTCAAGCGATATCAGACATTATGTTGACGCAGTAAGGTGCTTCAAAGATGCGTTTGTTAATGTGGTTGGCTTGTGCCTTAGCCATGTGTGAAGGTACATCCAAATAATGGTTTTCATACACATGCGTATATTGTCATTGTAATAGCGTGAACTTGAATCGAGTCCAATCTTTACAATGCAAAAAGTACCCTAGCGCTATAAAAATAGGATATTCAATCGAAGAAAACATTTTACTTCGTCCCAGTGTTGTGATAGTCACCAGTTGCGATTACTTTTGGAAAAGGAAAGCAGTAGATGTCTATTGAAAAGTCTTATTACGGACAGTTGAGTGATAGCAAAGAACATTTTATTACAAGGTGGCAAAGATCAAAGTTAGACGCGAATATCAGCGGTTTATGAACTTTTTAGGGTAACGAAGGATATTGGCCATTGGACCTCGAGGGAATCAAAATTGTATTAAGTATTAAGTAGTTCGTAGATATTTTGTGCACCTCTAAATTGCTTCTGGCAACTGGTTGCCAAGCGAAGTATAAGGTACCAGTGGTACGATTGTTGAAGGGCTAAGTATTTTAGATTTTTAGGCACTCACTTGATTGTAGCAACCACAGTTGCCAATTTCGTGCACCTCTAAATTGCTTCTGTGGTTGCCAAGCGAAGTATTGAGTGGTTAGCTAACTTTTAAAGTTTTATTATAGTTTGATTCTCTCCATTTTACTAACTTAAATGAATTATGCATGACTCCTATTTGCAAATGATGTACATATCAGCCGAAAGACGTCCACTGCTGGTCAATTGGACATATGCCTCCCCCAAAGAATGCGAAAATGACCGGTCCTGCGCCACCCGCATCCAGCGGACTCCCGCGACAAAATGATGCGATCACCTGTAGTTGGGGTGCTGTAAACTATTACTAGTGGCTCAGTGAGCAGTAGAATATGCGAATCTTAAAAAAAAAAAAAAAAAGTTGACCTGCTCACAAAAGAAACGGAGAACTTCGTTCACTTTGCTCGCTCGTTCAATCAATGACAGATGGTACATGATCTGATTGCAAAGTGTACCCGCTTACGCGTACAAAATGTACGCGTCCTAGTGTTTGCCTGCACCTTTGTCGGTATGAATTTCATTGATCCTACTACTCCCATACTCACTTCCACTTAGTTTAGAA
Organism: Epinotia brunnichana; assembly: GCA_963854355.1. Taxonomy (NCBI): domain Eukaryota; kingdom Metazoa; phylum Arthropoda; class Insecta; order Lepidoptera; family Tortricidae; genus Epinotia; species Epinotia brunnichana. The sequence continues at coordinate 17,384,306 of OY977952.1, forward strand.
AGTTATCTCCTCCAAATTTCATAAATCAGATTAGTAAAAATAGTACATTACTGAAGAGGCCGTGAAGTAAGGGATTGATGGACGAGTTTGGGGTAGACGGCCGAGTCGTAGACGAGGCCGGATACAACGAGTCCAGCAATCCCTGTTCCGGCCGAGGCTTGTATAGTGCTTTTCTCAAACGATGTGAGGAAATAATAAATAGTTATTTGTTATACAAGGGTGCAGTTATATTTTAACCGCGAGTGTGGAATTGAAACACGAGCTAGCGAATGTGAGTGGTTCAAAAATAGAATCCTTTTCACCTCACTAAATTGAGGAAAATTCTACATAAAAAAATCAAAGAAATAAAAAAAGATTAAAACAGAAAGAAAGTATTAAAAAAAGAGAAAAAAAAACAAAAAAATAAAAACATTTATAAAAATAAAAGAATTAACATACATAAAGGGAAACAAACATTTAAAAAGGGAAAAAAGGGAAAAAAACTTGAAAAATAACATAAAAGACCATACAAAATTTTAAACATTAAAAATTAGACATAAACATCAAAAAAAGAAAAACACTTTTTAAAATGATTATAAACGATCACTAAAATCACGAACATTAAAAAAACAAAAAAATTAAAAACAAAAACAATTAAAAAAGAGCACCTACCTAGTAGTGGTTGGCAGTATGTAATTTTCCCTTTGTCTGTTTAATATTAGTAAGCAAATTTAAAAAGTTAGAGTAGCGGCCAATAATATTTTTAGTTAGGGTTTTCATACATTACTTCTTGGCCTAGGCCAAGAGGTAATGTAGGGAGCCATAAACATGAAACTTCATGTCTTGATTTCGTGACAGTAACGCATACATTTCCGAGCATGTTTGAGAAAATAATATACATACTCGTGAGTCCTGAGTCCCATAAGAGCATTGTTTCACGGAACCAATATCATTACACGAGTAATATCCTCGCAATCATAAAAAATAATTATATTCCAGCTTTAATCAAACCAACTAAAATAGGGGAGGTGCGATCATTATCTAAGCAAAGCCAGGTGACAACACCGGTATATCATATTATTTAACTGCCGGAACCCCCGATAGTCAGAAATGAACCCATAAACTACTTCCTGCTATTATTAAACAACACAAAATTGCCTCTGCACTGCCGAAATATGATAATGTAATATTTTAATACGTCGTATTTACTGGTACGGTGTGTTTCGGATATCTTTCTAAAAATTTTGGGGTTGGTTTAAATTTGAACCTTAGTTGGTTTGGACAAAGTTGAATGTCTATTTTAATAATTAAATGAGTTCAATATATTTTTCGTGATATTTGGATGTAACTTATGTTGTTGTTTTAGACTAAAAGATTTTAGGACGCGTAGGATAGATTGGAACAGAAGTGCCATACCTAGATACGAGCTATAAATTACATTTAAATGGAATTTACAGACAATATATCTCATTCTTAGGAAATGCGAGCTACTGATGAATGTGGCCATTTCAAAATCTTCGAATATGTATTTAGCACAGTATAATATATTATTCTTTTTTTGTGAACAGAAATGTGACTTTTTCACAACATTTATGACCTTGTGAAACAGTTAGTATATTTCGTTTGTATTGAAATATTTCATCTCAAATTCCAGTTTCGATACGTTTCACAAAAAAAATTAAGGTTAAAAAAAATAGAAACTAGTGCATTTCTGTGTGAAGTTGGCAACTGACTGGTAAACAAACAATTTTTTGTGTATTTTTAGTGCACCGTACACAAAAATCGTCTCGTCTCGATATTCGTAATTATAGGTACATTTGTAAACTCGTGGTAAATAAACATAAAAATATTATGATGCTGGTTTTAATAATATTACAGTTTCGCAATAAATATCTATCAAATTATTTATTTATTGGAAATATCAAAGTAAACGTATGAAACAATATTTTTCAGAAATTAATTGCTACTATTACGAGTATAAATAATGATTATATAAAGTATAAATATGAGCAATATTCCTATATTATTAAAAGCTATTAAATCTAGAGCACTCAATTCCGTCTTTGCTGAAATGGAATTTTCCATCATGAGCGAATTCACATGATACGAGTAATAATATGATTAAAATGTTGCAATAACCACGTTTTTTTTCGTAAAATCTTTTTTGTACTCGACGATTAAAATATGTGTATTAAGATTTCATAGAGAATACTGCAACGTCACTCTTTTCATAGTTGTACTCCATGTTACTGTCGAAACAATCGAAATAACTACTTTTCGATACGCTCCAGACAACTAAAATAAATTCGACCAATCACGTGGCTGCTTTACTGAACTGTAATGAATTGGACCAATAGAATCGCTTTGATGTCGTACGCTCGTTGATGTCTTTTAAGATATCAACAAGCGTACGAGCGATGAGCTGTACTTCGTTTCAACAGTATCGAGTTTGTTAGTTCAGTTGACTCGTAGAAAATTAATTTTAATGAACTCGTACAAAAAGTATTGTTCACAATAGTGTTATAATCAAGCTTTTTAATCTCGTACCTTACTTAGGCCACTCAGCAAGCTTCGTGGCCTAAACACGGTACTCGACTAAAAAGCTCTCTATTATAACACGATTGTGAAAAATACTATATCGCACTTGCTAAATTCAAGTGTTAAAGAACGAGATATACGAACTGTAATTTTCGGGCGTTCCCGTAGATAAAGGCGTGATAAAGGTAATTTTCAACACATTTGCTCGTAACGTGCCGCTTTTAGGCTCATAATCCTGGGTATTAAACACGCGTGTTTTATAACATTACGACACTCGTGTAGTTATGTTTATATCCCGATTAAGACACGTTGGCACCTTGAAGCAAGGTGTATGTATGGACTCGGCGCATTCTTAAATTGACCGGGTTATACAGGTTTGTTTTTAATTCTCGGCAAATGGATTCTTACTCGACTAAACAAATTAAATCCTTCTTGTGAATTAATTGATTATTTCTTCTTGTATATGATATAGAAACGTTTCATTTAGTAAAACTATTTACTTTTGATAACATTTTACATGAATTTATATTGACTAAGAAAATATTTATTTTATTTTGTATTGGCTGTTTAGAGATTTCATCTGAGCCTCTGAAAAAAAATAGTTGCGCGCCATTATAAGTAATTTCACAAATATGTGTAAACATTGATGATGCGTGTTTGGTTATTATTAAAAAAGTTGACTCGTGGTGAATAGAAAAGTGATAAATAGAATTGACGCCACTGTACATTCTTGGAGATGTACAAATATGTGAGTAAAAACCTGTTGTCATCAATAACTAAAGGTAACAACTTAGGAGCCTGTAACATTTTCATTTTATGAAAAGGATTTTTTCCTCGCAAATGTGTTGAAAAACGTCGTATGACACGCGTGAACTTTGATAATTACATCCTCGGCTCTCTTATCACGCTCACCTGCGGTTCGCGTGACAATTCCGCCTCTGATGTGATCAACATAGCTCACTTGTATCACAATGTAATATTATAATTTAGTCGTGTTATATCGGTGACGTCATAGTGGTGTCAGTTTCAGTACAAATTATGACAGGTGTGGTGGCAAACAAGCTAGTGGGAAACAAAAAATCCGTATACGCGATGAGGGACAAAAAATATGACACTGTATCTCGTTCCCACTTGCGGTATTGTCTATGCATCATCATCATCATCATGAATGGCCTTTAAGTCTATTACAAACTATACAGACAATGCGAGAGCGGCATACACGACCGCAAGCTTGGCAGGAGTAATTTGCCCGCGGCGAACAGGTGCCACGTTGATGCCGCTTGGCTCGGTTTACTGCGAGTGTTTTAAACCACGCTTCATCATGAACTTGACGACCATCGAACACCAGTTTGCGCCATTTGTCCCTGTCCACGGCAAGGTCCTCCCACTGTGAACCGGGATGTTGAATGCGTGCAAAATCTCGCTTGGCACAGTCCATATGCCGCAGCATCGGCCGTCCAACGCTTCTTTTGGCATCAGCTACGGCCCCAAGCAGAACACGCCGCGGCTAACGCAATGGATCCGTTCGATGCACATGCCCCAGCCTGCGTAAGCGTCTCTGCTTAAGCAGCACAAAGAGACTGCAACCTCCAACTGTGCAACCTCAAGCACCCTCTATGCATACACCATAGATAACCTCTTATAGATAGAGCCTATAGGGCGGCGTGCGGTCACCACGCGTACATGTTCTAGCAATGATACCTCCCCCCGCGACCAGGTACGCGATCTATACGTGCGTCAAACAACCACCAAATTAAAATTGATTTTGCGTGATAAAAATGAGTTCCGTGCTGTGTGAAGTGGTGTGGAAAGAACACCCGAATGTCTAATTACACAACCAACGGAATAACATTTCACATGTAAGTTAAATTTATCATATAAATGTAATTTTCATTCGGTCACGCGGAGTTCATTTTACACTGGCCCATAAGAAGTAGTGAAGTATGCATGTCCCTTTTCATTCAATGGAAATGACAATATACTGTTTCTTTCTGACGAAATCACGTGACACTCTTGTGATGGGCTAGTGATGCTTTCGAATTTTACCGATTCATATTCATTTAAGGAAACAATACGTTAATTAATCCGTGATTTCGTGTACTATTTTAACACAAAAATTCACTAAAGATTAAATTTATATCCTTGTCATTGCATTGTAAAATTATTATGTTAAAAAAGTCTCTCATATCATAGATAATATATACGATGTAAGGTTTAATTAAACTGTGGTTCGATTGCCATACAAAGCGTTATTTGACATTCGCGGGCTAACGGCGTGATATTTTAAGAAACTTATGTAACAAACTTTCATCAATTGGCTTCCCATTTGCGCCAAATTCCCCCTTTCCTAGAATAAACTTGTATAAACTAGATTAATTTGAGAAAAATAGTTTTCCCAAAATATCACGTCCTAAACCAATTTCTCAAATTAATCTAGTTTGTACAAGTTTATTCTAGGAAAGGGGGAATTTGGCGCAAATGGGAAGCCGATTGATGAAAGTTGGTTACATAAGTTTCTTAAAATATCACGCCGTTAGCCTGCGCATGTCAAATAACGCTTTTTATTAAAAAAATATGGCAATCGAACCACCTTAATTAAATTCGCGGTAGCAGCCTGTACCTGTACCTGTACGGCGAGGTAGACTATCCGTCTTTTTTTAATTAGAACACTCAGAAAGAGACGGATAGTCTATCTCGCCCGCAGTTTTGTGATAACCGTGCTCAACGCTCCATTCTTTCTACAGAAATATAATAGCAGAGCTACGTCGCACTCGGGCATCCTGTAAGTAACGAGGGGTAATCGCGTAACGTTCCGAACGCGCGTCGGTACAATTTAAATGTCAACTATTCATATAAAAAGTGTTTTTTTAATAAGTTAAGTACATTTTTTATTACTTATAAGTTCGTCAAACATAGTGTTTAGACCTACCCGACGTTTGTACAATGCGTTACGTTATCGACCTGCTGGAATACAAGCTGCTAAGTAGCTGGTATGAAAGCGAGCACATTGAAATGTGATTAGAACGCAAAACAAAAATAGTTCTCCTGGCTTCCTTCCTCTTATGATCAGAATCCCTGTTTAATTACTAATTATCGAGCTCCAGCCTCTCCATCCACCTCAATTAACATTTCATGAGACAACATTTTCTACTTCATAACTCGCGAATTCGGAACTTTACATTAACATTGCACCCTTGAACAAAAGCACCCATATTTTGCGTTGTTGGATTCCGAGCGAAATTTATGTAACAACTCTGAAACGTAATTAATTGCCACTTAAGGAAACTTCGAAACTCAGTCAACATTGTTGTGGAAAATAAGATAAAAGCATGAAGTGCCTTTTTGTAATATAATTAATTTTCGACGAGATTATTAATATATATATATTGTATGAAAAGTGTAACTTTGGTGACATCTTTGTTTACTAGGGATAGCTTTATGCAATAATAGTCAAGAATTGTTTTGAGATTTTAAATAAAAAAATAGGATTTTGATCCTGACAAACACATCTGGTACTCAAGCAACACATACCACTTTCAAAAAAGTTATTGTTGTATTTTTTATCTTTTTTGTACGGCAATTTATCCTATAACTTCTTCACTATATGCACATTATACGTGACGCACGTCAAAACCGGCTGGCAAGATTTTTTTTTATTGAAAAGTGATCATATTTCGTTTTTTTATTTTAAAACTAGGTATACATTTTTGGGGGCTCAAATTTTGCGTACTTGTTACCAATACAAAGCCACATTATCGAAAAAAATTACAAGCCAAAACTCGCTGGGGGCAGATTCACAGCTTATCCTAACATGGCATTTGAGTAGGTACTCCTGCAATCAATATCAGTGGACATGAACATAAAACAAAGATAAGTATTAAGTACTTAGAACATTTTATTTCTTTTCGCGTTTCTGTAATTTATTCCACGCCCTAGCGGATTGCATCAACTTACGATTACAGGCTGTTCAACGTTAAACATGGCGCCAACAACTGTCGTTCCATCAAACTTTCTATGCATTCAGATTCTGACGAACAACACCGCTTACGATTGCAGAAGGTTTGGTGCAACCGCTAGTATATTAATATTAAAAAGTTCACGTGACAATGGTGCTTCCATCCTGTCTCACAACTTCTGGTCAGTAAATTTATTATTTAGCGACTTTCTCATTACTGCATACCGTCATTAATTCCAGCTTGATAAGGGGCTTTCCAGGCCTTGTGCCGAGTTGAGAACTCAACGATTCGAGGAAAACTTGAGTTTCGTGTGAAGGGTGTCTTCTGTAAGTTATTGTTTGGTGTAGGGAACTTGGTGAATTGTTGTTACATTGTCGTTTTATTTAGTACTGAGTGACGCTGAGCATGATTCTGACTACCTAAGTAGTAAGTATATAGTGTGTGTGTGTAGTGTAGCTATAGAAGTTTATTCAACCAGTTTAGCCTATTTAGTAGTGGCAACGAAGCTTGAGGTCCTGGGTTCGAATCCCGCTAATGGCATTTATTTGTGTCATGAGCACAAATATTTGTCCCTGAGTCATGGATGTTTTCTATGTATTTAAGTATTTATTTGTCTATATTAAGTATGTTTGTCGTCGTCTATATCAGTAGAAACATAATATATTAATTTTGGGGACAGGCCCATTTGTTTGAGAGAGAACGTTTCTACAATACTTTGTGACATATTGAAAAGAAACAATAATTGATTTTATTTTATTTAGTTCAAAATATTTGATAAAACAATCGTGCAAAAACTACTTAACTTTTCACGCCTTTTCCTTTCACTTTTCGCCTGTCGCGGCCTGTTAGGGCGCGCCTGCGTCCGTTCTAAAGGCCTCCACACACCGGTCGCGTGCGTGGGCCCGCGCGCGCGACCGCTGCGTGGAGGCCTTGACTCATTCATTTCACCAGCGGCGGCGCGTGTGCGAACACGCACGTGATGGAGTGAGTGAACGATGGTATTCGAGTAGTGGCGGTAATGACAGGCCGGTACAGATAAGATAAGATAAAATTTATTGGTAACATATAAGTACAAGTCAAGTGTTTTTTTTTTAAACAGTTACAATTTAAAATGGTACAAGATATTTCATACGAATACCTAAACACATAATTGATACAGGCCGACACGCGCCGTGGGAACGGCTCGGCGCGAGATGCAATCAGCCGCACAGGCGTCCACAGGCGTCGCACGATCCGGCATGGCCTGTGATAATGATAACACGGGCAGTGGAACCCCACCATAAGGTAGCTGGACCTTCTGAGAATGCGCTGTGTTGAGAGTGCGACCTACATTTATCTAGCTGTCAACACTAATCCTCAAATCATCATGAAATCATAATAATAATAATCAAAATGGAGTCGGAAGCGTCCATAGGTTACGGTGTCAGATTACCATCACGCAGGCTGTATATTTGTTTGCTACCGCCGTGAATTGGTGACATTAAAAAGTAGTTTTTACTGAACAATGGTTCTCAGTAACAAGATTCGGCAGCAAAATTTTAGCTCCATTAAAAGCAAATCAGACCATCAATACACGCCTGAAAGCATCATTCCTGTCAATAGTAACAATGCAACACGGCTACTCCATTACGGAATCATGTCAAGTCACTGCCCATTGACAGATGATGCCATTTCAGCCGGGAATCGAACCGAATACCGCCAAGGGGACGTGCTTAACGATCCGTATGATTTATTACTGTCATTACTTCACACTGATATTAAAAGGAGAATTATTATCATAATTGCCGATCGATTATCAACTTTAACATGTTATACTTAAAGTTTAATAAACATTTGACGTATGTAATAGTTATGGTCGTTTCATGATCGGTGAGTTTATAGAAAAGAATGTTATAGCGGCCAATATTTGCGTTTTTGAGCAATTTCCTTAATATAATAGCATTTTTCTATGGGTTACACAAATTTGCAATTAACAGTAGGTATAATGTCATTATAGAATCGATCGGGTAATTTATTTGTAAAAGGCTTACACAATGAAGTAAAAAACATTAGCTCTTGGAATATGGCCACTAACGAAAATTGGTTTGTTGCATTTAATTCTTATTTATTCACGAGTCATTATGGAATGGACACATTGCCACTTATCGATTCAATAATTAGTTTATATTACACTAGCTGCCCTAATGTATATAATGATAATGACCATTGAGAAACTACATTCTACACACAAGTAAAAGAATGTTTGAAAGCGGTCCCATAGTTCCGGAGATGACCAATTACAAACAAACTTACTAAGGAATCTCACACACTTTTCCTTTTTATAATATTAGTAGACGAGGGCAGAAAAGGTGCTCTGAACAAAAATATATCTAGTAGGGTAGAGTGCTACAACAAACTTAAAGATATAGACCGGACCTAACAAGTACCTGAAAAAAATTTGGTGCTTTTGTCCAGCGGGTCCACATTGTCACCTGAAACTGCCACACTAATTGAACAGCTTTTTGTTTAACTATCACACATAGGTACTAAGTACAAACTTACCTATAATATTTAATTTTATTAGGTCTGTAGAACGCTATCGCAAAACCAAATTTTTATATCTAAGAATCAACTATTACTAGCAACAATACAACACAAACTTTTAGATGCTCATATTTTTAAAATAGTAGTAGTGACCTTTTTAGTAAAGTAAACTGCGTTTAAAAAAAGATCCCAGTTTAAACGTCATCTCGAATGTCATCGCGCGCCGACAGCTGACGAAACGACACGTCGCATCCCCATCAATTAGACATTTTTTACCGGTTACGGTTTCCGGTTACCGTTTACCGAATCGGTATCGGGAGAGTCGTGAGGATGTGTGTGAATTGTTTCATGATGACTGTTAACGTTGTCGTAGCATAAATAATGTTAATAGGTGGATGTGTCGAATCGTTTTTCATTTTTAAATATACTTTAGTAGAGCAAAGTGAAGTTAATGAGTTAAATCAACTACGAATAAAAGTACGTATGCTTTTATAGAATAAGTCAAAGTACGTTTTATCTTAAAGAGAAGTAAACCCAACGAAAAGGGTTTTTAATTATGGTATGAATCTAATAAGTATGTGAGTAAAATGTGAGGGAGCATTTGTAAATACTTTTCAATTAAATACACTCCAAAGTGGTAACCTAATCTAACCCACCTAAGTATAACGTTAGTATCAATGAATTAAAAAAAACATACCTAACTAATCTATTTCAGAAGCATTCTGACGAAAGAAGAAAGACATCGGAATTGCCCAACGCAATAAAAAAAAGCAAACGCCGCGAACGCACCCTACTGTTTTCATGTTCACGGAATTAAAAAAAAACTTATGTTTGTCTCATTAACAAGGCCGCACCTCGTTTGGTGAAAAAAAAGTATTTGACAGTTCCGTGAATTGACATGGATGACAGGAATTTTCGTCGCGTAACCAATGTGCGGGAAATAAATTTCACTCTTTATAGGCGTTTACTTAAATATAAGTAGTATACGAGTCAAGGTGTATAAAAAAGATAAAGTCGAAAGTGAGCATACTTTCATAATGTATCATTCGTAAGACGACCTCTGTAGCCTATAGTTGGTAGTTGGTGTTGGTAGTGACCCTGCCTACGAAGCTGGAGGTCCCGGGTTCGAATCCCGGTAAGGGCATTTATTTGTGTGATGAGCACAAATATTTGTTCCTGAGTCATAGATGTTTTCTATGTATTTAAGTATTTATTTATCTACATAAGTATGTTTATCGTCGTCTAGTACCCATAATATAAAGTAGTAGTAGTTATACAAGCTTTGCTTAGTTTGGGACTAGGTTGATTTATATAAGATTGTCCCCAAATATTTATTATTATTTATTATGTATATCATTCCTGCTCACGGGACAATGATGTCCCGGACCTTTGGGAGGCGTGCGTGGGGCTAGGTACCTACAAAGTACCAACTGAGCCAACACGTAGAGATCCTTTTGACATGTTAATGAAATGTAAGGAGTACACCTTATTTATTATTATTATTAAGTACGTATGTAAAGATAAGTTGTACTTTAAAATTTACAACACATTTTTCATTTGCTCGCCAGTGCAACAGGGAACGTTCCCACTAGCGGTATTGTCTATGCATGCATCCTTGTCACTCATTTGACAGTCAATTGTGCATGTGTGGGTAAATCCCTATCTTCCTCTACTGGTTTACGGTTTGTGCTAGTGCTGCACTCTGGCGGCAGACCATTACTATTAAACTACAGGAATAAACTTGACGTATTTGGGCTGATTGACGCTCAACGAGTAATTGAAGGCTATGCAAAAATACGGCAATATAAACTTGTCTGGTTGAAATTCTTTAACGTGGCCGTATTTTTGTAAAACTGCCGTTGGAAATGGAATCTTGTACTTTCAACGGAGGGTCGCTTTTTGAATACTTTGATGCAATTTGGCCAACTCAAATCATCTCAAGTATATCAAAGAAAAAAATTAACCGACTTAAAAAAAGGAGGAGGTTATAATATTATGTTCCACTGTATGTATTTTTTTTATGTATGTTCCCCGATTTCTCCGTCAACTGTGGACCGATTTCCAAAATTCTATTTTTATTCCAAAGAGCATACTCCCGTGGTGGTCCCATTGAACATGAACATAGGCACCACACCCAGCCAGGAAGCAAGCCTGACCCGGACGAGCCGGATATACCAGGGGGCGCAATTTTGTGGGGAGTGACACGCTCTGGGATGGGAAGGGAAGACCGACCAGCCGCAACCAGTCGGCCACAATCAACCGGCTATGCAGCCTTTAGCCAATATTGGAAAAGAGGAGAGAAAGGATACTTCGTCGGGGGATGAGCGTTGGTGAAATGATGCACGTTGCTTCATATAAAGTCTTCTCATGTTCAAGGTGTTTTCGGAGATCCGTTACAGCTCAGTTTCTTCCAATGCGTTGATTTCTCGTGCAGTGTTGTAGAAGTTCTCTTTAATTGTGTGCCTCTGGGGTGGTTGTTGTATGTCATGAGGTCATAATATGACTCGCAACCACAACAACTACTATTTTCCAGTACGTATTCATGTGGGTGAATGACTGGCTGATTGACAAGAATATTCGTCATGCGGACACTATTACTTCATTTATCGTATGGCTTATTTTTATTACTCTACTTCAAAGATTTACAATACGAGTATTACTTTAAACTTTGTCACTACACACTAAACATTGTCTCAGCTCTCAGGTATAACCAATTCATTTCACCGATACCACATTTTTTTACTGCAGACACAGACACAAGATTCATTATTTACATAAACATAACTTTAATATTAACACTACTCACTGCACAACAAAACAGAGTGTCACAAGCACTGTCACTAGGAGAGTTGACCAGCAGCTAGTATTTAATTTGCCTGTTACCGTGGTTTGACAATCTTCCTGGCGAGAAGTCTTCGTTATGTGGAATAAAGGCATAACTCGTATTTATTTGTAAGGTTCTGCAGTCTTCTGAGGTTTGCATATTCAACGCTTTTTTTTCCTCCACACTTAAGCTCTAGGTCTTTTTTTGCATCCCGTTTAATTGGAGCTTGGTTTTCTTTTCGTTCTAGTGTTTTATTTATTAAAAGTTTATGTAGCATCTTTAACGTCTATATTGTTAATATCGTTCGCCTATTCAAGCCCATCTGGCGTGGCGTGAATCCATAAAATCTGGACATTTCAAGGAAGTGCATTCAGGCGCAGCTACCTAGAAACCGATCATTTTTTGCGTTCTTTTGTTTTGGTTTAAGCAGATGTATCGCTATTCATTGTTTGCACATTGTTTGTCTCCCGCGTAATTTATTCTCGCTCGAGTCATCTTATTGTCGAACTTTGCTTATTACATTATTGGCAAATTTTCGTAGTTTTAATAGATATAGGTTCACGGTGTTTCACTCACTACCACAGTTCAGCCCAGTTTCAGTCTCGTTGAGCCCCTATCCACTACTCATTGTGTTATATAATATTGGCGGCGCCTAGCGAATTACTTGTATAACTGATCTACATAGATTTCATTTATTAATTAATCTGTTCTGTAGGTCTCAGGTGTAAAATATTATTACTTATAAGTGCCAAATATTACTAACACAGGTATTATGATCCACCACATATATGTATGACACTGCCGAAGCGTCTTACACGAGCTTATTACGGGGTTCATTCCAGTGCGTGAGAAAATTAAGTGTTTGGTAATTGACACACTGTAATCTAACGTAAAATCTTACTAAGTTAACAAAGGCACTGAAGGCAACATTGAATACAATAAATACAAAAATTAAATATTGAGTACGTATATATTACCCCTACGTTCACCTTATCTTATGATATGGGCCAGTAGTTTGGTCTCTAATTATGTAACCCGAACTGCTTCATTAAGGAAGTATACCTACTACCTAAAAAGTAATATGGAATGCTCTCACCCGGGCCTGTCACGGCTGTGATGTTGATTCTGCCGCGTTGCTGCGCGTAACCGCTACCCGTTAGAGGCGCACGCACTGGTTTTACTTTACGCGCCTAATACCTAGATGGACTGAACCCGCGTAATATTCGCGTAACACACTACACTTTTCTATAATTTGGCACTTATTGGCGATCTCAAGAAGATGAGATGGGTAAATCGCTGGGACTACGGGGCGCGGCGCTCGCACATCTGGGCTTTTGCTATTGTTTTGAAGGACCGCATTGTGTAGTTTTATGGCGTAACGAGACATCGGGGTAGGGTCCCAAAACAGCGTCCGCTCGCAACGGCTGTTCAAACAGAACTCTTCTACTCCCGTGGTGGTCCCATTGTCACCAATTTAGGATCTGATGATGGGATCCCAGGGAAATTGAGGGCAACCCTCAAATTTTATAGGCACGCGTGTAGTAATTTTCTATTGTAACTCGTGTATTTACTCTCGGAAATCGCAATTTTGGTTAAGTGGCTGACGATGAAGACCACAGATGACTTATGGAACTCCTCAAGATGTAAAGTACGTCAATGATTCTGACATGATTCCGTTGAAGTAGCAACTAATGAATTGTTAATTCTGAGATCCTTGAGGAATCGACGGAACTCCTCAAATAGTCTCAGCTCACATATAGCGACTTGGGTTTTTTTTGTAATAATCAACGCATTTGCTCTCCGAAAGCAGTACATGTGGTAAATAGGAAAGGAAATTTTCATGTACCATGTGGCTTGGCGAAGTTTAAACCGACTTCAATTCAGAAGTCGGTTTAAACTTTGTTTTTAAAGTAATTATTGTCTGAAAAATATGTTTAATAAAAAAAGTGATCTACTCAAATATTATTGTACTCGTATCTGCAGGAAACTGAAACCTTAACCTCTTATATCTGAGCAGCATAATTCAGGGCTAAAACATCCATACAATCCGAGCGTTTGTACAGGCGATAGATCAAAACTAAGATTATTATTAAACGCGAACTATTTACTAAGAGTTTCGAGAATTACCGCAGTTTCGCGATTTGATTGTAGCTCTGCGGCAGCATTCAACTGATTCTGTTTTGTGATTTGCTGAAGTTTGCAAGATTGTTTTGGAAGTTTAGCACGGTCGCTATCTTCTAAGTACCTACATCGTAGAAAACAATAATCTATTTTTGAAAACCTCGACGGTACCATAAGGCCTAGCTAAATGGTATACATATACCTTCAAAATCTTTATGATATAGACATAAGATTGAATTTCATCTGGCCCCAATTTGATCAACTTGAGGATAGGAATATGGACACAAAAATATAGGTAAGCCCCGCTATTCTTGTAACTTGTTTTAAGGAGGACTTCACGTTCACCCACAAATATGCCTTGACGCCGCGATTCGCAGTAACTAAGCGTGATCAGAGGTCTAGTTTTGTTAGGCGTGACGGGTGAGGTGAGGCGCTACTGCGTTCCAAATAACAGTCACGGTCGGGGGACAGTTGTGAATGGATGAAAATTTTAGAAGTGCCTGATGATTCGGTGATACTTAGGAATAACCTCCCAGAAAAAAATAGCTGACTTTTCTACTGCGTCAATTATTTTTGAAAAATACAAACAGTTTCCTCACTTACGTTTTGGGTTTAGGACGGCAAATAAGACACTTTGCTTGATCCGTCTCATGTCACAAAAAATATCTTAAAATCCGTGGTAAACTGACACTGGCAATGATACTGACAGCTGCAGCAGCTATATTCTCATTGCCAGGGTCAGATATTGAAAATATTTTTTGTAATATGAGACTGATCAAGAAAAAGTGTCTCTCATAGGTAGTGTTTCAAAGGAAGGTTATTCCTAACACGAAAGAAAAATAAGCACTTCTAAAATTTTCATACATTCCCAATTAGTCGCCTTCACATCGTTTTCACTCTGGATTTGAAATCAATGTAAATTTAATGTTTACAACACCACCAGCTTCTGAATGGCTATTGGTGGTCTATCTCTATTCCTCGCTCTTCGACATGACAGTATTTGGTCGTCAAATGAGAAGTTTTTAAAAGCGAAGATTGACGAAGGACAGTCGTTAGCGCAAGTATACACCGTGAAATTTTAGTGGTTGTTTTCCCGTGGCAGGGCGATTTGCTATCGGTAGTACTTTCAAATTATGATAGACAAAACAGTTTTCCAAAAAAAAAATACAAAAAAATAACCTTAACTCGAATAAGCGAAAAACAATAGTAACGCACTTAAACTTCAAGGTAAGTACTACTGCAGTGCTACTACTGGTGTTAGGTCACTTTCGAGTTTCGTTCGACACATTTATAAATCGGGCATTTCTTAACATAATTAAAAAAAAAGATTACACATCGACTGTATATCGATAGCAAAATCATTTCGTTGCGGGAAAACAACCACTAAAATTTCACGTATACGCTAAGTGGACCAAGTTCTCAACATCACACTCTAATATGACTGTGAAGATAATTTTGAGCGTATTCATTTGCGTCTTCATGTAGGTATCTTTAATCAGCACGAGGAGTAGTTCTGTTGGTTAATGATGTTCTAATGTTTGATATTCCGTTTGAGATTCCGGTTAAAGAGAATTTCTGCTCCTTTAAGTACCCTACCCCAATAAATTAATAAGCGCAGTATTATAACGAAGCTAAAAATGCAAAATTATTCCCGGTTCCGACTTAATTTCTCAACTCTCGCTGGTGCTATTACTCGAAAAATATCGTGGAAATGAACTAACTAACGGTCCCTAATTTAGTCAACTAATTAACTAAAATACTGTTAAGTATTCCAAGAATTTCTGTAGAAAAAGTAGTTAAACTGGCAAAGGAAGTACACATGCGTATTCCCTTGGCATAAATGGAATGCCGGGAGAAAAAATGGTTGAATCCCTTATTTCATAGTTTCATTTCAGCGGCCGAGAATTTATGTTGTTAGTGATGAGTGTGGCGATTAGCGATTTATAACAAAACATTGTTAAGAAAACCGGCCAAGTGTGAGTTGGACTCGCGCACGAAGGGTTCCGTACCATTATCTATAAAAACGGCAAAAAAATCACGTTTGTTGTATGGGAGCCCCCATTAAAAAATATTTTATTTTGTTTTTAGTATTTGTTGTTATAGCGGCAACAGAAATTCATAATCTGTGAAAATTTCAACTCTCTAGCTATCACGGTTCTTGAGATACAGCCTGGTGACAGACAGACGGACGGACGGACGGACAGACGGACAGCAAAGGTTTAGAAATAGGGTCCCGTTTTACTCTTTGAATACGGAACACTAAAAAAAAGTGAAATTAATACAACAAATACTCGTTGAAAAGATAATTAAAAAATTAAGTTTTTGTTTAGTAATTAAGTAACTCTATTACGGATTAGAAATAAAAATAAGTTTCTGTCAAAAATGACATTCTTATTAGAAGCTTTTATAACCGTCTTGTTTTTTTGCACAGCCATCAACAACTAATTGAAAGAGTACTAATGAGCACAAACTCGAGGGGTTTATCTTGTTTAGTTTAAGAGTTCCTATGGCCACTTTCCGACTCCATCATCAGACCATCTCTACGGTACCATATTATTATTGCAATGTCACCGAAGATACGCAAATATTCCAAATACTTCAAATTTGAGTTCAATTAAACGACAGGAAGTGGTTCTATTTTAGCTTCCAAGATTTGACCTTTCTAAGCTAACATCGAACCTTCTGTTACTGAGTTGCATCGAAATTTCAAATTAGGTAATGCCGACTACAGAAAGACGAATCAATAAAATAATAATAACAAGTGGTGCTCCCCAAACTGTGAACTCACGATGTATTCTTTTTAAATTACAACCCCCTATGTGTCGGCAACCCATTGACCGATTTGGCTCATAGTCAAAGTATTGGTTCATTATTCTAGATTCTAGACATGCTCAATTGTTCAAGCAACTAACGGATGTAACCATTTGAACAGCATTTTAAAATCGCTACCCGCTCTTCTTATCACTACCACTGCAGCCTTAATAGTAATGTTGACAGTATGAAGAATGTCCGAGGGGCGGTAGGCGTAAGTTATGTTACTCCAGTACCTATAAGGCGTTTAGTCAACACGTTGGTCGAGCCGTGATAAATTATATTTCGCACCACATTTTAGTTTCAAAACGCCTCATTACAGTGGTCCAATTTAGGAATGCTTTGTTGCCGTATTGGAATGATAATGTCTTGGTTTGCGTTCAGTTTGGGTATGCGCAAAGTCACATGTATATGTTCGACGTATTTTGATATTTTTTTGTGATAGCATGAGAATGGAATAGACATTTTGATTTAATTGAAACGAAGATCAAACGCAATGAAAAAAATATGTAAGTAACTGGCCGGACTCGAATCGATGAAGGGATGTTTAATAACAAAGAAGTAGAGTTTTATCAAACCGTGATTAGAATGGGATTCGTGGAGACAGTTTTGCCATATAAATGGGTCAAATTTTGTTTGAACTGTTAGCTATTCCAGTCCCAAACTCATCGCGGTTGAGTAATACTCCACTCTACCACATATCAAAAAATCATTAACATCAAGATCACCCGACATGATACAAGCGTCCAAGTTTATTACATTGCACTGTCAATTTTAATTTTGCACATACGTACCGTACCTACTTGATTTCTCGGTTCTAAAAGGTACATAAAGTAATTTTAGAAATTTTGATCTTCTAGATATTACTACTATATAGGTACCAAAAAATAGTTTTAGATGTTCATATAGGCAACAGGTTAACCTTTTACAACCGACTTGATACGAACGTGCGAGTTTTTGTACATTGGATTGTCAATTTTTTGACAATTGTCAATAAAGTTCATTTTTGACTTGGCAAATTACGATCTCTCGGTTGAAAGAATTAAAAGAAGTGCGGTTTCTGGTTAGAATAGCTCCACTCGTCGAGTCGACTATGGGGTTAAAATATGTTGTAGGCGATACGCTACCAAACAATCACTACAATATATCACATTTTTCTGTCTTTAAGTAATTTAACTTTGTAAATAGAAGGAGCACTATAATTTGTGAAGGTTGACCTTAATTATTTATTTAATTCTGACTCTGGGTCTGGGTTTATAATACTCGTATATCTCACAGGTTACTGTTTTTAATCTCCACTTATAATAAATCTCTAAATTAAAAAAAGAATCAGCCAGTTTGAAACTAAGCTTTGCGCGGTTCGAATGTTCTCAGCATCCCATGAACGGAAAAATATGAAACATTTTATATAGGTACATTATTATTCCAGCTGCAACTTAGGATAGTTTTTATCCGAATGCGACAATTAATTTATTTTCCGTAATATACGACTTCATTTAATTTTTCATTTATTATTCTTAAAGTATATCGCCGCCACATCTGTCAGCTAAAAGAAACGTCAAAATCACAGACTAATAAGAAATACTACGGACAAAATGGCGGAATTTCTTTGCCTTTCTTTCGCCTATTAATAATTTTAATCCCGTCTACGATATACATTGACGAGACACATAGGTACCAAAAGCAAATATAAAATTAATCGATTTTGATATGCGAACTTATATGCGCAAATGTCGAATTAAGGTGTAGTTTGTACAAATGTCACAACAAATTCGAACAATATAAACTTGGTTTTTTTGAATGGCACGCGCGCGCGCTCTTTGCGTATTCAGCCAAACCACGAAAAACCGAAACTCGAAGTTCGTATATCTGCATTCCTGTCATTTGTTAGTGCGATAGAGATAGAGATACCCGAATATTTTCGAATTCCGAAGTTCGTGGTTTAAAAGAAAATACGGATGTCGGATAGATCTAAATTAATATTTTATGTGTGAATATGGTTAAAATTATTTGGAAATACTATTGTTGTTATTGTTTTAAGTAGTATATTTGACTAGCTTTAAGTTTAATATTGTACGTCCGAAATGGGCAAGCTGTTGGACTTTATTTTACCCAAAACAACTAAATGTACACAGTTCTGACAATAAAGAAATCTTATTTTATCTTATCTTATCGAAAATAGGGATGTAGACACTAAACAAAATAATCATAATGTTGTATTATCTCGAAAAAAACAACGCAAGAGGCTATACTCGTATAGGTAATCACTAAGTTATAAGTGTAAGCATAAAGTTTTAAGAGGGGGTTTGTTGCGTCTCTTTTCCGCAAAACGCACCTTTATAATGAAACGATTGTTTTTTACTACGACGCTCGAGGATCGTGACGTCACGGTCCCTGATCGTTTTCTCACTCTAACAAGCGACATTAAAACGGTTGTAGCTTCGTAATTTTTTGAGATATTTGAATGAGTTTTTCGTTTCTTCTTTCTTTTGAAGTGAGTCTACAGCTACACCTCTATTTGGAAGACAAGCGGAAAGAACCCATACTATCCATACTAATAATCCATAATTCCATATTAATATTATAAATGCGAAAGTGTGTCTGTCTGTCTGTTACCTCTTCACGCCTAAACCGCTGAACCGATTTAGATGAAATTTGGTATACAGATAGTTTGAGCCCCGGGGAAGGATAAAGGGTAGTTTTTATATCTGAGGGGCTGAAATTGGGGGTGGAAATTTGTATGGAGCTACTTAAACCGCTGCACCGATTTAGATGCAATTTGGTATATAAATAGTTTGAGTCCCGGGGAAGGACATATAATAGGTTTTATCCCGGAAATCATCCCCTAAGGGGGTGAAAAAGGGGGGGGAATTTGGATGTAATATATTTTGATGAAATTTGGTGTAGATATAGGTTAAGTCCTGGGAAAGGACATGGGATAGTTTTTACCCCAGAAATCATCCCCTAAGGGGGTGAAATTAGGGGTAAAAATTCGGATGGAACCCATTTTAATACAATTTGGTAAAGAGATAGCTTGAGTCCTGGGAATGGACATAGGATAGTTTTAATTCCGGAAATCACTCCCTAAGGGGGTGAAATGGGGGTGAAAATTTGGATGAATCCCGTTTAGATGAAATTTGGTATAAAGGTAGTTTGAGTCCCGAAGAATGACATTAGATAGTTTTTATCCCGAAAATCATTCCCTAAGGGTATGAAATAGGGGGTGAAAGTTTGGATAAAATCCATGTACCTAGATGAAATTTGGTATAGAGATAATTTGAGACCCTTCGAATGATATAGAATAGTTTTTGCCTCGGAAATCATCCCTTAAGATGGTAAGTAGAAGTTTGTTTGCATTATATTTTCTAAGTATAAGTTCTACGCGGACGAAGTCGCGGGCAACAGCTAGTATTTTAATAAGTGACGACTGACGTTGAGACTCTTTCAATCCCTTTAATAAATTACTAACATCTATATAACGTTTGCTTTTGCCTACTTTGAATGGTCACAATGACAATATTTCATCGAAGAATTTGTTTTTGGTATTATAAAGGTGCGACACCAAAGGCACATTAGTTAGAAAAATTATATTATAAACAAATCATAACACATTTTAAAAATCCGGTCCATAAAACCCTTTTGATCGCTAATTATAACAAATAAGCATCCGTTTTACTAAAATAACTCCCAACCCACTATCACGTTTTAAAGGTACCAATAAACGACTTTTAACATTAGTTTATGCCTTTCATAATGACTGGCGACGTCTACGACGTATTAAAAAGTTAATTTTAATCCACTAATTTATGCTGTCCCTTGATTTGTAGTCAACTCTATGAAAACAGAGCTCTTGTAAAGCATGATTAGCCAGCGTATCACAGGTCTCTTGTTGGCTTCAGCTTATTTTGGGATTGAGATCAGAGAATATGCTGGTGGTTGATTAGTCTGGTTACCCTTTTTCTGCTCATTAACGACTTCCCAATGATTGATGCCATGATGCTTCGTTGAGTACGTTGGGTGTTTGATTTTAGATTTTAGAACATTAAATGTACTAAAGAGAATGTACGAGTCATAGTAAATATTTATCTTTATGTAAACCCTGTATTTTACGTGCAGTCAGTGTTTTTTTTTTGGAACCGGTACACATTTTTCATTAAGTACCCATATCACAAGCCTTATTGAGCTTACTATGGGGCTAGATCGATTTGTGTAAGATTGTCCCCTAATGTTTATTTATTAGGTATTTGTATTATTTATTTATTTTTAGATTTATTTAATCGTATGGCTTACATTATTTGGCCTTTAAGTTTGTCACTTTTTAGTACCACCCAGGGGACACGTGCAGGGCTACAGGGTTGTGGTAGGTAGCTCCTGCGGACGCAAGTGACAGTTGTCCCCCCTTTGTCAAGTGAGTGGGCAACTCGACTGTTAGAGGTTCTTAAGCCGCCCAAAGGCCTTTAACTCGGCTTAACGACTACTGTCATAGACAGCATCCGGGATCAACTGCTTAGCGTGCCTTCCAAAGCACGGAAGCGCTCATTTATAGTAACCACTCAAACAGGCGGTCACCCATCCAATGACTGACCGCTGCCATCTTTGCTTTACCTGCGTTATCGTTTCCGATTCGCAGGCGCCGCAGGGCTATGAACGCTTAATTAGCTTATTTTTAGATGCATTTTGCATTTTATTTTAAGAAATATTTAGAAAATAAAGTTGATTTCCGATGTTTGTGAGCTGCTTGTTTGCTCCGATGTACTCGTATGTAATGGCGACTGTACGAGCTAGAGTACACCAGAGGTTTACGAACTAATATTGAAGGGATAAATGTCAACGAGGCAAACTCTACGCAGAAGTTTAATTTTACGAAAGGTTAGACGAGAAAACAATAAAAAGAGTCATTACAAAATATTATCATATAAATTGAAAAGATTTAGCCGACAGAGACATTAGTGGAGTCGATTTCATCATTATCGTTAATTTTGACTTAGAAATAAAGATTAATGTGAATGTGATCTGCATGTGCATTGATATTATTGAACGAGCGAGCGAAGCGAATCATTTTCTCAGTTTCAGCTTGGGCTAAAATTCTTTCGTTTGTCCGGATGTTCCGCTGTCCCGCTCTCTCACTGTCCAGGTTGCATTTCTCATGAACTTTTGTGAGCAGGTTCGTGAATTATAAACCTATTCTTTTTTGCCAATTCAGTTTTTGGAAAATTTTCAAATAAAAATGTTCTTTGAGAAAAAGGCACACTCGCAAGTTATCCAGCTCAGAGTCATTTAAACACAAATACCTAAGTATATTACCTACAAACTTTCCCATAATCACAGTAGGTAAGTACTTACCTATCTTAATGTTAATGATCTCCAATTATTTACTATTGACGTAGATATGATAATTCCCAGACAATGACGTCACATACTTCTTAGGTACTTGTACTACTTACCAAACTGAACCACGTGTCAATTACGTGATTCAAGGTCATCAATAATTTTATCTTTTTATAACACTCAATCGATAAAGGTACACACAGTACGTGAATTCCCAGTGACAAAGCAATTTTTTTTCACACCTAAAGCGCAATTTACACATGCAAGAAATTGCATGCAAATTGAACTACATTGCGGGGTTTAATAAATCAATTGAAGTCGGTATTGCTCGGTAACCCGTAATGCAATGAAACTTTTGTGCAATTTATTGAAATGAAATGAAAATTAAATGAAATAATTTATTCGTGACAACCTAACAAGAAACTTAAAATACTATACTTATACACTATAATATGAGTCGCTTAACTTCAAACTCGGGTAAATCCATTCGACCCTATCAGCAAATATCTACCTTATCACCTTTGCTTAATAGCAAAATCGCATGATTTGACAGATGGATTTACCCGGGTTTGAAATTAAGCGACTCATATACTAAGCAGTTTGTCACGAAATGGTCTCACCTCAGCTTAATGCTGGCTCATGAGCCAGCGCTGGTCTTCCGGCGAGACCATTTGTGGGCCACGTTCCCTACTGTCCGACTCGGTCTTAAAATTAACATTAATCACTGAACGACGCCGTTGCGCTTGCGTCTATGACGTCTATCAGCAAGTGTAAATTGCGCTTAATATTCAGAAAAGAGTTATTGTTGTGAGGGAACAAATTTATACTTTTCTTCCCTGATACTGTTATTCAGAAAAGAGCGATTGTTGCCCTTAAATGAGGGATTTCAGTTTTCCTCAAAGAAGGTATTAAAAGCAGTAGGTAGGTACCACTCGGTAGCAAAATTATTTCAATCTTGGGCGAAAACACATGAATCCCTAGTTACGCTCAAGGTTCTACTTTAGAATATCTCGCTACGCGCAGGATTCTATTGTAAAACCTTTCACTTTACTCAGGATTAAATATGCCGCCCTTACCGAAAATATATACTTTTCCTCCATTGAAAGACAATCTACTGTTTCCACCTTCCTAGTTGTGAAGCAAAATTATCGAAATGCGATAAAAAAGGCGTAAGTAACCCGATTCGTTTTTCTAGCTAAAAATCAGTCGCACCTCCATTTCTTTCCCTGTTCTCAGTGTACCAAATAGCACCGCATTATGATTTGTGGTCTCGTTGTGACATCTGATTTCAGTCATGCGTCAGATTGTCAGGACAGTCATAATTTATTATTATTTACCTTTGAGAGTTGTGTCATCCGGCGAGGGGTTAGTTATTTTTGGAAGTTAGGGGGTTTTATAAGGCGATATTTATTTTTCATCACACTTGCTCGTCAATGGTGGTATTACACCCAGGCGTATAGAGCAGCTATAGCCTATTTACTTCCCCGGGAGTTATGGATTTTAGAACTCCCTAGGGAGTTATGAGCTTGTGTGTGATCTGATTGGTTTAAGCAAATCTAGCTGGCCGCACGCCACAAGAATTCTGCTCCGTGATTGGTTGAAAAAAATCTAGTTGGCCACGCGCCGCACTCTGTGATTGGTTGAAATATGGAAACTGCGCGAGACTCGCACTGATCCGGAAGTGGACTCTTTTTCGCAATATTTCACTTACGCCCCTCGTTAAGCAATATCATACGAATATCGCAATTTCATTGATTTCATGGTGCTCGAAAAAGAATTGAAGAAACATTACAAATCGTTTTTCTAAATTAAATATAAGTATGTCAATGTCCTTCAAGGTATTGCTTGCCATTACTGAACACCTTTAATCATAATACCTAGAAAGGTACCAAAAAGTGTAGCAATTCTTGGAATAAGGCTTTCAAACATTGGGACGTATACCTTATATATGACATCGACAACCTGTTACTTATTGAAATACAAATATTACAAATTAACGCTTAGATCCAGCATTAAATTGCGCGTGAAGGCAAAAT
This sequence comes from Epinotia brunnichana, assembly GCA_963854355.1. NCBI lineage: Eukaryota > Metazoa > Arthropoda > Insecta > Lepidoptera > Tortricidae > Epinotia > Epinotia brunnichana. Next base: position 17,408,422 of record OY977952.1, read on the forward strand.
TCAGCTTAGTGTCGTGACGTCGGAGTCTCGCCATAACATGAATGTTAATTCCTTTATGTTAACCCTTTTCCAGGCAGAGGCGTTATATATATATACCACATACTGCCTGTCAAACATGTCTCTTAATGTCAATGAATAAGACTGACACTTGATTGTCACTTTTGAACTGCCAGCCTGGAAAAGGGTTAAGAGTTCTAATCATCAATAAATTTTCACCGCGTTAGAATTTTGGCCAAAGGGGGTCAAGTTTCAGCGTTTAACTAACCTACCAGACGCCACACGGACTTGCGTAGAACGTCACAGTTAATAGTGTGTTTTTGTTTTGTTATGTTTAAACAATTATAGTTATATCACAATATACGTTAGTCTGTAGGCGCGTTTATGTCGATTTACACGTGATGTAATACAAAAGCGCGTCGACGGCTCGTTTAAAAAACCTTCATTCATTAAATAAAAACTACTATCGTGTGTGCATTCACCCTAGTCTCACCTTAAATGCGTTGAAACTGAACCCCGAGTGAGACGTCACGTCATAATTCTGTTTTCTTAACCTTTTTAACACAAAGTGCCAGACAGCGGTGAAGCTTTAATTAATGTCTGGAAGAAGAGGTCGTTCTGAGACGTGTGATTCACATTTCAATTTGAGTTCAATGTGTTTCGCGCGTTCTTAAGCATTAAAGTTACAATACTTAGAACAATTTATGACGTTTCGTGGGGTTGGGACACAAAAAAACCGGCCAAGTGCGAGTTGGACTCGCGCAGAAAGGGTTCCGTACCATTATCTATAAAAACGGCAAAAAAAATCACGTTTGTTGTATGGGAGCCCCCTTAAAAAAATATTCTATTTTGTTTTTAGTATTTGTTGTTATAGCGGCAACAGAAATACATAATCTGTGAAAATTTCAACTCTCTAGCTATCACGGTTCTTCAGATACAGCCTGGTGACAGACAGACGGACGGACGGACGGACAGCGAAGTCTTAGTAATAGGGTCCCGTTTTACTCTTTGAGTACGGAACCCTAAAAAGTAACACTTTCAAAGAATAGATTTTTTTTATCAGCTAGGAGTACCTAAATTAAAAGTTTTCCCTATAAAATAAATTTTAGCAAATATAAAACTATGACGTCATACTGTACTGTGTCAACTAGCATGAGCCGTTCTTATGGTCTAATTGTGTGGGGTTTGTTCTCTAATTATGGTTGGTCCCATACCTACATTTCGTCGTGTAATAAGCAAAACTCACTAAGTAACAAATGCCTACTTAAATCAAAGGTCGTATCTCGATATCGACTACGCACCGAGATACGAGGTTTTGATGAGCAGTAATAGTTTTTGACTTGCTTGTCACCCGACGATTTGATCCTAGAATAAATTTGTCAAGTTTTTGGTCGACACACGACCGTGCGAGACTCAGAAATTAAATTGGAATTTAAAACGTGAGTCTGGAATTGACCCCCAGGTTGAACTTGGCTTGTAATAACTATGGTATTACCATGTTTTGCTAATTACCTTTCATCGTAAATATACATGACTGTTAATTACTCAGATTGTCTGTAACAAAGTTGTATCAAGTAATATCAGTAGGTACTGTAGTAATATTATTCTTCTTCTTCATTGCATATTATTATATAGCAATATACAGGACGTCCCAAGACTATGCGACATGAAGGGAAAGTACCTTAAATATCGTAGATAGAATATTTTGCTGATAGAAGACTTTATGTTATTTTTAAAAGTAAAAACACAACATTCAAAGATTTTCTAAAAAATAAATTCTTCTTCCGGGAATCGAACCGATTTAAAAAAAAAAATCCGCATTTTTATGATGCCATATATTTTTTTAATTTTTATTTTATGTATGTATAACCTTTTACAGAGTAGTTCGATTTTGATAATTCTTTTTTTATTGGAAAGGGTATAACCCGAAGTTGGTCCCATATAAATTTGGAAAAAAAAACTAACCATAAGGGTACGAAAATAGGGGATGATTGATTTTTCGTCGGTTAAAACTTTGTTTTCAAAGTAAATTATTAAGGTAGGTACTTTCCCTTCATGTCGCTTAGTCTTGGGACGCCCTGTACCTATATGTAGGTACGATATCCATGTGCCCTTAAAACAAAATCGATTTAAAAAACTCCCGTGAACATCACACATTAAAATAAAATAAATAAATAAATATTTGCGGACAATCTTACACACATCGACCTAGTCCCAAACTAAGCAAAGCTTGTACCATGGGTACTAAACGAAGATAAACATACGTATATAGATAAATAAATACATAGAAAACATTCATGGCTCAGGAACAAAAATATTCGTGCTCATCACACAAAATAAATGCCCTTACCGGGATTCGAACCCAGGACCTCTTGTTTCGTAGGCAGCGTCAATACCAACTAGGCTAAAGCGGTCGTCAAAATATAATGAAAGTACCCTAAACCGACGAGCATGTATGTGAAATGAAAATGATATGTAAGTGAGTGAAGCGAAAGTGGTTTGTCAGGATCGTAGCAAATGGAGATCCGTGATCTCTGCCTACCCCTCTGGGAAAGAGGCGTTATTATATGTATGTATGTAAAATATAATGAATAAGACCGCGGATCGCGGTTTTTATGAGCTCACGCGTTGTCAGCACGTTTAGGACGGTTTGAAACATAACGAGCGATTTTTCGACGACTTTACTTACACACTTTATAAATAACTCAGGAACGGCTGGCCGGAATTTTATAAATCCGTACATGCCGCATCGTATTGAGACGGGTCGTTTAATAACGCTCGCAAAAATGTCTTCGTCTCGAGTGAAATGTACGCTTTGTGAAATAGTTGTTGACGAAATGCTGTGTTTTATCCAAAATAAGTTATCGGTGATGGACGACGACAGTCTTATTCGTATATGTGTGACTTCTTTTAATATTATTAATAATCAAACAGTCTAAATCACTGTTATTTGATTCAGTGCCTAGTGGTGAGCGAAAAATTAAACGTAAACAACAGGGCAAGGAGAATCGTGATCTGGCTGATATTATAGGCCTATTAAGAAGAATTGATCCCCAATTGACTCCTTTGTTCGTAGCTCGACAGCTGGATAAACTACCCCCAATATTGTGGGACCATTTGGATGTATCGTCGCTTTTGAAAGACTTGACGATTCTCAAAAATCAAGTGCAGACAATTAATGCAAATTATGCAACTCAAAGAGAGGTAATCGAGTTAAAAACTGAGCTTGATAATATGAAGTATGCCTCCTTACCCCACGTCAGCACCAATGTTAACATGAAGCGCGGTGGAGGGGGAACTTATTTGAATATGAACAGCGGACCGTTTGGAATTTCCTATGTGGCGGACACGTCTTGTGAGAATATAAATTTAAACACAACGAACACCCAAGAATCGTTACCGAAGTTGACGCACGATATAAGTAAAAATGGCATGAATAATACTAAAAAAGCTAATGTAAACATGAACGAATGCTCAAGCAATACAATCGATCCTATGAATATTGATTGTAGTAAAATGCAGCAAACAAACGATTTTGTCCAGCGAAAAACCGGTTCTTCAGAGCGCTTAAACTCGCCGCCGCCGGCCGGTATTGTTACTTCGCCTCATCGACAGCTGATCGAATCAGCGATAACGCAGCCGCGCACTACAGCTGATATGAATGACATTATTGATAATGAACAAAATATTAATAATGAAGAATGGAAAGACGGTCGGAACCGCAAGAAGAAGAAAAACTATCGGTATCTGGCGAAAATAGGCGTCAATGATGCCGGCTTGGGAAAGTTTAAGGCCGCCGAGATGAAAGTTCCTGTGTTTATAACGTTCGTACACAAGGAAACGAACCCACGGGATATTGAATCACACATATTTAATGAGACTAAGGAATCGGTACTACTTCGCAAAATAATTTCAAAAAGGCAAGCCAACTATGATGCTTATAAGTTTTTTGTACCGGAGTCAAAGATAGCGATGTTTTTAGACGACAAATTGTGGCCTAAAGGTATACTGTTTCGACGCTTTACGCATTATACGCAAACGCACGCTAATGGCACACCAAATAAATTGTAACATGGATATACAGCCGATTTTATTAGCTAGCTATAATTGCAAGAGCGTTAAACGCTCTGTTATGGACGTACGCAAGTTATGCCGATCTGCAGACATTGTGGCCTTGCAGGAAACGTGGTTAACGTTGGACAACTTGACGTTTCTCAACGGTATAAATGACGAGTTTGGCTGCACTGGTACCTCTGCGGTCGACACTTCAGCGGGCATGCTGCGCGGGCGGCCTTTTGGTGGTGTAGCACTGCTATGGAGGAGCGCCGCGTTTTGTGACGTCACTGTGATACCGTGTCACAACCCGCGAGTTTGTGCCATTAAAATCACCGTAAGTGACCGGTCCATGCTTGTGTTTAGTGTGTACATGCCAACGGATGCAGTGTGTAATCTTCCGGAGTTCACGGACTGCCTCGGTGCGGTAAGCGCAATTATAAACAATTGTAATGTGGAAGCCGTGTTTATATTAGGGGACTTCAACGCACATCCTCACGAACCGTTTTATTATGAACTAGACAATTTCTGTGTGGAACACAATTGGAACTGCGCAGATATAAATATATTGGGCTTGGAATCCGACACATTTACCTTCATAAGTGAGGTGCACGGTACTACACGGTGGTTAGACCACTGTGTTGTAACTAATTCGGCTTTGGACTGTATAAGCAACGTGTATGTAGATTATGATATACTTGGATCTGACCATTTTCCGCTCCTGATAAAGTGTAATCTAAATATCATTAGAGCTAAGGTGCATACTACATGCGTCACAAGTACGAATAATAAAGTATCATGGGGCGAACGAAATATTTTTGAAGTAGATAAGTACTCTGTAGAATGTGAAAATAGGTTAAAATTAATAGATTGTCCAAATGAACTGTGCTGTATAGGTAAATTTTGTAATGATGTTAGGCATAAGGATATAATTGATAGTTTGTTTGACAGCGTGGTACTCGCTTTAAGGGAGGCAGCCGTTGCAGGTCGTGAACATGGGCGAATTGGTTGTAAGAAACGTGTAGGTTACGTGATGGGGTGGAACCGACACGTCGGCGGGGCTCATAGGGAGGCTAGGACCAAGTTCCAATTTTGGCTGTTGTATGGTAAGCCCACGCGGGGTCCTATTTACGACGAAATGTGTCAGTCAAGGCGCATTTTTAAATCAAAATTAAAATGGTGCGAGAATCACAGTGACCAAATTAAGATGGACCGTCTTGCCGAACTACACTCCAAACATGACTTCCGGGGCTTTTGGAAAAGCACGTGCAAGCTAAATGGTAAGCCTAGCCTTCCTGTGAATGTTGGCGGCGTAAGTGATCGTAAGGAGATTGCGGACATGTTTAAGTCTCATTTTGCCGTGCAATCACCGCTTACAGAACCAGTAGTGGAGGTTCGGGTGCCCGATGCTGAGCTAGTTACTGACCAGTGTTTGCAGTTTACTCCTGAGGAAGTTGCAAAGGTGATTAAAACAATGTCCAGAGGCAAATCCCCTGGTCATGACGGGCTCAGCATTGAGCATTTGCAGCACGCCGGTCCGCACTTGCCTCGAGTGCTGGCAGGCGTGTTCAATTTATGTGTGGTGCATTCTTATTTGCCAACGGAACTGATGAGAACGGTCGTAGTGCCTATTATTAAAAATAAAACGGGAGATATTGCAGATAAGACCAACTACAGACCTATCTCATTAGCAACGGTTATTGCAAAGGTATTTGACGGTCTGCTTAACAGACATCTAAACATCCACACCAAGCTTCATGACAATCAGTTTGGGTTTAGACCCAAACTCTCTACGGAAAGCGCGATTGTCTGTCTGAAGCATGCCGTCAAATATTACACCAACCGAAACACGCCTGTTTACGCCTGCTTTCTCGACCTGTCGAAGGCATTTGATCTGGTTTCCTATCACGTATTGTGGGAAAAGCTCAAGAAGATAAAACTACCCTTGGAGCTCATCCAAATATTCAAGTATTGGTATGGAAGCCAGGTCAACCACGTAAGGTGGGGGGACACGATCTCGGACGGGTACAGGTTGGAGTGTGGTGTGAGACAAGGGGGGTTGAGCTCGCCTACACTCTTTAACCTGTACGTGAATGAGTTAATTGAGGCACTCAGCCAGCGTCATGTTGGTTGTCATATTGACGGGGTATGTTTTAATAACATTAGTTATGCAGACGACATGGCGTTGCTGAGTGCGTCTGTTGGCGGTATCCGTGAGCTCGTGGGCATTTGCGAGCAGTTTGCGATTGGTCACGGCTTAAAATATAATGCCAAAAAGAGCGAACTCATGGTTTTTAAGTCAGGGACCAAATGCCCATCGGATGTACCACCTGTATGTCTTAGCGGTGTTCCTTTGAAGCGGGTCCACCGCTTTAAATATTTGGGTCATGTGCTGTCCGATGATCTGAAAGATGACGACGATATTGAACGGGAGCGGAGAGCGTTGTCAGTCAGAGCTAACATGATAGCCCGCAGGTTCGCTAGTTGCTCAACCGGTGTGAAGATCACGCTCTTCCGTGCATATTGCACTACTTTTTACACGAGCAGCCTGTGGGTAAGTTACACAAAGAAAGCATACAACGCTCTCCGCGTTCAATACAATGACGCCTTCAGGGTACTGCTGCGGCTGCCGCGATACTGCAGTGCCTCGGGCATGTTCGCGGAGGCGCGCGTGGACTGTTTTTACAGCACCATGCGCAAGAGGGCGGCCTCTGCGGCGCGACGCGCGCGCGCCGGCGGCAGCGCCCTGCTGGCAGTCGTCGCAGATCGTATTGACTGTCCATTTATGAGACACTGGCAGTCATTGCATGCACCAGTGTCTCATATCTGGGCTAAATAAAATAAATAAATAAATAAGTTAATTAATGTATTGTATTTAGTAATTTATTTTGTCACTAACACTTAATTTAATTTAATTTAATTTATTGTAACTAACACATTATGGGTCCAGTAACCTGAAATAAATATATATTGAATATTGAATTGAATTGAATATAAACTTTGGTCTTCCTCAAATAGTACAACATGTATGAAAACATGATGACAAAATATACGAAAAAAAAATATGTCGAAATTTGTTTTGTTCTAAATGTTGATAGTTCTAACTTCACCAGGCCCCGTAGCATGGATGGCCTTATCACGCGATAAGTGATAGGATAGAGCTGCCGTCCCTGGCTGAAACCGTTCGATAGAATGAGACAACGCGCTTAATAATATTTTTATTGAATGCATATTGCATAGAATATAATAAATGTGACTCTCCTGGTCCTGGAGTTGCAGGCGTCCATAGGCTACGGTAATATTTCCCATGAGACGGGCCACAAGCTTGTTTGCTACAGGCACAGTATAAAAAATCCTAATTTATTTAGGTAAACTTTATTGCACAAACAAAATGTACAAAAATGCAGATTTAATGCTTCAAGGCATTCTCTAGTATTCAACCATAGGGCTAAACAGAAGTAAAGTGCAGCAGTTAACAAAAACCATTTTATTTTCGAACCTACATCTATTTACTTGGAATTGGCCAATACATTTTAAAGTCAACGTTAAAATATGTTTCTTTTGCACCTTATTTCGTATACTTACGGCTACATATGTATAGATAGATAATCTTTGAAGTTGACTGTACAAAAATCTCAGAAACCACATTGTACCTGTAAATAGCTGTTGCGCGTGCGTCCCGGGGGAGGCATAGCGTTCTCTTTGTTGTCTTTATGGCTTTCACTAATTAGTTAACAACTAAGGGAAGCGAAGTACTTGATTTATTGTGCCTTGTTTGTAGACAATGATGGTTTTTGTTTTTTTTTCAGTCGGCTTTGAGGCAACTGTTGCTACACGACCATGAAAGGAGTCCCACCGGCATGACGTAAGTAAATTGAGCATTAATATAACTAGGCCGCTTCAGCGTTTGTCGATGCTGTATCAGTAGGTGCGGTGTGTGAGTTGTCAGTCAAGTCAGCACAGATTCTTTACTGCACTGAGGTATGTTAGTATTAAGTTTCTTTATTCAATTTACACACAAACAATCAGGCTTAAAATATAAAAAAAAGATAGCTTTTAATGTATTCATACTTAACTATTCGCTAAACACTGTGAAGAAGTCGATAGTTTTATAAATTTTTCCGTTGCAGTACTACTTTGCAAATTGTCTAGGGTAAGCAGAAATTTAATTTGACGTAAAATAAGACAGAAAACTTGAAATTGACACGTACCTACACGAATGAAGAGAAAAGAAGTGAGTGATGAGATGACGGATGACAGAGAAGTATGGAAGAAAAAGAAATGCTGCGCCGACCCCAAGTAAATGGGATAAGGGCAAGGAAATGATGATGATGACACATAGATTATAAAGTTTACAAGATTACTGTTCATAAGGATTTCTGCCAAGTCGCACCGAATAATCAAGGATAAAGAATATGAAACCAGTAATAAAAGTAATTCAATTCAATTCAATTTGTTTATTAATAAAATATATTTTTTACACGTCATATAATAAAATTATAATACATTACATTGCTTTTTTTAAATATCTATCAGAGTTATCGTCTTATTATTGGTTTATTACTTAGTGCTCTCGGAAGACAAGAAATCGTTCAGCGAATAGCGAATAGAATAGAAGACAGCGGAGACCAAGTAAGTTTTGAGTTTCGATGAGAATTAACCTTTGCTTTCAGCGGTTTTTAAATCGTCTGGGATTTTGTTATAAATCTTAGGGCCGATTCAGCGAAGGCACTTCCTCGACTTCGGCAGGCGTTTACGAGGTGGTCAGAGCTCGTAGCACTCTCTATAATTGTACTTACCTGTGTTGTTCCTTACCCGTTTTGCTACTTCTAGGATTTACAGGTAAGGTAGTGTTATAGAATTATGTTTTTATGAACAGTTTCTTGGCCGGATGGTCCCATAACGCGAATAACGCGCTTCTGGAACTTGAAGACCCTTTCACGACCAGCACCGTCAGCCCAAAGAACTAATAATATGTGTACACTCAAAGGTAAAATATGGGTACACTTCCTACTGAATTTACATACAAAGTGTATCCGTATTATAAAGTAAAAAAATATATATAGGAAACTCGTTCATAAATAGCTTAACATGTCTTATTGGAGCAACACTAACATACCCATAGTAACAACCAACGACATAACAGAACTGAATACTGTCCCTGCGGCAGTGTAGTATCCCAATTGTCTGGTGGTCCTATCCATCTCTACTAGCGAGTCCATAATTTCCTCATTATTCGGGATAATGTCTTCTGGAGGCAGCAAAAAACCATACAGACCCACGTCTCTTAATTCGTAGAGGTAGGAGACGGGTATGTTTGCGGCCCCCTTCGCCCAGTCAAAGCTAGAGCCACTGACGGCATCTGAAACAGGTTTTAGATTTGAGATAGATAAATTCTAAGACCTTAGACTGCGCGTCCACACGCGCGGGAAATCGCCACAACGCTCTTTAAGCTTACCCGACCGGCCCGGGCCGGAGCGCGCCTGAACGCAATTTACAAGTTTCCAAAGGAATACTTAGGAAGCTTTAATACAGACGGTACATCTCACATTGGAATGGATCATTCATCTGCGCAAATACCATCCACATATGAAGAGCCTTTAGAACGCGGTGCACAGTGCGCTGTGCATATTCAGGTCTGACCATGAGAGTTTAAGTATTCTCTAATAATAGTAGCTATCAGGTGACTATGGCGTTTACCGCCTCCCCCAGCACTGGTCATAGTTACCCGACAGTTTGCGCGGAGTGCCGCGAGACTTCGCTTGTGCGCAAACGCGTCCTTTGATTTGAGCAGAAAATAAGAAGCACAGTTACGCGTGCCACGACGTAATAGAGACGTTGCGTTGCGTTGTTGTATTTGAGATAACTTACATAGAATTTCAAGAGATGTTCCAACAGCATATGACGTGCCATGCCTGGCCTCCAGTTTCTCCGCTGCCCGGATAGCGATTTCATACTGAAATTAATATTAATACATTTAGTTCATCAACATCATCTGCTGTCTTCATTATTCGTACTGTAGTGGGCCTATGATTATTGCTATACCTACTCTCTTTAATATCTGTGAATAAGACATCTCTCACTCTCACACTAGCCAAAGTATTTTATCCATACCTAGTCGTAAACGTCAAATATGCAATAACCACATGCTGAGAACGATATTTTCAGAATCCTGTGATCCAACAGAATGAACAATTGCTAAGGTTCTTCCGGTTTTTCTTATATTACGTAATTATCCAATTAAATCGTTTAAATTGTATAAAGATAATAAATTTTTCGTTAAATCGCATTAAATTAAGATTCTAATATGTATAGCTTGCTAAGCGCGCAAAACAATTGAACTGCGAATACAATGCCTCGCGATGAACAAAATCAAGCCTCGCTTGGTTTATCCACTGGGGATCGTTTAACGTAAGATTTTCTGAAGCTATAAAAGTCAAAGTATTTTTTTCTTAAGACGTATAAATGGCACTTACCAAATCACCATAATTAGACATCTGAAGCACATCGTACCCGCTCACATGACTGTAAGGTATGAGGATCATCTGCGAGTAGGAGTGGAAGGCCAGATAGTAGATCAGCTCGCCAGTTTGCTGGAGGCGGAGGACGTGGTTGGAAATTGCTTGCGTCTCGAGCTCTGAAGCTGGGGTGGGGCCCGCGTAGGTCTCTGTGCAGGGGTTGTTGGAGGCACCGACGCCTGAAATAGTTTTACTTGCATGCAAAAAACAGCTCAGTGCCCCAGTTTTCGTCCAGTGGACGTGGCGCAAGCAACATAGCAGGTGGCCAGCATCTCCTGATCATATCGCGAAGAGAGGCAAATTTTTAAAATTTATGATTGGGTTAAGCTGTACCTGAAGAATATTTTGTGTTCCATTGAAATAAACAGTTCAAATTTTTTTTTTTTTTACTTGTCGAGGTCTTGTCTGTAATCGTTTGCATGTTTGCACGTGCGGAGGGAGGTTGGGTGCATTAACCGCGTGCAAAAATATGCGAATAGGTATGTCTCATCAATGCTAGTAGACCAGCACGGTTTTTAGCGGAATAGCAAAGGAATATTGTTCTAGTAAATTATCATGGACTTTATCTGGTATAATCCAAACACAAGTTATGAGGGTTCAAAAAACGACGAAGCGCCTGCCCTTGCGCTTCGCTTGGCTCGTCTTGGCGGGGCACTACCGTGCCCCCAGATTCAAATATCTTAAAAATTTACGAAGATACAACTGTTTTAATATTGTTTGATAGTGAGAGAAAACGCTTGAGACCCGTGACGTATCAGGTCTCGAGCGTCATAATAAATGACAAACGTTTGATGTGAAGGTGCGTTTTGCGGAAAAGGGACCGAGTATACCCCCTCTTAAAACTTTGGACACTTATAACATTGTGATTATTTATTATTGTCTTTAGTAACTTTTTCCTCCATGTGGCTATATTCTTGATAGTTTTTTGGGAAAATTTAACAGTATTTTATTTCGTTGGTGTCACCATCCCTATTACGTGACGTTTAGGGTCAACAACGTGCATGTGAGTCCCCTGGAGTTGCAAACGTCCATAGGCTACGGTCACCACTTACCATCAGGCCGTACGCTAGTTTGTGGGTATAAAATAACGTATATTCTTCTTAGTCTGTTAATTCTTGACTTGAACAGACTAAGAAGAAAATACGAGTGTTAGCTATCAGCTTGATTATGCGTCTCCATTCTCTTTGTTGTTACTGCTCTAGATGGTAAATTCATGCATAGCAGTGAGGTGTGTTCAAGCTGAGAGAGTAAGAACAGAAAAACACCCGAGTGTCCTTGCAATAATAATAAGATACAGTTAAACTTGTTATTTCAATTAATGGTGTCTATAAAAATGTCTCACTTATACTCACTCATCCACAAGAAATTGAAGTTCCTATTTAAGTCAATACCGTTGCCCTGGTCAGTGTCAGTGCCGCACATGACATTATTTGCAGTATTACGGTTTTTCCTCCACATACGATTCTGAAACAGTTTTGTATTACGCTATGCCACGTTTAGCAAACCAATATGGTTATTCAATAAATTATATTTGGTGTGAATTACGTCTCTCTACAGTAAAGTTATATTATATAGTTTTTTGTAGGTACTTAAGCGAAAACAAACTCATTGGGCGTAAGAATCAGTTATATGGACAACATCACCACAATGAGCAAATTCGAAAACTTACATTAGTAAAAGTATAAACGTATCCATCAGGGTTGACAACGGGAAAAATATTCCACACGAAATTCTCAGCCATGCTCCTAACTGCAGGGTCATCACTCGTTAGAAACTCTTTAATGATCCAAGTGACTGTGGCCGGTGAGATCCATTCCCTAGCGTGAATACCGCCTTCAATCATTCCAATCAATTGATTATCACCTCTCTGACCAGGCTTGAAGTCAATAACGATTCCTCGGATCGGACGGCCCTCGAACGTGGTTCCAATGCTAACTGTGGTAACAATGTTAGGATACAGGGTTTCTAGTTCGTCTAACCAGTTGTAGATGTGGTCTAAACCGTAGTATCTATCCCAAGAAAAGGAACCGAGAGTGCTGCTGCGGGCATGGGCGTTAGGGATGGCGGTCCTCAGTTGAGCATCTATTAAACTGAAAACATAGATGAAATTTTGACAACAAATCCGTTGTATGTCCTCTGTATATTCAACAATACTAAAAACAATTGACGACCGTGGTTAGCTGAATCTGGTAAAATTGAATTTACTGCTTATCACTCTACCCTTTTGGTTTTTAATGGTAGCTTATTCATTTTAGCTGGTAATGACTCCCTATAAATATTTATATACTTAATTATTTATATACTAAAATAGTTAAACTGTTGTCTTAGGTTCGATGCCTGTAAAAATAGTTGTAAGTGTGGATAATGAATAAATAATTTACTTTAAAAACAAAGTTTTAACCGCCGAAAAATCAATCATCCCCTATTTTCCTACCCTTATGGTTGGTTTTTTTTTTCCAAATTTATACATATAGGACCAACTTTGGGGACCCTTTCCAATAAAAACAGAATTATCAAAATCGAACTACTCTGTAAAAAGTTATGCGTGGTCATACATAAAAAATATATATATACGCGTCGACTTGAGAACCTCCTCCGTTTTTTTCGTCGGTTGATAAAATAAATAAATACAATTATAGAACATTTACTTACTCTTGCACGTTAGCTATGCTAACTTTTGCATCAAGAGTCACGTTCTTGACATAGCTTGAAAATTCCTCGTCTTCAGCAGGAGCAACCATAATCCTTACTTCACTGCCAACTTTAATGATGTCCGTCCAAAAATCATAACCCTCCTCCTTTAGGTCATTAAGTATTTGTACTTCAGCTTCTGTATTGGGCATCACATTGTACACTTTATAGTTTTCATAACTCACCATAGTGTTAGCTAATGCTAAAAGCCCGAAAAAGGCTATTAGTTTGAAAGCCATTTGCGTTCCTCAAAAATACGTGTGCTTATGTTTTAATCATACATACACTAAAAGGCGCCAGAGAGTGTTTCTTAATGATATTATCAAATTGTATCGTTCTTATTATCATGGTAATCTAAGGATTACTATTTTATGTCATTTGATAGAATATCTTTGAGTATGTTTTAATCGATAAGTACCTTAGATATGTCAGTAGTCCATTCAGGGCAATGATTCGGTGGATTGCCTTCTTTATCCTAGTAATATCCCAGTTGCATCCGAAGAAAAGTTTTTCCGGAACCGAATGCTATTACTGCTGTCAGTTAGTACACACGTAAAGCAAACAAGGTTGTTTACAGACTCGTACTCACCATACGAGATTATCTCACGGACCGAAACTTTCGCTACCGACTAGAGGGAACGTACTCGATCCCACACTCCATCCGGGCCGGAGTCCTGCAAGGCTCCGTGCTCTCTCCCACTCTGTACTCGTTGTTCACGAACGACATTCCCAGGCACCCTAATGTGCAACTGGGGTTGTTTGCGGGCGACACCGCGCTCTTTACGACTCATTGTAAGTACGCTACTATTCGGCGATACCTCCAAGAGGCAACCACCGACCTAGGTCGCTGGTTTCGTCTTTGGCGTATCGAAGTCAATCCGGAAAAAAGCACTGCAATAGTCTTCCACCCGTCTGACTGCATTAGCACAGAAAGACGAGTGGCTCCGATCCAGATGTTTGACCGACCCATCCCCTGGGTCAACGAGGTCAAATATCTTGGAGTAACCCTCGACAGGAAACTGACTTTCCGTAGCCACATCCGTAGGGTACGCAACCGCGCGTTGTTCGTGTTAGGAAGGCTTGGGCCGATGATCAACAAGTTTAGTAAAATGTCACTTAGAAATAAGCAGACACTCTACAAAACGTGTGTTCGTCCTATCATGACATATGCAAGTGTAGTATTTGCTCACGTGCCTATGTCATCGCTCAAACCGCTGCAGGTCATTCAGAATCGTTTCCTCCGTAGGGCGACTGGTGCCCCGTGGTACCAATCGAACCTCAGCCTGCACAACGACAGGGGGATTAGCACCATGTATGGTTTCTTTAAGCAGGCTGCCAGACGTTATTTTGACAACGCTCCCCACCATAGGAATCCGTTAATTAGGAGGGCTGCTGACTACGTTCCCGTCCCTCCCCCCTCTGTCGTTACCCGGCGTTCACTGATTAGGGGCCGCACGGTCCGGCGTCCTAGGCACACACTCACGGATCCGGACGACGAAATCACAGAGTCCATCGAAAGATGGAAGGCTGCGCTTTCGGCGTCCAACTCAGCGCGTACACTACAGCGTTCCCGCCGGCGGGGACGTCCACCGCGTGATCGCGACAACACAGACATTTATGGTCCATATTCGTCCCGGTACCGCCGCATACCGGGTAGAGTCAGTCCGACAAACCCGACCGATGTCGGGCCTAGCTGAGTTTCTTGCTGGACTCTTCTCAGCTAGGGTAGGTTTTAGCGAACCAGCAATCCCAGTAGTTCATCACCACTCACACCTCAGATTCGGTTGAAACCGTTCAACCAATCTCACTGGAGCGTAAACTTTTAGAGTATTCCAGTGTTTACCCCTTCCCGCGTGGTCGTGCCGGAGGTTCCCCTTGGATTTTCCCCAAGCTACCCTCCAACTACGCAATTCGACTGCTATATTGGGTTCGTCCTATCATAGCAACAGTCAGGTCCAAAAAAAAAAAAAAAAAAGTTGTTTTACCTGCACTATCGATGCAATCATTCAGGTACCTGCTAGGCCACAAGGGCATATACTGTCTCGAAAAACCAGTTTGGTTTGAGGCAGAATTCGAAACCGCGTCTTCAATTCAAAGTTGATTATGGCACTTTAACCGCTCTACTGACTGACACAACACAACTTAATGATTTGTAAGTCTTTTAAGAAAATGTAATGTTCATTGCATTATCGTTATTATAAATAAATTGTTGATTGCTTTTGCATTTGGAGTAATTATATAAGAATTGATTAATAACTAAATGTTTCTATTGACATTTTAGTACATTTCCCTACACTGATATCATTTTTTTTCGTATAAACACGAAATGAAATAATAAAAGTGTTAAGTCTTTAAATAATTTATTTATTGATAGATAAATGACGATAAGTAATACTCGTATTATATGGATTTGATAACGGCTACAGCCGAAATTAAACGAAACCGATTAATGAAAAGATTAGACGCGATAGGTAAAGTACCTGAATATGTATAAGTATTTATCTTGACATTGTGATTATGCACAGGAATAATCTGACTTGACATTTAATTTTATATTCATTTCATTAAAATTATAGGTATATACATATATCGTATATACCTATAACATAATTATATTCATGTTCAATGTTTCATTATTATTGCATATCTTGACGATCGCTGTACGATAAGTAATAAAATGTAAGAAAAATGTTCTGTGAAAATTGTACAATGAAATAAATAAACTAAACTAAACTAAACTATGACGATTACTTTAATAAAATGAGTCTGTTCAGTTTTACGTGGGTTGTTATCAAATAAACTGTACCCTTTTTTTTTATGGGGTAAAAATGCGTTACGCATACCACCCGGGTGCAGGGGGTGACCCGAGTGGTTATGTGGGACTCCCGTGTGAGCTAATGAGACCCACGGTGTACCCACTAAAAACCGCCCCACTTGCCGCCTCGTTGCCTTTTGTGGCGAGGTTACGGGAACGCTTGCGCACACATCCGCGACCTCGCAGGCGGCAGCCGCCCACAAGCGGCTCCTTCGGGGATGCCCGGGGGCCCTACACGTAAGGCACGCCAGATGTTTTGGCGCACCTTCCTCCTCGATCTCCACCTGTTCAGTAGCGGACCCCCTTGAGTCCGCTACGAGGAGATCATGGGTGCGGGAAATCCAGCACCCGGTGGCGGATCAGGTTTGTGGTTCCGCCACCGACCACGTCTCGGCCGCAGAGGATAAGGAAAGCGGCGCACCGTAGGTAATACCGGCATTCCTCTGCCTCTGCGGTCCCACCAATGCAGTTTAAGCGGAACGGCCCCGCCAAGTTCGCAGGGGGTAGGGAGAGTGGCGCACCGTTATACCAACACGCCTCTCCCCCTTCGATCGCACCTCGGCCGCAGAAGATAGGGAGAACGGCGAACCGTAATACCGACACTCCTCTTCTTCTGCGGTCCCTCCCTAACGCAGCATGCCGGCTCGCCCTCCTCGGGCCAGCCGGCAGCCTAAACAGGCCGGCCATGGGTGCCTCTTAGCTTCGAAGCGGGTGACCAGTCCACGGTTACTAAGCCCCCCCGCCCCGACAAGGCGGGCACCCTCGAGGGGGAAATAAACTGTACCCTAGGTTAAGGTTAAATTAAGAAATGTTAACTTTGTCAGGTGAGTCACGAAAATTTGCCGTATAAATGTATGGCTAATTTTCGTGACTCATCTGACAAAGTTAACGTTTCTTAAATTTACCATAACTAGGGTACAGTTTATTTGAAAACAACCCAGTCAGTGTATGTATTTCTGTTTTAACTTCTATACAATCAAACTTTTATATTTTACTTTATATAATTAAAATGTGTGCCTAGCAGATGATAATGAATGATTTAAAAACACTAAACCTTATTTTGAAAGATAGTAATACATTGGAAGACTATATCCACAAAAATATTGTAGTAAAAAGATAGAAAGAAAAACAATGCTTACTGTTCATTTCAGTAGAAAAGTAAAAAGTTTATTACAAAAACAAATAGTACGTACATACTTAGTAATGTGTAAAACTGTGTGAAACTGGGGGAGTTATAATATTTCCTATAAACTATTTTATCACAAAAGATTACTTTCACATTATGTAGAATATACAATAAAACCTGTCTTTGAGATAATTATAGTCATAATTACAAAGTTCAACACCTAGTGAAGGGAAAAGCAATTTAAATTCAATTCAATTACTTATCAACTTATTCAGTCGATAGCATCATTTACTGTATTATCACAAAGTAGCATAAACGCTCATTAAAACATCGCAAAGAGAACACCAAATGCCACCAAAATCAGAGACGTTGCAACGGTTCCTGCTGAAGACCGTTCGTAATATTTAAGGTCCCTTGTCGCTCTGTCCATCTCGAGCAAAGCGTCCATGATTTCCAGATTGTTCGGGATAATCTGTTCTGCTGGTAAAAGGAAGCCGTATTCACCAAGATCGCGGAGTTCTATTAGGTAAGCCACAGGTATGTCGGCGGCATTCTTTGCCCAGTCGAAACTTGTGCCACTCATGGCGTCTGTAAGGAGAAACAAAAACTATAAATTAAAAATAAAAATATGATAAATTACAAAAATCTTAGGTCAGTAGGTCGATCACGTAACGCATTGTACGTGCGTCAGGTAGGTCTAAATGTCACTTTTTATATAGAAAATTGACTGTTAAATTGTACCGACGTGCGTGATTACCCCCAAAAATTGTGAATTGAAATGACATTAGCTAGACAAGAGGTCGCTTAGTGTTAAAATCCTATTCAGACCCGTGTCAGACGTAATATAGGGCAATTTTTTGCGCTCATGCTGTAATAATTGCCGTGTTTATTCATACCTATTGATGGTTGATATAAATTTGGTAAGCGACGTCAATAAATGGCTGTCAAATATACATTTTGTAATTTGAATATGAGATAAGATAAGATAAGCTTTTATTTCCTTGGTACACAGTTTTTCAAACATATTTATGCATTTCTTTTGTAAATAAATGTGTTTTTTCTTCTTTCACTAATTTTTCACTACATATTCTAAATCACTATTTTAAAACCATATTATTAATCTTCTTCTTCTGTGTAAGGACCGCCTTAAGCAATGAAAGCCTCCTCCAAAATTTTCCAGGTTTCCCTGTCTATTTTTCTTTTTTCGTTTTATTGTTTTTGCTCTTCAATAAGTGTTGCCCTTCTTTAAGTTGTATTATTTCTGGTGTCATAATGTGCTGGTTCTCATCATTTTGTTTTGTAGAACGGCATACTGAAGCACATTTTGTTATGATTTTTTCTACATAATTTTTTTTATTAGTGTTTATAATAATAATGTGCTCAAGAGAGTCACAGAAGCATTTTATTTCTTGTTCTTTTGCTTTTGTTGTTGGTGTTGCTTGTATCATGTGTTTCCACTTCTATCATTGCAACTCTGTCTAAGATACCTACGAAGTTTTTCACTTTTATGTGGCTTTGTTTTTTGATAAGAAATCCTACTCCATGTTGGCCTCTTTTGGTTCCATATGAGTATATCCAGTAGTGACCTCTATCTTTTATGCTGTTTCCTTCTCTTGTTTCTGATGCTAATGATCTGACATTAAATGTCGTAACATTGGAAACATAAGTATTTTTATTTCTATCAGTCTTCGTTGTCGATTAAAGTTTTGGAGGGTTTTTGTCGAGCTCTCCCGCGGTGACAAGCCGTGGTGGGAGATCTTTTGGTTATCATATGGTATGTTATGTTTAATGTACTTGTTTTTCGTGATTTTCGGTGGTGATGATATCTGTTGGTAGTTGCTATACGTTATGTTTGCTTGAGGTAGAATCCAACCCTCGATAATTTGTTAGTGATGTCTTTGGTTTGTTTTTCCATTTCATCCTTGATTTTTTCAAACCATAATTGCATTTGCATCTCCATGTTTTGCTTTTGTGGAGCCGAACACAATGCAAGTGTCAGTTGATTTTGTTTTTGATAGGCACTTTCTGGTTGGATGACCTTACCTCAAAATTTCGACTTTATTTACGTGATGGAATTCTCGTACAACTCGTTGGTTTCGATGTAATTTCTTCACTTATGTTAAAAATCAATTGTTGTATGTTATTTTTCCACTTTCTATATCGAATTTGAATATAAAACAAAACAAATAATTTAATACTATTAAAGATTAAATTGAATCCTTTTACCAACCCTGTATGATAATGTTGGATGATAATGTTCGGCAGCAACATGTTGAATTCCTTGCTACCACAAGTTTGCTTAGCTAAAACTAAAAGCGTACGGAAACAAGCACAAACTTTTATTTACAATTGCTAGACCAAGCGATAAACTTTCCTAAACTAACAGAATAGTTTATTACAAATTTTGATGGAGTTTAAAGGATAACTTACACATAACATCCACAGAAAGACCGACTCTGTAAGTGGTGCCATTCCTGCGTTGTAGCACGTCCGCGCCTCTCGCAGCAATTTCGTACTAAAACACAATATACAATACCCACTTCATTCTATGATATCGTTGCAAAATTTAACACTAAAACATTAGGTGTTCTTATGGATAAAGAGCGATCTCTATCAGAGAACCGCAAAGGCACTTGCCATGATATTTTGCCGTGCGTTTCTTATATATTATCTCTCTTGTCTTTTCTGTGGTTAATAGTTAAGGATTTAGAAATAATAGTTTTGATACAAATTAAAGAAATGTGAATAGAGAGAGGCTTTTATATATCAAAGATCATCTAGCCCCGTGACTCCCTGGACTTTTAGGAACAGGAACCTGTTTACGTTTCTTGTTTTTTCATCTTCAAACGTTTCCTTTTCAATGTTTGTTCCTGTTTCATGCATGTTTTGTATTATATTGTAATGTATTTAAGTATTTACTTATATATCTATATAAGTATGTATATCGTCCTCTAGTACCCATATTATTACAAATTTTGCTTAGTTTGAGACTAAGTAGATAGTTTTGTGTAAGATTGTCCACAGATATTTCTTTACAACATCAAATAACAAAGAAAAACCAAGACCCTCACCATGTCCGCATAATTGCCAATCGTCAACACCTCATTAGCATTCAGATGGCTGTAAGGTATGATCATCAGCTGGGTGTACGAGTGGAAGGCGATGTAGTAAATGATCTCCCCTTCCTCCCTAAGGTTAAGGACATATCGCTGTATGGCTTGAGTTTCTGGTTCCGATGCTGGAGATGGGCCGGAGAAGAGGTTGGAACAGGGATCGTCTGAGGCTCCCACCGCTGAAATTAGGGAAGAAAATTTAGTTTCATCTTTCGTTGTAAGGATTAGAGGCAATTGTATCTTTTCGAATATTGAAGCTTACAATAGAGTATGAAGGGGTAATTTCGAGAACTACTCATCATACATATAAAACGGACTTTTATGAACGATAAAGGCTATATTTTAGTCCCGCGGTAACCACTATGTTTTCTGTAATACGTAACTTTAGCCGAAAGAGCAGTAATGGTTTTATAATTTCAAAAAATATAAGATTAGAATGATAAACAGAGACCTTATATTTAGTAGCTCTTTTCAATAGGGTGTCATACTGCAATGTTCTGCCGTCAGAGTGCAGCACTAGCACAAACCGTAAACCAGTAGAGTTTTGCGTTAGTACCAGTGATCGGATTTCCCGGTGCAACACGGGGTAAATGACCCCACACATTATATTACTTATTGAATAAGTTTCTGGTTATATTATATTCAGTAAATTTTAGTAACATTTTGTCGCGTAAAATAAATATTTTCGCAAAATAAGTGCATGTGCATATAATAAACGTTAGTATTTTCTTTATTCATGTTAACTCTTAGGAATAGGGTTCTTATAATATGCATATACAAATAAAATAGAAAAACACATAAAAAACAATAAAAAAAAAATACATACAAACACATTATAAAAAAATCTAACCTTAGGATGCCGCCAAGGCGTTTATTATTTTGCAATTTCGATATATGTATTTTGAACAATTTTAAAACATAGGTTGTAAAACTGTTTAAAACTGACCTACCAAATAGTCTTTAGGTATTACTATACATAAATAAAAAATCAGATATAATAACAGAGACCATATAATTATTTTCTCTATATTTTCTATTTTTAATCGATTTTTTTTCACATTTAAAATCCATTTATACGCCGAAAAAGTTATTTCCACTTCTACAGATGTCAATGGAGCGAATTTGAAAATAGACACTTCATCCGGTGCGATATTATTAAAAATTTGGTCTGCGTATTATTTTATGTCATCCAAATCTGGATTTCGTGTCATTACTGCTATATGTGATAACAATAACAAACTTGGAGGATTTTGTAGGTACCAAAAATACTGTACAGGTTTACATTAAATTAAACTAAAGAATATTCAATGTATTGGTAAAGATTTCGTTCATGTTCGTAATTTGAGCTGCCTATTTAAGTATACCTCGATATAATTTTTTTCAAACGAAATATATTTCGTTTTCTACTTGGTATCCCAAGGTGTTGCAACGGAAAATCCGATCACTGGTAGTACATACACATACTCGTATTATGTGGTATTCGAATCATTTGTAACTAGTGGCTCTGTGAGCGTTAGAGCTTGTTTTTTTTTAATTTCCTAAAACTGAATCTATAAAATAAAATACAAAAATATAAAAAACAAAATAGTTATTGAACCTGCCCTCAAAATGTAACCAAAACCGGTTCAGAAATGCAATTTGCAGAGGAGAACAGCCGGAAATCTGGACATATTCAGGAGAGATTTTTGGCCCAAGCTGAAACGGAGAACTTTGTTCGCTCCGCTCGCTCGTTCAATTAATGGTTCTTGACAAAAGTATTTCGAACGAAAAATGCCTTGAAAAAAGGATAAATCTCAACAAATTGTAATGGTATTTTATAAGTACCCGGACCTAAGTTGTAATCAACAAGATTACGTGAAACTGTTCCATTTATCAATTGTTTCATTTTTCGATTTTGTTTCTCATGAGACGCTATTATGCAAACTAGAGGCACTCGGAATCAGAGGACCGGCACTCAAATGGATGTCATCCTACCTAAATGACAGAAAACAATGTGTCAAAATCTCAAAAATTAACGAAAACAGCGAAGTGACTAGCTATACATCGGGATTCAGATATAATAAGTTCGGTGTACCACAGGGTAGCGTTCTAGGCCCGATATTATTCCTATTATATATCAATGATATTACTGATATTACGCATCATAAATGTATTTTATTTGCCGACGACATTTCTATTATTGTGACATCTAGTAAAAATAAGAACACAAGTAAAGACCATGAAAAAGAGATAAATGATACAATTAGCATAGTGAAAGATTGGCTATTCTCAAATAATTTAATCTTAAATCTTGAAAAATCGAAGTATGTACAATTTAATACGGCAGTTTATGTCAAGACAAATATCGATCTTAATATTCCCACTATAGACAAGATCCCGCAGATAAAATTTCTAGGAATAATTGTGGATGAGAACCTTGACTGGAAGCCGCATGTAGATTATGTTACAAATAAAATAAATAAATATGTTTTTGCTCTTAAACAAATAAGGAGGGTTACAGATATAAAAACCGCGCTCTCCTGCTATCATGCATATGTGGAATCTGTCATACGTTATGGCTTGATAATATGGGGAAACAGCACTGACATAAATCGCGTGTTCGTTGTACAAAAAAAATGCATCAGAGCAATGCATGGTATGCGACCAGATGAATCGTGCAGACCAATTTTTAAAGAGCGTAATATATTACCACTTCCTGCCTTGTATATTTATGAGATATGCATGTTTGTTCATAAAAATAAAAGTATTTTAAAAAAAGCATGTGATAGTCATCCACGAACGTGTCGAAATCCGGATAGACTTCTACCTGAGGAGCACCCTACTTTGTCAAAGTACAGGAAAAGTTGTATAATATTTTCGATTAAGATCTATAATAAAATACCAATAGAGATTAAGAAATTAAATATTAGATTATTTAAACAAAAATTGCACCAATGGCTAAATAATAATAATTTTTATTCTTTAAACGATTTTTTTCTTCTTTGACATGAAATAATGATTTTATAGTTCTGTAAATATTTTAATGTATTGTATATTTTGCATACCAGTCATGGTTAAGCATGGAAACCTACCTGTAATTTTGTTTGTAACACCTGTTTGGTAATGTTTAACGCAAATAAATATTCTTATTCTTATTCTTATTCTTACGACATCTGTTTCAAATCAGAAAATATATTATCAGGAAAAAATTTATAATTCATCACAAAAACACGCAAAATAAACACTTGCTTATAAAATTCTAAAATGTATAACGTCGTGTATAACATCCTATCGATAAGTCACTATGACTGTTCAAAAACGCTACAAAGTTCTAGCGTTTGATGACAAAGACTGTAAAGCATCATACCAAGTTACGTTCCTCAGAACTCCGTCATTTACGAACCGATTCGTAGGTACTAATCTTTATTAATTTAAAAGTATATGCTTTCAGAATGGGTACATTGTTATCAAAACTCAAGTTGGATGATGGAAACCATGAGGAATTTTATTGAGGGAATTCCTCAAATATATTAGGCACGCATGTAGTTTCACAACTGGTATATCACAAATTTGGTGAAGTGGAACTAGTGATAAATACAACATTATAATGATTTATGGAACTCCTCAATGGTGAACTTGAAACTATCAAAGTACGTCACAGATTCCGATATTTAATTTGTGATTTACTCACTATTCCACATAAAATCGAAGTTCCTGTTTAGATCGACGCCATTGCTCATGTCGTCTTCAACACCGGCCGCTGCACAAGACGTGAAGTTAGCTCTGCTACGGTTCTTTCTCCACATCCTTCGCTGTAAGACATCGGAATACAAATTTACATATCAAGTACCAAAAATAAACCTTAATCGATAACAGTTATTAAATGTATTTATACGATTTTATGTATGTGATTTTCACACTTATGTTTTACTATACCTATGGGGTTTGATCGCGTACAAATACATGTATTTACCACTCTGAGGTATTTTGGTTATTTAGGTTTTTGAATCTGCAACAGAATCTTTAATCGCGAGTAGACCAGAGTCTCAAAGAGGTTAATAACTGTGATTGTATTTTGTCATTTCCAGTTTTAACTCAAATAAGTCAAATGTTACTGATGATATCATTGATAATGATAGTTAAGCACACAGCTGTGAAAAGCTGTAGCTGATACTCTATGTTTGTCGAGGGGTTAAATGATTTCAGAGAAAGAACCACTTACGTCCGTAAAAGTGTAAGAATATCCATCAGGGTTGACAACAGGGAAGATATGCCACTCAAAGCTGGAAGCTAGCGCTACAACTTCAGGATCATCGCTCGCCAAAAACTCTTTTATGATCCAAGTAACAGTTGCCGGTGAAATCCATTCTCTAGCATGAAGAGCACCCTCAAACATACCAATTTTCTTATCAGTTCTCTCTGGATGATAATCAATAATTATTCCTTTGATGTCTCTGCCTTCTACTGTTTGGCCCATGACTACTGTTTTAACTATATCAGGGAAAGAATCAGCTAGTTCATCGAGCCAAGAATATATGGACTCTAATGTGTGGTATTGATCCCATGTGAATGAGAATAAGGTGTCAGCGTTACGTAGATATGCCTTTCTTGGTCGACGATGGGTGTAAGCCGTGTAGTAAAAAAGCCCATTGCTGCCAGTCCCTCCGCTGCTGCCACTCGGTCTACCACTGATGCTACTCCCCCCGCCAGGTCTACCGCCACTACTACCGCTTCCTTTTTTTCTAGAGATGGGAAGTACCTGGTCTTCAATTGCTCTGTAAATGTCAAAACATTATTTAACATTCACCGTTTATAAATGATTTTTATCATTTATTACCTCGTTAATAGCATTGGTCTGACAAAATGAAGCCCTCACATCAAGAGCCGTGAAATGTATAACGACGACAAGCTGAGCTTGAAACCGCTTAGTGATTGATAAAAAAATCATACCTTTGCACATCATCAATCACTAACTCTGCGTCAATATTTTCTTTTTGTAGCATTTCAACAAACTCTGCCTCGTACATTGACGACACCATAATCTTGACATTTTGGTTCACATCAAAAACATCATCCCAAAACTCAGTAATACCACTTTTTCGGACGTTGATCAGACTTTCAACTTCATCAACTGTTTTAGGAACGACTTTGTAAACTTTGAAACCTTCATAGTTTTTTGTTTTGGCGTTACTTGTTGTGAAAAAGACTGCAATAAACAAGAGTACTATAAACTTCATGATTGCACCGTGGAGTGATAAAAATTGCGCCATGTTTACGCACTTACAATGTCTATCTTTGATTTTGGTTTATCTTATCCGGGAGATAAATTGTAATTATCAGATGTTATCGGCTTCAGACATTTTTGATTGACGGATGTTTTTAGTGAATGGATTATCTATTTGAATTAGCATTCCTTAAATTAATTATCTGCTCAGTTTTTTTCAATGTACCTATATACCCTACTATTAAACTAGTCTAAAGATAAAAAAATAAATAAAATATTTGCGGATAATCTGAAACAAATCGACCTAGTCCCAAACTAAGCAAAGCTTGTACTATGGGTACTAGACGAAGATAAACATACTTATATAGATAAATAAATACTTAAATACATAGAAAACATCAATGACTCAGGAACAAATATTCGTGCTCATCACACAAATAAATGCCCTTACCGGGATTCGAACTTAGGACCTCTTGCTTCGTAGGCAGGGTATTACCAACTAGGCTAAAGCGGTCGTCAATGATCCTAGACAACGTGGCAACGTCACTTTGTGCATCATATTTATCATAACCTGATCATAAAGTAGGACTGATAAAGTGATTAGCAACTCGAATTTAATTAAGTCACCCACTTTTAATTAAATTCATCGTTAATCATGTTTATTAAGGATGCAGTATCAGGATTTATAATTATAAGAATGTTAAGATATCGTGTACTCAATTGAATTTATTTCTAGTTTCCCGTGAAGTCTAATTGTTATCGCTGGGGGCAATAACACGCGACGTGAGCTGAATGAGATGGAGAATGGGAGTGAGAAATGGGAACTGGCTTACTTGAATATGTAGGTAAGGTTGTTCTGTGTACTGGGCCGCGACGACTTAAGCGGCTTGCCGTGCTGATATGATGGATGGGCTGAGTAGGAGTCTTCTTCTGGTTTCGAGCCGACCTTGAGCTGATGAAAGTCTTCACGCACACTGAGGGTTATAATTCACTCGCGCACCTAGTTTTGAGCTGATGAGCCACGTAACGTCACAGTCACTACAATAAGGGTACCGGCCGGTATAATCACGACACTTTCGTAGGTTCAGGTGAGCACGGAACGCTGGGATTGAGATACACGTCAGTGCGCGACGGCGGTCAAATGGCTACTCTCGCGGCGCGTCGCTTGCGTCGGCACGTCAACGAGTGAATCGATGAATGATTGAACGAGTTACCTATATCGTCGCGCCGATGGCGCGAACATCCTGGGGGGCCCGTAGTAGAGCCTCTTCCTGAGCTGAATCCAATGGAAACCTGGCTATCTTTAGCACAGGTCTGCGCAGATGTCCACTGGCGGTGTCCAGATCCACAACTCGGATCACTCCATCCTTGCCAGGTATTGTGCGGGTAATTCGACCCAGTCTCCATTGCAGCGGTGGCAAGTTATCTTCCTTGATGAGCACGAGTTCGCCAACTTGAGGAGGCGATGAAGGGGAAAGCCATTTTGAGCGGGTTTGGAGAGTATGGAGGTAAGATCTAGTCCACAGAGTCCAAAAGCGTTGAGAGAGAGCTTGTATGAGCTGAAAGCGTTTAAGAGCAGATAACGGCCTGTCATCAAAGGACGGCTCGGGCAGAGTAGTGAGTGGACGGCCTATGATAAAATGTCCAGCGGTTAAGGGTTCAATGTCCGTAGGGTCGGATGAAAGTGGGCAGAGAGGTCTAGAGTTGAGTACAGCCTCGATTCGTGTCAGGAGTGTGGAGAATTCCTCAAAAGTAAGGTGCTGTTCACCAACTACACGATAGAACAACTGTTTCGTAGATTTGACGTTAATTTCATGTAAGGCACCGAACCAAGGCCCCTTGGGGGGGTTCAGCAACCAGGTTACCTGCTGGTTGGCGAGCTGGTGTGTGATTGCATCATTATTTTCAGCGAGGAAGTTTTGAACTTCTTTGAGATGATTTCTAGCGCCTACATAATTCGTGCCGCAATCCGATCTAATTAGAACTGGTGTACCGCGACGCGAGACAAATCTTTGCAACGCTGCAAGAAAGGCTTCCGTGGTAAGAGCGGAGACTGCCTCCAAATGAACTGCCTTCGTTGAAAGGCACACAAATATACAAAGTACGCCTTTAACAGTTTAGCGTTCCGTAACGTGCTAGACTTAACGAGAAATGGGCCGGCAAAGTCAGTCGTGACTTGGCTAAATACAGGTTGTGGGTTAACCCTATCTGCTGGAAGGTCAGCCATAAACGGGGCTGCTGGTTGAGCGCGAGTTCGGAAACATCTAATACATTTGAACACACGGTGTCGGATCGCACGGCGAGCGGATAGTATCCAGTATTGCTGGCGGAGCATTGCGTGTAGAGTGTCAGCGCCAGGATGGCAGTGCACTCTGTGGTAATGGTCAATGATGAGGTCAACGAGCGGGCTTGAGCTGGGAAGAATGAGTGGGTGTTGAGCGTTGTACCTAAGTGACGCATGAGAGAGACGACCACCGACTCTCAAGAGCCCATCTTTCAAGAATGGGGAGAGACGCTGGAGTCGATTGCTGCAGAGTTTATTAGTGTGGAGACGATGAATGTCTTCTGCAAACTCATTCCGCTGAACAGAGCGGACCCAGAATAACAGAGCTTCTCTCCGTTCACAGGCTGTCAACGGTCCAGAGCGACGTACATCTGGGCCGTGCTTACAATTATAAATGAAGCGCTTGATACAAGCCGTCACTCCGACGAGCTTGTCAAAAGAGCTGAAGCGGGTAAGCAGATCATGATCCAGATCAGGAACTGCTATATGAGCTGGCACACTTTTTGGCTTAAGGCCTGGTAAAGCGTGATGACCCAGAGCGGCTGGCATCTGGGGCCAGGTATGAGGAGGCTCTTTGAGCCAGCTGGGAGACCACCAGAGGTCATGGGTTGATAGAGATTGGGCTGACATACCCCTGCTTGCACAGTCTGCAGGGTTGAGGTTCGTAGGGACATGCCTCCACCTAGGGCTGATCGGGCTAGACGTTATTTTAGCCACTCGGTTGGCTTCAAATGTCTGGAGTCGGTGAGGGGGCGTGTTGAGCCATGCTAACACTATTGTGCTATCTGACCAACAGGTATGTTGTTCTATAGCAATGTGAGCTGACAATTTAGCTGACAGTCGTGTCATGAGCTGTGATAAAAGAGCTGCAGCTGAGAGTTCCATTTTGGGAATTGAGAGGCGATTCTTGATAGGAGCGACCTTCGACTTGGCAATGACCAGATGCACATTGACAAGTCCATTGGCATCGAGCTCGTGCAGATAAGTGACAGCACCATAACCGGCTTCTGAGGCGTCCGCGAACCCGTGAAGTGAGTAAGTGGACGTGGGCTTGTATTTGCAGATGTGCCGAGGTAAGCGGAGATTTGAGAGTTGAGGAAGGTCTTGTGAGATGTGCTGCCATTCTGTGTGAACTTCATCGGGGGTGGGCTCGTCCCATCCCAGTTTCAGAAGCCATAACTTCTGTAAAAGTAGCTTTGCGCGGAGTATGACGGGTGTAACCCAACCATTGGGGTCGTACAGCGAAGCTACTGTGCTGAGTATTGAGCGTTTTGTGACTTGGGTCAGTGAGGGGAGAGAGATGCGATAAGTGAACTCATCCGATTGAGGAATCCATTGTATACCTAATACTTTAATGGAATTCGATTCTGGGCTGATGTCGAAGTCTTTAGGCATGTCACATTGGTCATCTGGGAACCGATTAAGGAGCTGAGAAGAGTTGGAGGTCCATTTACTGAGCTGAAAACTACCTAGGGCCAGTAAGTTAATCAACTCTGTTTGGAGCGCTTGAGCAGACTCCACAGAGTCATGACCACAGAGTATATCATCGACGAAAACTGAATTGCGTAGGACCTGAGCAGCGTGCGGGTAGTGATGACCTTCGTCATCCGCCAATTGGAGCAGAGTACGGAGGGCGTGGTACGGGCTTGAGCGTAATCCATAGGAGACGGTATTTAGTGCGTAAGTGAGCAGGGGCTGGTCCGGTGAAGACCGCCAGAGAATGAGCTGATACTGTCGTTGGTCTGGGTGGATGAGTATGTTTCTGAACATCATTCTGATGTCAGTACTGAAAACTATGGGGTGTATCCTGAAAGACATGATAATGTCAACAATATCTTGCTGGAGAGCTGGACCTGTGTGCAGGCAATCATTAAGACTGACGCCATTTGAGCTTTTACTGGACCCATCAAAGACAGTGCGTAACTTGTCGGATCCCGATTTGAAGATGCCGTGATGAGGAATGTAGAAATGAGGCTTGTTCGCGAAGGTACTTGGGTGGCATGGTGACATGTGTCCTAGGTTGAGATAGTCGCTCATAAATTCAACATATTTAGAGCGTAGGGGCGGATTTGCTTGTAGTTTCCTTTCCAGTGTAAGAAACCTGCGTAGTGCAATGGCATGAGTGTTGCCTAAGGCCGGCGCATTTGGTAGAAACGGCAGTGTTACCATATAGCGGCCTGATGGATCTCGGGTGGTTGTAGTACGGAAAATTTCCTCGCACTGCTCTTGTAATGGGCTGGTCTGTACATGAGGTTGTGGTTCTTCTGTCTCCCAGAACCTCTCAAGGTTCTTGTAAATGTCATGTGTGGGTACGTCAGATTCTGGCTGAGAGCTGGTAATATGAGCTGAGTTGGCCTGGTTTGCAGGTGTTGCATATAAGTCCTCAATGGGTCCTATCAATGCGAAGTCGAAAATCGTGCCGAAGGCTATGGGCTTCCCTCGGCCTAAGGAGACCTTAGTCCCGTCCAGAACTTGGCCGAGAACATCAGAACCTAACAAGAGATCGATTGGAGCGGGTGTGTTATATCCTTGATCTGCTAAGGGAATATTTGGCTGGCCTCTCACTTGTGCTATGTGTGGGACCTTTTGTAACGGTAGATAACCGGTAACGTGTTTTAAAATATGCGCAGTAGCCGTAATCGTGGGTGTGTCATGATGTGTAGGTCGACAGATTATTGTGATTGATGCCTTTGATTCCTGTGTGTGGTGGTTGCCCACTCCTGTGATTTTGAGTGATGTTGAGTTTTGTGGTAACTTTAAATTACGAGCCATGCGCTGAGTGATAAGTGTGAGCATACTACCGCAATCTAGCAGGGCTCGTGCTGTGTGAAACTGGCCATTTACGTCTGCTATTTTTAGCGTGACGGTAGGCAATAATATGGGCTGATTGATTGCGTGCTCATCCTGTCGTGGGTAATCACAAGAGGAATGATTCGCTGTTGGTGGAGCTGATCGCGGTGAGCGAGCTTGAGATGTCTGGGTATGGGCTGAGTGTGTGTGGTCTGCGTGTGAGTGTGTGTGTTCTGGGTGTGAGTGTGTGTGCTGATTGTCTTCCTCTTCACAGTGTTCAGTTATTGTAGGTAGTCACGAATGACCACCTGCTCGGGACGTACTGGGCGAGCGAGGGTGGTCCTGAGACGTGGGTTTCGCCTGTGAGGCGTGTGCCGAGAACGGTTGGTACTCATTAGCTGGACGCGTCCTGGGCTGTTCTCTCAGATGTGGAGGTAGGAGATGAGCGGACGAATGAGTTGGAGAAGAAGCACCGGGGCGGTGAAGAGATGTGTGGTGTCTGTCATTCCCACACTCTTTGCAAGCCTTCGTGGACTTGCACTCATTCTCATAATGGGGGCCTAGGCAGCGTCGGCAGCGGTTGCGGGCCTGAACAAAGTCCCAACGGCCTTGTATTGGTTGGTCGTTGTACCGTGGGCAGGCGATGAGCTTGTGCCCTCTTTCTCCGCAGTATGGGCAGGGCATGGTGTTGGTGGTGTTTGCGTCTTGAGGTGACGGTTGAGCTGAGTAAGTCGGCCTGTGCTGAGCTGAATAGTCTGACCGGCTCCTAACCGGGGTCATGGGACGTGATTCATGATACGCAGGCTGTCGGGGCGGGCCTCGAGGAAAGTTTACGGGAGACTGCCTGCGGTACTGAGCTGGTTGTGGCGAATGCTGAGTGAGTTGGGAGGTGCTGGGCTTGGGTGAGCTGGACCATTCGGTCTCTACACAACGCGCGTGCTCTTCCAAGAAGGTGATCAGGTTCTTGAGGGTGGGCAGAGACTGGCGTGATCCGTACTTTCGTTCAAAAAGTGTCCGAAGTTCACCTTTAAGTTTTCGCACTACTATAGACACAAAAACATAGTCACTTTCTTGCATGGGCAGATCGAGGTTATTGAGGGCGCATTGCGCGGAAATGAGCGGAGTTAAAAAGAGCGTGCGTATATCGGAGCGCACGTGAATGTTGGGCAGTTCAATGATGATATCTACAAACCGGTCGATCAAGACCCGACGATTTTCATAGCGCCGAGTTAGGATATTCATCGCTACGGCGAAATTGTCGTTGGTGAGCTGGAGGTGGGATACCATACTGCGTGCCTCGCCTGTCAGGCACGAGAGCAGGTAGTGGAGCTTTACGGCATCCGAAATGATGGTCATGTCGTCCGTTAAGCTCCTGAAGATGGTAATGAAGGACGGCCAGTCTTCAACCTTTGAGCTGAACTTTGGGAGCGTGATTTTGGGTAGCACAGTTGTAGGCGTGGCAGACGTGGAGGGGTGAGAAGTCTCTGGGAGGGCCGCAGTCACGCTCAATTTGTCGAACGCGACTAGGATGTAATTGTAGTCCGTTACCGCGGTGTCATAATGTTTTGTGTAGACGGCTTCGGTCTCGTCAGTGAGTTCCTCGTCGTCTAGTATTTCATAATAGACGTCCTCTAGCTTGGATTTATAGAGGTCTACTTTTGTGTACCGAGCCGTGAAATCCGACAATGTATATTTTTTCGTATCCTTTGCTAGTGCTGCCTCCGCAATCTCCTTGAGCAGAGTAATTGCCTTTGTTGCCTCTCGGAAGATGGCTGCTTGCGATTTGGACGGCATGGTGTTGTTTATGTGTACTTAAATGAGTTGAGAGACAAAAAAAATAAAAAAAAAAAAAATAATAATAATTTAAAAAATATGACACCCTGTATGATGACTTGTGATGAGCTGACTAACAATTGACTGTTACACCAATGTGAATTTGTCAACAAAAGATAAAAAACCAAAAAAAATTGTTGCACAAAAAAAAAAATTTCTCCCTGGACACCCTGTGTTTCACGATGTAAGTTACCTAATGAGTAGGTACTAATTTGAGTGAGGGAAATAAGAAACTATATTAACCACTAACCAATGTGGAGTGTTACCAAGTTGTGGCTTGTCTCTAATAGGTACTTGTCATCGGGCAGATATTATACGGTTATTGAATTTTGAGCCTTATCCTCTGAGCAGTAAGGTTGCTTTTTAATGTATTATTTTAGATCTGCGAGCTGTTCAATTGTTTACAAAAATTAAACGTTTATTTATGCCTAGTTATATGTATCTGTTACATGTATGAGCTGGAGAATGAATTTAGTACCTATGAGGTATTCGTAATTATGACGGCGCTTTAAAAATTTTGCTTTAGAATAATGATGCAATCAAACGTGTCTTTTTGAAATGAGCGGTTTCGTAAGTTATATCTATAGGTTATTCTACACACTGTCTGATTACGTTTCGAGAATGTTTGCTTTTAGAAAATAGCTTATAAAGGGCTGAAGACCGCTGTAAGTGATCGGTAACTCAGGGTAGCTACCTACAGAACGGACGGAATGTTCTCGAATGTGCAGAATTTCGTAGGCAAATAAATGAGATGTGGTACTTTTTGGTAATGTACCTTTGTTTGAAATGGGCTGAGTTTACATGTAATGTTATATATTACGTTATGAGTTGAATAATTTGGGCGAAAGAATTAATTTTTTTTTTTTTGAAATGTGGGTGGATTTTTTACCTAACTGGGTGTGCTTTTTCGAGCAAAAGAAAGACTGCTTATCCAAAGGGCTGGTGTGGGTGGGGTTTTTCGAAGGACCAAAGAATACCGGTTCGAAGGAACAAAGAATGTTATCGCTGGGGGCAATAACACGCGACGTGAGCTGAATGAGATGGAGAATGGGAGTGAGAAATGGGAACTGGCTTACTTGAATATGTAGGTAAGGTTGTTCTGTGTACTGGGCCGCGACGACTTAAGCGGCTTGCCGTGCTGATATGATGGATGGGCTGAGTAGGAGTCTTCTTCTGGTTTCGAGCCGACCTTGAGCTGATGAAAGTCTTCACGCACACTGAGGGTTATAATTCACTCGCGCACCTAGTTTTGAGCTGATGAGCCACGTAACGTCACAGTCACTACAATAAGGGTACCGGCCGGTATAATCACGACACTTTCGTAGGTTCAGGTGAGCACGGAACGCTGGGATTGAGATACACGTCAGTGCGCGACGGCGGTCAAATGGCTACTCTCGCGGCGCGTCGCTTGCGTCGGCACGTCAACGAGTGAATCGATGAATGATTGAACGAGTTACCTATATCGTCGCGCCGATGGCGCGAACACTAATATTAAACAGGTACAGGTACAGGTAAGTAGTAACTTAAATAAAAATAACAATAACTACAACATAGAAAAGTTGAAATACCCTCGACATTTTCATTTCAAAAAAAAATATCTCAAAAACGACTGAACCGATTTTGTTAAAACGTCAGCTTTCGAATAAAAAAACCGCATTCAAATCGGTCCATTCGTTTAGGAGCTACAATGCCACAGACAGACACACACACAGACAGACACACACACATACACGTCAAACTTATAACACCTCTCTTTTTCCGTCGGGGGTTAAAAAAACTTAAATATGAGGAACAAGTCAATATTCCTGTACCTCACTTCCAATTTTAAAATATATATTAATTGTGAGAATCTTCTCATCTAGTCCGAAAAGACGATGTAGAAAAATATTTATACGCGATTAATTCCCGTTTGGTGAAGATAGAGTATGAAAATCGTAAGAGTTTAATTAAATATACTAACCCAACTCAAGGTGCTGGGGAGAAATCCAAATAATTTTAGTAGCGTTTTATTGACCACGTTAAAAATAAAATGCCACATAAAATAATCTGAATTTAGTTTATTTTTCGGGTTCCGTACTCATAGAGTAAAACGGGACCCTATTACTAAGACTTCGCTGTCCGTCCGTCCGTCCGTCTGTCTGTCACCAGGCTGTATCTCAAGAACCGTGATAGCTAGAGTTGAAATTTTCACAGATTATGTATTTCTGTTGCCGCTATAATAACAAATACTAAAAACAAAATTTTTTTTTTAAGGGGGGTCCCATACAACAAACGTGATTTTTTTGCCGTTTTTATAGATAATGGTACGGAACCCTTCGTGCGCGAGTCCAACTCGCACTTTTTGTGTTTTTATCCTGACAACTTTAATACTGACTTTAACAAAAAGAGTTAAACAATAACGAACGTTGCCAGCTTGTCCTAAGGCATATTTTTACCTAAAGTTAGAGGTCCTGGGTTCGAATCCCGGTAAGGGCATTTATTTCTGTGATGACTTGATGAGCACTAATATTTGTTGAGTCATGGATGTTTTCTATTTATTTACGTATTTATTTGTCTACATAAGTAGGTATGTGTATACGTCACCTATAGAACAAGCTTTGCTTAGTTGGAGACTAGGTCGCTATGTCCCCGAATATTTATTTATACTAGACAAGCAACATTTTTTCATAATAGTATGTAAAAAGAACCTAATTGGACTTAGGTGCATAGTTTAATATTTTTTTACTCTTTACTACCGTAAAGTACACGGGTAAAATTATTTGGATTCCTCCAAGCACCGTGTAGAAAGTACTACTATCTTGCAATAAAAATGGAATTCAATATAGGCTTTATTTAATTTAATGAAAGACTGGGCCTATATTTAGCGACAACCACATTCATTCGAATTAAATTTCAATTATCATTGCATGACATCACATTTTTGACGCCACTGCGAGAAAAGTACGCCGTTTTCAAAACCCGCCCTTCACCAAGCATTAAGGTGCGTTCTCACGTACCTGTCGGCGCGACGTATCGGGACGCGACGTACGTGCACTGATGCCACGGATTCATGCCGAGCGCGACACAGCGGTGCCGGCGATAAATATAATTGTGCTCTGACCCACCCAGGCAGCGGCCGACAAGTGCGTAAGGGGCTTTACACAATGGTTTGATAACATTATTTTCAATCAATTCTAAAGAGAAAAGAAAATCATTGGTCCAATTTCCCACCTTCGGTAAAGGAAGTGCAGCAACAAATAAAAATCGAATCTCTGTTTAACGTTTTTCAAAAGTCGCCTTTCACCTGCATTAAGGTGTGTTCTCACGTGCCTGTCGGCGCGACGTATCGGGACGCACCGTACGTGCACTAGTTCATGCCAGGCGCGACACGGTGGTGCCGGCGGTAAATATAATTGTGCCCTGACCCACCCAGGCAGACGAAAAAGAAATTAACGAATTCCTTGTTATGAGGAAGTCGATGTGTTTTTAAGGGCTCCGTACTCAAAGAGTAAAACGGGACCCTATTACTAAGACTCCGCTGTCCGTCTGTCTGTCTGTCTGTCTGTCTGTCTGTCTGTCTGTCTGTCTGTCTGTCTGTCTGTCTGTCTATCTATCTATCTGTCTGTATGTCTGTCTGTATGTCTGGCTGACTGTCTGTCTGTCTGTCTGTCTGTCTGTCACTAGTCTGTATCTCACTGATACCGTGATAGTTCCAGTTGAAATTTTCACAGATGATGTATTTCTGTTGCTGCTACGAGTATAACAACAAATATTAAAAACAGAATAAAATAAATATTTTTGTAGATAATGGTACGGAACTCTTCGTGCGCGAGTCCGACTCGCACTTGGCCGGTTTTTTTTCTTTTAGCAGCTTTTGTTTCTGTTGATATTTTTGAAGCTAAAAACAATTATAGCTTCGCGGGAAATGTCTGGACCAAAGGTACAATATCTATTTAACCTCTAGCGGCCCACCATACAAGAAAACATGGCAATGAAATTTGAATTAACAGTAATAATAATAAGAGTAGAGTTTGTTTTGTTTTAAAATCGAACGATACAAAACAAATGCAACTCTGTTCTAATTTAAAATAGTATAAATTCCATTGAATGGAAGAAGGCCTTTTAAAAGGCCTTTGGGCGGCTAGAGGATAAGGCGATGCAAGTTTTACCGCAATCTGTATTCACTATACAGGAGTTTTAAAGCACTGCCAACAGCACTTTGGCTTTTTGTTATTAGTCATATTTTTTGTTTTTTTTCCATTGGGTTTTATTTATAAAATGAAAAATCTGTTTCCACTAAAAGAGACTTAGTAAAGTTCTGGTGGATATTCACCCTTATTGCATATATCATTTACTAACCACTTTTCAGATATGTATAAACATCACGAGAAAACCAAAGTCTTTTACGGGAGAGAAAATAGTGAGAGAAATTTGCATAAAATAATCTAATGAAATCAGCCTAAACACAGCCTTATAAGATCACAGTTGTTGTACGAGGTACGGTCCAGGAAGACGGCTACATCAACCGTACGCGTTCTCGGATCCCGCAAAATTGTGCACAAAGCCCTAACCAGCTAATTTATCGCTTAATTCAATGGAACAAGGTCCTTAATAGATGAAAAGATAAACTTGCACCGTTCAGGTCTTGTTCGACAGCATGTACATTATTCCGTGTTGCCATGTAATGGATTCTTTTGAGTTATTGCTGTTGTGACAAACGGCTGAGTTATCGGATGTAGGTATCTTATATATAATTGTACTTATACTCTTAAAAATAAATTCTTTAAGGCTTTACCGGTATTTGATTTGTACCGCAGGATGCAATGGGGCAAGCAGTGTACCTACTAGCTAGCGTATGGTAACTTATCCATGTATAATATAGATTGTATATCTCTGTATGTACCGGAAGGCGCAGCGTGGGTAGGCCCCCCACAAGGTGGACTGATGACCTGGTAGGGGTCGCGGGAGTCCGCTGGATGCGGGTGGCACAGGACCGGCCACTGTGGCACTCTTTGGGGGAGGCCTATGTCCAGCAGTGGATGTCTTTCGGCTGATATGATGATGATGATATCTCTGTATGACATCATTAGAAGGCAATTTTTTTAAATAATGTCTATTAGGAAGTTGGAATTTAATCAATTGTACATTTTATCTTCAAACAAGACAAAGGGAGAGAAGTTGCCATCAAATGGACCATTTTTAGTTTCAGCTAAACTAAAAATATCAGTGATCCTCTAAAGCAATGATGGGATAAGCGACTCAAAAGTCACCAGACGTGTCCGAGACCTAGCCCATTTGATGCAGAAAAAAAACCC
This sequence comes from Epinotia brunnichana, assembly GCA_963854355.1. Lineage (NCBI taxonomy): Eukaryota > Metazoa > Arthropoda > Insecta > Lepidoptera > Tortricidae > Epinotia > Epinotia brunnichana. Next base: position 17,446,139 of record OY977952.1, read on the forward strand.
TATTCGTGTGAGTATAACTCAATATCACCAAAATGACGATTTTTTGTTTTTAGTCGTCATTTCTGGTTGCTGTCTGCTTAGCTGGAAAGCTTCGATGCCATTAACGTCGACTGTACCTACATAACAAATAACTCGGTGTTTTAAAGTAGGCAAAGTAAGGCTTCACAGGCAATATTGCAGCATTTGACGGCACTAAATTTATGAGACCGATATAACTCTGTCGAGTGACACAACACGTCAGCAAAGTGCGAATCCGGCTTCACGGATTGCAAAAGATAATCCCACTTTTAATAAAACACCAAACGTCTTTATTACAGTCCGCGGGTGCGTTACAAAAGCAGATCTCATTGTATAGCGGTGTTCTGGAACAAAATAATTTACGATCGGCAGGGAACCGCTTAATCAGCGTTCGGCTCATTGTTAACCCGCGCTGGATAATGGGGCTATTGTCTCTTAGTATCGCGATAAATGTTTGGTGCAAGCTATAAGACGATGTTTCTTGCAGGGAAACCCCGAGCGTGCAAATCATTTCGTACGAAATTTATGTTTTTTTTTTTATTTATTTGCATTAGGCAACAAGGGCAATATTTACAATTACCTTACAATCTAACGTACCCTACATAATCGAGTTTTATTGAATTCAACTGAACTGGATTAATACTAGTCGTTCCTTGAGAAACATAATGCCACTACTTAGTTATACAAAATGTTCTGTGCTTGAAAATTCAACTTTTGAAAAATGGAATAATGTCACTATTTGAATGGTAATTAATTTTGTATACTGACACTATGTTTCTCAAGGAAGTAGTTTACTATAGGTATTTGGTAATTGGATGAGATCTTTGTGGCTTTGAGCCTATGGATCAGTCAGGAAATTAATTTAGAATGTCAATCTAATTTAATTGCCTTTCAAGATGCATAACACTATTTCTTATTACCTAAATTCTGTCTCTACGAAAAAAGTTATTCGGAATAATTACCATTATACTTACACAGAAAGAAGTACAGATATTATGACATATGCTTTCAAATGGATGAACATAGAATTGCAGTCGTATATATATACTACTCAAAATCAAGACGGAGATTAGACTGAGAATGCCTTTTTCTGACTGTCCAAGATATGTATTTACTTGACATACATTCAAGCAAGCCCGTGTTCCCAGAATATAGCATACATAAAAAATAATTAGATAAGCCTGGACAACCCAGGGAGGCCCTCCCGACAATCAACCCCGGATTGCCAAGGAAGCTATAAAGAGGCCGGCTTCTGACAGGAGCAATAACTGGTCACGCACTACTAAAAAAAAACACATTTTTACTCTAGGTGTACAGACAGTCCTCTCTGCAGAGCCTGCATGGAAAAGGAAGAGACAACCGCCCTGACATGTTCTGGGGTGACAGCATACATGGCAAAGCACTTTGGAGCACCGGGGTCACTACCGGAGGCCGTCGGTAACATAAAGGGTCTGCTAGGCTTCCTGGTGGAACTGGGTTGGCACGAATAAGAGAAGTGCCAACCCATACCTACGCAAAATAATTTACGATGTTGAGTTGCGGAAACCCAGCCCGCGTACAATCTTTAACCTATATATATATATAAAGATACGCCTGGACCGATTGGGACTATATTTTTTTCGTTTGAAAGGGTATCCGGTGTTCCCATGGTCATCAGATCAGGATCTGATAATGCGATACTGGAGAAATCGAGGGAAGTCTTCAAATTTAATTGGCACACTTGAAGCGGTATATTGAATTAAAGTCGGTTAAAACTTTGTTCTTAAAGTACCTAAATTATCACATAGCTTCTGCCCGCGAGTTCATCCACGTGGAACTGGTTTATATCTTACCTTAATACTAACTTCGGTCCCGCATTTCACCGCCTTAGGGGATGACTTCCGGGATAGAAGTATCCCATGTCCTTCCCAGGGACTCAAAATATCTCTTTACCAAATTTTATCTAAATCGGTATAGGGGTTTAAGCGTGAAGAGGTAACAAACAAACTTTCGCATTTATAGTATTCTTCTTCTTCTTTTCTTACTAAAGAGCTAGGCTTTTGTCGGTGTAGTTCAAAGTAGGCCCTCCATCTACTCCGATCCCACGCAATCTCTTTGACCTCACGATACGACCCAACATCAACTTTCTTTTTGAGTTGCTCCATGTAGTCTATTCTAGGTCTTCCTCTTCATCGCCTCCCCTCTATTTTTCCTTCAATTATGTTAATTACGAAGTCGTCATGTCGTATGAGGTGCCATATCATCTTCCTTCTTCTATTTTCTAAGTTCCTCACTAACTGCCTGGTTTGCCCCACTCTATTCAGCACTTCTTCATTGGTTATACTCTCTCTCTCTCCAGCTAATTTTCTTCATTCGCCTCCAACACCACATCTCAAACGCTTCTAATATCTCCGCATCTTTCTGGGTCAGTTATAATAAATATTAGCATGGATTATTTCACGTGGACTATGTCCTTGCACCTTGTGGCACACGGCTTAAATCGCGATAACTCCAAAATCGCTCGCGCACTACACCCGCTTGTATTCCCCAATTGATTAGTTCCTGATAACGGTGCTAACTTATAATAAATCCCAATGCTGGGATAGCTGCCTTAATATGGGATGTAACTGACAGGTTTTCAAAACCTACCTATTTGTCGATGAGTAGGTACTATGGAGCAAATCATATACCTAACATTAGTACTGTCAAAACGTTTACCATCTTGTCGTATATCTTTTCATATATTTTTTTGTACTGTTGACCTTTTCCTGTGTATACCGATACCTTTTTTTTTTTTTTTTACGTTGGGAAATGCCTTTGCGCATCTCGCCCGACCAGGGGAGCCAGGGCAGGTATGTCGGACTCCCGGGAACTGCCCGAACTACCGACTAAAACCCCATGGTGTTCCATCTCGTCACCAAGGTGCTGGGTTACGGGCACGCCGAAGCACTCTTCCGCGACCGTGTATACCGATACCTACTCTATCGGTGTTCTTACCGTTTTAATAGAGTTTTAACCTGAAAATGTTGGTTTAATATTGCCACAGTGCCCCGGATTGAGTTACATGTTTCTCAAGCTTAAAACGTTTCGTAAAACATTTGCTTTCTCTTTGCTTGATATTTGCATTAAAATGATCGTGATTGTTGCCCCCAAGAAAAGCCAAGTCAGATGAAATGTATTCCTTCTACAACAGCCCACCACTATGTTTCGTAAATTATGAAAACAATAGTCAGAAAATTATGCATCAGTACCTGGAAAATCTGAAAATGAAAGGTAGCGAAGTTGTCTGCAAATGTGCGTTGCAGTATGGAAATTCCTACTATGTAAGTATACTGAACGACTTGAGTTGACGCGGAGGCCATAAGTTTAGTACCTATAAATGTTCGCGCACGGTACGGTTCCAGAAGAATTTCCTCCCACGAACTTTCTGGCTGTGGAAACTGTAAACTTAAGTATATGGTTTTAATATCAACTCGATACCTCTAGGCACTCCCGAGATAAAGGGTCTTGGCAGACAGGCAGACGGACAACAAAGTACAAGGCTGCCGTTTTTTCCTCTTGAAGTACGGAACCATAAAAAGCGGCCAAGTGCGAGTCAGACTCGCACATGAACGGTTCCGTGAAATAAATTGCGGTTTACGATTTATGACGTATTAAAAAAAAACTACTTACTAGATCTCGTTCAAACCAATTTTCGGTGGAAGTTTGCATGGTAATGTACCTCATATATTTTTTTTAGTTTTATCATCTTATTTTAGAAGTTACAGGGGGGGGGGACACACATTTTACCACTTTGGAAGTGTCTCTCGCGCAAACTATTCAGTTTAGAAAAAAATTATATTAGAAACCTCAATATCATTTTTGAAGACCTATCCATAGATACCCCACACGAATGGGTTTAATGAAATTGAGTTTCAGTTCTGAGTATGGGGACCCCTAAAACTTAATGTTTTTTTTTCGATTTTTGTGTGAAAATCTTAATGCGGTTCACAGAATACATCTACTTACCAAGTTTCAACAGTATAGCTCTTATAGTTTCGAAAAAAAGTGGCTGTGACATACGGACGGACAGACAGACAGACATAACGAATCTATAAGGGTTCCGTTTTTTGCCATTTGGCTACGGAACCCTAAAAAGAGCGTTTAAATACTCCTAACCTCGTATGTTGCACCATACATCTTCACTATCGCTTTAACTCCTCACCCACTTGTTTCCCAATAGATAAGTTCCTGCGGAAACTTCGGGGCTGCAGCTGACATTGTTGATCATGTGCTACACTAATATTGGAGCTAGTACTTTGAAACATTATCTATTGAAAGTTTGTTATCTCAAATTAATAATATGTAAAACCTCTCAAGCAGAGTAGGTTAGAGAAGAAAATGTTACCATTTTGACAGTTTAAATTCAGGCCAACTATCGGACAACAGGTAATCGTTCATACGAGTGCCTAAAATAATCATGCGTTTTGCAAAGATGCAGAGACAGAACCACTGAATCTAGACACGCGGCCGCTGCCATTAAATATGTGTTTTTAAATGAACAGGTTGTATAATATGAAATACTTTCTGGACTATTGGAATATAGGAGATTAGGTACATACAGTAGGTACTACATAGTATCCGGTCACAATATCTGTGCACCTCCCTGGAATGCGACGCCCCTCTCGCTTCCCCTTTTACCTCCACACGCTCGCTACGCGCGCTTCACACCGTATCCAGAACGTCACGTGGCGGATGCACATGTTGTGGCCGGGTAGTACAATCAGCATCAAAAGTAGCTACGCAAACAAAGACGTCAAACATCTTTATTAAAAGGGAATAAGAACTTTTGACGTCTTCGATTGCGTAGTTACTTTTGATGCTGACTGTACAAGAGGAGGTTTTCTTAACATTTTTTTTACTAAAAAAGAAGAAAGAAAGAAAGAAGACATTTTAATACACAAAAGACACACAGAGACAAAGGGAGTAGGCAATTTAACACATATTGTGTGTGTCTTCGCGGCAGTGAGCGCTGATTTTCAGACAGCACCGTACGTGACCCACGGAACGCAACACAACATAAGACCATTGATAAACACATAATTATTGTATACACATAATAAATAATAAATGTAATAAATTTGTAAAATATGTACCAGTAGCCAAATGGGATAGAAAGAAAAACACAAAGCACAAAACGCGACACGGTTGAGATAGGAAAGTGCTGGCTGGGTTAGGATTGGGTTTAGGATTTCTGGAGCGTCAACAAATAGCCCTTAAGCTGACGCTTAAAGGTATACCTGCTAGACGCTCCTTGAATAGGTGGAGGGAGATCATTCCAACACTTGGACGCCGCGAACCTAAAACTACCTCGAAACGCTACTAAGCACAATCTCATAAACATAAATGTACAACAACCTCGTAACAGGCTCAGTATTCAGCAGTCATTCACATAAAATATAACTGCTTATTCATTCATTAAAATTCTTTATCCTCGTGACTTTTATGTTATTATCCATAGACCGAGTTTTTAATATCCAGGTTCATAATTAAGAGCCTTATTTGCAAAATAAGCCCGCGCCCCTACCATCAATGTTTTCTCATTTTTGCCCGACTACGGAAGGGATATGTTTAAGCAGTCTATGTTTGTATTTACATGTGTCCCAGTAGCTTTTAAGATACTGAACCGATTTTGATAAATTAGGTGTCAATAGATTCCAAATTGTGCTCCACGCAATGACGAAAAAAAAATGTTCTGTCACTTTTCCGTAGCCGCTCACTTAGAAATGGTAACCTAAATTGTTTTTTTTTTATCAAAGCAGCTTCTTCGCTTGGCAACCACAGTTGCTACAATCACTTTAGGGGTGCGCTATATTGGCATCTGAGGTTGCCACAAGCAAGTAAGTAGGTAGTCGGGGTACAGTTTTTAGTATTATAAACTTTTGTATGTCGGTGTGTATCGCTAGTTAAAATATTTATTGATTAAATTGGAAAGACAGTGTGTGAACTTTCCACACAAACGTTCTCGAAATACATTGTTCAATTACAAAATAAATTTTATGATATTATTGTAAACACTATTCAATCACATAATTTTGAGAATTTTGTAGCAATCAGCTGGTCGATCGCGTGAGGTTTCGTATGTTACTTTAGGTCGATGGTAGATCAAAATGTCATTTTTTGAATGGGAAAATGACAGTTGAGTTGTTCTAACGCTCGTTTGAAATGCAATCTATTCAGGTGATGTGATGGACATGATTAGAGAAGATCGCTTTTTAGCGATAAGACCGCCTTATTTTTTTATTTTTCATTTATTAATTGTTCTCTTTTATTGTATTAATTTGGTGAGCAATAATAGTATTTTTCACAATCGTGTTATAATAGAGAGCTTTTTAGTCGAGTACCGTGTTTAGGCCACGAAGCTTGCTGAGTGGCCTAAGTAAGGTACGAGATTAAAAAGCTTGATTATAACACTATTGTGAACAATACTTTTGGTACGAGTTCATTAAAATTAATTTTCTACGAGTCAACTGAACTAATTAAACAAACTCAATACTGTTGAAACGAAGTGCAGCTCATCGCTCGTACGCTTGTTGATATCTTAAAAGACATCAACGAGCGTACGACATCAAAGCGATTCTATTGGTCCAATTCATTTCAGTTCAGTAAAGCAGCCACGTGATTGGTCGAATTTATTTTAGTTGTCTGGAGCGTATCGAAAAGTAGTTATTTCGATTGTTTCGACAGTAACATGGACTACAACTATGAAAAGAGTGACGTTGCAGTATTCTCTATGAAATCTTAATACACATATTTTAATCGTCGAGTACAAAAAAGAATATTTGAATAATTTTGTATTAAAGAATATTTGAATAGTTTTATATTAAGTTAGATCATATTATTTGCATTGTGTTACAGATTCGTCGTATTAGGTAGACAATCTGTTGCTAGCGTTCGCAGGATTTACCTACTACAACACAGTCCTTCACGTGTCCCCTGGGTGGTGCTAAATGAGCGACAACACTATCGGCGAAATAGGCGCTCTTATAAAAATATCACATGGATATTCGCCTATTCTACAGATCGCCATACAATTGAATAAATACCTACTTTCATCAAATTCAACCACATTTCTTCACATAAATAACCAATATCTCCATAAACGTTAAACTCGATTACGTATCAATATCGCGAAAACCCCGTAGTACCAGCGCAGGTGTGACGAAGGCTTTAAAGCTATTACAGACTTGCCTTCGTTTATGACGTCATTGCACATTGTAGCCGTAAACGTCATTACCGCTCGCCACACGAGCCCAAAGTGCCATTTGGCGTCAATTTCTACCCAAATTGTGTTTTCTGGGCATTCAGGTTCGGTAAAGAGGCGGAAAATTTTAAGAGGGCGAAAATGAATCATTTATTTGAGTAAATAGGACGTCGCGTCGCCGCTATTGAGTTGTGGGAATGTTTTTAATGCCTAGTTAGTGGTAATGTCTTTGAGTTTAGAGGACGTTTTTAAGACCTTATTAAATTTGAATAAATTAAATACTATTGGACACTTGGACAGCCTTACTCAAATCTAACTAGTCCCATATGAAGCTTAATTAAGTATATTATGTGTATCGGGGGTTAAAAGCACCAAGGTTCCCCGCGTACCTCCATCCGCACATTTATAAAAAGGTAAATATATTATGTGACATCAAAAAATGTACTCCCAGTGATACGAACGAATGAGCAGGATCAAAACACTGAATTAAATTCAAACAGATCAACTGTTAAAGGTACTGTCATGACTCCCTAACCCATACACAGACACACACTCACATTCACACACACACACACGAGCACACACAGACAAACACACGCACGCACGGATGCTCGCACACACGCACGCACGAGATATACGATGTTGTTAAATAAATTATTAAAACCTGACACGGAAATAGTATTTTATGCAACTGTTGTATAAGAAGGGTCTTAAAAGGCGAGTGGTGTGGGTTGCGATGCGAGCCTTGGCGAGCATCGCAATTAAAGACGCCACGAGCGTTTTTAGACCAGTTATACACCGTTGCATACAATACTTTTTCTACGACAAATTTTAAATAAATAGCAGACTACAGAATAGTTAAACTTTTCAGGCAACCAGTTTTCTATTCGTACTTTTGCTACTCACGCAATTTCTTCAGGAGTGCAGTTATTAATTTCTTCGACCATTCTAAAAGGAACATACACTTTTGTCTTCACAAACACAAATAAAATCTTAATAGTTTAGAACTAATAGTTTATCATTTTTCGTCTTTTCATTTTGAACTGTATTTTGGTGGGAAATCGGAAATGTGACAGCTCTTGCTTATGGTTTGTTTTTTTGGTGGGAAATCGGAAATGTGACAGCTCTTGCTTATGGTTTGTTTTGTTTTTAATTTGTTTGCACTTCCCATCCGAACCAAACCAAATCCGGACCCGGACCGAATTCGAACTGTTTATTTTATAAATAATACCAAGAATTTATAAAACATGTAATTTAACACACAATAGATGATGATTTATTATTATTGTAGTAAATAATTTATAATATACAAATGTTAAATCGTAAATAAATACTTTTATTTCCAAATATTTGTTTATGAAGTTGGCACCACTGCAATATAGCGGCCGATTAAAAAAAATCTTAAACAGTGCTTTTATGAAAAATGTATGAACCAAAAAAGTACGCTAAACAGTGCGAGCATAGAGCATAGAGTTTTGCGACGACTTATTAGTGGTGTCATTTTATTTGAGCTACAGCCTATATAAATGACAGATAACGGTACAGGAGTAGAAAAACATCCAAGCATCCATCTCATCACGTAAATAACATTAGTTATTAATTAATACGAGTCAAAACAATCAATCAATCGATTATTATTATTACATACACGTGTAGCTAAACTGTTTCGTCAAATAGGGGTTTTATTTAGAATATTTCAACGATAACTGTGTATTACCTTTATTTATACCTACCTATATTATTACACCTCTTAACGAAACAAATTATTTTATTAAATATTTTTATTTCGTGTAAATTTATCGTGGAAGTTACCACGGTCAAATTTTAAACGATATGATATTCATAGATATCCCGTATACAGACATCCCGTTTACATATAGTAAAAGTAAAAAGTAAAAAAGTCATTTATTTAAACAGAATGAGTTTTACATAGTTACCAGGGGTCCCCACACTAGGCTACGCCTGTATCGTGGAGAACCAGTTAATTTTTAAACATCAGAAATAAGTTACCACAGATATTTATTACATTTGGAGGAGTAAGAAAAAATATTTTACATTGAAAAGTTTATACTTAGAGACTAACTTAGATATTAAAGATAGCTTCAGTCTCGGCATAATTTAACGAATGAAGAAATTTAAAAATAAGTGATTTGGCTTCATTTTTTGTGCTGCCCGTTAGGTTACAATATTTCAGTAAAGTGTTATATATTGCTACCCTAATATAATCGCCAAAACGTTTACCAAAGCTGGAAAGAACTCTAGGAACTGGTAACCTAAAGACGCGTTTTTTAAGTAGTGTGTCGTAGCAAGTCATATATTTAGAGGTTTTGTGTGTACATAATGAAATTTTAAGGATATAAAGTTGACGTACGGTTAAAACGTGTGATTCGGCATACAAGGTCGCAATGGTACAGACAACAAATATAATGGAAAAATAAACCATCATCTTCTGAAGTCCAAGACAGGACTCGAACCTGTATCCTCTGTGTTGCCGGTACAGCGCTTTTACCTCTGAGCTACCCAACCATTGACTGATGACACGTATCTTTCCTTCACATTCGCCGCCGCTACTAGCGACCTCTCTGTATTGTCTTGAAAGGCTCGCAGCCTTTTTAGGCCACTCTTTTTCTCTGTACTTATCATATCGATAACTGTAGAATATAGCTGTCTAGTGTCAATGTGTCTTTCGCGAAGATAACCAGTGTTTCACCGCCACCGTTTCTAACAAAAGTAACATAGTATATTCTTTTTCTGAATAGAGCTTCAATATTGTCGGCCAAACAGTCCTGACAAACACCGAATTTAACTCCATTTAATATAGAGTGTGATTTTGCGAACACGTTTTAAATAACAAAAACCAGTGTTCATATCGAATGCCATTTAAATAAAAACAAACCTATCAAAGTTTCCTAACCCACGAAACAATGGGTGCATCGATAGAGTTTGAAAAATGCCAGAGGTATTTTTATTTGAGAATATTTTGTGGACATTTTTTCAGAGATAGACTTCAACGGGTTTTTGATGAAGCTATATTAATGAATAAATACCGTACAACTTATATAAGGCGCTAATAATTTACGTACTTATCAAGACTTTTCGAGACGTTATATTACATCAAAACAATGAACATATCAGAAATAAAAATAAACTTTTGTTATGATTTTATTGTTTTAATTTTCTGAACAAAATAAATAAATTAAAATTCAGCCCAGACGTAATAATTGTAATCATTCTGTGTAATAAACAGCACAGCTATCACAAGACGGCGCGCGGCCTGTCTCGATTTTTCTCGCACTATACGTCTCTTTCTAAATTTTCTAATAAGAGAGAAACGGATAGTGCGAGAAAAAACGAAAGCGCTCGCGCGGTGTCTTGTGATAGCCGTGCTGACAAGATATATTATTAAACACTTCCTGTCAAGTGTTCATCGTCGGACGTCGAACAAATAGCATGACATTGACATTTATTCCAGTCATTTATCTAAGTGATATCGCCAGTTAAGAGGTACCATGAGATTTATCAACGAGATATTAATCACTGACTATTGATTATTTAATTAACAGGGTGTTTTATGTACCGAAGTTATTTCGAACTCATACATTTATTCATAAGACATTGTCACGAAATGGTCCCAGGTCAGCATGTTTCTAGCTTTACAGCCAGCGCTGGCTCCCCAGCCCAGCTGACTTCCCTTAATATCTTCAAAAACTAACATAAACTTTCAAATGTTTTATACGTTAAGTCTACCTTTTTTTTTTTTTTTTACTTGGGGAAATGCCTTTACGCATCCCACCTAGCCGAGGAACTAGGATAAGTATGACGGGCTCCCGGGAACCCCCTGGACTACCGTCTAAAACCACCAAGGTATGCCCTCTCTGCCGTGTAGTAGGGGCGTCATGGGATCGCGAACATTTCACCACGACGCCCCTCGGCAACAGCCGCAGCTGCCCTCACTACTGAGGCAAAAGCCCCCCCTCCCGTCGTAAGCGTGCAGGGCGACACCACACGCTTCCCGACCCACGTTAAGTCTACCTACTCCAAGAGAATAAGTACTATCAGCTGAAAGTATTGGTACTTAAATTATTAGCACTGTAGGTAATACCAGTAGCGAAGCGCTCATACAAGCCCATCCATTCCCACTGGCTTGCCCAGAATTTATTTTTTCGTTATATTATACTCTAAACCCTTTCATATAATATTGACGACCGCTTCAGCCTAGTTGGTACCCTGCCTACGAAGCTAGAGGTCCTGGGTTCGAATCCTGGTAAGGGCATTTATTTGTGTGATGAGCACGAATATTTGTTCCTGAGTCATGGATGTTTTATATGTATTTAAGTATTTATTTCTCTATTTAAGTATGTTTATCGTTGTCTAGTACCCATAGTACAAGCTTTGCTTAGTTTGGGACTAGGTCGATATGTGTAAGATTGTCCGCTAATATTTATTTATTTATTATATTTTTTTTTTGTTCCGGGTTGCCAATGGAAATTTTCACGCGCCGCCACTGGTAGGTACCTATAGATAGTTGTAGGTATGTATATATTTGCGTTTGTCTATTTATCTTGAGTTTGATAAGTTATGTTGAACAAATATACGTAGGTACTTTTAGAGTGATTCCCTGCAGTGTAATAGGTCCAATTAAATAGTGCAACTTGACTTGATATACCAACATATAAATAGGTACGAATAATTTTTGGTTCATGTTTTCCCTCGTGCACAAGCACACACGACTGCATGGGCACGACGGACTGTTATCAAAATTCTAAAAACACCTGGAATCAAAATATTACATACGACTACTGTCTAACCTCAGATGACCTTTGCGGCCTTTGGCTTTAGCCAGTTTCTGTAGCAAAAGATATAACTTTGCGATAAACCAGCAAGGCGGCAGAATATTGCAAGTGACTATATGAAACTTTATATCTATTTTTGCAGGACAACATAACTATAGGAATGTTTCAATATTTAGTTTGGCCATGGAGCCCATGGATAATGTAGGGTTGTCGACAGTAAATTTTAGTTAAATTATCGATGACAGTTTCCGTGTGTTGGGTCCACCAACCCATCGGTTCGGGTTTCCTGTGTCAATGCGAATACAAATTTAATAAACTGGTATATTTAGGTATAAATAGCCATATTTGGAAGTGATTAACGTGTATTTAATGACTAAGGCTAGGTTCACACGGCATTGTCCTGCACGTTTTTTTGCAGTATACATCTTAACATTTACATAGTGGCACATACAAAATGTTGTTTATACGTTTAAACGAATACTCACCGGACTTGTCAAGTAAACCGAATACAACCGAATACGTGCAGAAAACGTGCAGGACGATGCCGTGCGAATCCAGTCTAATCTTCGGATCCGATTACCCGTTTCCAAAAATTCTTTCACCTGCGTGTACAATTAACTTTCTCGATGGTTATAGGCTATATTTAATGTCGCGGGTTTGCCTGCATTCTTTGCAATACCACAGAATAAGTAATTTTAGTAGTACTACAATACGCAGGCGAAACGGCACAGTCAGCTAATATAATGTTTTGGTGTATTTTTGTATTGCGCGTTAAAATATATGTACTTACCTACGCAGTGCGTTGTATGTTTGAAAAAGCCAGCACAGTTCATCATATCAGCCAAAAGGCGTCCACCGCTGGACAAAGGCATCCCCCAAAGTGTGCCAAATTGATCGGTCCTGCGCCGCCCGCATCCAGCGGACTCCCGCGACCTTTACACCAGGTCATCAGTCCACCTTGTGCGTAGTCTACCCACGCTGCGTCTTCCGGTAGGTACTAGGGACGTGGTCACCACTCGAGAATCTTTCCGCCCAACGGCCATTGGTTCTGCGTGCAATGTGCCCCGCCCACTGCCACTTAAGTTTAGCGATTCGGTCAGCACAGTTAATAAGATTTTATTAATGTGTTCCCAATTTTAATAACGAGTTTTGTAATGCCGTATAGGTAAAAAACTTAAGTAACGCGTTTGTAGTATGTAATTTGTGTTGCAAATTTTAAATATGTTATGTCAATAGGGAACTTGCATCTTAATATTTTATTACGAAAAACAAAAGTATAATCCAGCATTAAAACAACTGTAGCATTAAAACTTTGTTATGATTTATTTTTCTGATGTTATATGCATTTGAAATCTGCGCGCGCCGGCACCCCCCGAAAACGCTCTATGCTAAACGGGCTTATACTATGACGTCACAGCATAGCCTTTACTATGGAGTAAGTCATTAATTTGCGATATCATTAATCTCCACAAATTTTACGTTTAAGTGTATACTTGTCATACAAATTATCATTTCTAATTTAATATTATATGTAACTGTTACGTTATTTTATCGAAAAAATAAAAAAAATAATTTTCGTTATTTTAACGTTAGGTAAAACTAATAAAATCGTTTATTTCTTTTTTTTTCTTTTGTATGATATCTCTACGTATATCCGCATCGATTGAATGCAATTTATTCGAAATTGAAGTCCCATGCAAGTTCCCCATTCGAACAGATCACAACTATATACAAGAAGGGCTTAGGGGAAAGTGTGGATCATTCGTACACCGCGAACATTCGTAAACTGGCCATATCTTCTCTCTTTGCTTGATGGTCTATAAAAGCAATTCATTACCGTCTATGATAAAATGCCCTAGATTATATCCTGATCCACAACTTTGGGTTATACTACGAAGTTATTTTTATAGAATTTTGTTACAATTTTGTTTGGGGTGCTTTCGCACCGTCCTAAATGTATGTAACTGTACTGTGCGAATGCACCCCGCCTCTGCTTAAATAATCAGTTTGCTAACACTGTTATTATTTCTAGATTTCATTGTGATGGATGTACAAAAGGAGACTAGAAAAAAAGATGTAGATGAACGTCCTGTGATGATAGCAGTGATGAACGAAGCTACCACGCATGGAAACTGTCATAGCTTGACTATTTAACGTAAGTATATCAACATCAAACTACATCAATATTAAAGCCAGATAAATGGCTTATTCACCAACGTTTAATTCATCTTGATTTAGCGAATTGTTATTTTTTAACCACCCAGAGTATAAAGTGTACGATTGCTCCACAATTTACCTATATTCTTTTGTAGAATAATTTATAGGTACTCAATTTTACTGAGTCTTAGCACCTCGATAAAGAAAGGTTGTAGCCATCCGCTAACTTTCCACGGTTCTATTTTCAACAAAACATTGACTATCCCATCTCTACGCGATAAGACGCGGCGAAACAAAAGCGGTATCGCGGATTTGAACCGAGCGGAGCGTAAATCACCGGCCATATTGTTTCCAGTGTTCGGTTGTTATCGAAAAAACTGATCGCTATCGATAAATGCGAGTGTTGACGACACTATGAAATAGTTTGGTGTATTGACTTTGTGAAAGGGCGATTGAAGAGTTAGTGTAGATGTTGATATTGATTTTATTGCTGTTAATCAGCTTTAGTTTAATTGTTTGAATAAGAAGTAATCGTTAGGACTTTTAAGTTCCGTAGCCCAATATAATATGGGTTTCGTCTAGTATAGTAAGTAAGTAGTTTATATCCCGGAAATCATCTCTTAAACCGATGAAAAGGGGAGTGTACGTTTCTATGGGAGTACGATAATTGATGGAGAAGTGTATAATTGCATATTTGCTATTCGATTTTGAACGGGCGTAGTATTCATCCCTTAAGGCGATTAACGAGTATACCCGGACGTAGTCGCAGGCAAAAGCTACTCTACGAGTATAGAGTTTAAATATATAAGGTAAATTTACCTACCCCACTTCCCGAGCTCGTATCGTCAATAACCTCATGTCAATTAAATGGTAACATATAAATAACTTGACGGATACGCTCGGTCGTTTATATACTCATGTGCTTTTTAATTAATGGTTTTAACACTACGGACGCAAATATGAATTCCGTTACGTGGAAAATATTTCCGACGCGTTACATATGCAATAATCATTCCTCATTACGAACCGATAGTATATTACCGCCGCCGCAGACCCATTAAAGCATTATCCAAACCCCATACATCATCTCAACTCATACAAACTGTTTTGCCGCATTGTCTGTGGGTTTCATTTGTTGCTTCTTTATCGCACAGATTTTTAATTTTATGGATCATGGATATTTATTAATTAACATAAACAATTTGCCCCTTTGCAACTGTAGCCAACACGGCACATAAAAACGTTGACATTTAACGGTTGGAACGGTGAGACTCTAAAAGTGTCCAGTAAGTTTAAATATCTTGGTCACATAATAGTTACGGAAAATCTGGATGATGACCTGGATATTGAAAGGGAGAGAAGAGCCCCTTAGCAACCAAGGGCAACATGGTCATCCGTAGATTTGCACGGTGTACAAAGGAAGACAGGCTGACACTTTTTGAAGCCTATTTGTACGTTTTTCTACAAGTGCAGTCTATAGATGAAGCATACAAAGCGCGTCTATAACGCTTTGAGTGTCCAATTTAACAATATCTTCAGGATGCTGTTCAAGCTGCCTCGTCACTGCAATGCGTGAGGCATGTATGCCGAAGCGCACACTGAGGTCGTCGCCTCGCTGCTGACACGAGTGAGAGAAGTGAGAACGGCATTCTGAGGATATTGGAAGGACGTTGGGATTGCGTAAGTTTTAAGCATTCTGACGCGGAGGGCAAATAATAATAATTTAGAGCTGAGGGGTAATCACGTAACGTTCCGAACGCGCGTCGGTACAATTTAACTGTCAATTTTCCTTATAAAAAGTAACATTTAGACCTACCCGACGGTCGTACAATGCTTTTCGTGATCGACCTACTGTGCCTGGCGCGTTACAGTGCCTGTCGGCAATTCATATTTTTTTTATCAACGTTTTTTAGACTTTGTACCTTGCTTTACTTCAAAACAATTTCGATTTATTCATTCTATTGATCAAGTTATTATTGTTATATTTACTCAATCACATCGTATTAAGTAATACTTTAAAATAGTTATACTTTATTTTAGTGTTTAAAACTCTCAGACAGAACGAATAATGCTAAAACTGTACTTAGACTATTTATCTATTATGTGCCTATTATGTACATATTTGAACAAAAATGCAGTAGTCCGATAAACATTTACATAGAAAGCAAAATCTTTATTACTATGAATATAAAGAGGTAAAATTGGTGCATTATAAAGGTGTAAGTTTGTAGGTGTAGGGGGTAAACTCCGGAACAGCTCATCCTATTTATGTCAAAATTTATTTCACCAATATTGCTAAGGTACAAAGTTGGCGGTTACAAGTTCAAGTCCCGGAAAATTATTATTTTTTTTTTTTTTTGAGTCTCAGATGTTTTAAATACCCATTTTTAATTATGTTTATAATTTTAATAATTTATTAACAAAAAAGCACATCCATTACATCGAAACGTTCGTTGTGTACCTATAAACAAAGAGGAAGCTCTTAATTCGACCCAGTAACCTATTTACGTGTCAAAATGGCGTTTACTCAAATATTCTTGAGACCGAAAAACGTGCTGGGAAGGCTCATGGCTCAGCGTTATTATTATAATGAAGAACTTGTATATAGGCTATGCTGAAGCTGATAGTCTATAAAAAAAAATCATGTAAATTCCACTAATATTCGAAGGTAATGTTAATGTAGCTTACGTGATGCTTTACTAGTTGGTAGTAACTAGTAACCCCGTCCACCAAGCCTTATTTTACAAGCTTTTATTTAGTTTCGCCTGTCCCGTTGTCTGTCTGAAATCAAATCTTACAAGTTAAATTTGACCCACTTCCCGGTTTCCGATTGAGCTTAAACTTTGCATGCATATGTATATCGCATGACAATGCAATATTATGATGACATGGAGCTGTAAGGTGGTGATAGGAACTCCGCAATAAAACGACACAACCCCCTCGAGTTTGGGCTTGTTAGAATCGTCCCAATGAGTAGCTCGTACCAAAAATTACATTTTTGACAGAAGCCTTATTTTTATTCTTATTTTTGAACGACCTCGGAGGCCAAACATCTCCGTTTCAGGTTGGGCAAACAAACTTTCGTATGTGTCTACGGTTCGCATTGCGCAGCCTATTCTTGTGAAATTTTAAAAGCAGGTTTAATAATTATATAGATTTTTTTCACCGATTCAGTTTATCGAAAAAAAAAGACGGGATTGCGATTTTTACAGCTCACAGAGCGTAGACGGTTTATTTATTTCTACCCACAGAAGAAAATTATAAATTATATAAAAAATAGAGTACAAAGAAAAACTTAAAATTAACAATTATGCCTCAAAACTTCGTTACTGAAAATCCTAATATAATAGCAAATACTTTTAACAACTTCATTGTACGCGAAATTAAAAACACAAATACCTACGAGTAGCACCGGAATAGACGAAATACCTACGACGTTATTGAAGTTTTGTGCTAGTGAACTAGCGCCGCCACTATGTAAGCTAATCAACTAATCTTTTAATGAGGGTGTTTTCTGCCAAGAGCTAAAAGTAACAATTATAAAACCTATACATAAAAAAGGAAATCCTCTTGATACAAATAATTATCGGCCAATAGCACTCCTGTACATACTATGAAAAGTTTTTGAAAAATCGATGTGTAATCGGGTCTACCATTTCCTGAAAAAAACCATATATTACATGACAACCAATATGGTAAAATTCGCTCCACTGCCCTCGCCGTTAGTAATTACACTCAGAACATTCTAAATACCATAAACAATAAACGAATTGCTGTTGGATTACTTTTATACCTCACAAAAGCATATGACAAAGTCTCACACAAGATTCTGCTTAGTAAATTATATGGATCGGGAATTAGGGGCATAGCATACGACTGGTTTAAATCTTACTTAGAAAAGCGCATGCAGCTCGTTCAGGTTGAATATGTCAACCCGACGTATAATACATTGGATATTGTCCGATGTAACATTACTGAATTAAGGGGCTCTTTTCCACAAGGAAGTGTGCTGGGGTGCCTAATTTTCTTTTTATATATTAATGATCTTCCCAGAGAAATAGATCTTCCCAGAGTAACGGCTTCCGTAGCCCAGTTGGTAGTGATTCTGCCTACGAAGCTGGAGGTCTCGGGTTCGAATCCCGGTCAGGGCATTTATTTGTGTGTTTATCACGAATATTTGTTCCTGAGTTATGGATGTTATATATGTACATAAGTATCTATATGTATTTATCTATTATATATATCGGCGCCTAGTACCCACAACACAAGTCTTATTGAGCTTACCGTGGGCCTAGGTTGATTTGTGTAAGATTGTCCCGTAATATTTATTTATTTAATATTTATTTATAGATGCCAATTGTACTTTATTTGCAGATGACGTGTCTATCCTTTTTGACTTTCATAAAAATGACGATTTTAACGAAATACTATCAAAAACCTTGCACCAAATCAATCACTGGATGAATGATCACAACCTTTCAATTAACATCAACAAAACTAATTTAATTCAATTCTATCCTCATCAAAGGACGCCACCGCCTCTGAAAACTTGAGCTGAACAACAAAGAAATAGTACAAGTAACAAACTTTAAACTCTTAGGCATTACTATATAATTTGTACAAAGGCACCTGAATTTTGTATGCATGATAGTAGGTATAAGGTACTTATTTAGTATTAAGCTCAAACTTTTTGTACGCCTATTGGCAAAACATAGTGAGACTGTAAAAAAAAGACAACCACTGTAATTACCTATGTTTACAAATAAAACACTTACTTACTTACTTACTTACTTTAGACAGGCACATGAATTGGAAAACACACATTTCAATTACTAAAACAAAAATATCCCAGTTTCTATAAGGGTTATTCACGCTCCGCAAAACAATAGACTTTGCCACAGCACTCTCTGCCTACTACGCCTATGCCCACTCGTGGTTCAGGTACGGCATTATTTTGTGGGGTGACAGTACAGATGCTCATGACCTATTTTTAATGCAAAAAAAAAACGCATACGTGTACTGGTGGGCATACGAAACCGGGATAGTTGCAGGCCCTATTTTACCAAACACAGGCATATTAACCTTGCCCTGTATGTATATATTGGAATTATGTATATTTGTGCGGAAGAATATTCACCTGTTCAAGGAGCAACAAAATAAAAGACTAAAACATAAACTTATATTACCTGTCCCAAATCTTGAAATATTCCGAAATAGCCCTCAATATGCAGCAGTTAAATATTATAATCATTTCCCAAACTATTTAAAGGCAGAAGAAAAAGACACAACTTACGCAAAAAAGTTAAAATCATATCTGGCAAACAAAACATATTACACAGTAGAAGATTATTTTAGTGATAGATAATAAGAGCGTAAGTATTTTCTTTATTTTGATTTTATGATGTATACTATATTGAATTTAATTTAGATTTATATAAACTATAGTGTGTTTTTGCTTTGTAAATAAACGATTATGATTATGATTATGAAGCTTTGTTTGGGACTAAGTAGGTCGATCTGTGTAAGATTGTCCCCAAATATTTGGTGGCTTTGTCTCATGCGAAAAGTTGTTCAGTACAACCATCTTCATCATTTTTTGTCATTCCTGCTCATGACCCCAAAATCACCCAGCACAGTGCTGGCAGAGAATGTATTAAATGATTCAAAGGCAATGCCCTACCTGCAATGAACTAAAGCTCCCTGCTGAATTATTGTCAATAATAGTGAAGGCCGGTAGAATGGACAGTAGTTGTATTCAATTCTCTCCCGGAAGTCACAATGGCGGGGAGAAGGAAATAATGGTGTACAAAAATGGATGCATTTTAGTTAACTGTTGATTTGTTATTTCAGTATTTTTCTTGAATGGTCTTTATGTTTATTGTTTACAATACATACATAACATTAAACTCTAACACATGGATTAAAAGTACAAATGTATGAGTAATATGAACAATAAGTAATCTTGGCATAAAAACTGAGCTCATCTCCTTTTTAGGGTTCCGTACCTCAAAAGAAAAAAACTGAACTCTTATAGATCACTTTGTTTTCCGTCTGTTCGTCTGTCTGCCAATACCCTTTATTTCAGAAACGCGTGGAGGTATCGAGAGAGAAAACTATATACTCAAGTCTACAATCCCCTGAATCTGTGAAAAAATCAAACTTCTAAGTAAACGTCAAAAAAAATACGACTGTTTATGCCGCAAAAAACGTAGATTTCAACACTCAAGGGAAATAAGTTTCTGTCAAAAATTTCATTTTTAGTACAAGCTTTTACTGCCGACTGTACTTTCCTGCATACCATCATCGAGTACTCATTGAGACGATTCTAACGAGCCCAAACTCGATTGGGTTGTGTCATTTTATTGCGGAGTTCCTATGACCATCTTCCAGCTCCAGCATCAGATCAGCTCCAAGTCATCATAATATTGCATTGTCATGCGATACACATATGCTTGCAAAATTTCAGCTCAATTGGATAACGGAAAGTGACTGAAAAATGGATTGCAAATTTGGACGGACAACTTACATATTTACATACATACATATTTACATACATACGAACAGTGCAAGTTAATATAAAGCTTGTAAAAATTAAAGGGTACTTTCCGTTGACCTAGAACTAGTAATATCGTCTTACTACAACAACCTACAGGGAAAAACCTGAAAACTATACATTTGTAATTTTGTACGGAACCCTCGGTGGGCGAGTCCGGAGTCTCGTATGGGCAGCCGAACAGAGCGGTCGCTGCCTGAGATCCTTTCTCGTCCTTTCCTATCGCCATAAAATTTAACAAAAGCCCATGAGACAATAGGTCGGTCAGTTGCAGATGTTGCTTGCGCCCGCGCCTTTCGGAAGTCCAAATAACACGCGTGACTTATACATTGAGTCATCCCTTCGATTTTTTCAAATTGTGTTGTGCCGGGTTAATAGCAGTGTGTTTGTTATATATTGGAGGTATAAACAGTGAGTGCAATAAAAGTGCGTGCAACTCCAAGCTCCGTGAATTGCAGCAATAGCAACCCTGTACCTGTCGCCACCTAACAGGGCACGCCGTCGTCACAGTTGAAAACCGGTGAGGTCCTTCCATTAAAGTTGTAGTTTTCAAATTCCAGATCCTTTTTCTGAAGGCTAAATCGCTCAGTGATTTGAAAATGACGGTTAAATCTACGAGGCCCCTTGGACTCGGGAAAAGCTATTTTACCTGGCCCTAACGTATCCCACTTTCAAGCTAGATCGAATGTTCAACAGTTAGACAAGCAACATAACACATCTGTTTACGCCCCTAGCACCTAGCACAAAGGCCTCCAACTTAATATTGTGTAGAATACTTAATACAATGTACAACACCCTGCCATCCCGCGCACTTATCACTTCTTGTTTCTTCCTAATGATCAACGGCGAAGAACATCTGCTTTGACCCACACCTAGGGAAGCAGAGAAGCTATAAAATTGCACCTCTGCTGTTAATTAGTTATTTACTTAGTTACCTAATATTGCATGGAGTAGATGTCAGTCATATAGTTTATTTTAACGATCGTTAAACTAGAAATAACTATATACTAATGCAGGGAGGAGATGTCACATGGTTAATTAATCAATGGTTAAACTAGAAATACACATCTGAAGCGCTCGCCTCGGTCTCCATCGCCTAACCACGCTGTCCGTTCCGACAACTCGCTTCGATACTCGTACTCATTTCGCGATACATGCCGGTCTACAAAAAAATGTGCAGTGCGTCTATATATTATATAATATAACAGTGAATGCAGCTGATTAATGTGCGGTCATCTTCTATCGTCTTCGCCAGCTACGACGACGCTTGTCCAAGTTGAAGCGATACATTTGATGAGGTCTCTCCAATATTCAAATGTACGCATAAATCACCGTGAGGTGGCGGTAATTGGCGGGCTCCGATATAGCGGACCAACCTTGCCTGATTCGTCCCGGGAAGGCAGCAATACATACACAGCTCGTAAAAATACAGAGCTCCTCTTGTTATGATATGTCGACGCACTGTTATGTCGATAAACCTCCACTAGTTAATTATCTATATGTGTACACAATATCTATTTAGATAACCATTTACTTCCTTTTAATCGTTCACATTTAACAGTAAGCACATACTCAAGGGTTGCACGCTGTTCTGTAACATTCAAAGACTTTCGGTGCAAAAAGGCTTGAAACCTTAGATCTTAAGTTTTGTAATGGCAATGGCCAATGGTGGAAATTAACAATTTAATTTATTATGTTTAGCATGATATACCTATATGTATTATCCATTTGATTTTATTACTAATATTAGCATGTAACGCCGTGTCGCGATTTGCCCCTTTATTTTAGAGTCCAGCTACTAATTACTAAAACTATTTTGGGTGATTGCTTTCGCCTAACGGGTAATATACAATCATTGTTTTTTCCTTCAAGCCCATAGCGGAAGCTTCATGCTCTTTTAAGCCACTGAGTTATGGACAATGGATGGAATGTCTACAATGCTTTTACAATCACACATCTGGCGTTAGCTACTATTAAATACAGAACGTCGCCGCCACGAGCCTGACATAGAAAGGGCAAAAACAAAAAGAAAAAAAAAACGGACAAGGGGCGACTGAAATTTGCGCCTACCAAGAAACTTGGAGAAAACCCACGTGCAGTAATCGCGGTTCATGAAGACAATAGAACAAAACAAGATCGTGGCGACCGACCGACAAGGTTCAAAATAAATTAATTGTACAGATTCCAAAAGGCTGAAATTGCTTACGAACTAAATGCCATTCGCAGATGAATCAAAAAAAAAATTATACGGTGCCATGCCTTAGGCGTATGGACGATAACCGGCTAGATGGTCTGGAAATAAGGAAAGCCGTATTGGGCGGTACCTAATTATGGATGCCCTGCCTAGGGATGAAGTCGGAACACTATAACCGACTATGTAATTAGTGTGTACCTACTACATACTTACCTGTAATCTGATTTAGGTGCAGAGGTGAATGTTGCAATTGATTGATGAACTACTATAATAATAAAAGTGTATTTTATGATGTGTGCAATTGTTATGTGTGCGTTAAAATGGTGACTTGTGCAGGTGTGCTGAATGAACCGGTAAAGTGATTTGAAAGGAAGGTTTTAGCGGAGAAAGTCGGCTTTGGAAACGAGTAGGGAGTGTATTTTGACTACCTATTGTGCAGTTGATACGCGTGTCTAAATATTTAGTGTCTGGGGGTTGCATTGTCGAGGCGATTTTAGTGCAGAAGTAAGTGTTGCTATTGATTGATGAACTACGATAATAACAGTGCATTTTATTATGGGTGCAGTGTTTAAATGGTAGCATGTACAGGTGCTGGATGAACCGGTGACATGATTTGAGTGGGAAGTTTTGACGTCGAAGCGAGTGTTGAAAACTAGTAGGTAATGAGTGTTTAATGGCTCGGGTTTGCATCGTCAACGTTCAATCCACATATATGTACCTATATGACAACCCCGCTAGCAGCAGTGATAAAGGTAAAAGAAAGAACCAAATTTTATTACCTTGCCTAGTGAAGTAAGAAGTAAGGCAACTCTATGTCTAAATAAAACAAGTCTTGGAAGGCACTTTCACGAAAGCACTTCGCAACGACGCGCACATGGCCGAGCCGCGACTATACTTACTGAGGAAAGACAAGTCTACAGCCGCAGTCACATACACTTGAAACTCGACCAATGTACAGCCGCATGATACACGTTACCAACCCAGCGAATCAAGACGTGGACATTGATCATTGATTGACTACTGAGACAAGAAAAAAGAGGAGAACGAAGAGACAGAGAAGACACACAATCGCCGGGTCTTGATTAACAATTGCGATAAGCGCGAAGAGGTTCAATGTCAGAACCTGAGGGTCAAAGGGGAGGGACAAAGCAGTCAAAAACTAATTATATATATTATTCACCAAGTATAGTATCTATCTACCCCATGCTGGCTTAACGATGCCTGTATTCGGGTCGGCTCCAACTCCCGTCTCTCCAACTATCCTGACTGCACACCTACACTCCCGTCCTATCTACTTGGCTCTCCGGTTTCTCGGGCAGGAAGCTGTTGCCTGCGGCCGGGCGGCGGAAGTTGGTTCAAAATGGACAGGCAAGCCCGCTTACCCCGATCATTATAGTATTTGCGGTTAAGTCGGTGATCGGTTAAGGTTCTCATACCCCACTAACTTTCTGCCGCATATGCTACACTAGACGAGGTAAGCGAGCCTTCTTCGTTATTTTGCTCTAACACCTCCTCCCTCCTGTAGTCAGCACTTCTGAGTCCTTGCAGCAGAACTGCTGGCTGGATGAGTCACCAGAACAGAACAGAACAGAACAGAACCCTCGGTGGGCGAGTCCGACTCGCTCTTGTCCGGTTTTGTTTCATTTTAATTGCATTTATGCTACTTTTATTTGTAGGTGTAAATTTGAACAGATTTTTGTCATAGTTCTATTTTTTGCTAATTTACTTTAAAAACAAAGTTTTAACCGTAGAAAAATCAATCATCCACTATTTTCCTACCCTTAAGGTTGGTTTTTTTTGTTGTACCTATTGTATTGTATTTATGTGTACGTACAGCCCGACAAGCCGCTATTTGACCCTGAGATAGTGTAGCTGTGAATTATTAAGCAAATTTAGAAAACACAGAGTAGATTTAGGTGGATGTCTCTCTTATGTCCTTCACAAATGACAAATCCAGGCAAGAAGGTAGAGTAAAATCAGATTTTAAAATAACTTAAATAAAACTAACGAGTTTCACTTTCATTCAATAAACGGTCAACGTTGCTGAAGATATTATTGTCTACATTTTCGTTCTAATTTGATTTGAATGATTTTAATTTTACTGACATAAAATGTTTTATGTACTTTGAATAGGACAACTCAATAAGGCGCCGATGTACTTTGTAAAGGGCATAGTGAAAAACTACAAAGAAAACAAGGGATTTTTTTTTCTTTATTTTCCTAGCCATTTTAGGTCCTAAGTAACATAATTTGAAAGTTTAGATAGGATATTCCAAAAAAAGAACCTCTGGTAGGCAGGAGGTTAAGGCAATAATGTACATACGTCATGTATAGTCGGGACAGTGTGTATATTGGCGTTGTTGTTTTTGTTGAATGTAAAAGTCTAACATATTGCGTGATTGAGAGAAGTATGAATGTCGGTCTTATCCAAATAAACGAGAGGCATATTTTTTTCCCTGGCTTCCTTTACCTCATCTAAATAATTTTCTCGCCAAACCCTAATATCCGAACGCTCTTATATTAAAATCCCATATTGTGCGAGAGCAAACGCCGGTCCCTGCTGTCTGTAAAACCAATGTCTTTTTGCAAAACGGTAAGAAAGGTTTCCAAGCTTGGTACTTATTTTTGCACAGCATAAAGTTTATGAACTTTATGCGTAACGACGGCAGCGTTTCGTTCTTTTCATATAAGCCTTTTACTGTAGACCAAAAAATATTACTAAGAAAAAAATGTACTTTTAAATCCAACGAAACTAACCAGTTCAATCAATACCTATGACCGCACTGTAAAATGTCAGTACCGATCATGTCAGCAACCAATTTCAAGACATTTTTAATGGGAATAGTAGACAATCTGTCATCCTTTTATGCTGTAAAATAATAATAATTATACTCAAAATAAGCACATCGCTATGGATTGCTTTCGGCATATTGTTACAATCAAGAACATTTCGTCTGCCTTGCTGGTTGTTTACATCGGTGACATTAGATGACTTCTAACGTCTGTTGTCAAAAAGTAGGTACTCATTGCCAGTAAAAGAAATCAGTTCCATTAAAAATCCGCAATGTGGTCAGGGTCAAAAAGTCAGGTCAAGTTGTCAGGCTATAGTAAAATTTTTTTATCAATGACCTTTGGTACCGTCAACTGGGGTTACTTTGATTCGTGGGGCGACTTTGATCAAATAGGTTTTTCTCCGAAATCATTGTTTTTACTTGTGGGTGAACTGTGGCAGTGAATATATTAGTTATCTATCTTGCTGTATACTCGATTAAATCTTCTTCATTTCAAATGGTTTTGCTTTTATACTACATTCTAAATGATCAAAGTAGCCCCACTTTTTCCTAAAGTAACCGCAGTCTACCGGTACGTATGATAACTGCAGTACAATATTTAAAACACACACTAAATTTTGATCAAATCGATGTCAGTTTAACTTAGACTAAATCGCGTGAAAATTATAATATTAGTATTTAACTAAAAAAGCTCGTTTATGATTTTTAAAAATATCAGATTTGTTTTGTTAAACGAATGCTCTTGGAATGCGGCTCCATGGGAAGAATGGTAGCAAGTCGTAAAACAAACTTTGAAAAGACCGAAGAATAAAAAAAAAGAAAAAAATATCGTTCTCTTATTCGTGTACCGCGGAACCTGCACGTCCCCTATGTGAAAGCTTAGCAGACGGTCTCTAATCTAATTTCTTATAAGCTTTGATGCACTTAACGGGGCTACTGTAGGCTTTTTCTCCGCTATGTATGTAAGTAGTGTGCTGTATGTAGCGGGAGTGCTGTAATTTCATTTCCTGTAGTAAATATAGCTTATTGTTTAGTGTTTTACGTCTGGGTATTGAAGTAGGGAATATTGGTATTTTCTTTTTATAATATGCATGCATTCTTTTCTAGGAGTTAATAATAACAATTCATGCTTTTTACGCTCGCTATCATACACGCCGAGTTAACGTGTCTTGTCGTGGAACGAACTAAACACAATCATTAATAACAAATTGGATAGTAAAACGTAGGTAACGTAAGTGCTTGATCTCGTATTATGTCTTCATCGTACAAATTATACCGAGCTAAGTTACTCTAGTTTTATTTAACCCGACTGTCTCACAAGGAGGTAGGTATGTATGGTCAACCAATTTGATTCCTATGCCACCGTAGAACCCTGTCATTTTAACTGCTACATAGCGACGCAATAATCCTAGTAACCCGTATAGACATAGCATTTACAACGGCAAGGTTCTATGATGGCATAGGAATCAAATTGGTTGACCATACCTAAATATGTATGCATGGGGACAAGAAAATTCCACGGGCTATAGTCCATACGGCCATGATGGGTTATGATTATGACATATGAGGTGTCTTTGGATTCCTGAAAAAAAAAGCACTCTGATTTTATTGTACAGTTTGTGTTTATTACTATGGGTTCGTTTAAAGAGTTATTAACGTTATTAAATGTTTAAAAATATATGTTTTTCGTGAGTTACTTGAGAAAATGTTGCGTTATTCTGAAACAGATTTTGTAGGGTGGGTAGATGACATTAAGGACATCCTTAAGATATGACTCCCGTATCAATTGGTATCTCCAATTTTATCCCCTTGGAAGATGATATCCGAATAAAAAGTACCGACTCTTATGTCTAAAACGTTTACATTCATTCAGCCTTTTTTGCGACATTGAGTAACAAATATCTTAAATCCAGACGTCCAAACTTTCACATTATTAATAGAATAGAAAAGATTTATTTATTTCAGAAAAAATTTTTTGTACATTAATTAAAACTAGCTGTCCGCGCGGTTTGGTCCGTGCATTGCAATGAATGCAGGCAAACACGCGGAATAAAAATAATCTATTCTACAAGCAGATCAAGGAATTATCGAAATCGGATAAGCGGTTCCGGATATTAACCAAAACATACAACCGTATAAACTTACAAAGCTAAAAAAAACTCACAAACTCTTCCTCTTTATAATATTAGTATAGACAAACTTATTAATAACTAGCGACTGCTCGCGATTTCGTTAACTCCCGTATCAATTTTCATCCCCAATTTCATTCCTTGGGGATGAATTTCGAGAATAAAATATAGCCCATATTTTATCCGTTTAAATCCGTTCAGCTTTTTTTCGAGATTGAGTACTCGTAACAGATATCTCAAAATCCAGACATTCAAACTTTCACATTTTTATATTAGTAACTAGGATTAGTAGGATCAAACGCATGCTCACGATTCAGTACAAAAACGGAAATCACACAACAAACAACGACCTTATCTAACGCGGACTAACCAAGACAGTGCACCACATAAACCGACGTACAGTCGGCCACATAAATATGTTCGGTAAAGATTTAACACCCGCTGTTACAGAGATACGTATCAGGTGAATCTATTGCCAACCGAAGCATATGTACGGCGAGCGGCTGTGTTTGCCGTTTTGTGTAATTTATTGCTGTTGACTGTACTCTTGCGTCGTTTTTAGTTGGGAATAGGGTTATGATTTTATTTTAAGCTACGGTAGCCTATTGGTTCTGAGGGGTAATCACGTAACGTTCCGAACGCGCGTTAGGACAATCCAACTGTCCTTTTTCCATATACAATTTGTCATTTAGATCTACCTAACGTTTGTACAATGCGTTACGTGATCGACCAGGCAGGCCTACGGTTGTCAAGCGGCGGTCTTGGGTTCAAAACCCGGCTCGTACGGTCAAAGAATTTAATTTCCTACCCACTTTGGACTTTGTCAAAGTGACGTAATCAATCAAAACGTGAGAGACTTCTTATGATTTTATTTACAGTGTCACTTTGAAATAGTCCTAAATGGGTAGGAAATTAAATTCTTTGACTGTACCTATGAGTTTATCGGAACTTATGTACGGAACATTTACCGTTAGCGTCCTTTAGTATTTAAGTAATTTATTATTTATTTTATCTATCCAAATATCATAAACCCTCCATGATGCGTTCAAGAACCGCACATTATGGCCACCATAAAAATAGACTGTTTTGTTTGAACAAATATCTTATCTGTGAAAATGTTATTATTGCTAAATAATAACATCGATTTCGATAATATTATTTCATTCAAATTTCGAACATCTCTGAAATCAAAGAAATTTGATTTGACCTCTATTCTAATATCAGTCGAGATGACGTTTAGTTCGAAATGAATTGTCAATTTGCATACAAATTTGACAGATATCGCACGTAAGTAAGATATCGAACGATCCTAGTTGGATCCGACTCTAGTTTGTCTCTGAATTAAGAAAAAACTATGACAGCTGCCAGAAAACAACGCCGCGATGCCGGTCATAATATGCGGCTCCTGAATGCATCGTGGAGGCTTATGATATATTATGTGAATAGATAAAGTAGTGTATGTAACTGTACATAATTAGGCATTAAGACACTCGTGTTTAATGCCCTTCATTATGTACAGTCACATAAACTACTATATTTAGCCTTTTCAGCTTGTCACAGTGGAACAAGGTGCTAAATTTATTGTACTCGTAACCATATCTTTGATGTTTAGAGTGAGCAATAGAGTTCTATATGCATGCACCGCATGGAAGTTTTTATGCTGGGCGTTTTTTTTCTCTGCTAACTATATTTTGACTGTGACGAGACTAGTCATCTTCTACGGATATTTTAGAAACATAATAACAATGTACTTTTTAATTGCTTGCATTTCTTTCGCGTAATTCAAAACACTGCCATAGAAAAATTTGGTTTCAATCTCACTCCCTTAGAGATTGATTTCTGAGATTAAGTCACCTTTGCTACTCATTTAAGATCTGAAAATAATCATTACTTTTGTTGGCAGATGATTGTTGTCGTTGTTGATTTTAAAGACATGAGAGTAGAAATGACACGTCATACTTTGTCATCTCGAATCTAGTTCTCTCATTGCTCCAAGTGTAGCCTTCATGGGTAATGAGTTATAAGGAAGCAGTATATACAGGTCATATTATACGTTCTAAAATTTCCATCAACAAACTCCAAGTCATTACTCGAAAAATATCGAATGTAATCTAACTTTTCCACCAGAAAAAGCAATGTAATAAAATAAAATAACGGCCACTAGTTATTAAAAATAAAACTATTTCAAATACCGAACGTAAACGGGCGGTGAAAAGCGCGTTCGATCTACTTTCAAATCGAGGAATCTGGGCACTGGCCGATTTGAAATTGGAACCTATAAAGGCGCGAACTGGCCGGAAGTCGGATGCGGACTCCATCAGATCTGTATCAGGACAGACGCCCGCGAGCGGATTCATTTCCGGTCTACACGGTTGCATTTTGAATTTTAGAATTCCATTCGTTTGAATTGGGTTAGATGAGAATTTTTGATGTTGGCGGAATTGTGTTTTGTTGTCAGTTGCGAGATCGCGGGGAACCTGGGAATGAAAAGGATGGCAGGTGTTATAAGGTCCCTTATTAGACCTAACTACTTTAGTCCTAAATGCTTCATTTGACCTAAAGGCGTCATATGATACATTAAAAATGCAAAGCGCGATGTAAAGCTGCTTTTTTGGTATGTTATTTAGACCCCTTAGGGGAGTATGAAACTACGTTTTGGATCAGAAAAAAAATTTTTTGGACTTTTTTCAGTATTTGCAGCTTAATTCAAAAACTATGGGTTTTTGACATAAGTTGGTGCTATAATTTTGAAAGTATATTAAATTTGAAACAGTTCAAGCCAACCCACAGCTCCATATATCTAACAGTTTTTGAGTTATGATCAGGGCCCGTAATTTTCATGCCGATGACATCAATTTGACGTCACGCTGCATATAGGGTGATCCCAAATAGGTTAATTGAATTTATTAATCATTAGTCGTCAATCATTTTAATCATGTGCTTCAACAGTAATATATTCACACGTGGATTAATTAATAGGTACCTATTTGATATGTGAAACGTAAATTAAACTATTTGTTTTGTTTTTATACATACAATTGCAATCATATTCTATGCAGCCTGACGTAATTTTGGTATGGTAATTCTGGTGGTAACAATACCATTTAATAAAATATATGTATAAAAACAAAACAAATAGTTTAATTTACGTTTCACGTATCAAGTAGGTACCTATTAATTATTCCACGTGTGAATGGATTACTATTGAAGTAATTTGTACATGATTAAAATGATTGACGACTAATGATTAATAATTTCAATAAACCTATCTGGGATCATGATATATGCAGCGTGACGTCAAATTGATGTCATCGGCATGAAAATTACGAGTCCTGGTTATGATGCTTGAAAAACTTCCATGGTTTTCAGAAATGTTCAAATTTTGAGTTTTGCTTATGTTTTATGTATAACCGCTCATGCTTAGAGAAATAAATTTCTGTCAAAAAAATCATTTTTGGTACAAGCTTTTATTGTACTTTTCTGTATACCGCCATCAACCACTCATTGAGACGATTGTAACGAGCCCAAACCCAACGGGGTTACGTCAGTTAACTACTGAATTCCCACGGCCACCTTCCGTCTCTATTATAAACCTATGGCCATTACGTACCTAAACTTACAATTTTTTTACAAATAAATTATCTCTTACCTCTCTTATCTCTTATCTTATGTCTATTCACAATTATATGATGCATACTTAGCTACCCGCACAGCTTCGCCTGAGTATTACAAAGAATGCAGGCAAACCCGCGGGATGAAATATACCTAACCTACAACTAAACAGGAAGTTAATTCTACACAGATGTGAAAAAAAACAGCTAAGCGGTTCCGGAGATTACCCATTACATACAAACTGAAAACCTTAAAAAACTAAAGTCTCACAGACTTTCCTCTTTTCAACATTAGTATAGCTAAAATTGCACAGGCAATAACTCTTTATAATGTTAATATAGATTGGTGTAGATAAGTATATAAATTATTGATATTTTTTCCATACAAACTTTCAAATCTTGTTCAACCCCCTTAGGGGATGATTTGGGATGCTATATCTTTTGGTTTGCTTTTTAGTAAGAAACCTTCATACAAAGATTCAAGTCTATAACTTTCCAAATGAACGATTTTCATACAACGGGTCAACCCCTATTTCACCCCCTTAAGGGTTGAATTTTGAAAAATCCTTTCTTAGTACACGTCCTCGTACTGTAAAGAGTGTAAGTTCCAAATTTCATACTTATATATCTTCAGCGGTTTAGGCTGTGCACTGTCTGTCAATCGATCAGTAACGCAACAGTTTTATATGTATAGATTAGTCAACAATTAACCTATGTTTGTTTTCCCTTTCAAGCACAACAAGAGATCACTTTGTATTTGCTCCAGCTCATCAAGCAGAAAATAAAGTGTACAGTCGCCCTCATAAGTTGCTGAACACCTAAGTACCTTGTCGTTTTCACTCGTTTGACAACATCATTATGGCAGTTTAACATGACGTTCAATGCGACACGATGAAAAGGTGTTAAGGCCATTCTGAGGCTATCCTTAGGGAGCAAAAACGGCAGGCCTATTTTTATTCCTCGCTTCTGACGTCAATCGCATTTGAATGTGTTTACAGCGTACACTTCCACACACACCGAGCTAATTTGCCATAGCGAGCTCGTTGAACTTTTTTTTTTTTATACTACGACGGTGGCAAACAAGCTTACGGCCTGCCTGATGTTAAGCTGGTACCGTCGCCTATGGACACTTGTGACTCCAGAAGAATCACAAGCGCGTTGCCGACCCTTTATTCACTTGAGAATTCGCTGTGTTGGCAGATAGAGTCATGCAGGTCCCTCACTCCCAACACAGCGCACCCTAGGGAGCTCTGGCGACCTTACTCACCACCAGGAACACAACACCACATACTTCATAGCATGCAATAATATAGCAACACTACAAAGCAGTGGTGCTATTATGGCTGCGGTCTTCTGTAAGGTGGAGGTACTTCCCCAGTTGGGCTGCTCCTTATACGAGCGAGATGACATTCCGCTGTGCCCTACCTCTCTTATTGAAATGAGATAACGATGTGAAATAGACGACCCAAATACAAGCGCGTGTTTTTATTCCCTCAACGCATAGCGTTAGCTTTACCAGAGGACCCCACATTTGAAATCATTGCAAATTTTCAGCATCACGAAACTTAATCATATTTCCACACTCGCACCCTTTAGCAACCCTTTAAAGCCGAGAACAACAAAAATAAAAAGCCCTTTCACGCGTCCTAAACAAAAATACAATTTCCACAAACGACTCCACTTGAAGGACCGTAAAACGTAAGCCCTTCGAACGGGCTTGATTTTTACGCCACATTTACGCTTGGTTTATGAGCGTAAACGTATTTACGCCTGCTCAATATTGATGGGTGTACGTGGGATACAATTTTGATAACAACGTTTGAGGTAGGATAAGTTGGTGTTAGCAGAGATGCGTTCGTATACCTGGCACGACTTGCACGAGTAAGAATCTAACTTTTTTGCCAATCTTTTGCCAGTGTTTATCTAAACTTGACAAAATAAATGCAAATGTTTTATATTGAATTTAGAAATCTCCCATAAAAAACAATGCCTTTATAAACTTTCAAATCGTGTTATTTTTATGATGAAAGAGGTACAACACCCTTTAGGGAGGTACAGGCTTTCCCGCGCAACAAATCAGCACTGCAATTCAGCGAGGAAATACCGCCAGCTTCCTCGGTACAATGCCTTGAGGGTCTTTTATAGATTTAACTTAGTTTTAATTTAATATACTTAATGTTAATTATCATCTTGTATATATTTAAAATTAAAAATAAACCTTTACAACTATGAGTATAATAATATAGGTAGATACTTATACTCGATCCGAAATTATTTTTACGTCATACCTGGCCATAAAGTAGGAATTACCGCACGCTATGCGTGCGGAAAATCCCACTTCCTGGCCAGATAGAGACGTAAAATGTTGTACTCACCACGGGCGGTAATAAAGAAAGCCTCAGAGCGCATATTTATCGCCCTTGCCTTCGGCTCGGGCGTCAAATACCTGCGATCTGAGACATTCTTTGTTTAACCGCCCTAGGTAAGTAATGTACTATTGTGACATGTGTAATGACTACCGGCTTAGTGCATTAGTGACTTTTGTGACCCTGCCTAAGAAGTTGACGGTCCCAATAAGGACAAAATATATTTATGTGATGAGTACTGATGAGCAAGGATATTTGTTTCTGAGTCTTGGATGTTTTGTTGACATTTAGGTATTTATATCTATAAAACTAAACTACTTATAAAATCAAATAACTTACAAATAACTAAAACTAAAGGTAAAAAAATTGCCCCAGATCGCTGATTAATTGATCATCTATAAATATATCGTCGCCTAAATAACTATGACACAATCTTCATAGAACTTAATAGTACGATTTGAGTAAGATAGTCCCCCTGGCCATGTTCATCATCATCATCATCATATCAGCTGAAAGACGTCCACTGCTGGACATAGGCCTCGCCCAAAGAGTGCCACAATGACCGGTCCTGCGCCACCCGCATCCAGCGGACTCCCGCGACCTTTACTAGCAGGTCGATCACGTAACGCATTGTACGCACGTTATGGAAAAATGACAGTTGGATTATCCTAACGCGCGTTCGGAACGTAACGTAATTACCCCTCAGGTCATCAGTCAACCTAGTGAGGGGCCACAAGGGGCCTGGCCATATTAACATAAATGATTATAAAATAAAAGAATACAGCTTTGTGAGCTATCGAAGGCCTTAAACACTAAATCCAACATTACTCACGCATTCAAAACACTCGAGTCAACCAGTAAGTATGAGATATACAAAAACTTCCCAGCCAACAGACTCAGCGAGGAAAATCGCAAATCTTTGTTTGGAAACGTGCCGAGAAGATTGTCGGAACGCCTATTATTTTTTATTGCACGTCGGGACCACAGATTTGGATCTTATAGTAAATCATATTTGCTTAGCTCTATTTTTAACCGATTGTTTAAGAAAATGAGGGCAGGTTTCTTATGAAGTTTATTTGGGCAATGGCAGTATCTAATTTACTGTCGGTCCCTCAATGTTGATGATTGTGGCCGCTATGTCATTGTCGTAATTTTACCCTCATAATTTTTAGGGTTGCGTACTCAAAGAGTAAAACGGGACCCTATTACTAAGACGCCGCTGTCCGTCTGTCTGTCTGTCTCTCTGTCTGTCCGTCTGTCACCAGGCTGTCTCTCATTAATCGTGATAGTTAGACAGTTGATATTTTCACAGATGATGTATTTCTGTTGCCGCTATAACAATAAATACTTAAAAACAGAATAAAATAAATATTTAAGGGAGCTCCCATACAACAATCGTGATTTTTTTGGCGTTTTATAGATAATGGTACGGAACCCTTCGTGCGCAAGTCTGACTCGCACTCGGCCGGTTTTTTTTTATTTATTTTAGATTTTCTAGTATCATGTATGTATTTACTTTGGTTTTTTCTTTGTTTTTCTTTTTTGTATTGTATCGTATGTTCTGTGTGTGTGATTGGATGTCACCGATAAACAGCAGCCTAAACATCAGCACTACAGCCGCCATGCAGCAGTATTAGGCTGAGCTTGATCCGTTTTGCTGGCAGACAATATCTAAGTATTTCAATGTTTTTTATTATATTTTTTCCTTCTTAAAAATACTATAAAAGTGTATAAACAATTTCCTATTTCTATTAAAAAAATATATCATTATCATATCAGTCGAATGACGTCTACTGCTAGACATATGCCTCCCCCAAATAGTGCCACAATGACCGGTGCTGCGCCACCCGCATCCGCGTTCCGTTCACCGTACACCTTGAAGTACCTACTACTACTATCCGCTACTTTCTAATTATATCATTTAGAAAAAAAAAACGGATAGTTAGTCTGTTGTGATTCGAGTGTGGTGATTTGATCACTCCATTTGGCTGATAGTCTGCCACAAAGTCTTACCTTCTACCTTTCCCGTCATCATGGTGTGTTCGAAGACGTTGGGACGACGCGCGATATGTCCAAAAAAGGACATTATTTAGTCGCTGATATTCTCAATCATTAATTGCTCTGGCTCTATAATCTACAGAGCATAGGAATATAAGCTTTCCTGGATATGGCAATAGCTACTAACTTACATATATACCGGTCATAATCGCCGCCAGTTTCTTATAGTTTCCCCGTCCGCTCAACATTGTCTGGATTCTATATATATACGTATAGTGAACTTCTTCCGAGCTAATCCAGGTACAAAATGCGATTACGGGCCTTAATGTGCCTCTGAGAGCTCTAATATGGATCAGACAATTGAAACAGACTCTGAAAAGCTTTATAATAGTGCCACATTTCTTTTAAACTGGAAGATAACGATTCATGACTAACTTAAAATGAATCAGATTCGCTTACTCATGAAACAACGTGTTCCAGGCAATTTACGTTAATTTTGAAGGGACATATATAATAGTTAAGGTACATTAAAGTTAAATTATAATATAATTATTAAGAGTCCGCAGTAAGCTCAGCCGAATTTCACCTTCCCATAGAAACGGAGTTTCGTTCTCATTTTAAAAATACGTGTTGGATTCTAACGAAACGTCGAATAGGTATACAATTACATGAGGTACGGTATATCTAGTTCTGTAATTAGTTTATATGGCTCCAGTTTATAAAACAAGCGAAATACAGCACAAACAAGTTTTGTATGAAAACCTTAAATTTGCTGTATTTTTTACGATGGTATCTGAAGCTACATAAACTAATTACAGACCTGGATGGTATGTACTTAAATTATTCTAAGTACAAAGTTTCAGAGCCAACTAGCACGTCGTATTAAAATGAGAGCGTAACTACGTTTGTATGGAGAATCAAGCTTACTGCAGACTCTTAAAATATGTGCAATACTAATATTATAAATGCGAAAAAAGGTGAAATGGGGTGGGATGTTTGTATAGAGCTACGTGCGATATAAACTAGTTCCACGCGGACGTATTCGTGGGCAAAATGTTTTTTTTTTCTTAGCCTGTTTAGGTGTCCCACTGCTGGGCAAAGGCCTCCCCCATTTTCCTCCACTCGGCCCTATTGCTGGCATGATCTCGCCAACCCAAGCAGAACGCGTCCAAATCGTCCCGCCATCTCCTTTTTGGTCTGCCTCTGTTCCGGTGGCCGTCTTTCGGGGCCCATTCTGTACTTATTGTGGCCCATCTTTCCAGGTGCATACGGCAGACATGTCCAGCCCAGTCCCACTTCAGTTTGGCGGTCTTGGCACCCACATCTACAATTTGAGTTTTGTACCGCAGTTCCGTTCCGTGTTTCTGATTCGATCAGTTCTGCGAACACCTAGTATGCTGCGCTCCATCGCCCGCTGGCAAACCTTGAGTTTTGACTTCTGAGCCTCAGTCAAGGCAAAATGAATACGTTTTTTTTTTTTAGTCAAGTTGATTAAACAATAAATGTTTGTTACTATTTCACTCTTAAGGATTGACATCTCAAATTTTGGTAAAAATGAGTTGTTTAGTAACCAGTTTATACCTTATAAAGTAACCATTTTCGTGTCAGATAATATAAATCATAATCTGCAAGATATGAGAAGTAACATAGTTTTTGTAGAAATACATTTTAACATAAGAAAGTAGAGAAAAATAAATCTAAAGTCAACCGTATTTTTTCACTTGTAACCAGTTCACTGCTCCATTTTTTATCAGAAAGAGATGAAATTTTATAATCTTCTTCATAAAGTAATGAACAATAACTTCATTTTCTTACTTACTTAAATTTCTGCTCGTTTTCTGAAATATTCCGAAAAACATGATATCCGCGCTTTCGAACACGCACTTCCATCTCGCTCACGCGTATGCTCAGTGAGAGGGAGAGGAGACCATGATCGTGCGGAGCCTTAAACAGCTGAACCAACTAGACAAAACTAGGAACCAATAAGGTATGGAGTTTGTTCTGGAAGAATACTTAGCTTATTTTTAAGTGGCTCTTCTGAACACTCTTTTTCTTTGTGCAGAATAAGGTAAGTGCGACGCAGTCTGCTGTTAAAGGTGGATTTAACACCATCTTGTTTTATAATCCTTGGCGAAAAATACGAAATTATGATAAGAATGGTTTAAAGAGGAGTAATTACTGAGTAGTACAGTACCTTTTACTACTCCTATAAAAACTTTGCACATTTTACGCAAGAGAAGAAAAGTAACGCCCTTTCTACGTGAAAGGAATAAAAAATAAGTAATTTTTTTAGGATTCTCTAGTCAACAAGGAACCCTTATAGTTTCATCAAGAAATTTCTATCGACATGGATATATAAATCAATCACGCCGACAAAACGGTGGAATAATATCTTGAATTATTGTTTTGAGGGCCTTTTGCGTGATTAAAGCCCAGTATCACCCTGTACCCTTAATTTTTGCAAGAGTCAAATGTCGTTGTACTTATTTGTTAATTCTCAATACTATAGAGTTTATGCATTAGTACGCTTTTTGAGACCCTAATTCCATGGTACTGGTAGTTGTCAAATACAGCTCTTCGCTCCTCGACAGGTATTATAACTAGCGTACAAAATACTTTAAACTCAAATTACAATGCGTCACATGAGATGGACTCAGTAGAAATAATAATTCTCACGTCATTATTTTAGTGGCCCAGCTCCTAGGCATCAGAAACAAAAAAACTAAAAAATTATCTAACGGATGCGTTACACAAACGTCATTTTTAAGGGCGCATTCCAAATTCAAACAGACGCGATCACGTGATGGTATCTCGCGCGTGCGCGGGCGCATATCATTTTTTGTGTGTCAATCGCCTTTTGTTTGTTTTTGTGGCTCGGCCATGACTTCAAGCGGCGGCGGCAGTGGCAGCGATTGATGCACCATACTTGAGATTATTTCAGTTGTTCGAACTGCAGTCGTCCATTTAAAAATCAACTCTACCGTCCAAGGTAGAAGATTTCAATTCCGAACACAGTTTTATTACAAGTCGTTACGTTACGTTAAATAACCTCAGCCATACGTTGGAGCGAGAGATCGGAGCGCGTTTTAATTGTACGGCTGGGAAAATGACGGTGTTAGGGTAAGCAGGGATCGGCAACCTTTAAGCAACCAAGGGCCACATACGAGCCAACAAAAATGACGCGGGCTCGTTCTTAATTATTTGTAACTTTATCAGGCGATTCCAAAATTCTTAATTCAATGACGTAGGTATGTAAATACAGGGAAGCGCACCGCTGAGGTAAAGAATTACTTTAAAACTGCGGAGTAGAAGAGTTAGTATTATTGACTGTATTTAAAACCACCACATTCTATTGCGTTCATTTGAGTTAAAAGTTTCACTAGCTAGAATCCGGGCGCCATGCAAAAT
Organism: Epinotia brunnichana; assembly: GCA_963854355.1. NCBI lineage: Eukaryota > Metazoa > Arthropoda > Insecta > Lepidoptera > Tortricidae > Epinotia > Epinotia brunnichana. The sequence goes on from OY977952.1 coordinate 17,485,380, forward strand.
TCATCGGAGTGGAGCCTCCCTTATTTAGCATTTGATCAATTGAATGAAACCATTAAGTAGCTCCGAGCAATAGGGCAGAGCTTTCGACAAATACGAGTGTATATAATTGGGTCATTGTCAGTCACAAAAACAAAAATCATCTTTCCGGTGGTCAATAGTTAAGGGTTTTACGCTCACATATAATATGTTTTTATCACATAGAATTATAGAAGGGGCAACGCCGTTTATGCGGATTCAGAGTTATAGCCCTTAACTTTGGCAATTTCCACCGAAAAGACGCGAACCTAAATCTGACAATGACCCAATTATTATTGCATGATCGATAATGGATGCTAAATCACAGTTCGATGAAGGGTCGTTCGTAAATATTTCGAAGTAATGGAAAATACAATGTTAGCCTCTTTCTTTTTAGGTAAAATAAAGATTGAGTGCTAAAACAACCATAACAACCACCACTTGCTTATAAAAACTCATACTGTACTTTTACGCACAGTTTAATTTGAATCTTCTGCAGAAATATTATACTGCACTGTAAAAATGTAGCCTTAACTTATTTCTAAAGCTTGTAGTTTTGGCTATGTACATAAAGCGAACATTGCAATTGTTGAGTACCTACACGGTTTTTATTCGAAGTTATATGTATATTCTTCATCTTTGTCCTTGCCTTTTCCCGTTACACGGGGTCGGCTTTCTTTATCATGCGGCGCCATGTAGTCCGCTGGATGGTATCCTCTTCTGTAAGCCCGAGGCTATTCATGTCTCTCTGGACATTCGTCAACGGGCCTATTGCATAACAACTTGTAACTTATATTACAAGCGGAAAGCTCTTTTTAATTCCTCGCATTAGAAAGAGACTTCCGCTTGTAATATAAGTTGTAGATTGTTATGCAATGGGCCCCTGGTCGTTTGAGGTCTTCCCCTTCCCCTTTTTTGTACCCGTAGAAAGGCATTTCTTCACAACATAACGGGGAATGGATGAACATTTTATAAGTGCCTGATAATATTTTTGGTGATAGGATAGGAATAACCTTCCTTAGCAACAGAAAAAAGTAGCAGAATTTTCAGCTGGGTCAATATTTTTTTTAAATATAAATAGTTTCTCACTTACGTTTTGGGTTTACGACGGCGAATGAGACACTTTCCTTGATCCGTCTCATGTTACAAAAAATATTTTAAATATCTGACCCTGGCAATGACAAATATAGCTGCTGCAGCTGTCAGATATCATCGCCAGTGTCAGATTACCACGGATAAATTTTTTTTTTTTTTTTTAATACGAGACGGATCAATTAAAGTGTCTCATTCGCCATGCAATACGACTCATTTCCGGTGACACAATTGATCTCCGGGAAGGAGTCATGGTGGAGGTTAGGTTTTGATATGGGTGTATAGAGGTCGGCGAGGTTACCACCAGAAAAATCTGACTTCTTCGGATTTGGCTCTAGGTAAAAAATTGCTCTTCTGCCCGGCTAAACGGTAACAGCTAGGTTAGGGGTGCTCGACCAAATGTCATAGGGAACCGCGTGCAGTTTTTGATGGCGGAAAAAAAATAAAAAAAAACAAAGTTTTTTTTAATTTTTTTTCAAAATGGTCCTAGAGCGCTGAAATTTGGCTAGCAGGATCCTATATGGCTCTAGATTCTGAAAACCAAAAAAAAAAGTTTCTAGCTTTAAAAAAAAATTTGTATGGGGAATTTTTTCGATTTTTTTTCCGGCCAAACCGCTCGACTTTTGAATAGGGGTCTCGACCAAATGTCATAAAGGTTCCCAATGGGAGTACAACCGCATTTTTTTTGGCCGAAAAAAAAACCTTTTTTTTTTTTTTGAAATTTCAAATTGGTCACAGCGCGCGGAGATTTGGCATGCGTGGACTTGAGGGGCCCAAGAGTTGTAAAAAGAAAAAAAATTGGAAAAAATCCAAAATGGCGGACGGTATATATCACCAAAAAAATAATCAGGAACTTCTAAAATCTTCATCTATTCCCAGGCATTTTCATGACTTGACCGTGCCTATGACTTTCTTTAAAAGCAAAACACTACGCGCTTGTTTATTTTCTATTACAGGAATCGCTCACTGTCTGGCCCGCCGCCATAAAGGCGTTAAGCTACACCTCATATACTTGGCTAAGATTAACGCGATCCTGTTGCTGGTTAAACTAACCGCGCTTACATATTTACCGAGACACTGACAGTGTGATAGTTAAATTAAATAAGTTTAGAGGTTGCGGGCGCGTTAGCGGTAGGTATTACGCTTAATGAATACATGAACGTACTATTTTGCGACTCAAAATGCATCGCTTTGCCTGAACCACTGGGCTTCCAATTCAATAATTGATTGTGCTCTTTAAGTCAAACAGTTTTGGACAATGTTTTAGTAGAATTTTCTTTTTCACTGGCTTCAAATACGGAGGATCTCAATTCGTCGGAATCCTTTATTTTTTATGTATATTCCCCGATTACTTGATGGTGCCAGAATCGATTTGGAAAATTATTTTATGGTTTTAAAGGGTATGCTGCCGGGGGTAGGTGAGGGGCCCCATGATCATCAGGTCAGGATTTGATGATGGTACCCTGGAAAAATCTAGGGAACTCTTCAAATTTTATAGGCACTCTTGAAGCAGAGTACTGAAATAAAGTCGGTTTACACTTTGTTTTTAAAGTTAATTATTTTTATACAAGGTCCAATCAAATTCGATTTTATATGATTGATATGCCAGTCTACTTATATGTTGATGAAGGACGTTTTTTTTCAATTGAATAAGTAGTTTCGGAAATTGGTTCATCACCTACTTACAAAGATACAAACTTACGTTACTTCTTCATAATTGTTTAAGATAATATCTTCGATAATGCATTGCCTTTGAGCCTTTGCTTGGTTCAAAATCGGTGCGCTGTGCCAAACGTTTGATTAAATCTTGAGTTACGGATACTTACGTGTAGCGTTTTGGCACTTTGCTGAGTTGTCTTAGAAACGCTGCGCTCTTCTATGTTCTCTTTAACTTTAAGGCAGTACCACGGGAAATATACATATTATCTAAAGCGGTATCTCAACTAGCGTCACTGAGACCTAAACAGCAATTACGTGATTGTTAAGCCTCAGTATGTATATTTTAGCTTCACTAATTATGTATAATGATAATCTATTGTTGCTTTTCCACGCATTCACCCCAGCGTACTAGCTGCATAACTATTCAATAATAAACAATAAAATATAAATGTTTTTTCTCGCGCAGATACCAAACAAAGCAAAGTGCAGCGTCAACCAGTTAGCTAATATTTTTTTTTACTTTATAGAAAGAAGCGGTACATACAATTCACTTAACATTTTCGTATTCACTAGACACAAGAGGAACATGCCTGACTAACCACATACAACAACACGTCCACACGTCGCAAGACGCAGCCTGCATTACTAAGGATGTACTGTTGTCGATAAATTATATCGACAATGTTATAGTTATCAACCAAAGTTAAAAAAAAAATCAGTGGTCGGTATGTGAGTCTGCAACCTTCGTTTTCGTTGCGTCACTCTTGCCAACTGATCTATCGTGGGACCCATGTATAGCGCTATTATTTGCATTCACTTTACTATTTGATTACGACTCGTTAAACAGCACTAACATCTCAGACTCTATTGAAAATCATCATTAACAATGCGCATAGTACTTACTAAGTATCAATTAAGAAAATTAAGAAAATATATATTCGTATTGTCGATATATACGGTCTTATTCAGCTAGATTTGCTAGATTTCCCCACTGGCATTACATTAAAAAGAAAAAAGACATTACAAAAAGTAACAGATTTATTATAAGCGAATTGCAATGTATTGAACGTATGATATTTATCTTTTTGTGACTGGATCAATTTATTCACCAGGTACTTTACATTTAGTTTTTATTCAAACAGAAAACAAAACTACTCACGGTCTCCGTATTTCGATGCTAATGGACAAGACCAGTGACTTTTAACTATTGAATGAGCAATTTTACTGTTCAAGATGCCATCACATTTAACAGAAAAAGAACCTTTTAACCTACTAGCAAAAGATATGAATTCATTAAGTGAAACCAATATGTATTTCACCTCCACACTTATAGGTATACACGGTGTAACATGATGAAGCCGAATAATTATAACAGCGTATTCCTGACTATATTTGAAGTTAGAAATGTCGTATAATGTTTGCTGGATTCAGCTTGGTTTTTGAGATATTTGCGTTTTTGTTTAAAAAAGCTGTATTAACCAAAATCTCCACTATTTATTTATTAAGTATGAAAACATAAAAAATGTTAGAATCATATTTCGACCTGGGTTCATATAACATTTTTTGCTTCTTACAACCTCAGGAATACGCTGCTAAAATTATACTTACATTAAATAATACACTTACATAAATTAATAATTACATCGTGTATGTATATAGTAGAAGGGAGGTGGTAAAACTGGATCCCAGTGGGAGTGATTGAAAAGTTTGTCGTTGGGATCCACGAAAGCTCAATTGGTTAGGAATAGCGGACGGAATGAAATAATTTTATCCACTCGTAGCGAATAATAAACATAATTAACAACAAAGAAAAGTTGGAAAAACATCCGACATTTTCATTTCAAAGTTCAATATCTCAAAAACGGCTGAACTGATTTTGTTGAAACGTAGCTTTCGAATAAAATGAACGGTCCATTTGTTTAGGAGCTATGATGCCACAGACAGACAAATAGACTCGTCAAACTTATAACATCCCTCTTTTTTCGTCAGGGGTTGCAATTGTTAAAAATCACTTTGAAAATAAAATTAGGATTTCGTTGGCAGACTTGTGAGTTGATAAAAATGTTTACTATCGAAAAAAAGCTAGGACAAACTTTAATCAAGGCTTTGTTAATTGTTTTACCATTTTGATGCGTGATAAAATTAATAAACGATGAAATTTATGTTTCCCGCTTTTGGCAGACATGAGGCCTGTTGTCCCATTTTTGCTTTTTTTACATACCTATTGAAACTCATTATTGAAGCCAGTCTTAAAGGTCTTGTAAAAGTTACATATTACTGAAACTCTTGCTTAGTATTTTTACTGCGGCCACGTTACGAGCTCTTCTACAAAGTAGTTAGACATTCCAACAATGTAATAAAATAACGTAGTGGCGCTTCATAATAAACTAGCTGCCCGGGCGGCTCCGTCCACGTACCTACTTATTACAATCAAAACAGAAGCATTTAATTCAGATAAAACAATCCATAAATGTTAGTATTACAAATTACAATAAACTTAAATAACTATGTTAGTACCTTAAACTCAGGCTCAATGACCCCAGGCGGAGCCACAAGATAGGATGTAATCTATGACATGTCCATACTATATACCGGTAAATTAATTGAAATCAAATGAGTATTTCCGGAGATTACCCCCTACATACAAACTTACAATCTCACAGACCTTTCCTCTCCTTAAATAATATTAATAACTCAGCCCAAGAAAAAATATATTTTTTCTTGGTCTGAGATTGGTAAAGAAGTAAAGACTAGCTCTTGAGCTTGCCTGCGTGATTTCGTGTATATCAACTTTTACTTATAATAGTAGGTATCTCTTTAGAGAATGAATTTCGGAATGAAAAAAATGTTAGTACTCGTATTTATTATATATATATATATATATTACGGGACAATCTTACACAAATCAACCTAAAGGCCCACGGTAAGCTCCGTAAGGCTTGTGTTGTGGGTACTAGGCGATGATATATATAATAGATACATACATATAGATACTTATATACATATATAACATCCATAACTCAGGAACAAATATTAGTGATAAATACACAAATAAATGCCCTGACCGGGATTCGAACCCGGGACCTCCAGCTTCGTAGGCAGAGTCACTACCCACTGGGCTACGGAGGCCGTTAATTATGTGAACCAAATTTCAACTTAGTTCAGCTATTTTGGCGTGAATCTAACAACAAACATACAACATTGACATATTTGTGTCTTTTTTTTATTAAGGCCAATTTAAATCAAAATATCCATAACGATTTTTTTTACTTTTACTCTATGCCTACCCGAATTTATTTGCTGTTTTTAATAACTAGTTACATATATTTACTTGTGCACACCAACATATTCATAGGCCTTTTTGCTAGACGCAAATACCCTTTTGTTGCACACGCAACTAGAAAACATCTAAATGTGTGTAATACGAAAGTATGCGCCCCTGGTAATGACGACCTACTTGAAACTTATCATAACGCCATCACAAACGAATATAGATTTAACTCCAAAATTCTATCACATACGTACGTTCGCGATTAAATCCCCAACTAACGATTCCAAGTTGTAACGAGTGGCTGTAAACTCCAACTAATTTCCCCCGAGCTAACATGATGTGTTATGACGTCATAAAACGAACTCCAGGCGGTAAATGTGACGTCATTTTGAATTCTGAATGGTTTTCCGTTAGTCCGGAGTGGTAATAATGAGTTACCTAGAGTTATCGATGTTTACATACATAACTTGGTACTGCACTATTATCTTAATTATTGAATGCCGATCCAATTGAATAGTGCCTGTTTGAGGAATGAAATCGTAATAGGTAGGTAGATCGTCTTGCTATGTCAGTTGCAGAGCAACGTACCAATTCTGCTTAGAAGTTTGTATACACGGGATCGCGTTTCTCTGCAGATGACTATACATATTCACGACTCTCATCCAAATCCGAGCGTCGCACTAGGATGCAATATTTTTTTTCACAAATTACTTTGTAACGTATGCCAATGACGTGTCTAATCATCTAAGAATAATTGAAACCCCAAATACCTATCTAGTAATGAAAAAATAGGTACACAACATAATATAAAATATTCTTTAAAAATTACACTCCGAGCCGATTTGTCTGTTTTTTAAGAAAAAATAAAATATCGATACGCTGGATGACATCACTAAAGTGGATTCACGGCACATTTCAAGAACGCAGCACATGTGCGGAATAAATTGTCCGTAAAAAACGGCTTATTTTGCATAAAATCATATCTTTTACGACAATTTCTACGTAGTTGTCTTTACAAGATTTCCATTTTTCGTTGGTAAAGAAATTAGAATTGGGATCCCTAAAATACTCAAATGAAGGTACCTACCATAAACTCAAGTCTGTATTCGCAAACGTGTAGTCAGATAACATGAAAATGTTAGATATTGCCACGGTTGCAGTCTTGGCTGCGGCTACAGGACCCAAAAAAATTAAGCAGAATTGGTGACGTCTGAGAGACGTAATACCACGTCAGTTAAAGTTAACAAATAAATGAATAGTTTTAGGTTAAATAGATAGTTAGTGGTTAAAATACTAAAGTAATACCTATCTCTAAATGAATCAAATTATTTTACTACACATTTTAATTTCGTGTCAATTTAACGTGGAAGTAACCACGATCAAATTTTCAACGATATGATACAGAAAAAAAAATTAGAGGACAGCTTTACACAAATCGACCAAGTCCCATAGTACGCTTAATAAGGCTTGTGTTATGGGTACTCTAGTACGACGATATTATATTTGATAGATACAAATACTCAAATAAATACATCAAAAAATCCAAGACTCGGAAACAAAATGTTCATGCTCATCTAACAAATATTTGCCCTTACCGGGATTCGAACCCAGGACCTCCAGTTTCGTAGGCAGCGTCACTACCCGCTAGGCTAACCGGTTGTCGTCTTGCCCTGGGCTTCAAATGTGATGGTTTATTAGGGTTCCATACCCAAAGGGTAAAACGGGACCTTATTACTTAGACTCCACTGTCCATCCGTCTGTCTGTCTGTCCGTCTGTCACCAGGCTGTATCTCATGAACCGTGAATTAAACATTTGAAATTTTCACAGATGTTTTATTTCTGTTGCCGCTATAACAACAAATAATAAATAAAAACCGGCCAAGTGCGAGTCGGACTCGCGCACGAAGGGTTCCGTACCATTATCTATAAAAACGGCAAAAAAATCACGTTGGCACCTGGCCGGTTTTTTTCTCTACAGCATGAACAGTTTGATGGATTATAATACTCATAGTTATTTTTTTATATGAATAATATTTTAATATAAGTAATAGGGGTGTAGACACTAAATAAAAGGTTGCATTTTCTCGAAAAAGGATTAAAAATGTAGTCAAATGGAGAAAAAAGCAACGCAAGAGGTTAAATAATCAAAAAGTTATAAGCGTCCAAAGTTTTAAGAGGGGGTATGTTCTGTCCCTTTTCCGCAAAACGCACTTTCATATGAAACGATTGTCATTTACTATGACGCTCGTGGATCGTGACATCACGATCCCGGAGCGTTTTCACTCATTAACAAGCAACATTAAAACGGTTGTAGTTTCGTAATTTTTTGAGATATTCGAATGGGATTTTCGTCATTAGGCATATTTTTTTGCCTTCTTTCTTTTGAAGTAATAATACATTTTGAGTCTACACCCCTATTGTAAAATAGAAAACCTACAGATAATTATATGTATAGGTAATTAATCAAAATTTAGGTTTAGCTAATGAAACATGGTTAACACACGAAAACTCCGAAAAGTAATTTGTACGATCCATCATGAGTCCGAAAATTAAAAACTCCGTAATACATATTTTGCGGCTAAATGTTTTAGATGCAAATCATTTATTACAATATGCAATCAAGTTAATTTTGGTTAGTTCCTTCTGAGGGGCACGGCTAACGCTTATGGGGACAGCCATTGAGGTAAGGAACGACATGAGGTACCTCGGCCTCACGCTCGACGCTAGGTGGAATTTCGGGGCACATTTCACTCAGCTGGCCCCTAAATTGGTAGGTGCTGCAGCAGCGCTGGGAAGACTGCTTTCGAACCAAGGAGGCCCTCAGTCTCTCTGCAGGCGCCTCTACTCTGGAGTCGTCCGGAGCATGGCACTGTATAGGGTGTCCGTGTGGGATGCGCTCACGCCTAAAAACAAGACGCTTTTAAGACGGCCGCAAAAGGTCATAAGCGTGAGGGCGTACAGTTTCCTGGGCGGCTGCCACACTACTGGCAGGAGATCCGCCCTGGGAACTACAAGCGGAACTTCTGGCCGAGGTATATCGCTACCGTGCGGAACTGAGGGCCAGGGGAGAGTATCCTAACCAAATAGAGGTAGAAGGGCTTCGGGACGCAGCAAAGACTGCACTTCTCCCGAGATGGAGGGCAGATCTAGAAGTGAGCACGGCCGGCAAAATAACAATAGGGGCAATCTTGCCCCAGCTTGAGAGGTGGATCGGCCGCAAATGCGGTGAACTAAACGTCCACCTGGTGCAGGTACTCACAGGGCATGGTTGCTATGGGGAGTATCTGCACCGAGCCGCCGCTCGAGAGGAATGCCCCCGCTGCCATGGGTGTGGCAGCTATTTGGTCGCTATAGTGAGTAACGACCTCTCGCTGCCGACCATTGTATCGACAATGCTCGACAGCGAGAGGTCCTGGGAGGCTATGGCCTCCTTCTGCAAGTCCGTAATGGCACAAAAGGAAGCAGCGGAGAGAGAGCGGGAGAACGACCCTTCCGCTCCTAATATCCGCAGACGGAGAGCGGGGCGCGCACGCCGCCGCTATGCGCACTTGCTCCCCCCGCCGTAGTGGTCTATATGGCAGGGTCGGGGGACCCTAGCCGTCCAATAAGCTCACGGGATGGCAGCGCCCCGAAATTGTCCCGGGGCGCTCTCCCTGGTCGTGCCCGCGCAAACGGGCCAGTCTCGAGGGTCAAAGTAGAATGCGTCAAGCGAACCTTTGGCCCTCCTTGGCAGCGACATGGTTGGACGATCGTTGGGGTTTTAGTGGGTAGTCTGGGCCTTCTGTCCGGGAGTCCCACACACCCGTCCGGTCCCCCCTGACCTGACCATCTGACAGGTTAGTTCCTCCTTAAGAAATCTGGGGCACGGTAGCCAAGACGGTAGAGTTCCTTCTTCGGGAAATGGTTTCCGGAATTATGTAGTGTCATATTGAGATGTTAAATAACACGTAGGTAAGGCTAGGAACTCGTTTATCTCCTGATTATACAAGATAGGTACAAGGTACATAGGTACGTATACAAGGAGTTTCCAACCTTACGTGTCAATTACTTTTGATTTTGTATTATACTTATTTTAATATAAATGTCCCAACTGTTGTAACGATTCAACCTCATAAATTGGCTGTCCTTTTATGTTTTCCTATTCTGAACTTAAATTAACCCCATTTTGAAAGCTGAAGCTCCTGAGAAGCTTCTAGTCGTCTGAAAATTGAATCCTACCTGAAGGAAAAGCTATTGAATAAAATTAAACAGATAGTAAGCGAGAAAATAAATCATTTATTTACCATAGAAATATCAAATTAATTTTGTTTGTTTTGAAGCTAAAGAACCTTTGACTAATTAATCCAGTAAAATCAAGACTCGATTGTACTAGATATCCACTTTGTTCCTATAAATACTAACTCGTACCAAAGCGAATAGAAAAACCGAGTTAGTTCCGGCCGATCCTACTAGAAAGGTTGGGTTTTATTCTAGTCTAGGTAAATCTATCCTACAGCTACAGAATCTCTCGTTATTTATGTTAAAGTAATCGAGCTTGAGTACTTTAACAGACCAAATCATCTCCTAGGATATTGCCGGACGGAAAGAGATTCGGTCAAATAAAAAACCGTCCGACTCCAGGCCTACAATGCCGTAATCTAACCTAGAATTTATTATCTCTGGAACCTAACCTCGAAGACCTATTTAGACCTAAGCTATACGTGATTCGCGCTGGTGAAGTGGCTTGGCGTGTGATTTCGTCTAGTGGTTAGGCCCCGCGTTGTGCGAGTAGACCCAGCCCTTTTCGAGAAGTATGAAGTTTGTATTTCTATAAAGGGAAAAAGTTACACGTTAATTGAAGTTGTACATTAACCCCATTTTAGTAGAACCTATAACTTAAGTAAGACAATTATACCAGTTCCTTAGAATTAATTTACAATTCAGTAGTCTCATTAAGTGATGCACAATTATGGAGGCTAAAGTGGGCATAAATTCCTTGTTATACTAAGTTGTGGGAAGTGATAAATTACGCTATGTGGTAGGTGACGCCCTTTAAACAGACTCGCAATACAATAGTGGTCAACTTGTGTTGGCCATGATGGGATCTCTATTGATGATGATGCGATGATATAATAATGAAAATAATCATGAAGAAGTCAAGATATTTATGATGATGCGATGATATAATAACGAAAATAATCGTAAGTCAAGATATTGATGATGATGCGATGATATAATAATGAAAATAATCATAAGTCAAGATATTGATGATGATGCGATGATATAATAACGAAAATAATCGTAAGTCAAGATATTGATGATGATGCGATGATAGTCTATTGAAATAGAATATTAGTACATGTTTTACTTCCAGGTACATGAATGACGCAATGTCTAGTATAATATCGATTCTCCCTAACGATGAATCTTAGAGTTGTTAGCGAACTGTAGCGCTCGCCTCTCGCTCGCTCGCGGCTGCTCGTACTCGCTAGTAATCCCACCTCATCTGTTGATTCCGCCTACCCTATCGTTATTTCTATCAAATCTAATACCAATTAGTACTGACTTTTCCTAAGCTATTTATAATACAATTCACCCCCAAAATATCTCAATGGATGTAACACAATGTCTTAGCAACCAATCTCACCCAATCAACTCAAAGGCACTTTATAGTCGGAACAATGTTAAATATACGACAATGCACAGTTGAACTGACGAATGATAATTAATTACCAACCCACTGCGATACTTTTGTTGAGATCCCGATAATAACGACCCCACCTAACAAGATACCTACTTAATTATTGCCGTTACTAAAGCGAAAGTGTTGGATTCCCTTGTAAAATCAACATAGCTAGCTTCACGGTAAGAAGCTTCGGTTAAAGCAAAACGACGGCTTGGCCAGCGAAACTCTTCAGTTTGCAAGACTGAAAGGTCTCACCAACCTTACCTTCGTTGACACATCCGTGACGGAGGCCTAAGCGCGATCATCATCTCTACTGACTAAGAAACCCCTTAACGGGCGAATTCTCGTATTGGTCAGGGTCGTCAATGTGCTCTTTGGATATGGTTGTCCACAACGCTAAGCTCTCGGCCACAGGTGTACATAACTAATTTACTACGCTAGATTCATTCATTCAAGGAATTCCACACAATATATCTATAAGTACATCTGATTGCTTCATAAACCAACACAACCGTAACCCTTGTTAAGAGGGTTGTTAGAACTAAGACAGCAGCTCGACCAGTGAGGTCCCTCAATTTGCAAGATTGAAGACTCTCAGCCACTCACTCTGTCTACACATCTATGACTGGCGCTCTAGTGCGGGCACATCTCTGCTGACTAAGAAGCCCCTTTCGGGAGAATTCTCGTGTGGCCAGGGTCCTCAATGTGCCCTGTGGATATGGTTGTCTCGACACCGAGCACACAGCCACGAGTGTATATAACTACTTTATTCAGTTGCGTTAATCTAGTAAAGTAACCACCCATCAGCACCTATACTAACCACCGGATATTAATATGAACTTGTGGTAATATTTGTCGCTTATCCGCATCTTAACAATCTATCCTCATTTGAATTTTGAATTTGAATTTTTTGAATTTGATCACTTTATCTCGTGGGGGCGCACGGAACCCAATCATATCGCAGTGACAAATCAACTAGTAATATATATGTAGAACAAAACAACATTCCTGTAATATCGTCAGTTATTTAATCAATGACCTAGATCCGTTCATAACCTATACATAAACCGCTCGTACTTTATCTAGCATATTCCCCAAACTATATACAGTAGAACTAGATTTCGATACACAAATACAAGTATGATAACGTTGAAATGGTTAGATAATAGCCCAAAAACAAATTAAAATTTCTTAATAGTGGGACACGTACCCAACGCCTCTCTGGTTCCCAGGGCTCCCGCCACTTCTGATCTCCCTCGACGCTCGTAACAAGCCAGCTCCTCCGCCATAAATAAATTACAATATAATATTAACACATATTTTAATAAAGATTTCCCTCATTTGTACCTACAACTAACCACTAGATACTGGTATACAATTAGGAATTATTTACCATTGGACCGTTCCTTAGCGAACATTCATGTACTATAAATAGTCGTGTTCACTTCACTTCATGGGAGTATACGGAATTCTAATATGATGATGTCTTAAGCGCATTTATTAGGTGATAAACCTATTAGACCGCCACATATTCAAAATACACACGTGATCATATAAGATCATATCAGTTCACGAGCAGAAAGATATTGCCTAAATATTAATCACTCAATTCAAGACAATGTGCGCACAAGATAATTACTCCCTAAGAAATTCCAGAATTCACTATGATTAGTCACACTTTAAAATAAAATATTCAATCTCACCAGACGATCGCAAAGGCATTTGCGACCTTACCAAACTCTAATTCCTCTCAGCAACAGCCGTAATGCAGCCCAGCGGTGACCAGCCTTGTTCCGCCTCGAAGTAGTACGCGCCCAGAGGTCAGCCTAGCCTGGCCGCCTTTGCCTTCTGCAGCGTGATCTCGCTTCGACGTCCCATAGAAAAGTGAAACGCTCCTCGGCCCGCCGGGGTATTTATAGCCAATACTAACACGATCACGCCACTAATCCGACTCCTCATCTGAAAATATACCTTAACTAAAGGGTATAAGGCCCGTTTTCCAGGGAGCGTTCCTCGCCCCTCCGTGCCGATCGATGTCCACTTTTCTCGACTTCGCGGGTAGAATGTTCCTGCAGGCCGCGCGTCCGTCCACGCGTTTTCTTGCTGGCCAGCGATCCATTCTAAAAAATCTAACCTAACTATTCTAATTTATGAATCTATAAATCTAGATCTAGCACACATTAAATGATACACTAATCCAACAATACTGAATTAGTATGCTGAAGTATGTTTTAAACCAATTATTTTGGACGAAACGCGAGTTTTCTACACTTTTAATTGTAGTCTTGATTTTAGCCTAGAATAGCATCTAACGCAATTTATCTCTAACTTATTTACATACATAATTGACAGGATGATAACGAATGAAAGCTTCAATTCCTTCATATTTGGACCTGAAACCCACAACGCTAACATCTATCAATTTAAAAGAGTAATTCCGCCCTTAGATACTATTGAGTCTGAGAGTGAAGCTCTCGGATCGTCTCACTGTGCAGGCATATGTTTACACTGGTAGGATTTTAAGAAATGAAGTAGGTATTTAATCTATCTATAGGTACTAATATATATTAAATATACCTCTCGGCAAATTCGGCAGCTGCACTGTTCCTTCTCAACGTCGCAGCGCACACTGGAACTCTATCAGCGACATCGATACGAATACATATATGTACCAGTGTGTAACCGCCATACGATAAATAAATACCTCTAAAGAGTGGAAGTCTGTGAGATTGCAGCTTTGTTAGTGAGTATATTTTGTCTACCTAATGACCGGAACCGATTATCCGAGTAAAAAAAAACTCACCTGCGTTAAGAATGGACTTTTTTGATCGTTATAGACTATATTTCACCCCGCGGGTTTGCCTACGTTCTTTGCAATTCACGGGCGAAGCCGCGCGGGCAGCTACTAGCGTGTAAAATAGTTAACACACTGTTAAATCAGTAACGCTGGTTATGAACATCGTTTTAAATTCATGCCCAAAGCGCCGCCAGAAACACTCGATTGAAACAACAAAGAGTAAATACGGACAATATTCAATTTATTTAACGATATAACAACGTACAAACAGGGACACGGTACACTGACCATAAATAGGCTTTATTGCACTGCGATAAGGTTCAAAAATGGTCAGTGAGCTGTATTGTCGATTGTACCGGGTGTTTCAAATTGAATTTAAATGAAGTTTCGCCTGATAACCGTGGTATTTATTGCATTCGGTTACGTTTCAGGAATCTGGTTTGTTTTTTTGAAGTATCAGTGTTTTTTTTTCGGTTTCTTTTTTTTTATGTTTACGGTCCTGTTGCTTTCCGAACTCCTCGAAAGCTTTCCAGGCTGTTATTCTTTACGCACTCATGCGCCTCAAACCCGTCCCGCCTAACGAAAACTCTGCCTAATCTTAGTTACTACGAATCGCGGCGTCAAGATAAGAATTTGTATAGAGCGTGGCTGGTTGTGGTAGAGTTACGCCATGTGGAGTAGGAAGCTTGGCGCTACTTATGATCTGATATCTTTTAACGCTGAAAGCTATATGAGCTAGGGAGTCTTGGCAATCACTCTACATGTAATGTATATTTGATTAATAAACAAATTGTATTGAATGTTTTTGGTAGTTGTACCATTCCGGAAATGATACCCAGGAACATAGGCGCGCGTAAAATGTACCTATCTAGATAGGTATATTTTTCGCCCACCTAGGTTCCATGTAACTGGTACCTACAGACCGAAATAGTTAGAAAAATAATAAAGTATATCACAAGTGTTGCTCGTATAGGATATGAATCTTCTAGAATTAAATACCTACCTACATTATGCTGAACGAAAAATTTGAAAAACCATGAGGTACTTTTAAGAGAGCATTTATTGATGCATTCATGAACGTTCGTATTTTATACGATCGATTTCATTACATACGTTGAAACATTGCTTCATTTGGTGTACCTAACATTGGTACCTAAACATTGTTCGTCTATTTACAAACAGGGTTCAGACTTGTCACGTAAATAGACATCACACACGAGCGCGTCTCATTTGAACACATACGCTGTGTCAGCAAAATGCACTGTCAATCCATTTGTCAATATAGTCTGCTCGTGGGTGCTTGGGAGAAATACAGACGAGCGTTTTGATGTTCCGCAAATACATGAAGCGATGTGTTTGCTCTTTGCTCGGTATAAGGCAAGGCGCGCTGGCAGCGTTCGCACTGTGCGAGTGCTCGCTCTCCAGAAAGTTATGTCCATTGATGCCCCACAGATTGACGTCTTTGTGGACAGTGTTGGTGCTTTATGAAATATTTTTTTATTGAATTAACTTATCTTAATTTTTATTGACATTTATAATTAATTGTGTTTTAAGGAGTTTGAGTTTATATCTAACTTGGCAGTATTTCACTGTTCTGATTCTGTATGTCGTGAATAAATAAATAAATACAAGGATTTAAATTTCAACTCGCATGCAATTAACTGTACCTACTCATGAGGTCTAAAACTGAATGACGTATTAAAAGCCAAATAACGTGTTATAATTACTTATAACCGCGGGTTTTAGTGTAGAAGAAGATATATAAAATGAAGATTACGTAGAAAAGACGCTTTCAGCGAAGCTGTGCCTTGGAGGAATCCGGGAATGCCTGAGTTTTCTCTTGGCAACAATAATAGTCACATTTTGAGAATTGACCTTCTTTATTTCCGTGGAGAAAACCTGCGAATATGCGGTATTTCTATACTCACTATAAACTCCAAGTCAGCTGCCATCTGAGCTGTGATTCAGTGACACGAGCGTTTTTAAACCGCCCGTTCACAACGACATTCATACTTAAGTGAGCGCCCACGTCAAGTAAGAGCCAGGTAAAATATTCATAATGGTAAAAATGGCGCAATCTTGTCAGTGGCAAAATGTGAAAAATTCAAAGTTGTAACTGAATAGCGAATACTTGCTCCAAGAGCGGAGACGTTGTTTCATTTTGCTTTTATTATGATACCGGCGTTTTTGCTAGTGCTACTATATTAATAAACGGAAATGTAAATAATTAAAAGAGAAAACTGAGCTATTTAATAATAAAACGGTGGCAAACAAGCTTATGAATACCATGGTGGAAAGCGGGTACCGTAGCCTAGGGACGCTTGCGACGACTCGAGTCTCAGGCGAGTGGTCGTTTGAAGATTGGCCACGTTGCCAGCAACAAACATACCTCACTCTCTACACCGCGCGTCCTCGGGTGCACTGGCAACCTTTATTTGACGAGCGATTTATAAGCTGGATTCAATTATATATTCACAACGTATAATAATGGGCACACAAGGAAAACGGGCAAAAACACTGAAAATTTATACACTTTTCTAATCACAAAGTATACTTTAGATTTGGTCTGGGACGCCACCTGCGTCGACACATTGGCTCCATCCCATCTCCACGGAACGTTCTATAGAGACGGTGCGGCAGAACCCGCGGAAAGGGCAATAATTAAAACATATAGCGCTTTGCCGATTTAAGGGATTTGTTGTGTTGATGAGACGAGCGCGGGAGAAGTTTCATGTAAAAATTTCATACACAATGTACATTGTTTTCCTGAATAAATGAATTGAATTGAATGGGGAATGGATGAAAATTTTAGAGGTATCTGATTATTTTTTTCGGTTATAGGAATAACCTTCCCTAGCACCAGAAAAAAGTTGCAGACTTTTCAGCTGCGTCAATTATTTTTGAAAAATATAAACAGTTTCCTCACTTACGTTTTCGGTTTAGGACGACGAATGAGACACTTTCCTTGATCTGTCTCATATATTATTACAAAACATATTTTAAATATCTGACCCTGGTAATGACAAATATAGCTGCTGCAGCTGTCAATCAATATCATTGTCAGTGTCAGTTTACCAAGGTTTTTTAAGATTTTTTTTTTTTAATATGAAGCAAACTGTCTTTTTTCACCGTCCTTAACCCAAAACGGAAGTAAAGAAACTGTTTATATTTTTCAAAAATAATTGGCGCAGCTGAAAAGTCTGAAACTTATTTCTGGTGCTAAGGAAGGTTGGAACCTATCACCAAAAAAATAATGAAACACTTCTAAAATTTTCATCCATTCCCAATTTGATAACTTAATGTTCTTCTTGATTGATTTCATCATCCCAAATTTAAGAGTTATTTTCTAGTCGGTGGACTATTTTCCATTTATCTCTGTCGTACAGTAAGCATCAGATAGTTAGTAGCAGCCAAGGTAGCCAAATATGTCGCAACACTTCTTTATAACTATAGGAGGAAGGATGTGTTACGATATATTTGGCTACTTTCGCTGCTACTAACTATATGACGCTGACTGTAAGTCAGCCCTTTGATTTGCTTATAGTTTTTTTCCTTTAATTGGTCCATATAACTGCGCCGTGATGTTCCCCTGCCTCTCCTTCCTTCTGTCTTTCCTAACATGATGGATTAAAAGTCCCGTATCAAATGACCAACTATTTTCCCCCTTCTAGTGCTGATGCTGATGGTGTTCAAGATCGCTATCTTCTCTTTTACCCTTCTTAACGCTTCCTTATTTGTTATTCTCCCAGTCTAGCTTTTACTGAATAAATATTTACTAGCAGATTATAATAGCGTACACAATCTAATAAAATCTTTATTTTATCGAAAAACTACAACCGCTTTGAGTATCGCTGCTTTTGAAGAAGTAAAATTAATGGAAATACCGCGAGCTATCCTCGTTGTTATAGATACGGAAAAGTTGACAAACTGGTTAGCTATTAAATACATGACGGGTTCAGTATCTAATAGCTAACCATTCTATACTTATTTGTAATAATTATGCAAATAGGTTTTGTATGTAAACTGACAAATGAATAAATACTGTCTATCAGCTACCAGCCGGCCTGTGAATCGTTATATTGGCTACGAGTTGAGAATAAGAAATCATCATTGTAAGAGTATATATAGTATTTATTGTAAAGTCTCTTAAATAAACTTATTTTTTTTTAATTCATACTTGGTGTGCCAACCAACCCCCAATCCTTTTTTTATAAAAAGTGTAGTTCAGATTTACAAATACATACATATTTATATGGAAGAAAACGACGTGCTGCGCCGACCCCAAATAAATGGGATAAGGGCAAAGAAAATGATGATGATGAGATTGATGAGTGTAGTTCAGATTTAATTCACAGGCACTACAGTTAGCTCTGCTCAGTAGTGAGCTGAATGTTTGTCGCCGGGACTTATCCCCGCGACAAACATACAGACGGACGGAGATGATAGAACCAAAAGAGTTTCTTTTTAGTGTTCCGTACTCAAAGAGTAAAACGGGACCCTATTACTAAGACTCCGCTGTCCGTCTGTCACCAGGCTGTATCTCATACGAGATAGTTAGGCAGTTGAAATTTTCACAGATGATGTATTGCTGTTGCCGCTATAACATCAAATACGAAAAAACAGAGTAAAATAAATATTGTAGGGGGCTCCCATAAAACAAACGTGAATTTATTGCCGTTTTTATAGAACGTAACGTTGGTACGGAAGCCTTCGTGCGCTAGTCTGACTCTCACTTGGGCTGTTTTTTATGTTTGCTACGGAATCGTTAAAATTTAGACCGACCCATAAATAAATGAAGTAGAAAATAAGTCAAGTAGGTATGTAACAAAAGTTATTCCAAACTTTATAACTTTTTAACAATTTTATAGGGCCGCATTCTCCAACCTGGCCAAGGAATCCTAAAAAATCTCTCCACTAAACTTAAAGGCTAAGCCAATCTTTTGTAGTCAAAGGAATATTTTCATAGTGAGATATAATCGTGAAGATTCTTGTTGAAGATAGCTTTTTGCATGGAGCCATCAAAGATTATACTAGTTATATAGGTGAGTGCAATTAAGACACGTTACTTTAAATAATCTCTTTAAAGATTTTTCATTGTAAATTCTAATGCGCTTAACGCCGGCAATTTAACGCGACAAGCAAGGACATTTTACTTCTTTAGAAAACTGATAATATAAAGATTGTAACGTTATAAAAAAGTACTGTTACAGTTCTAATTTTGTTTATGGTTTCTTTGGTAGGAGACAGTAGAAATCTAAAATATAAGTTCCCCTCAATTTTGTACCCGTCTTTCTATCGCAGACCTCACGTGCGAAGGAGACATACAATTCAAAAAGCAAGAAGTAGAACAGCGTAAGAAAGAGTGAGATGAAAAATGCTCACGGAGTCCTCCTTCATTCACAAAAGAGGATGGACAAAGACACTTCAAACGATGATGATAAAGAGGTGTTTTTGAAGCTATCTAGTTGTATTCGAGGCCAGACGATGTCCGAAAAATTGCTTACTCTTCGGAAAGTAGTACTTATGGCCAGAAAATAACACTTTAAGAAGACACTCCCAGTCATTTCCTTTTTTTTTATTACAGTCATTGGTTTTTTTTGTAAGCCGGTTGGAGCATTCCACTGCTGGGCAAAGACCTCCCATCTGGAATTCCACTCGTCTATGACCCCAACAATCCTTGGCCAATCACTTGTAAACTTGTAATCGCGTCCAAGTCATCCCGCTATCTCCGCTTAGGCCTGCATCGCCGCCTGTGTCCGTCCTATGGCAACCACCAATTAGCCTGTCACTGTGTGAATTGCTCTGTGGATGTAGCTATTGACTTAATGTGTTAGTTTAAATTAATGTTTTCGGCTATCTTCTTATGTTATCCTTGACTCCGTGTGGTTTCCGATTAGAATTGCACCTCCTCTTTCTTCCCATAGTTGTCGTCGTTGTTGTTAACTATGCCCTTGTTGTCGTTGTTGTTGACGACAGTCAATATAGGGTAAACGCGTGTTATGGGCTAAGGGCTAATAATAACCAGTCACCGCAATATCATATTTTTAATTGCTAGAAATGTCACTGACCATTTTATTTCATGTGTTCTCTCCTTATTCCATAAACTTTAATACGAGTAATAGCTGGGATAAATCTAAAATCAGAAGGAAAACAAATATATTGAAATTGCAAAGTACACACCAAAATACACTCTTTGTAAAACCACATACGAAATAATAATCAGATCTAGGCTAAAGCTAACAGGAAATATGAAATCCAAACGTCCATTTGCAAACTTAGTAAGTATATTTACACGTCGAAATGCTACGTATAAAGCCTTCGAAACTAGAAACGAATTCACTTCTAATATATTGAATTTACCTCAACACCACAGTTTCTTGGCTTCCCCAATCATTCAAATTTCCACCCTACAAACTACATATTAAAGTTGAATTTTATTCAGTAAAAATATACCACCTTACCGCAGGATCTTCCAAATTTCGTCGTTGGATTTTGAGATTTGGTCCATTATTTGAAAGTCCATTTTGCATTGGAGTATTTTTGAAAAGGAAGAAAATACGTTATACGGTGTGCCTGAATCCGGACAAAAATCTCCTTCCGTCTCAGGTAGTCGGAATTTCTGAAATAAATCCGGACAGTTTGTGAATGGAATTTTTAAATTAGCTGATTTGAATATAGCTAGTGTTACGGTCTGGGTTCATGATGTCCAGGTTTCACAGGGTGAAGTGTGGTTGGGATTTATTTATATTGCACAAATTAGTTAAGTACAATTGGCGGATTTATTGTCGCAAGGCATTCTATACCAGTCGACAATAAGGCCAAACAAATATTGGGTGGCTGCAGTGAGAACACATGAGGAGCATCAATAAAACATCCGATGATGGAATCAGGGGTCGTTCGTTACAGGCATTCAAATATCTTCTTCAATTCGTGACGTTTCTTTTATGCAATCAAATTGTACTATATAAAACAAATAAATATTAATTTAGATTGTTAGAAAATATAAACACACATTAATGTCGAAACCTCATTTCTATTCAATCCCCAGCGAGTTGAAATATTGTATAATTTGATTATATGGGTTATCGTCTGAAATAAAAAAGTGTTGAAACTTATTACTCTTATCAGCTGCCCTTTTCGATTACTACGTTTTGGAACTATTTTGACTTCTTGTATCTAATCAGCATTTTTCTATTCAGAAATTGCTTTTGTTTACGAGGCTATTCATTCATCACAAACTGTTGGATTTATACAAGAAGTTACCATTGAAATCTGTAATCCAACCATATAATTTATAATCATAACCTTTAAGGTGGTTCGATTGCCATACAAAGCGTTATTTGACATTCGCAGGCTAACGGCGTGATATTTTAAGAAACTTATGTAACAAACTTTCATCAATTGGCTTCCCATTTGCGCCAAATTCCCCCTTTCCTAGAATAAACTTGTATAAACTAGATTAATTTGAGAAAAATAGTTTTCCCAAAATATCACGTGACAAACCAATTTCTCAAATTAATCTAGTTTATACAAGTTTATTCTAGGAAAGGGGAAATTTGGCGCAAATGGGAAGCCAATTTATGAAAGTTTGTTACATAAGTTTCTTAAAATATCACGCCGTTAGCCTACGAATGTCAAATAACGTTTTGTATGGCAATCGAACCACCTGAATTGCGATGAACCATTAATGAAGGTATGCAACTGCCAAATTTGACAACAACAAGACGTCACGTTAAATAATATTATTAAAATTTTGTTTACTTCTTTTATATATTTTATGCTACATTTTGATTTCAATCACAAAATTTGCAGTAAAGGTATTCAAAAAGTGCTTAAAAAAGCAAATAGACGAAGACGACGGTGGAGACGATGCAGAAATTACATCTTCTCAGCCACAAACATCCACATCCACTTCAGCAGCAACTTGCCCGGTATGTTTCCGTGATTTTAAGAAGAGAGGTTTAAAAAGACACATCCTCATGTCACACCAAAGTTATTTTAGTCAACCAACCTTAGCGAACCCAAATGAAAGGCAAGCTGATGAAGTACGAACACCAGAACTTATACAAAACCTACTACAAACAACTACATCAAACCCAATTGAAGGGCAATCAGATGTAAGAGTTCATTCACCTATCGACTAAACACAATTACCTGAGTCTATTCAAAACCTATTTATGAAAGGATTTAACGCAAGGATGCTTAATAGCGAAGGCGGCCCAGACACAATTTGGAGAGAACGCTGGAAAAAAATTATAAATTTTCGCAGTAAACAGTACAGCATTCCACAAGGAAATGTAGGCAGACAATTAACTACACTCCTTGCCAATGAAATAAAATAACTTACAAATAGGATGCCAGGTGAAGGACTCTCTGAAAAAATATTTGTTCTATGTAATACAATATTTCAAAGAGATCCAATGGTCAAATCAGGTCCTGATATCAGAAGAACCCTTCAAAGAAGAATGGAACTGTGGCATTCCGAACATTATGACGAACTGATCGCAGAAACACTACTCTGCAATTCAAAACTTACGTCGAAAAACAAACAGAAACAGGAAAAAGACCATAATGTCAGAATATTTAGTCGCTTAATGCTACAAGGAAAAATCAGACAAGCAAATAGATGGATAATGGTAGATCAGGAGGCGGAATTCTAGACCCGTATGAAAAATTAGGAAATAAAACCGTACACCAAATATTCAAAGAAAAACATCCAGACCAAATGACACCAGCATTAAGTTACTCTTTAGATTACCCAGAGCTTCCAATAATAGTGAAAGTTGATATTACCTCAAACCACATTAAAAAAGTTGCTAGAAAATTATCTGGTGGAGCAGGAACGAGCAGCACAGATTCTGAACAATAGAAATCACTTCTTCTTCGTTTTGGAAACCACAGCTCCGACTTACGTGAATCAATCGCAGCACTAACAAGAAAACTTAGCAGTGAAGTCGTGGAATGGGACTGTATCAGGGCACTGTTGGCAAGAAGAGGAATTGCTCTAAACAAATGCCCAGACGTTCGTCCAATCAAGATCGGTGAAGTATTACAACGCATAATCGCAAAAGTGATGGCCACAGCAACTGGACTGGACGTTCAACAAGCATGCGGCTCAGATCAGCTCTGTGCCGGATTGAAATCAGGCATTGAAGGTGGAATTCACGCAATGACCCAATGCTTTAATGATGGCGAAGACGACGATTGCCTGCTTTTAATAGATCTAATGATTTTATCCTTAGCAAGGAAGGAACAACACAAGGCGACCCATTGGCCATGCTAATGTATGCAGTCGGAATTTTGCCACTTATTCGAAGCTGCAAAGATCGAGACAAATGTATACAAAATTGGTATGCTGATGACTCCGCCTGCTTCGGTAAACTTAAAAATACAAGAGATTGGCTAGATAAACTCATGAAACAAGGGCCAAAATTCGGCTAATTCCCAGAGCCCTCAAAAAGCTATGTAATAATTAAAAACGATTCCAGTGAAGAGGCAAAGAGATTATTCTAGAATTTAGACGTACCTATAACCGCTTTCTGGCTGGTGTCATCGGAAACGAAAATAACAAAAACAATATGTCAAAGAAAAAGTAAAAGAATGGATTGATTGCATACGACTTCTGTCAAAAGCTAGCAAAAAACACCCACAATTAGTACTTACAGCCTTTACAAAATCACTCCAATGCGAATGGAGATATTTGCAAACTGTAATGGATAAAACCGACGAAGAATTTCAAACTTTAAACGAGATAATAATGTCAACATTAATTCCTTCCATTCTTGATAGAGAAACCACCTCTTTGGAACAGGAACTATTTACCTTGCCAGTGAAACTGGGTGGCCTTGGCATTAACAATCCATTAAAAAACACCGAATGTTATAAATCTTCCGTTAATTCAAACAAGATACTAATCCACGCAATAAAAAATACTGAAAACCTGGACCTAATAGCTCATGATTCTCACACAGGAGAAACCATGAGGCTACGCAATCTGACAAGGCATTTAAATGACAGTGAAAGAAGCAAAGACATTATATCTAAGTTACCAAGTAAAACGCAAAGATGCGTCATAAGAGTAGTTGAATCGAACTCATCACAATGGATGTCAATCATCACCACCACCGCAAACAATACCGACCTAACCGAAACTCAATTTAAACATAGAGACGATTGCAAAAATTGGGCTGAACTAGCTTGGGGAACTGGCACAATTGAACCTATAATGCGTAATGCAAGTACTACACAGCCATCTCTTATAGGGGACTTATTACTAAATAGTGTTTGGTAACCTGCAAGGAAAGCGTTCTTCGACGTTCGTATAGTTAATGCTGATGCTTCCTCCTACAGCAACCTTACATGGCAAAAAACAGCACAAAGACACAGCCGAGAAAAACATCTAAAATATGACCGAGCCACAGAAGACTTAAAAGCCTCATTTACTCCATTAGTAATCTCATGTGATTAAGCCTTAGGGACGGAATATATGAATTTCTTGAAAAAAAACAGCATCCAAATTATCATCCAAATGGGAAAAACCTTACTCACAAATAATTTTCTGGCTAAAAGTTAAAGTTCAAATATCACTCATACGAGCTATCTCCATAAATAAGAGTGAGAGGCACCAGAAGACACATCAAAGCTTTCGATTGCAAAGACGGAGCAGGAATTCTAAACTAAGCAAGATTTAACAACCAACCCCCCCTCCGCCCCATCTTTTCTTTTTGTCATTGCCGTCGTCACCCCTTGTTTGTACATTTTCTTTATGAATAAAAAAATATATACAATGCAATTGTTAGTTAATAAAAAAAAGTTGTTTAACCATCTGAGTTCCTGAGCTTTCTACAAACATAACCAAAACATTAAATGGCATGTTGTTAATATTTTACAAAAATAGATTTTCATTTCCGCTTAACTCAAATACCATTGTTTTTTTTTTTGTACGTGTAAATAAAACTTAACCATCTGAGGCCAAAGGTTAAGTTTAACTTTCTTAAACAGTATTATGACTTCCGGTTTTAATCAAATATTTCTATTAAAGCAGACAATCGCTTCTTCACAAAGACAGCCAATCTTGGTGCAGTTTTCGCACCGCTGAACGAGTATTTTGTCATTTGCTGCCATCTACAACAGAATCCATGAAAGATGCTTCTAACTCTATGAATCCTCTTTTTAACCCCTGATGCAAGGTAAATTAGGGGTACTACAGATTTGAAACGTGACATTGTAACCAACTATTTATATTTATAATTGAATGCATGTTCTTTTTTTTATTATTTATGCCTACTCCTATTACTGAGTGACTGCATGTAACATTTTGTATGCAGTGCTGATATGGATACGACATGGTGAAACAATACCGCTTTTGTCAATAAAGCATTTGTATTTGTATTTTAATTTAAGTATTAATGCATCTGTGTATCTTTGTCTCTGTCTGACGTCTGTGGCTACGTAACACCCAAACAGTGAAAGCTATTTCAGTGCAGTTTTCATCGTATGTCTGTCTGTCGAGATGCTTCTTCAGGTATGATGGATGTCGGGGATGTAAAATAATTTTAGTT
Organism: Epinotia brunnichana; assembly: GCA_963854355.1. Lineage (NCBI taxonomy): Eukaryota > Metazoa > Arthropoda > Insecta > Lepidoptera > Tortricidae > Epinotia > Epinotia brunnichana. Next base: position 17,511,440 of record OY977952.1, read on the forward strand.
AATTATGACCTTAATATTACCTAGAGCGTTTCAGTCATGTAATTTAATTGACGACCGCTATAACCTAGTTGGTAGTGACCTTGTATCAAGAACACGAATATTTGTTCCTGGGTCTATGCTTTCTATGTATTTAAGTATTTATATATCTATATAAATATGTATAATCATCTTATAGTAGGTACCTATAGTACAGGCTTTGCTTAGTTTGAAACTGGGTCGATTTATATAAGATTGCCCGCAAATATTTATTAACTTATTATTTATAAATATTAATATTAAATAAACAAATATTAGAGGGGACAATCTTACACAAATCTACCTAATACAAAACTAAGCAAAGTAAATAATTACCACTTCTAGAATCTAGATACTAAATCAAATATTTAGATAAACAAACAAGAATGATAACATAAAAATAAAAGTAACCGCAACACAGGCTTCGTTAAATGTTTACAAAAACACATCTCCCTTAGCATTGTTAGGAATAGACAATGATAGAATTCGCAACATGCTTCGTCAACAATTCGTACTAACCTAAACTAACAAAAAGCGGCCAAGTGCCAGTTAGACTCGCCATGAAGGTTTCCGTAAAATAAATTGCGGTTGACGTATTAAAAAAAAACTACTTACTAGATCTCGTTCAAACCAATTTTCGGTGGAAGTTTGCATACATTTAATGTACATCATATTTTTTTTTAGTTTTATCATTCTCTTATTTTTGAAGTTACAGGGGGGGGGGGGCACACATTTTACCACTTTGGAAGTGTCTCTCGCGCAAACTATTCAGTTTAGAAAAAAATTATGTTAGAAACTTCAATGTCATTTTTGAAGACCTATCCATTAATACCCCACACGTATGGGTTTGATGAAAAAAATTTTTTGAGTTTCAGTTCTAAGTACCCCAAAAATTTATTGTTTTTTTTCTATTGTTGTGTGAAAATCTTAACGCGGTTTACATAATATATCTACTTACCAAGTTTCAACAGTATAGCTCTTATGTTTCGGAAAAAAGTGGCTGTAACATACGGACGGACAGACAGACAGACATGACGAATCTTTAAGGGTTCTGTTTTTTGCCATTTGGCTACGGAACCCTAAAAAGGACCGCCCCGGATCGTATGTGGCCCGAAAGTTCCCATGACACTGGCGGCGTTGCCACGCTGAATAGCCAAAAATATCTGGTTAGCCAGAAACGATCCGGAAAGAAGATCGCAGCCTAAATAAAAATAAGTATAGTTCTTGTGGCCATTTAATATTAATTTACTAATGTAGTTGGATAAGTGTTTTGTAACTAACAATGCTATGGATCTAAGGAATCTGAAAAAAAAACAATTTTTATTTTATTTTATTTTATTTATGGCGTGGTGCCTTGGAAAACGCCCCGCACACCTCTGACAGCTCAAACTATGGTGCCCTTTTTCCTCAACCACCACCCCACAAATGCAACGGTGCATCTCATAGACCTTACAACCCAGCTGCAACGCAACCGCGATCCGAAGTGAATCATCATCCAACAGCGTGCTTATGTGGGGGGAGGGTAGTCCGTGCAACCATGCTCCTGCCTCGAGGGTATGTTATTGCGCGCTATATTAACCCCTACTGCCCCCCCCCCCCCCCTCCCCCCTAATAATCCCGTTGTCGTCCTAACCTCTCTGCACAACAAGATGTTTAGGCCGTTAGATAGATAAATAAATATGTACATAGAAAACACCCGAGACTAAGGAATAAACGTGCTCATCACGAGATTAGAACAAATGCCCTTATCGGAAATCAAAATGAATGCGAATCCAGCGCCAATGGATCTCCTCCCAATTTTCAACCCCTCATGGTTGACGACTGTCCGCGAAGGTTGCCCCAACGCTCTAACATGAGCGCACGACATACTCTTTTGTCGACTTTTAACCGCAGTGCTGATATAGATAGGATTAGGTGCCAAGATTTCTGGATTTCCACTTTGGTTCGTCAATTTAAGGTTACTTATATTTATACTTTTTGTAATTCTGTGGCGTGACAATTCAACGTTTTATCTAAATAAAACAAATGTTTGAATACTTTGAATACACTACTACCGACTTATAATTATTTCGTAACACATGTAAACCATCAAAAGTCTTACGTTGTTTGACCAATTTACTTAGCAAAAAATCTGACGAATATGCTCGTCCGCTTCTTTGTTTTGAATGAATATACCATAAATTTGAATTAAATACATTAAGAGAAGTTAGTTAATGTCATTGGCCTTCTACCTAGACCACTAAGGTAACACCACTTTGATTGGCCCAGGATATACCCAGGAGCAAATAGACAGACATATTTATTCATTAAACAATACAAGATTGTGTTTGACTTTCTTACAGCTAACAATAAAATATCTTATATCTAATATATGTAACTACTCTCTAATATCTAATAGCTACACTCTATCAAATATTAAGTCAACACTATAAAAAAAAATTATGACCAGTCATAGAGGTTATTGTGGCAAAAATTACAATTAACTAGGGATTGCCTTCCAAAAACTAATGTACAACAATTTTAAATAAATACCTACTTCGAAGTGATATTTCAGTGTGTGGCTGCTCGGAATTAAAACCAGTTAAGTAAGTAACTAGGTTATTGAAAATTTTAGTCGTGTAGCAGGAGAGGGTTGAGTTTAGTTATGACTTTATTAAAATTAAATACTAAAGCCTTAACTGCTTCATATTATGTGTCCACACCTAAAGTTTGCGTGTACTGAAGTAGAAATTTGCAAAACATATTCTACCCTCTCCTCTACCGCATACTTTTCTAAAGAGCTTTTGCCTTTAATCAGGTTAGGACCACAAAAAGATCCATGAAAAGATTTCAGATTGATATAATGTAATTACAAAATGTCATATCTCGACATTTAGTCCCTTAATGTCCTTAGTTGATTTGTGTAAGATTGTCCCGTAATATTTATTTATTATTTAATTAAAATTAAATCGTGCTCTCAAACGATTAAGCGTGGGCTGAGCCTAATTTTAATAAAGAAGATGCTCCAATGTTTATTAAATGTTCAAGCATTGTTCATTATTTCATAACATTTATTAATTATTATTGAGACTAGGTAACATTATTCATAAATAATAACCTTTTGATGAGATACCAAAACATGTTAGCTATATAGTTATTACTTTTTCTACCTACACCTGATCTTACTGATAAATAGGTAGTATTTTACAAGTTGTTTTTAAAACCCTATCCATAATGGTAACCTTATAATAAGGTCCCCTTACTGATAGGGTCACCCTAATTTTATGGTAAGCATATCAGATTTGGTAGCCATAAGGTAACCCTAACAAAACCCTATTTCGACAGGGTTTTGTTAGGGTTACCTTATGGTTACCAGTGTTACCACATCCGATAAGCGTACCATAACAAAAGGGCTACCCTATCAGTAAGGTAAGGTTACCTTATCATAAGTTTACCAAATTGATAAAGTTACCAAATCGATAGGCTTAAGCCTGAAAACTTCTTACATTTGTAATGACTACTAGGTAAATAGACAAAAAAAAACTAACGTACAAGATATCTACCTAACAAGTTTGGACGCGAACGTTGTGTCGAGAACGAAACTTCAGTGTTCGGGCAACTCGGCCCGTCGTGTCGCGACACTTGAGAATGCAGTTCGAAACGGCCAATGTCGGACATTTCTATCTCAAGTCTCGAGAGTCGAGAAGCTTTTCGATGTCTCTCTATTTAAGCGTTTAACTCCGGTGTACAGAAACTTAAAGAAATGCATGTTTCTCATAGATTATTACTTGCGAATCTTTCCTTCGGGTTTCAACACATGTACATTTTTTGTTTTATTTATAAAATATATAAGTAAGTTAGTAATGTAAGACTACTACATACTCGAAACTTTTACCGTATGCAATACCTTACTCTTGAATGAAATCAATTTCGAGCAGCAAAATTTCACACATCATGTGTTATTTATTGTGTAATATTTAATAAAAAACAAGCTAGCTGAACATTTACGAATATAAACATACACATAAGCACATAACCTATGTATTTAATTTATTTATCTATCCAAATATCATAAACCCTCCATGATGCGTTCAAGAACCGCATATTATGACCACCATAAAAATAAACTGTTTTGTTAGAACAAGTCTTCTGACGCCTTGGCGCTAAGTAGGAACCGTCTACGCATGCTGGTCAGGGTGCTTACTGGGCACTGCCGCCTAAATAAGCACATGCAAACGATAGGACTGTGTGACACAAGGCAGTGCAGATTCTGCTTTGAAGCAGAGGAGACGCCTACACACATCCTAACCGATTGCCCTTGCCTCATGCGCAGTCGTAACTCCTTCCTGGGCAAACACACCATGTGCCCGGAGGAGATCAAATTTCTTGAGTTCAACAAAATCCTGCAATTCTTCGAGTTTGCAGGACTTGACCAAGAATTGTAGTAAGTGGCGATCACAATAAATCAGCGATGGTCGCAGTGATATAAGGGCTTTGACAGCCCGAAAGCCACTACCAGAAATAATAATAATGTTATTATTACTAAATAAAAACATCGAACTCGATAATATTATTTCATTCAAATTTCGAACGTCTCTGAAAAACAAAGAAATTTGATTTAACCTCTATTCTAATATCAGTCGAGATGACGTAGTTCGAAATGAATTGTCAATTTGCATACAAATTTGACAAATGTCGCACGTAAGTAAGATATCGAACGATATGACGACAGTTGGATCCGACTCTAGTGTCTCTGAATTAAAAAAACTATGACAGCTGCCAGAAAACGACGCCGCGATGCCGGTCATAATATGCGGCTCCTGAATGCATAATGGAGGCTTATGATATGTGGATAGATAAAATAGTGTATGTAACTGTACATAATTAGGCATTAAAACACTCGTGTGATGTTATTATGAAACTCGCCTTCGGCTCGTTTCATAAGCCCACACTCATGTTCATTACCCTTCATTATGTACAGTCACATAAACTACTATTAAAATTCATTTCGTATATATTCATTTCATATATAAAATCACGTCCAATATTAGCGCACACGCCAGAATTCTTATATTTCAAATATTCAATATTTACCCAACTCTTTCAATCAGGTATTGTCTATTCTTATTGTTTTATTGAAACAACTATTTCAATATTGAAACAGAATCCAATTATAGCTCAGTCTATTTGAGGGCCAGCTCTAAATTTGAGGTAATTCTTTGAAATTTGATTTTAAGGTACAACAATTCATTTGATAATACTTTAACAAAGGCAAACTTTGGTGAAAACTAAGCTTTGATTAGTAAGTTGCAAACTTTGAATTCATTTATTAACTTAAGTTGAAAATGAATATTGCTTTGCCTGTGTTGAAATTATTATTTCATGAATCTACTACAATATATTTAAAAGAATCTACATCTTTAAAAGAATCTACTACAATAATATTTCCTATGCAAACAATTTGTTATTTATTGTTTATCATTACTTAACTAACTAAACGTTTTGGATTTAATGCAAATTCAAATAAATATAAGAGGACAACCTTACACAATCGTTTATTGACTATAATAATTAATTAATAAAACTATAATACTTAACTAGTGGCTCTGTGAGCTGTTTAGAACTCGCGAGACTGTATTTTTTCAAAAAATATAAGTTTTTTTTGTATTTCGAAAAAAATACTCGACAAAAAAAGTACATTATTGCCGTGGCCGGGAAGGAAGCAATTGCAGGCTGAGTAGTTGTTTAAACGGACAAGCTTGTGAGTCCGTTTAATTATAAAACGAAGCCTGCAATTGCCATTCCGGCTAGACTATATTAGTGCTTTTCTCAAAAATGGAGGAATAAAAAAGACTAAATTGAAATCAAGTTTTATTATTAAACACAAATTGAGGATACCGCACCGCAACTTACATAAAATTAAACGTCATAATATATTTTTTTAAACAGAATATCAAGTGTATTATTTCATGAGACTCATACAAAAATGTCACTTTTGCAACAGTAATATACGAGTTGATTTGGCTGAATACGACCTGTGCCGTATTTTATATGCCAGATTCCACTTTTTAAAAAGTTTGGTGCTCGACAAATAAAGGAATATATATGAAACATTTCAGGCGGCCTGTAAAGTTTTTTATTTTTTTAATTTTGACTTGGCCTAAACTATACACTTTACCTTCCAATATGTAGCGAGTTTTGTTCACTTTGCGGGCCATTTTTGAGAAAAAAGTATATAATTAATGAACCTGCTCACAAAACTTCACGAGAATCGGTTGAGTAATTCGACCTACAGAGAAGGACAGCTGGACAGCGTGACATCGTGACAGACACCCGGAAATGAAAGATTTTCAATCCAAGCTGAAGCATAGAACATAGTTTGACAACATTTCAAACTATGTAATGATGCCTAATTCGAAAACCATTTCGGTAATTATGTTACCTGAACGTAATAAAGTAGTTTTCAGATTTCATTTCTCACCCGTTTTTATGAAAATCGCATTCTTGTACGAGTATAAATGTGGTTTAAGCCGTGTGTGACGTCAACACTACGACTATCATATGAAAGGTGTGCAAGCTGCCATACAGAGCCGTAACGTAACGCCGATAATTTAGTTACGACCTTCTGGAATTCGCTCCTTTTCAATTATATATGTCTGAATGAAAATTACAATTTAGGGAGAAATAATAGAACACGTGCCGCTTAAAAAAACATTTTCTAGCGAAATAAATAATAAAATGGCCCCATTGAAAAAATTAAATGTTGTCAATCAGTGTTAAGAAGGAAGACATGTCTTTCAAAGCTGTGTACACTAACCAAATACTACCAAACCACTACTGCGATTAGACCGGTTTCGTAACGATGTTTTTCTTTACCGAAAGGTCACTGTTTAAATGTCAAATGATATTTCGTACTTAAATTTTTTGAAATTTTTAGTTTTACGTGCCGGTATTTGATTTTTTTCGCTAAGCTAGACTGCCGTCTTAAGAAAAAAAACCATAAGTGACAATTTTTGTCAAATTCAGTTTTTAACATGTTCGGACTCAGGGGTAAAAAACATTGATCTTTCTATCTCACACGGGTTTGGATATCTCTAATAAACCAGGGTTTAGACAAGCATAAGTTCATGTCATTTTGTAAAGTTTAGGAGTTTAGGAGAAAAGTCATAACTTCTTGTTCATAAGCAAAAAGGATTAAGTAACCTAGACCTATGTTGTTTAATCTTTGTCTTGAAAGTGTGCCTTTAATTTTTATCATAAGAAAAAAACATATTTTCATTAGGTTTTAAGTAATTTTAATTAAAAACACTTAAAACGAATCATTTGCTGATATCTTGTTAGTTCCTGATTTTTATCAATATTAAAACTTTGATCAATTAAATTGAATGTTGATATAGAAAGGGAGCGCAGAGCACTGTCGGTAAGGTGTAACATGCTTTCGCGCAGATTTGCACGTTGTTCTACTGAGGTGAAAATAACCTTGTTTAAAACGTACTGTCAGACACTATACACGTGCAATCTGTGGAGTGACTATACCAAAAAAGCCTACAGTGCTCTGCGCGTCCAATACAACAACGCCTTCAGGGGGCTGTTGGGGCTGCCCTGGCGCTGCAGCGCGTCAGGGATGTTCGCCGCGTGGAACACCGACGGTTTCCAAGCCGTGCTGCTCAAGCGGGTCGCATCCCTGGCCGAGCGCGTGCGGGGCAGCGCCAACGCTCTTCTGAGGGTGATCACGGGGAGGATGGACAGCCCTATCCTCGCTCATTGGATGTCTTTGCATGTTCGTTCCAACTTTAATTATATTTTCCACTAACATAGTAGTATAAGCCTTACTAACATAATATGGATGTGTAATTGTCCGAATTAAATGCTTTCATTTTCATTTTTCATTTTCAAAACACAAATACCCATTTGTGCTTTTTCAAGTTCCTAAACCAATTAGTGATATGTGAGTAGGTACTTGTGTTGTTTTATCTTAGATGTCATATTGCAAAGTTAACACTTAAAACATAAGTGCGCACTTGTGTTCTTTTTTCTTCGAAACGATATTTTCAAATGTTTTATTTTAAGAAGCAATACCTACCCTTTTTTAAATATCTAATTAAATAAAAAGATTTTTTAACAAAATTTAGTTATCTTAAAATACCTACCACAATTTATCTTTAATTTCAGCTTTCACAACACATAATCTACGTAGATAAAATATTTTTATGAATTTTCATCTTCAAGAAAAATATTGTATTACACATACATATATATATATATATATATTCGTTTTCTTTTCCTTAGTTTTAAGTTAATATTGTACACCCGAAATGGGTAACCGTTGGAACGTAACACTTGTATAAAATACCATCTATATAACACGGTCAAACAATAAAGTTTTTACTATTTCTATTTCAAGTTTCAGCTTTGTACCATGAATTACAAACAATTGAACATAAGTGTAAAGTTATTTTGGATTTATCTCGAAACTTACTTTTTAGAAAAAAAACAATACATAGTGACAACTTATGGTTTTTTTTCTGAAGGCAACAATGGTATACGAAATCCACATAATTACCTCATAAAGAAAACACAACATCGATTCAACAAGACAACATTCTTTGCAATTATTTAGTAGACAACGATTAAGAAACGTTAGTTCGTCTTTTGTGCGTTGGTGTGTGATTAATTTTGCCAAAAATTATTAGTTGCTTCAAAATAACGGCTTCGTCCCACTATAAAAAATAAGGTGTCAACATTTTATTAATAGTCGTATATAATTAAGCTGTCTGATATAAAGACGTTAGATTCGTTATTGTAAGCTATAATTTGTTACGTAGGAGTGATTTGTGGGGCGAAATGACGGGTTGCTGCTAAGAAAAAAGTTGGCTACCGTTTTTTCTGATTGTGGGTGTTGCCAGTAACTAGTCTAAATTGGTTACAACATGTCTTACTGTGGTGTTATTTGTCGCGTTGGTAATAAAACGTTGGTTTTTCTGGTGGTAGCAAAAGCTTTTGTGATTCGCCAAACAAACACACAAATATGTAAAAAATATCTAAACTTTTCAAATATAGAATCGAAGCACTATTTGAGACTGCTTGAAGTATTCAATCGTATCTCCGAAGAAAAGAAGAAAGGGGCATGCTTCGCTGACCCCAATTAAATGGAACAAGGGCAAGTGAATAATGATAAATGATAATTCTCGACGATTTTACAATCTTTATATGAAGTAGGTACCACTTCAAATATTTAAATTATACAAATCACGGGACCAATTTTACGCAAATATTCTGCAATCAAAAGGAATTTAGTTAAGGCCTTCATCGCCCTTCGAGCGGCTTCGGAGCCGCACATGCAACAAAACTCACAATAAACCTCGAAAAACGTCACGCTGCTCCGTGACGTTCTTATTTCTTTGAACTTCATAATGACAGAGCGTTTTTGACATGTCATAAAAAGTTATTGATTTAACTATCAGTCAACATCCCTATTGCATATACGAAATAGTAATGTATAGGTACCCAACTACTGGTAGACAAAAACTATTTACAATACCACCAGCAAAATAATATACAAAAATAGCCAGACCCATCACAAACATTTCAATTGCATCCATTAGAAATCTTTGCGTTTGCCGGCCATAACTCAACTCTAGCCTAGAGGGTGCACGCCCAATTCATAATTCAATGGAATAAATTGCCCGTGTTATTAAAATACTGACTTTATCTGTGACTTGAACCGTTCGTGTATAAACTGGTGTAGCGGTGCATGGGTTCTGGGAAACATTTCGTTAAGAATTATTGTGACCGCTCTCAGAGGTGTTGAGAGTTAGAATAGGCCACGAATTCCAGCGGTAATGGCGAGAGATCAGAGCCTGTCCTCTCGCTACCTCTTAGGCCACCGCAGCCGCCAACGCAGCCGCTGCCGCCACCACTGAAGTCGTGGCTGAGCCAACAGTCTCTGGTTGGCCTCGAGTGGAATTGTTGATTTTGGCATAAGGGTCGCCACGATGCTCGCTCTCCACACAAACGTAATTTTGGTTCTGATTTTAAAATGACATGCTAGAATAACTTGAAACTTTAGAATAACTTGAAACTTGTATGCAATGATGTAATGCAAAAAACCGGCCAAAAGCGAGTCGGACTCGCGCACGAAGGGTTCCGTACCATTATCTATAAAAAAACTATTTTATTCTGTCTTTTTAGTATTTGTTGTTATAGCGGCAACAGAAATACATCATCTGTGAAAAATTCAGCTGGGACTATCACGGTATCAGTGAGATACAGCCTGGTGACAGACAGACGGATGGACGGACGGACGGACGGACGGACGGACAGCGGAGTCTTAGTAATAGGGTCCCGTTTTACTCTTTGAGTACGGAACCCTAAAAATAGGTAGATATGTTGTCTATACGAAATTCCGTGATTAAAAAAGACCACCAAAATCTGACACATTCGTTTCCATTGACGACGCAAAACTATGGCAAGCTGTGCGACTTGACCAAGTTTTAGTGTGCCACTTTTGGACCGCTTATAACATATTCTACGTATATTTTTTATTACATCATTGCTTGTATGCATAATGAGATCCGCCACATCTAGGTCAGAAACTAGTTTCTTTAGCTAAAATCAATATAGATAACTACAACTTAGAAAAGTTGAAATACCCCCCGACATTTTCATTTCAAAGTTCAATATCTCAAAAACGGCTGAACCGATTTTGTTGAAATGTAGCTAAGAACCATCACAATCACGTCAGCTTTCGGATAAAACAACCGCATCCAAATCGGTTTATTCGGCTAGGAACTACGATGCCACAGACAGACACTCACACAAACACACAGATACACAGATGCCTTCCCATACAAACGGAGTTTCGTTCTAATTTTAAAACTATGTAGTGGATTGTAACGAAACTTTGCATATACAATGACATGAGGTATATCTAGGTCTGTAGTTAGTTTATATTGCTCCAGTTTGGGTCATTGTCAGATTTAGGTTCGCGTCTCTTCGGTGGACATTGCCAAAGTTAAGGGCTATAAAGCCTAATTTTTGGTCGAACTCTGAATCCGCATAAACGGCGTTGCCCCTTCTATAATTACATGTGATAAAAACATATTAAATGTAAACGTAAGCCCTTAACTATTGACCACCGGAAAGATGATTTTTGTTTTTGTAACTGACAATGACCCGTTTATAAAACAAATGAAATAAAGTAAAAACAATTTGCTGTATTTTTTTACTATGGTATCTGAAGCTACATAAACTAATTACAGACCTGGATGGTACTTAACTTATTCTAAGTACAAAGTTTCAGAGTAAAGTAGCTAGTCGTTTTAAAATGAGAGCGTAATTACGTTTGTATGGAGAATCGAGTTTACTGCGGACTCTTAAGGTCTCTGAGCGTTCAGATACAATTAATAATAATGTACTATCTTTTTCTCTGTCTTTTCTTGAAAGATGCAAATAACTTGATGGTCAGTAATGTACGACTGGTTCATGATATAAGTTGTAAAATCTGATATACACAACTAGCGACCCGCCCCTGCTTCGCACGGGATTATGTGTACAATACATGCATGTATGGTTTGTATTATACATATAAACCTTCCTCTTGAATCACTCTATCTATTAAAAAAAACCGCATCAAAATCCGTTGCGTAGTTTTAAAGATCTACGCATACATAGGGACAGACAGACAGACAGACAGACAGCGGGAAGCGACTTAGTTTTATACTATGTATTGATTAGTCATTTCACACCGGGTCAAATAGCTACTTAAACAAAGAATCCATACACCCCAACATTGTATTTTACTGCATTTTCACTGCTATTTAATGATCATGTTAAATTTGGACTGCTTGCACATTGTTGCTTCATCTCGCTAAAAATTGCTATAAAACCTTAAATTGGAATTATAAGTGATTACTCCTTATTCCTTCTGCCATAGGAACCATTTTCCTGTGTCAACTTTAACATTCCTAAGAAAGCTGTAAATTCTGGTTTTACAGTCATGGAAGGTTGAAAGGGCAAATTAAAAATAAATATTTCCGAATCTTGAGTTACGTAGATACAATACTTTTTAATGATGGCTATAAATAGAGTGATTCTAACTTGTTTGTTCGGAACTTTATAGCAGTCATATTTTTTTAAAGTCGAATAAACGTTGGTAGGTATATAAAATACAAGTGTCTGTAAAGTAAAATATAAAAAAAACTAAATTTTCAAAAACATAACTTGAACCATAATCAGACTGAATTTACTTCATCGCTTAATTGTACTTTCATTAAAATAGTTAGATAAGCCTATAAGATAACGTATAATTATGAATATTTATTTATTTATTTGTCGTATGGCGATTAAACTCTATGTATTCGTATCGATGTCGCTGATAGAGTACCAGTGTGCGCTGCGAGATTCACAAGGAACAGTGCAGCTGCTGATTTTGTTGTTCTTTTAGCACCAACTGGAGGTCACGTGTAGGGTTTCTAGAGTTATTCCTACGGACGTAGAACAACAACGACCTCCGATTATGAATATGCAACTTGCATTGCATACCCATTGTACCGTATAATTATTTATCCGGTGAACTTAATAATTATCTACTATGAAATGTCATTTCGGGATAAGTATTTGAAATAGTTATCGATAAATTTAATATCAGAAGGAAGTCCTTAGTTAATTGACGTCTTTGCCATAAAAACTTCCATTTCTGACCATAATAAACTAAGTATCTAGTTGGCTCTGTTAGCTGTTGAACTCGCGAGCCAGTCTTTATAAAAAAATCATCATCATTACTTAAGGCGCTATAGGTTCAGCGAAGTGAAGCGAACATAGTTTTTGAAACAATATAATGCGTATGTTTATAATAATATGGTTTCAAAAAAATACGAATAGTAATCTTGAGGCTTTTCTGCGGGGAAATCAGTGATTTGAAACACGATTAAGCAATTTTGGTTCGATAGAAAAAAATCACGAACATAGGTCTAAAACATATTAAAATTCACTTAAAACATTCGTAACAAATTATGCACAATAGCTAAACATATTAGCATTGGTTCTAAAAATCGGCAATATCATGTGTGAGGGAACTTAGTGATTACTTTTTTATTTATTTAAACGCACAAGAAATTAAAATTAAAAAACATGATATCCGCGCTTCCAAACACGCACTTCCATCTCGCTCACGCTTATGCTCAGCGAGAGGGTGAGAAGACCATGATACTATAGCGCCTTAAGAGCCTTGCTCTTGTCAATGGAGTAACCGCCACTTTTCTCCGTCCATTGCCACCCTCTTGACTTCCTCATATGACTCAACATCAGCTTTATCTTTTATTTGGCTAAAATATGTTAGCAGAGGAAGGCCTCTGCCTCTCTTGCCTTCAATTTTACCCTCCAGGATGTTTGAGGTTTTATAGCAATGAAAAACAATCAATAATAAAATATATTTTTCAATTAAATTTTAAAAAAGTGACTCGTCAAAAAAAACTATAAAATTAACGAACCTGAGGCTCTAGTATAAGTTTTATCTATACAATCCGTTTTCGAACGCGTTTGCGTTTAGTTTAAATTTATATGGCAACGCGAACAGCGCCTCTGGTGGTAACTATTAGGAACTACGCGTTGTCATACAAATTGAGACTAAACGCAAACGCGTTCGAAAACGTATTGTACGGATAAAACTTATATTAGAGCCTCTACTCAATAAAATTCACGATAATCGGTTGAGAAATGCGACTTGTTCGGACATCGTGACAGACACCGGACATACGAACAATTTTCGGCCTAAAAATAAAAAATAAAATAAATATTTGCGGACAATCTTACACATATCAACCTAGTCCCAAACTAAGCAAAGTTTGTACTATGGTTACAAGACGACGATATATATACTTATATAGAGAAATAAATACTTAATAAATACATAGAAAACATCCATGACTATGGAACAAATATTCGTGCTCATCACACAAATAAATGCCCTTAACGGGATTCGAACCCAGGACCTCTTGCTTCGTAGACAGGGTCACTAACTACCTACTAGGCTAAAACGGTCGTCAAACTACGGTGTAGAACTTCTTTTGCTTCGCTCCCTCGTTCGATAAAACACCAAGCACCTAATTAAAAAAAAAAAACTTAGAGTACCTTCACCGCAATGTCATCTCGCTTATATATGGTGGGCTACCTGGGGAAATACCTCCACTTTACAAAATTCCGCATTAATAATATCACCACTATTTGTTCTGTAGGTATGTAGAGCCTGTGCATACAGTGGGAGTTCACAGGAGTTCTTTAGTTCGGTAGTTCTGCGTTCCGCGTTCCATTAAATCCAATGGAACGCGAACGCAGAACTCCGGTTGAACGCCTTGTCTGCGCGGGCTCTTAAGGCGAGGCCTAATATTCACGATCTGATGAAAAGATTGATGTTTGAGCTTCTAGTGTGAAGAAATAATGAAGAATTCTACTACAGAAAGAAACAAAGAAACACAATGACTGAACATAATATAAAAAACCGGCCAAGTGCGAGTCGGACTCGCGCACGAAGGGTTCCGTACCATTATCTATAAAAAAAACTATTGTTATCTGTGTTTTTAGTATTTTTTGTTATAGCGGCAACAGAAATACATGATCTGTGAAAATTTCAGCTGCAAATATCACGGTATCAGTGAGATACAGGCTGGTGATAGACAGACGGACGGACGGACAGCGGAGTCTTAGTAATAGGGTCCCGTTTTACTCTTTAAGTACGGAACCCTAAAATGGCTTGGTAACTCAGTAAAAAAATCTTATAAAAATAAACTTTCATGTTCACAATTTCGTAATTTTCAACGACAGTATATGTTTTTTTTTTAAAAAGGATAGGTTTTTTATTATTCTAACACAATAACCGGTTAGTTTTTTTAATAAATTTGCCAGTATTCCAAAAATCAATTAATATGTACTAAATAGTAATGCACACTTCCGAACACGCACTTCCATATAGCTCACGCTTTTGCTCAGTGAGAGGGAGAGAAGACCATGAAACTACGTCGCCTTAATGTTGTGTAATTGGTGAGTGAGGCTGCCAGAACTCCTGCATTTGTCTCCTATTGTCAAGACGACCGATCCTCAAATCAATATAGGGTCGCGTCGCGGTCAGAGTATAGCAAAGGGGGGGGCGAATTTAGGACTTAAAAAAATTCCGAGTTTTTTTTTTTGCATTTTTACTAGTTTTTTGATAAGAACTTAAAAGAATACATCAACACAAGCATCTGTTGTTGATTATTTTTTTATTTAACTTGACTGTTTACGAACTAGAGCGGTTCAAAGTTCATTATTGGATGGAGCAATCGGGGACATTTCAGCACTTAGTAATTTTTTGCCAAAGTGGTGTCATTTTAACCTATTACCTACCTACCTTTATACCTATTTTGAATGATTGTTACGTACAGAACACATCAAAATAGGCATCTTCTACTTAAAAAACTTTTCTGTAAAACAAAAAATTTCCGCTCCTTTATAAGAAAAATAACCACGAAGACGCAGAGCTCCCGCCGCCGTCTTCTAATCTAACCTATCCGCCATCCGAGTCAGTTTTGCCACGATAAGTCTTGCGCGCTAACAGAACATTTTTGAAATAACTTTGAAAATTTCCGTTATGGTGAATCGTAGAAAAAAGTTTAATTGACATTTTATGCTTATTTTAGCATGTTTTATATGATACAATAATAACAATTTGGTGTTACATTGACATCGATTTCACGACACCGAAATCTTCTAAGTCCCAGAACCGTTTAAAATGACTGACCTTTGAACCCAAATATCTCGGTCAATATTGATCTGAGAGAAAAAGTTTGAAGAATAAAACATACTTAATTTTATGCATAAGAAAAAAAAATAAACAAAAATTAAAATTAAAAAAAAACGATCAAGACTTTTTTAAGTCCAATAAGCGGCCCCCCTTTCCTATACCCCAACCCGCGTCGCGCTTGTCATTCGTCTGCAGTCAGAAACGTCCATAGGCTACGGAGTCAGCTTACCATCAGGCTGGCTGTATGTTTGTTAAAATAATGAAATTATTTAATTGATTTTTAGTGAACTTATTTTGAATAGGTATACTTTTTTTAAGTGGTCTAGCGATGAATGGGTTTGAGATTTTTTTTGTGTCATTTGTACAGTTTAACTTTTGTCATTCATTATTTTGATTACCTATACTCTCTGAACGTTCCAATAAAAAAATAACGACTAAATTCCAATTACTATCATAAAACTTGGGTAGGTTCAGCTTTATATTCCGTTGACATTGATGGCGATCAATAACCTACTTTTAAATTAAAACGGTTTTTTAATTGCGTTTTGAGTTTAAAGGCTTTTTTTGAGTAGCTCTTTTTTTGTCCGATTACGGCAGAGCCGAAAGGAAGATATATTATGTTTTAGCAGTTTATGTTTGTATTTGTGTATGTTCCACTGTAGCGTTTAATACAGAACTGATTTTGATAAATCGATTCGAAATTATGCTCCGGGTGACGTTGGCTACCCTTATGTTTATGCTACTGATACGTAGACCTCGTTATCTTGTCGCACTGTCATTGGTTTTTCGTAGAGCGTGAATATTTTTTTTATCGACCGTCTTGATATCGATGTTTATGTAATGCAACAATGCGATTGAATTTTCGCCTTTTAAATTTTGCTCAATCTCAATGAAAACTTATTGATGAGAAATAAGTAGATAATCTCATTGGTGAAGTGATATAAATGATTTACCTATTTGCAACTGCAATGACGAAAAGTAACTCATCATTTCCAGTACAGTCGCCATCACATACATAGGTACACTATAGGTGTTCAAAAATATCGGCACATGCACCCTAATGCCTTGAAAATAGAGGTGTGTTCCGATGTTTGTGACGTGCTTGTTTGCTCCGATGTATGTGATGGCGACTATACATCGGGATCTTCAATATCGTAATTGGAAGTTATTTGCAAATGTTTTAAAGGTTACTTTGTTACTTATTTATTATTTCTAGATGGAATGTATAATAGCAGCCATTTTTGAATTACCAGTAGGTACCAGCAGCCTTTAAAAAACATTTATTTTTGAAACTGTGTGGGGCTGGTCAATGCGCCCTTCGCATGTATATGCAGCAGAATTTACAGTTGCCGCCCAATGTGAAACTTGTGATCACCAAAACCCCTATATGACCCTTAGTAAAGTAACATTGACGATGTAGAGTTATATACAGTGTTTTGTAATTATTGTGGAAACACTATGATTTTCATATATATTTATACCCGATAGTACCTACTGATTCCTTTTTCTACTCGTCGACTTTAATCTTTGAATTAAGATTTCGTACACGAAACTAAGATCACATACTTTTTAATCGCTAAGCTCCGTGACGAGCTCGTGGATTCATAAGATAACCGCCAGCAGTCATCTTATGAATCCAGGAGCTGTATAAGATAACTGTGAAGACATCAACGCGCAAATATACTAAGCTGCTGCGCTTCATTTCAGCAGGGCGATTTTCAATAGATACCAAGTTTGTTTAATAAATTATTATTTCCGTTGACTCGTAGAAAAAGTATTGTATACAATAGTTATATAATTAGCTTTTTAAGTCACGTACCTTAATTAGGCCACTCAGCAAGCTTCGTGGCCTAAACGTGGTACTCGACTTAAAAAGCATACATTATATAACGATTGCATAAAACTACTATATCAGTTGACTAATTATCAGTGACATATAACTCTAAGTACACTATCGATATTTAGATAGTCGATAAAAAAATATTCACTCTCTACGGAAAAGCAATGACAGTGCGAAAAGATAACGAGGTCTGATACATAATGAGAGGCCTTAAAACATGTTAGCGAGTTTCATAATAGGATCACACGAGTGTTTTAAGGCCTTATTATGTACAGTTGCATACACTACTTTATCTAATCACATATCATAAGTAGGTACTCTAAGATGGGTTCAGAAGCCGTAGAAAAATGACCTGCATTGCTACGACTGCCTGTAAGTTATCTTTGAAAAAAAAAATCAAAAAAAGAAAAACATCTGAAAAAATAAGAAAAAAAAGTAAAAAAAAAAATTAAAAATGTGAAAAAAAAAGTTGGAAACCGTAAAAAAATGGAAAAACTGAAAAACAGCAAAAAAAGTAAAAAAAAAAGTGAGAAAAGTTTTAAAAATTAAAAAAAAATAAAAAAGTAAAAAAAAAGTTAGAAAATTTTTAAAATTAAAAAAAAATGCAAAAAAAAAGTGCAAAAAAGTTAAAAAGGTTAAAAAAATAACAAAAAAAAATGGATAAGAAAGTAAAAAAAGTTAGAAAAGTTAAAAAAAGTAAAAAGGTAAAAAAAAGTTAAAAAAGTAAAAAAAGTGAAAAAGAGAAAAAAAAATTAAAAACTTAATAAATTGACGTTTCGTATCGATAACTGTTTTAATATCTATAGATACTAGAATAGAGACCCACTTGATTTTTGACAGCTGTTCCAAATTTAAACTCATAACGATACCAAAATCTGTACTGTAATAACATTACAGTACAGATTGTACCTACTGCCACAGACAAGAAAGTTGTCATAGTAAAATTGGTTGTAATAATGCTGGTCATTACCGACGGTTTCTGAACGCATTTTAGAGCACTAATGATATGTGCGTAGATAAAAATAAGTGACTGACTTTGAAAAAAAATTATGCTATCACTGTGTGTAAAAAAATATTATTCATAGTTACTTTTCCGTAGTCGGGATATAGTTTTTTAACTTTTTATTCTTGTTTACGAGATATTTTTTGTATTATAGTGGCATTCAAATGACTTATTACGATTTTCATGTGTAATTTTTTTATTAGTTTTTCTCAGAAAAATAAATTTGTCACATTTGGCTTTGAGTATCCACACTAATTAAATATTTTTAAGTAAAACATCAATTTTAAAACTAACATAGTTATATTTAAAAGCAAGAAAACTAGAAATACTTTATTAACAAAATTTTTTTTTACTGTAAAATTCAACGAGAAATAAAAAGCTTTTTATTTTATTTATTTAACCACACAATTTTTTTATGTAATTAACACTGTCTGTATATCTGTTACCCTTTCACGCTTCAACCGCTAACCCGATTAAGATGAATTTGGTATGGACATATGACAGTTTTTATTCCTGAAATTATCCCATATGGGGAAGAAATTTGGGGCGAAAGTTTGTTAGGGGGCACACTTTAAACGAGTTTCACGCGGATGAAGTCGCGGGCAGAAACTTGTATCAAATGATTTTGTTCTCTTACATCTTTTTTCTGTTTTGTTTTATACTGTTTTAAATTAAACAGGCGATACATGTTCCGGCAATGTTGACAATGGCAGTATTCCTGGAAACGAGAATATTGGCAACGGCAGATTAACCTAGCTATTACGATTGCTTTTATGCCGGTTCTAAAGCATCCGTCCCTTCTCCTCACTAGTAAGTTTGTAAGTGCGAGCAGGACGAATGCGAAATAGGCGAACGTGCTAGCTAGGCCGCTCATGAATACCAGTTTAGAATGATGACGAAGCAATTGGGACATCGACTGGCCTGAAAGTATCGTAATAACGGAGATGAAGGTAAATATAAAATCACTTACTTTTACAGGATTTTATGTTTTAGGTGGCGCCTTATGGCTTATACATTTTTTTTTCCCTATCATTTATACATTATTTTATGGTGTAATCATGCATATGAGCAAGAACATTGTTAAGGCTTTTTTAAACTTATATAGGTGATCCATTGAATTTAAACATTTTGCTAATATGTTAAATATCTTCGGAGCCATTCAGACTACATTTTTGTGGAAAAACATTGTTTTGTTATCATTGGGTTTTTTATTATTTTTTGACGTAAACGTGTGCTTTTGAAGTTTAGGAACAAATGGGAGTCACAGTTCCGAGATAAACAAACTACTAGGCAGTCTGTAGGTAGTATACTTAGTAGTCGTTTCGAAAATGGGGCTTAAATACAAGATTCCAAAGAACTGATTAGTACCACATCAATCGACACCTTTTCTGCGCTCGAAACGCAATTTCTCAATCTGTCAAATTTCCCCAGAATATTTGTGGCTGGTTACGACACTTACGACAGTTACGTCAGTGAAGAATCACGGCTCATCATGCGCGTGCGCATGATCGGGTGTAGGGTTGTCGACACAGATACAGTAAAATAATCAAATCAAATATATATATATATATATCTATCATTTATTTTGAAGTTACATAAACGCACATATATATGGCTTAGGCTTATGGGTTTTGTCCCTCAGTTTGACTTTAATTGACGGAAAACACAAATTGTATAAAATGATAAACAAATCATAGAATGCCTCAAAGGCTTGATATATGATTGCAGAATTTGTGTATGTTTTCCTGACAGTAATCGCGCATTTCCTCAATCCAGTAGGTATTCAATTCTCTGTTTAGGCTGACCTGCTTTTGGGATGGAAAATGATATGTAGTGTCCAGTATCATGATCGGACAAGGCAAGCTTAAGTGTCTCACTTACTACGCAGGATACGTCAATATTTGAGGCTATAATATAATATTAGATCGATACACGAATTCTTTCGCGTTGCTTTGTTTATATGAATATTAAAATTAAAGTTCATCAGAAGTGATCGCAACTCTTTCGATTGGGTGTTGGTTTCAAGTGTATCATATATGTTCAAGTCCCCGCAGATCATTTTTTATTCTTGTTGTTAAATGTCAATTTATTAAGAATTATTTTTAACTTATTTAAGAACCATTGAATATTAGGTCCTGGTACTCTGTAAATACATATAATGATTATGTTTTGATCATAGTAGGTAGGTAATTAAATAAAAATTTGAAAAAGTTAGTACTTAGTAAAATAAGATAAATAGGTATTTAGGAACGGTTGATTGGTAACGAGGCGTAATTACAAAACCACAAAATTCGTGATAGGCTGCCGTTGCCTGCCCAGAAATTGACTAAGGACTAAGGATATTTTCTAATTCTAGATTAGTGTTTAAATTATGTTGTGTGTGTGTGTGTGTGAGTGTGTGTGTGTGTGTGTGCGTGCGTGCGTGCGTGCGTGCGTGCGTGCGTGCGTGCGTGCGTGCGTGCGTGCGTGCGTGCGTGCGTGCGTGTGTGTGTGTGCGTGTGTGTGTGTGTGTGTGTGTGTGTGTGTGTGTGTGTGTGTGTGTGTCGAAAGTCTGTACATGGAGGATATTCGAAAAACAATTGGCTAGGGATACTTAAAATCGATAACAGAACACGTTCCAACAGTTTTTTGAATTTTTGTCTGTTTGTCTGTTTATCTGTGTATCTGTTTGTCTGTTTATGTGACCGCGCATCACGTGAAAACGGCTGAACCGATTGAGATGAAATTTGGTATAGAGATAGTTTGAGTCCTGGGAAAGGACTTATGGTAGTTTTTATCCTGGAAATCAACCCTTAAGGGGATGAAATGGGGGGTGGAAATTTGTATGGAGCTACTTAAACGGCTGCACCGATTTGGATGAATTTTGCGTTTTTTCAATGACTCAGACTAAATTCAGGGAAACTATCATCTCTCATCTAACTTCACTGGAGTCTGGTAGGTGATTGCGCCGCCCCAGTGTTGACATCTTATGTTTAATTATGTTTTCGGGTTGTTTCGAATGTGCTCTACTGCACATTGTGCACTATTCACTTTCTAGGTACCATTATTTTATTCTTATTTATTATTTGTAACTGTAGATACCTCATTTATTTAAATTAAACTGAAATTAAAATAATTACACAAAACTTATTATAACTATACCTATCTAAAACTAAACTACCTATAAAATAAAATAACTTACAAATAAAATATTTGCCCCAGTTCGCCGTCGCTGGGCAACGTGCCCAGAAGGCTGGCAGCATTGCCACGTTGGATGAATATTTCGTTTGTAACATTGTACAATCCAAACTATCCAAAAAAATATCTCAAAAGTCAAAACTTAAGCAACTAAGTAGCCGAACCACAAATTACGGACCGAACTACGTACGAACAAATATGGCGAGTGACAGAAACGAGTGACGTCACAGGAACTGTAGATCCGTTTAGGCGCGAAAGTTTAAATTATCAGTTTGTAACAGCAATAACATTTTTGACAATACATTACGAGTATTTGAAATTTTTAATTCACTCGTGATCTATTTTACGCATTTTTTTTCAAAATAAAGCAAAATTTAAAATACTGCATCTTGCTTATAGGGTACCTACTTTCTCCTGTTCAATTTTATAACGCAGTCAGATTCAGATACAGATTATTTATTAATAAAATTGTACATTTTACAGGTCATAAATGATAAGAATACAGGTCCTTATGTTCTATGTATGGCAAATAGGTACTTAGTTGGTACACAAAATGTCGTTTTAAATTACATTACAGGAATTTATTACATATTTATAATTATATTTTTGAAATACACTGGCCTGCAAAAGAAGGTTTAATAGTTATCGTCATGTTTATAAGTGTTATACATTCTTTTGCAGGCCAGTGTGGAGGCGTGAGGAACTCTGACTACCCGCCTACCCGTGAACATTGTTATAAACATGATTCCTTGTAGGTAGGTGTTGCTAAATAAAATAAATCAGCTGTTTGAGACATAATTATAAACATCAATGTAAATACTATCGTGAATACTACCATTCACGACAGCATGTATCAGCAAGGTTCCCAAAATCTGCGTATCCGTTTGCAGGAGTGCCAGCGACGAGATGGGGGTTCATTTCAAATAAAAAATAAAATAAAATATCTTTATTTTCAGACAACATGGTCCATAGATTGTTACTAAACAAAAGAAAAAACCTTTTTGACCTATGTTAGTAGAATTATTTACTAAACATTATTTAGTTGTACAATTTAAAAGCCAGACTCGGCAGCCTCAACGAGGTGCACACATACTAGGGGCGTGCAGCCCATTGAACCTGCCGAGCAAGGCACTGTCCTGCCTTCCCGCCACGACCTGCAGAAGACTGTTGGGGCTTCTCCTCACTCGGCGTAATAACGAGGCGACTTTGTTACGCATCAACGCAAAAAAATCGTCTGTGTGCGCATCTGCAAACATGCCTGACGCACTGCAGTGTCGAGGAAGCCCCACCATCGCCCGGAACAAGTTGTTGTATATTATACGAAGGGCATGATACGCTTTTTGGGTGTAGCTGTTCCATAGACTGCTGGTGTAAAATGTTTGGCAAAACGCCTTGAAAAGTGTGACTTTGACGTCAAGTGTGCAACCAGCAAATCTACGAACGAGCATGTTCCCTCTTACAGCCAATGCCCTTCGCTCTCTTACTATGTCGGCATTATCTTTCAACTCCTCATCGACAATGTGCCCTAGGTATTTAAATAAGAAAATAAATGATGAAACTCCACTTACAATTAACTCAATAAAAATAAAAAAAACATCTGAAGAAAAATATTTGGGACTAATACTAGACAGCGAACTATCATGGAAGCCACACATAAACAGAATAAAATCAAAACTATCATCACTTCGAGGGTGTCTTTTTAATATTGTACACTGTTTCCCTCGCAAAGTGTTATACACAATTTATAATTCGTTAGTAAAATCACATCTGAACTATCTCGTAGAGATATGGGGTAGCGCCAATAAATCCACACTTAAAAGTCTACAGATTGCCCAAAATAAAATCATAAAAACACTTTTTCGTTACGACTTTCTCACACCCAGCGTTAAAATTTATTCAGAAACTAAAATTATGAATCTTAACCAGTTATACTTTAACAATACTTGCCTCCTAATAAGAAAAATACTCGGAAAAAAAATCCATTCACAAATATCTTTTAAAACTAAAACAGAGGCAGGATTACGTCCTCTACGTAATGCCAACAATCTATGTCTCCAGCCAGCGCGTACTAAATTTGGACAAAAAAGCATAGAATATGAAGGGGCAAAGTTCTATAACAAAATACCTAAACACATCAAAGATTGTAAAAAAATTTATATGTTTAAACGGAAATTAAAAGACTTCGTTATTAAAAATATCTAAATCCGGCCCTGTCAGTGACAAGTCGTAAACAAAGAAGTATCGTGTTACTATTCAACTAATCCCCGTATAATTATTTTCGACCTAATGTGCATTGCATTAAGGCATAAAATGTAATCGAATCCAATGTTATAAGTGAACTGTTTTCTGACTGTATTCAACTAATCCCTCCCTATCCTCAGTGTGCGAATTATTCGCGCAATTTTGTATTATTTGTATTACACTTTCTTACTTCTAGGAACAAAATTTGTTCAACAAATACCTTTGTTAATATTTTGTATTAGATACTATTACAGGCTTAGACCTATTATAATTTAAACTGGATAGCGTATTTCGATTTAGTGAATATTTTAATAGATTTTATAAATTTTGTTACATAACTACCTACCTATTGTGTGTACTACTGTAATTTATAATCTATTTTGTGTAATATGCTTAGAGTGTTAAGCACCTTGTGGTGCTTACCTACCGATAAAGTTTAGTAAAATTAGTTTAAGTTTCTCATAAGTGAAATGTATAATTTCTTAGAGAAAAATAAAGTTCTTTAAACCTAAATTGCGAGACTCTCTGCAATGGTGAACCAATGAGGTAAACTGGAGGGACAGACGCAGGCGGTCTGTTTTTGCCTTTAAATACAAGGAGCTCACTCTTTTTCGAGTTGTATTTTAATCCATGCTTGCCTGCATAGGCCTCACAAATCGCTACTAGTTTACGCAAACCACCGATCGTGGGACCCAACAGCACCATGTCATCCGCATAACTTATATTGTTACAACAAACGCCATCGACATGACATCCGACATAGGTGCTGCTGAGTTCCACGATCAATTGGTTTACTTAAATATTAAAGAGCCTCGGAGAGGTTAGGCCTCCCTGCCTCACACCGCATTCAAGTATATACTGATCAGATAGTGCGTTTGCCCATTTTACATGGTTGGTCTGATGTTGATACCAGTATGAAAATATGCTGACAAGCTTAACAGGGACACAAATTCAGGGACTCAAAGAGGTTATTTTCAAAAAATAAATTGCGCTAGATGTTAGTCACAAAAATTTAATGATCAGTCAGATCACTTTCATGGGTTTATTTTTATCAAAGTTTCAAAAGTACAAAAGTTTTTAGCCCACCATATAAGATACGAATGGACATTCTAGCATCTCTTCATTCTAGACGTGATTTTCGGGCTTTTTGGAAATCCACAAGGAAACTCAATAGTAAACTTGGCCTTCCTGCAAGCATAGATAGTAATAGTGACCATAACTGCATAGCCAAAATATTTCAAAATCAATTCACTGTAGTGTCACCTTTGCAGCTATCGTGTTCTTCTCATGAGGATGAGCCGGGTGATCAGGAGATTTCAATTAGATTTACCTCTAGAGATGTGGACAAAGTTATAAAATCTACGTCACGAGGAAAATTAAAGAGGAAGATTAAGAAAAACGCTTGGCTACCTGGAACATTAATGGACTTGCTCCTAACAAAAATGAATTGCAAACGCTAATGGATGAGCACACACTAGACATTGTACTAGTATCGGAGGCGCACTATACCAGTAGAAGTAAAATCAAATTGCAAGGAAGTAACACATACATCACAACTCATCCTGATGGCACAGGTCATGCGGGTACGGCAATAATAGTAAAAAAAAAGATTAAACATCATGTTTTACCTGAATATAAAACTAACCACATACAGGCAACCACTATCGCCATAGAAGATGTTCATGGTTATTTCAATGTGTCAGCGGTCTACTGTCCTCCAAGACATAACATAAACGCAGAAATGTTCTCAGAATTCCTATCGACCCTCGGTGGAAGGTTCATAGCAGGTGGGGACTGGAACGCTAAACACGTCTATTGGGCTTCCAGATTGACTACAACACGGGGAAGACATCTTAAACGATGTATTGACGACAATAACCTCAAAGTAATTACTAGCTCAGAACCAACATACTGGCCAACAGATCCCAACAAGTTACCGGACTTACTAGATTTCTACATAGTGAACGGACAATCCAAGAACTACTTTAAAGCAGACTCTTGCCTCGATAGCTCATCTGACCATACACCGGTTCTGCTTACTGTGAGCAATACTATTATAGAATACTTGAAGCCCGAAATCCTCTGCAACTACCGCACGGACTGGAATGGCTTTCGAGAATACGTCGAAGAAACTATTCAGCTCAATACAAAATTGAAATCCACCGAAGATATTGATACTGCCCTGGCTGGATTCACCAGTACTATACAAACGGCTTGCTGGACAAATACTCCCGTCATACCGGATAGCAAACTTGTCGTAAACCAGCCATTAGAAATAAAACATAAAATTTTAGAAAAGCGCAGGCTTCGACGAAAATGGCACCAAAGTCGACACCCAACAGATAAAACCGCTTTGAATCGATCGATAGTTGAGCTAAGGACTATGATAACCGCAAACAATGATAATACACTACAAACGAAATTGGAATCACTAACTGCAACACACTCCACAAACTACTCATTGTGGAAATTTGCAAAAGCGTATGATAGACCACAAGAATTCAAACCTCCTATTAGAAGTGACACGAGCGGATGGGCAAAGACGAATAAACAAAAGGCCGATCTATTTGCAGAGCACCTAGCTAATGTTTTCATGCCTAACGAAATAGGGAATCCAGATTCGGAAGAATATGTTGCCTCTGTGCTACTTACAGACATTCAGCTCGAACGACCACTCAAATCTACTTCGCCACAAGAAATACATAAACTAATAAAAAGCTTGGATTGGATTTGACCTCATAACCAAAGAAGTCCTTCAAGAACTACCAAAAAAAGCGATTGTGTTTATAACAGTGCTGTTCAACGCGATGCTTAGAGTTCAATATTTTCCAAGACTATGGAAAGTTTCCCAAATCATACTGATTTACAAACATGGAAAACCACCTCAGGAAAAAACCTCATACCGACCTATCAGCCTTCTGCCAGTATTATCAAAGATGTTTGAGAGAGTACTATTGAATAGACTGGCGCCAATACTGCAAGAAAAAAGAATTATACCAGATCACCAGTTCGGTTTCAGGAAACAACACGGAACCGTAGAGCAGGTACATAGAGTTTGTGCCACCATCAGAGAAACAATAGAAAACAAACAATACTGTTCGTCAGCTTTCCTAGATATTCAACAAGCCTTCGATAAGGTGTGGCACGAAGGTCTGTTGTGTAAAATAAAACTTAATCTTCCACACAGTTTCTTCAATATACTTAAATCATACCTCACAGAAAGAATATTCTACGTTAAAGAAGGCGAAGAAACCTCGGATTTTTTTGACATTAAAGCAGGAGTACCCCAGGGGTCAGTTTTGGGACCTGCTCTTTACACTATATATACAGCAGACTTACCGTGCCCTCCAGGCGTCACTACCGCGACCTTTGCCGACGATACTGCAGTACTGGCAAGACATAACGACCCCAAAAAAGCATCTGACGCACTACAAATTGGCCTGCAGGAGGTTCACAATTGGCTTGAAAAATGGAAAATTAAAGCTAGTGCCGCAAAATCCACCCAAGTAACGTTTACCCTTCGCCAGGGAAACTGCCCGTCGGTTAAACTCGGAGATAACACACTACCACACAGTGACTGCGTAAGATACTTGGGAATGCACCTCGATCGACGCATGACCTGGAAAAACCATATAAAGAACAAAAGGGACGAAATCGGATTCAAACACAAAAACCTATACTGGATGTTGGGAAGAAATGCTAGATTGTCAATGGACAACAAACTACTAATCTATAAGGTTGTACTAAAACCGATATGGATGTATGGCGTGCAATTGTGGGGCAGCGCTAGCGACTCAAACATTAACATCATACAAAGATTACAGAATAAGATCCTGAGATCAATAGCGAACGTACCATGGTATATTACTAACAGTGAACTGCATGAACACCTATCAATAGGCACAGTGAAGGAAGAACTCCGAGACATTTCCTTAAAATACAAGCAGCGTCTAATCAACCATCCCAATAAACTAGCACAACACCTGACCGTCCAGAACCACATAAGACGACTGAAACGACACAACATCCTGGAGCTACAAAATAGAGAGTAGCCTCAGACTTCAAAAACGAGGAGATGCTCTCGCTGGAGAGCACACTCGACACGCCAGATTGTACTAATCCACACATCGACTTATAGTCTTCGGACTGATTGCCGATAAGCAAAGAACATAAAAAAAAAAAAAAAACGAGGAAAATCTCCTGGTCATGACGGACTCAGCATAGAAGACCTTAAGTACGCAAACCCTCACCTGCCACGAGTCCTTGCGTTACTGTATAATTTGTGTAATATGTGGGCGATCGA
This sequence comes from Epinotia brunnichana, assembly GCA_963854355.1. NCBI lineage: Eukaryota > Metazoa > Arthropoda > Insecta > Lepidoptera > Tortricidae > Epinotia > Epinotia brunnichana. The sequence goes on from OY977952.1 coordinate 17,539,773, forward strand.
GCTCTGCTCGGGTGAAGACAAGTTTACCATATATTTTAATTTAATTTTCGAAAGATGTGTATTTTCATTTGTCGGAAAAAGCTAAATTAAAATTTAAAAAACTTGCCATGGAATTTAAAATAATTAAATAAATATTTTAAAAAACCCCTGACTATAAAGGAAACCACTAAATACAAAAAGTTACACAAAAAATTGTATTCATAATTTAGATTAAAAACAAAAGTTAAACCGACTTCGATTCAATACTTCGCCAAGGAAGTATTCCTGTAAGGAGTGAATTTGTTTAGTAATTAAGAATATTTCATTTTTTATTTTTTTCTATTTATTTATATATATAATTATTTTACAATACATGGCCAGGCAGCGGACAAAACCCAGCAGGGTTTAACTGCCACTGCATTCACTCAATTCATATTTAGTTTATACATAGGATAACAAGCTTATAAAAATAAAGCGCACACGGCGATTGCCTACACAAAATGCGACATTATGGCGTGATATGCTGTGAAGCACTTGGGAGCACGCTGGAGATGTGCATACCGTTTCTTATCCTATTGCCACGGCTTAGGGTCCAAAAACTGCATGCACGTCTACGGCGGCAACAGTAATTTAGATTAGCTATTTCATTAATTATTACTATCAGGTTTGGGATATACAAGCTGATTTCATTATACGTTTACAATGTTGCGGTTTATCACATATATTTGTGAGTACATCAGATGGTAAGTCATTCAGGATACTAGGTAACAAATATTCCCATCTTCGTTTACCATAGATATTGGTACATTTTGGTAACACATATAGTGGTAGGTATACTAATTTTCTGAGTCTTAGTGGTCTAATAGTTTTAGTTAATTTCTCTAAATTATCGAGTTCTTCAGCAATAATTAAAATTTTGAATCTATTGTATATACTAATGACGTTGCAGTATCTCAATTTTTCCTTATCTTGTTGGCTAAACTTTTTTCTAACTGACTTTGGTACTATTGCTTTCAATAGGCTTAATTGTAAATTTTATCAATATATGTGTGATAAGTTCTGCCGTAGCTAGTTAGTCCATAGTCAATAACAGACTGTGCTAGGGATAAATATAGCATTCTAAGAGTACTGTATGGGACTTTAAATTTTAACAATGATAGTTTCGAGAGTATGGACCTTAATTTGTTGCAGACATAAGTTATATGAGGTCCCCAATTAAATTTAGAGTCTATTTAGTTTTTGTATTTTTATTATTATCATGCACACATTGGTGACTATGCGCTAGAATGTTAGAGTTAGGGGTCTTCGTTAGGTGAGTAGAATGGATATGCATAAGTTTAGTTTTGGAGTAATTTATAACAAGGCCTACGTCATGGGCCCATTTACATAAAGAGTCGAAGTTTGATTGCATTAGGGTTGAAGCCTTTTGCACATCCTTGTCCGCCACCAGGAGGCAGGTGTCATCTGCAAATTGATACACTGAGCCGCTGTCAAATATGTTACACATATCGTTTACATACAATAAGTACTCGGTTGGACCGATTATAGAACCTTGGGCCGTGCCTTCCTCGGTAGGGAGCAGGTCACTGAATGTGTTATTTACTTTAACTGTTGTAAAACGATTTAGATGATAGTTTTTAAAAAGATCAAGGTTGGGGCCCCTTATACCACTTTGCAGGAGTTTAGAAAACAGTATGTCATATCTTAGAGTATCAAAATACTTACTGAAATCAATAAAAATAGCAAGTACGTGTTTTTTATCATTTAGGTATTGATTGACTTCGTTAGTGAATTTACTCAGTAGCTGGGAGGTGTTTTTTTCTTTTTGAAAACCGTACTGCTTGTTATGAATTACATTGTTTTTAGTAAGGTATCTATTAATTTCAAGACTGAGGTATCATCAATTATTGGTTCACAATTTGCGTATTTAATTAACTCAATATAGATATTGTCAATACCAGCAGCTTTACCAGTTTGGATTCTATTTAGTGCATTGTCAAATTCTTCTCTAAGTATTTCTGGCCCCACTCCATCCTTGTTCATATAGGTACTATAGTAAAATGTCTGAGTCGTAGTAGCTACTAATGAACATAAAATGTCTGTGTCGTAGTACCTACTACGACACAGACATTTTATGTTCAATTTAGGTACCTGAATCGGATGGCAATTTGATTTCAAACTATATCCATATGGGTCGTAATCCATTTCGTATGTCTGAATAGATTGGTGAATGTACTTATAGTAGGAGTATTAGGAACTACTGTAAAGTTAGTACCCTGGCTATTAACGCCTGCCAGATAATATTTATTCCTATAATACATAACAGCAGGCCCGCCTGAGTCTCCTGAGTATGTATTCTTCTTGCCTTCAATATCAACTAAGCAAAAGGCGGAGTGAGCTTGATTCCTCAAACGACGCGAACATCTTCTTTTAGACATAAGTTTCATCACGGTAGCCTGCAGGATACTTGGCCATTCAAATTTCTCATTGATCACGCCCCAGCCGGCGACCACAAGTGGTTGACCTAAGAACTTAGGCGTGTCAACATCAAACGGCAGCAGCGGAATGGGCTGGATACTCGCTGAAAGAAGAATAATCTATACTGATATCACAAAGTGGAAAAGTCTGTGAGATTGTATAGCTTTGTAAGTTTGTTTAGACAGTCCATTACACCAGACCCAGTTATCTGATTTCAAAAGTTCTCGCACCTGTGACTGTCAACTGACTATCGCGGTTATTCCCATCTTCCAACCTATCTAACCCAGGTTACATATTGATTGGGGACAATCTGTTGCTTTGGGGACAATCTGTTGCTCGCGTCCGCAGGATTTACCTTTTTTTTTGACGGTGTGAAAATGTATTACGCATACACCCTGCCCAGGGGAAGCCCTTACAGGTGTTATATGGGACTCTCTCCTCCCGAAACCCCCTCTGCTGCTAGGCAGAGGGAGGGGAGGAGCCTACCCACTAAAAACACACCGGCGTCACCCGCAATGCCGTTATCGGGGAGCATTCTACCACGACGTCCCCCCCGCTGCTGGCCCGGCCACACCGGGGGCACCCTCGCGCCAGAGGAGGGAAGGATCGGCGACGCTTCGACCCTTCCCCCAGACGTGTAGGGCCTTGTGTGGTGGGTCCCTGTACCACAACTCTGCACGTGTCCCCTGGGTGGTGCTAAATGAGCGACAACACTTTAGGCGAAATGGGCGCTACTATAAAAATATCACATGGATATTCGCTTATTCTACAGATCGCCATACGATTAAATAAATACATATATTTAGTAGGGCAGTTTCAGGTAATAATGTGGACACGTTGGACAAAAGCACCAAATTTTTTTCAGGTACTAGTTAGGTAATTAAGTTTTTGATAGGAACCAACTCTTCCGACGGCCATCTTTTTTTTATGGGGATCATTTTTAATTATAGGTATATTATTAATATCTCGGGTTCTAAATCACTTAGAATCACAAACTTGGTGTCTAAATATGCATATTTGGTGTCAGGGAATTCAACTAGATACAAAATACAAAATAGTTTATTTCACAAAACCAAATATAAACCAAAGATATTTTTTAGGGACGAGTTCCCTAAGGATACCATACGGATCCCGTTACCAAGCTTCCACTGTGAGTCCGTCTGTCTGCGTGTCAGGAATAGCTAGACTGTAAACTTTATTATATTATTCATACAGGGTGTGGCTTGTAATAGGAGCAAATATTCAAAAGGACGCTTCCTTAGAGCATTTGCATTAACCTCTTGTGTCCCTTTTAAATTTTTTTGGATTCGGAGATATTTTGATCTAAAGTTATGACCTCCAAGTAATGTATCTTGGCACCACGACATCATAGCACAGCAGTCAATGCGGATTTTGAGGTAACATCACGAGTTATAATAGTTTTTGCATTTTTGTTTTCAAAAGCAATTTTTATGATTTTTTTTTTCTTTTGTTTTAGTTTCTTTAAAATAAAAAGTTACTTATAGAACTCCAGAAGAGTAAAAAAATAAAACTAAAGTTATTTTGAAGAAAAAAATATTTCAAAAAAAAATGTTTTTTTTCACATTTAACCATGTGGGAATAATTTTTCACAAGCTTAATAATCTACCATTTCATTTTTCGCTTCTATTACAGGCCACACCCTGTACATAATTATAATAGATGTAGTTATACATAGTCTGCGGAAATTTGTGTCTATCTATTACGGTCCTAGAGATAAACCGTTTGTAATGGGCGAGAAAAACACGCCTTAAATTGACTCTCAATGTATAGGAGCACTGTTTAATTATTTTTTTTTTTTACTAATTTTAGTTATAACAGCAATAGAAATACAAACTCTGTGAAATTTTTAATAGTCTAGCTATTCCTGACACGCATACAGACGGACCCACAGCGGAGGCTTGGTAACGGAATCCGTATGGTATCCTTTGGGAACTCGACCCTAAATAATATCTAGTTGAATTTCCTGACCCCTTATATGTATATTTAGACACCAAGTTTGTGATTCTAAGTGATTTAGAACCCGAGATATTAATAATATACCTATAATTAAAATTGACCCCTATAAAAAAAGCTGGCCGTCGGAGGAGTTGGTTCCTATCAAAAACTTAAAGCTATATACCTAAAAAAAATTTGGTGCTTAATCCGGCGTGTCCACATTTACGATAATTTGTTCCGGCAGTCTGCCCCACTAATATTGAACCTGGGTGGGATAGGTTGGAAGATGGGAATGACCCACTATCGCTGAACTTTATTGGGAAGAGATAAGGTCTGGTTATGGCCGGTGTACCGTGTTGCTGTTTGTACTTACGTGTGAATTTAATCCGTTTTTTCAGCCTCAACAGGGCTATATCGTTGTTACCGTTTCCGCTAGAGTTGAAGTGGGGGTGAACGAAGAACCTGTCAGCGTACACGAGTCTGTTCCAAACGCATTTGCCTCCCGCACAGTCCTCCGGATAGCTTGTCTTGTTATACTCGCCTAGGTATATTTTAAGACTGCAAAGAGGAAATTAAACTATAACCGCACAACTCAAAATCAAAATCAAAGCCTTTCTCGGAGTGGATCAGCTTTGCCTAATGTCACAATCAGTTAAGCCACAGATCGATCCAATCTTTAACTAAACCCAGGGATTGATTTTAGAAGATTGCAAAATTGCTTTTAAAACTTCAGATTAATTATGTTTCAGATTTTTGGTCAGCTTACTTACAAGAGCGCTTCATAAACCAACATTTTGAATTACTTTATTGTGATGTGTGCCCTTAGTCGTAAATAAACATTCGTGAACCTACGCCATTTTTTTTCTCCGTTGCTTTAAGGTTTACTGTTAGAGAATGCCATACATACAGTTCGCTTTTTAGGGTTCCGTATCTCAAAAGGAAAAAACGGAACCCTTATAAAATCCCTTTGTTGTTCGTCTGTCTGTCTGTCCGTGTGTCAAGACCTTTTATCTAGGGAACGCGTCGAGCTATCGAGTTGAATTTAGAACCATATACTTAAATCCTTGAAGCTGTGAAATCTAACTTTTAAGTTAATGTAAAAATAAACGGCCGTTTATGCCGTAAAAAACGTATATTTCGACACCCTCAAGGGAATCAAAATTTATAGGGAACTACCCGTTGACCTATGACCTATGACAAAGTTTGACAAGTACCTAGTACGTCTTATACTACAATTACAGGGAAAAATCTGAAAACTACACATTTGTAATTAAATCATAAAAAATATAGTCGTTATTTAAAGTAGGTACGTAATCAATCATTGAGGTACGAGTAGGAGGAAATTTGTACAGAACTCTCGGCGAGCGAGTCCGACTCGCCTTTGTCCGGTTTTTTTTTTATTTTGTGCACTAATGTTTAAATAACGATTTAAAAAAAAACCTACGTGTTATATTGTTTAATAGTGAAGTTGCCATCCTTGTAGATGCAATGTGCGGCAGTGAGAACATGGCGGTCACTAACCAGAGAGCCACCACAATTTGAGATAACGTATGAATACTTTGCCACAGGTTTCCTGGCTTCTAGACGAACGATCCATGGATACGCTCCCACCTGCGCATCTTTACCTCCTGTCGAAAAAAAATTAAAGATTTACAAACAGCAGATCGTATTATCTGAAAAGATTATTGGAAAACGTGAACACGGCAGTCGAGTTTTTACACTGCAAAAGAATTCAATACACAGTCATATTTTTACAAAGTGTTCAGTGTTGATTAATGGACTGCCCGAAATCAGTCTCAAACTAGAGTTTTAGTGGATAAAAAGAGACAGTATAGGTAATATCCGTTCAAAAAAGTTGATTTTTAAATCAACTAGATCGTTTGCATTTGTCGCCAGATCCTTCAGGATACATTTAGTTGAGAAAGAGAATCAATAAAAGGTCAGCATCGCGCTTGTGGGTCCTCCGGAGTCACAAGCATCTATAGGCTACGGTATCTGTTTGCTTGCTAAAAACCGTAATCACCGAAAATATATTTCTCAGGAAGGATGGCCGAAGCGTTTGACTGTTTCATGCTTTCATTGCTCCCTCTACCTGTAACATATCAAATAAATGATATATAAATAATAAATTATAACAAAAAGTTTGAGTTACTCGTATGTTCAGACATTGTAAATTTGGTACCTTCCGTTGTGTTTCTGGTAGGTATTTTTCCTTTCAAGAAGATGGGCCGACGGTCTTGTGAAGGGGAGTTTCTCATAACGTATAAGTACTTAAGTAAGTTCTTTAATTGCATTAAATGTGGCTGTATTATAGCATGCAAAATATATCGTTTAAAAACAATCTAAATACATTTCAAGCAACCTTTTAATTAGTATTTATTTAATCGTAAGGCGATCTGTAGAATAGGCGAATATCCATGTCATATTTTATAGTATATTTTGCCGAAAGTGTTGTTAATTCGTGAAAAGAGAATGAATGTCAAAGTAGTAATAAACAAGTAATATTTTGTTAGCAAACTTTAAAGTCAAAATATTGTTATTGTAAAAATTATTATCTAATAGCCAATTATACAATGTCCGTTCTTATGTCAAAAATTAATTTAATATCTAATGGTAAATGATTATTAAATACTTTAATATACATTATGTTTGACAGTTTTCTGAAAGTTTTTGCGAGTTACGGAAGCAACAATTTTTTTGTTGAAAACATTAAGTAACTTGATGCACAAGGCGGGAAAAGATCACTAATTCTGGTGCAGAAAGTGTAAACATAAAGCTGTCAATATTATATTGCCAAACAATGAACAATGTTTCCTTTTTGAACAATGAATTTTTTTATGAAGATTTGATTGAATGAGACCTTTTTAGGGTAGCCAAATGGCAAAAAACGGAACCCTTATAGATTCGTCACGTCTGTCTGTCTGTCCGTCCGTATGTCACAGCCACTTTTTTCCTAGACTATAAGATCTATACTGTTAAAACTTGGTAAGTAGATGTATCATACAAAAATTGAAAAAAAACAGTGTTTTGGGGGTCCCCATACTAAGAACTGAAACTTAATTTTTTTTTTTTCATCAAACCCATACGTGTGGGGTATCTATGGATAGGTCTTCTAAAAATTATATTGAGGTTTCTAATATCATTTTTTTCTAAACAGAACATTTTTGCGCGAGAGACACTTCCAAAGTGGTAAAATGTGTGTCCCCCCCCCTGTAACTTCTAAAATATGAGAATGATAAAACTAAAATAAATATATGATGTACATTACCATGCAAACTTCCACCGAAAATTGTTTTAACGAGATCTAGTAAGTAGTTTTTTTAATACGTCATAAATCGTAAACCGCAATTTATTTTACGGAACCCTTCATGTGCGAGTCCCACTCGCACTTGGCCGCTTTTTTTCTGGAGTTCCTGGAAAACCCGCCTCCATCTAAAACATTCCTAAAAAGGTGTTTCAATTTTATCCCCATTTTGTAACAATATTATACGTACCATCATCTCCCCTTTCTATAACCACTTCACCATATGCATTAGCAAAGACAGCCAGAACACATAATAATATGAAAGTTTTCACTGACATGGTCATGGGGAACTTCCACAACTGACTGTAAAATATTACTAAACAAATTCACACTATTTGTTGTTTTACGAGCGGACAAATCTTTCACACTGGCAATGGCAAGCCATCTAACGAGTTCTTATAATATACCCTACCTATTCATCCAAATTTCTTATCTTCAACTTGAACTGATAGTTCATTGTTTATATTAAATCGTATCATCGGTTCTCTAAACCGGCAACATGTTTGGCAATTCCGAGAAACAAAAAAGATAACTGTTATATAGGAAAAACCGTAGCATGTACTCGATCATCGGGGGATGACTGAGTTATGTGGTATTTCTTATCCACTAAAAAACTCCACGGCAGCTGGCATCTGCGCTCTCATGCGGAAGACTTCAGGATCTCATTCTGAACGCACTGGAGCCCGCCTCGCCACATTTGGCTCGTCCTAGGGTGGTAAAGATGATGGTCGCCTTCCCTGGGGTTCTTAGGCGAGTGCCCCGGCCACCGCCAGAAACATGGCGACCCTGATGACCCCCTTTAGTTGACTTCTCTAACAGAGGAGCGAGAGACCGTATACCTATTCTTGTCCGAGCCTACACGATTTCGTATTAGTGATTTCATACGTTTTTATTTAAATTTTTGCCTGATCCACCTGAGCAAGTAATATGAGAATTGATTTGGACCATAGTTGGGTGACCTGGACTATTGTTGTGTAGTTTTACGGTACCTAAACATGGGTTTTTACTTCGATGATTATGTGATTCCCAGCAAGGTTTAGTTCTAACTTTTAAAGGTCAAATTGCAGTCGCTTTCGTAAAATTAACAGTTACTTACGTCAAATCTTGGTATAAGGTGCCAAAGCGAACCCCAAGCTTATTTTGGGTACAACTGGGAAAACACTTGGATGACGATGATCACGTGAGTTGTAGTATTCGTTTTCTCTTGCGGGTTAGCCCGCGTTCTTTATATAGGAGATATAAGTTTACATGTCAATAACATTTAGTCAAATAACCCGCCCCGTGTCATTCCAGGTGCAAAGGTGCCCATCACACTCGCCGCGATTCCGATCGACAACCTTTGCAACAGGAATGACCCGGAACGGGAGTCATGCCCTCTCAGTCGCAAACGGCGCCCCAATTCCGCCAAGAATGTTCTGGCCTCTGAGCACCAGCAACCCATAGTCTCCACCGCAAGTGGGACAAATGAATAGTTCGCCAACGCGGAGTATTTGTCCCACTTTCTAAGCGCAGCCGCCTTGGCAGCAGCTCCTGCTGCCCCGATGATGCGACCAAGGTGCGAGGCAGCGAAAGTGCTCACACAAGTGGCGACCCACAGCAAGCATCTACCCTTCTGCCATGGCACCAGGGTCAAGCCATCCGGCCTTTTGCCATCCGACCCGCTCAGCTGGAAGGCCGATGTCACGTGCACGCCGAATTCCCAATCCACCATTCCGGATAGGGAGAGAGGAGCCTAATAGTATAAATGTTTGGCCTTGGAATATTCGAGAATCGTCAATAATGTACAAGCAGAATACCCCATGCTAATCAAAACAAATGAGTGATGAAATGAATATCTAACGAGTTCCTATTATGCCTATCTATTATTTTGAAATTACTTATCTTGAAATTGAACTGATAGTTCCTTGTTTATGTTAAATCGTATCATCAGTTCTCTAAGCCGGCCATAATTCTATTTGGAACTTCCGAGAAACTAACAAATGTTTTTTTCGGAAAAACCCATGAACACCGGTTTCTCCGTCGAGAATTATGTGATTCCCAGCAAGGTCCAGTTCTGACTCTGAAAGGTCAGATGGCAGTCGCTATCGTTAATTAAACCAGTACTTATGCCAAATTTTGGTATTGGTGCCAAAGCGGACCCCGGGCTCCTTTAGGGTACAACTGGGAAAACGTTAGGATGAATTGGGTATTTGACAACAGTGAAAATAAATTGTTTTTTTCATTAGCAACAGATAAACATTACAAAAATACTCGGAAAGTATCAATCTTTAATTTAAGTTTACTATTTTAAGATTTTTAAATTCATAAAAACTCATAATAAGGACGTTTTTTGAATGTGACGTTACAAGCAAGTAATCCCTACAAATTCTATACTATTGGAGCGTTTTTGACGTTTCATAAAAAATATAAAAATAAAATAAAATAATATATTTGCGGACAATCTTACACATATCGACCTAGTCCCAAACTAAGCAAAGCTTGTACTATGGAAAAAGAAGCTGATTTGATTTTTGTCTAATACCGTATTATGATTACGTCAGGTAAGGTAGTCGTTTCCTCGTAAATGTGTTAGAGAGCGACAGGTGCGATGCACTAAGGCAATGTTTAAGGAGAGGCGACGCGTGCGGCGGCACGAAATGCAGGTTGTCAAGCGCAGACCTCGCGCCTCGCTAAGACACGCGATTTGATAGATTACTTTCCCAATCATATTTTTTCTTGCAGTAAGTTTTCTTTTCGCATTTTTCCCCGGTCGTGATTATTCTAATAGCTTCGATGGGTGCCTCGAATGCATTTTACATCGGTAAGATTTTTTCCCTAATCGCATTTTGCTACGATCGTATTTTGTCATGATTCTGAAATGTCTGATTCGCTTTTTGGTCTATAAATAATTTGCCTAACAGCATATAGTTTTATTATGCTTTTTGCCCTACTGTAAATTGACAGATTGCAATTTGTTTTTTTCTTTACGTGTATCAACAAAAAATATAATACTCACTAAAGGACCCCTCAAAATCACCCTCAAAATATAATAAATGTTTAAAAACAGTTAGGCTATTACAGTTACTTTTAATGAATATGAAAATTTTATGTTGTTTTCGTCATTTTACCCTCCAGTCACCAACATACACAGACGGAGAGCTCAAAAACATTTACACACACTTATTCTCCCTTGACAATTCAGTAGCGAGTTAATCTATTTGAGCTTTTCGCCTGTGTAGATATATTATAATTATATAATTATTATTCGCTTTAAGGTTGAATGCGATGAGAAAAATTGAGATTAAAAAATATGCGTAAATGCCTAAATGCAATGAGAAAAAGTGAGATTTAAAAAAAAAATATTATGACTAAATCCGGTTGGAAAAATTGAGATTGTGAAACGGGAGACTAAGGTTAAATCGATTATACATAAAGCACACCTGAAAACACACGATCGTGGCAAAATGCGATTAGGGAAAAAATCCTAGGTACCGATGAAAAATGCGTTTGAGGCACCCAACGACCAAATCGCTGCACCATACTTTCAGTCACTTTATAAATTTTGACATTTAGATCTACCTAACGTTCGTACTATGCGTTACGTGATCGACCTGCATATCTTATTTTATTGCGTTTCAATTTTAACCTGCAGCTAATTTTCACATTAGTTACTTATTCGTCGTGTTTTTTTACCGTTTTTTTTTGTACTTAGCCTGTTTTCTTTAATTGTTGCATTTTTCCTATTTTTCAAATTACTTAAATAAAGAATAAAATATTTATTAATATTCGTTCCAACTTTTCAGGAGCAAATTTTTATGTTAGATGTTTTTTGGTATCTGATATTTTGTTGGATTTTGTCTCTAGGTAATTTATTTAAATTAAGATGTTTCCGTTACACCGAAACCATCAGAATTGTTTTCCATGCTAGTCGTCTATAAAATGTCTAGACTATAGCTACCTTGACTGCAACTTCTATTTAAGTTACTTCTAACTCCTTTTTTGGGCCTTAATTAGTGAAAAAATTGTTTCGTAATAAACACGAGGGAATAATTTAATACAAGAGAAGTAAACGACTATGAATAATTGCGTTAGGGAATAATTGCGAACTAAAAACATGCTACTTAAGTAATAAAACAAATGTGAAAAAATGCGAGGATAAGATTCGCTACCAAAAAAAAGTGAGTAAGAGAAATCTTCCTCGAGTTCTGGTTCAGCGTCGAGCACCTTCAGCAGAAAGTGCTCGACGCTGAGACCATCATGACCTGGAGACTTGCCTCTAGACATATTCTTTATAGCCAAAGTTACATCTTTGGCTGTAATGTTAGTTCCTATCGTGAAAGTCTCAGCCCCGCACACCTCCGACGACGGCCCCAAAGGTGAATCACTCGGAACTGGTTTTTGAAAACTTCAGCAATTTGTTTGGGACCCGTAACACCGTCGACACTCACGTGTAAGGTTCGTTATGCAACGGACAATAATTGCTCGTTTCTGTGACTGAAATGATTCAGTATCATACAAAAGATATTGGACACAAAACGTGATTGTACAGTATACCTCAATGAATTTCAAACTAAACACAAAAGGTGATTGTACAGTGTATCCCAATTAATGCTCCACTAAAACAAAACACTCGTTGAGTGAAGTCTTTATGGGGCCGATCGAATGAGCCAATAAAGGTTGTATAAAGGAGGGAACAATATTTCACGAAGCAATTAGCGGCTTTATGGACAAACAAGTTTTAGTGGACAAAGCTGATTGCTAGAGACTATGAATTTTGGATGCGTCACTTTTTCATGGTAAGTATAGTAATGTAGTGTTGTAGGTAATCGGTTAGCTTAAAATCACTGTAGATGTGGCGGAGTGGCCTCCGCGCGGGGTTCGTCCACTGATCGGCAATCCGTATGACGTCATCGGCACGCATCAGAAAAGATGCCCCCCAGATCATCATCGTCGGCATTAACGACAAGCCGATGCGTGCGATTCGTAAGGTGCAAATAAGTGGACGGTGTTGTATACGTCTCTTTCCAAAACATACTAAAATACGTTGCGTGCGATGCGTCCGATGCGGAAATGTGGACGCTTACCTTAAACGAAGGAAATCTCTTTTTGCTGTAATCGAATAACATTAGACAGACTTGCATCAGCGCTGTGGCGTTTTATAGTTAAATAAATAATAGTTTGTTATTTATGGTGCAAGTAGAATAAGATGTTTCCTGCGTCGTTTTCTTGTTTAGTTTTCTTCAATGTCATCGAATAAAATAATAGCTAAGTATGCAAGTATAAGTACCTACCAAGGTTATCAAGGTTATCAAAATACTGTGTATACCATGTTGACTTTAATTAAACACCAATCCAAAACATTATATTATAATAATATATGGGTCATGTGTATCGAGATAAAACAGAAAAGATAAAAATAATATATCACATCCATAGTTTTCTTACTCAACGTGACTTCTAGTCTAGTACATTTCGAAAATCGTAGTTAAAGTAAGGAATAAATCAAGATACTAACCGAATAGCCCATAAAACGAAATGGTCGTGGGTCATTGCCAAAACCAGATTCAGTTGATTAACAAACAAAAGTAGAGACATAAAATCTTGTTAGATTTTTAGTGGCACTTAAATTTAGTAGAAAAAATATATTTTTGTGACGACATTTTATCTTCATTGAGCCCAAAAACCTATACTGTTTTGTAATTAACGTTCACTGTCATCAACCAAATGTCTTTGACGACGGCGTTATTGGCACTGCCTGTCAACATTGGCGTTAAAAAGACATCAACTTGATAAAATTCATGATAAATACATAGATGTCCGTGTATCCCCAAATCAAGAAAACATGACATTTCAGACAAAAGGATTGTCAATGTTGCTCGTGTCACCGGGTGACAAACAGAAATGACACTTTATTACATTTTGTGGGAATGTACTAGATATAGCTAAAATTGTAGTGCAGTCTAAGTATTTCCTCTCCTTTATATTATAAGAACCTGGCGAAATTGGCGCATCCATATATTGTTTATTAACCACTTATCAAAAACAAGGAGTCCACTCAGAACTCAGATCTACGTATGACTTTGCTTGCTATTGGAGCTTGTAGTTAACACTTTATTGCACAAAACAAGTACAATAACTGAATACAAACATATATTAAAATATAAAAAGGCCCACTTTTTTTTAAGGGATTTCTTCCCTCCAACCTTTGAAAAGCGTCACTCTAACGCTTCCATGTTCTTTGCATTTCATCTCCGTAAGTCAATCCCAGCCAAATCCAAGCATAAATAATGTATCATCCCCCACTTAATATTTAACGATCCACACAGACCCCTATTCTGGCAATTATATCGTTCTCATATTTTCCAATTAAGTACGATATAACCGACCAAATTTAAAAGGTAGTATGATCATGGACCGCACTTACAGCGTTGTTGCATTCTTATTTTGGGCGGGCAATGTAGCTGTTCGTTAATCCAGGAATAATCGTAGATTCCGGGGTGATATGCTGAACCAAAATTATCACGTATAAGCGTGTGGTGCAAGAGGATTTGCCATAAAATGTGTATGCCTTGTATAGTTTAAAACATATGGATAATAACGTGCTCACTTATCTTATCTCTCATACAGTAAGACATACCTACAGGGTAATTGTGTGACGTCAACGAGCCTTAGATTTGTAAATGTCAGTACATGAATTTAACTAACAATCAACATTTACCACAGTACTCTTTTTCTTCTCTAATGCCTCTTCCACATTTTGCGGTACGGGGTCGATGCGGTATCCAGCCGAGCCCTGCGCTAGTATAATAACTACTGGTAGCACACCGACCTAAATGTTCTGTTTGGCCTAAAGGTTGACTGGTAGAGAATGCCTTATGGCATTTAGTTCGCCTTTTGTATTTATAACTTGTTACTGTGCAATAAAATCTAGACGACACCAGTTAAGCTCTCGGTAAACTACAAAATACCATATACCGAATTCCAGCCCACCAAAACCAGAAGTAGCATAAATCTTTGTATTTAATTAAATATTCAGTTATAATAAATGAAAAAACCGGTACCATTATCCATAAAAATATTTATTTTATTCTGTTTTTAGTAATTTGTTGTTATAGCGGCAACAGAAATACATCATCTGTGAAAATTTCAACTGTCTAACTATCACTTGTTGTTGAGATACAGCCTGGTGACAGACAGACAGACAGATGGACAGCGGAGTCTTAGTAATAGGGTCCCGTTTTACTCTTTGAGTACGGAACCCTAAAAAAGAAGCGGCTTGTGTCGGAGATACAACCGTTAATTAAGTGGATACTTCTTTGTTGGCTATGGAATCCTAATATATCTGAATTAATTCACTAAAATTTGTATATTTAAGTACAGATAAATCGGTATATATGGCAACATTGACTGACGTAGCTCATTCGACTCGCGATACATTGAAAATGGCGGTCATGTCAGCATTATTTTCATGTCCGCCACATAAACTAAATAACATTTTGTGATTAACAACTAATAGCATAGGCAAAGAGCGACCCTCGCGCGGGCAGCTTTCTCGCGCAGAGAATTGCAATCGCAATACAGCGCGGGAACGCTGCCTGCGTGATAAGTACCCTACCAAGGGTACCAAATTTTGATAGGTAGGTATTTTTAATTTTTAGCTGTAGTCATTTTAATTTTAGTAAGTTTTAGTTTTATATTCAAGTTCTTTTATAAGTAGTTTAGTTGGTTGAATATTGTTTTTGTTAATTAATAAAACAAATCATGTATTATACTAATATCATTTAGTTTATGTTAATTATCATATTGTATTTACTTTAGAAAATAATTGTAATAGATAGTAAATAATAAAGGATTAAAACATGTAACAAACAATTATTTGAAATCAGATAAGGCTTCTCTACAAAAAGTTATTCCGGAAGGCACGTGATACATTTTGAACTGTTCCCCTATACAAGAACGCGAGCAAAGAAGTATCCATTTCAAAAATTGTAAAGGAAGACAACATAGTTCTGCAACAAAATTGGCGTAAGTCAGTCATAAGTATATGTATCGGTAATCTCCAGTTACCGCTCTCCGCTTATTGTTTAAATACAGCCCATTAATGATGACAAATTGGCCTTTGAAAACATGCCGCTAATCTATTTGCGGATTAAAAACGGCTGTTAAATCTTGTTATTGTTTTGAAATAGCAACCCTTTTTATTTGAAACCCTTTTCGGTTGAAATGCTAAATGGTCCGGGCAAAGTTTAATACGTGCTTAAAGTATTTAAATGTAATATAACGACGTCAATGGATGTTGTATTATGAATGTTGTGAGGGTTATACCTATTTTATTTTCCGTTTATATATCTTATTTTCTTTATCGATACTGTAAGAAGGTATATGTAAATACTAACCAACATACATTAATAAAACTTGATATACCTACCTCAGTTAACTAAAATCAACTCACTTTTTGCGTCAAAATGACCGATAAAATACCAACGAATTTGAACGGCATTTTAGCTTTAACCTACATGACATTGTATTTAATGAATGTTTATAAATTAATCCATAACTGGACGAGCGAGCGAAGCGAACCAAGTGCAAATGCACTTACTCATCCCCCAAGCTAGAGTTGAAAAGTTTCTGTCAAAAATTTCATTTTTGGTACAAGCTTTTACAGTACTTTTCTGCAAACCAATATCAAGTACTCATTGAGACGATTCTAACGAGCCCAAACTCGATGGGGTTGGTCGTTCGTATGGTTCGTATGGCCACCTTCCAGCTCCAGCATTAGATCAGCTCCAAGTCATCATAATATTGCATTGTCATGCGATATACATATGCTTGCAAAATTTCAGCTCAATTGGATAACGGGAAGTGACCGAAAAAGGGATTGCAAATTTTGACGGACAACTTACATACTTACATATTTACATACATACGAACAGTGCAAGTTTATATAAAGCTTGTAATAATAAGTTTCTGTCAAAAATTTCATTTTTGGTACAAGCTTTTACTGCCGACTGTACTTTTCTGATACCATCATCAAGTACTCATTGAGACGATTCTGACGAGCACAAACTCTATGGGGTTGTGTCGTTTTATTGCGGAGTTCCTATGGCCACCTTCCAGCTCCAGCACCAGATCAGCTCCAAGTCATCGTAATATTGCATTGTCATGCGATATACATACATATGCTTGCAAAATTTCAGCTCAATCGGCTAACGGAAAGAGACTGAAAAATGGATTGCAAATTTTGACGGACAACTTACATACTTACCTACTTACTTATTTACATATTTACATACATACGAACAGTGCAAGTTAATATAAAGCTTGTAAAACCGGCCAAGAGCGTGTCGGGCCACGCTCAGTGTAGGGTTCCGTAGTTTTTCGTCCGTCACAGTAAGTGTGTGAAATTATTTTGTAATTTTTTTCAAAAAATAACCTATCAAGTTTAAAATAATTTTCCTAGAAAATTTTTATAAAGTTCTACTTTTGAGATTTTTTTCATATTTTTAAAACTTATGGTTCAAAAGTTAGAGGGGGCATTTTTTTTTACTTCTGGAGCGATTATCTCCGAAAATATTAACATTATCAAAAATGGTTTTAGCAAATTCATTTTTAAATACCTATCCAACAATATATCACACGTTAGGGTTGAAATAAAAAAAAAACACTCCCCACGTTACGTATAGGGGAGGTACCCTAATAAAAAATTAAAAATCACTTTTTATTTTACGACTTTGTCGGCGTGATTGATATACATATTAATACCAAATTTCAGCTTTCTAGTGCTAACGGTTACTGAGATTATCCGCGGACGGACAGACAGACAAAGCGTTATAAGGTTATAAGGGTTCCTAGTCGACTACGGAACCCTAAAAATGGTTATCAAAAATCCATAATATTTTTGAACAAGCTAGTCAACGATACTAACCTCACACCAAGGGTTTAACGTGAATAAAAATTACATCACTACTTTAATACCGTAAAAAAAACAAGATTTTATTCTACTATTTTATCGGCGTGATGATTTACACACCTATGCCGAATTACAGCTTGATTACAGCTGAAAAACGCCCAGTAATGGTCACTGAGCTTAAGCCGCAGACGGGCATGGCAAAACTATAAGGGTGCCTTGTTAACTACGGAACTCTAAAAAAGGTTTTTTTGTTGAACACGCGGAATGAATATTTCATTTTTCAATTAATAATCCCGCTTGGAGCAACTTTTTCCGGTGGTTAACAAAGAAAATTCCACCCTCGTAGTTAATTAAAATGGCATTCTGGGTGTGGCGCGACTGCTAAGGTTTTACAACTTCATGGCTGTTATTCAGAACGCGCTGATTGCTACTCACCTCACCCGTCACGCCTAACGAAACTGGACGTCTGATTACACTTAGTTGCTACGAATCGTTCCTACGAAATGAGGCGAGGTTTAAACAAATTACTGAATAGCGGGGTAGCATTGTATTAAACTTTTTAGTAGATAGGGTTTTCTCTTTGGTTGGTTTTGGTTTCGTCTTTATTACAGTACCTTATTAATAAGTACCTTCGCCAGAAATACAGGGAATAAAATATACTGAGACTATAGCGGATCGTATCGCCATCGCCAAATGACTAGGGTGGGTCTATAGAGACCATTACAACATACAGGGTGGAATTTCATAAACTGTACAAAATAAAAGGAGAAAAATTTCAGCCAATTTCATCGGTGAAAAGGTGTTTTTTTTTTTTTCTAGTCATTAGTTTTTTTTTTACAGAATTTTGAAAATTTTTGTAAAAACTCGGGTAATACACCTAATTCAGACGGTATAACTTTTGATCCAATGGTCCTAAAATGAAAATAAAAAATGCAGAGTATTACCAAGGGACAGGTTAATAATTCTTAATAACAATAGAAAACCAACTAGAAGAGAAAATCCGTAAAAAAAATTATTGTTTTTGAAAAATGGCTACAAAAATTACGAATTTTAAAAGAAAAACACAATTTTCTGAAAAAAACGCATATTTAGTTACCATTTTTTTTGCTTAGTATTAAACCTCACTTAATGCCGATTCTAAAACCGTTTTTAAACTGTCTCAGACTTTGAAAAATACCACGCTAATGGGTACGTAAATCAAACCATAATTTTATTAATTTTAATCCTCTTAAAATCCTTAATGACCGCTTGTTCCCAGGTAGTTGAAGGGTGTTTTTGGGTTGAAGGTGGAGATAACATGAGGGGTATAAAGGCATTGGGCAATAGGTCAACTATTCAGTCGCTCGCAAATTGCAATTGCTTGTCTTTGCTCGCCACTTCTTTGATTACTCCAGTACTTGTTCAGTTTGAATCATCATGCCCCGCTTACGAGAGTTTTCGCCGTTACAAATAGCCAACATGCACTATTATTATGGATTGTGCCATGGATCTGCAAGAGCTGCGTGTATCGCCTATTTGGAGCAGTATCCTAATGACGTTCCAAGACCTGTTGCTCGCCACTTTCAAGAAGTTCATCGCCGGTTGTGCAATATTGGCCTGGGATACGGTGGCCGAGATCGCCGAGAGCCAGGAAACATAATTGATGTTGCCATAGAAGAAGCAGTTCTCAGAGACTTGTACGCGGACCCAACCACGAGTCTAAGACGCTTGGCATTGAGGCACGGAATCTCAAAATTCTCTGTCTGGAAAATTTTGAAGAAGGAAGGACTGCATCCATTTCATTATCAACGGGTACAAAATTTGCAAATTGGCGATGCCCGCGTTAGGTGTGTTATGTCGACTTGGATACTTGGCAATATCAGAAGGGATCCGGAATTTACTAGAAGAATTTTATGGATGGACGAAGCAAGATTTACTCATACGGGAATAACTAACTTCAGAAATTTACACACATGGGCTCACGATAATCCAAACCTAGTAAGACCATCTAATTTTCAAGACCAATTCTCCATAAACGTTTGGGCAGCGGTACTCGACAATCAATTGATTGGACCAGTCTTCTTACCGAATACTTTGAACGCCGACAGATTTTTACTGTTTCTGAGAGACGAGCTCCCAGAGCTTTTGGAAGATGTGATGTTAGATGTGAGACAACGCCTGTTTCTCCAAATGGATGGATGCCCAGCTCATTGGGCATTAAGAGTTCGACATTTTTTAAATGAGCAATATCCCAATAGGTGGATCGGCCGAGACGGCCCCGTTGGATGGCCTGCAAGATCGCCTGATATGACGCCGTGGGATTATTTTCTTTGGGGTGATATGAAGCAACGGGTATATCACAGAATCGTCAATACCGAAGCAGAATTGCACGACAGAATTTTAAATGCAGCACAAGAAATAAAAAATAATCCGGGAATGATTCGACGGGCTACGCAACAAATTCAAGCTGGCAAATGGATGCAGTCCTTCCTTCTTCAAAATTTTCCAGACAGAGAATTTTGAGATTCCGTGCCTCAATGCCAAGCGTCTTAGACTCGTGGTTGGGTCCGCGTACAAGTCTCTGAGAACTGCTTCTTCTATGGCAACATCAATTATGTTTCCTGGCTCTCGGCGATCTCGGCCACCGTATCCCAGGCCAATATTGCACAACCGGCGATGAACTTCTTGAAAGTGGCGAGCAGCAGGTCTTGGAACGTCATTAGGATACTGCTCCAAATAGGCGATACACGCAGCTCTTGCAGATCCATGGCACAATCCATAATAATAGTGCATGTTGGCTATTTGTAACGGCGAAAACTCTCGTAAGCGGGGCATGATGATTCAAACTGAACAAGTACTGGAGTAATCAAAGAAGTGGCGAGCAAAGACAAGCAATTGCGATTTGCGAGCGACTGAATAGTTGACCTATTGCCCAATGCCTTTATACCCCTCATGTTATCTCCACCTTCAACCCAAAAACACCCTTCAACTACCTGGGAACAAGCGGTCATTAAGGATTTTAAGAGGATTAAAATTAATAAAATTATGGTTTGATTTACGTACCCATTAGCGTGGTATTTTTCAAAGTCTGAGACAGTTTAAAAACGGTTTTAGAATCGGCATTAAGTGAGGTTTAATACTAAGCAAAAAAAATGGTAACTAAATATGCGTTTTTTTCAGAAAATTGTGTTTTTCTTTTAAAATTCGTAATTTTTGTAGCCATTTTTCAAAAACAATAATTTTTTTTGCGGATTTTCTCTTCTAGTTGGTTTTCTATTGTTATTAAGAATTATTAACCTGTCCCTTGGTAATACTCTGCATTTTTTATTTTCATTTTAGGACCATTGGATCAAAAGTTATACCGTCTGAATTAGGTGTATTACCCGAGTTTTTACAAAAATTTTCAAAATTCTGTAAAAAAAAAACTAATGACTAGAAAAAAAAAAAAAACACCGTTTCACCGATGAAATTGGCTGAAATTTTTCTCCTTTTATTTTGTACAGTTTATGAAATTCCACCCTGTATATTGGGAAGGTACCTACATAAATTAACACTTATCTCGCCCACGATATTATTTTTTCATAAATGTTCATTGTTGCACCATTTACTTTATTATCCTTTTTTACATGTGATGGCAAAGTAATTTATTTTTCTCTAATCCAATATGCTCGGAAATGTCACCAATGTTACTGTAGCAAAAATAGTCCGTGAAGTTCCTCGTTACTGCCGAGCGCAAATTTAAAAAGTTAAAAGTCATTATTGTACAGCTGCCAGGAAAATGTATGAAAATCCTTTACTGTATAGTGTTTTACCTTTTAACCATAATGTATTGACTAACACTATAAACTCTCGCGCTTTGAACACATATTTAAATACTGTTTAATCCGGTCAGATCTTATCTGCGACCATGACCGGTGCAACCCGTGTCGAAACGTCAGAAATAAAGGTAAATAAATATCGCGTTAGACCCGGATTAAACAGTATTTAAATATGTATTGACTAAGACAAATTACTGCAAACAGCCAAATGCTCTTATGTTTCAAGGCCATTTTTTTTTTGTTTGGAGAGAAAAATGCTTTACTCATTCCTCCCGGGCGTGGGGACGGACTCGGGTGGATATGTGGGACTCCTCGTTGTGGGCTGATGAGGCCCCGAGTCTACCCACTAAAAACCTCTCCGTCTGCCGTCTTTGTGCCTTAGCGGTGGGCTGAAGGAACGCTTGCGCTTTACTTCTTCAGCACCACCAGCACCGCTCCGATTTTCGGAACACCGCCTCCGGAGGTCCTTGTTGACTTCGTTCGTTTTATGCCACTACAGGCACCTGCTCAGTGACCTGGTGCGTGAGGGATGGCATGCGTCCCCATGCCTGTCAACCTCCGGTCGCTCTACGGAGGCAGGCGGCGATCCTGTGCTGCTCGCCTTCGTCTAGCACGCCTGCGGCGCCGTGGGTCGGCCAATGGGTCGTCCTCCCTGGCCCGTTCCGCCATTTCCTTCTGCTGAACTATAGTTTCGCAGAAGGCCTTAACTGCTTGCCAAGACCTGTCACTGTCAACCATGGACTTGATCACGGCTGGGAGCGACAGGTCCGGCCCCACTATGGCCATCAGGTCGCTGCGCTCTGGCCCCCACACTGGACACTCCTCCAGCGTGTGCTGCGCCGTGTCGACCGCCGCGCCGCAATCGTGACACTCCTCCGTCAGCTCTCTGCCGGCAACTTTGTGCAGGTATCTCCCGAAACATCCGTGTCCCGAGAGAACCTGCACGAGCCGGAAGGTTAGAGCTCCGTGTGTCCGCTCCAGCCACTGCCACAAGACTGGCCGGATCGCCTCGATTGTCCGGGCGCCGGACTCAGCCGCTCCAGCCGGACCACCCACTCGGTAACTGCCTCGCGGGAGAGCTCCTCTCGCTTGGCCTCAATCTCTCGCGGTGCTGGCCAAAAATCCCTAGCTCGCGCCTCCTCACGCCAGAAGAAGACTGACGCAAGAGTCCTCGCGTCCAAGTCCCATGGCAGGGATCCGGCCAGCACGCATGCCGCCTCTCCGGAGATTGTCCGATAGCCCCGTACTGACCTTATCGCCAGTACGTATGTATACATTGAAACTGGCACTACGAGTCATGCCGTGTACATACTTTAAAAAAATAAGTTGGGTGGGAACTTGATAGGTTATTGACATACTCGCTGTTTTAAGATTATTGAAAATATTATTTGATTTCCTCGCATTTTCGGAGAAAAGCACTATATACCTATGCCTCGGCGGGAACGGCAATTCGTGGATTCGGCTCTATTGACAAAATCAACTTATCCACGAATTGCAATTTCCCGGCCTCTGCAATAATGTACTATTTTTCTATCAAAAGCACTTAATAAGACTTAACAAGTTATTTAACTTTGAAGATACCAATGCTAGGTACTTAATTAATTTAAAATTCTCGAATACAAACCGCTTAAAAGTGAGCTCCACCCCGAAATACCTAGTATTGAAAGAGACCGCGTGTGCCATATTGAATTTCATACATTTCTATCACCAGTTTAGTTTATTAATTCTTTAAATATTAAATGATATGCTTTTAACGCTTTTACCCTTTCGCTCAGTTATTTGATTCTGCGAATGTATTTTTGAAACGGATAATAAATAATACATATCCATGAAAAAGAATACAGGATGTTGACTCTTTTGTGATTTACGTGTGTGAGCAATTTTTGTTCATATAAATTCCAATTCGTTTTTCAATCAGTTTCGGTTTGCCTTCTGACTACCGCCAGCCGATATGGGACCATTCCCGGGAATACTGCCACCGGCAACATTTGAACATTGCCTGTATTGTCGGCAATGTTGCCAATGCAATGAATATGAAATGTGATTTTTTTTTTATATTAGTAGCGAAATGGCTATTCTCGTCAGTTCAGAAATGTGCCTGTGATTCTTTTTTAAAAGCAAGCATAACTTCTCGTACGAACAAAAGTGATACGCAGAATTTTTCTCTCTGTCGCCACCGCTCGAAGTTGTGGCCGAGCCGTAAGTTCAGGCGCTACGAATCGATGAAGTATTAGAGCACCCGCATAACCACTAGTGACCGCCACTAAACGCGATCACTCTGCCGCACATAGCACCCAATAGTGGAAGCCACTAAACATAGCCACTAGCAACACGCGCTAGCCACTCCCCACAGTTTGTGGCTCAGACGCGGCCAATAAACGCTCAGTTTTTTTTATTAATATTATTGTGAGCATGTAGTGTCCCACTGCTGGGCAAAGGCCTCCGTCCACTTTTTCCAATGCTCCCGATTCTGAGCAGTCTCTGGCCATTCTTTTAAAAAGGAGTCTAGCTCGTCTCTCCATCGCCGACGAGGTCTGCCACGTCTCCGTTTCGAGCTGTCGGGCTGCCATTCAGTGGCGATCTTGGCCCACCGTGCGCCGATGCTATACTTACAAAAGGTGAGAACCAACTCGTCCACAGTTATGGGTTATGGGATCTAGACGACGATATATTTAATAGATATAAATACATAGAAAAAATCCTAGACTCAGAAACCAATATACATGATCATCACACAAATATTTGCCCTTACTGGGCTTCGAACCCAGGACCTTTAGCTTCATCTGCAGCGTCACTACCCACTAGGTTGACCGGTCGTCAAAGATGATACCAATTACGTAAATCTTGTAAGGAAAAGATAACCCGTTCATAGACAACAAAGTCTATTACAGCCGTTTACTTTATTGGAAAACTGTACCCGTAAAGCACCCAAGCAATAGCTGGTTATTGGTATAAATAAGTATATCCACGTACGATATTAAATTATTGCCAAGGTATCGTAAACCTGCGGCGCTACCGTGCGATACAATATTTATTTTTATTAAGTCTTTTTACGCATTTGCATGGGAAAACGATCAGATATTCACAATTTTGTCTGGCTTGTGATACTCGGACTATCACCGTCAAACGCTAGTCACTTAAAAAATACACGAGTTGCTTTAAAAAAAATCAGACTGCTTTAACCCATTCACGGTCGTGGCGTAAGCCGTAGTCTCCTCTTAGGTGTTCTCGATTATACCCTCAAGATCTGGTTAAATGAAGTGAATTCATATCCTATATCCTATAACTTACTATTAAAAAAGCAATATTTGTATATACATATATTTTCAATCACGTTCTCGGAAACGGCTCTAACGATGAAATTTGGAATATATGGGTTTACAGGGGCAAAAAACCGATCTAGCTAGGTCTAATATTTGGGAAAATTCGTTTTCTCCGTATTTCCTCTATTTTCACCCGACCAGAGCTCAGTCGCCCAGGGACTTAATTGATTTTAGTTACTTAGGTAGGTACCTTAAACAGCGCATAATGCAGTTCATGGTGAATATCTGCAGAGATATACGAGCTCCGTCGTTTACATAATGTTTTCTGAAACCAAGATGTCAAATGTATGAAAATATATCTTCGCACACACCATTCACCATTGACTCATTATTACTAAGTACGTAGGTATAGACTGGCTACCCAGAACATTTTTCTAGACGTTTTCCATCAGGTCGCAATATGGAATATTTGTAGGTTAGGTATATTGCAATATGCCGACTCGCATCAATACTACTACTAGACTATAATCCAGTAACTTTATTTATCCAGTAGTTGTGATTTTTGCAGACTTGTTTATGATGTTGGTCCAATGAATAATCCAAGTTTGTGACCTCGAGCGCCGAACGCAAATGGTCAAAAATCGAAAATACAGCGAAAGTTTTTATTATAACCCTAAAGGACTAGTTTTTGATAGTACCTTCTCATGACGTTTTAAAGTAGACTAGATTTGCTACAATATGAGACTAGAATTTAGTTAATAGTTTCCGAGATAAAAACTTTCAAAGTTTACAATTTTTCGATCTTAGCAACACTAACAATTTTTTTCGATCTTCGCAACACTAGCAAACTCCGTTGGGGGTACTTGGAACTTTATCCCGCTAGAGTTGTTCAAGCGACGTCTAAAATATTGCGAAGTACGAAAAATTATGAATTTTGAAAATCTTTAAGTCGGAAACGATTTAGTAGTTTTAGTCTCATTAAGTAGCAAATTTACTCTACTTTAAAAAAGTTGCGTTCGGCGCTCGAGGTCACAAACATGGATTATTCATTAGGCCAACATCATAAACAACTCTGCAAAAAATTTGAACTACCGGATTTGTCGCAAACTACCCCGTGCAACAAGGTTACTGGATTACTACTTTAGGCTAGCGCTTCTTCTTATGGTCGTATCCACATGTCTATGGACGACTCTTTCAACCACTGCAGACTGCCTGCAAAAGGTTCAAGACAGAAAGACCTGGAGAGCCAGGTCTTTCTGTCTTGAGCCTTTTGTATGGTTGCCTGTAGTGTGGACCCAGTAACTTCTTGGACTTTATCTAAACCTAACCTAACCTAAAAAACGCCGCGTTTCCACACTGCACCTCCCCGCAGTGCGTCCCCCGTATTTTTTCCATGCCCCGCGTCTGCGGTCGTAACAGGAACTAATTGCTTTCGGAAACGCTTTATGCGATCATATTTCACGTGAAAAATGATTTATCTTTGGCTTCTTTGTCGCATTTTCGTATGTAATGGGATCTAGCTTGATTGCGGGATTTCATTTCGGTATTGATTTAATTGGCATTTGATGATATTCGATTACTGATAACTTGATAAGTGCGATGGTGAAGTTATCTGATATTTTAAATGCTGTATTTAAATGAAGAATCACTGCCACTGTTTTTATTTAGTTTGTTAGTTATTTCTTTAATACTTCCAGACATTGGTACTTTCCTGACATAATATAAATGTAATAAAATTTTTCAAGACTGAAAATATTATAAAAATAAAAAAATAAGCTGCTCGGACAAAAACATTTTCAAAACCACGCATTACTTTACCTAACTCATAAATATCTGTCATGCCGCAACCTGCACCGCTCATATGAACATAACTAGGAAAAAATGTTCAACTCACGCCAGTATCCATTTTTAAGCCAAAAACCTACACAGACCGAGATTAAAAAAACAAACCTGCCAACACGTTTTACACTGCAACCGCAGAGTACACTGGAGGCCGCCGAAAACTATAGCAAGATAATAGAGCTGGCTTCATGCCAAGTAGTTTCACGCAGCGTGCAGGCGATGATAGCTGCTCGGATTAACCAGTGCTTAGGGTGCACTGACGTGTATAAGGTCAACGGGGGATTAGAACAAAAGTAGGTGCTTGGAAGACACCTAAATTCTGCTTGGTACTAAGACAAAGACGAGTCAACTTCATACGAAAATTGTAGGTATGAATGCAGAAAACTCTCGTGAGAATCAGTATTAACCACAAATGTATGAATATAAGGAGATCGGACATGCCGGTCGATTTGTATTGAGTACGCCTGTCGCAAGTACATTAACCCACACAAAGCCCAAGTAATTGACACACACACTTGTATACCTACGCTCTTATTGGACAATACACGCGCATTATATCAGGCATTTTGGGAAGACACGTAATATTCTCTGCGATCAACACGCGTGCAAATTATCGCAGAGTATGCCCATTGAGCAAACAACTGCGACGCGGCCGCCGGCGGCTTGTCCTCTCTCTAGTTTTCTATGCTCTGAGGTATTAACACAATCACTGCCAAGACTCGCTACGCGCTACGCTCGTAGCCAAGCCCGTGGCTTTCCTCGTATGTAGCGGAAAGCGACTACGGCGTAGGCACCCGCTAGGTTGGTTCCTGGCAGTGAAAGTGTTAATGTCCATCAAACACCCCGTAGCGCTGTGACGCATGTGTGTCGTGATTGAAGCTGTGCGGGTTAATGAGTGCCGGTGCGTTTGGTATGAACATTCATATGTTACAAGCTTTCTATCAACTTGCAATGTATGTACCTAACTATGTAGGTAACTGTGTAAGTGTGTGGTATGTTTGTTCCGGTTGAATCTTCCAACTCGATTTTGAAGCAGATACCTATCTTCAACCGATTAAGACATTATCGCTTTCAAGCGATCTCTTCTAGACAACCTTTGGGTAGGAGGAAACATAAAATAGTGCATACTTACACAGCAATCTTTCAAATGCATAAGGTATACGTCCGAGTACTCGACGCTGTACATGGCATAGGCACTTTATGTCAAAGTAATATGGGTTAAATTCGAACTAAGAGGATTTTTCTTCATTCGAATTTAAGCCATGTCACTTTGACATAGAGTGCCCATGCCATATACTAGTACAGCGTCGAGCACTCGGACGTTTACCTTACCTAATAAATGAATAAATATGCAAACATAAATAAATAATTATTGACAATGAGAACTAGGCAAGTTGAATTGACTTTGATATCTGCACAGTCAGTTGTGTAGTTATGTATTCCTTCAGGAGACTGTGCCGATACTGATAGTCACTTTACAGTGTATTCTAAAGCCAATATGTAACTGTACATGTGACTGATAAATGATAATATCAATCCCAAAGACCCACTTGTGTATTGGTAAAACTTAAAGCCAGTAATCAAATGAGAACTATTTCTCGTACTTCTCTTCTTCTTTCGCTTTAGTTAGTAGTGTCATCTAATTGGGGTCAGCCCTCCTCTTCCGCATCCTCCGCGAGCACAATTTCTTTTAGCACATTTTCCTAAACATGCTCCGTATGTAAATACACAGTTTCGCTTATTTTTTAAATAGTATTCTACGCGCGCCAGTTTAATTTGTTAAGCTGGGCATGGATTAGGTGGACCAAGGCACGATTTGCGCCGCCGTTTCTCACGGCGTCTACTTATTTACTACAGCGACATTTGTATTGACATCATATGGATGCATCCAAAGAACGTTGACGGCCATCGAGCCGCGCCAATTACGTTTAACCGCTACAGTTTTGACACCCATGAACCTCTTTTGAAGCGGCCCTGCTTCATTTGGACTGTTGGAGCGGTCGTAAATGGCCAGCTTTAGAACAAGCATGCAAATTACCTTTAAATCAAAGTAGAATGTACATAACGTATGTTTCGAATCTACCTCTAAATAACACGAAAATTTCTGTTGCGGATGTCACTCCTCTTTGTGCAGTCAGCATCAAAAGTAGCTACGCAATCGAATAATTCAAAAGTTCTTATTCCCTTTTAATAAAGACTTTTGACGTATTCTTTTGCGTAGCTACTTTTGATGCTGACTGTACTAGGCACAAAGAGAAGACAAAGCCATTGTCTTTCATTGTTAAATGTAACCGGTTATTGTTTAAATACGTTGTACTCAGTATACTTCAACTCTAATAAAATGTTGTTAATACCCGATATACCGTTCAATTCAATTTGAACCTAATAGATTCACTACCCGAGTAAATTATTTACTAAACTCGGCTTTTTCAATTCGAAGCGTTTGTGGCACGTGGCTAAACAATGGGCTTTCTTGGACCAATGAGTCTTATGATAAGATCCTTTTCAGAAAAATATTCTCACTACACTTGTGTCTACTTTCACCCAATCCATAATTTTAAATGGCTGATTTCATCGCAATCGATTAGGAGGCCTATACACATAATATATAGAGATAAGTATATAACGAAACGTCCGCTGGATGCGCAAGGCGCAGGACTGGCCATTGTGGCACTCTTTGGGGGAGGCCTATAACCAGCAGTGGACGTCTTTCGGCTGATATGATGATGATGATATAACGAAAAACATCGGTTGTATTTCATTTAGCGTTTTATTATTTATATTTCGTGCTGACAGCCCTGGCCTGGCTCGCGCGGGAAAGTTAACACGCGTGAAAAATACAAAACCGATTCAAATCAAAAACGGTTTCTCGAAACAGACCCCAAGGGTAGGCCCTTGGAGCCAGGCCAAAGCGGCATTAAAAGCATGTTAAAGCAACAACATGATATACACGATGCGAGATATACCGCACAAGATGGATGACATCCGAGAGGTCAGAACAGGGAACACCACTCCGCAACAGGAAGTGAGGAAATGGCGAGACCGGGAACTTTTAGGTTTGCGGAGTTTTTTAATAATGCGGCTAAAGAATTTATGGTACGTAAGTATGGTACAGTCAACGGCATAAATATCTGATGGAACAAAGGCCGCAAAAATATCTGATGACAACCTCTATTCCTACAGCCGTAAGAGCGTGTCAGATATTTTTGCTGCCTTTGATTCATCATAATATATTGATGCAGGTGACTGTACAACACAATACAACTATACAAATATTCTTTATTGTTCACCAAAAAAACTACACAAAAAAAAAAGACAACAGTTAGATAGGTACATATAACTTAAACAGTGACAGGCAGTCTTATCTTATAGCGATCTCTTCCGGGCAACCTTTGGGTAGTGGAACCGATGATACAGAATTTATCATTACTTGAGTAAATAGGTGAAACAGAACAATATTGGAAAAACCATTCATTCATAGATTCACGCCTTTATTCCCAAAAGATATAGGAAGAGCACATGAAACTTATGTTCCAGTGCCACTTTTAGCATAAACGTGGGTATAAAAGATCGAAAAATGTGATATCGCAGTGATAGGTTGCTTCGCAGTGATAGGTTGGAAAAACCAAAGAAGTATAAAGGTAGTTAGTATTAATTGGCTGTACCCTTACGCGGTTTATGGTAGAGCAGTGTCTCCTTACACAAGTATATTTATTACTTAAAATGAGATTCTAACCTGGCTTTTGTTAACCTTTTTGATTACCAATAAATCACTTTTCAACCGACGAAAAAAACGGAGGTGGTTCTCAAGTCGACGCGTATATATATATATTTTTTTTATGTATGACCGACCACACGCATAACTTTTTACAGAGTCGTTCGATTTTGATATTTTTTTTTTATTGGAAAGGGTATACCCCGAAGTTGGTCCCATATAAATTTGGAAAAAAAACCAACCTTAAGGGTAGGAAAATAGGGGATGATTGATTTTTCGTCGGTTAAAACTTTGTTTTTAAAGTAAATTATCATTTTAATTTTTTCATAAAGGTAACCTAACTATAAGAACGATGGTACCCAAGGACATACAAATGGCCCATTCGGCAATCCAGCCCCGCAAAAACGGAAATTACTGTGGCATAACTAGCGGTTTCGAATGACAAATCAATGGTCCCCTTGCCCGGATACCAAGAATTCGTAAGTGTAATCGGGACTGTAGTGATTTACTTAGAAAGTGCTGCGGGGACAAATATATAGCATTCAGGATTAATTGGGAAGCGTACGATAGAAATGTACACGGATAATTGTAAACAAAAAGTGCTTGTACCTAATAAATAGGTACCTATCTCAATTGCTTAGGTGTTCTAACAAATCAGTAGCTATCTTATATCATGTTTTACTTATACCTTTTTACATATTTAGGAAATAATAATAAAAAGTATTCAATGTTTTTCACAACCATCATCATGCTCCTAGCATTATTCCCGGTTGTGCCCTCAAGGATTCCGGGATCCGCTTTGAAACCTTATCCCAAGATTTGACATAGGCGCTAGTTTTAGGAAAGCGACTGCCATCTGACCTTAAAACCCAAAGGGAAAACTAGACCTTATTGGGATTAGACCGATGTTTTCCTTCACAGAAAAGCTAACGGTAAATTTTCCGTACATAAGTTCCGAAAAGCTCATTGGTACCTACACTCAGCGCCAAATACTTTGTAGCAACCAAAGTAGTCAAATAGTTCGGTACACCATATAAAATTTAGTATGGTTTTAACTATTTGGCCACTTTGACTGCTACAGAGTATTTGACGCTTAGTGTACGTGTTGTTTTGTTTACATGAGGCAATGAGGCCCTTATTCAGATACACTTTACAGACTAATATACATCCATACTAATATAATAAATGCGAAAGTGTGTCTGTCTGTCTGTCTAAACCGATTGAGATAAAAATTTATATAAAGATAGTTTTAGTCCTGGGGAAGGACAAGGATAGTTTTTATCCCGGAAATCATCCCCCAAGGGGGTGAAATGGCGGGTGAATGTTTGTATGCAGCTACGATATAATCGAGTTCCATGCGGACGGAGTCGCGGGTAGTACCTATTATATACAATGTTAATTTATATGATAGACTACTACACAAATAGATATTTAACCGTATAGCAGACTGCAGCGTCTGCAGCTAACTATAAAATGGCTGTATCGCCATTAACTTATGTCCTATAAAAAGCCATTTTACTTTAATTTAAAACCGGACAAGAACAGGTAGTACAAGTACACGAAGGGTTCTGTACCATATTTTATATGTTGGTATTTATATATATATGTAATCCTACGTAATTGTTTTAATCTATGTTATGTTCAATTCGCTTGACCACCAGCGCTACAAAAGGCTCGAAAGGTCGGAACGTTATTGTTGCATAATATGCGTGATTAAAATGATCAAATTCGTTTAGTTCTCATTAATCAGTAATAATATCGGAAACGGACGACACCATAAACAATTATTTATTGTTATAGCGGCCACATTAATACAGTGTCACTATTTCAAGTATAGGTAGGTACAGTCGAGGAAATTGAATGCTTATCACTTTTGGACCTTAATGCCATTACAAAGAGTTTAACGTGCTAAACATTCAATGTCCTCGACCGTACCTATTTGAACGAGCGAGCGAAGCGAACGAAGTTATCTGTTTCTGTTTGGCCAAAAACAATTTCGTATTTCCATCGAACCTTCGGCTATTTTCCTATACAGCTCGTACAATCTCTAATAATTATTATGGATTTTTTTTGACGATTCACAAAAAAAATACTTTTTTTTAAGAAAAAGACAGGCTCGCGTTTTCTACAGCCCACAGGGCCAGTAATATTACCTAGTAGTTGTAAGTCCATACAGACAGACACACAGACAGATAGCGAAACCTTAATAAATTATCCTATTGTCTACTTCTTTGTACTGACCCCTAAAAATTAAAGTAACATTAAACTAAATAGCCCCATAAACCACATCTGCCTGACGCTTCCATAAAAAACTAAATTGTATCTTTATTTCCATTAAACGCGTGTTCTAGTTATTTATGGTCCAAAGGAGTAGCGCCTACCTTCAGATGTGCTTAATGGTTTTCGTCTGAAAAATAAAATATGGCCGTCCTGTGTCCCGGAAAAGGATTTTCGCAACGGGTTGTGTTATGTGTGTTATTTCATTATTGTGGTTGAGAATGACAATAAAGTTACACAAATTATAGATCGGGAGATGCTGACAATTTTTTTAAGGTATTTGTACCAAGTACGGCGACCCTTCAGGAGTCTAATTACGTAATGAAGAAAAGGAAAATGATGGTCATAGCGCTGGTACCGGCGCCCCCACAAGCGTGGGCGTTAATCGAACGTGTCGGATAAATTACGAAAGTCGAACGATTTGTTACACAAAAATTCTTTTATTTTCCGATAGTTGATGAAAAAAGAAGTAGGCGGTAGCGTAATGCCATACTTCTCCGGTGAGACTCAGATCATACTATTCTATTATGGGATTAAGTTTGTATTTTTAAGATTTTTTATCTTTAAATCTAAGATCTACCTCACACTTTCAGTCAAATTATAAATAAATCTTCTGGTTCAGTGAACTGCTGCCATTTTTTATATAAAAGTATGATGGGAGAAAGTAAATTTAAAACAAAAGACCAAATAGATGTTTACGCCATGTGACAACTCGTAAGTAATCATAATAACAAGTACTAAAATAAACTTTAAAGGTTTAATTTTCACCACTTGTCCATTCAACGAAAGCTCGTACTCTAAAGCTCGCAGAAAAACCACCGGCAAGCACTAAGCTACCGGAAGTAGCCGGGAAATGGCGGCGTGTTTCCTGTTAACTCCCACTAAAGCTTTCAGCCAGGTAGGTATGTGGAAAATACGTTATTTCCGGTTGTTAAATTTCCTTTATGAGATTAAAAGACGTATGCGAAGCTTCAAACGTGACTTCCTCTTGGGCAATAAGGTAAAGAATACTGACTAGGTACACTAATACATTCATGTTTATAAATATGTACGATTGGTAAGTATCATCATCATCATCATCATATCAGCCGAAAGACGTCCACTGCTGGTCATAGGCCTCCCCCAAAGAGTGCCAAAATGATCGGACCTGCGCCACCCGCATCCAGCGGACTCCCGCGACCTTTACCAGGTCATCAGTCCACCTTGTAGCGGGTCTACCCACGCTGCGTCTTCGCCTATTGGTAAGTATGTCGGAGAAAATACTAAATCGGTAAACTTTTTCATTTTCTTTTTACTTACATTTATTAAAAGATCTTTTTTAAACAACACTATATATCAGATACATATATATATCAGAACTTAGCCATTGCAGAGACTAGATCTTAGACAGTAGAAAGTAAAAAAAAATAACATATCAATGTTTAAAAAATTATTTGAACATTAATTGGAATATGTAGGTACCAAACATAGATAGGGGGTATAATATTAATATAGAGTTCATGAATATCTATTTTGTTATCGTAGACATGTACTACCTAATCTAATTAAACATAAAGCACTTATTGATACAAAGATCAAATTACAAAGAAAAAATAAAGCAGATCGGGAAACGAACCCAGTATTTTCAGATTGCACTGCGTATCTAAGATGAAAATAGCAGGCACATTAAGGGGCCCTTGCATACGACTTAAAATAATCTTGATTAAGTAAAACAAGTTCAATGGCCCTAAAGCCTCTCATATTTCAGAAAAAAAAAACATTTCTCAGTGCTAATTGAAAGGGCTTTACAGTGATCTCGTTCTAGACAAGCAAAAGTATGGAAGAGATTTCTTTTAAGCAAACAAATTAATCAAAGCGTTACAAATGGGGTGATTTGTGAGAAGATTCGTTTTTTGGGTCCCGCAAATAGTGACTGCACCTAGTGATAACGATTTTAGACTGCTGATACTCATCATTTTTAAACGCGTATGTTTCGAGCCGTCTGGTAAAGTTGTGATGAATGTCTTGTCTAAGGCTGTAAAACTAAACGACTTTCATACCATTTAGCATTGTGGGAGGGGAGGGGTGGGGCACAAATAAAATCTAAGTGGCGGCCTGCTAGTGGTTCTCCTGCTGTTCAATGGAAAGGACAGGTATCAGAGAAGGAAAACTTGAAACAACCCCGGCTTGGTGCCAGCCGTTATGCAGCTGCAACCGGACCGACTCCGCACGTATTTACTGTCATTCCTGCGGGCTCAGTCGGTAAGGTTGAGAGAGTGGTGTGGGTTTTGGGCATGCCCACATCATCTTATTTGCGTCTTAGGCGATGCAGCGTCCGTGGCGAGGTCATTTTAACCGCTTCTGCCAGCAGCTGAGTGGAAAACAACACAGATAGTGGCAGTTCACGTGGACATTTGTTTGTCTATTATGCGGTCGTATCTGTCGCTCCCGTATCGGTCCTACGAGTCGTTTACGTAAATGCCGCATCATAAGTATATAGGTATGTACCTATGCTGTTTAAATCATCTTCTCATTAATGTACTAGGCCAATGACGATGACGAGATTAAGTATTGTAATTTGCTGAGGTTAAACGTCGAAATAGCGCGGAATAACAAAAAAATATATACATCAAAAATCTATTAGTAGGTAATAGGCAAAATGACATAATTTACGACAGGCATAATTCTATTTTCGTATAACGCATTTATGACATAAATGTGTTTACTATACATATTATTTTAAATAAGTATAGAT
Source organism: Epinotia brunnichana (assembly GCA_963854355.1). Classification (NCBI taxonomy): domain Eukaryota; kingdom Metazoa; phylum Arthropoda; class Insecta; order Lepidoptera; family Tortricidae; genus Epinotia; species Epinotia brunnichana. Next base: position 17,575,007 of record OY977952.1, read on the forward strand.
TAGTATTTAGTAGGTATACAGTTAAAACGAATTTTGTTCATTAAACATAAAGCAAAACTTAAGTTGACGTCAAACTTCCCTTGGAGTTTGTAAACTAGCTGTAGTTTTTTAACTAAGTCTAAATACGGAACCCTTGGTGTGGCCAGAGTTAAACGAAACTTTTCGCAGCAATTAGTAGGATCTAAGATAGCTAGACGGCTGTTAAGTGAAATTTATGACCCGTCTGAGGCTAAGCTCTGTCTCATAATTTTATGTATAAAGGGATATTGCACTCACGAAAAACCTGGACACATGTACCTATAGGTACCCTATTCCATGTAAGATTAGAAAAATAGTGCGTTAATCGTCATGCGATTTTAGGGACACCATTTTGAAACGCTAAAAAAATGTATTGTAATGTTTGGAAAGCACATGGTCGAAGTAAGTAAAACTTTTTCCCTTTGCTATCCTAGATAATTACATTAATTAACGAGGAAACAGACGAATTCTTCCGTTAAAAATCTAATGTTATATGGACTGTGGTATTAAGTATGATTTGTATACTTACATGATGACTTAGCATTAGAACTTTTCACTTACGTTATATTTGTTTTCATGTTTACTTTGTTCTATTTTGAAGGCCTTATTCATTAACGGCCCATATACGTGGCCTGTAATAGGAGCAAAAAATTAAATGGTAGATTATTAAGCTTGTGAACAATTTACTTCTTTTTCTTCTCTTACTTAAGAGCTAGGCTCTTGTCGGTATAGCTAACTTTTGATTTCGGGGGCAGTAAATTATTCATGGCTACTTCTGCTCGCAATTCCGGAGGCGTACAGTTCAATATTCCATATCGTTTTCGGCCGAACTCATTTCGAAATCGATGGCTTTTATTAGAAAGTTTCGAAATAATTAGTTACGAACTATTGCCAAAACCGGCCAACAAGAAAAGAAAACTTTTTCAATTTACGTGCCAAACTTTTTTTTTAACCTGTTTGAAGCAACGTTTTACCCGGTGACATTAACATTAGTCCTATCTTTTTCTTTTTTTTGGGGGATTGAATGCCAAGACGTTCTGTCACAATTTGACGTTTATAAACAAAAGACGGTTGCTTTGCAGGCCTAGGTGTGTAAGGTTGTATGAAATTCCTTTACATATCATCTTCACTAGTCGCACCGGATACGTAGTATTTCCGGACCTAATTTGAAGTAAGTCATGTCAACATTTCATTGCAAGTTTGAGAAAATTTAATTTTCTCAAACATGCAATGAAATATTCTCTTTACGTTCCTTATAATAGACTCGCAAGTATCCTTTTTCGGGCGCAGCATCTCGAGGCGGCCTGAAATGGGATTTCATACAACTTTTCAGGCATAGGCCTGCAAAGTAACTTTCTTTTGTTTCATCGTCCAACCTCATACAGACAGCGTCAAAGATGGTGGCAGGTTTTACGAACAGCTGATTTTAATGTTTTAATTTATTTCATTGCAAGTTTGAGAAAAGCACTATACATGCCTCGGCGTGAAAACGGAATTCCGGCCAAGTAGGTATAGATATACGAGTGTTTTCCCGGCCTCTGATGAAATGTACTATTTCGGGTGGGTTACATTGACGCCATCTTGACAATGTTTGTTTTTAATTTGGTATATGTAAACAAGACTAAAGCAAGGTGTCCATTCTGCAGTAGAAATGGATTTGCTATGAGTGTATTTTTTTAAATTCGTTAAAAATTTAACATAAATAATACCGGAAATATAAAACTACCAGCGTATTCCTCTTTTCGAGTAGAATACAAGGAGCTAGTCAAATCGTGGAAATGGAATTATGAAATGTTGTCAATGATATCCACATGGTTATATTTGAAAAAGAAAAAAAAAAAATTTGATTTTTTTTTCTTTACAATAAATTTAGGTGAATATTTTTACTCTTCTGGAGTGCTATAAGTCACTTTTCATTTTAAAGACACTAAAAAAAAATATTAAAAATCATAAAATTCACAAAATTGGAATAACTGTTATGACTCGTTACATGATTTTATCTCAAAATCCGCATTGACTGCTGTGCTATGATGTCGTGGTGCCCAGATACATTACTTGGAGGTCATAACTTTAGACCAAAAAAAGCGGTCAAGTGCGAGTCGGACTCACACATAAAGGGTTCCGTGAAATAAATTGCGGTTTACGATTTATGACGTATTAAAAAAAAACTACTTACTAGATCTCGTTCAAACCAATTTTCGGTGGAAGTTTGCATGGTAATGTACATCAAATATTTTTTTTAGTTTTAACATCTTATTTTAGAGGTTACAGGGGGGGGACACATTTTACCACTTTGGAAGTGTCTCTTGCGCAAACTATTCAGTTTAGAAAAAAAAAATATTAAAAACCTCAATCTCATTTTTGAAGACTTTTCCATAGATACCCCACACTTATGGGTTTGATGATTTTTTTTTAGTTTCTGTTCTGAGTATGGGGACCCCTAAAACTTAATTTTTTTTTCAATTTTTGTGTGAAAATCTTAATGCGGTTCACAAAATACATCTACTTACCAAGTTTCAACAGTATAGCTCTTATAGTTTCGGAAAAAAGTGGCTGTGACATACGGACGGACAGACAGACAGACAGACAGACATGACGAATCTATAAGGGTTCCATTTTTTGCCATTTGGCTACGGAACCCTAAAAATCTCCGAATCCAAAAAAAAAATTTAATGAATGGGGGGACACAAGGGGTTACTGCAAATACTCTAAGGAAGCGTCCTTTTGAATATATGCTCCTATTACAGGCCACACTATGTATAGTTAAAATGCCTTTAAATTCCTGACACTTGTGTTTGCGAGAAAGGGACAAAATCACATTTTAGTGAACAGAGGTTTATTTAATATTATAAATATATCGTCGGGTGACAAGCAAAACTCACTAAGTAACAAATACCTACTTAAATCAAAGGTCGTATCTCGATATCGACTACGTACCGAGATACGAGGTTTTGAAGATCAGTGACAGTTATGGTAGTGACTTTTGCTTGTCACCCGACGATATTAACACATTCACTGCGCCTACGGCGTAGGCGGCCACTAGCCGGGTTCCCTGGCAGTGAATGTGTCAATATTATTTAACAAAATATTAGGTACACAGACTATTGCTTTGCTTTATAAAACTTAAGCTATTTTTTTATTTACCCAGGTAGTATTTTCAAAAAATACTTTTTGTGCTAAATATTTGTAAAAAAGATCTCTAAACTAATATAAAGTAATATTTTCAAAGTGTTCCGTAACAAAGTGATAGCGACATTTGCGACTGACCTAAAATTAGTTTTGTTCCAAGTACTTACTCTGAATAAATTTGTATACAGTTTTCCCTTTACGACACATAATGAACAGAGAATATGCTAACTTCATCCAGAATATTTTTCACGAAAATAAAACAGGGGTTGAAATATGTCTCCAGGGTTTCACTAAATTTCCACCCCTACCCTATTTTCGATTTGGCTACAAAATGTAGGGAAGTAAATCAGTATTTGGGAAGGGACATAGAATTTATTGCTAACATACCAACGTGCTGTTTTTTTAAATGTGTTCCGAAAAAGGGTTCTGTAGGGTGACAACGTGTTTGCGAAAATGTTTGTTTGGGGAGATTAGGGTGGTAATTGTATGGAAGGACATAATTTAATTTGTTGACGAATGACCAGTATTCGTATCGTGATAAAGCTTGTTTTCCATTTAAAACGCAATCACCGACGCGTGTTGTCCCGTGACCATGGATGATGTGACATCATGTGATGGGAAACCACAGTGAGGTAAATATTTAAGTTAATTATAGGTAATTAAAACCCGTTTAGTAAAAATATAGCCACCCAATGATGTAATATAAAAAGAGGTACAATACGATTAAAATCAGTTAACGATTCTGATGTTAGCTACTAGTAGCGCCGCAAAGGTGTCAGAGGGGTCGAACGGGTATGCGGGAGGCGACTCGAGGCTAACTTCAGACACGCAAACTTTTGTGCAGCGTACTGTAGATAGTCAATTGACCAACCTCACCAGCTGTATACTTGTCTCTGTTTCGCTCCCAGAAATTAGCATACTGTCTGTTTTCACTTGTCATCTGTGCTGTGATGAGCGTAAGCCTAGCCATATTCAAACATGGACCTTCGTATTGGCATTATATGTACCTCTTTTGTATATTATATTATTGCATTTACCCCACTCTATTTACAAACGTTCAAATAACATTAGAAACTGAGTGCAACAAAGAGAGATATTTGGTTAGTTAACGTTACAAGCAGTTACCTCACGGCGTGGGAGAATACGTGCATCATCATCCTCCTAGCGTTATTCCCGGTTGTGCCCCAAAGGCCCCCGGGGTCCGCTTTGACACCTAATCCCAAGATTTGGCAAAGGCACTAGTTATTACGAAAGCGACTGCCATCTGACCTTCCAACCCAGAGGGGAAAACTTGACCTTATTGGGATTAGACCGGTTTCCTCACGATGTTTTCCTTCACCGAAAAGCTAACGGTAAATACTCCGTACCTACATAAGTTCCGAAAAACTCATTGGTACGAGCCGGGATTCGAACCCACGACCACCGCTTGAACGTTGCATGCCTGAACCACTAGGCTACCATAGCTTACAACGGGAGAATACGTGCAAATAAAGATATCTGTTTTGTATTACAGGTAGGCAAAAAAGCCAGAAACGAGACAGTGGCTGACAGAAAGCTCAAAGATACAATCTACCCAGTATAATTTCCAAATGAAAAAATGACTACCAAGTTTCCACACGCTGCCACAGTGCGCTTAAACTACAGGTAAGACAATATTGCACAAAACTAACTCAATTTCGCGGCACAAACAAAGTCCGGTCCGGCGGGATGAGGCAGACGTGTCTCAGACCTGCCAGGTGGGATTCAGTTTATGCAAAAACGGAGACGCGAAATACACAGGAAACTATACGCTTTGAAAAGGTCTAATGGTCAAAGATCCAAGTATCAGTTTTAGTCATAATTATCAGGCTAAATTCCGAAGAGTCATTTAGTTTCCGAAACCAACATTATTCCAAATGCCAATTTCCTCTTAACGAAAATTTGGATGCGGATGATTTAATGGAATAAATAGGTTGGCATAGATGAAAAATCTACAATTCCCTCAGTGGACATGATTTTCGGAATCATATAATTCGGAAAAAAATGCTTTCGGGCAAATAACTTGTCAGAATTATTTAGTGTAAGTACCCCATAATTGCCTAGTTTTCTTCTTGTTTAATTCTTAAATGTTTACTGTTATTTACTTATTTGACGCTACGCTACACGCATAGGCATTAAATTAATGAGATAAGCCACTTATCTCTTTGCTATTCTGTGCCGAATAAATACGGCTTGGCATTGCTTGTCTTAATTATTATGTCACAGTGTGAAAACTAAATTACTACCAACATTTTACTACAACAATCCGATTTGAAATATTACAGTCAAACCAACTTCAAAAATTGAAGTTCAATTTCAAAAGCAATAACCTTCACCAGTTTTCATATTTCCCGAAAGTCGTCGTTTTCATTCGTCATATATCGGCTGAAATGTTTAAAAAATGTCGTGCCGTGTGCCTTTTATAGGCAAGTCCAATATAGGCAAGCCCAATAACAGTATTGGTGATGTTTCGACGATTTTATTGAGCCATTAGACGGGACTGCGACCGTTCCTCAATTCTAAAATGGTGCAAGTGATAGACGATTTAAAGCGCATAACCCTTTGGCTGCGGATTCACCTATCTTGCTCAGTTATCGGTGGGAAAGAATATACAAATAATAGTTCCTAAGTTATACTGCTACTAACGGTTATATGCACGATCTAATTGTCACTACGGAAAGAACTTCCGAAGGGTTCGTTTGTACCCTGTCGTTTGTACCATTGGGTACTTACCTGGGTAAAAAAATAAAATTCTATTCAGTCGGTCAGTTAGATTATCAAAAAATATTGGACACGTATTTTTTATATTGTCAATTAAACATAAAGTGTTGAAGATATAGCCCATTAAAGTTCCGCGTGACGTCACATTAAAAAGTGTACCATAATGAGACGTCACGCGGATCTTTAATATTCATAATTTTTATTTGATTGACAAAATAAAAAATACGTGTCCAATATTTTTTGATAATCTAACTGACGGACTAAATATATGTTTTTAGGATAGTAGCCAATTAGAAATGTTAATTTGGAACATGACTCACGAAGGTTTAAATTCAATTAGTTCCGTGAGTCCACAGTAAATACGTATCCTCTTGGATACGCCCTTGGGCTTAAACTTAACACTATGGTACACCATACCGTAGCCATCATTCTCACATATACTGAAGAATAACGGCCAAGTACAAGCCGGACTCACATACGACAGGTTCAGCACAAATACGCCAAAGAAAACGGTTTTTATGTCACATTTCAATATTTCTTTTTAACCGACTTCAAAAAAGGAGGAGGTTACATGTTCTACTGTATGTATGTTTTTTTTTGTTTTTTATGTATGTTCGCCGATTTCTCCGTCACTTGTGGACCGATTTCCAAAATTACTTTTTTATTCGAAAGAGTATACTTCCGAGGTGGCCCCATTGTCACTAAATCAGGATCTGATGATGGGATCCCAGGGAAATTGAGGGCAACCCTCAAATTTTATAGGCACGCGTGTATTAATTTTAATATTTTCTATTCTAACTCGTGTAATTACCCTCAGAAATAGCAATTTTGGGTAAGTGGAACTAATGATGAAGACCACAGATGACTTATGGAACTCCTCAAAGATGTAATGTATGATCGTCCATTTCTCCGTCAATTGTGGACCGATTCCCAAAATCCTTTTTTTATTCGAAAGAGTACTCCTGAGTTGGTTCCATTGTCACTAAGTCAGTCACCAAGTCAGGATTTGATGATGGTATACCAGGGAAATTGACGGCAACCCTCAAATTTTATAGGCACGAATGTAGTGATTTTGGTATTTTCTATTATAACTCGTGTATTTACCCTCGGAAATCGTAATGTTGGTGAAGTGGAACTGATGATGAAGACCACAAATGACTTATGGAACTCCTCAAATATGTAAAATACTTACGTCAAAGATTCTGGCATGATTCCGTTGAAGTAGCAACTAATGAAGTGTTAATTCTGAGATCCTTGAAGATTCGACGGAACTCCTCAAATATTATCAGCCCACATATAGCGACTTGGGTTTTTTTTGTAATAATCAACGCATTTGCTCTCGGAAAGCAGTTCATGTGGTAAATTGGAAAGGAAATGTGGAAATTTTCATGTACCATGTGGCTTGGCGAAGTACTGAATTGAAGTCGGTTTAAGCTTTGTTTTTAAAGTTAATTATATTAATAAAAAAAAATATAGGTATTTTTTTATAACGGCGAAAAATCATTAAATATTAAATTTTACGGAAGGAGAACGTCGTGAGAAAATCGGTCTAATCCTTGCACCTTCATCATCATCATCATATCAGCCGAAAGACGTCCACTGTGTAACGTATAACGTTAAACATAAATACCTACTGTAACATCTTACCAGAAATAGGTATTAATAAACAAGTTTTATTTTTCAATTTATTTTGTTGCGTAGTGAATTTAATTTTGCCCACAGAAATCCTGTAGGTACTAATAATGTAACTTTTCATGCGCGGGAGTTTGGAACATTCTAGATATGTGACGTAGGTCCACCTCCCGTTGTTACTTTGCCGTCTGCGCCCGCGATCGCCATTTTGATCGCGTTCGCTCGTTCACTTTGCACCTAGACGCGATACAGAGAAGCCGAACCACTTCGATTTAAATAAAGACGCCACTATTAAGCGGACTTAGCTAATTTTTGTCATATAATTAAAGTGTGAAAGTGTAGTTCCCAGGATTGGGAACTACGCTTACCTTTGAAGCCCGAGGCAGACGCTCCCCCAGGGAGTACACAAGTTGGAGGCCCAACTTGTGTACTCCCTGGGGGAGCGTCTGGCGTGTGACGCTCTCCCGGCACTTACTACCAGCGCGTCCACCCACCACCTCGGACCACCATCGCCTCCTGTCGTCCAACTGCGTACCGCGAGGGGAGTGAGGGTACCCGGAAGGACCGATCACCCCTCAAACAGACCTGGCATCTAAGCCATAGCCCGACTTAGGCGAACGAAACGCCTCATAATATTTCACTTAACTTAATAATAAATTCTTAACTATCCTAATTTTTCAATTTTTCTTCTAGATAGGTACCCCAAGTTAGGGCTCCCTATCTACGTGACAACTGCTGGACAAAGGCCTCCCCCAAAGAATTCCAAAGTGACCGGTCTTGCGCCACCCGCATCCAGCGGACTCCCGCGACCTTTACCAGGTCATCAGTCCACGTTGTGGGATCCTTGCACCTTATTCCATTGTAATAAAGTGCAAAAGTGTATACATCTCTTTGACGTCGACTGTACAAATAAGCTATGATGTGGAATGTAGTACCAAGTAGAAGCTACTAAAACTACAAATTTATAAAAACTGCTAATGGCCTGTCACGGAAATGGATTTATATTTTTTTCCCTTTTATTTAAAATGTATTATTTTTTTACCAAACTCTTTAGTTTGGTACAAAAACATAATTGTGTGGTTACTAAGTAATGAAATCCATAATTTTATTCGTCATAAATGTAACGTCAAAATCATTTGCCCAAGTAGTTTTTCTCGGAAACTGGAAACTTTTCAAGATTAATCATAAAACAGATCTAACCAACCATACAGGGCACTATACAAATTGTGCTTAAATTGACCTGATAATTTTACGGTTTCAGAGAAAATGACTTTTATTGGCAAGACGATTATGGCAAAAACTAGTGTTCATCATTATCATCATCATATTAGCCGAAAACGTCCACTGCTGAGGACATAGGCCTCAAAGTGATCGGTCCTTTTTTTTTTTTTTTTTTTTTTTTTTAAGCGGGAAAATGCTTTTCGCATACCACCAGGGTGTGGGGATGGACCCTGGTGGTTATGTGGGACTTCCATGACGGCTGATGAGGCCTATGGTTTACCTATTAAAACCCATCTATTTGCCGCCTCTACGTTAGAAAGCGAGGCCACGGGAACGCCCTGGGCACACTTCCGCAACCTTGCCAGCGGCTGTCCGCACTGCGGACTCAACTCCGGGGAAGTAATTTCCCCCTACATCTGCAAAGGGGCGCACCGAGAGACGGCACGCCCACCACTCAGGGACCTTTGTGTAGGCGACAGACATCCCCGTGCCCGTCGCCCACAGGTACCCTTATGGGGGAAATCGGCGGTCGTAGGCCAACCGCCGTCGCCCCACGCGTTTGCGGCGCATCGGTTGGGAGGCCGAATTGTCCTCCCTCATACGCTCCGCTGCCTCCTTCTGCGTCATCACGTCCTCGCAGAAGGAAGCCGCCGCCTTCCACGAAAGTGATCGGTCCTGCGCCAACCTCATCCAGGACTCTCATGACCTTTCCAGGTCATCATTAAACTAGTGTTATGGCAAATAAAATTATGGTTTTCGAAGGTATACGATAATTTTGATCAGTAAAAAGCTGTTAACCGTTCACTTGTACCATACTCTAGTTCATTCACCACTCGCTCCATCAGTTATTATGGCAATAAAAAAGGTCTATATGATTTCAAAACAAGGCCCTAATAACATATTTTCGGTATAATTTATTACTTATTTTTATGCTAGACCTTTTTAAATGTGTTATAGGTACTCAATCAAAATAAACGGCCATTTTATACTTATACGATTTAGCCTCGTAAAAATCAAAGTTATGATGCCCATAAAAATGATTTTTCAGTAATTTCTGATTTATTTTTATACCATGGCGTTGGTAAACAAGCATGCGGGCTGTTTGATGGTAAGCTTTCACCGTAACCTATAGACGCCTGATTCGAGAAGAGTCAAGAGTGCGTTGCCGCCATTTTGTTTAGGCGACGTAGGTTCGTGATCTTCTCTCCCACTCACTAAGCATAAGCATGAGCGAGATGGAAGTGCGGGTTTGGAAGCGCGGATATCATATTTTTCATTTTAATTGTTTGTTTATTATCATAATAATCATAATAATAATCATAATCAATTTATTGGTAATATAAATTACATGTCAAAGGTTCATTTACATTAATATACAAAATTACACTACGAGGATTGTTTCTCAATGTTACATGTCAGTCAATATTTTAATTAATTGTAATGTATGTATAGGGTACATTTACATTATTTTGTATTATTTTTTAATGAACAACACTAGGACAAAACAATTTCTTATGGTCATAGAACGCCTGCTCGATTAGCCATTTTTTAAGTTTTGCCTTAAATGCGGATGCACTCTGAGCAGCGATAATATCGCCTGGGAGGTGGTTGTACACCTTGCGACCCATAATGTGAGCGAGTTTTTTCGACTTCGCGAGTCTGTGTGATACAATTTTTTTTTTTTTTTTTTTTTTTTAATGATATATACAGGGTTTAAGTTCTATACAACGGTTTCTAAACGTTTTTACATAAATACAAACAACAAACAAACAAACAACGTTTATTAAAGTAATACGTGTACATATTTATGCTTACATTTTAATATTAGTACAAGAAGGTAACTAAGTATGAGCCAAGTAAGCTTCAACTGATCCCCGTACTAGTGTGAACTGTATAACGGTGGATCAGGATTCACTGTCCTTAACTATTAATACCCATAAAAACATATATATTTAAATGGTAGCAAACTTGTTAAATGTGGGTACATTTACAAAAGATTGGTGAACAATAGCCTAGCAACGCCTCCTAAGCGAGCGCTGTGTCGAGTCGAGAAGTAAACAAGTAGTATATTTAAAAACTTAACATAATTTTACACTGTAATAACGTATCGGGGTTTAAATAATGTTGTACAACCGTAGTAATATAGTTTATATATGGATGCGTGTGTGTGAGTATGCGTGTGTATGTATGCGCGTGTGTGTGTGTATATGTGTGTGATGTGCGTGTGTGTGTATGTTTATGTATGTGCGTGTGTGTGTTACACCATGTGTTTAAGTAGTTGTTCAGTATTTTCATAACTCAAGTTCTGTATGTACTGTTCCACCGTTTTTTTGCAGGAATGCAGATTAAGTGACCGTAGGTGAATTTGTTTGCTTAGTTTGTTGTATAACGTTGGGCCAAGTACACTTATGAATTTTTTTGAAAACGTAGTTTTGTGAGTCGGAATATAATATACCAGATCATTTCTTCTCTTGGTCGCAGGGTAATTAGGAATGCATTTGTGTTGTCTTAGTAATAATAACTTAATAAATAGTTGCCTAACCGTGAGTACCATGGTTTCACGGTAAAGTAAGTGTGTAGGAAATCTAAATTTGTTGAATGTCATAACCTTAAGTACCGACCTTTGAGCTCTCTCTAGTGTAATCATCAATGTTTTAGAGGCACCTCCCCAGGCTGTGATACAATAGGAAGTTACCGACTGACATAGTGCATAGTACATTGATAATAACAGTTTTTTGTCGCATACTTGTCTGAGTTTTTTGAAGACATATATCAATTTTCTTACTTTTGACGTTAGTTTTAAAATGTGTTCGCGCCAACAGAGATTTTTATCAAGTAGGACACCTAGGTACCTAATAGAAGCAGTTTCGGCTATATATGGACACGTGCATACATTATCACTCTGGCAGTTATGCAATTTAATTGATATGTTTCTATGCAGTGTAGTATGCTACACAAAGATACGAGGGGCAGCTTTCCTGCGCGCATGCTACGGGTCGCGTACCTGCGCGGGATATCCTGTATACCAGATGTGTCCACTTCATCTCGAGCAGTTACCGCCATTTGCAATATTAAAAGTAAAGGTAGCGTCAAGATACCTAGCATTTTAAAAATTGGTTTTGCCGAGTTTGTTTGTGAGACGCGCGCTATTGCACGTACTGCACGCTTCTGCAGGCAAAACGCTCTCTCCCAATCAGCGGCTCCAGCCCACAGCTCGACTCCGTACTGCAGGTGCGCATGTACAGATGCAAAATAGCAGGCCCGGACCATTTCCGTCGGAAGAATTCGCGCCAAACGTTTAAGGGCAAAACAGGCCGTCGACAGTTTATTGCACACCCTATCAATATGCGAACTCCAGGTCAGGCCACTGTCCAGTTCAAACCCCAGGAATGTTGAGCTGTGAACTTGCTCAATGATATTGCCAGCAGCCAATACTGACAGCGATCTCACCGGGCGGCCAGACAGATCGAAGGCTATGTGGTGAGTCTTTCCCGTATTCAAAATGAGGCCGTTGTTAGTAAACCAGTTTGCTACCGATGCGGCGGTCAAATTCAGTTTATCCTCAAGCTCTTCATATGTTGAGGCGCACACGACAACCGCGACATCATCAGCATACATGTATGTCTCTCCGCTGTGAATTGCGTCTGGCAGGTCGTTAAGCAGTAAAGAGAAGAGGATATTTGACACGGAGGACCCTTGTGCCACGCCCATGCTTGTGGTTATTGCGTCTGATCTTACGCGACCGCTGTCCGCAACAACAACCTGCGTTCTGTTCCGCAGCAGGTTTGTTACTAGCGCCAATGAGGGACCTTCAAGGCCGTAGTGTCGAAGTTTGTTGACCAGGACTTCGTGATCTGCGACGTCGAACGCCTTAGATAGGTCGCAACATAGAACTGCTACTTGGTTCCTGAGTTCGCGAGCCTCCATTATCTGTCGAACTACAGCACGTGTTAGCGAGGTTGTAGAGTGGCCTTTCCGATATGCATGTTGTCTATTAGATAAGCAGTTGGTTGTATTGAAGAACTCCGTCAACCTCGAACTTAGGCCGTGCTCAAATATCTTGCTAATAACTGGAATAATGGCAACAGGTCTGTATCCGTCGATGTCACTTCTCTTTCCCTTTCCTTTGTATAGCGGTTAATAAATAAAAAGTTATAGCTGATTTTCCTCAAACATGACATTGCCGATGTTTAGAACCAATTTTAATATGTTTAGCTGTAGTGTATAGTTTGTTACGATTTTTTTAAGTGTATTTTAGACCTATAAATAAAAAAAAATAAAAAACATTTATTTCAGACCATACAGATCCATAGTTTTGTTAGTAAAATCTTACGTGTTATGTTAGTCTTGGGAACAAAAAATAAAATAAAGTAAGAAAATAAAAGCTTTAAAAAAATACATAAAATTCTTAGGTTTTCTAACGAGAGTTGGCTATTGAGAGATATGTTCGTGATTTTTTTCTATAGAGCGAAAGTCAAAAACTCAGGTTTCGAATAGCTGATTTCCCTCAAAAAAGTCCTAAAGATTGCAAATTAAATTTAAGGCATCCATATTATAATCTAAACATGAGCTACGAGTTTTTAAAAATCCGTTTTCTGAGCTCAAGTCGCCTTAAGTAATTTGAGGATTCGTTATTATTAGAGCTAAAAACAAATGCACTCTAAACCTTTTTATTATTATTATTTATTTATTAACCAAAGATATAAAAAAACTTATTCTAATACATGTACCTGCAAAACTGTTTAAACAGTTTGCCTGCAGGTCTCTTTTATGCTTAATAGATACTTATACTTATTGTTTTTATATAGGTAACATCGTGAGCATTCTTCCATTTCGGTGGATTCATATAAAAATAATTATCTTGGTAGTATTTAATTGTTTGTTTCATACTTACTGAAATTATTTTTTATTCCATTTCAGAGAAAGGGTTTTTTTAGTTCACGGTGGTATCGCACAACGAGGATAAGAAATTATAGGTTTCAGATATAAGAATACGTTAATATCAAACTAGCGACCCGCCCCGGCTTCGCACGGGTTTATATGTATAAATACATGCACCACCATAAACCTTCCTCTTGAATCACTCTCATCAAAATCCGTTGCGTAGTTTAAAAGATCTAAGCATACACAGGGACCGACAGCGGGAAGCGACATTGTTTTATACAACGAGTACCTATGTAGTGATTTAATGGTTTGGCACTTACTTATATCAAATGCTACGAGGATAGTCCGTTTCGCAGTCAAATGTAACTTGATAAATACGTGCGCGTTCATTTGAACTAACTCTTTTAACTAGCTAAACCAATTGTTGAGAATAAAAACACAACAGCAAACTAAACCAAACAAAAGAGCCAATCAAAACACAAACCGCGTCAGATTTAATTCAATTTCACCCAAAAGCACGTTCAAACGTTTGACATACAAATCGTGTTTTAAAGCAATAGTCGAATTTAGTGAAAATCCTAGTGTTGGGTATTTTTAGCTGTATTTTCAGCAATGGCCGCACAGCGGGTATGGAAATCCGGGAACATTTTCCAAACAGTAGCTTGAATGTCTGAGGAGAAGAGCTACCACACAGTGGCTCTTACTATTTGTGCGATCATTTTACAGGAAAAACATTAGCTGGTTTAGCCATCATTACAAAACTAAAGCCATCGATATGGATGCTGACAGATAGTCAAACATCGTAATTTTTTTTCGTTTAGAAATCTTAAAATGGCAAATATTGATTGAAGTGTGATGTCTTCCGAGTATTTTCGTGAGAAAGGCCACGATTACCTTGATCCAAATAAATCTTGGTTCAAGAATCCAAGGTGATTTCGCTTTATTCGAGATATAATATTTACCTCAATGAAGTTTTTTTTCGTTTTCTGTACAAAACTACAGCCTTATACATACATACATACATACATACATATAATCACGCCTCTTTCCCAGAGGGGTAGGCAGAGATCACGGATCTCCATTTGCTACGATCCTGACAAACCACTTTCGCTTCACTCACTTTCATAACATTTCTCATACATGCTCGTCGGTTTAGGGTACTTTTGACCTGGCCTTTCTGTAAGATTTCTCCAATTTGATCGGAGAAAGTTCGCCTAGGTCTTTCCCTTCCAACTTGCCCTTCCACTCTTTTTATATACACTCTCTTCGTTAATCTTCTTTCATCCATCCTCTCTACATGCCCAAACCACCTTAACATACCCTTCTCAATGTTCGTGACTATATCTCCATCCATTCCACACTTATCTCTTATCACACTGTTTCTGACTCTATCACTCAATTTCACTCCACACATACTTCTCAACGCTCTCATTTCTACTGCATTCACTCGACTTTGATGTATTTTTTGCCACACCCAACTTTCGCTACCATACATAAGTGTACCATACAGCCTTATATATTTATGTTACAGTACCTTTTTTAGACGCAGTTGTGAAAATTGTGACGGCATTTGTTCCTATTTCCCTACAAGCGTTTTTAACGATTAATAAAAAGTTTCGACTCTCAGTTAACATCCTTAATAGTAGAAGATCAGGGGGCCGATTTTTGACTTTCGAGCGCTCGAAAATAAAATAAAAGTAAATACGATTGTAGTATCAAAATTACTGGCACTTACTTTCTACCGATAGAATTGTATACGAGTGGTCGATGCCACTCGTTTTTCAATGTTCTATCGCTATTTCAAAATAGCATTTCTTTATTTTTGACCATTTTCGAGTGAAAGAGTCGAGCGCTCGAAAGTCAAAAATCGGTCCCCTCAATTAGCTCATCTGTTTAATGAGTGAAAAGTATTTTATAAACATCTCTGGGGTACTAAAGTAATAAACTTTTTATTAATTCTGATACAGACCTTATATCGAATGTAATGGATAATATTTAGCAATTTTGGATTTTTATGTTTTCATTTACTTAGTGACATTTAGTTTGTTAATCTAATCTGCATTTTTTAAATGAATGTTGTGTAAGATTAATATTATTACATTTTAAAGTAAAAGTGCCCTTGTGCCATTTGCAGAATAAATAATTTTACACGAAAAAATGCACCGATAGTAACGCCCGCAAGCCACTCCCAGACAGTCCACAGGCCACTTCTTTCTTTGTTCCTCCTTACAATATTTTGTTTGCTTTCCCCTGAATGCACCCGTAAGTATTTGTGTCCGGCTGATGAATGGCCGTTCCTGAATGAAGTTTCCCTCAAGTCCCAGCGGTGGGGTCTGTAAATGCTATAAAGGGTAAGGGGACTAGATTTGCCCAAGACGTAGCTTTTATCTGCATTAGATTTATAAACAATAGTAGAAAGAGTGTTTGCGTTATCTTGGGCTTTGATAATATTACTAAGGTGAACGACTTTACCCATATTTATTAGATTTCATGATTTCATGAAATTTCACTTTGTAATGTGTTTCTTTGCTTTGTATATAGGTAGGTAAGTAAGTATCTATGCGGGGGTGTAAAAATAAGTTTGCTAACTGTATAAAAATATGTGTCACTATGTAATTGTACATGTATTATTCTACGAAAAACATGAATTTAAGTTAAGACTGAGCTATCGATGTTATGTATAACCTATACTAATATTAAGAAGAGGTTAAGTTTAGTATTCGCTTAATAAAGCTACATAAATCAGTCTCTTCAGTTGAAACTTCAGATATTCTCAATTCAATTCTTATCACCCACCAATCAGTTAACGCTCACTTCATTCACTCAGCCTCACCATTTCCGACAATCGATATTCCCACTCTTATTCAACGCCCAAGGCCTACATCGTCATTCAAACTTCGGAACATCTCCAAGGACCCTAAACACCCACACTTCGCCGTTTGCACAGCGTAAATGGAAAAACTTTGATTGTCGTAGGTTTTTTTGTCAGTCCATGATTTGGGAATTTTTATTCAGCTTTTGTTGTCTTAAATAGCGGAAACTTTTGTGTTTGACAACGTTTTTGTTGGGATAGCATAGGTTTTTGATGCTCGTTTGTTTGTGTTGTTGTGATCTTATTACGAGTATGCTCATTTATAAGAAGATTTTTGCGATTTTGGATTTGGAGCTTTCAGTAATTCCATAAAAAATTTACGTGAGCCTCGCTCTAACCTTTTGTTGCACCGCTGCCACTGAGGCCGCCGCTCTAAGTCCTGAGGGTTTAACTAAAATGAAAGTTAAAAAGAAAAACTCAATGTAAAATCTGATTCAATGAAAAATATATTCGGCCAGCATTTCAGATTCTGCTACTGTCAAAACGTGGAATCACTTCACCACAAAATGCTTTGTGAGGAGAGAGCTTTGACGAGTTCACCTTTGACATATAGCTGAAACTAATTGGGACAGACTGACATACAGAAACCACGTTGAGTGGTATTGTTAATTAAAAATAGACGGTGGCTTTCAGTTCTTTAAAAATATATTTCAAATCCTTCATATATCTGAGTCATACAGAGATGTAGGATGTCCTCTTTGCTGTGGACCCAAAGTTAAGAAAAAAGAAAGAAAGAAAATATATTCAGGTCTCTAATTAGTTTATGTAGCTTCAGATACCATAGTAAAAAAATACAGCGAATTTAAGTTTTTCATACAAAACTTATTTTTGCTGTAGTTCGTTTGTTTTATACTAGAGCCATATAAACTAATTACAGACCTAGGTATACCTCTTGTCATTGTATATGCAAAGTTTGTTACAATCCAACACGCAGTTTTAAAATGAGAACGAAACTCCGTTAACTCCTTCCGCTATGAAGGTGAAATTCGGCCGAGCTTGCCGGGGACTCTTATGTAGGACCTAGTAATTTTTGACAAGAATCATTAACAGCGTCTCATCTTAAACTAAGCTGCTGTGTGATTAAATCATAAGTCATCATAATTGACTAAAGTGACAACTTTTGACCACAGGAGAGACGAATTTTCTTATTTTCATTTGTATGACCGTCTTTAATTATATAGGAGCCAGTTGACAAAACAAACTTACGAATCGTAAATTTATTATTAAATCAATAAGTTCAACAACGCCTTTTGAACGCGAACTACGATGCTCGCTTTTCACCAGCCAGTCTGTTAACATCTTCGCGTTATTTACAAAAAACAATCTTTGGATTGCGAGCGTTCTAAAATCACTTCATATAACCTGTACATAGGTACAAGAAGTAACAATATAAATTGAAGCACTTGCCATTTAAAGCAACCAAGTATCAAATACAGGCAACCGTTTCGGATTGTAGGATACTACAGATAGTCCTTTGAAAATTAATTGGAGATCAGGAAAGGATTTTAGTAGCATCTATTCTAAGACCTCTTCCTTAGACGGAGAACCCATATTAATTGTATGCTCGAAATCTTGCAACGGAAACAGTTTGGGCAAAATATAGTCTTATAATACAAGTATAACTGATTATATTGTATTGTAAAGTAAATTCACGATTTACATTATTTTGAACCAATATTTGGAGTATCTTTAAATCGTTAACTTAGAGGTTTTGTATTTAATAGGAAATAATACAAACATAGTAGATTTGATGGAAAAGGGGGGCCTTCGGGATACTTCATACCCAAAGGCCTATTATGATTTTATTAGCGATAAAATTTACCAATATAATGTGATGTTGTTTTAGAATGTGTCATCAACTTTATAGGTATTTTGTATGCGAACGAAATTAAGAGGGGTGCGTCTCCTACCGTATAAAAACTTTTGGTATAATCCGAACGAAAAGCCATAGTCTTGATAGGCATAACCAACAAAAATCATACATAAGTTCGCATATATTTTTTAACCATAATGTTTGAGAGCATAAATAACATTTGTTATAAATTTATTGCGCATAAAAGCTATAAACACAAATATCAATCATAATAGTTTTGCCCATAACATTTTCAAGTTATATAAAGTCGGTTTTAGTGCTTCGCGGGCCGCTTCCGCGGCACGCTCGCTCGGCTCGCGCTCTGTAGGGTAGCAGTTCTTTCTAACACTCCTCCTCGCTTCGCTCGTCGTCGTACCTATACCGACCTGCCTTAGAGTAGAATTGGTAGATATATTTTTGATTCTAGAGAAAAGTACAATTCTGCAAAGTTTCTAATTGCCCAAATTACATTTGACGATTTGTTTTTTGCCTAAGCAAATTATTTGCCGCATAATTATTTAATAGTTTCTTTTTTAACGAAGCAATCATAATAACAGTCTATTGTCATAATTTATGCATAACGATTCTTATGACTAATAATAATTATGATCTTCAATAAAGTGACTAAAAATGTTATAATATTCAACATTATGGTTAAAAAACATATGACATAGTTCAATTATGACAATGAAAGTATTATGCGCAGAATCATTAATGACAAAAGACTTTTATGAGCAACAACTTTATGACAATAGTCAAACGTAACATTTGATATAAATCATACGTTGATTTATATCAAATGTTACGTTATATCAAAAGTTGTTATAAGTACCAATCATTACTTACCCAATTAAGAGTTTGGCGTTCCAGTAGTCCCCGTAGGTACCTATCTGTGGCCCTAACCAATCATATACCATATTATACGACACTCCGTAAGAAATACGCTAATCCGAAACCGCTTTTACTTCCTTCGTACGTACTAAAACATGTACCTTAATCCTCGTAATTTACACTGAAGACGTCACAAGCCATTCAATGCTCAGAAACAGATCCGCACAAAGGCCCGAATTTGAGTGCTCACAAAGGCTTCACAGTGTATTGAGCATCGAGCACTGAGCGCGTTTAAATTGGCGCTTCAGTCAATCTGACACTCGCATTTTGCTGCCCAATTTTGTACAAATATGTTTTATATACTCGTCGTAATCTGTAAATAGGAAGCGGGCGCGCAAACCACACCAATATTAAATTGAAAAGCGATATGAAAGTATCAAATTCAGCCCCCGCTGTGATCGACGGTCGAGTATTTATACCGTGAAAATGTACTCAAAAGACTACTTGATTACCTGTAGGTCAAAGAGAGACGTAATTCTTTAGTATTTCGTCAATTTCAGCGGCATTGATGAAGTTTGATTGAAACGAAACGTTCGTTTTACGCAACTTTACGAACGAGAGTTAATTTTATTATAAAAAAAAAATATCTTACGTATGTACGAAACGTAACGCAATCGACCAGCTGATCTGTCCAGTGTCCATCCGTCTGCAACAGATACTTTTTTAAGCTTAGGTACTTGATGTGATGTCATTTGCTTAAATCTATTATACAATGTTATGTGTGTGTGCGTATGCAAGTATGGCCGAAATAACCCTCTACTTAACGCTATTGGAGTTCAAACAAAATCTCGATCACATTAGCAGATTACGGGCCCGAGCCCGAACATTTCCATACCGAATCAGTTTACGGAGACCCTTAGCTACACTGGCTGTTATTTGAGAGCGTAATTCTAACAAGGCACCTATTCGGAGAAGTGGAGTTCCAGGAATGATGCCCGCTGTACTGTGTTCGTACAGATTGGTTTTGTTATGTCATGGTTTAGGTTAGAAAAGTATGCGTATACACTTGGTATTCACAATTCATAAAATACAAATGTCAAAGTGACGGATAAAGTCAAACGAATTTTAACGGCATTTTAGCCAAAATAGGTTTGCAACGTTATACAGGGCGTCCCAAGACTATGCGACATGAAGGGAAAGTACCATAAATATCGTAGATAGAATATTTTCTGAAAGCACACTTTATGTTATTTTAAAAGTTAGTAATACTGCATTCAAAGATTTTCTAGAAATTTCTTGCTTCGTCTGGGAATCGAACTGACTTAAATGTGAAAAAATCACCCATATTTTTATGATGCCAATCGAACGAATAAAATAATATTTCTTCTTAAGTAACATAGTATCTTAAAAGAAATTCCTTTCGACGAAGCAAGTAATTTTTATAAAATCTTAGAATGCACAAATTACTAACCTTTAAAAATAACATAAAGTCTTATGCATTATTTTTCGTTACTTTATAATCTACTTTATGTCAAATCGTCAAATTGTGAACTGAGATCAAATTGGCATGATTCGGAACGCAGCCTGAGCGCTGATTGGTTGAAAGAATTATTTTACTTGCATCAGCTTCCACTGACGTCAGAATTTAATTGTTTTTTTTAATGAACATTTAATACTATTTATTTCGCCATCTGGCAGAGTCGACGTATTTCAGGGCGCTTTGCAACTGAAGCTACACAATTAGCTCAATTCTTTGTGCACAATCTAACGGTGACACATAAGTATACGGCATATAAAATCTACCGGCAGCTCGTGAGTTTTTGTACCTATTATAATAAAATCTCTACTTCTACAGTAATCTACATCTATACTTATTAATAGCTAGCGACCCGCGCGGCTTCGCCCGTGTTTATCACAGTATGTAGGAAAACTCGCGGGATAAAACGTTTGTTAACGTATAACCAATAAAGTCCTCACCTGACCGCAAATGCTTCTGCAACGACCCTTTCGGTTCTCACGACACAGGCTCGACCTAGTGCGAGGACCACGGATACTCTAACACCAATCATAACTTGTCACCCTAATTTGTAAAACTCATGCACTTAATTGCACCTTTGGTAAATAAAGTCATTTGTCTGTTTGTTTGTTTGTTTAAATAGAGCCTATATCTATCCAGAAAGTCCATGAGATTGTATGTTTGTATGTAATAGGTAATCATCGAAACCACTCATCTATATACGAATATTATAAAGAGGTGATATTGTAATTTTGTACGTTTTAAATGAAAATTCACCTGTGTATAAAATGGCCCTTCGTGATAAATATAGGCTATTTTGTATCCCGTAACTTCGCCTAAGTTATGTGTGTAGTATAGGTGTATAGGTGGGCGGGGCTACGCGAACAGCTAGTTATATAGAAAATGCATAGTTGAAAAGTGTTTGTTAGTTATTCCCAAGCATTTTCTACTCAGCGAACTTAGGACGGGTTGCACCAACTTACGATTACAAAACGATCGACGTTAAATATTGCGCCGGCAGCTGTCATTTCACGGATATTTGGCAAATTTTCTATGCATTCTGATATTAACGAACGCCACTTTTTTATTTTTATAAAATATATTTTTTTTACATGGTTACTGTGTCGCACATAAAGCCACTAACTATTTAAAACCTGGAAGGTTTAGGCAATAGTTGGCGAGATTACGTTAGTTAAGTATAATATAACAAATTGCTAATATTGACTACAATTTTATTCGAGACACACACACTTACGATTACAGAAGGTTTGGTGCAACTCACCCTTAATGTAATCGATGATCGTACGATCATGTATTAGTTTTGCTAGTTTGGAACTGTTCTATGGAATATCAAATCAAAGTATGTAATCGCCAGCACCAACCATGATATATCGCCTTAATCCCATGCTCTGCTCGTTTGCCGTACAATCGTTACTCGGAAGTTCCGGAATCCCGGAATAGGGCTCGTGCTTTGTCCAGCTTAATTGGGCGGCTCTGATTGCACTGATGCACCGGGATTCCTGCGTTTGCTTCATAAACGTTGTCCGTACGCTCATTAAGCCTTTGGGTTTGTGTGGCATGGTGAAGCATTGTCATGTTTTTGGACACATACTGTAATTTGATCATGGAATAAAAATGGGTACCTACAATTTTATAACCTCGTGCCGCGCACCGAACAATAATTTGGTATAAATATGCCAATGTATTATTTAATTGAAGGGATGTTTACAAAAACAACACTACTGACATACTTTACGAAATCGAGTTATTGGTATGATTATGTTTGTCTGTGAAGACTCTACAGTTGTGCAGTAGACATTGTTTAATTAGAATCCCGTTTACCTAAAATTACCCCTTTATATCTTTAAAAACGGAAATTATAGTAGGAACAATAATAATTACGTTTTCTTCTACATTTATGTATAATTTAGATGGAATACATTTGGTAATAAAATTTTATTTCTCTACATAAATGAAATGTATTCTTTTGGAGAAATACATTCTGAAACTATAATGAAACAGTTTTCGTAAATTCAATAATTATTTTTACTACAGAAATGAAAAATGTTTTTGCCTAACAATAACATAACTGACACAAACAGCGTAAGTGGCGAACTTATTTTTCATGTTTTTAAAGAGATTTATCTGACTATTAATGGAATCGTGTTGGTAAGGGAAGTTATTGTGTAAAGAAATAATATTTAACGATAAATAATACTTCGAATATGTTATGCGAATTATTAATTGTAATTCAATGTACATTCTCTTGCACATTGGGTGGCACGATCATATTCGATATATTTACTGTATCGTTTCGTTCCGTATATACATTATGTTTATATCTTCTATGTCTGTCATAGGTTTCTAATTGAATTCTAACGACAGACAGCTTTTCGCCAAGTCGCAAAGAGTTAATTGGCGATTGCAATACCATGCCGCAAAGAGACAAATAGCCATTGTAATTTAATGTACATTCTCTTGCACATTGGGTGGCACGATCTTATTCGACATATTAACTGCATTGTTTCGTTCCGTATAGACATTATGTTTATATATTCTATGTCTGTCTTAGGTTTCTAATTGAATTCTAACGACAGGCAGCTTTTCGCCAAGTCGCAAAGACGTAATTGGCGATTGCAATACCATGCCGCAAAGAGACAAATAGCCATTGTAATTAAATGTACATTTTCTTGCACATTGGGTGGCACGATCATATTCCACATATTTACTGTTTCGTTTCGTTCCGTATAGACATTATATTTATATATTCTATGTCTGTCTTAGGTTTCTAATTGAATTCTAACGACAGGCAGCTATTTGCCAAGTCGCAAAGACGTAATTGGCGATTGCAATACCATGCAAACTTCCACCGAAAATTGGTTTGAACGAGATCTAGTAAGTAGTTTTTTTTTATACGTCATAAATCGTAAACCGCAATTTATTTTACGGAACCCTTCATGTGCGAGTCCGACTCGCACTTGGCCGCTTTTTACTTATTTAAATGCACAAAAAATTAAAATTAAAAAACATGATATAATAAAAAATTAAATTTTAAATTTAAACTGTTTATTGCATTAATTTAATTGTTACAAGTATGTCTACTAATTGCTTAGCGCAATCTCAATTTTTTGAGATTATTTGCTAAGCTTAGCTAATATCTATCACATTTCTAAGTTTAATCTATATAACTTAACTTATTTATATAATATAAGTGTTCGCATAACAGTAATTATTTATTTATTTTCTATTATTTTACTTATCACACATGATCTTCTTCAGGGTACATTTGATCTTCTGTGGATTATTCTCTATAATATCTATAACCTCATTGGGTAAACTATTTAGGATATGCGGTAAGTGCGCTTCCATCTCGCTCACGCTTATGCTCAGTGAGAGGGAGAGGAGACCGTGAGCCTACGTCGCCATCTTTGCGCACCGGTTTGTGTGTGTGTGTGTGTGCTTGTAGAAACGCAGATTTAATTTGTGTAGTAGTGACGCGGCAACTGTCGTTGCAGTGCGGCATGAACGCGTAATAGTTAGGTATAATTACTTTATCAACATGTACTAAACGTACAAATATGGGAGAGGTGTGGCGGCGCACACCCAATAAGCACTTAGATGAAGAGTTTGTTACAGAATCCTTTATTCAATATACTACCTATGTATTTATACACATTAGGTTGCGCTGATACAAGCAATATGCGTTTATGTAGCAGTAAACTATTGTGTTACTGCACAACACTAAATGTGTTGGTATTGAAATAATATGAAAAGTTTACTTAGTTTTAATAATCAGATGAAATTCCATTTTTATTTTGCAGATGGCCGCAAAGTCTTAAGGGTATGTAACGGTAGTTAGTACCTATTACATAATTGTATTAATTTAAACTTGTGGTAAAATCAAGTAAGCGCTACAGGGGTGCTTTACTATGGGCGTATTTACTATTCGACTAAATCAATAAAAGATCCAAACAACCCAAAAAAGCAATATAAACACACGTCCCTTGTTACCCCAACGAATGTCCAGTCATTAACAATACGTACGTGCAAGAATTCTCATTACGGTCACAGGGGTCTTGAGGCCTAGGGGCCCGAAGGGGACAGTGAAAGGGTTGGGTTTTAAATCAAACGTTTTGTTTGACTTGATGGTCAAAAGTTTGGAAGGATTTTGTAATTTTGGTTGAGACTACGTTGATTACAAATTTGCCCATTTTTTAACCCCCGACGCAAAAAGAGGGGTGTTATAAGTTTGACGTGTCTGTGTGTCTGTCTGTGGCATCGTAGCTCCAAAGTGAATAGACCAATTTTTATGCGCTTTTTTTGTCCAAAAGCTGACGTAATCGAGATATTTCTTAGCTATATTTGAACAAAATCGGTTCAGCCAGTTTGAGATATTGAACTTTGAAATGAAAATCTCGCGGGATTCTCAACTTTTCTAACTTTTTATAATAAAAAAAATAAAAACAAAAAAAAACATGAAATCAGGCTCAGTAATGGTGTCGACCTAATGGGCCAGCACTGGTCTTCCGTCGGGGCCAACTGGTCACGATAAATACACAAATGGACGCAATAAATAATATTAAAACTCTTTAATCAAAGCCAAAAAAGCCGTGAGTCCAGTTGTGATACCGCCAAGGGACGATCCTAGGAATCTAGAATATCGTGTTTTTTTTCATTTCAATCTGATTTCGAAAGACCCATGAAAAGCCCAGACGTAGTAGTAGGGATGAAATAGCAAGAACGTCGCATTTCTTGAATTAGTAACATAAAGTAATTACGAAGATGTTTTAAACGTAAATAATTTCAACATGCCGTAGAAGTTGCTACGAAACTTAGCTACGGCGTAGACCCGTAGCAATAATTGGCTGTCAACGTTTGTCAAGCGGCCTATTTTTTAATACCCGACGGAAAAAGATGGATGTTATAAGCATATACCGTTATCGCGGGAGCAAATAAGATTTGACAGTACTGAAAGATTATAAAAAACAGTCAAAAACAGAAATGACATTCGTATAGAGAAACGTTTATACCTACGACCTTAAAATTTATAATTATTTTATTGAATATCAATGCTATCTTACCTCCGTACTTGACGTGATAAGTTCCTAAAAAGATTACCTATTAGGTACGCAACCTCATCAATCACTTTAGATATGTGTCATTCTTGATTGATCTGTATTTGTAACAACATAATTAAATAGAAGTTGCTTTTTAAAATGCCTCGAAGGAAAATAACATGTGATGAATTTGTGGGGTTGTTTATACATGATTATCCCGAGTTAGAGTCTCGCGATACAAAACTGTTTTGCTCGAAGTGCAATGTTAGTTTTGGTAATAACCAAATCTTCTGTGAAACGTCATTCACACACTTCTCTCAAAAAAGATTTTACGTTGGAACTGAAAAAATTTCTAGTAAGCTGTAACATACCGTGTTTTCAGATAGAGAATCCTGTATTTAATTTTTTTCATTGAAGATTGCGTATCTGGAAAATTTGAATAAACTGTTGAGGTTGATGGAAAAAAATAGAGCCGAATTCAAAGACGCGTATATATATGTAAGTGTTGATGAAACCATAGATGCTAGAGGTCGCCAAATCGCTAACGTGATATTAGGTGCTATGATTGAAGATGATGTTGGAACTCCACACGTGCTGTCAAGCAAATGTTTGAAAGAAACAAACAATATCAGTAAAACTAATACTATAAAAAGTGCCCTGGATAATTTGTGGGGCCCTGGCCACAATAAGCATGATGAGATGTTGTTGTTATTGACTGATGGTGTGGGGTATATGTTGAAAGCTGGCAGAAATTTGAAAACAATTTTTCCAAACATTGTCCATGTTACATGTTTAGCCTATGCTCTTAACAGAGTGACTGATCGAGTTCGTGTTCTTTTTCCAGAAGTTAACCGATTAATTTCAAACACAAAGAAAGTATTTCGCAAATCTCCGAAAAGAGTAAGAGCAGTAAGAGAAATATTGAATGGAATTGATGAATATTTTGATGAAATAAAAAGCGTTATATAGGCACATTTCGTAATTCAGATGCACAGTGCATCGCCAAAGCAAAAAAATCTTTACTCAGTGCAAAAGTTCGAAAAGACGTAAATTTTATAGCAAAGTGTCTTCAAGTAATACCGGATGCTATAAATAAACTGCAGTGCCAAAACCTATCTCCTAGTGAAAGTTTGATCATAACAATACAAAATACATACAAGCATATATCTAAATTAACTTTGAATGAAGATGGAAAACAGATTTTTAAAAAGTTCAAAGTGGTTTTGCAGAAAAATGCCAGATATGAAGTTACGAAAAAAAATTGTGAACTGATATCGGAGAAGGATTTACTAGATTCAACGATATATCGTTCTATATTTGATTACTTCCGTCGCTTTAAATATGCACCCATTAAATCAGTGGCAGTCGAAATATCATTTAGCCAGTTTAAATGGATATTTACTGCACGACGCCGCAGATTAATAGTAGAAAACATAGATTTTTTTTGTCGTATACAGCGTGTATTTTTAATATTACCTCAAATTGTAACCAGAGGTAGGTGTTAGGGCTATGAACTGATATTGCAAGATTTTTTTTCTTAACTATATATATTTTTTTCCTTATAAAATAATTCAGCAATAAAGATGACAATGTATCACTACATTGTCATACCGATGTTACTTCAGAACTGTCACAAGTAACCCGCTTCTTCCATGTGTCCAATGAGTTTAAGCATTACATTGCTGCTCGATAAATTTTCAAAAATTAATTACGCTTTGGTAGTTAAGACTAACTTACAATTTTCTTACAATATCGGTTCATTGTAATAAAAGCTATGTATGGTTACAATTTGAGGTTATATTAAACATAAAGACTGTATAACGAAAATCACTTAAAATCAACAAAAAGTTAATAAAGTTGTATTAAATTAAAACATGGATATTTATTTAAGTTGGTATGTATGTCGATTCCAGGTTATTATTTACTAACAGAGTGTAAAGCAAGATTAATTAACCTTATGCAGCAAAAACTTCGTGCTAGTTATGATGAACTTCTTGGAGGCTTATAATGTGTAGGCAGAAAAGTCTGTTTTTACTAAATGGACAGTCTGTTTTACTACTTCTTTAACAAATTTATATTTGCTCCCACGATAACGCTATATGGTATAAGTTTGACGTGTCTGTGTGTATGTGTGGCTGTGTGTCTTTGTGTCCGTCTGTCTCTGTGTGTGTGTGTGTGTGTGTGTGTGTGTGTGGCATCGTAGCTTCTAAACGAATGGACCGATTTAAATGCGGTTATTTTTTATCCGAAAGGTGACGTGATCGAGTTGGTTCTTAGCTACGTTTCATCAAAATAGGTTTAGCCGAACTTTGAAATGAAAATGAAAAGTTGTAGTTAATGTAAACGTATTTTATTAGACTCAGTCATATTTTAGAATCGTTTTTTTTTCTTACAGGTATGTACTCGTATGTCATGGCGCGCGCGTAAGTAAACAACCGATTCATCTTGATTAAAAAAAGTTAATTTTTTCGTAAATAGTTTTTCACTGCATTATACACAGATTACTTCCATTTCAAAATAGTTTGTAGGTATAATAATATCTCGACGAAAAGGGTAATAACAAAATATCTGCGTCATATTTGGAGTTTCATAATCAAACCAATATTGGTCTTCAAAGCATTTCATGCCCTGAAACTTTACCGTACCCAAATATGAAAGCCAACCTTTGAGCTCTGATCAATACATGTCTATATCAAATATAATGGCGCCATGAAATCCTGCCCCTATAGACCCTTGCCTAAGACTCCATGTACAATATTGAATAGGCAATATAAGTTCAGATGTAATATTGTAAACTACGGCCCACTGTGAACAAGATATCAACTATATCGCCTTCCTTTACAACTATGATAATGGCCGCCTATCACACCGTTTATTTCAGAAAGATATTTGTTTTAAGTATTTCTTATTTTTTACTCATCGTTGCCAGCCAGCAGGGTGGCCATCTAGTGTCATAATTGTCAACTATTGTCATAATATCGATTGTCATTACACTTTACGCATAAAGTTGATGCTCATATTTTTTTGGGCATAAATTGTACTTGATGACTATTATTATTGAAGCCTATATAGTGTCTCACTGCTGGGCAAATGCCTCCCCTCTTGATTTCCACTCGTCCCGATTCTGAGAAATCTCTGGCCAATCGTTGTGAAATACGTCCAGGTCGTCCCGTCATCTCCTTCTCGGCCAGCCTCGCCGTCGCCTCCCACCATGCGGCACCCACTGCGTAGTTATTATACGGAGTTATAATTGCTTTAATTATAATGTTGAATGTCATACATTTATTTAGTCACAATATATTATATATATATATATATATATATATATATATATATATATTTTATATATTTTCGGACAATCTTACACAAATCAACCTAGTCCCAAACTAAGCAAAGCTTGTACTATGGGTACTAGACGACGATATAGATACTTATATAGATAAATAAATACTTAAATACATAGAAAACATCCATGACTCAGGAACAAATATTCGTGCTCATCACACAAATAAATGCCCTTACCGGGATTCGAACCCAGGACCTCTTGCTTCGTAGGCAGGGTCACTACCAACTAGGCTAAAGCGGTCGTTATTGATAGGTGATTATAATTATTTTTAGTAATAATTGTAAATGTCATACATGAAGTACGCTACGTACGTAAGTACGTATAGAGCTACGATATAAACGAGTTTCACGTGGACGGAGTCGCGTACAGAAGATAGTTTTTACTAAATAATTAATTTTAAATTATATTTCACTAGCTTCTGCCCGCGACTCCGTCCCCGCGGAACTCATTGATATCGTAGCTCCATACAAAGTTCCACCCCCTATTTCACCACCTTAGGGGTTGATTTCCGGGATAAAAGGTATCCTCTGTCCTTTTCCGGTAATCAACCTATTTCTGTACTAAATTTCATTAAAATCGGTTTAGCAGTTTAAGTACCTCCATACAAATTGTCACCCTCCATTTCACCCCCTTAGGGGATGAATTCCGGGATAAAAAAAGGTTTAGCGGTTTAGGCGTGAAGAGGTAACAGGCAGAGAGACAGAAAGACAGACAGACAGACACACTTTCGCATTTATAATATTAAATATGGATATAGGCACCCATAAGTACTAATTTTCTAATGAGATTCCATAATTAAAACCCAAAATCGTTTGTAAATTACTAATAATATTTGTGAGTGGGGGTGGGGGGAGACTGGACCACAAAACTGGTTGGCAACATCCGTTGATTGGATGTCTGGTATCCATACAATATATATCAGAAGTAAAATTGCGGTGCGCTATTTTTGCAAACGCAACTCCACTGAGAGCCTGCACTAGTAAAGTTATTGTTAACATCGGGCATGTTACTGTTTATAATTAAAATGGGCTTCGGTGTAAGAGGTAGCCATTGATGCGATCGCGTCCCTTTTCATTAGGCTAGTTCGGTTTACAGGCCGATATGAATAAAACAAACAAAGGGCTAACACCAATAATTAACGACTTGTTTACTGAGGGTAGATAGTCTTAGATAACGATACAATGTAGGTATACTCGTAGAAGGGTACCAGGAAGAAACAATTGTTTTATCTGTTGATTTCTGGCCATACTGTGTATGTGTAGTACCAAAATATGACCAGAAATTATGCAACTATGGAAACTAAATATGTCACACTATGGATCACAAGCGCGTTGCCAACCCTTTATTGATTTGAAGATTCGTTGTCTTGATAGCCAGAGACGAACGCGGGTCCCTTACTCTCATCACAACACAGAGCAAGTGTAGTACCTATAGAGCAAATTTAGGAGTGAGAAATATAGATCCGAATACTACACTAAATGCTCACAGCTTCGAAGCGTTTATATCCTAGCGGCGCCTGCGAATTGGAAACGCTAACGCAGATTAAGCTAAGATGGCAGCGGTCAGTCTTTGGATGGGTGACCGCCTGTTTGAGTGGTTATAGTAACCACTCAAACAGGCGCACTCAGGCAGAGCGCATTTATAGTAAATGCGCTCTTCCGTGCTTTGGAACGCACGCTAAGCATTGGATCCCGGCTGCTGTCTATGACAGTAGTCGTTAAACCGAGTTACGAGTAACAGTCGAGTTGCCCACTCACTTGACAAAGGGGGGACAACTGACACTTGCGTCTGCAGGAACTACTTACCACAACGTGTGCACGTGTCCCCTGGGTGGTACTAAAGAGAGACAAACTCAAAGGCCAAAATAATGTATGCCATGTGATGAAATAAATAATGCTCACAGGCTATGATTCCTTCTTATAATCAGTGCGTTGCTATGGTAGCCTAGTGGTTCAAGCATTGGTTGTCAAAAGAAGGTCATGGGTAACATTCCAGTAGGTTGATCACGTAACGCATTGTACGCGCGTCAGGTAGGTCTAAATGTCACTTTTTATATGCAAAATTGACAGGTAAATTGTATCGACGCGCGTTCAGAAAGTTACGTGATTACTGATTACCTCTCTGGGTTTTTGTTGTACATAGATACTTTGTGGTGTATTTTCTACATTAAATTACGAAGCCCAACAGTGTTAAAAAACTGTAAAAAGTTTATCTTATCTAATTGTATGTACCGTAAGTACCTAATGAATTTATTATTGCATATTGTATAAGACCTAAATGTAGAAACCTCGTAACTGTCCAATACTTGCCTAAAGATCTCACTGGCAAATTACACCATTAGAAATATTTCTGAACACTGAATAAACGCAACAAAAGTTCACAGCTATTTTCGTCCAAAAGAGCATCGGAAGGGAAATTTAAATGTCAAACTTTTGTCACCCCCGAAAGTTTTACAGGCGACATACAAGCGTCGTTTGCGACCACAATGTAATCCATTAACAAGTTTCTTGTTCAGCGTCCGTACCCTAATTTACCCTTTAATTTGTTGTCATGTAACCCTAAGTACATACCACAGCCTAGTAAAATTACATATGAGTTAAATAGTAGACTGCAAAATCGAGTGGAATTTTGTTTGATACTATTTAGTCTGTGACATAAATACCGATAGGGTTGCCAAAATATGCAGGCTCACTAATTTGTCTGACAAGTCAGGACAAGCGGCAAATTTAATTTTCTTAATCGGCTGAATTTGTTTCGGCAATTCAGGAAAGTCCGTCACGGCGATTAAATTCATTTGGACAGGATTATAAAATTTGTCATTCAGTAAATTGTTGTGACGGGATAAGAGATACCGCGTAATTCGGTAAAATGTAATATTACTCCATTTTGAATAAAGGCAAAATTTAGGTCGGGTTTTATTTAAATAATTGTGTCTTTATTAAAGTAGGTATCTTACGTAAATAAAACTACATTAAGGTAATTGCAAGTTGCAACTGGATATATCTGTCTGGTAAATGCAACTTAATTTAATAATGCCCTCTAATCAATCAATCA
The DNA here is from genome assembly GCA_963854355.1 of Epinotia brunnichana. Taxonomy (NCBI): domain Eukaryota; kingdom Metazoa; phylum Arthropoda; class Insecta; order Lepidoptera; family Tortricidae; genus Epinotia; species Epinotia brunnichana. The sequence goes on from OY977952.1 coordinate 17,607,158, forward strand.
ATCAATCAATTATTTATTGCGAGAACATAGTTACATAAGATGACATAAAAAGGCATGCAAATTAACAATTTCACAATATTAAAATAATTTAACGCTTTTTGCAGAATATTAAGATGATTATAATAAGCTAAATTAGTTGCATTCAGAAACATAATATTAAATACAATATAAATATATATTTTTATTACAATATTTAAAGTCAAAGCGATGAGAATAATTAAGTCTAAATAGAAGGTAACAGTATAAGATTAAAAAAATAAATTTAGTCCTAGATATTTGGCTTGTAGGCAATATAGTCTTTGACATAATAAAAGCATTTATCTAGCAGCCATTCAGTAAACATTCCTTTAAACCTATTTGTAGGGCATACTTTAATGAATTTGGGTAAATTATTATAGACTCGGATAGCCATACAGTATGAAAAATAAAACAAACTGTATGTATATGTAACAAACTGGAAGTGGTTGAAAACTTCAGATATTTGGGATTATTAATTGATAAACACTTCAATTGGAAATTACATATAAATCAAGTATGCAATAGATTAAGGTCAATTTTGGGTAAATTTTATCATTTAAGCAAAATAATCAATAAACGCACACTGCACATTGTTTACCATGCACTTGCTGATGCATTATTAAGTTACGGCCTAAGTTACTATGGGCTTACATTTAGAACATACCTGGACCAAATAAAGCAACTTCAGATAAGACTGATGAAATTGTTGGTTGGCAAAAACATGAGAAATAAATGTAAACATCAATACGATATGCTGTTCTCAGTGTGTAAGATTTTGCCTGTACATTATATACTTAAATGTCTTAAATAGTTACTATACCGACGACTTCAAAGTTAAAAGAATAAGTAACGGTGTTACTCGATCATCTAAAACGATAAAATTGTTACAACCAGTAGCCAAAAATGACTATGGACGAAGAACAAAAGAATACTTGATCCCGGAAATGTATAATACCTTTTGTTGTTAGAAACACCTAAATTAAAAGTGGGTAGTCTTAAAGAAAAATTCAAACGAATATTATTAGATAAGTATATAAATTCCATTAAATAATATAGGAATGTTGTGCCATCGACGTCGAAGAGGTGTATGCATTGTCCGTCTTATTTCAAAGGATAGGATAGGTATAGTAATGCAGGCATATCTTTGGCATCGATCGTAGGTACCTACACATTTAGTAGATAAGTGATTATTATTTTTTTATTTTTTTCAAACGATTGTAACCATATGTACCTACATAACTATTGCAGCTATGTGCAAACATATGTAGGTGCATACGAGTAACTAATATACAATATATGTTGCATTATCCTCTGCCGTACTTAAACAGTTCGGATATTAACTTACACTTCTAACTAAAGTTAAACAATAAGTAGAGTAAAAATAAATCACTGCACATCCGTGCCGCCAACAGGTCGTAATTTCGTATGAACTCTGTAGGGACTTACGGCCTTTTGGCTGGGGCGTTAGTGTAGTGTTTCGGTGTACCGCGATAATATTATCTTTTTATTTAAGTGAGCGAATCGCCAACAAACTGCTTTGCAGTTTGGCGAATCTTTAGGTTAAGTTACTAAAATTGTATTTGTTTTTTGCTTCCAATAAAAAAAAAAAAAAAAAATATTGTCTTCATGAAGCTTGACTCTAGAGCGTGGTAAGAATAATTTGCCTAAGATCACTATCGTAGAGGGCAATATTAAATTAGGTTATATTACCAGACAGAAAATACCTAGTTGTAAAAATTACAAGGCTCCACCTTAGACCCAAATGCAGACACACCGAAACCCTAAATTAGCCAAGAGTTCCTACAAATAGACCAAAATTTTACCAAATTTAAACTAGTCTTGATAGTTTAAATAAATGTAAATTCCTTTTCTTCCTTTTGATTTTGGCTACTTTCTGAAGGGTTCGAATATTGATACCCTTAGATACCAATACTTATACGAGTACCTATTTAAGATCTTAAAACTTTATACGGTGAAATCTAGGCGTGAGTGATACCTTAATCATCAACTTATCACAAATGTTTTTTTTTTCTAATAAGAATACCACTTCGATGGCAAGTAGTCAATAATCCATTGAACCTATCATATCACAAAAAGCATTTTCACTATTTCTACAGAAGCCGTATAAACAGGAGTCAACGCTCAAAATACGTCAGAAAATGACTATTTCATTCACAAGGGCTAAAAACACGGACATACAACATTTAATATTTACACGCTACGCTACTAAGACGGGAAAAAATCGTCAAAAACAGTTGAAACGCTCGCAGCATCTGTGCTATGATTTATATTCAGTGTTTTGCTCTTGGGCGGTAAATCAAGTTGCGAAGTTGCAGAATGTCGTAAATAAAAGAAATCTGTCTTTTTACGTTTAAATATATGCATTAGTGACGCATTGTCGTACGATGAGTTGTGTCACGTATCGCAAAAATAAGTGTAAAGACGAAATTTGATCTCCCGGTATATCGTAGAGCAGTCTTCAAACTTTATGAAGTCAAAGGACAACATTTTACTATTAGATTTGTGGGTTGGTTAAAGACCTCTGGCGTAGAGATATCCCCACTTTAATGTTTATCTTTTTCAAAGTCAGGACTGGGATAATATTTGTTTTTACTGACAATAGAAGATATTACTAGGATATGGCTTTTGTATCATATCTCATTCATTCTTACTTTGAAAGACGGAGACACGAAAGTGTATGTACCTATTCCTTTAAAATGCCGGGGACGCCATATTTTCTATTCGTAAATCGGGCCCCACTATGACAGTCAAAACGAATCCAAATTCAAATAATAAACGACCCAAAGGTTTTGATGTACTTATTTTATAAGTCGTTTAGTTAAGTATTTAGAAGTAGTTATCCATGATTGTCTGCAGTTAGGTTGCACCGAATTACAATATTGTATTTAACGGAACAGTTTAAACACAATATTTATCATCTATATGTATATCCATTGACACTACAAGATTGTTTTATACCACGGCAACTGTAAATAGTATATGTTTCGCAAAGTAATACGAGTCATAAAACGCGACAGCAATACATTTTGTTCTTACCCCTATAGGCCAGTCTGTAGAGGTTCAAAGCACCCCGGGGTATGTTGCAAGTGGTGGTGCAGAAGATTTTTTTTTTAAATATTGTTGACATCGATACAACTAATCAAATATCAAAAATACTCTAAGGACTGGCCTACTGTACATACTATTTTCTTAATAGATTTTCGTGACTGAACAAAAAAAGTAACCAAAATCTTTTCCTTTTTTAATCCACTCTCGAAACACAAATATGATATATTTTTACAAAACGCAATGCAAGACAATAAACAGATGATTTTTACGATATCCCCAGCAGGCCCAACGGACCCTTATTACGTTGCCAGACAACGGTCGAGATTGGGTCCAACATGAACTAGCGAGCTGAGAGAAACGCGGAAAGTTCTTATTACGGGATACCCTTTTGGTAGTGTTAAGTTAAAGGTGGCTCACGGGCAGCGTGCCGTGTTCCATACGCTTATACCGATGGTACCATAAAATGTTTAATATCTTCCACAATTGAGTACTTTCCTCATGTTTAAACTTATTGATAGTAAACCATCAAATGATTACAATATAGTGTAAAGTAAAATATAAGGTGCTAACAAATTAAGTACCAATATTTTAAGAGGTGTTACAGTACATCAAAACAATCAACTTTAAATAGAAATTAAGGAAACTTTTTAGAAGTAAGTACGTTGACTATTTCATTAACAGGGTGTTTTATGCAGTAACGTTGTTTCCTTAATTATCTCCAAAAAGTAACACAAACTTTTAACTGCCGGGTGACGTCATCGTCAGCGATAACATATTCGAACTGGTTTGTGCGAATGTTTACAGGTGCGATAGGTTATTATTTTTGTGTTGCGTTGTTTATATCCCACCAAATAGTAAAGACAACGATTACATGATATTATTTAGTATTATAGAACAATTGTGTGTAAGGTATAGTCGAGTAGTGGTATTGGGAGATTTCAACTTGTATTCTTGTACTTCATGTGTTAGAAATTATTTCGAATATTTTCAGACATTTTGTGGATTCATTCAGAGAAACGGAATTGCAAATTGTAACAATCGCCAATTGGACTTAGTACTAACATCTTTGGAGGAGGATGTCGGGGTGCGCGCGGCATCGGAGGCCTTGGTTCCGGTTGACGAGTATCACCCGCCGCTCGAGGTCACGGTCACGCTAGCGGGGGTTGCGTCAGCGGGGGTCGCGGCGCAGGGGCGCGGGGACGATGCCGACACACAGCATCGGACGCAGGAGTGGAACTTTGCGAAGGCCAACTATCCACTTTTATACACATCACTAGCTTCCATTGATTGGGCACCGTTGTATAATGTTAATAATGCAGATGAGAGTCTATGTTATTTTTACACTAATATCAACAACGTTATTAGCGACTGTGTGCCTAATAAAATGCAAAACAGAAATGCATCTAGGTACAGTTATCCCGAATGGTATAGTGCTGAAATAATTCGCGAAATAAAGTTTAAGGCTGCCCTCCATAAAAAGTACAAGTCTAAAAATACTAACGAAAATTATGTAGCTTTCGCTAGGTGTAGGGCGCGGGTAAAGTTAATGATTCAAATAGCACACACACAATATCAGGACCGCGTCCAAACACATTTAGCAGAGGATCCGAAAACTTTTTGGAACTATGTCAAGTCTAAAACGAAACATGGAAAAGCTCAAAAATTATCCAAAGATGGAGTGGTACTTGATGGAAAGAAGGGCGCGAAAGAGTTCGCAGAGTTCTTCCAATCGGTGTATAGCTCCACTCCAGCTGAACTAAATGTGAGTACAGCCGTGACAGAGGCACCATGCGTGGTTGACTCAGCGCGAGTACAGTTGGACAAGTTGCATCTGGCTGATGTGATGCGAGCACTTGCGAATCTCAAAGCGAAGCGTTCTGCTGGACCAGATGGAATACCTGCTTTTATATTTAGAGACTGTCGATTTGTGTTGGCCGAACCATTGTTACATGTATACAATATGTGCTTGGACAGTGAAGTATTTCCGGACTTGTGGAAAACGACCCGGGTAGTCCCAGTCCCGAAAGGAGGGGGAGGTGAAGGTGTCGAGGGATACAGGCCGGTAGCAGTGTTGTCTACTCCTGCTAAAGCGTTCGAATCAGCGTTGCAGACTATTATTTACGAACAATTACGTTGTAAATTGTCAGATGCACAACATGGTTTCCGGCCGGGTTGTAGTACAACCAGTAACTTGCTAAGTTATGTAACACAGATCATTCCGGAAGTGGATGGTGGAGGGCAGGTCGACGCCGCTTACTTTGATTTTCGTAAAGCATTTGATGTCGTGGATAATGATATCCTGCTCAAAAAACTAGCCGGTGTAGGATTTACCCCTCATCTGTTGAATTTTTTTTGCAAGTTACATGTGCGACAGACGGCAGTTTGTAGATTACGAGGGATGTAGATCAGAACCATATTTCGTGAGGTCTGGAGTAAGTCAGGGAAGTAACCTTGGCCCATTGGAATTTATAATTATGGTCAATGACTTACCTCAGGTTGTTAAAAATTCAGGTTGCTTACTATTTGCCGACGATCTAAAAATGTATCTACCTATTAATAATACGGCAGACTGTGCAAGATTTCAAACCGATATAGATAGTGTGGTCTCATGGAGCGAAGCGAATAAGTTATTTTTCAATACGTCGAAATGCGTTACTATTACGTTTACTCGAAAGCACTATCCCATTCTTCATGACTACGAAATAAATGCCATGAAATTAAAAAGAGTGTCAGAAGTTAAAGATTTGGGAGTCAAATTCACATCTGATCTGAGATTCCGGGATCACATCGTCAATATTTGTAAGAAGGCGTATAGAACTCTGGGATTTGTTCTGCGTCGTTCCCATGGCTTTACAAATATTGGAGCGATTATCGCATTATACAACGCGTTAGTCCGAAGTGGTATCGAATGCAATGCAATCATCTGGGATCCGCATGAAACCAAATATCACCTTATGGTGGAGCGTATCCAAAATAAATTCGTACGATTTATGTATTGGAGGAAGTACGGGGTATACCCATTTTACCCACTTATGTATCCAACTCTATTTGTACTGGGCATGGTAGGGTACAACCAGCTGCGCGTGCGCAGAGAGCTGTGCCTGGCCACCTACATTTTTAAATTACTTCGGGGTAAAATATACAACAGCCAGGTATTGAGTGGTGTGAGTGTTCCCGATAGGTACGTGTGGCGTAGACTCCGGCCGCGGCTGCTAGCCGAGCCGCGCGGGCGCACCAACCTGCTTGGTAGGGCACCGATGACGCGAGCAGTGCGTACCCTCAATCTCATAGCGGAAAATATTGATTTGTTTTCGTGTTCTCTGAATGAATTTACAAAGGCAGCATTGCTCGTAATATGTTATAAGAGTACTACGAAAAAAAATGTTATAGGTATTATAGAATAGTTACACTGTTGTCTTAGGTTCGATGCCTGTAAAAATAGTTGTAAGTGTGGATAATAATAAATAAAATAATAATAAATAAATGTTTCATACTTAAGTCTACTCCTAGAGACGAGTACTATCAGCTCTAAAAGTATTGGTACCTAATTTGTTAGCACCTTATATACTTATAGTTCATACCCTTGTTTTTCGTACATTACTGAGTTACATTACTAGTAGGTAATGTACAAAGAAAAAATATTCTTCTTACAAAACCTATTAATGTAGGACGAAACTTTCATTCTTTGCACATAACTAGTTCCGTTGGCAGTTATGTACAAAGAAGTAAATATTCTTCCTACATTACCCGGTTTTGAACGAAGAAATGGCTGTTCTTACTACAAACCCGGGGAGGTTCTCCGAGCAGTGTATCTAACTTATTAATGTGTGTTCATCTTTTACTTTTTAAATATTTGCAAGTTTGACACATGTCATGAAATATTTACAAAATTCACATAACATTCATCATAGAGGAAATACTATCGTTATTTATCGCAGTTGTTAAATTAAATTCTAGTACTCTTTTAGTTATCAAAACTGATCATAATTGGGCTGCATTTGAAATAGTCAGCCCTGTTTCATAATCATAGGTAACTCTGGAGACTACCCTCTACATACAAACTTGCAAAGATACAATATCACAGAACTGTTCTTCTTAATAAAATTTGTACCTATGGATAAGTCAAAAATCGATGAAATTCTCAACTACATGGTGGCTGCGCTCCGGATTAAGGCAAGCTTTAAGGCCTTAAGGCATAATCTTGTAGCGTTGTTATTTAATTCTAAAATACGGGTCCCTTATTTTACCGACAAACGTTTCACCGAATGCATTGATTCGCCGAATTTTCATCTCATCGTTTTTTTTTTCTCAGAAACTGTAATTTTTTTAGATAAAGCCCATTGGGATAGGGTAGGTATGTTTTATAAGAATCCTGAAAAGTTTACTGTTTCTGCCAAAAAATGTTTTCGATGATATGAAAATTCGGCGAAACATTAATTCGATGAAACGTTTGTCGGTTAAACAAGGGTAAACCCTATAATACAGATGTTTACCGAGAGTACAGCCCGTGATTAGAAAATTGGGAACTGTATTTCTAAACTGTAATGTAATTTAGCCGTTCTGAGTAACAGAAAGAGTTCCTAAAAAAAGCTTAAAGTCTCTTTCTTTTCTGAATGTTTTGAGAATCGATGAAAGTTAGTCGCCATACTTTTTTAATTATATTGTCTGATATGATTTGGCCTATAACAACTAGCATAATTGACGTGATGCGACGCGAGAATGTATGTGTATCTAAGAGAAAACCGAAATTACTTAGCTTCATCATCATCATTGGCCTCTACGTCTTTATCAGACGATTCAAGCAGCGCTTTGCGAATGCATAGTAGAGCACTTTTTTAAATGGCTGTGTAGCCCTATGCGGGAGCGGCATTGTCTTCCGCAAAGGTGGCAGGAGAATTGTGCATTAGGTAATGGCGGGGTGTTTATTTGCCTTCTCCTTCTTTTACCTTCGAGAAGGTCAAACCAGGCCCCGTCATGTTTCTTGCTTACTTTTGTTTACTTAGCTTATGTGTTCATTAAATGTTAATTTGAATCTTCTTTCCTCTTCATAATTTGCAATGATTGAAACAGAAGTCGCTGAGTCGCAAGCGATACGACTTAGCAGCAATTGCAATGCGTTCAGCCTGCATAGATAGCTAGTTATCTAGATATACTCAGTATTTAGGATCCTGAACCACTAAAGTTTATATTTAGCCCAATGGTTGACTAGTAGAGCATACTTGAAGGCATGAAGTCCGCTAGTTGTACTTTATTTATTTATGCAATAAAGTTCAAATAAATATATTAACTTATTGACTGTAATAATGTTCAATAGCGGCTTATTGGGTTGTATTTTTTTGTACCACACACTTTCGTACGTAAGACGCTTGCTTCCGCAATAATTCTCAAAAGCGGCAAAACCCTTAAATAAACTATCCCCTTTCGTGTCCTTCCGATGACTTTGGAAAAGGATGCGCGATGCGAAGAAAACTAAGGCTTTAGAATACAGGAACAAAACTGATGGGTGGACAACTTAAATCCTGTCTGGTCGAAAGGATACACACAGTAAATATTTTATAAGCAGACTAAATATTGTGACTATTTCACTAAGAGTGGTATAGCACAGACGAAAATATTTACATAGGACCCCGTCCAGCCGATGCCACCGATGGCCGTTGGGGCGGAAAGGTTCTCGAGTGGCGACCACGTACCGGATGGCGAGGCGTGGCGTGGGTAGGCCCCCACAAGGCGGACTGATGACCTGGTAAAGGTCGCGGGAGGCCGCTGGATGCGGGTGGCGCAGGACCGGTAACTTTGGCACTCTTTTGGGGCCTATTATTATTATTCTGGTAGTGGCTTTCGAGCTGTCAAAGCCCTTATATCACTGCGACCATCGCTGATCTATTGTGATCGCCACTTACTACAATTCTTGGTCAAGTCCTGCAAACTCGAAGAATTGCAGGATTTTGTTGAACTCAAGAAATTTGATCTCCTCCGGGCACATGATGTGTTTGCCCAAGAAGGAGTTATGACTGCGCATGAGGCAAGGGCAATCGGTTAGGATGTGTGTAGGCGTCTCCTCTGCTTCAAAGCAGAATCTGCACTGCCTTGTGTCACACAGTCCTATCGTTTGCATGTGCTTTTGGGGCCTATGTCCAGCAGTGGACGTCTTTCGGCTGATATGATGATGATGATGATAATAATGATGATGATGATGATGATGTCCAGAGGCTAATAATTGTCAGCCTGAGCGACAGCGGAACTGACTGAAACAGCGGATACCATAAGGGCAGAAGGAGTTTATTTATTAAAAGATAAGCTACAATAGAAAGATAACAGAGTGAATGCAATTAAATAAGTAGGTGTTGTGGCTTCGTAGTAGTGAAATAAAAACCTGGACAATACTTCGAGGATAAATTTGAAACACACAGTACAATAATTAATTAATAAACACTACTGGAACTGTACAAATGATTGATATTATTTTTTGCTGGTTTTAAAATATATTGCACGCAGCTGGTGAACTTTATCGATCTGGGTTCTGGATCGAACTGAACCGTCGGGTAACTAAAAAGCTGCGCACTGTCACGTGGAACGTGGAACTAGAATTGGTAATAATTTTTTTGAATAGTGATTAAAGAGAAATGTAGCCAGAAAGTTTGTGTGTAATGTTCCGTTATAAGCATCAGAACAATAATAGGTGGATATAATATCTGAACACGATTATATTGCTAAAGCCTCAAAGGCGTGTTCAAAATGATTAGCACAATACTGCGCGCGAACTGTCTGACACGGGAGATATACTATACGCCTCTCTCTAATTAAAATACTAAAAAGAGACTTGTATGTAGTTTGGTATAACGACATGGAAGAAGCTACTGCGTAAGAACTTGTGTAAGTATGCGGAATCCACAATTTTAGTTACACTTGATATACCTACTCTGTCTCTTCCCCTAGCGTTATTCCCGGTTGTGCCCTAAAGGAGCCCGGGGTCCGCTTTGACACCTTAGGTATCCCAACATTTGGCATTGGCACTAGTTTTTACGAAAGCGACTGCCATCTGACCTTCCAACCCAAAGGGGAAAACTAGACCTTATTGGGATTAGACCGGTTTCCTCACGATGTTTTCCTTCACCGAAAAGCTAACCGTAAATATTTCGTACATAAGTTCCGAAAAACTCATTGGTACGAGCCGGGATTCGAGCCCACGACCGCCGCTTGACAGCGGCATGCCTGAACCACTAGGCTACCGTATAGCTTCTTCTTCTTCTTCACTTGAGATTCCTTACTGTCCAAGTAATTAGGTTTTTATTAAGTTAGTGCAGAAATATTTAATCCTTAAACCGTATTAAATACGGTAAGTAATACTTATGTACAGTTGGGGAACGTAAAAAAACGTAAACTTCGTCAGTTATTAAATTTATTCCTTTATAAATTTATAGACTCTTAGTACCTTTTGAAAGCAAAGTACTAAGTATTATACCTACTTGATATGATAACAAGGATCAGAAAAGTTTACCTACACCTCTGACCTTTATCTAGTTTCGTATCAACATCAAACTTTTTTAATGACCTAATCAAATGAACAACTTCGTAAGAGTTCCAATCAAATGTACTTATTCTATTTAATTATCAGGTGTTTGTCAGTGTCAACTTTTTCTCTTGTAATTTTTGCGATCAATAATAACTAATTATAATAATAATAATAAATATATATATCCGCTGCCGGCACGCTTGGGGCCTGCGGGGCATCCTGCTCCGCCTACGGCTCCCGCTACCGGTGGTATAGTGCGCCGTATGCAGTGGACGCAATCCATTAACGAAAACTGCATGCGCGCCTACTATGGGGCGACAGAGGGAGGAACTAATCTGTCCGCGTACCGTGTCCGGATGCTGCCTCTGTTCCAGGTGCTTGAACCATCCGTCATCGTATCTGCACAGCGTCTATCGGATCAAGTGCGCGTCATCCAGCGGCACAAGCGGTTGGATGACGCCACGCTTGATCGGCTACGCCTGGAAGCACTCTCTGCTCGTGCGGCCTCTACCTCGGCGCGGGATCCGCCCGCCTTGTTGCCGGCTCCAGTGCCTGTACCCGACCTGGCACCGGGGGCACCGTGGGTTGATCCCAGTGCTGACGAGGAGGACTGTGCGAATCAGAATGTAAGCAGTCAGGCCCATGAGCAACTGAGGAGGGCTCTGGAAGAAGCGATTACGCAGTATCGCTCCACAAACAACTCTAGGCCACGATTACCACGCTTGCCTGTGAATAGACGCAATCTAGCGCTAATGGGAGCCCTGAACGGTCTGCTAGACCCGTTTATACGGGCTAGTGAAGACTTAGTGGATACACACTCAATCATGTACTGCGGGGCCGTTGCGACGTGCCGTGTTGCTCGCGTCAAGTTTCCGGACGCTGACCGTGCACCTAGGACCGCCGGGGATGTCCCGGCCTGGCAAGTACGGATTGAGCGGCGTATCAATACGTTTAGGACTCTCATTGCAAAACTGATCTGCTTCAGGGGGGGCAACAACCGCCCCCGAGTCATGCGCTTTGTGAACCAGGCCTTCGCGGGGACTGGTATCAGGTCCTGCGAATACATGGCCTGTGTCACGGAGCGCATTGACTTTCTGAAGCAGAAAGTCTATGCATGGGCAAGCCGTATTCGCCGCTACAGAGAGCGTGTGGATCGATACCAGCAGAATCGCCTTTTCCAGAGCGACCAAAGGAAGGTATACCGGAAGTGGGAGGGAACCGATCTTCGTGTGTCTGACGGGCAGCGACCGGACGCTGCTGCCATGGTTGACTTCTGGCGTAGTATCTGGTCGGTGCCAGTTGAACACACCGAAGGCGAGTGGATAAGTGTTGTCGAACGTGAGTGTGAGTTCATCGAACCCATGGGGACTGTTACCATCAGCCTCGAAGACGTTAGTTGTGCCATCCGTTTGACCCCGAACTGGAAAAGTCCTGGGCCGGATGGATTGCACAATTTCTGGGTGAAATGGTTTCGATGCTCACACCTGCGTTTGGCAACGCAGTTCCAGCAAGCCCTTGAGCTCGGTTCCCTGCCATCTTTCTTTACAACTGGTATCACCTCCCTGCTCTATAAGTCCGGTAGTACCACGGAAGCGAAAAACTATAGACCCATTACGTGCTTGCCTACGCTGTACAAGCTCCTTACATCCATTTTGAGAGCAAAAATTAACGCACACATCGTTGCGAACAACGTTTTGGCCTCTGCTCAAAATGGATGTAGGGTTGGGTCTCGTGGTACTAAAGAGCTCCTCCTCATAGACATGACCATTTGCCAACGAGTCCGGCGGAACAGAGGGGCCCTCTCGGCCGCTTGGATTGACTACAAGAAGGCCTATGATTCGGTGCCTCATTCATGGCTGAGGAGGATCTTAGAGCTGTATAAAGTTGATGCAGTTCTGAGATCCTTCTTAGGCGCTTGCATGGGGCAGTGGACCACAGTTTTTCGTCAACCGGGGGGAGGAGATGGCCCCTCTGGCCCGCAGGACTCTATAAGGATTAAACGTGGGATCTTCCAGGGCCACAGTCTGAGTCCTCTGTGGTTCTGCCTAGCGCTGAATCCACTCAGCACCCTGCTGAAGGATTCGGGGCTAGGTTGCCGGCTTCGGAGAGAGGGTGAGGTCATTTCTCATCTGCTCTATATGGATGACCTCAAGCTGTTTGCACCGAATAGACATGACCTGTTGGAACTACTGAAAACAACAGAAGTCTTCAGTAGCGCCATCAAAATGGAATTTGGTGTCGATAAGTGTGCTGTTATGCATGTACAGCGGGGTAGAGTTGTAAATTCAACAAATTTACAACTTTCTGAGACAATGTCCCTCAAGTCTATCTCCGAAACAGAAACCTATAAGTATCTTGGTATGTCACAGTCATTGGGTATTGAGGGTGAGGCCGTAAAGCGGGCGGTGAAGGAGCGCTTCTTTTGTCGCCTGACAAAAGTACTTAATAGTCTTTTGTCGGGCGGCAACAAGGTGCGCGCCTTCAACGCCTGGGTGATGCCCTTGCTCACTTACTCCTTTGGCATACTAAGATGGACTCAGACTGAGCTGGATGCCCTGGACCGAAGAGTTCGTGTACTGCTTACTGCGCATCGCATGCTACACCCACGCTCGTCTGTTATGAGACTGTACATCTCGCGGAAGTGTGGAGGTCGCGGTTTTTTAAATGCCAAAGACCTCCACAACCGCGAGGTGTGCAGTCTCAGGGATTATTTCCTAAGCAACGAGTGGGGGATGCATCGCGACGTAGTAGCAGTAGACGGAAACTTCACCCCGCTCTCCTTGGCAAACGAGAACTGGCGCAGACTTAAAGTAATGAGCGCCGATGACCGCAGGGCGGTGTGGAGGAGCAAGGAGCTTCACGGGCGGTTCTACAAGGCCCTCACAGGGCCCGATGTAGATCTGCTCGCGTCGGTGAACTGGCTACGTTTCGGGGATCTCTTCGGGGAAACCGAAGGTTTTGTCTGTGCAATTGCGGACGAAGTTATCATGACGAACAATTACCGGAGGTATATCCTGAAGGACGGTACGGTCGACATTTGTCGGGCATGCCGCCGTCCCGGGGAGTCACTCAGGCATATTATCTCCGGTTGTGGTCATCTTGCTAACGGCGAGTATTTGCACAGACATAACCTTGTAGCCAGAATTATTCACCAGCAACTTGCTCTGCTATACGGTCTTGTGGTCTCTGAGGTGCCTTACTATAAGTACACACCTGCGCCAGTTCTCGAAAATGATCGTGCCACGCTCTATTGGGATCGATCTGTCATCACGGACAGGACTATTCTTGCCAATAGGCCTGATATCGTGCTGACAGATCGATCGAAACGCCAGGCAGTGCTCGTCGACATCACCATCCCCCATGACGGGAACCTCGTGAAAGCCGAGAAGGACAAAGCCAGCAAGTACCTAGACCTGGCACACGAGGTAACTGCTATGTGGGATGTTGATTCGACGATCATCGTCCCGATAGTCGTTTCGGCGAACGGTTTAATAGCGAAGAGTCTCGACCATCACCTCAAGAGACTCTCGCTAGATGGCTGGATCAAGGGCCAGATACAGAAGGCGGTACTCCTGGATACTGCGAGGATAGTCAGGAGGTTCCTGTCTCTGTCGCCCTGACCACCGGTAGCTTAGACCCCGCCTCGCTGCCGGCGGCACCCTAGGTTAGGTTTTTATAATGATTTTATGTTTTGTATGTATAGTTTTATATTTTACTTTTTATATAGTTATTGTAAAAACCTAACCTAAGAAAGAAATTAAATAAAGGAAATAATAAATATTATGGGACACACTTCTAACTAAACAATCTTACACAAATCAACCTAGGCCCACGGTAAGCTCAGTAAGGCTTGTGTTGTGGGTACTAGGCGATGATATATATAATAGATAAATACATATGGATACTTATATACTTACATATATAACATCCATAACTCAGGAACAAATATTCGTGATAAACACACAAATAAATGGCCTGACCGGGATTCGAACCCGGGACCTCCAGCTTCGTAGGCAGTGTCACTACCCACTGGGCTACGGAGGGCTCGGTACTCTGCGTTGTATTTAATTTAATAATGCCGAGGAATATAAATATCCATAAAAGAGCTGCAATTATTGCAGATCATGAAGCTGGATATTGCATTAGCGAAATATCTTTAAAACGGAATATTACGAGAGACACTATTTGACGTCTTTTCTAGAGTACTCTGAGATTAGCCTGTTATTGCAAATGCAAACGTCAATGTGATATTTCGGTTTCGTTTGAAATGAAACGTTGGCAGGACTGATAATTGCATTGGTGCAAGCAAATGTCGACTTTAAGGTGACGAACCTTTTCTTACCCCGTCTGTACACTGTAGTTCATTATGTATTAAAATCTGTGTACTATTGCTAAGATATTTCTTTGAGTTTCGACCCGTAATCCTGTCCACGGAGAAATCGGAGTGAATGCAAAAGTAGCGAAGCATTCAGAGGAGGTATCAGATGGAGCCCTGAGGCAATAATCCTTCAGGTGGTCTGAACATTTCTGTTATTTAAGTATAATGTTATGAAAATATTTAGCGTATATTAGATTTCAGTAACATTGAACTGAGGATTGATTGCGTAATTTTTTGAATGTGTGAACAGAACTGTCATTTTCGCATACAAAATATTACATTTAGATCGACCAAACGTACACGTACGATACGTTACGCAATTGAGCAGCCGTTCATAAGATTCTGAACATTACATTATAACGTTCTTGTGAAATTTAGATACTAATTGCAGACATTAGAAGTTATACTTTTTTGCTCGTAAATTGAATGGCAACAGGTTAGGAACCTTAATTCACACGCTTGGTAAAATACAGCACTGAGAAACACAATGACTTAAAAATACACAGGTACAACAAGATATTAATATTCCTGTTACCCCACATTATAAGTCTCTAGCACAACTTAAGCTGTGCCATAAAATTATTACTATAGAGCCACCTGCTGGCTCGCGACAGGAGATAGCTCGCAAAATATGGCGGTCCCCTTATAGCGGATTATGGAGCATAATGTCGAAATATATTCCGGGATAATATGTGGCCTTAATACCTGAAGGTTTGTGCTACGGTTGATTATATCGTTGGTTTCATTTGGCTGACGGTTAACTTGTATTAAGTTATTTAACAATACACTAACGGTATTATTTAGTAAGCTTTTAAGAGTTCTATACACAAATGTTGACAACAAGACTCTATTATTAATATAATGTCGGTCATCTATCCATCTGTCATACCTGACATTGACAACATAATAGCAGTTTATGTGATTGTACATAATGAAGGGCATTAAACACGAGTATGGGTTTATAATATAATAACATCACACGAGTGTTTTAATGCCTAATTATGTACAGTTACATAATACAGTACTTTATCTATCCACATATCATAAGCCTCCATGATGCATTCAGGAGCCGCATATTATAACCGGTTTCGCGGCGTTGTTTTCTGGCAGCTGTCAGTTTTTTTTTTAAATTCAGATACAAGCTAGAGTCGTATCTAACTATCATATCGTTCGATATCTTACTTATGTGCGACATTTGTCAAATTTGTATGCAAATTGACAATTCATTTCGAACGAAACGTCATCTCGACCGATATTAGAACAGAGGTTAAATCAAATTTCTTTGTTTTTCAGAGACGTTCGAAATTTGAATGAAATAATATATTAAATATAATAATAATATATAATAATTATACTAGTTTTTTGTATTTTTAAATTTATGTTTTTTAAATTGTACTTTGACATTTTATAATAATATTATTGAAATTCGATGTTATTATTTAGCAATAATAACATTTACACATATAAGATTTTTTTCTAACAAAACAGTCTATTTTTATGGTGGTAACGCATCATGGAGGGTTTATGATATTTGAATAGATAATAGTAGTTTATGTGACTGTACATAATGAAAGGCATTAAACGCGAGTGTCTTAATGCCTAATTATGTACAGTTACATACACTACTTTATCTATCCACATATCATAAGCCTCCACGATGCATTCAGGAGCCGCATATTATGACCGGCATCGCGGCGTTGTTTTCTGGCAGCTGTCATAGTTTTGTCTTAATTCAGAGACAAGCTAGAGTCGGATCCAACTGTCATATCGTTCGATATCTTACTTACGTGCTACATTTGTCAAATTTGTATGCAAATTGACAATTAATTTCGAACTAAACGTCATCTCAACTGATATTAGAATAGAGGTCAAATCAAATTTCTTTGATTTCAGAGATGTTCGAAATTTGAATGAAATAATACTATCGAAATTGATGTTATTATTTAGCAATAATAACATTTTCACAGATAAGAAATTTGTTCTAACAAAACAGTCTATTTTTATGGTGGCCATAATGTACGGTTCTTGAACGCATCATGGAGGGTTTATGATATTTGGATAGATAAAACATTTAATATGAGGAAATAGCCGAGTGCAAAAGAAAAGACGGTAACTTGACAATAAAATTCACTTGTTTCCCCCTGACAAACTAATTAAAGCCCTTAAAATGCCCAACCGTCCATGGCTAATCCCACCTGCCATCCAAAAGGACAATTTGCTCACTCATCAACAAAAGGCCTAAAGAGCACTTACGCACATCGGTACTTTACGCCGCTTCACGGCGATCTCGAGAGTTATTTATAAGGCTACTCCCAAAATGTCGCAAGTGGGTCGGTTTCTTTAGCGATATATATTGTTTCGGGCCGTGGAATAGGTTTGTGGAAGTACTAATTGAGGCCCGTGATTGACACTGTGACTTTGCAAATTAATTAGATTTTGTTGGGCGGCCTTATTGAAATATTAGACTTAATAACTTGGGCCTTATTAAACGAGTCTGCAGGTGGTTTCTATTGTTCCATTTGACATCAAACGGCGACGCTATAATTCGAGGGAACGAGGGAAAGGTTTTAATTTCAGTCGACTGACTAGATTTGAGTGGAATTTGATACCATGGCCGTGTGGCGGTTCATGAAAACTTTTACGAGTTTCAATTACTTATTTGATTGTGGCTTTAATACATTTTATAATGAACCAGCCTACTCATACCTACTCTTCGGGCCTAAATTCAATTACCCAGACTTTGAGTTTTTTCTCCTTTTTTCTCTTGACTGCCGGGTCGGTTTCCTGTTTTCTTAGTTTCTATGTGTTCAGTATGTATATCATACAATTAAAGGGCCTACGGTTTTGATTGCCGCTAATTGATCACTAGAAGTTTTTCCAGATTTTAAGAAAGAACCTGTTTCTGCCAGGTTTCCTGAATGTTTTTTAGGGTTCCGTAGCCAAATGGCAAAAAACGGAACCTTTATAGATTCGTCATGTCTGTCCGTCTGTCTGTCTGTCCGTATGTCACAGCCACTTTTTTCCGAAACTATAAGAGCTATACTGTTGAAATTTGGTAAGTAGATGTATTCTGTGAACCGCATAAAGATTTTCACACAAAAATTAAAAAAAAAAAACATTAAGTTTTAGGGGTCCCATACACAGAACTGAAACTCAACAATTTTTTTTTCATCAAACCCATACGTGTGGGAAATCTATGGATAGGTCTTCAAAAATGATATTAAGGTTTCTAATATCATGTTTTTCTAAACTGAATAGTTTACGCGAGAGACACTTCCAAAGTGGTGAAATGTGTGCCCCCCTGTAACTTCTAAAATAAGAGAATGATAAAACTAAAAAAAATATATGATGTACAATACCATGCAAACTTTTACCGAAAATTGATTTGAACGAGATCTAGTAAGTAGTTTTTTTTTTAATACGTCATAAATCGTAAACCGCAATTTATTTTACGGAACCCTTTATGTGCGAGTCCGACTCGCACTTGGCCGCTTTTTTCTTTTGAATTATGTAATTTTAAGCCATTTTATTAAATTGAAAATGTTTAAAGCGTAGTTTAATGTCCTAATTCTTAAGCGTTCATCAAACTTATTTATGTTAAATGCCCTTTTACTTGTTTATCTTTATCCGTCACACTGTCGCTTTTAAATTTTAACCCTTTGTGATTCTTCCCCTTAAAAGATTCCTAATATATTATAAGAGCGGTATCAAACTTGAGTGCACCACGGGCTATAATTTTCTTCCCCTAAAAATGGTTACTACAACTACCAGGTAAATTGGGTTTCGCAATCACAAACCTAATCGCGACCCGGTTCGAACCCTACCACTAAATAACCCCTAGCATGGAATATTCATGTGAAACAGACACGACATGGTGCAATTCCATTATGCTAGTCGTGTTAGAGTTGCATTCAATTCGGTTTTTTTCTTTTTAAGTAATTACTTACGTATTCTGTTGCTGTCCGTTATTAATAAATGCATGCTTTAAATTTATAAAAGTACGTTATTAATTTTCGCTCCCACTCACGCGTAAACAGTTAACTAATCAGCAATATTTGAAGATGATAGAAACTCGTTCTTAAAAAATCAAAAACTACCAACATGGACATAAATCATTATTTTAATCAGCTGATAGTGATTTTAAACCTGGTTTAATTAAGTGTTCAGAGTACAGTTTTTAATAATACGCTCATAACGTGCTCATACATAAACATAACTAACGCATTACCTGGTTAACGACTATTATTGTATTTTCGCGGTTAACTCCTTTGTGTTCAAAATTGTTCATTTAAAATATACATATATACCCTCTTTTGTTTAACAAACAATGACGGTCGCAGGTTAAGGCACTTTATCGCGAATAATAAAGGTTTTAATTTAATTCCTAGACAAAATAAAACCAACGAGTCGACAAATGAATAACTACATGCAACCCTGCCAGGTACCAGGTAATTTAAACTGAGCGACGAAACCAACTTGCTACCCTGTCCATTACGTTTTTCCCATACAGCTTCAAAAATAAAATAGATTGTGAACGAGTAATGAATCGAGTATGTCTGAAATGTTAGTTCACGGGAACGATGTAGCTCTAAGTAATCTGGCTGCTAAAAAAATAGCAAAGTGGGAAATTCGCAGTTCATTCACAAAGGGCTTACAAACTCATGTGAGATTCTAGATTTATATTAGGGTTCCATGTTTTTCTAAGCATACGGTAACAAATACACGCTGATTTTGATTAAGATAACCAGATGTATTTTTGTACCAAAATAGTTTGAGTTATTTTCAACATAATTATCAAGACAACTTAGTAGGTAATAAGGTATAGGTACGTACATAAATAAGGACATAAATGTCAGTACAGGACTCTGTTGTTGATGTCAAAAAGGCGTGTATAGATATGTATGTATTTTTTTATGTATACGTATATTATTAGGTACCCCTGACTGTACTTCAATCTCCGTTAAATTATGTTTTTAACTAGGTATACTATTGTACCGTTATATTCCCGTCGGAATCAACTATTAGACCTACGGTCCTGTATTGTGCGTCCACGTATCTTTCTCACTTTCTTAGAGCGAGGCAGGTTCATGGTCTTCTCTCCCTCTCACTGAGCATAAGCGTGAGTGGGATGGAAGTGTGTGTTTGGAAGTGTGTAACATCAATTTTTAGTACATATTAATTGATTTTTGGAATACTGGATAATTTATTAAAAATCTGTCCGGTTATTACACTAGAATAATAAAAAAACTTTATCCTTTTTATAAACATAGATTGTCGTTGAAAATTACGAGATCTCGAACATTTAAGTTTATTTTTATGGTGATATTTAAGATATTTTTACAGAGTTACCAAGCCATTTGTTAATATTATATTCGGTTATAACACTTCTTTGTTTCTTTTTCAGTCTACAGTAATTTTTCTGTGGTTGAATTCTTCATTATTTCTTCACACTGGAAGCTCAAAAATCAATCTTTTCGTCAGATCGTGAACCGGCCTCGCCTTAATGTAGGTATGAGTAGGAGACAGATATAATAGTGGACGGTGATTATTCTGCTGTACTTCACAGGGATCCTACCTACTCCCAGGAATTCTGCCACATTGCCTGTGTCGCCAGCACAAAAAACATTATGTGTGTAATTTTTTTTGCAGAATATTCTAAAAAAGGCTTGTGCATTCGCGTACACCTAACGTAAACTTATTCCTAGGCTCGATGGCTAAAATTATTCGGTGCCAGGCGGTTGCGTCAGTGTCAAATCTGCCAGCAAAGTTACCGGAAATTTTGCAATGTTTCCGGCAACGGTGCGTCACTAGTCATAGCATTTTCATTTGAACGATTTATGAACCATAATGTGTTTTAGCTTGCCATCAATATTACATTATAATTGTTACCTATTTTTTTTGAGTAAGTAAGTATACCAACTGAGATAAAGGTATGACAAAGTCAGGAAGAAAAACGTAATAATCTATCACTATCACCTCAGAGCATAGAATACTAGAGAGAGGACAAGCCGCCGGCGGCCGTGTCGCAGCTGTATGCTCAATGGGCATACACTGCCATACTGTGCACGCGTGCTGATCGCAGAGAATATTACGTTTTTTCCCAAAATGCCTGATATGATGCGCGTTTATTGTCAAATAAGCGTGTAGGTATACAAGTGTGTGTGTTTTAGATGTGTGCGTGCTTTGTCTTGTCAATTACTTGGGCGTTGTGTGGGTTAATGTACTTGCGACAGGCTCACTCTATACAAATCGGCCGCCATGTCCGATCTCCTTATATTCATACATCTGTGACTATCACCCTAGGTCTAAGGCCTGACTGGCCGCTCGAAGCGGAGCATTGACCGTCAATGAATTATAAATTATGGAGTCTACGCGCAATTTCCGCTACAAAGCGAAAAAATGCTGCAATGCGCTACGGCTACGAACAGCCGGTAGCGTTGCTTGGCCACAAATGCACGCGCCGCTCCGCTGCACGCCCAACTCAAACGGTAACCTAAATCACTCAAACTTTACGGTCCCTTCCACTGAACCCATTTTGTAATTCCCTCAGCCTTGGCTCTACTCGTAGCCCGTAGGTACCTTTGAGCTTTGAGCCTTTGTATCATGCGTGAAAAAATACAGTTACCTAACTTGTTTTCGCGAAAGTGATTTATTTTTACTTTGTTGCGCTTTTGAGCGACTTTTAATTTTACTGTATCAAAGGGGTATTCTGAGAAAGATTTTGCTGCAGTTTTTTGCTGATTAACTTTCCTGAGAATACGGAAGAATAGTTCATATTGTTTACTCGTGTTTAATTAAATACTTGAAATTCTTTATTCAATTTTAAGTTTGAAGATTAAATAAGATACAGTGGACTTTGATTTGAGGGGCGACTTGGATCAAATCGGTTTTTCTCAGAAATTATAGTTATTTTTCGTGGGTGACCTGTGGCAGTGAATGTATTAGTACCTATAAGTACTATCCTACTTGCTAAAATCTACTTAATTTCAAATAAGTCTGCTTTTATGCTACTTTCTAAATGATCAAAGCAACCCCATTTCACGGTGTCCTTTCTTCCCGTTAGTGTGGTAGGAGTTGTCTATGGAAATGGAGCTGCAGTGTGTTTTGGGCGATCGGCTACCTACCAACCTAACGCTGCAATATTGCACTGTAAATTTAATTTCATGTGCTCTGTTCTCCATTACAGGCTGAGGACAAAATGCTGTCCCCATCATAAAATGTGAAGTTAAGTATAAGTACCCAATGAACGTAGACGTTCATAAAAATTATAAAACTTATGTATCAAAGTGTCAAACAAATTTAAATTCCGATAAAAGTAAAACCCACCATCACAATTTTCGATACACGGATTTTCAATCGGATATTGGCTTTAATTTTATTCGAGAGACCCGTGAGAGCGAGCAGCTGCCGCTTCCTTTTACCGGTACCCTTTCTGCTTAAGACTCTACCAATGTAACTTACATGAGACGGATTTTAAGATTTCCACTTGCAACGGGCTGTACCATAATATGGCTTTATGTTATAAGATTTAATATTTCGGGTCATATTTTGTAACATATTTAGCCAGTCAATTATTTTTCTCAAACATGCAACGAAATATCGACGTTGTGTTCTACAAAATTGGCTTCGAAGTTCGAAGTATCTTACGTTTCGGTCGCGGCGAGATTTATCCGTAATGGAATTTCTTACAACATTGAAGGCCTAGACCTGCCCAGCGTCCTTCTTAAGAATCAATATCAATGCGTGACCCAACATTGGGGCACTCAGTCATATTTTTTTTAATACAGTTGCTCAAAAAGTGGTACTTTTTGTAGCTGCAAATCGTGCGCAAAGTTGTATTTTGCGCACTAGTGCTTTTTACTTTTCCACGTGTATCGAACGACGTTTTTTTATTCAGTTGCGAAAAAATAAGAAAAACAACAAGTAAGGAATTTGAAACTTTTATTTATTCTGTAACATCAGTGTAATACAGTTGAAAAATAATCAAGGTGTTCAAAAAAAAAAAAATTTTAATACTCTTCTTACTTGTTGTTTTTCTTTTTTTTTTCGCAACTGTATTAAAAAAAGTCGTTCGATACACGTGCGGAAATGTCATTCTTCACTCGTCCCGAGTCTTACCACTCGCCTACGGCTCGTGGCAAGATATCTCGGCACTCGTGTAGTAATGACATACTTTCCGCACTAGCATCGAAATGTACTATTCTTTATTCCATTGCATGTTTGAGAAAAGCAATCTATGCATACCAGGCGTGAAAAGGTAGATAATAGATATCTACTTGGCGGGCTATCTCTATTTTGCCGGCCTCGGTAGTAGTATAAGTACCCAATGAACGTAGACGTTCATAAAAATTATAAAACTTATGTATCAAAGTGTCAAACAAATTTAAATTCCGATAAAAGTAAAACCCACCATCACAATTTTCGATACACGGATTTTCAATCGGATATTGGCTTTAATTTTATTCGAGAGACCCGTGAGAGCGAGCAGCTGCCGCGTCCTTTTACCGGTACCCTTTCTGCTTAAGACTCTACCAATGTAACTTACATGAGACGGATTTTAAGATTTCCACTTGCAACGGGCTGTACCATAATATGGCTTTATGTTATAAGATTTAATATTTCGGGTCATATTTTGTAACATATTTAGCCAGTCAATTATTTTTCTCAAACATGCAACGAAATATCGACGTTGTGTTCTACAAAATTGGCTTCGAAGTTCGAAGTATCTTACGTTTCGGTCGCGGCGAGATTTATCCGTAATGGAATTTCTTACAACATTGAAGGCCTAGACCTGCCCAGCGTCCTTCTTAAGATTCAATATCAATGCGTGACCCAACATTGGGGCACTCAGTCATATTTTTTTTAATACAGTTGCTCAAAAAGTGGTACTTTTTGTAGCTGCAAATCGTGCGCAAAGTTGTATTTTGCGCACTAGTGCTTTTTACTTTTCCACGTGTATCGAACGACGTTTTTTTATTCAGTTGCGAAAAAATAAGAAAAACAACAAGTAAGGAATTTGAAACTTTTATTTATTCTGTAACATCAGTGTAATACAGTTGAAAAATAATCAAGGTGTTCAAAAAAAAAAAAAATTTAATACTCTTCTTACTTGTTGTTTTTCTTTTTTTTTTCGCAACTGCATTAAAAAAAGTCGTTCGATACACGTGCGGAAATGTCATTCTTCACTCGTCCCGAGTCTTACCACTCGCCTACGGCTCGTGGCAAGATATCTCGGCACTCGTGTAGTAATGACATACTTTCCGCACTAGCATCGAAATGTACTATTCTTTATTCCATTGCATGTTTGAGAAAAGCAATCTATGCATACCAGGCGTTAAAAGGTAGATAATAGATATCTACTTGGCGGGCTATCTCTATTTTGCCGGCCTCGGTAGTAGAGTATATTATAACTATTATTTATTTCAGAAGGACCGGTGTCATTTCAGTAATGAAGTAAGTAAGTATCGTCACTAAATAAGCTTGTGATTATTTATTTATTTAAACTTCATTGCACAAAATACACGAGAAGTACAAATGGCGAGCTTAATGCCAAATGGCATTCTCTACCAGCTAGCCATTGGGCTAAACAGAGACTTATAAAAGGTGCAAAGTTACGAATGCATGAAGAGAAAAAAATACAAATGTATTATGTAATGTACTACATAAGACATACATAAATAAAAAATATATAAGCTTCATATAAAAAGATATAGATATATTCATATTTTCATGTACATATGTGTCTCATAATAAATATTATATTTTAAAAGATATTCTATATAATATTCAATACGCTAAGCAGTGGTGGCGCGTGAAAATGTTTGATGGGCAACCCGGAACAAAAAAGTTATGAAAGAGTTTACAATATATAGGTAACCATAGACTTGCCAAAACAGAAATTTTAGTCAAGCCGGTGGGAATCGGCTTGTATGGGCGCTCCGCCACTGATACAGTATCATTATGTGGATGGATTTTAAGGCCTCCACACACCGGTCGCGAGCGCGGGTCGGGCGCGGGCCCGCGCAAGTTGTAAAACATTGAAACTAAATTTTAAACACACATCGAACGCGGGCCCGCCGCGGCCCCGCGGCGGGCCCGCGAGCTCGCGTTCGATGTGTGTTTGAAGTTTATTTTCTTGTTTAAGCAGGTGCTTACGCAGCATCGGCTTGGAAGCAAACTCGCTTGGGGCTTGTCTGATGTTGAGAGGGAAATTCCATAGACGGCTTGCCTGTGGGTACGGCGAAGGAATGAGTGATGAAACTAGTACGGTGGGAAAGTATGGATAGTATGATTATTGATTACGTACCAATTTAATGTATACTTAGTTGTTAAAAATTTTTTGCAATGGATTGGACAACTTGAGTATCCTTTTTTTGTTTTTGGTGATTCATAGTGTCATAATTCATGCTAAAAGTTAATTATATTTAAAGTTTATAAAATCAATAAAATCATACCGAACTTTACAAACAAACAAAATTGTGAACGTAAAAATGTAAATCGAATACTTATTCCTGATGTGTCTCTCCTGCAAAGAAGATGATTTCTCAAAATACTTTGTTTTCAGAAACGTTGAACAACGGCACACATTCGACCTCTAACACTAGGTATGTGGTAACACAAAATACGAAGGTACAACATAATGGAATAAATTGTGAATTTGTCGCAGATAGGCATAAACTAAGGTAATTTCACACAAAATAGTTTATTTAAGTAAAATTCTAATCAAAAATATTAGTTATGCTTGCTAAAAACAAAACAAAATATTTTAAAATATAATTACAGCACATTGCACGTAGAAACGATGGCCGTTGGGGCGAAAAGGTTCTAGAGTGGCAACCACGTACCGGAAGGCGCGGCGTGGGTAGCTTTAATTTTATCTCTTGGTTTACACAGCTTTGGCCTTTTCTTCGGCTTCTCTTTCCAACTCTTCGATTCTCTGCAGAGCCTTCTGTCGTCTCCTTTCTAAAGGCGTTTTGGACCACCAAGCTTCTGCCGATGCATCCTGTCAATTTTTATATTAAATGTACCTAAGTCAGTATATAAATTTAAAAAAGGATATTATTCTAACATCTAGCATTGCAAAGTTGATTTTATCTAATATTACAATTAAATTTTGATAAAAAAGTGTATCAACCTTTTTTCTGATAACTATGTGTTTTTCTAACAAATGGACCATTCACATTTTTGTGTTCACTATCATAATCAATTTATTCGTAAAGCCAATTTACATGTCATAATGTTCGTACAAATATTAAAAATAAGATAAAAATCAAGAGAGTCAACACAATAAAACAATTGCACTATTATATAATTATTATACTCGTAGGTATTTGTATTTTTTTTGTTTTATTAAGACAATATACACTAATTAGTTACTTATTTAAGAGACTAAGTAAATAAAGAGGTAACGCGGTCAGTGCATTGGGAATCATACCGCAGGCGGACCTTTTGGATGGTGTGTTATTTCTTTAGTTGGATTTTAGGTTACTTTCTTACTTTGTTATTTGATTTGAATAAATAAATAAAATAAATAAATGCTTGGGGACAATCTTACACAAATCAACCGAATCCCAAACTAAGCAAAGCGGGTACTAGACGACGATAAACATACCTAATAATAGGGGACAGTGGGTAACAGTGGATCACGGGTCACAGCGGATTATTCGCTATAATTCTTACGTGTGATGCTTTACGCACACAAGCAAACGCGTGGCTACTGCTCGTCGATACCCCCCTCTCACGCGCCAGTCGCTGCCGCGCTCGCCGAGCGGAATCACGTGATGTCACACGCAGGCCAGTAGGTAAGTACGAAAGTATTTTTTTACGTAATTTAGAAATTTATCGTATTCCCAACCCTTTAATAAATATAAATGATAGTTGTATGTTTTGAACTGGTTATTTGTAAAATCCGTTGTGGGCAATGTAATTTTGGCTTGGGTATAAGTAGTTATTTTTTGAATATTTTTTTTCTGTCGTAACGGCCTATGGGTCACAGTGAATAATTTTCATTTGGGTCACAGCGGACTTAATAGTTGAGTTAGCGTCAACAATGTTCTTATTAAAATGTTTGTTATTGATTAGATACTGAAGAAGTAAATATGTTTATTTGAATAGAGAAGAGAGCTTTATGGAAATTAAAGGAGAAAAACTGTTGTTTATTCAAACAAAATGTTGATTAGTTTAGGTCTCTTTATACCAGCATAATTTGTGAGACTTTTGTTAATTTATTATAAGAGTGTGATAGAAGCCTGTCTTAGAATATAAATAAATAAATAATTATGTAGAAAAGTAGTATTTTATTGAACTATTTTTTAAAGATCCAGTGTACTCCAAGCGATTCCCTGTCACCCATGAAAAGATCCAGAGTCACCCATCCACGGGTCACAGTGGATCATTTCCCATTTTTTTTTAAACTTGTTGTAACTTGTAAGTTTATGCCGTTTTTGCCAATAATTGCACTTGGTTTTGTAGATTAGGGACGTATCTTGTGGTTAATTATCATAGATTAATAAAATAGGCATAAACTTGGGATTTCTGGAGCTTAAAAAAAAAGTGACCCACTGTTACCCACTCTCCCTACTATAGATAAATAAATACATAGAAAACATCCATGAACAAATCAGGAACTCATTTGCTCATCACACAAATAAATGCCCTTACTGGGATTCGAACCCGGGACCTCCGGCTTCGTAGGCATGGTCACTAGTTCAGTACTAACTAAGCTACGGAGGTCGTCAAATATTATGTTTGTTTTGTTTTTGCATAATAAATAATAATGTAAATCATAAGCTCTTTACTTGATTAAAGTCTAGTTTAGTAAGTTTGCATAATTGCATCCACGGCTGTGATGTGTGTAACAGTGTGCACAAAAATGAGAATAAAGTAAATATTTGTAAAGGTCTTTAGATTGTTCAGTAATGGGGAACTTGCATGGGTCTTTAATTTCGAATAAATTGCACTCAATTGATGCGGACATACGTAGTAACATCATATAGAAGAAGAAAAAAAGAAAGAAAAAACGATTGTATTAGTTTTATCATATCAAAATTACGAAAAAAAATATTCAATTTTTTGGATAAAATAACATAACAGTTACACAAAATATTGAATAAGAAATTATATTTTTATGACAAGTATAGACTTAAACGCAAATGTTGTGGAGAAAATTGCAAATTAATGACTTACTCCATAGTAAACGCGCCGAGAATATATGTTGTGACGTCATAGCATAAGCCAGTTCGGGCGTATTCGGGTGGTAACGGCGCGTGCAGATTTCAAATGCATATAACATCAGAAAAATAACTCATAAGAAAGTTTTAGTGCTACAGTTGTCTTAATGCTGGATTATACTTTTGATTTTCGTATTAAAATAAAAAGATGCAAGTAACCTATTGGCCAATAGAAGACATCTTACTTGTTCAGCATATACAGGCTCCCTGGTGCTCAACTGGTTCGCGATTTCATGCGCAGTCAGTGCGCGCACGCGCAGTTGCAGCCTTCTCTTTGTGGTAAGTAATGAGTCTAGTGCTGATAACAGTGTTCCTAAAAACGAATTTAGTTTACAAACTGACGCTGAATTGACAACATTTATTTTTTTCAAGTGGGCCATTTTATGATTAATTTCGCTAGAAAATGTTTTCTTAAGCGGCACGGGGTTTTTTTATTTCTCCCTAAATTGTAATTTTTTTTCAGAAATATCAAATTGAAAATGAGGCGAATTCCAGAAGGTCGTGACTTCAAAGTTACGGCTCTGTATAGCTACTGGTGTTGGGTTCATTATACGGCGATTTGTGATTAAGAGATTTCCTTTTGCAGAGTTGGTCCTTGCGACTCAAAGATGGATTTAAGAAGCCATCAAAATTTCAGATGTAAATTTTGGGAGGGGGGGTGGCTTACCCCGAATTACCTGGCGATATTTCTTAAATTAAGCTATAAGGGCAAGCTTGGTATCATTTTCGTATAAATCAAGGACGCCGAATTCATTCCTGATATTTAATTTTAACTTTTTGCAACTAAAAAATGAGAAAAAATTAAAGAAAGGAAAATTTACATTATCTTGTTTTCTTAAAATATCTTTATAACTTATTTATTTAAATTTTAAGAAAAAAACATATTTGGATAGCCCTATAGGTAAACATCGTTAAAGTTACCCATATGATTTTTTAGTCTGAGTATTGTGCGTGTAAAAAAATAATTACTTTCCACGGAACCAAAATCACAATAAATGAATTTAGCTATTATGGCAAGTTTGGTATCATTTTCGTATAAACCAAGGATGCATCAAGGACAATCTTACACAAATCGGGTTCACTAATGTTTCCCAACCTAACGTTTGGCAACCTGATTCATTTCGTATCTTTTCATTTCCCAACCTGTTAATATTTCTGAAACTGTTAAATATTTCAGGATTTATATAAACTAACCTAACCTAACCTATAGGGGTTCTAGACGATGGCCCTGAAATAAAACCTGAAATATTTACAGTTTTATAGTTTGGGAAGTGAAAAGTTGCGAAATGAATCAGTTTGCCAAACGTTAGTTGCGAAAAGAAGGTGTTCCCACAAATCGACCTAGTCCCAAACTAAGCAAAGCTTGTACTATGGGTACTAGACGATGATAAACATATTTATATAGATAAATAAATACTTAAATACATAGAAAACATCCATGACTCAGGAGCAAATATTTGTGCTCATCACACAAATCAATACTGGGATTCGAACCCGGGACTTCTGGCTTCGTAGGCAGGGTCAATCAAAAGGAAAGAAGAGTTATTATCGGAGGCTTTTTAAGTTTAATGCATGAGGGGGTAAGCTTTTATTGCTTTATATACGCTTATTTGAACAGTCATGATTTACTCATCCAGATGATTATAAAGAACTCAAAATGCAAAAAATATATATTGCAAGTGAAATAAAACCTTGTAATAATTAAGTTTTTGTCAAAAATTTCATTTTTGGTACAAGTTTTTACTGCTGACTGTAATTTTCTGCTTACCATCGTCCACTACTCATTGAGACGATTCTAACGAGCCCAAACTCGAAGGGGTTGTGTCGGTTAATTGCAGAGTTCCTATGGCCACCTTCCAGCTCCAGCATCCGATCAGTTTTAAGTCATCATAATATTGCATTGTCATGCGATATACATATGTTTGCAAAATTTCAGCTCAATTGGATAACGGGAAATGACTGAAAAATGGATTGCAAATTTTGACGGACAAGTTACATACTTACATATTTACATACATACGAACAGTGCAAGTTAATATAAAGCTTGTAAAAAGGTGTAAAATATTACCCAGAGTGTATGAATCCGATACTCTAGCCAGACTCGATAGATCCAACCTAGGAGACAGGGCCCCGGCTCTGTGGAGTTGCGTTCTCCACATCAGTGCTATACTGCCGTAGTCTGCTCTAGGAATTAAAATGGTTTTTGAGTAACACTGGAAGAGAAGTTTCTGTTCCGCCTCCCAGGGGCAACGTGATGTGCCAACGAATAACACACGGTCTTCTGGACAAATACCTGTAAGAGATGACTTAAGTTTTTAGAAAAGCGCACACTTATTGTGAATTTTGAAGATAATCTGCTAAAAGTTGAAGTACAAAACATATGACAATTTCATAAATTTAACAGTAGGGCTCTTGTTCAATCCTAAAGAAATAATAAATTACTCTTGTTAAGCGTTAGGTAACATTTCAGTAGACAAAGACCTTGCTGAAATTTTTCTAAACGAAAATACAAACCTTTGATAATTTTAGCCAAATCCTTTTTAAGCCGTTTAGGATCAGTTTTATCCGTCTTTGGTATCTTCTTAACAAATGGCTTTTCAGCATCATCCATCCATATAACAGAGGGCTGGAGCAACCGCGACACTTTGACGATTAAATGTATCAACATTATGAGTCCAGACTTGCCAGGATATTTCCCAACTATATTAGCGGGAGATAAGTCGAATAATACACCCCCGACTTCACTGCAGATTGCGTGGACTAACATTTTTTTTCCACTGCCTGCAGGACCTGAAATAAGATGATGAACCAGTGAAAATTGGGTTTCTGGTGGTGAGTAAGGACTCGAGAGCCCCTATGGGTGTTGAAAATAGAGAGGTCTGAACGTGTCTCTAGCAGTCAACACATTGAATCTTGAAATCATTTAAGGGTCGGCAACGCCTGTCAAATCACCCAAGTGAGGAAGTGGTTTCAAAGGAATAATATAAAAAAATGTCTAGCAATCAACAATATCATTTATATATCGCATACGTACCAGATAACAAGACTGATCGGACCAACGGCGCATGAGTCCGAACATGCTCTGAACCAAGAGACAAAATGCAGTACTCTTTTATCAACTGCCGTATATCCCCTAAGCATGGTATTGGTTCTTGACCCTCTTTCCTCAATTCAGCTCCAACGAACGACTTTTCGCCAACGTACTCATCTATTTTCATATTCGGATATGGGCGAATAATGCCGTTTGATACTAGTTCTTCGAATAGTGACTCCGTCGTCCTGTCTGGTGTTAAGTCTTTTTCTTTCTTCTTCTTACTCTTCTTGCCTCCACGACGTACCTAAAATTACCGTTAGTTAGAAATAATAACGAAAGTAAGTTTCATTCAATTAAAGTCACACCCATTTATAATTATACGTTTGACACTTACCTTCTTCTGGGGTTTCTTTGCCTTTTTACCTTTGTGAGCTCTATCTCTGTCAAACGCAGCTTGTAACTGTTCGAGTTCCGATCGCATCATCTCGTCGACAATATTTCTAATCTCTTGTTCGATTTTCACCATCTTTTCTCTCTCTATCATGTCCTTGTAATATCTCTCATGAGGATTGTCTGCATCATCTTTAAACTTCCATATATCTTCGTATCTGCAAATATTTAATTTTCTTAATTCGCGTATAAATAAAAGCCAATAAATAAAATAGTTCTGGCTATTTTATTTATTGGCTTATACAGCTCAACCTGGGTAGGGATTACTTATTGGCAAAATGGTGGAAAAAGAAATATTTTGATGGTACTTTTACGTCTTTACATGACTTTACATTATTCTGCAGTAATCTTAACAACTACTTACTCTTCATTCGCACTTATGACGTCCTGCAAAAAGTTTGAAGTGCTACATTTAAACATTTGTAAATCTGTTTCTTCGTCCTTATTCTTATTGTCCTCTGCCTTTCCATTTTTCTTGTCTTTGCTTTCTTTACTTTTCTTGGAGTCCTTAGATGAGACTGGTGACGATTTACTTATTGTGCTATCGGGACTTGTACCTGTTTAATTGTTATAGTTTTGTTATAGTTTAATCTTTATAGTTTTATTTTATAGCCATTTGTATCTTCGCCATGAACTTAACATAACAGCTTTTTTCTACTCTGTTAGCCTTATTATAGGCAAAATAAGTGTCGGTCGTCTACATGGTCGATGGGTTGACGACATTAAAAAGATGGCGACGTCACTCCTGGATAAAACTAGAACCTGGATTAGTGGCGAAATCAGAGAGGCCTATTCTAATAAATGGGCGATCACAGGCTGAAAAAAATGAGGATACTGATGAACGGTTTTTTTTCATTTACCTTGTCTGCTGAACATGGCTCTGCTGCCGCCGCTTTCCTCCGAAGGAAGATCTGGAAATCTACCAGTCCTTTCAAAATACTCCGTAATATATCTTCTCAATTCAGCTCCAATTTGCTCATTAAGTCTAACGCCGTGTTGATTCCTTAGCTGTTGTTCAACAGTAGTGAGAGCATTTTGATATTCCTTCTCTCGCTCTTTTTGTAACTTACGACGGTATTCTTTTATCTGAAATAAATTTGATAGTTTCAAAAAAAGCTGTCTGCATATCGTAGGAAGATCTAGATGACTTTCGACGTCTGGCACAATTTTTTCTTTATTTTCTTAATTAATAACTGGCTCAAGTAATTTCTTACCTCCTCAGATTTTTTTATTGCCATAGATTCTGAATACGCTGGTAGTTCCATTCCAATAAGCAGCATCTCCTCTTGTTTTCTCTTCTTAGTCGCCCTCCTTGCTATGAAGCCCCTCCAGACGCGCTGTATGGCTGTAGCAGCTGTTGGAGACATTTCCCCTTTCTGGTCCCTTCCTTTCTCTTTCAGTAAGCGGATTTCTTTCATGAACTGCCCTCTGAAAAGTTCAAATAAGAAGTCATTGTAGTTATTATTTTGAATTTATTGTATGTACATTTACAGTTGCTTTTTGTTAAACTTAAAATGCAACGAACGTGTTTGCCTGCTTGCCTGTACCTGTTTTGCTGAATACAGGCTAGGAGCTTAATATAAAATCCAACTCAATATTAGCAAATCAAACTGCTTTTCATTTATCCTTCAAACAATAACCTATAATTTATATTTTAGTTTTACTCAGTTCGGTTCAAATCAGTTTAGATTAGAAATGTAAAGTTATAAAGTTAATAAAAGCCCACTTTAATAACTAAACTACTCTTACTTTTCGATAGGTATCGTTTTAAATATAATCAATGAGTGTTTAATATAATTATATAATATATGCTCTGATAGTGTGATAACTACGCAAGATAGTCTTTAAAAAAAAACAAAATCGGAGACAACAAAATAAAACCATATTATTGAAACTGCTCACAAAAATTTCACGCAACTGTAGAGGGGCATCCGCACGTCCAGAAAGACGTACGAAATTATTTTTGCCCAAGCTGAAAGGAGAACTTCATCCGCTTTGCTCGCTCGTTCAGTAATGATTATGCCATTGATACTACTAAAGCTAAACATATTGTTCTTACTAAACGTTAACCAGACTCACCTCAGTCTTCCCTGCCTAGCTCTCTCATGGCTCTGAATAACCAGCACCGCCTGCTGCTCCGTCAGAACGATCGTTTGAGGCCTAGGAGGTTCATGGCCTAGCTTCCTCAGAGTGTCGATGATGAACTGCCGACGGCTGTCCACTTCTTCATCCCTTTCTCTTATGAAGTATTGCGGTATACACGGTTCGGCTTCGCATGGTGTTACTTGGAGCCTTTGCAGAACCTTGAAACAATACGATTCCTAAATTATACTTAGCCAGTGATTTCCTTGTAAGAATTTGGAAAAAAAAATTACATACGTATTATAAATTATAAACGTGCCACTTAGTGCCAAATTGACAGTTGAAATAGATAAGCCACGGCTTGTTCGGTCAAGACGTGAATCTAATACTCCTATTAACTTAACTAAACGTTTACTAAAATAAAACAGATCAGCTTAATGGATCAGTTAGTTTAGTGTTACGTAAGATTTTTTTCCAACGTTATCTGCAATTAGATTAGGATTGGCGGTGACAGTATTGCCATATAAATACGAGAAAGTTTATATGAACTGACAACAATTCCAATCCCTAACTCATTGCGGTTGTGTTATATGATCACTCGGTGTCTGGTGTCATAGGTAGTTTTCTCAAAGACGGCATGACAAAGGAAGCCGAAATTTAGCTTAGATATGGCAATCGATAAATAAGTTTATTATACGCGATTAAGTCCCGTTTAGTCAAAATTTTGTGTAAGAATCGTCAAAGTTTAAACCAATATATTCACTTCATAATGAAGAACAATAAAATAAAGGTCGAATAGTATTGTATTACCTCATCATCATCAAACGTGTAATCTGACAGATTCAACTCCACCAAATCATGCTTAATTTCAATCAGCCTCCCTAAGCAAGCCTCTAGAAGCCTCTTCACAATCAATCTCTTTTGAGGCTGCAACAACTGGTCATACACGTTGTCCAAACGCCGAACTAGAATCGTGT
Organism: Epinotia brunnichana; assembly: GCA_963854355.1. Lineage (NCBI taxonomy): Eukaryota > Metazoa > Arthropoda > Insecta > Lepidoptera > Tortricidae > Epinotia > Epinotia brunnichana. The sequence goes on from OY977952.1 coordinate 17,641,908, forward strand.
ACCTCACCCTTAGCTCTGACAAATGAGGTTGCAACTGAGTCTTCTCTGCCTCGCTTAGTGCGAATACTGCCTCGTCGGCTTGTGTTGCCTCACCGATGACTTCTGAGGTATCGCAAAGTAGCTCGTTGTAGGTTTTGTTTGACATATTCTTCTTCGTGTCGAGGTTCCTCAAATAAGAGATGCCCAATGGGCAGCGGTGTTGACAGCTCTGGCAGTCGCGTCTCTCAGGGCGTGTTCCGAGCAAGAGTGTGGGCATGTGGGGCACACCATCAGGTGCACACGTACAGATAGTAAGTCATAAACCTGATACTGATTGATAGTGTGCAAAGATTGTGCCCATTAGACATTTGGCTTCAATTTATTTTAAAAATATATCCTTAATTTGCAAAACTTAATAATTAAATAATTTGCTCATAAATAAGTCATAGTTACGAGTATATCGATATCACCCTCGGTTCCATTGTATTTTATCGAAAAGTCATATTCAGATCGCTCTTACAAATAAACGATACATTCGTCGTAATGATTTGATAAAAAAATCATAGGACCAATACGATTTTTTTCCAATTCGTAAACCTCGAATTGTTTTAATGAATAAACAAAACAACGTCAGATTTAACACAAACTACACTTTAGTTCACTTTGCCTCACTTAATTCAACCAGATAAATTTCCCAGCGCGACTTTCGCTATATTAACACTCTGAAGCACACTTTGAACGCTCGTTTTATAAAACACAGCTTTAAAAACTCGTAAATGTCGCAAAAATCTTTCCAAACTCGTTTTATCAAGAGCAAAGTTGTGGACGAACTGAATGTTTCCCTCACTTAGAAATACCGAAGTACGTACGTACATAGCAACAGATTTATCGAACAAACAATATACTGTTTACGTTTGGGTACTTCTATAAACTTAGTTGATGTTAGAATCCTTACGCATGTCATTAGTACGTACAGTCGGCATCACATAAATCGGAGCAAACAAGCACGTCACAAACATCGGAACACACCTCTATTTTCAAGGCATTAGGGTGCATTTGCCGATATTTTTGAACACCTATAGTGTACCAATGTATGTGATGGCGACTGTACCCTACCAACGACTACTGAAAACATGCAGGTTTTAATGTAGATATATTAAGTGTTTATATAAGAAAATTTAAACATGATAAGATACCCCATGAAACAGCAATATTCTTTAGGCAGAATTACTGTAAAAACAATGCACAACCCACTGCTGGAAGCAAACAGACGAAATTATGATGTAAATTATTTTAGTTTTGACATGTACATGCGAATTTATACTGTAATTTTTTTATTATGAAATAAATTATTTTATACGATCTTATCTTATAGTAGTTTAATATGAAAAATCTTCTTTACCTAAACATAAAGTACTGTTTTACACTGGCTCAACTGTGAGGGTCTTGCCTTTGACCGGCAACTGCATTTTGCCCTGGAAAGATACATCACAACGCGGAACAACTAGGGAAACGTTCGTGGTTCCTTTTGATATATTCCTGCAAACTCGCGTGCGTAAGCTAGTCGCACACTCTTAGTAAACAAAATAAACTGAAACAAAGTCCCAAGCCTGCATTTCAATAACATATCAATAAGTCTAGTCAAATAGACCCCTGATTAAACCGCCATAAAAACACCCCACGGTTGCTATCACCAATGTTACGCTCCGATTATTCCGTTTATTTCGGGTAAAATTATCGCAACCATGTTGAAGGCAAATCGTTTTAAGTTCAGTGAAAACGGTTGTATATTATTTTTTTATCTAGTATTATTTATCGTTCCGTTATTGGGTTGTACGCGCTGATGATTCGCTTTGTGGATAAATAAGTTGCAATGGAAATATGTTGTTGTGACTTGATTTAAATAAATAGGTACATACTGAATGTAAAGGACAATGGAATGGTGATGTGGAAATTTTAAACACTATAGTTGGCAGTATATTTTTGAATGCAGACGATTTTAATCGGCTTTTGCTTTTTTCTATTTTTTTTACAAAAACATCACTATTTATTTGTCAGTTTTAGGGTAGAATTATTGTAGCGTTATTTTATACTTTTCAATAGCAAGTCAAACTTTTTGTTACTCTCTGAGGCCTTTGATGCCAATTCTTATATTTTAACATCAATGCAAATAGTAAGGCACTATAAGTTTAAGGACCTTTTTTAACTTTAATAAATTAATCTGAAATTTTCACTCAGTTTCACTGATAATGAGGTAGAATTAGACTTAAAATAATATAGTTGCATAATCTTGGCCTAGTTTTATACGTTTTATCTACTTAGCTCAATTAAAAACTTACTATTATCGCTTCAAGTAGCCAAAACCATGCAAGCAGGGACTGATTTCGGTTACGGTTATACCGGTATTCCATTACGGTACCGTTATGTCGTAAAGGTTATGCGCGCCGCGCGAACATAACGGTACCGTAACCGTTTTGAAATAACGGTTAGCGGTACCAGTTTTAAACGATACCGTAACCTTTATAATACCAGTATTATAATGGTTATCTAAAAAAGTAAGCGAGCTGGCACTCTACAGAGGAAGCATTGGCTACTAAACATTTAAAGACAAAGCAGCAGAGCCTTTGCCGGCGGTTTGGCAACAACTCCAGGCCAAAGTCGATATATCGGTACCTTTAAATAGCGGTTACGGACCGGAAAAAATAAAGGTACCTTTATATTTCGGTAGCGAAATATAAACGTTCCGCTACCGAAATCGCTATTTGACAACCGATATGACATCATACCGTTAAAATAGAATACCGGTATTTTTCGGTTATGCAGGCATGCAAGTATCATGTACAGGCCTAGGCTAAACGAGGCATACTTGCACTATTCCGAACAACATTACATAAAACTTACCTAAAACCCATCCAGTGTTAAATTAACTGATACAGTAACATAGCTATCCCATTTAGAATTACAGCGTGAGCATACGCTGGAACTGTGTTGTTTTATACTAATCCCCCACATACTAGAGTATTTACTTAAGCAGAAGCCTCTTTCCTCAAGGAAATTGCTTTGAACAGAGTCGGAGCTTACAAGACGCTGTGCTGACGTGATAACTGCCTCTTAACGTGAGATGCCTATAAAGGGGATTGCACACTACGTTTGACATAAGAAATCGGTAGTACCTATCAACAAACTCTTATGTTACCTACCTTTTTTTAGTGCAGGGTCGGTGGTCCATCTTTCTTTCATGTGTATCAAACTGAGACATGGGGCGTGATGGGTAGGTACGCTACGCTACCTAGGGTCCCAAAATGACATAGTTTTTATTTTTATTATTATTTTAATTTCGTGGGATTTAGTTCCATTTTCACATTTTTTTTATGTTAAGACTGTCATCTAGCTCTAAGCTAATTGCGTAAATAATACAATACAATACAAATACTCTTAATTGCACACCTAAAAATATGAAATAAATACAGGATAGTTCGCCTTTGTGCTGTATACAGTACAAAATGCTACTTTTATGCTCTAGTGCTGCTAGTACACAAAGTAAATAGTAGATTGTACAACAAGCGCATAAAACGAACCATTTAACACGAGACGTTTATATCCACCCGAGCCACCGGCGAGGGTGGATAGTTAAGTCGAGGGGTTAAATGGCTAATTTATGCCCGAGTTATACACACTGCTTTTCACTTCGATTGCGAGAAAATAACAAATAATTGCAAAATAAAATAAAATAATAGTTCATTCCTGTCACTTAACTTTTTAAAGTCTTTATGTTTAATTTTCGACACGTGATATTAGATTTAGGTACTTCATACTGCCAAGTAATTTAATGGTTCAATACGTTTTAAAATAATAATTGACTCCTATTTTATCTGGTTTTATTAATTTAGTAATGGAAAACACGGATGTGAAATTGATTAATGCAAATCAAATCAAATGACAAGTTTATTTTACGAAGTTTTATTGTGTATGTGGCTGTTGGGCCCGATTATCTTAGTCTTTAAAACAATTTTACTTTTTGCACTAGAGCATAAAAGTGGCATTTTGTGCAGCTACATCCAGCACAAAGGCGAACTTTGCGAGCATGAGAAGTGAAAAATGTTTTAATAACTTAGATAATCGGGCCTAACAGTCACACTCACAATAAAACTTCGTAGAATAAACTTGTTATTTCATTAAATAAATAAAATAAATGTCAAATTTTTACATGCTTTAAGCAATTTCACATCCGTGTTTTCTGTTCCTTGACAGTCTGAAGAACCTAAGGCTTATATCAAGTGTCGAAAATTAACCATAAAAACTTTAAAAAGTTAAGTGACGGGAATGAGCTATTATTTTATTTTATTTTGCATTTATTTGTTATTTTCTCGCTATCGAAGTGAAATGCATAACTCGGGCATAAATTAGCCTTTCAACCCCTCGACTTAACTAAAAATAAACGTCTCGGGTTAAATGGCTCGTTTTATGCGCTTGTTGTACAATCTACTATTGTATAACTCGGGCATAAATGAGCCATTTTACCCCTCGACTTAACTATCCTTCTGATGGATATAAACGTCTCAGGTAAAATGGCTTGTTTTTTGCACTTGTTGTACGGTCACGGACTTTAATCGTTGAGCCATTTAGAGCTCACTTTATACTGAACACTTTAAAACTTAACTATTAAAAACCAAAATTAGTTGACACCTAAATGGCTTAACAATTAAAGTCCTTGGCTGTACAATCTACTATACCTGTTTACAAACAAATTCTATGTTACACTATTCAATTGCAGGATCGTTGTCCCATCTACGATATTTGATAGAAGAGGACAATACGCCACTTTATATAGATAGGTTCCCGTCTCTGTCGCCATGACCACCGGTAGCTTAGGCCCCGCCTCGCTGCCGGCAGCACCCTAGGTTAGGTTTTTATAATGATTTTATGTTTTGTATGTATAGTTTTATATTTTACTTTTTATATGAATATTGTAAATACTAATCTAAGAAGGAAGTGAAATAAAGGAAATAATATATTCAAACACGACTCACACCTCGTATCCCCTGCAGACGTTACGTACTATTGCCCAAGGCATCTAGGGTAATTTTTCGAACGAACTATATGTGTGTGCAGACGAATTTGTTGAGAAAGTGTGAACCCGTACCCTTGGGCGATAGTACCCCTTCACCACCACGCTACGCTCGTAGCGCTACGCCGTAGTCCGTAGCAGCTTATTTTCCATATGGCGCAAAATGCGCCCGTTGCGCTGGGACCCATGTGTGTCGCGATTGACGCTGGATAGTTAAAAAGTGTATATAACACAAATGGTTCATACAGGTATTTAGGTTCGTGTCTCTTGTGTTCCTGTTAGCATTGCCAAAGTAAAGGATGACTCACGCTAGAACGGGCCGTGTCCGGCCCGGGCCGTTTTCTAAGAAAAACGACGGCGTTTTTGCGCGGCCGAGCTATACGCAAGCCGTACCCCTATACGGCCGAGGCTCGGAAGCGGGTCGGTGTCGGCACGACCCGGCTGTGGCTCGACCAGGCTTGGGTATGCCTCGGCCGCGCAAAAACGCCGTCGGTTTTCGTAGTGTAGGACACGGCCCGTTCTAAAACCAAATTGTTGGTTGGACGCTTAATTCGCATAAACAGCGTCCCCTCTTAAGGATTGGCCACGAAGAACGCATCCAGTCTGGCAAATCCATTACATGATTTCATGCAATCAAAACAATTTGTATATGCACGGAAGCCCTTAACTACTTAGACGAATTTGGTTTTGACGACCGCTTTAGCCTAGTTGGTAGTGAACCTGCCTACGAAGCAAGAGGTCCTGGGTTCGAATCCCGGTATGGCCATTTATTTGTTCCTGAGTCATGGATGTTTTCTATGTATTTAAGTATTTATTTCTGTATTTAAGTATCTATATCGTTGCCCATGGTACAAGCTTTGCTTAGTTTGAGACTAGGTTGATTTGTGTAAGATTGTCCCCAAATATTTATTTATTTATTTGTTTTACCCAATATGTATGACCCAAATAGTGGTCACCTCCAACGACATGTCAATAAACACTCCAATGTGCAGTCCCCCTTATGTTTATAGCCTCCTGAATAGCACGCTGTTTACATTATATTACAGCAGCGGGCTTTTGACTGTGGCTCGACAATAAGAGACTTAGTTTAATACTCTCTACGATTTCAGAAACTAATTCGTATATTCTAATGCCGATTCGTATATTGCGTCGATGTTACTTTGAGATTTGTGTAAATATTTTCGGTTTCGCATCAATAATAGGGTTTGTATTTGAGTTGATTAAAATGTTGTTGGTTTCTCGACTTTGTTTAATGTAATGGATTAACGTCGCGATATCGATTTACGGAGAATATTCTTCTTCCCTTTACACAACGTGAAAAACATATTTTTTTTTTGTATTGACTTCTTTTTTATTTTTTTCATTAAATTTTGTCATTAGCTTTTAGACGAAGTAAGTAACGTAACCCGGTAAGTTAATATTAATTAAACGTACGGTACATGTTAATTAAAACAAGCCTGATAATTTATTTTAAAAACAAAGTTTTAAGAGTTCCCTCGATTTTTCCAGGATCCCATCATCAGAGGGGGATTTTTGACTTTCGAGCGCTCGAAAACTAAATAAAAATAAATACGATTGTAGTGTCAAAATTGCAGGGACTTACTTTCTACCGATAGAATTGAATACGAGTGGTCAATACCACTCGTTTATTAAATTTCTATCGCTATTTTAAAATAGCATTTCATAATTTATGACAGATTTCGAGTGAAAGAGTCGAGCGCTCGAAAGTCAAAAATCGGTCCCTGAACTGATCACAATGAGACCACCTGGGAAAATAATTATTCAAATCTGTCCAGGCGTCTTCGAGTACCTAATCACGGAACATACTTACAAAAGATTCCGACGAACTGAGAACCTCCTCCTTTTTTGAGGCTGGTTCAAAATGATAGCTGCCAGAGCGGGCTTAACAGAACTTTATTATGTTCTTGTATTTGTATTTACCACTACTGTGCATACGGGCTGGCTAGTACGAATACTCCCTAACCAATGGACGCTTGCAATTCGATAGGATGCTATAACCGGAAAATAAAACGCTGCTGTGAGACTCGTATTCATAAACAAAGTTCCTAAACGATAATATATTTTTAGATATAAATAAAAGGTTGGACTTCGTGGTAAGTTATAAAGAAGTAATCAAATCTAATCCAAAGGCTAGGCACTAAAACGCCGTTTCTCAACCTTTGCTTGGGTATCTGAAATTATATTCATGACCAGTCTCGACTTATCTCGCCACTGACTTTCACTGACAGTCAACCACTTATTTATCTGGGTAGTAAAATTAGTAACGAGGGCGCGTAATCGGACGTTTTATATCTTCCTCACCTCAGATAAGGTTGTCGGTGTGTTTGAATACCAGAATACCATATTGGTAGTCCATTATAAACGGTAATAAGAAGACAATGGAGAAACAGTACGTTCGTTTTCAAAATCCTGTGTGTAATTTTATATTCTGAAATATTCAACAGACATTACATTATTGTCAATGGAAGCTTATGGAGGCTTATTCGTACATACGCATATGTAACGTTGTACGCTGACATTTAAAATATAACCCCAATTAATGCTACTGGGATCCGATATGGCCAAACTGGTATAGGGAAACTAACTTTAAAACAAATTTGTGGGTCGACTTGACATTTAAAATATTAGATAAAGCCCAATAGTTCATTTGTACGAAGTGTCACGAAGAAACGTGACATTTCGTAGAAACAAAAGCGTTTTAAGGGTCCGTTAAAAGTTTGAGAAACAGTGAGGTAGCCGTCGAAGCCTATCATTACTTTTATAACCGACTTGGAGAGATGATTCGATATGACGCCATTATCCGATTTATAGCGTTTTTTAGTTCGGCTTTAGATACCTTACACATACAATATCACCTGTAGTGATATTGCAGAAACAGACTTTAGGGCTTGTAGGCTAAGAGCTAGTAATATCATCATTCTCATCAGGTTATAAACGTTTAAATGCTGAATCCAAGCCTCCTCTCATGGGCAGAAGTCTCCACGTTGGTCACTGCGGTTGGGAGACTAAACGCCTCCACACACCGGGCACGGGCGCGGGTCGGGCGCGGGTCGGGCGCGGGCCCGCGCAAGTTGTAAAACATTGAAACTACACTTCAAACACACATCGAACGCGGGCCCGCGTTCGATGTGTGTTGCCATAATTTTTGTTGCAGCTTAGTGGCGGTCAAAATGGAATTGGTATACAAAATTGTAACCAAAATAATACCTAATTAAGAGTTCCAAAACCTTTAACTAAAATATTTACCTCATTAAGAATTTCGATTGAAATAGTCTAAAATACCAATTCCATGACACCAACGAAAATGCTACAAAAACGACTATAAAACATTTTTGAAACTAGACTAATGCTCACACAAATACCTCGATTAAGGTATCATCCCAAACAATCCTTATTACACTTCCACAACACGTCTTATAAAAGAACAAAACGGCTAGATAATTTGACAGCCGGCCGGCAATAGCGTAACCCATTAAACGTCGGGGCCGCTCATAATAAAGTCATTATGTGAATAAATGCTAACGAGTATATTTACAGGGCGTCTATGGCGGCCATTAGGGTTAACCGTCACGATTTTGGTACCGTATTGACTGGATGAGGCATGTTAATTAAATATTTTCAATGCTTGGTAACCGACCATAGAATTGTACGCACATCAGACGGCAAACTTCTGGAGCATTAGATGACGTGGTGGGGGAAAGTTTCCGCATGCTACAGTACCAATAAAATACCTACTAATATGGAATTGCTAAATACACATTTCTAGGTGTAATAATGTGTAGGTCTGTAGGTATGTGTCATTTTTAGGGTTCCATACTCAAAGAGTAAAACGGGACCCTATTACTAAGACTCCGCTGTCCGTCTGTCTGTCTGTCTGTCCGTCTGTCACCAGGCTGTATCTCAACGACCGTGATAGTTAGACAATTGAAATTTTCACAGATGATGTATTTCTGTTGCCGCTATAACAACAAATACTAAAAAAACAGAATAAATAAATCATTTTATAGATATTTTTTTTCTTCTCAATCTTACACAAATCGGCTTAGTCCCAAACTAAGCAAAGCTTGTACTATGGGTACTAGACGACGATAAATATACTTGTATAGATAAATAAATACTTAAATACATAGAAAATATCCATGACTCAGGAACAAATACATAGTATAAAGACGGCAAAGTATGTTATCTTCCTACAAACGCACCGCGCGCGGCTTGTATGTGAGCGCTATACTATCTATACATCGCCGCACGCACACTCAAACAAAATCTCTATTGTTTCGCACTGAGAAACGGGTCGAGATTTTGTTTGAGTGTGCGACGGATACTGTGGCGCACACATACAAGCCGCGCGCGGTGCGTTTGTAGGAAGATAACATACCTACTTTGCCGTCTTTATACTATGACAAATATTTGTGCTCATCACACAAATAAATGCAGTTACCAGGATTCGAACCCGGGACCTCCGGCTTCGTAGGCAGGGTCACTACCAACTAGGCAACAGGAGGCGCCTATACAACAAACGTGATTTTGTTGCCGTTTTTATAGATAATGGTACGGAACCCTTCATGCGCGAGTCCGACTAGCACTTGGCTGGTTTTTTTTTCTAATTACTAACCAGTAAGTATCGTATCGTATACGTAGACGCACTTTCCGTTATAAAACTCAACACATAGTTTACAATACCTCAATAAATATTTAACTAACAACAATAACTCCATAAATAACTATAACAAGAAAGTCAACGAATCATTATTACAACAACAAACTCAGCAAATATCACTTTATCACTGGCCGGAAGTGTACAGTCGACGCCAAAAATATGTTTACAGTTTTCGCCTTATTACAATGGAATACGGTGCAAAAGTGTAAACATATTTTTGGCGTCGACTGTACTAAGGCGACATCGGGGGACGGACGAGTTGCGGAAGGCAAACATCAACCGATCAACCAATGACGCGACTGACAAAGCACGCTCCGCCGTCGCACCTCACCGCCCCCTTCCAAGGAGACCTAAAATTCACTTCCGCGCCGGTCAAGTTCATTTGTTCAAGATGTTTGCCTGCTACTGTACCTACTCATTGAGGTAATAATTGATTGTTTTCAGTCAAAGATTGGCCCCGTCTTTGAGTTGCGGCGGCAGCAGTAGAGTGGTGCGCCATACGGTGTGCGATCAGAACGCATAATCTCGCTCCCGCCTAAAGTAAAGGTGAATAATTATTTTATGTTGCTACCCGAATGTTGAAGTAGATCATCTCGAATTTATATGGCAAACGTTGAAATTATTACGCTCACGGCTATGTCGAAAGGCTAAGGATGTCACAGGCTGTGTCAGAAACAAAGCCAAAAAGATGTATCCATTATTTCACCATATATATTACATGCCAATAAGGTGAACAATGAATATCTTTTTGTAGCCTACTGAAAATCTACGAAGAGTGCTGCTAATTGTAACTTAAATATTTTCAAGCTATACTGTATTTCCTTATTATTAAGGATCTCCAGTCATTATAACTTTCTTCTCTTTGATAGCCATTTGCTGGGTTATTCTACGAGCGGTTCAACCGCCGTCAGTCCCCTGATCGCATTATTGTTAATGTACCTACAACTAAACTGCCATCGCATGTTCAGGTATTCTTAACAAGTCCAGGACTACTACGAAATTACTGGGAAACGGGATCCAAATCTGCAAGAACTTTGACAATAATGCGAGCAGGGGACTGACGGCGGTGGAACGCTCGTAGAATCACCCGTCTGCTACTTATAGGTACATACTCTCGTTAAATAAGACGTTACGACGTTAAAGTTATCTTTTTATTCGCCTTTTTCTCAACTCATTAAAAATTTAAACCAACGTCACCCGCACTTTTATGACTTAGTGAGCACAATTCAATTTCTTTTACTCCTTTTCGTCGAATAATTTAATCTGTTCTAATAGAAAATGCGTTTTAACTGATCATGACGGGAAAACTGTTTTTACGTTGTACAACATTAGTAAACAAGCACACGGCCTGTTTGTTGGTAAGCAGAAACCGTACCCTATGGACGCTTGCGAATCCAGAAGAATAACATGCGCTGCCGACCCAAGAATTCATCATGTTTAACAGCTAGTGACAAATGCAGGTCTCTTACTCGCAATCTCTGTTCGAACGGCATCATTGGGAGCTCTGACTACTAGTGACTACTCATGACTTAATTGACTTAATGTCCTATGGCCCCTAGATGGGGCACAGTGCTTCGCCATCGCGTTCTTTCGTGGGCTACGAGCTTTGCCTCGGACCACGTCAGCCCAATTGCCTTCAGTTCCGCTGCCACTGAACGTCTCCAGGTGTGTTTCAGCCGGCCACGTTTCCTCTTCCCTTGTGGTGTCCGTTCCAGGGCTTGCCTTGGGATGTGGTTGGGAGCTCTTCTTAGAGTGTGACCGAATCAGCCTGTGGACTCCAAGGCGGCAGCCCCGCCAGCAAGCTAGGACACAGCGGGCTAATCACCTACTTGTCTGAATATAAACGATTCTGACTACTCATGGTGGAGTATAATTAACAACTTGGACAAGTTGAAAAACCCCCGATATTTTCATGTTAAAGTTCAAAAGGTATCTCAAAAACGGCTAAACCGATTTTGTTGAAACGTAACTAAGAACCATCTCGATCACGTCAGCTTTCGGATAGAAAAACCGCATTCAAATCGGTCCATTCGTTTAGGAGCTACGATGCCACAGACAGACACACAGATACATAGAGACAGGTCAAACTTATAACACCCCCTCTTTTTCCGTCGGGGGTTAAAAATGAGGTACCTAAATCATTCCCGACGATGTATCTGCGAACGTACCTAACACAAATGTTGCCATTGTGCAAAGTTAGCACACAAATGTTGCCATTGTGCAAAGTTAGCACACAAATGTTGCCATTGTGCAAAGTTGGCACACAAATGTTGTCATTGTGCAAAGTTGCTACAAATGTTGCCATTGTGCAAAGTTGGCACACAAATGTTGCCATTGTGCAAAGTTGGCACACAAATTTTGCCATTGACTGACATCACATACAATCAAGGAGTTTTGCTTATGCACGATTAATATTTTTTTTAATGTGAGCTAGTTGTAACAATTTTATTGGGGTGAAAAGACAACTGTTTACGATTAGTAGTTCAACGCAATTATTGATTGAGATCACGTAAGTGAAGTAATGCAATTTACTCTCACACAGTGACAACACACTCACAGTCCGCCATTTGAATGAAGATGCTGGTGACGTATGTCAGATACAGTGACGTCACGAGCTATCACGGGAATGCCTTATCTTGGTTTGTTATACTATGTGATTACTGAACTAATAAGTAAATCGGCGAATTAACAGGTTTATACTTTATACTGAAAAAGTCTTGTGACTCCTCTGGTATTCACTAGCGTCCAAAGGCTACGTCCGGCCGCTCACTTACAGCAAACAGTAACTAGTTTCCACCGTCACGGCAAAAAAAAACCTTCCTGAGAGAGTTTGTACAGTTAGACGGACAGACAAACAACGAAGTGATTATATAAAATAAATCAGCCTATATGTATACGTCCCACAGCTGGGCACATGCCTGTCATGGATGAGAGGGAACGGCAGTAGTCCCGCTGGTCCAGTGCGAGTTGGGGACTTCACATGCACCTTTGAATTTGAATGTTTTTCCTTCACCGAAAAGCTAACAGTAAATATCAAATCATAGTCCTTACATAGGTGCCGTAAAACTCATTGGTAGGAGCCGGGATTCGAACCCACGACTGCCGCATGCCAGAACCACTAGGAGGAAAAAATATCGGTCCATATCCAATAACTTTAAGTCCTTGTTTTATCCTACATCAGATAGGTGCTAAGGCTGGCGCCGCTTTGTTTTCACTTAACGACCCAAAGTAATAGGGCATTGTCATGTTTTTGCGACCATGTAGGCCAGAATGCCAGCTCCGCAAAAAAATTACAGTACAACGGACCACACAAATTTTACCTATAGTGTGGCCTCTAATGGTCTTTTTATTGGTGTTAATGTGTGGTTAGTAAAAAGGCAATTACGAACTAACGTCGTTGAGGTATATGGGTTTAGTTTATGTGGAACTTTTACAAGGAGGAACCGGTGGAACCGGTTTGGGGTATTCTGGGGTTTACCGAGAGCTTGCAGATGTCTGAGATGTCAACCAGATTTCCATACTGGTCGGTATAATGTCAGTATTACATTTGCGCAGCAGTATTACAGCGCGCGGACACGCATCACGCGCGAATCAGGAGGTAAAACTCATTTAAATGTAGGTGCGCAGTACATAAAGAATGCATTCGAAATACTGGTTTGACACTGACAGCTTGCACTCTTGTAAATCTTTTAATACACATGCGACTCATAAAATCAAAAATAATTGTATAAACAAATTGAAGTTTCGAAGTTAGCTTCTATCATATTTTAGATAAATTAATAACCAATATGATTTTGAACGAACCATGGAAATAACACGTTTAATTTTAGACAATGTTAAATTTGAAAACGGCCACTTTCAAGAAGTGTTTTGACATAGTATTTAGTTTGCTACTAAATATTCTTCGAAAACCATCAGATTCATAAAAAAATATTGAAGAGCCTTACTGGCGAAAATAAACCGTATTGTGATTACGCTTTTGTCAAGGTGTCTAGGCAACTATTAGAAGTCTCAAGACACCCAAAGACACAGATTTTTTATTATATTCCCCCATAAATGATTACCTACAAATGCGCTTACAATCGCATTCCATATCCTTGTTTAAAGACGTGAAAAAACTGGGAATATTAGACAGCAAATACTTATTCTCAGTTAAGATATAGGGCGTGCAAAGAAATTGCCACGTCAGCATTTTCAGAAACACTCCAGAGAAATTGAGGTGGGAAATTGTTGAGTTTTTGTGTCATTTATTATTCCGCTATGAATAGGGAATGCGGTCAATTTTTTATTCCATTCTTCCTTCGTAATTCATGCCGATTTTGTGACAAATGTGCGGCATTTTATAAAGCGGCGAACTCTTAAGTATGTAGGATAAAATGTTAGAAAAGTGTCAAGGAATGAAATTTGTTTTATTTGAGATGGCACTGAATTTAAAACTACCGATGCGTGCTAAGTGCGCGAAAATCATCATCTCAATTTAATGCTTTTTGTCAGAACCTCAGCAAGGCCAGCATAACTAACGGCGCGACGCAAGACGAGAAAATGTACCTTTCTCTTGCTAATTTGCTAAGTGCAAGTGAGACAGCAGTCGCTGAGACGCGTGCGCATGCGACTTGGCAGTAACGCGTGCGATGCGACTTGGCAGTAACGCGTGCGATGCGACTTGGCAATAACGCGTGCGGTGCGACTTGGCAGTAACGCGTGGGATCCGACTTGGCAGTAACGCGTGCGATGCGACTTGGCAGTAACGCGTGCGATGCGACTTGGAAGTAAGTTGTGCTAGACGTACTATTCAAACTTGCACACCCGTACCTATACTATTCTTTAGTCACAATACGATATAAGCAAATACTATCATAGAAAATAAAGCTACTAAGTACAAAAGTAAGTATAGTACGGATTCTTTTTCTAGACTGCATTCACTTCTTTTTGTGTCTAGTAAACAAAGCTATTGTCTTTCATTGTTAAGTGTAACCGCTTATTGATAGAATAAAATAATCAGTAAATATCAACACTTTTTCAACCTAAATGCGGTGTCATGTCTAAGGAAAGGAGGACGTCTCCAAATAAAGAAGACTACTTAGTAATGTTGACCATTTTTAGGGTTCCGTACTCAAAGAGTAAAACGGGACCCTATTAGTCCTATTACTAAGACTTCGCTGTCCGTCCGTCCGTCCGTCCGTCTGTCTGTCACCAGGCTGTATCTCAAGAACCGTGATAGCTAGAGAGTTGAAATTTTCACAGATTATGTATTTCTGTTGCCGCTATAACAACAAATACTAAAAACGAAATAAAATATTTTTTTAAGGGGGGCTCCCATACAACAAACGTGATGTGTTTGCCGTTTTTAAAGATAATGGTACGGAACCCTTCGTGCGCGAGTCCAACTCGCACTTGGCTGGTTTTTTGTATTTAAAACAATAGTTTACTTTAATAATAGAGTAACTGTTTGAGTAGAAAAATGAATAAACATGACCTTTTCATTTCGAAGCGCTTGTGTCACGTGCCTAAAAAATTGCTTTGTTGAACCTGTAGAATAGAATAGAATAATTAATTGAAAAAACCTTATTGCTAATGTTAACAATGTGCTTGCGTATTAAACGCGCTGCGTTGCTATGGTTCTTAAGATGATATCCGTTCTAGAAAAGGAATCCGTACTATACCTAATAGGCATTTTAATGACAGTTTCTTGCCCTTAGGTGGCGTTTACGCACAGGCGCGAGACACCCCGTGGGAACTGCATGTGAGGTGAGTATGGCAGGCGGTGGCGGCGCATGACAACGCGTGCGGCGGCGTGTAAACGCAGCCTAAGACGTAAGTTCTAAAACTATTCATACTTTATTAGTTTCCAATATGTAGTGTATTGGCAGAGATTAATAATGCCAGGGTATAGAAGGGTCGTTCCCAGTGGTCAAACACGGTTATTTTAATTAATTAGGTACTACAAACTTCTTAATCGCCGTGTTTTAGCACAAATCTCAAGTTTCAGTTAGATTAATATCTCACTGACCAATTACGCCAGTTTCCACCGACTTTGGCATTTTGATTGCGGGTTCGACTCCAATTTGTGTTGATTTATGATAATAAAACCTTCATTAAACATGACGGTGGATATTTTATAGTGATTGGCTGGCTGTGTTTGAGAATAAGTAGGCCATAATTGTTAGAGGTATTATTCGATCGCGATCGTTTTGGGAACTGGTATCACAATTTTTTCATAATATTTGCCAAATAGCCTACGTCCTAGATATATAACTGTTGTATACACATATATACCTTGCTGATGGCGCTACTCCGCCCTTGTATTACAGATAACCGGCGGGGTAATAAGTTTCTGTCAAAAATGTCATATTTGGTACAAGCTTTTATTGCCGACTGTACTTTACTGCATACCATCATCAACCTCTCATTGAGACGATTCTAACGAGCCCAAACTCGATGGGGTTGTGTCGTTTTATTGCGGAGTTCCTATGACCTTCCAGCTCCAGCATCAGATATCAGCTCCATGTGATCATAATATATCATTGTCATGCAATATACATTCATCCTCCTAGCGTTATTATTCCCGGTTGTGCCCCTAAAGTAGCCCGGGGTCCTCTTTGACACCTAATCCCAAGATTTGGCATAGGCACTAGTTTTACGAAAGCGACTGCCAACTGACCTTCCAACCGAGACCAAAACTAGACCTTATTGGGATTAGACCGGTTTCCCCACGTTGTTTACCTTCACCGAAAAGCTAACGGTAAATATTCCGTACATAAGTTCCGAAAAACTCATAGGTACGAGCCGGGATTCGAACCCACGACCGCCGCTTGACAGCCGCATGCCTGAACCACTAGGCTACCGTAATTCTTGCAATATACATATGCATGCAAAATTTCAGCTCGATCGGAAACCGGGAAGTGGGTCAAATTTAACTTGCAAGATTTGATTACATGCAGAGAGACAACGGGACAGGTGAAAGTAAATAAATAAAAGGTTGTAAATAAAGCTTGTAAAATAAAGCTTATGTCTATATACTGGTGAAAGATTATAGAAATAGAAATAGAAATAGAAAAAACTTTATTGTTTAACCGTGTTACATAGATGGTATTTTATACAAGTGTTAGGTCCCAACGGTTACCCATTTCGGGTGTACAATATTAACTTAAAACTAAGGAAAACAAAACGAATATATAACACAATTTTTTTCTTTAAGATGAAAATTCAAAAAATTCTTTTAATGAATAGAAACCATTCTTATTTAACCATGTTTTTAGATTACGTTTAAATTTTACGTCATCCAACATTTTTATTTCTTTAGGAAGCTGATTAAAATTATTGAAACGAGATGATAAGTTCCGGAGTAATCTCCGGACCTATGGACCAACTCGTTATGTGTATGTAGGGGTAATCCCCAAGTATTTCCACAATGTTGTATGACTTGCGACCACCGATGTATTTAAATAAATAAAATATAACTACTTACTATCAAGCAGACCATAGTACGTTACGCACGCCGAACAAGAAGTTTGCGCTACGCGTTGCGGTACGTGGGCTGTACCGTCTCAGTTGATGCTATTTCAGACGCAGTTCCAGCGGATGCCACTAAAGTATTGTAACACCATTTGTGGTAACAACTGGGAATAACACAAAAAAAACCGTTTACTGTAAGGTACCGATTAATCTTCAATTCTACAGTAAAAGCTGTAAAGGCTGGCAGTCATGGGATCGGCTGGCTGCACGCTCCATTTCGCCCGCAATGCGATCATGACCGTCATTCAACTTTGCCCTCCGAGCGCGGGCGAAATTATGCAAGTGAATGATGCAATGTGTGGGTTCCGGTTATTTTGTGATATTATTGTTTAGGGCTAGCGAAGTGACTTCTGCTCATTTTCTCGTATTTATAAGAGGAAGTGGGACGTAGGTATATCATAACTAATCAATGGTGATGACCAGCGACTTTTTAACATTGAAAATGTTTTTTCGATCGCTTCTGTATAGCCTCCAATATCAGCGAGAGTGATACATTGCCCTGGTCTCGTGAGTTTTAGGGCTACGTAGATGATTGAGGAGTCAAAAGATGCCTCTTGGCAAGAGTCACAGAATGGTAAAAAAAAATAATAAAAAAAAAAAAATCTTTATTTAAAAGTTGCTAAAATGTCGAAAAATGTCAAATTTGTTTGGTGTCTTGTCGTACTAAATCGACAATTTCTTGAAAACGAAAAGCGTTATCGAAAAAATGAAAAATAGCCTTTGGGGTATTGAGCTGGCCTACATTTTGTAAAAAAGAGAACCTCTCTATATCTTACTGTCTAGGCAGGAAGGTGCCCTTTATGTGGCGCAATTTCGAGTGCGGCTCGTTATGTTCTGCAGTACGAGTGTCGTGTTGTTATTGGAGTGTTTATTTGAGGTTTCAGTGCTTATTCTAAATTATAATATATATTTATTTATTGTGAGGTTTCTGTATTTATTTGTGATTAAAATATATTTTTTTTTATAAATTGTGATATTACTTTGAGTTTCGTTTTTAATGATAATGTAAGTTAATAGTAAAATAGTTTCGTATTTATTTAATTTAAAACATTATTAACAGAATATATAATTAAGCCTCTCTATCTCTTACGTGTGGCGCAATTACAGGGCGCACGTTTGTTTATATTTTAAATTATAATATAGGTATATTTATTATGAGGTTTCTGTATTTATTTGTGATTAAAATAAAATAAAAAATTTATTTTTGAATAAATTGTAATATTACTTCAAGTTTAGTTTTTAATGATAAAGAAAGTTATAAAGTAAAAAAATGTTTATTTATTCATATAAACAATATTCAAAACAACATATAACAAGGTTATAAAATAATAAGTATTAACTGAACTAATTATTAAAATCTATATAAACTTTAAAATACAACTAAACTAAACAATAGTACATTGTGCATTAAGGGCCGTAAGAAAGGGACTACTAACGAGAGTCTATTAAAAGCCCGACGCCGAAGGCGGAGGGCTTTTAATGAGTCGAGTTTGTAATCCCCTTTCTGCCCGTGATACACACCATGTTTTTCATCACATTCGCGAGGAAATAAATAACTACAAAAGACAGAAAATCTAAGTTTCATACAACCGCACCAATCAAAAATTGACGAAATTTACCACTTCACTTCACTTACAGATTTGCGAGCGGAGGGCGAGGGGGCGTGGCCCCACGTAGCCTAATATATTTGGTTTAACCAATCAGATCAAACACAAACTCATAACTCGCTCGGGAGTTATAAAAATCCATATCTCTCGTGGGAGGTAATACACCCTTTACGAGCAAGTTGGATGAAAATAATACATACATACATACATACCATCACGCCTTTATCCCTAAAAGGGGTAGGCAGAGCAGAGCACATGAAACTTGTGTTCCAGTGCCACTTTTAGCATAAATGTGGGTATGAAAATAATATAGTTTCGTATTTCATGAATTTAAGACATTATTAACAGAATATGTATAATTAAGCCTCTTTATCTCTTACGTGTGGCGCAATTACAGGGCGCACGCTCGTTTTGTTCTGCAATACGAGTGTCGTGTCGTTGAGTTGCAATTTGATTGTTTATTTGAGGATTTAACCTGAGACGTTTATATCCACCCGAGCCACCGGCGAGGGTGGATAGTTAAGTCGAGGGGTAAATGGCTAATTTATGCCCGAGTTATACACACTGCTTTTCACTTCGATTGCGAGAAAATAAAAAATAATTGCAAAATAAAATAATAGTTCATTCCCATCACTTAACTTTTTAAAGTCTTTATGTTTAATTTTCGACACGTGATATTAGATTTAGGTACTTCATACTGCCAAGTAATTTAATGGTTCAATACGTTTTAAAATAATAATTAACTATTTTATCTGGTTTTATTAATTTAGTAATGGAAAACACGGATGTGAAATTGATTAATGCAAATCAAATCAAATGACAAGTTTATTTTACGAAGTTTTATTGTGTGTGTGGCTGTTAGGCCCGATTATCTTAGTCTTTAAAACACTTTTACTTTTTGCACTAAAAGAAACTAGCTAGTGCTTGCTATGCAATGAAATCACTGATGAACATAGTCAGCAAAGATATATTATTGACCACGTATTTTTCATATTTTGAAAGCATAATTAGATATTGTGTCGAGGTTTGGGGAAATGGAACTAACATTAACTTAGTGCTCCTCAAACAAAAAAAAGCTCTGAGATTAATAGAAAAATGTGCCAATGTTCCTGACTCTCACCGTAGTATATTTGTTGACAATAAAATTTTGACTGTAATTTCTCTCTATTTGTACCGTTTATGTATTTATGTTTTTAACAATATGAACATGTATGTCCAGCGAGGCCAGACTACGAATAATAATCTTAGGAAAAGAAATAGACTGCATTTAAATGTTGTGCATTATGCCCATTTTGACAAAAGTTTAAATATAATACTGCCATTAGAGTGTACAACTTACTTCCTGACGACCTAAAAAATATTCAAGAGCTAAGATCCTTTCACAAAAAAGTAAAGGAATATTTTTTGACCCGTCCATTCTATTCAATCAAAGAATATTATGCAAGAATTTTTGACAAATTGTCTTGACATTTATTTATTCAGTTATTTTTAATTAATTTTTTTTTTTTTTTCTTTATCCGTACTGACCTCTTAATTGCATTATTATTATTATTTAAATTATAAAATGAATATTATTTTGTTGTGACATTTAATGTAAGTTAAAAATATTTGTTTAAATTAAATTTTGTACTTGTTAATTTTATTTGTATGTTATAATTATATTTGCATGCATCGAGAAATGTGTTTTAGAGCAAATAAATGATTGAATTGAATTGAATTGAATTGCACTAGAGCATAAAAGTGGCATTTTGTGCAGCATATATCCAGCACAAAGGCGAACTTTGCGAGCATGAGAAGTGAAAATGTTTTAAAAACTTAGATAATCGGGCCTAACAGTCACACTCACAATAAAACTTCGTAGAATAAACTTGTTATTTCATTAAATAAATAAAATAAATGTCAAATTTTTACATGCTTTAAGCAATTTCACATCCGTGTTTTCTGTTACTAAATTAATAAAACCAGATAAAATAGAAGTCAATTATTATTTAAAAACGTATCCAAATAATTATCTTAATGACATGACAGTCTGAAGAACCTAAGGCTTATATCAAGTGTCGAAAATTAACCATATAAACTTTAAAAAGTTAAGTGACGGGAATGAGCTATTAAATAAATAAATAAATAATAAATAAAATTTATTTATTTAACAAAAAACACACTTAAATTATAAACGTTATATCCGTCAGACGCCAAACTAGGCTGAGCCTGTATCTTGGCCGCCTGCGAGTGCAATTAACACGAACTACTTAAAATATTACCATTTTGCAGTACAAAACTCTAATTCCTGTTTCATTAAAAGTATACATTGAGATAAGATTAACATTAACATCACAATTTAAAATTACTATTTGTGCATGGGCGTGTGTGTACGTGACTGCGTGTGTGTGTGTGCGTGTGTGTGTGTGTGGGGGGGGGGGGGGGGGGGGGGGGTTGCGCGTGTGTGTGTGTGTGTGTGTGCGTGTGTGTGTGTGTCTGTGTGTGTGTGTGTCTGTGTGTCTGTGAGTGTGTGTGGATGGGTGCGTGTGAGAGTTCCACCAGGCTACAACAGTATCGGTTTGGTTACCTTTGTTATAATAGGTTTTCAGTCAGAGAGTATGAAAGCGTCAGTAACCAGTTCTTCACTACACATTTCGCTTTAATCACGGGTGTCGTTTTAATGTTAAGATGATTGCAAATGTTATTGTAGATGTGGGGATGAGAAAATGCAGGACTTTTCCTGCCTAACGCTGAACTAAGTGGCGGCAGAGGTGCTTTGAATATACGCTTGCTCAAAATTTCCGTGTAGATTGGCGACTTCAGTAGGCATGTATGGGTCCGGGAAACTGCTTTCATGATGTAAAGCTGTCTCACTCGCAGCAGCTTACTTTCGCGGTAGAGCGTGTCAGTGGGGTACCGAAACGGTTTTTTCAGCATTACCTTTATAACCGCCCTCTGAGCACGCTCCACCTCGAGCATGAAGCACCTGGCAGCACTGCCCCAGACGGCCACTCCGTACTAAAGGATGGATTGGCATAGGGCATGATATACTAGGCGGAGAACATCAAGGTCAGCACAGTCACGAATTCGCTTCATCACGTAGATCAGCTTCCTAACTCTGGCGGCAAGCGCGGACAGGTGTTGCTTGAAGGAGAGATGTTGGTCAAAAAGAATACCTAAGTATTTACGTAGTGGCGTCTTTCAATTTCTTGACAAGAGCAGTTGCTCACGGGCTTAAAAGATGAAGCAAAACTGTAGCACATACAGGAGTGGAATTTTATAGTTCTGTTTACAGGCGGGGATGAGGCTATCGTCTTTGAGAAGGCTACGAAATTCGTCTTACCAATATTAAGTGTGAGTAGATTACTCTTCAGCCACGAGGCTACTCCGGCAAGCGCGCCCTCAGCCCGACAATATGTTTCCTCCCATGATTTCCCGCTTACAATTAGTACAGTATCGTCTGCGTAGCAGATCAGCTTGACATTAGGGATGTTAATGTTTAGAACATCATTTATATACAATGTAAAAAGAGTCGGACCGAGTACGCTCCCCTGGGGGACTCCAAAGCCTACTGGAAGCCGGTCACTTACGTGCTGACCTATTTTTACCATCTGGCTACGGTCGTTTAGGTAACTCTCAAACCAACCTAAAGCAATGCCTCGAATGCCCATGTATTCTAACTTCTTTAGTAGTATTGTCACCGAGACCGTGTCAAAAGCCTTGGCCAAGTCTAAAAATATACCAATACACTTATTGCCACGGTCCAAGCAACCAGAAATCTGATTGGTCAGTAACAACGCCGCGTCCTCCGTCGACATCCCTGCTCTAAAGCCAAATTGATTGTCAGCAATAAGCTGGTATTTTTCAATGAAATGTACCAACCTAGTGCTTACAATTTTCTCTAGTATTTTTGAAAATATACACAGAAGAGAGATTGGTCTGAAATTGCTTGGAGAGTCCTTGGCACCGCTTTTGAAAATAGGGGACACAGAGGCAATTTTCCAACAATCCGGAAAACGGCCAGTTTCCATACTTAAATTACAAATGTACGTGAGCGGCTCCAGTATTATATCCTTAACTTCCTTTATCAGCAGAGGTTTCACATTGTCAGGAGCAGGCGCACTGTGTGGCTTAAGTTGGGACAGTATCCCATCTACTTCATGTATGTCGGTGGGCCGCATAAAGAATGAATCAGTAGTAGTTGTTAGGGGTTTGTATTTAGCCGCAAGTGTAGCTTGGGTCTCCGAATTTTTTTGAAGAATGCTATCTGCTAACTTTTTACCTACTGTTGAGAAATACTGATTACATTCATTAAGTGATTCCTGTTCAGTTTTACCTAGTCTGTGCAGAAGTTCCTCTGCATCATTTTTGCGAACCGGATTTTGACATATATCTTTGATGGTTTTCCAGAGCTTTTTGTTGTTATTACCACAGTCCTTTAATTGCTGATTTTGGTAATTGTTTTTTAGAGTGAAAAGTATATTGTCGCAAAGATTTCTGTATCTGGTATAGATAAGTCGGAGAATTTCATTGTTAGGGGATGATCTTACTTGCGCATGTAGTTTGTCTTTATACCTCATAGATCGCATTAGCCCAGGCGTGACCCACGGTTTAAGATTAAATTTAGCTCGACTTATTTTTACTGAAATAGTGTTGTTCTTTATTACACGAGTGACGAGATGACTAAAATTTTCAGCGGCAACTGCAGCATCGGTCGCGCTAGTGACTGGTGACCAGTCAGACGCTTTAAGTTCTTCTGCCACTTTTTGGTAGTCTATTTTATGTCTGTAACGATTAGTTTTTACCGACTGGCGACCTGAGAGACCCGCCACGACAATGTAATGGTCAGTAACAGAGCATGGAAATACTGCACCAACTGAGGTATTATTATATTTTATAAAAATGTGATCGAGACAGGCTTTTTTTCGTGTTGGTTTTGAAATCGCAGGAAGTAATCCATGAGACGATAAAAGGCTTATGTATTCTGAGAGGCACTGTGCTGACTCACTCAGTAAATCTATATTAATGTCTCCTGCTACAATAATGTGGTGGTTAGGTTTTACTTGGTTTAAAGCACTATCCAGAGAATCAAGAAACCTATTAACATTTGTAAACGACGGAGAACGATAAATACCAAATACTGTTATTTCATCCGATATAACTACAGATAGACAGTTGGCATCATCCAACGGAGGTTCAGCCGCAGCAACCTTGAGGCCCTCCTTAATATACATAACAACACCACCGCTTTTATTAATAACTTTTGTAGTGTTAAATGAGTAATAACCTGGTATCTGATCTATGACCGCGCCATCGCCTAGCCAACATTCAGTTAGGATGATGGCATCATATTCAACTTCGGTCTGCTTTAAGGCAATCAGAAAAGAATCAAAGTTACGCTGCAAGCTACGGATATTGAACGTTACTAACTTGAATGTATGGTTGAGTGTGAGTATATTTTTACATTCATTAAGATTATTAAGCATATGACAATCTATTGCGATTTCTTGTTCTATGTCATCTGCTAGGTTAGGTAATACCATCTTCGTAGCAATATGAGAGTACTACTTTTCCACGGAACTGAATAGTCATAGCTTTTTTAGATGATATCACAAGTATCAGAACTATACTGGCTAAAACCAAACAAGTTAAGTAGCTTATGGGAAACTCAGAGTATGTGTAATGTGTAAGGGGTAGGTGAGTGTACTCGTATTTGTAAAGTATTTGTCTGTTGTAGGTACATTATTTTTATTTTCCTAATCAGATAACAGAAATAACATAAATTTAATACATATTGAGTAAAGTAATAGGCTGAAGGTTTATTTCTTGGGTCTCTCCACATCTGCTTGTTGGGCGTGGGAGTCTGCTCGTTGCTCGCTGGGGAACTGTACTTCGAGGTCAGATGCGACGCAACGTTGAAGGTCTGCAACACTTCTGATTGGGATTTCGGGGCTGCCTTGTCTCTTGTCTCTGCTTATTATTTTATTTTATTTTGCATTTATTTGTTATTTTCTCGCAATCGAAGTGAAATGCATAACTCGGGCATAAATTAGCCTTTCAACCCCTCGACTTAACTATCCACGTCGATATAAACGTCTCAGGTTAAATGGCTCGTTTTATGCGCTTGTTGTACAATCTACTATTGTATAACTCGGGTATAAATGAGCCATTTTACCCCTCGACTTAACTATCCTTCTGATGGATATAAACGTCTCAGGTAAAATGGCTTGTTTTTTGCACTTGTTGTACGGTCACGGACTTTAATCGTTGAGCCATTTAGAGCTCACTTTATACTGAACACTTTAAAACTTTACTATTAAAAACCAAAATTAGTTGACACCTAAATGGCTTAACAATTAAAGTCCTTGGCTGTACAATCTACTATACCTGTTTACAAACAAATTATATTGGCGCGCGTGCCACACTCACATCGCCATTCTATAGTATTTAGTGTTATGTGCCTCTGGCGTTGCAAGTGTCCATAGTCTACGGTGTTCACTTACCAACGGACAGGCCGGATGTTTGCCACCATAATACGTAGTATAAGTAAACATGCTTGGCATGTTACAATAAAAAAAATGCAAAATTGACTCTACAGAAAACCGGTAGGTTCACTTATTGCCCGTGGATCTCTAAGCGCGGCTGCGCGTGCGCAGGATAATGTCTTCATTCGAGATAATTCCACTAGACGCCGGCCACTTTTTGCATTCTTTATGACCTGGGTGGGATCCGCGCAGAACTGGTTGTAATACAGCCGGTTAGGGCTGCCCCTGCATTTTTATTACAAGCTTTATATTAACTTGCCTTGTTAGTTCGTTCATTCGTTCGATAGTATGTGTGGGTACAATCTTTTAAAGCTACATTAAAAATATTATAGAAACGGAGCATTTGATGTGGCATTTGGATGAGTAAAAGCACACAATATTATCCATAGTAACAAAACTGCGGACGCAGGCGAAAAAGAAAGCATCACTAGAACGGGTTTTTCAAAACTCAGCAACTGGAGGACACGTTAAGAATGAATTGCCATCTATATTTGCTTCAATTGAAATTTGGTATACTTACCTACTTGTGTAAGTAAGATGACAACGTAAATGTATGGTACACTCTAATAAGTTGGTCTGATGATGGATACGGGAAGGTGGTTAACAACTATTTCTTGTTGTTATTCTGTCCCGTTAGCCAGGAAACATTATGACAGAGTTTTTCTAACATGCTTTTAAGATAGTCCATACAAAAAGGGGTTGAATATGACTAGAAAACCCCACATTGGGTGATTTAAACCCACAAAATCGCAATTATAGAAAGTGACCTAGGAGACGTAACGATGGCAACTAGTGACAGAAAAAAGTTGATTCACCCAGTTGCACTAGAAAAAAAGTACAGTCGGCAACAAAGGCTTGTACTAAAAATTTAACCCTTTGAACGCCATGATTCACGTACTAAAGTAAACCTTATATGAAAGACTGAAGGCTGCTTTGCCAGCGGACGTCATTACCGCTATAGGGGTTCTTGGCGTGGTGGACACGACGACACACGACCACTTTATAGGTTCATTCGTAATTAGTAGGTAGGTACATAAACTTTTTTATTTCATGCATTGAACATCCCTTGCTGTTATTACAAAAATACTTATTGTTCATGAAAGGTCTATAATGATAACAATAGATGATGTATGGTGCCACGGTTGCTTCCTATGAATGTAAGTACGTAGGTATCTAAATAAATGTATATCTCCGAGAGGTTTCCCGCAACTTCGACCGCGTAAACTCCTGTAGGGGCCCTTCTTTCATCCCCAATTTCATCATTTTGGGGGTGTTTCGGGACATCGGGAAACATGGCGTTTCATACGATAGGGACTGTTTTTGTACCCACGTGTAATACTTTCCATGCTTGCCACGCATCACCAAAAGGAAACCGAAGCATAGGTTTCCTTTTCCTTTTGGTGTTGCGACAAGTTATTACCTTACATTATACGTCAAAAAATAATAATACTAATACTACAAATACATTTGATTTTTAAAATAAATTATTAAATAGGTATGATTAATTTAAACCCCTAATGTAATTAGAATTACTTATATGCAACATTAAATTCTTAATCCATACTTGTATAATATTATAAATGCGAAAGTGTGTGTGTGTGTTTGTTTGTCCGTCTTTCACGGCAAAACGGAGCGACGAATTGACGTGATTTTTAAGTGGAGATAGTTGAAGGGATGGAGAGTGACATAGGCTACTTTTTGTCTCTTTCAAACCCCCCACTTCCCTAAAATGGGGAGTGGAAGTTTGTATGGTCTATCATTTTTTTTTTGGAAATCTGCCCCTAACCTCTTAAAAGAGGGGGTAAAATTTTACATGGGACTTTTCGCAGTTTTCAAGGTAGGAAGCTAAAAATTGGTACACAAACTCTTTGTTACCAACGAAAAATACCTACCTTATTTTTTATTTTGAAATCTTCCCCCAGCCCTTAAAATAGGGCATGGAAATTTGTGTGAGATTTTTTGCAAAATTTGTACAGGTCCAATTCAAATTCAAATTCAAAATTTATTTATTCAGATAACATGATCCATTTTGTTAGTAAAACATTACAATTACAGCTATGTGTTAGTATTGGATTAGATACATTAAGATACATTCAAAACTTAAATTCTAAATTCGATTTGACAGTTTTAATCAAACCGAATTGTATTGGGCACTCAAAACAGCCGGCTATCATTTTAAGGGAGGCATTGTAGCTGCCTTGCAGTCTGCTTAAGAGTGATGCTGCTTTCTTTCGCAGGATGGCGTGAAAACTATCCGTGCGGGCTTCCGCAAACATCGCTGACGCGCTGCAGAAGCGTGGCAACCCCAATAGCGCTCTAAACCCATTGATATATTGGACCCGCAGAGCATTGTACGATTTTTGGCTATATTTGACCCAAAGGCTGCCCGCGTACATAGAAGTACAGTACGCTTTGAAAAGTGTTATTTTGACAGCGTCCGAGCACTTGGCAAACCTACGAGTCAACATATTAGCCAATGACACAAACGAATAATAAAATAATTTAATTAAAACAAATTAAATAAAACAATATATCTAACCAATAAATCAATCAGCTTCAAATTCATCTCTTAAGAGGTTCAAAAAAAGGGGGTACAAATTTTGTGTATTTCAAGACATTTTTAAAGTATGAGATTTATAACTTTGGTTTTAGACTGTTTGTTCACAAACTAGAAAATGAACATCAACGTTTTTTTTAATGTATCCCCTAAAAGAGGGTTCAAACTTTGTATTGAGAGATATCATTTTCTAAGACGATAAAAAGTCCTACGCGGACGAAGTCGCGGGCAACAGCTAGTATTTAATAGACATTAGTTAAGAAAAAAATCAAATTATTTAATGTCACTTGAGAAATGTTATACTTAAAAGGCAAGTTGAATAAGGAATGATTTTAATTCTTTATAGAAATTGATTTCATTCCAATTTTTGATTCGGTCTGGGATTGCATTATAAATCTTTGGACCAATAATGCGTAATGGTTTTGGTGAACTTGGTCAGTTTGCATCTGACTGTGGTTATATAAGATCTCCGCTCTCACGTTGAGTTTGGACTCGTTAGAATAGTCTCAATGAGTAGTTGATGACGGTATACAGAAAAGTACAGTCGGCAATAAAAACTTGTAGCAAAAATGAAATTTTTGACAGAAACTTATTGAATGGACTACTTATTGCAATTCTGCCAACTGTAATAATGTCAAGTTTAATTTGTTTTGATGTTCGCCTCTCAGGGGAAACGAGTCTACGTTGAATCTAACAAATTTCCCGATGTTGAAAATATATAAGGATGGTATTGTCATTATACCTAGGTATATAGGAGCATGGGACACATAGCCAAGCCTATAACAATTCAGAAAGTCCATTCTACGCGCAGGTAAAATAATGTTTGAAATCGGTCGGCGATTACCCAAACACATAAACTTACAAAGCTACAGCACAGACTAGATAGTATAAAACAAAGTCGCTTCCCGCTGTCTTGTCTGTCTGTCCCTATGTATGCTTAGATCTTTAAAACTACGCAACGGATTTTGATGCGGTTTTTTTAAATAGATAGAGTGATTCAAGAGGAAGGTTTATATGTATAATACATGCATGTTTTATTTGTATTATACATATAAACCCGTGCGAAGCCGGGGCGGGTCACTAGTAATTATATATAATCGGTATCCCGTGTGGTGTTGGGTTAGAAATACAATAGCACCACCCCCAGTCTTCCCATGGGTGTCGTAAGAGTCGTGCTGAGGGAACAGGGTGGAAGTGTGTTGTGGGCGATGGGCTAGCAACATATCACTGCGACATCACATTATGTCGATCTTTTATATCCACACTTATGCTAAACGTGGCGCTTGAACATAAGTTTCATGTGCTCTGCCTACCCTATAGATTCACCGCCTTTATTCCCAAAAGGGGTACAATAATAATACATACATACATACATAGGCATGTATGTATGTATGTACATAATATGTATATATAATCAATGTGACAAGAGTGAAAGCAATACATGCTTTAAAATCCTCGATAACCTAAAACCAAAAGATTCTTTAGTATCTTTATAAATACGGATTGTCTCAGATGTGTCTCACAGGTAATTTCATGTAAGGTAAATGTTTCATACCTTACCTATTGTTCTTTATAGTTAAATATGAATCATTATTGAACGGTCCAGTAAATATAACTTTCTAAAGAAAAGTATATAGACATATTTGAAATGTTTATCACTAATATATAATTAAATTCGTAAATAGACCATGATTTTAATCTTTTGTTTCGATATTCTCGCATGTTTAATGAAGTATTTCGATTTTACTCTTAAAAGTGTCCTTTAAACGCCATCGTTTCAAAACAAAAGCATCGCGTTAACCCTTAACAGCGCTGGGTTATGATTATTAAACATTTTAGAACTCGAGTGTTACAATCCCGAGAAAGATACCGGCCACAGTTTAAGATATTCGAACATTTTATTTTTGCAACCCCGCAGACTGTAAAAGTTTACAATTCAGTTACTGTTAGCTGTGGCAGTATACTATACTAACGTTGTGTAAGATTCTCTGTGGGGTGTAAATTGAATGTAACCGGGAACCCACACATGTGTGGGTAGTAAAGAAGCCGGAATTATATGAGTAACATTAACTTGATACTACGCTCCAGATTTCATAATGAAATGATGTTATCCAGTTAGAGAGTAGGTGCAACAGTGTTTCAGGGAGAAAGCTTAGTTCACGTTATCTTATCTTATCTTATCTTATCTAGGTGAGGGCCCTTTCGGATGCACTTCGACCCAGTGGGATCTTTTGTGCATTTGCCCTCTCCTTTATACCTGCTCCCAGGCTTGCTCCATCATTTCCACAAAGCGGATGATGCAGTTCGCCGGGAGCACCTTGAATTCCTTTGGTTGCGGGTAACCGTTACCAAAGTAGTTCATTCTTTGTCTGGCAAGGGCATGACATTCACACAATAAGTGTTCCATAGTCTCATCCTCCTCGCCACACATTCTACAGTCTAAACTATCAGATAGTCCCATCTTGGCCAAGAGATCCTTGACCCCGAAGTGACCTGTGAACACCCCAGATATAATTCTGAGTTGCTTCCTACTGGATTTCCAGAGTTTTCTGGTCCAGCCCGAGTCCACTCCTTCTATGAAGAGCTTAGAGTGCCTTAAGCCAGCCTCATTCCTCCACTCGTGTTGGTGTTTGGTTTTGGCGTAGGCTTTAAATGCCGATATTATGGTCCCCTGCGAGAGTCCCACAAATGGTTCTGGACCTACAAAGTGATTTGTAGAGCCCCCTCTTGCAAGCTCATCTGCTCTTTCGTTGCCGATGAAGCCCTTGTGCCCTGGTATCCAAACTAGTTGCACCTTATTGTGCCTTCCAAGTCTGTTTAGTGCTTGGACGCCATTATAAATTAGTCTAGAGTCCACTTTCGGCGCCGTAAGCGCTTTAAGGGCCGCTTGACTGTCACTGAGTATATAGATAGTCCGCCCTTTGGTTCGCCTGTCTATATTCTCCTGTACACAAGCAATTATGGCGTATGTCTCCGCTTGGAAGACAGTTGCCAAACTACCCATGCTTACACTACTACTATAGTCATTTGCATAAATGCCTGCTCCCGTACCGGATCCCATTTTTGATCCGTCCGTGTACCATATACTGTCTTCGATACCAGACTTTGGTGGTTCTAGACCTTCGGCCCACTCAGCCCTGGTTAGAACTTTTGTTGTGTAGTTCCTGTGGAATACATACTTGGGTAGCATTTTGTCGCTTCCCATGTTTGTTATTCTGTCTAAGAAACCATCAGTCTCCATGTTTGTGTGCTTAGTCTTCGGCTTGCTATCGCTCCACAGTCCAAGAGTTCTTAATCTGTAGAGCGATTTGCGCGCCTCTGACTTAATCACCATGTGAAGTGGCGGTAGGTCCAGTAGGACTTCTAGCGCCGCTGTAGGCGTGGTACGAAACGCCCCTGTTATAGCCATGCATGCCGTTCTCTGCACCTTTCTCAGGGCCTCTCTGCATGTGCTCATTAAAGTCCTTGGCCACCATACCAGGCTACCGTACAGTATTATGGGTCTCACCATCATGGTGTAGATCCACTTCAGTACCTTGGGGTTCAGTCCCCATGTTTTGCCATACGCTGATCTACACATTCCAAATACCCTCAGGGCCTTTGTAATGGTGAGATCTGTATGCTTCTTCCAGTTCAGTTCCTTATCCAGTGTGACACCTAGATATTTCACGTCATTGGACAGTTCTAGTACCCTTCCGTACAGCTTTAACTGCTGTATTCCGCGAAGGGTCCTTTTCCTAGTAAAGGGTATTACTACAGTTTTGCCTGGATTAATGGATAATTGGTGACAGTCGCACCATCTCTCCACTTCCCTCAGTGCCTTGTTCATGATTTCTGATACCGTACTTGGGAATTTCCCATTAACCAGTATCACTAAATCATCAGCATATCCTACCGTGTGGATGGGACCTTTATTGAGTTCTATCAAGAGTGAGTTCACCACCAAACTCCATAGAGTTGGTGAAAGTACCCCACCTTGTGGACATCCCTTTGTGGCCGTGGCCATTATCTCATCCCCTAAAAGAGATGACTTTATCAGTCTGCCATTTAGCATAGCATAGTTCACGTTACTCGAGGATACGTTTATCTTCTTGTTGATTTAGGTAAATTTTTCGTCAGGATTGGACAAAAGTGGGTAGATTGGAAGAGATCGTGATTTTGTAGGTACATTCACCGGCATCCATACAGCGCGTATACCTATTTGATATAACCGCAAACTTTAGGGAGTTATAGAATAGGCACTTATTAATATATTTATCGATAAATTATTTAAAAAAGCGATTTTTTTCTTCCATATAAAATAATTCAGCACGCAATGGATCACTAATTTGTCTTACTGATGTGACATCACAACTGTCACAATCACAAGTGACCAGCTCCTTCTATGTGTCAAATGAGTGTACGCCGTACATTGCTGCTCAAAAAAATTTCAAAAATTAATTACTCCATGGCAGTTAACGCTAAATAAACACTAAAATCTACGTCTGGCTACAATAAGCGGTTATTATAGTATATACGCTGTATATGATGGAACAAAGGCCGCAAAAATATCTGATGACAACTCTATTCCTAGAGCCGTTAGAGCGTGTCAGATATTTTTGCGGCCTTTGATCCATCATATCGATACCCTAGTTCACAGTCGTACTAATTACATTTTATTTGTCACTGAAATTGTAACTTTATGATTTGTGCACTATCGTCCTAATTACACCACTTTTTTCCCCGTAATTAGTACGATTGTGAACTAGGGTATCGATATATTGATGCCAGTGACTACAATATTCGCACTATTTCCTAAAGTGTCTTTTTAAAGTGGATACTTCTTTGCTCGCGTTCTTGTATAGGAGTACAGTTCAAAATGTATCACGTGACTTCCGGAATAACTTTTTGTAGAGAAGCCTTATCTGATTTGAAATAATTGTTTGTTACATGTTTTAATCCTTCTTTATTTGCCATTAGTGCTGCTGCTGCTAATTAAGGCCTGTAACAAATATTCAAACGGAGGCTTCCTTAGAGCATCTCGGCTGCTCAAAGTCAAAAACAAGTAAGTAACTCGGTTTTAGCAAATTTTACGGGATAGCGAAGAAACAAATTTTAACTTTAAAAACCATTTTCTTAAAAACTACAATATGTATCAGTTATTTGCATCACTTGTAACTGGAGCCGTTACAGTCATGGAGCTGAATCGTTTTTAGCTTGGGATTTAGTAAAAAAAAAACATACATTTCTACGCCAGAAACAAGTAACTTCAGTTACTTGTTTTTGATAAGGTGATTTGTGGTTATTTTTAATTCTCAAAATCTATTTGCTTGATTTTAGCTTATTTATTTTATACGTTTTTCGACATAGTGCTGTAATACTCGTACCGACATATAAAGAAGTAACTTATTTTAGTTGCTTGTTTTAAGCTCGTCTTTGATTCAGATACTTGTATTTAATTAAGGTTTTGAGTAACTTGTAATCGTTTTTAACAAATTACTGAAAAAATAAACACAATTTGGAAAAAATAAAGTTAAATAAAAATGTAGTTTTGTGCGCCTCGATTAAGGGAATTGAATGAGCCAAAAAACTGCTTTTCGAGAAAAATAGACTTACTTATTTTTAATTTCGAGCAGCCGATCAGCAGTAACCCCTTGTATCATATTTCCTTTCACTTTTTTTTAATTCGGAGAAATTTTGTTCTAAAGTTATGACCTCCCTCCAAGTAATGTATCTTGGCACCACGAGATCATAGCACAGCAGCAGTCAATGCAGATTTTGAGGTAACATCATGTAATCATCATTACTAATGAGTCATAATAGTTTTGTGATTTTTTAATTTTAATTTCCTTTTTTTGTGTTTTTAAAACAAAAAGTTACTTATAGCATTTCAGAAGAGTAAAACAATACACGTAGGTATATTTATTATGAAGAGAAAAAAATTTTTTTTTTTCAGTTTTAATTGAACTCGGAAATAATTGTTCACAAGCTTAATACACTTTGTCGAACTCTGAAAACTTTAAGCTAATCAGCGAAGACCAGCCAAATTTCTCGAATATTATTATCCATCGATAATGAAGTTTAATTGCCTCGCTTTTGAAAATCCTACGTATTAACATAAATGTGAAAGATTGGGTGTAATATTTGTTACTCCAATTACACAAAATTATTATTAATCACACGTAGTTCATAAGCCGAATTTAAACATAATTATGATACTTTCCTTCCCTTAAAGGGACGATTTCCGGGGTATAATTGTGTTTTAAAGTTCACGTATATAGAGACACGGGCAAAAAAAAGTAGTAGGTACTCATAAATTTGCGATTTAAAATTCCTTACTTTCACCTCCAACTTAACTTATAAGGGTACTCAGCCTTATCCACCAGTGCGAGATATTATTTGACCGAAAATTATTTGAGAATGGAATAGCTGTCATTTCATACTAACATTATTATCTTTGACGTAAGAGTATGGCAAAACTGTCATCTTCAATCCCGTTCTAAATGCTTTAAATAAGACCGGGGCCGCACGCGACTGCGAATTCAGTACAACTTGGGCCACTTGATATATGAAGATTCCCGTCGCGTTACTAATCGTTCTACCAGTGCGGCCCAAGCCTAATCTATCTATCTATACATATAATAAAGCTGAAGAGGGTCGAAAGTCTGTACATGGAAGATATTCGAAAAAAAATTGGCTAGGGAAAATTAGAATCAATAACAGAACACGTTCCAACAGTTTTTAGAATTTTTGTCTGTTTGTCTGTTTATCTGTTTATCTGTTTGTCTGTTTATCTGTTTGTCTGTTTATGTGACCGCGCATCACGTGAAAACGGCTGAACCGATTGAGATGAAATTTAGTATAGAGATAGTTTAAGTCCTGGAGAAGGACTTAGGGTAGTCTTTATTCTGGAAATCAACCCCTAATGGGATGAAATGGGGAGTGGAAATTCAATAGAGCTACTTAAACCGCTGCACCGATTTGGATAAAACTTGTTATATAATTAGTTTGAGTCACAGAAAAGGTCAAAGAATAGGTTTTATCCCGAAAATCTTCCCTTTAGGGGGTCAAATGGGGGGGTGAAAAATTGGATGTAACCCATTTTGATAAAATTTGGTTTAGAGGTAGTTTTAATTCTGGGGAAGGACATTGGATAGTCTTTATTCCAGAAATCTTTCCCTGAGGGGGTGAAATGGGGGGTGAAAATTTGGATGTAGCCCATTTAGATGAAATATGGCATAGAGATAGTTTGAGTCCTGGAGAATGACAACGGATAGTTTTTATTCCGAAAATCATCCTCTAAGGAGGTGAAATAGGGGGTGAAAAATTGGATGGAACCCATTTACGGTATAGCGGTAGTTGGGAGTCCTGGGGAATAGGAACATTACATAGGTAAATATATGTATGTGACGTTCCAAGGGTAAAGGTACCTTATGGCGGTAGTTTCAAAGATGTTTTCTAAAACGGGGTAAAAAAGACGTTTTATTATGGCTATTTTGAAAACTATTAGATGTAACATTTTGTTGACGTATCTTTATTTTTAATATAAAATATTTAAATTACAAATCTGTTTATTTAGTAGAAAAGGTCCTTACGGCCGTGTGATATGAAAATATGCAAAATAATACTGAAAAATGCCTACATGCATCTATTATGGTGAGGCGGAGTCTATTTTGTAAAAAAAGGCGTTCGGAGTAAGCTAATATATAAAATCATACAACTCAGCCATAATGACCCTTTCCTTCATTCAATCCATACTTATATTACAACTGCGAAAGTAACTCTGTCTGTCTGTAACCTTTTCATGCTTAAAACAGTTCCACCAGTAAAACTGTTAGGAGTTCCCTTGAAACGAGTCACTGAATTTAAGTACCTTGGTCACTGGGTCGTCGAGGGTCTCACTGATGACTTAGACATTGAGCGTGAGCGAAGTGCTAGGTGCTCACGTGATGTGAAAATTACTCTCTTTAAAGCATACTGTCAGACTTTTTATACATGCAGCCGATGGACCAACTATGCTCAAAAAACGTACAACAGTCTACGCGTTCAGTACAATAACGCTTTTAGGATGCTGTTGGGACTGCCTCGCTGGTGCAGCGCTTCTGGTATGTTTGCAGAGGCTAACACGGATGGCTTTAAAACAATATTGAGGAAACGTGTTGCCTCTGTGATGAGCAGAGTGCGAGCCAGTACCAACAGCCTTCTGAGTGTTGTGCTGGACAGGTTCGACTGCCCTGTAGTGAGGCACTGGAACTCCATTCACATGGGTGATAGGCCTAAAATATTTGACATTAAATAATAAATAATAAAAGTAATTGTTCAAGAATGTTTAATTTTTTTAGCTATAAACAAATTGACATTCGCAGAAATATTATTATTATGTATTATTTTTTATATTTACATTGCTATATTCCTTTTCTTGTTTGTTTTTAATGTATAATTTGTACTAACCTCTAGTTTGTATGTGTATTGTAATTACCTACCTAAGCACTAACATTTATATGGACCCTGAGTCTGAAATAAATAAATAAATTAAATTAAACCGCTGAACCGATTGAGATGAAATTTGGTTTAGAGATACTTTGAATTCCGGGGCCTTCCCAAAGAGTCCTTACTAAAGATAGTTTTTATCTGGAAATTCATCACCTAAGGGGGTGAAAAGAGGGGAGAAAGTAACGATTTAAACGAGTTCCGCGCGGACGAAGTCGCGGGCAAAAGCTAGTACATATAATAAAGCTGAAGAGGGTCGAAAGTCTGTACATGGAAGATATTCGAAAAAAAATTGGCTAGGGATACTTAGAATCAATAACAGAACACGTTCCAACAGTTTTTAGAATTTTTGTCTGTTTGTCTGTTTATCTGTTTATCTGTTTGTCTGTTTATCTGTTTATCTGTTTGTCTGTTTATGTGACCGCGCATCACGTGAAAACGGCTGAACCGATTAAGATGAAATTTGGCATAGAGATAGTTTGTGTCCTGGGGAAGGACTTAGGGTAGTTTTTATCCTGGAAATCAACCCCTAAGAGGATGAAATGGGGGGTGGAAATTTGTATGGAGCTACTTAAACCGCTGCACCGATTTAGATGAAATTTGGTATATGATTAGTATCCCGAAAATCTTCCCTTTAGGGGGTAAAATGGGGGGGTGAAAAATTGGATGTAACCCATGTTGATGAAATTTGGTTAAAAGGTATTTTAAGTTCTGGGGAAGGACATTGGATAGTTTTTATTCCGGAAATATTTCCCTGAGGAGGTGAAATTTTGGATGGACTCCGTTTAGATCAAATTTGGTATAAATATAGTTTGAGTCCCGGAGGATGACAATGGATAGTTTGAATCCCGAAAATCATCCCCCAAGGGGATGAAATAGGGATGAAAATGTGGATAAATCCCATTTAGTTCAAATTTGGTATAGAGATAGAAGGAGTCCCAGGGAAGGACAATGCATAGTTTTTATCCTAAATCATCTCCTGATGGGGTGAAATGAGGGGTGAAAATTTGGATAGAACCGATTTAGATGAAATTTGGTATGGAGATAGTTCAGAGTCCTGGGGAAGGACTTAACATAATTTAAGTCCAGAAATCATCTCCTAAGGGGATGAAATGGGGTACGAAAATTTGGATGGAACCCATTTACGGTATAGCGAGTTGGAGTCTTGGGGAAGGACATAGGATAGTTTACTTCTGAAAATCATCCCAAAAGGGGGTATAATTGGGGGTGAAAATTTGTTTGTGACCCATTTTGATGAAATTTGGTTGAAACGGATAGTTTTAATCCCAAAAATCATCCTCTCAGGGATAAAATAGGAAATTTGGATAAAACCCATTTAGATGAGATTTGGTAAATAGATAGAAGGAGTCCTAGGGAAGGACAATGCATAGTTTTTATCCCGAAAAATCATTTCCTGAGGTGGTGAAATGAGGGTTGAAGATTTGGATAGAACCCATTTAGATGAAATTTGGTATAGAGAGAGGTAGAGTCCTAGGAAAGAACATGGATTTTTTTTTATTCCGGAACACATAAAAGGAGGAACTCATCCCCTAAGGGGGTGAGAAATGGTGGATGAACATTTGGATTGAACCCATTTACGGTATAGCGATAGATAAGGAAGGACATAGGATAGTTTTATCCCGAAAATCATCCCCTAAGGGGGTGTAATTGGAGGTGGAAATTTGTTTGTGACACATTTTGATAAAATTTGGTTGAACGATAGTTTGAGTCCTGGAAAAGGACATATAATAGTTTCTATTCCAGAAATCATCCCCTAAGGGGGTCAATTGGGGGTGAAAATTTGGATAGAACCCATTTACGGTATAGCGGTAGTTGGGAGTCCTGGGGAATAGGAACATTAACCTTACATAAGTAAATTGACGTTCCAAGGGTAAAGGTACCTTATGGCGGCCTTAGTTTTGAAGATGTTTTCTAAAACGGGGTATAAAAGACGTTTGATTATGGCTATTTTGAAATATTAGATGTATCATATAAAATGTTTAAATTACAAGTCAGTTAATTTAATCCTACGGTTTAGTAGAGAATGTCCTTACGGCCGTGTGATATGAAAATATGCAAAATAATACTGAAAAAAGCCTACATGCATCGATACCCTTTCCTTCATACAATCCATACTAATATTACAAATGCGAAAGTAACTCTGTCTGTCTGTTACCTTTTCATGCTTAAACCGCTGAACCGATTGAGATGAAATTTGGTATAGAGATACTTTGAATTCCGGGGCCTTCCCAAAGAGTCCTTACTAAAGATAGTTTTTATATGGAAATTCATCACCTAAGGGGGTGAAAAGGGGGGAGAAAGTTACGATATAAACGAGTTCCGCGCGGACGAAGTCGCGGGCAAAAGCTAGTAAACAATAATGGAGTGGTGAGTGAGGAAAAAACCACCAATACACTTATAGATATATATATTTCATATTAAATCATAAAACGTATATATGTAACTAATACATTTATATACCAAACACAACAGTAATTTGCCTGTTTTCTTTATTTCTGGGTTGCACTCTGTTTGGCCTTAAGGTTTGCTTTGCAATAAAGTTTAAATAAATAATAGCGGTGCTATCCTCGATCCCGCATCTCTTCCTATTGGTGAATTATTTCCGCACAGCTTTGGATACTCAGATAGACGGGATTCTGAGTTAAATGAAACGCTGTAAACCGGGTCATTTGTTTTATTTAAGCAACCGCAACAAAACGAACAGTCGTGTAATTGTTTTCCATTTTACAGTAATTGACTTGCGGATGCGTGGCGAAATGTTTTCGAATTTAATCGAACGAAATTGTATGCTGGGAGACGGAGTCAGTTATATCACTTAATGTTCAGTCGCTTAACGGGTGCAAAAAAATAAAACATAGATTTTTAAGCGATATCATCGCTGTTTGTTAATTTTTTTTTTCCTCGTAACTTTTTTGTTTATGAAATAAAATCTATTACAGACAATTATCCGCAACGCAGGCTTCGACAAGTGAGTAAATGATAGAAACCGCAACAGACTTAGTTAATTAAGTATATTAAGATTTGCATGAACGTATAAATAAGTGTACTTTGACAAGATTGTCAAGTTTTTTGCCGAAGTTTTCCCGTGGGACACAGTACAATACCATACACAGTACAGTGCTGGGTTCCACTAAGGAGTTCTTCAAGGAGTGTACAGGTTTTAAGAGGGTCGGCAACGGGAATGTGCGCGGCTCCTTGCCCCCCTGGAGTTGATTATTATGGCCGGACTCTTGTTTGCCACCTACGTTAGTATATTTAATTTCCACCTCTCGTGCTAACATGGAATTTCACACGACGAACGCCGACCAACAATTCCACGTCCAACTACTACGTTATTTGTACCTATGTCAGTATGATTAATTGAATTGACGCCTTTTTACTTTCGCAGTAAGATTATAAAAAAAGATTTATGTTGCGGATTGTGTTGGCCTTCAATTTAAATTACGTGCAGATAAATTAAGTCTCCTTTAAATAAGATCGGTTTGTTTTACAAATTAGAGTTTCTAAAAAGTTTTCAAATCGAAGGCGATTGCTCCACCGAGAAGAGTGCTACTCTTAACTTAAACAATAAGTAAATCAAAGACGTGTCAATAAAGGCATCCCCAACTTTTTAATTCATTAGAATTGAAAGTATAAATAAGACAGATAAATATAATGGTACTAATTTTCTAATCAATATAATGACGTTTAAAAAATGGTGACAAAAAAGGAAAGTTTTAAGCATGCCTGAACCAACGTCCTTAATTAATTTTTTTTAGAAATGCGCATCATAAACAAAGTTGAATTTAACCTTACGCGGGATATTTTGACGTTATTATTTTAGTTGTTGAGAATTAAAATACAGTACACCAAAAATATTATGATTGTACGCAAAAAAAAAACAACATAAGGACCTTATAAAAATAAGGTTCCGATTAGATTTTTAGTACATTTTCATTCTGGTCTAATACACTAGGGTAAGTGCACCAGTGAATGAACGAATCCAGTGAATGAACGAAAACCTGATTATTTGCTTAAATGAAGAGTTCTGTATATTTCTAGCATACCGGGTATTTTTTTCTCTATTAGAAGCATTCATTGTAAGGGTTTTGTAACATTTATATCAACTCAGTCGCAACAGTTACTAAATGAGCGAAGCTTAAAGTTGACGGGCTATGGGCGTGGATTTTTTGTATGAGCCGGTAATAAGGGGACAAGATTGTTACCTTTTATTTGATGTGCCATTGTACTAGTTTTATAAACTTGTAACTTATGGTGTGTGGTTTTTGGAAATCATAAGAGCGAAATTGTGCTATTCAAACATCTTTTTAAGTTATTTAAGTTTAGATTCTCGTTTTTTAGAAGTATTTGTATAACTAGAATTAAAAACCGCCTAAATCCAGTGAATGAACAGGAGTGTTCATTCACTGGCAACGCCTGTTTTAATGTTTTCGTAAAATCTTATGTTCTAGTTATTGTAATAAGATTTAGTTTTTAGTAGCATAACCACCAATGGTTTGTCCATCGTTGGTCCAGTGTTCGAACAAACCTCATTTTCGAACATAAAGTTAGTTCATTCACTGGTGTATAGATTTCCAGTAAATGAACATCGACCCATAATTACCTAGTTTATTTATTGGTTTTTTGGAACCAGTTAATGAACGAACATTTGTTACAGTTTTTTAATTGTTTTAGAAAAAGTAAACCATTAACTACCACCCCGTGTGTTGGTATATCGAGATACTCCAAACAAAATCGCTAAACAGCAATTTAAACCAACAAACCATAACTATAACAGTAGTTCATTCACTGGTTTTTAGTTGTTCATTTACTAGAAAACCCTTTTCATTCACTGGTGATTTTCCATTTTTCAACTTAAAAGGTCAAATAACTTAAAATTAAGGAAACTTATTGCAAAAGCAAAGTAATTTAAGCAAACTAGAATACTTGTTTGAGCTGTACAAACAGTCACGGCCGATATTAAGTATAGCTATCTTACATAAAACAATTTTTAAAGTCAAAAATATCCTTAAGCGTTCATTCACTGGTGCACTTACCCTAGGTAACAACAAAAGAAACAACGAAAGTTCTGACCAGAATATAATTTAATTCAATATTGATTTTTGCATATCTAATCTAACTATTTTTTGTAAAATAGATTCATTGAAAGATTAGATATTAATGATCAGACAAATAGAAATAGTATAATTATGTCACCGTTAGATTGTGAAAACAGTCAGTTTATAATCTTACCCGTTATATTGTAAACTGACGGATTATTGTAAACTGCCAAAATAATTCATAATTTTACGCATTCATTTTCGTTAGTTTATAAACTAACAAAGTCATATCGTCAAATTGTGAACTGAATCAAATTTGCCTGATACGGAATGCAACTTGTGCGCTGTTTGGTTGAGCGAATTATCTCACTTGCATCCGTTTCCACTTACGTCAGAACATGATAGTTTTTTTTTGTTATTCAGACATTTTATTCCATTTATTTCGGCATCCAGTAGTGTCGACGGAGACCCGCTGCGCGGGGCTCCTATTTATGGGCGCTTTGCCTTTCGGGCAACTGAAGATACCTAACTAACCTAACCTACCTAGTATTTGTGTATTGTGAACTGAGATCAAATCGGCTTGCTACGGAAGCCGATTTGATCTCAGTTCACAATTTGACGATTCGACATTAAATAATAATGCGTTAAATTGTGAATGGTTTTGACAGTTCACAATTTTACGTCAGTTTATAATATCGCGAGTAAGATCATAAACTGACGGTGTTCACAATCTAACGGTGACATAGAAGCAAGAGGTCCTGGGTTCGAATCCCGGTCAGGGCATTTATTTGTGTGATGAGCACGAATATTTGATCCTGAGTTATGGATGTTTTCTATGTATTTAAGTATTTATTTCTCTATATAAGTATCTATATCGTCGTCTAGTAGCCATAGTACAAGCTTTGCTTAGTTTGGGACTAGGTTGATTTGTGTAAGATTGTCCGCAAATATTTATGTATTTATTTATATATGTCACCGTAATATTGTGAACACCGTCAGTTTATAATCTTACCGGTTATATTGTAAACTGACGGAATATTGTGAACTGCCAAAACCGTTCACAATTTAACGCAACATTTTTCGTTAGTTTATAAACTTTCAATGTCGAATCGTCAAATTGTGAACTGAGATCAAATCGGCTTGCTACGGAACGTACACAAAGACTAGGTAGGTTAGGTTAGTTAGGTATCTTCAGTTGCCCGAAGGGCAAAGCGCCCAGAAATAGGAGCCCCGCTCAGCGGGGCTCCGTCGACACAGCTGGATGCCTAAATAAATGGAAGAAATTGTCTGGATAACAAAAAAAACAATCATGTTCTGACGTAAGTGGAAACTAATGCAAGTGAAATAATGCGCTCAACCAAACAGCGCACAGGTTGCGTTCCGAATCAGGAAAATTTGATTCAGTTCACAATTTGACGATATGACATTGTTAGTTTATAAACTAACGAAAATGAATGCGTAAAATTATGAATTATTTTGGCAGTTCACAA
This sequence comes from Epinotia brunnichana, assembly GCA_963854355.1. Classification (NCBI taxonomy): domain Eukaryota; kingdom Metazoa; phylum Arthropoda; class Insecta; order Lepidoptera; family Tortricidae; genus Epinotia; species Epinotia brunnichana. Next base: position 17,684,858 of record OY977952.1, read on the forward strand.
TATTCCGTCAGTTTACAATATAACGGGTAAGATTATAAACTGACGGTTTTCACAATCTAACGGTGACATATACACCGTGGGCGTTAATAATCCAAAAGATTTAAACCACGCATTCCGAAGGTCATTAGGAGTAAAAAATGTTATATGAACACAATTCAAATTCAGTAAAAAAACAATTTTTTTTCATTTTTTTTTCAGGTTTTGTTAATAACATTTGGATAAGTATCGCTTTTCTATGGAAATTATCCCTTTTAATAAAATGGCAACGATTATTTTTCTAAAAAAGAATGAATTTAGTGAGTGGTAGCTGTCACTTTGATGTATGTCAATAATGACGCGAAACTTGGCAACATCGGTAGCAACGTCTCTACCAAAAGAGCTTAATGCACTTTAATAAATAGTTTACATGAAAATAGTAATATCTTCCAAACTAAGCAGGATTTGACTGGGGTTTATGTAAAATTTTTTGCTCCTAATGAGGAATGCGTGGTTAAAATCTTTTGGGTTCTTAACGCCCACGGGGTATATATTTTTTTCTCGTTTCAATTTTTTCCACGACCAGTTCACAAATAACAGTATTACTATTCCACGATAGCTCATGCTACCACCTTGCCTACAAGCTCCTTGTTAGTATAACAGATGTAGACCAGCCATTGTTACTAAATGTATTCAGTTGCCTTAACGGGAGTGCCGGTCTAGGGAGAATTATAGCGCTGGTCACACTGAGAACAGATTTAAATAAAGGGTATAATAGATAAGCGGGCAAATTGTGACGGTTTGTTACGGTAAAAGTTTTGTTGGTAATTTTTTACCTATAGTAACGTCAAAAATAACAACACAATTTGTATCAAGAAAAAAGCGGCCAAGTGCGAGTCGGACTCGCACATGAAGGGTTCCGTAAAATAAATTGCGGTTCACGATTTATGACGTATTAAAAAAAAACTACTTACTAGATCTCGTTCAAAGTAATTTTCGGTGGAAGTTTGCATGGTAATGTACAGCATATATTTTTTTAAGTTTTATCATTCTCTTATTTTAGAAGTTACAGGGGGGGGGGGACACACATTTTACCACTTTGGAAGTGTCTCTCGCGTAAACTATTCAGTTTAGAAAAAAAAAATATTAGAAACCTTTTGATGAAAAAAAAAGATTTTGAGTTTCAGTTCTGTGTATGGGGAACCCCTAAAACTTAATGTTTTTTTTTCGATTTTTGTGTGATAATCTTAATGCGGTTCACAGAATACATCTACTTACCAAGTTTCAACATGACATACGGACGGACAAGCAGACATACATACAGACAGACAGACATGACGAATCTATAAGGGTGCCGTTTTTTGTCATTTGGCTGCGGAACCCTAAAAAGGTACCTACTAAAGTTTAAAAAAAAATTTAGAGCGTTGTCTGTACACATAGAATCAGTGATAATAATTTTAATTCCTACGGAGTAGGTTTTTGAACTCTCTTAATTAAATCTCCAAGGGTCCCTCGGAGACTTGAATCAACCACACTTTATTTATAGGCCGGTTTACTTAAAATATGGCGCCGGAAGCTATTCACTTAAAAACTGCTTCCAATAAATAAAATCAGTTTTAACATACGATAGCCGACGGTTTCGTTAATACAATACCTACTTATTTAAAACCTCCTTAAAATACTTACGTATGTTTTAGTGTTCAAATTCGTAATATCAACATACATCCACATTATTTCCTGATCCACAACTTAGTGTTATTATTTTAAATAATTTTGGTCGGTTTGGTGGTCCTAAAGGACCTTGAAATCCGTCAAGACCGATTTATCTAAGTCATTTGTCTTAATTCGTCGTTGTCTTGAAAATCAGTGGCGATACATACATCGGAAAAACTTACTTCAATGAAAAGTCAAATAGCACCCTGATGTCAGCCCAAAACAGTCCCGTAAAGTATTTCATTCTTCAATATAGGTAGCACTTATAAAACATTTATAAAGCGGCAGCCATTCCTAACCAGATTCAGACATTTCAAACTCTTAAAACTTCGCGAAAAAGGCCCAGTGAAGGCATCGAGTAATTTCATTGTGAAGTTGGAACAAGTTGGCAGTTGCTTTATTGAGTATTTTGGATCTGTTGAGGCGATCAGAGGCTGTCATGTTTCGAAAATACGGCCGTCGTAAATCATTGACGGCCGTGGATCCTCTCGATTGGCTGCGTACAGATAATGGGCACTTTAGGTATTTAATAAGCTCGTTAATTTTCATTTTATTTTCATTCTCATTTTATTCATTTAAATACAATGTAAGTTTACAGCATATAAACACCAAAACACTTACACGATAAATTATTACATATAACAGAATACAATACACAATGTCAAAAAGAAAAGTCGTCAATTATATAAGTAGAACATTCGAAATGATGAAATAGGTACATTAAAAATGATAGATAGCATAGCATACATTCAAATAATAAATAATTATTCATTAAAATTTAAATTGTCAAGAAACTGCTTAGCAATACGGCACAATCTAATCGGCATAGTTAAGAGCGTAGTCGGTCTGCGACAAAATTGAGAAATAGGTATTTGTACAAACTATTGCCGTCGCGTTGCGCCCAAGCGACCGCGTGCGATGCGCGATAGGGACAACCGCAGCTCAGACCGATTTTCACTACAAAATCTTGACAAGATCGATGCTTTGTATTCCCCTGTTTTCTCCGCCAAACCTGCGCCGATTCAATTATGTTTGGTGTTGAAATTTAGAGGAAGAGTAGATCTATGTTTCTATTATTTTGTTTTAACGTAAAAACTTTTCATATTTGTCTGGTAGTCACCTGAATGTAAATGTAAAAATGGGGCATTTTTTAGGTTTTCGAAAATTCGTATCTGTGTTGGTAATTATTTTTTGGGAAAAAGTAAATGACAGGGGCGTACATAGCATACAAAAAACGAGTCCTCTAGAGGGATAAACCAGGAAGGAAATAGGGGAATACGTTTGTATGGAAAAATGCTGCTAGGATACCCTCTTAATAGTAATAAGTAAAGACTGATTGCAACACGAGGCAACTGCTATGTGAGATGTTGATTCGACGATCATTAAACCGATATCTAGTCCTTTTAGAACGAACGGTCTAAGCGAAGTTTTAAGAGACTTTCTCTAGATGGCTGGGTCAAAGGTCAGATACAGAAAGCGGTACTGACATGGCATGGACCTATTGTCAGCTCTCTCTCTCTCTCTGTCACTTTAATCAACGATAGCATATCCATATTGTAGGTACCTAACCTACACCATACCTATCGTAAGTTTTGTAGCTGATAATCTTGAGTTCGGGTCAATACATCGATAAAGCGCCTGGACAATATAATGCTCTTCAGTATTAGACCATGAATCTCCCACGACGGAAACCTCGTGAAGGTCGAGAAGACCAAATTCTACCTTGACTGACCGGGTCACGAGCAGGGATTGTAACCGGTTACAAATTTACCGGTTACAGAACCGGTTAATTGATTAGGTTCCGTTCGAACTATTTGATTTGGGAGCCTTATTTCGGAGCGCTCTCTAACCGTTCACTCCGTGTTGCGAAACGGGATCAATGACCGCCGCTTCGTTGCGGGGCGCTGCGTAGGTACCTAGCTACAGTGTAGCTACCTACTCTGTTTATTCGATGAATTCGTTCGTGTTCCGCCGATGCTGACGCCCTAGTTTTCTGCTCGCCGCTCCTACTTTCGACGATAAAAATATTGAAATAGAATTTTCACACCTCTAATTCAGAAAAGTAAGTTTTGGTCCCCGAAGCAAAATGCTACTTTTCTGTTCAAGCTACTTTTTTAATTTATTCATTGGCTTGTAGCATTTACTCGTACGCGATGTGCCAATAGAATCTTAATAAAATAATCGACTTAATAAGTAATTTTTTGTTTGTTTTTTTTTGTTCTTTTTGTTTGTTTTTTCTTGTTTTGTTTTGTTCTTTTTTTTAGTTTTGTTTGTTTTTTTTTGTTTCGTTTGTTTTTTTGTTTCGTTTTTCTTGTTTTTTTGTTATTTTTTGTATTTTTGTTGTTTTTTTTGTTTCGTTTGTTCGCTATTTTTAGGATTTTTGTTTTTTGGTGTTTTTTGTTGTTTTTTTTTATTTTTGTTCGTTTTTTTTGTTTTTTTTAGTTATGGTTCATTTTTAGTTTTTTTTTGTTTGTTTTTTTATTTCGTTTGTTTGTTCGTTTTTTAGTTTGTTTTTTTGTTAGTTTTTTTGTATTTTTTGTTTTTTTTTTGGATTTTTGTTGTTTCGATTGTTGTTTTTGTTCGCTTTTTTTAGGATTTTTTTTTTGGTTTTTTTTGGTTTTTTTAGTTTGTTATGGTTCATTTTAAGTTTTTTTGTTTCGTTGGATTTTTTGTTAGTTTTTTTTTGTATTTTTTCGTTTTTGTTGTTTTGTTCTGTTTTTGCTTTGTTTTTGTTTTCTTTTTGTTTTTTATTTCGTTTTTTTTGTTTTTTGATGTTTTTTTGTTTTTTTTTTGTTTTGTTCGTTATTTAGTTTAGTTTGTTTTTTGTTAGTTTTTCTTGTATTTTCTTTTGTTTTTTTTTTTGGTGTTTTTATTGTTTTATTTTTGTATTTTTGTTCTATTCTTTTGGTTAATTTTTTTTTGTTGTTCGTTTTTTTGTTTTTTTTGTTCCTTGTTTCGTTATTTTTTTCGTGTTTGTTGTTTTTTTGTTCTTTTTTGTTTTGCTTTTCTTTTGTTTTCGTTTTGTTTGTTAGTTTTTTGCTGTTTTTGTTTTTTTGTTTTGTTTTTGTTTTGCTTTTCTTTTGTTTTTGTTTTGTTTGTTATTTTTTGCTGTTTTTGTTTTGTTTTTGTTTTTTTTTGCAAAGTATTTCCTCATAGTCGGTGTGAAAAGTTACATGTGTCACTCCGGAGCAAAATTATTTTCGTCTTGGGCGTTAACACTTGAATCCCTCAACACGCTCAGGATTCAATACACCGCCCTCGCAGTAAATATACTATTTTGCTCCCTTGTGACACAAATAACTATTGTACAGTGTACAGCGTAAACACCTACTCAAAATGGGCACAAAAAAGAGGAACTACATCTACCAATTTTATGATTATGATAGAAATTAGCACACATCAAAATGCCTAGTTGAAGGTTGTTGAACCAAAATAAAGGTAGGCAGGTAACTAACTTATACTTTTTTACAAAGTGACTTCAAAGGTTTAGGTAGGTGCCTATAGATAAAAACAAACGAAATGCCCCTTTTGTATGTTGTATGTAATGTATGTATCTAAGTATAACCTAGTTGAGACTGTTCGCAACCATCGGTATTCGATATTTGAATATTTTTCCATACATTACCTACATGTAATGTGCGTTATGTAGGTATATGATTTTGATTAGTAATAGTAAGTGACTATATTATAGTTATTTGTACACAAGTGAGCTAAATAGCATTTTTACGGCGAGGGCGGTGTATTGAATCCTGAGCGTAGTGAGGGATTCAAGTGTTAACGCCCAAGACGAAAATAATTTTGCTCCTGAGTAACACGTAACTTTTCACAACGACTATGAGGAAACATTTGCAAAACATACAAAAAAAAACAACAAAAAATAACAAATAAAAAAAAAGCACAAAATAAAAGAAAAAATAACAAAAACAAAAAAACTAAAAAAAACAAACCAAAAGGAACAAAACCAAAAAAAGAAACAAAAAAAACAAAAAAAATAAAAAACAACAAAAAAAAACAAAAAAAGAACAAAAAACGAAACAAAAAAAGAAAAAAAAAGAAAAAAAATACAACGCATACAAAAAAAACAGAAAAACAAAAACGAACAAAAATACAAAAAAGTAAAAAAACAGCAGAAAAACCAAAACAAAAACAACAAAAACAAAAAACAACAAAAACAAAAAATAACAAAAAAAAAACGAAACTAAAAAGCGAAACAAAAAACAAACGAAACTAAAATACAAAAAACGAAAAAAAAAAACAAAAATAAAAAAAAAACAACAAAAAAAACGGCAAAAAATTTAAACAAAATCAAGCAACAAGAAAAAACAAAAACAAAAAACAAAAAAAAAAGAACAAAACAAAAAAAACTAAAAGAAAAACAAAAAAACAACAAAAACTAAAACAAAAAAACAAATAAAAACAAAAACATGAAAAAAATAAACAAAACAAAAAAAGAACAAAACAAAAAAAATATCCTTTATATATATATATATATGTACATTGCACGTAGAATCGATGGCCGTTGGGCGGAAAGGTTCTCGAGTGGCGACCACGTACCGGAAGGCGCGGCGTGGGTAGGGAGTCCGCTGGATGCGGGTGGCGCAGGACCGGTCATTTTGGCACTCTTTGGGGGAGGCCTATGTCCAGCAGTGGACGTCTTTCGGCTGATATGATGATGATGATATATATATATACGTTTGTCGATTACGTTGAAATTACAATCGATTATTTTATCAAGATTCTATTGGCACATTGCATAAATGCTACAAGCCAATGAATAAATTAAAAAAGTAGCTTGAACAGAAAAGTAGCATTTTGCCCCTCTCGTCGGGGACCAAAACTTACTTTTCTGAATGAGAGGTGTGAAAACATATTTATAACTCATTATATTTTTTTGGTCCCTACTTACGTCACAGGTAGCTAATGGCTCACTAATTCTTTGGATAAGTACCTACCTACCTACTACCTATGCACGTTAGGTTTGCAATAGGGCATTTTACCATTTTGTCGAACAAATTGGTGTAAAGCCCCTGCTAGACGGTCGCCAACACGCCCCTCCGACCGGGTGACCTTGGTCCGCACCAACCGTGTAGACAGTTGTTTGGAGCTAAATTTCTTAAGCCCCTGATAGACGGTCGCCAACACGCCCCTCCGACCGGGCGACCTTGGTCCGCACCGACCGTGTAGACAGTTGTTTGGAGCTAAATTTCTTAAGCCCCTGATAGATGATCGCCAACATGCCCCTCCGATTGTTTGGAGCTAAATTTCATACTACAGCGGTCGGTGCCGACCAAGGTCGCTCGGTCCGAGTGGCGTGTTGGCGACCGTCTAGCAGGGGCTTAAGTACTTATACAATGTTTCGCAAATCATACTTGATGTTTTATGTAAGTCCTTACCTACCAGTGGCGGCGCGTGACAATTTCCGATGGGCAACCCGGAACAAAATAAGTTATGAATGAGTTAAGAGTTTTTAACTATAGGCTTGCCTAAAAATAAATTTTAGGAAGGCCGGTGGGAATCGGCTTGAACGGGCGCTCCGCCACTCTATTACTTACTACAGTACAATGTCAATATATGAACAGTATAAATACTTAGGTAAATTTGGGTACTTACTTAGTAAAATCGAATCTAATACTAATAATAATAATTTAAATGCCTGCACCAAATGTTTATATTAGCCCAATGGTTGAATGGTAGAGAATGCCTTATGGCATTAAGTCCGCCATTTACTTTTTTATATTGGGCAATAAAGTATAAATAAATAGTAATAATACTCAAGCGTCTATATATATAGCCAGCTAATCCTGTATAAGCTTGCGACTCTAGCGAGCCAGCGAGCGGTCGTTCACCCGTACACGGAGAGAGCGCTCTCTAACCGGTAAATGGTACTTCGTTCCCTGTTTGCGCTCCGACATACGCTCCGGGGAGAGCGGTGTTCTTGCGAGCGTAACCTTTATTATGGGTTAGGCTCTCAAAATCTGGCTCTAACCGCTACGGCAAAATTAACCGGGTTACAATCCCTGGTCACGAGGTTGTTTATAAAGTATCTATAGTAGTATAGATATATATAGGTTTTCAGATACACGCTACCTAAAGCGGCAATTACACTTCGTCGTTCGCCGCATGCTGCATGCGGCGACCGCAAAAGTGTAAAGAACGCGTTAGTTGGCCGCATTCAGTGATCGACAGCTGTATCGACATCGTAGTAGGCGGACAGACTAATGTGAAGACGACGTTTGTTGGCCTGAGTAGTTTAAAATGAATTCGGCGACCGCATTAGGTGAACGACACAGTGTAATTGCCGCTTTAGTGCGTGTCTACGTTGGAAATAACCAGTTTATTCTGGTTTAGTCAGTCGACGAAATCAGGTTTTCCCTAGTAGACTTCATTTAATATATTTTCTTTCAAAATAACGTTAATTAAGTAACAAATATGTACACACACACAGGATTGAAATGCTTGAGTTTTCTCCTATAATTAATTGGCAGAATCTCTAATTCTGAAGACAATGAACGTAAAAGAGAAATAAACTTTGCTCTGCCGAATGTCAAGTTGTTTTAGGCAATTTTCGTGGAGTTAATACTGGTATTAAAGCGACTGACGGGCCTTACGTCTAAGCACTTTGGGTATGAAAGTAATTATTTAAAATAGCGACTTAATATCTGGGGCGACGGGAAAATATACGTACCTAAATTTGAAGGAAAGAAACTGTTAATACAACCACTTTCTCCGTTGATATATAAAAGGTATTTTAAATCTTATTGTATAGTTTAAAATACAAAAGCGAGAATAAAATATTCCACTTAAGTCGTTTTTTTTACTTAATTCCATTAAACCCTCTTGTGCTGATGTCAACATTTTCCAATCAAATGAGGACTTTGATATGTAAAACCTTAGATTCAAATGTTTGGCAGGGATCCTTGTCTCAGCATATGCGGAGTTAAGAGACGATTTTGCTTCATAGTGACAAAACATCCATTCATTCGATTAATAGGTATCTAATCTAATATTACTTATTTATATATTAATATCCTTAAATTATATATATTTATCAAACGAAAACCAACCATAACAGCAACCCCCATAGCCCTCAAATCAGAACGCGTGGAACCAAACTTCCACTAATAGCATTACGTTTATGAGAGAACAATGTCTCCCATTATTTTATAGAGGTGCGAAAACGTTTCCTCCGTATTTGACGACAATAAATCAGTTTAGCCTTCCGTATTATTAAACGTACCCCTTAACGTGTGGGTGAACGTGGAACTGCGAAACTTTATGTAGAGGAGGTACGATTGAACCTAAAAATTACAAAGAAAAAAAAGGTATTTTAATTTAGTTAATGTAATTTATCACCTTGTCCATACTTTAGAATTTAATTATTTTGCAGACCTTTTCTTGTGATCCGATAATTACGAGTAGACCAGAGTGGTAATCAAATCACGTAACGTTCCGTACGCGCGTTAGGACGATCTAACTGTCATTTTTACATATAAAGTTTGATATTTAGATCTACCTAACGTGGGTACAATGCGTTAGCGGGGACCGTATTATTCTTCTCATACAAAAATTTAGTTTTTTTCTTTTTTTATCTACCCGACTCAACTACTCAAAGGTTAACAGGAAGAGATCCCTCATAGGGATAAGTTCGCCTTTGTACTTAACTTATATATGTTTGTTTTGTGCAATAAAGAGTTATACTACTACTACTACTAACTTATCTAGAAAAACTGTTTTTCCGAATGAATTTAATTTGTCCGATTGCATGTTTTTCTGGAACCATTGATTGTCCCAAGCTTTTGAAACTAGTAACGCATAAAACCCATTAGATTAGGTTAGATTTGTATAATAAAAATACTGAAAAAATCTCCTCCCTCGTCGTGCTCGTATCCTCATGTTTAAGGGACGTGACAGCCGCCATCACTCTCCAAACTCTTGGGCTTGGGCTTGGTGCATCCTGGCCTGTAGTGTGGCTCTAGTAACAAATGTTACTGTGTCCGTCCAACGCATACGTATCCGTTCTCTACTCCTCTTCACTGCCACTGAAACAGTAACGGTATCTAAAAGAAGCAACGTAAAAAACGTAATTAACCTTATCATTCTGTATACATTTTTTTTCAAATAAAACTGAGGTGAAATTAAAAAAATATGTGTAAGCAAGTAGGTACAAGTATTGTGGAAAAATAAGATTGACTATGACATTTATTTGTAAAAATTATGTCACAAAAAACACGCCGTATCCGTCATTATCGTGGATCATCAATACTTTTGCAAGTCACGATCGTCCCCTTGGAAAATCATCTTACAATGAAGGGGAAAATTCTCGAAATTACACCCTCACGACACCCCATTACTTATTGTACCATTCGCAAGGGGTGAGATTTTTCCCATTTGTAAGAAGAAAAGAATTGTACCTAGTCATACTGTTTTCTTAAGTATAGATCATGATATCAATCTTGCAGGGGTAGGTATACCTTTTCAAAACCTCGTATTAAGTTATTCAAATGAACAATATTTGTCAGATGATTTTAGTAGATATTAATTATGATTTGTTATTTGTCTGATATCCTTGTATATTTTATTTATAATCGAATATATTTTTTGTACGAACATAGCCTACACTTACATATTATTCAAACTAATCATAAATATGTACTACATCTAAGGTACAGTCAGCAACGAAAGTCCATGAACACATTAAAATTTTCAAAACACCTGCACACTATAAAGGTTCATATGTAACTGAACAGGATGACATTCACATCTCTATTGACATTTGCAAATAACAAATTTCGATGTACATTATTTTTTCAAAAGTTGCTGAACATGTTTAATAACATAATTAGCCTGATCTGTAAAATATCATAATTGGCCGAACACGTCTGACTACATAAATCCGCTGTTCTACTAATCATAGCTTGCTCAACATGTTTATTAATATAATTATCCTGATCTGTACAATATCAAAATTTGCTGAACATGTCTGACTACAGTCAGCAGCAGATATACCTATACTGGCCAGGTGTTCATAAACACGTAATGCGCTTCAATCGTCATCAAGTGAATGACAGTTAAGTTAGCATTTTCACGTGGGCTTTCAGTATGTACATATTGATCACAAAAATTTAAAAATCAGTGGTAACTAATTGACGAAACGCTTATTTTTGTTGCGACTGTTGCGAGCTAATTATAATAACAGCGAACCATCCTTAACAAACTGTTTCAACAGAGTTAAAGTTTTCTCACTAAGTTTTCTTATAAAGTTTAAGCCCCCATTTTAAGCTCTCTAGACTTCCGTAGCCCAGTGGGTAGTGATTCTGCCTACGAAGCTGGAGGTCCCGGGTTCGAATCCCGGTCAGGGCATTTATTTGTGTATATATCACGAATATTTGTTCCTGAGTTATGGATGTTATATACGTATATAAGTAATTAAGTATCTATATGTATGTATCTATTATATATATCATCGCCTAGTACCCACAACACATGCCTTATTGAGCTTACCGTGGGCCTAGGTTGATTTGTGTAAGATTGTCCCGTAATATTTATTTATTATTTATTTATACCTTTTTAAAACCCACTTAAAGGTTAAATTTTGTAAAACCCTTACTTATTGTGTCTACCTTGAATAAGTAACCTACCTTACAAATTTCAAGGATCTTGGTCCAGTAGTTTCAGCTTAGTGTTTATGAGCAAACTCGAAATGATTTCGTGGTACTTATATATAACCTCTGATTTTATCATGCTTAGGGTGGTTTTACTCAAGATCCTTGATGAATGAAGAATACTTAGATGTCATTATGACTTTGTAATCAAAATTGTGGACAGCTTCCAAGTCAAAAATAACTTATCTTTCAATTAAACTTTCACCCCCTATTTCACCCTTTTAACGTACGAATATCTAAGAATGCTTCAAGGTAACCTTTTATTTTTTTATTATTAATTCATTTATTTTCAGATAATACAATCCATAGTTATTCATTAATAGTTAGTAACATTTAATCGCTTAAGTATATGACTACGTTAGTGTAATATAATAAAATTAATTAATTAAATACATTCATTTTACATTGAAAATAGGTAACCTGTCCCCCATAACAATAACTTTATTTTCTAACTTACTCAAATTTCTTAAAAATTGACGATTCCGAAAGAACGTGATATCCGCACTTTCGAACACGTCTTTCCATCTCGCTCACGCTTATACTCAGTGAGAGGGAGAGAAGACCATGAACGTGCGGCGCCTTAAAGTAATTAATTGATTTGTGTTTCCGTTCGAGTCTCAGTATTTAGGATCCTGCACTACTAAAGTTTCTGTCTCGCCCAATGGTTGACTGGTAGAGAATGCCTGAAGGCATTAAGTCCGCCAATTGTACTTTTATTTTTATATTTGTGCAATAAAATTTAAATAAATTAATGGTACTGATTAAAAAAAAAAAGTATGTATATTTATTATTTACAATATAATAATATGTTCACTGCTATAATTTGATTCCATTCAAACTCTTCAATGGCCAATAATAATAATAGGGCTTGGACAAAAAAAAATGTTTTCCTAGCAGGGCTAGCACAAACGTGCGCGTAGCGAGATAAACTGCGACAAAGAACACGCACGAGTTTCAAAACAAAGTTTTAACCGACTTCAAATCAGTAGCCATATCATAGCTTCAAGTTAGCCTATAAAATTTGAAGAGTTCCCTCGATTTCTCCAGGATCCCATCATCAGAACTGGATTTCGGTGACAACGGGACCAATCTGGAAGTATATGCTTTCCAACACAGAAATAATTTTTCAAATCGGTTCATAAATTACGGAGCTATCGCGTAACATATAAAATAAAAAAAAACATAGAGATGATTTGAGAACCTCCTCCTTTTTTGAAGTCGGTTAATAAACAAAACGTGTATATTCGAAAACGGGAATTTTATAAAGATTATTTCCTATTTACAAATTGTCCGGTGGTGGTGCTGGGCAAATTTCTTTCTGATCGAAACCTTTGTCGTGAGTGACTCGTAATCATGTCCAAGGTACGCTTGGGCTGGTCTCCGGGCACGAAGTGGGTGGCGTTCAAGACAGAGATGTCTGTTAGCAGGCGCGCGCGCCGCACGCACCCCTCTCGCCGTCCCGTCCACCCGCCACGAGTACTGCTTCGCGATCTTGTACTCATCTGCACCCGTAAAATTTAAATGATTACGCAAGAAGTCGACAATGCCAGCATATGGTACTGTGTAGTCATTTTCTCCACCATAAAGGGTAACCGGATAATAGTCCAGTAATTCCGACAACCAGGGCGCCATAGACCGATCAAAATCAGCTCCCAAGTAACCATTAGCTTTTGAATTCACGTAGTCGTAGGACAAATCTCCGACATGGATTGTTTTCCGGACAGCATTTTTAGTCAGTACCGCAACGTATTCTTGATTAGATTCAGATGATTTTTGTTTGCTTTTCAGTATACTGATTTTATCTATGTTCATATGATTATGTGGTTCTTCAGTAGAAATAAAATCTTTTTGACTTTCAGGATTTATCCAGGCCCCACCAATAATAACTAGCCCTTTGAGATTCAATTTAGTTTTCTCCGTAGCGTTCTTGTTAAGGATAGTGTGGGCGAAAGCTGGGACGTATTTTCCGGCGTAAGACTCTCCAGTAATTAAATAAAGAACTTGTTTTTCTGTAGTTCTGGAAAAAGTTCAAGACTTTTAAATAGGTTCCGCAACAAAGGAACTTTAGAAATTCATATATTTTTATTTCCGTTTATTAAAGGAGGGTAGGTTTTTTGGCGATAATTCAAACTTAGTGGCTTAGTCTTAGTCCCCACGCCGGTCGAGTGTAGGTTAGGAATTTCACATACACCTTTAAACACACTTCGCAAATACACTCAAGAGCAAATGTTTCGGGTCACCCTAAATAAAATAACCCCAATAGGTTTTTTTAAATATTTTACACTACTATTCTTCGTAATACCCAAATGTATTAGCAATTTCCGGCATCTTACCATAAAAATATCAACATCCATAAATGACGATTTGTGCGATATCTCGCTCCGTTAACGTTGTTTTTTTCATGGGTCTTTACGAGTCCGATTAAAACTTGTTAGCGTATTTTTTTTTTACTCTTAGATCTGCAGTTATTATGTAAAATGTAATAAAGATCAGTGTATGTGTAATCTATTTAAATGCAAAAATGCAACCGTATCTACAACCGAATCTCCATTCAAATTGCAAATCCCAAACCATTTCAAATAGAACAAACAGGATCTTACACGCACGTACAGTCAAATGAATAAAATCATTCAGGATTTTGCGTTACGCGCATCTAAAAGATTAGGTAACCAGCAGAGAGTACACTTGTGTTTGGTGCTAGAGCAGCCATACTCAACCTTTATTCTACGAGGGCCATATTATTTAATTCAATGGCCCATTGCTCCAAAGCGAGTCTTGGCCTCCGATAAGAATTGTCGCCAGTTCTCCATCTTGAGCCATTTCCCGCCAGTGGCGTGAAGACCAGATATGCCCGTTTGACGCCCCGATCTTCTTTCATCCTTCCGAACGTGGCCGAGATTTCTTCTCTCCAATAAAAGTTAGTTCGCATGATAGCCGTCAATTTCATCGTTCTACCGGACGCTGAAGTTTTCGTCTTCTCTACCAATTAATCTTTAAGGCCAATGGTAAATTCTACCGGCCTTGGCACAAACTACCAAGACAAAGTCCGGACCAAATTCAAGGTGCATTTTGACGTTGGTAAGTAAGGTAATGAAATCATAATATGTGAATCATTTTAGTTCATGCGCTCCCTGTTTTTGCACTGCATAGCTAAGTAGGTATTAGGCGTGATAATAGAATGGGATTAAGAGCCTTATATGACTTTTGTCGTTCATCTTGCCAAATAAGTTCATTAAAGGGACCCCATAGGTACGGTACGATTCGTCGTCAGATCAATCATTCAGCAAGTCTTGACGATGTTATACCGTAAGGTACAATTTTAGTTAATTAATTCACTTTATACTTAAGCTCAAATCACTCTTCCAGCCATACGTCAGTATGGAAAGTTTAAAGACTACTATTTGCTTGTCCCATTGGCCGTCTGTTACAATTTTACTCTCAGCCGTCTATAACTGAAACCCTCATAAGGTATTCTGAACATGTATGTTTTCATTAGCCCTGATGAGGGATCCAATAACTTAGTTACTCTCACGTGAGGGCAAGCCCTTTGAAATATTATATCGACATATACGACAAGTGATTGACGTCATTTTATGTTGGAGGCACCTGCCCTAATAGGGTTAGCGATATAGTTAGAAGTTTCAATTTGAGAATTCAATTCAATAATTTATTATTAATACTAGCTGTTGCCCGCGACTTCGTCCGCGTAGAACTTATACTTAGAAAATATAATGCAAACAAACTTCTACTTACCATCTGAAGGGATGATTTCCGAGGCAAAAACTATTCTATATCCTTCGAAGGGTCTCAAATTATCTCTATACCAAATTTCATCTAGGTACATGGATTTTATCCAAACTTTCACCCCCTATTTCATACCCTTAGGGAATGATTTTCGGGATAAAAACTATCTAATATCATTCTTCGGGACTCAAACGACCTTTATACCAAATTTCATCTAAACGGGATTCATCCAAATTTTTACCCCCATTTTACCCCCTTAGGGAGTGATTTCCGGAATTAAAACTATCCTATGTCCTTTCCCTGGACTTAACCTATATCTACACCAAATCTCATCAAAATAGATTACATCCAAATTTTAACCCCCCCCCCCCCTTTCACCCCCTTAGGGGATGATTTCCGGGATAAAACCTATTATATGTCTTTCCCCGGGACTCAAACTATTTATATACCAAATTTTATCTAAATCGGGGCAGCTGTTTAAGTAGCTCCATACAAATTTCCACCCCCAATTTCAGCCCCTCAGATATAAAAACTACCCTTTGTCCTTCCCCGGAGCTCAAACTATCTATATACCAAATTTTATCTAAATCGGTTCAGCGGTTTAGGCGTGAAGAGGTAACAGACAGACAGACACACTTTCGCATTTATAATATTAATATGGAAGTATGGATTATTAGTATGGATAGTATGGGTTCTTTCCGCTTGTCTTCCAAATAGAGGTGTAGCTGTAGACTCACTTCAAAAGAAAGAAGAAACGAAAAACTCATTCAAATATCTCTAAAAATTACGAAGCTACAACCGTTTTAATGTCGCTTGTTAGAGTGAGAAAACGATCAGGGACCGTGACGTCACGATCCTCGAGCTTCATAGTAAAAAACAATCGTTTCATTATAAAGGTGCGTTTTGCGGAAAAGAGACGCAACAAACCCCCTCTTCAAACTTTATACACTTATAACTTAGTGATTACCTATACGAGTATAGCCTCTTGCGTTGTTTTTTTTTCGAGATAATACAACATTATGATTATTTTGTTTAGTGTCTACATCCCTATTTTCGATAAGATAAAGTAAGATTTCTTTATTGTCAGAACTGTGTACATTTAGTTGTTTTGGGTAAAATAAAGTCCAACAGCTTGCCCATTTCGGACGTACAATATTAAACTTAAAGCTAGTCAAATATACTAAAACAATAACAACAATAGTATTTCCAAATAATTTTAACCATATTCACACATAAACTATTAATTTAGATCTATCCGACATCCGTATTTTCTTTTAAACCACGAACTTCGGAATTCGAAAATATTCGGGTATCTCTATCTCTATCGCACTAACAAATGACAGGAATGCAGATATACGAACTTCGAGTTTCGGTTTTCGCTGTTTGACTGAATACGCAAAGAGCGCGCGCGCGTGCCATTCAAAAAAACCAAGTTTATATTGTTCGAATTTGTTGTTACATTTGTGGAGATTACGCCTTAATTCGACATTTGCGCATATAAGTTCGCATATCAAAATCGATTAATTTTATATTTGCTTTTGATACCTATGTGTCTCGTCAATGTATATCGTAGACGGGATTAAAATTATTAATAGGCGAAAGAAAGGCAAAGAAATTCCGCCATTTTGTCCGTAGTCCTTATTAGTCTGTGATTTTGACGTTTATTTTAGCTGACAGATGTGGCGGGGGTATACTTTAAGAATAATAAATGAAAAATTAAATGAAGTCGTATATTACGGAAAATATCGTCGCAGTCGGAGAAAAAATATCCTAAGTTGCAGCTGGAATAATAATGTACCTATATAAAATGTTTCATATTTTTCCGTCCATGGGATGCTGAGAACATTCGTACCACAGAAAGCTTAGTTTCAAACTGGCTGATTCTTTTTTTAATTTAGAGATTTATTATAAGTGGAGATAAATAGATAGAAGATAATGAAACTCCCATTCAAATATCTCAAAAAATTATGAAGCTTGTTAGAGTGAGAAAACGATGAGGGACTGTGACGTCAATATACTCGAGCGTCATAGTAAAAAACAATCGTTTCATATGAAGGTGCGTTTTGCGGAAAAGGGACAGAACATACCCCCTCTTAAAACTTTGGACTCTTATAACTTAATCATTACCTATATAACCTCTTGCTTTGTTTTTTTCTCCATTTGACTATATTTATTTTAAATTCTTTTTCGAGAAAATACATTATGATTATTTACCATATTTTCGATTCCCGAGCTATAACCACGAACTTCGGAATTCGAAAATATTCGGGTATCTCTATCTCTATCGCACTTACTATACTCGAGTGACAGGGATGCAAATATATGAACATTAAGTATTGGTTTTCGTGGTAGCGCCGCAGGTTTTTTGGCTGAATGCGCCGAGCGCGTGCCATTGTCATTCAAAAAAAACAAATTCGTGTTAATTATATTGTTCAAATTTGTTGATTTCATTTATTGAAATTACGACATAAAACGACATTTGCGCATATAAGTTCTCATATCAGAATCGAATATTTTTTTATGGTTTATATTTTAGCATTTGTCTCGTAAAGGTCTATCGTAGACGGGATTTAAATTATTAATAAGTGAAAGGCAAAGCAATTCCGCCATTTTGACGAAAATTTGACGGTTCTTATAGCTGACAGTTGGAGCAGCGTTTGATTTCAATAAAAATAAATGAAAAATTAAATGAAGTCGTATATTTCGGAAAATTTATTAACTGTCGCAGTCGGATAAAAACTATCCTAAGTTGCAGCTAGAATAATAATGTACCTATATAAAATGTTTCATATTTTTCTGTTCATGGGATGCTGAGAACATTCGAACCGCGCAAAGCTTAGTTTCAAACTGGCTGATTCTTTTTTTAATTTAGAGATTTATTATAAGTGGAGATAATTAAATTTTCATATCAATTTAATGTATTCTAGTTGTATAAGATAATCTGTTTTTATTGAATTTACATTAGAAATATTGCTGTAAGTATGGCGTTAACGAGATCGGTAATATTTTTATAGACTTTTTTAGGGTACCTAGTTTAAGTGTTCTTTGCCACCTTGCGTTCAGCAAGGTGGCACAGAACACAGTCATCTGAAATGTCAGAAATAGAGAAAGGTAAATAAATATCACGTTAGACCCGTGCAATGTAATGATTTAAAGAGTTTAAAGTGTTGTAGGTCGATAAAGACTACTGAGCTGCTCACATGCACATTAAGTGATGTGACACATCTATAAAATATTTAAAACTAAGCACGCATAAAATCCTAATATTTAAAATATTTGGTATGTAATACAAAAATTAAGATTAGTATAGTGTATGGTGTAGTGTAGTGCCGCTGCGTTTTTGTATAGCGATCACTTTTCCTACCTATCTACCTAACGATAGGTAGTAGATTTCGTAATTACAAACAATTTCATGAAGGTTCTAAAATATAAATTAGTTAGGCCTGCTAAAGAAACCCCATTTAACATACAATATATATTGTAGGTAGGGTTGATATACCTATGTAACTATACTGACATCTTTTTCTATAAAATTTGCAGTTATCCTGGCCTTTGCCGGGGCCCGCTTTCGTACTCGTTTTTCTCCACCGGGTCGAGGGCCGTTAGCTGTTATGTCGGTTACCTACTTCGGTACCTTTTTTATAAATAAATGTAAAATGTAAAATTCGATCCCTTACAACGTATTAACAGACTTAATAATCCACACCCTCGTTACTTTGAAATCAAGAATCCCCTTGTTTTACCCCAACCTATCAAACTACAAAATATTGTCCCTCGCCCGTTAAATATTAACAACGGAACCCTCTATTTAGTGGTTAGAGACCACTAATTATTCAGGGTTCTGCATATTGACCAGTGGAATACCAAATGCACATGCCGCCAAGTTACAAAGACCCCTGCGCTGTCCTCTTTAATAAGTAATGCTAGTCCGATCTGCGAAGGAGGCGGCTCCGTTTATGCTAGTTAATGTATAAACTTTGACGGCAAGCTTGACATTGTTGACAAATCTGACGACACGGATCTGATGAATAATGTAAACTAGTTAATATGGTGGATATTGTAACATTACGTTGGGCGAAGGTTATGGAATATTCAAGAAGCATTGCAGGTAACGCACTCTGCGGCTAATTAAAGATTTATGAGCAGAGTAAGTAAACAGAAACTTTGTCCAGTCAGATACAGAGAAAATTAACCGCTTTTGTAAACCACGGTAATAGTAAAACAGCTTGTTGTAGAAAGCCTAAACTAGCCCTGCCGCGTGGCCCATACAAAATTTGAATTTTGATTTGCCGTAGTCCCCTATTTCCTCCGCCAAATCAACATTTAAACATTATCATTTTTGTAACATGTATCCCGACCAAGAATATAAAAAAACTTGCGGAAAACTATTGGAACTAATTTCTTCAACTGGCAACAGTAAACTATACTATAAGTCAAAGGGAGGTGTCGATTGTGCGTGGTGCTACAGACGTCAAATCTACAAAAAGTTTAAAAAACGAAACATAGACTTATGTTATCACAGCTCTTCGTTTCAGTTTGACGCGAAAATACGGCGGGTCGAAATGCTTTTCCCCTTAATAAGTTAGGTAACAATACTGGTTGCCGTCCATTTTTAAGTTTATGACTTAAGTGTTTACAAAAGTTTAATTTCAAAGAGAGCTTGTCGTGGGGATAGTTTTTTAGGTATTCGCATTACACTAGTTAGGTATTATGAAGGACAATTACATAGTACTGTAACCTGTGCAGTTACAGAGCGCCCTCAGATTGTGGAGTCAATTTTAGAATCAAAGAGTATGAAACTTAAGCAACAGTATAAAGCATCCAATAGGTTTGGTATATCTTATTGAGCCTAGTAACAATACATTTTAACCGAATTCACAAAAAAGGGAGGAGCTTCTCAATTCAGTTGTATTTTTTTGTTTTTATCATTTTATTTTTAATGTGTCTTACCTCAGAACTCATTTATGAACCGATTCGTACAATTCTTTTTTTAGTTGAAAGTATATTCTTCCAGGGTTGGTCCCATTGTTTTCAAAACTCCAGTTGGATGATGGTAAATAATCATCATCATCATCATATCAGCCGTAAGACGTCCACTGCTGGACATAGGCCGCCCCCAAAAAGTTGACCGGTGCTGCGCCACCCGCATCCAGCGGACTCCCGCGACTTTTACCAGGTCATCAGTCCACCTTGTTGGAGGCCTACCAACGCCGCGCCTTCCGGTATATAACCATTAGGAATTGAGGGAACTCATCAAATATATGAGGCACGCGTGTAGTAATTTCGGTATTTTTTCTATTGTAACTCGTGTATTTACATCCGGAAATCATAAATTTGGTGAAGTGGAAGTGATGATGAAGACCACAGATGGCTTGTGAAACTTCTCAATGATGTTTTTCAAACTATAAAAGTAGGTACGTCACAGATTCTGATATGATTCCGTTGAAATAGCAAACAATGAATTGCCAAAGATGAAGGCTGAGATCCTTGAGGATTTGACGGAAGTGCTCAAATATTATCGGCACACATACAGCGATTTGGTTTTTTTCTCTATTAGTAACGCATTTTGCCAGAATGCCTCCTAGGCTAAAGGGCAAAATCTATAAGACCATTGTGAGACCTGTCGTCATGTATGGATCGGAATGTTGGGCCTTAAAGGTGACGGATGAAAAGAAATTGCATATTACGGAGATGATAATGTTAAAATGGATGTGTGGTGTGACGAGGATGGACCGAATAAGAAATGTGTATGTAAGGGAAATCCTGAAAGTAGCACCTATCGCGGATAAATTGCGGAGGGATAAAAGTCATGTGACCAAAAGAGTATTAGGTATGAATGTGGGTGGATGTAAAATACCAGGTAGGCCAAGGAAAAGGTGGATGGACTGTGTGAGAGACGATATGAAGAGAAAAGAAGTGAGTGATGAGATGACGGCTGACAGAGAAGTATGGAAGAAAAAAAACATGCTGCGCCGACCCCAAGTAAATCGGATAAGGGCAAGGAAATGATGAGTAACGCATTTTGGTCTTGAAAATCAGTTCATGTGGTAGCTAAAAAATTGGAAAATTAAAGTGGAAATATTCATGTGACTTGGCGGAGTACTGAAATATAAAATAAAGAGTATATAGTACTTAGAATAACATTGCTGCGCCCTAACAGGGTCCATGCTGTAGGTACCTATATGTATTTATAAGATCTTGTAAAACCATGGTTGCATGAATAAATGCATACGAATTGAAGTTGGTATAAACTTTATTTTAAAAGTAAGTAATATTATCACTAAACGTGGTTAAACGTGTATTTATAAACACGTTTAACGATAGATTTCATATTAAATGTTCTTTAGAACACACCCGAATATAGAAAATAAAATGTTTGCGTAATTAAATCTCTATTTTAACCCAGATGGCGATGCACGATGCGGGATAATAGTAGTTTATGTGACTGTACATAATGAAGGGCATTAAACACGAGTGTGGGCTCGCCTTCGGCTCGTTTCATAATAACATCACACGAGTGTTTTAATGCCTAATTATGTACAGTTACATACACTACTTTATCTATCCACATATCATAAGCCCCCATGATGCATTCAGGAGCCGCATATTATGACCGGCATCGCGGCGTTGTTCTCTGGCAGCTGTCATAGTTATTTTTTTTATTCAGAGAGAAACTAGAGTCGGATCCAAATATCAAATCGTTCGATATCTTACTTACGTGCGACATTTGTCAAACTTGTATGCAAATTGACAATTCATTTCGAACTAAACGTCATCTCGACTGATATTAGAATAGAGGTCAAATCAAATTTCTTTGTATTTCAAGATGTTCGAAATTCGAATTAAATAATGTTATCGAAATCGATTTTATTATTTAGCAATAATAACATTTTCACTGATAAGAAATTTGTTCTAACTAAACAGTCTATTTTTATGGTGGTCATAATGTGCGGTTCTTGAAGGCATCATGGAGGGTATGCTAGTACTAGACTAGTGACAGAATTTTAGAAACCGATGAGTAGTTCCCGAGACGAAAACAATTAGGTATGTTTTTATTTCCTGCACAGCAGAACCCCTTAAAATGACATTAACTTACAAATTTTGGATACAAGCCAGCTACCCATTTTCGCTAATAATGTTCCAACAGGCGCTTTTGAAGCACGCATAGGAGCCATGTTGCTCCAGGCGATGCGGCCATAATTATATTTATATACCCAACTATCGCGAGACGGCCTGCCGTCAGTGTAAGGCGAGAATAATATCGCGTAATCGAGTTGAGCTTACGTCGTCTCGTCAATGGGCGCTGATTGAGTTCCGTAACGACGTTACCGTCACGAGACTGATGAACTTTGCCGTCTGAGGGTTTTGGGGCTGGCGGCAGCGTTTGCCTGGAGTGGGAGTCAGACTAGCGCCCCGACGGTTCCGTACTTTGTAGATACAGATACTGTATTACATTGCTCAGACCAAGAAAAAAGATATACAGATAAGTAAAACTCAAAATAGGTGATCTTGACAGCATTGCGAGTATTGCGACACGTGCTGAAGAATTTAGTGCATTTTTTTTTGTATATGGGTGCGTGAGCATTTGCTAAACTTATTTGGCATGTTTGAAAACCGGCTTCACTAGGTTGTTCATCAAGTTCCGTCTACCATTTTTTCTCGCTCAAAGATAATTGCTGAATCGAAGCCCTAGCTGTGAATAATGTAAGTATGAGGAACTTTTTGGTAATTGCCACTCCCTTTTTGATTGTCGAGAATGGATTTTAGTATCTTTATCTATAGTAACTAATAGCTCTATGAGCTGTGGACATATGAGTATGTCATTAAACTAAAAAAAACCGGCCAAGTGCGAGTCGAACTCGCGCACGAAAGCGTCTATAATAACGTACCATTGTCTATAAAAATATTACTTAATTTTATTTTGTTTTATGTATTTGTTGTTATAGCGACAACAGAAATACATCATCTGTGAAAATTTCAACTGGAACTATCACGGTATCAGTGAGATACAGCCTGGTGACAGCCAGACAGACAGACGGACAGCGGAGTCTTAGTAATAGGGTCCCGTTTTACTCTTTGAGTACGGAACCCTAAAAAAGAGTTAAATATCGAAAAGCTGAATCGAAAACAAAACTATATAATTATTGAACTTGCTCACAATATTCCACGAGAATCGATTGAGAAATGCAAACTGTAGAGGAGAACAGCCGGACAGACGCCGGAAATGCAAAATATTTTGCCCAAGCTGGTAGAACTCCGTTCGCTCGTTCAATAATTAAGATGTAGTGTCTGTGAAATGTAAGCTTTGCAAGTTTTTATCATCATCATCATGATCATATCAGCCGAAAGACGTCCACTGCTGGACATAAGTCTCCCCCAAAGAGTGTCACAATGACTGGTCCTGCGCCACCCGCATCCAGCGGACTCCCGCGACCTTTACCAGGTCATCAGTCCACCTTGGGGGGCCTACCCACGCTGCGCCTTCCGGTATTTATGTCGAGGCGATATATTTGGAAAAACTCATTCGATTTCAAAAAAATATTTTACTCGTGTATAACTAGAACGGACTTTCAGGATGAAGATACGTTGTATATTATCCCGTAGCTCTGCTCGGTTTCGGGCGGAGCCGCGCGAGAAGTTAGTCTATAATAAATTAATAACAATAACTTTACACCTCCATCTCATCTCTTGCGCCAAACCCAACCGATGGTACAAAATGACGCCGTCTGCAAAGTACGGACAAAGGTGAATTAGTGAGCGAACAGAAAGACGATCCGACATTGATTCCATTACCCCCACGTTAAATACGTAACTCACTTAAACGGCAGGTAGTGTGCAGTAGTTAACACGCTAAATGACTGGTGCTTGGAAATTTTGTATTGATGCTTTTATTTTCTAAGTTGTCAGTTGTTGCCCGACTACAGAGGAGCTGAAAGGAAGGGCTATGATTTTAGCAGTATATGCTTGTATGTATGTATTTATTTATGTATTTATTTTTATTATACATGGAACAGAACACAACCACAGAACAATTATTTATTACAGAAACAGATACAGTACGCTGCACAAAAGTTTGCGTGTGTGAAGTTAGCCTCGAGTCGCCTCCCGTATACCCGTCCGACCCCTCTGGCACCTTTGCGGCGCTACTAGTAGCTAACATCAGAATCGTTAACTGATTTTAATCGTATTGTAACACAATGTATACGAGTAAATGCAAATTTGTATTGTGTGTTCCACCGTGGCGTAAAAAACACTGAAGCGATATTGATAAATGAGGTATCAATCGAGTCGAAATTATGTTCCTGTGTAGACTTAGGCTACCTTTTGTATGATTTTATTTTTTAGATAATTTTGCGTAGTGGGGATACATTTGTTTGAACTTTTTGTGCTTGTTGTGCTCTTAAGCTCACTTGACAGACAGGACCGACAGCGCTATTCTCGCACGCGTTTGTGCTAGACTGGTTTACAAGCCTCGGATACTCATCATTTCCTTGCCCTTATCCTATTTACTTGGGGTCGGCGTAGAGTGTCTTTTTCTTCCATACTTCTCTGTCAGCCTTCATCTCATCACTCACTTCTTGTCTCTTAATTCTTCTCTCACTCAGTCCATCCACCTTTTCTTTGGTCTGCCTTGTCTCTTACATCCATCCACATTGATACCTTATACTTTTTTGATCACATGACTTTCATCCCTCCGCATTACGTGCCCATACCACGCTCTCAATTAATTCGCGATAGGTTGCTACTTCAGGCTTCCTTCAAGCGACCTACACATTTCTTGCTCGGTTCATCCTCCTCAAAACACACGCCCATCTTAACATTCTCAACTCCGTAACATGCAATCTATTTTCATCCGCACAAAGACAAGCATCAATATAACTATTAGCCACTAAAGACTACTTCCGATGCCATCATTTATTCTGTCTTATCATCGTCAGTTTTGTCTATTATCATCTTTCACTTGTTTTTGTTAACTCATTTGCTGAAAGCTTAGCTGTAAGAGATCCTAAAGGGATAAGCTCGCCTTTGTACTTCTTTTTTTGCTTGTTTATTTTTATTTATTGACGACTAAAGCGGTCGTTAGCCTAGTTGGTAGTGACTCTGCCTACGAAGCAAGAGGTCCTCGTTTCGAATCCCGGTAAGGGCATTTATTTGTGTGATGAGCACGAATATTTGTTCCTGAGTCATGGATGTTTTCTATGTATTTAAGTATTTATTTATCTATATAAGTATGTATATCGTCGTCTAGTATCCATAGTACAAACTTTGCTTAGTTTGGGACTAGGTTGATTTGTGTAAGATTGTATAAAATATTTATTTATTTTATTTATTTATTTTGTCATGTTTTATACATACTAATATTATAATATAACGAGGAAAAGTCTGTGAGATTGTAGCTGTGTAAGTTTGTATGTAATGACTAATGAATGAGTGATGTCCGGAACCGCAAATCCAATGTCAAAAATTATTTCAACTGTGTGTAGAATGGACTTACATAGTTATAGGCTTTATTTTATCCCGCAGCTTCGCCTGCGTATTTTGCAATAGCAGTTGGCAGGTAGTGTACAATAGTCATAGTCATTTATTGCAACCATAGTTTTGTACAGATCTTTATAACTAGACTAGGTACATTGAGTCTCATATGGGCCCCGGTAGGGCATGGCAATGTCACAACAGATAATTTGATTATTCATATACATGCCATTTGGGTATACATGCCTTAAAAGAATAAACCATAGGTACCTAATTCACAATTTAAAATAAGACATAATTTAAAATAATTCATAATATAAAGTAATTCATAATTTAAAATAATTCATAGTTTAAAATAATTCATAATTTAAAATAATATAAAGAATATTTTAACATCAACGGTCATAGTTACACAACAAACACATTATTAAAGGGCATACAACATATTAAAATTGATAAATAATTAAAGTTATTCATGTCAAATATTTATCATTTAAGAATTCGTGAACAGTATAATACGCTTTTCCTATAAGTAGCTTTTTAAAGCAATACATACATACAAATATACACAAATACATCAAATAGTTCAACTAAATGGTATTAAAATATGAATTAGGTATTCCGTTTACGTTAACTTGTCGGTTAAGTGAAAAAAATACATACCTACTTGATCCGTGGTAAAGCGAAAAAACTTTTTACAATGCATGTCCTCGAAAAGATTGTTTTCCAAGCAGCCAAATCGTATGGAAAGTGCCATTTTGTCGCACTAGTGCTTTTTACTTTCCAGTTTTTTTTTTAATTTTTAACTCTGTCTTGAGCCTGACGCGAAGCGTTTTTATTACTGGAGAAAAGTTTAACAAATCTTTCAATTTTACTTTTTCTTTCATATAAATGGTGAATAAATACTAATAGTTTAGAAAACGTTTTAACAATCATTTATAATTTTTGAATTTTATCAATAAATAAATACATTTGAAATATTGTATTACTGGATTTAAGCTATACACTAGTATGGTAGGCCACAAAACACGTTTTCGGGTTTAATACACAACATTTACGACATATAAAAAAGAAATATTGAAATATTTACTTATTTTGTTTGGCTGAACGCATATTTTGCTTATGCCTTTTGCGACACGGCATGGCGGCAATTTGCACATGCGCAGTAGTACATACGTCGAGCG
Source organism: Epinotia brunnichana (assembly GCA_963854355.1). Lineage (NCBI taxonomy): Eukaryota > Metazoa > Arthropoda > Insecta > Lepidoptera > Tortricidae > Epinotia > Epinotia brunnichana. The sequence goes on from OY977952.1 coordinate 17,711,610, forward strand.
CGCATGTATTAAAAACCAAAAAGCCCGCCATAGTTGTTTGTACTTTGGAGTTGATATGTGTAAATTTGTTAAAAATTACTAATCAATAATAATAATTTATGATTGCTTTCCAAAAGTTTCAGTTTGTTTCTAAGAACTACGACGGTACAGTGTCTTTTTGTTGTGGAACATAATTAATGAGTTAGGTACTCCAAATTAATTGCGTTCCAAACCCACAAAACAATTTCCAGTGAATAACATGACAGCAAAAGATGTGGAGAAGTTGTTTAAGTAACAAGATAGTCACAAGTAGCTCCAGATAATAGGCACATACCTGACAACCTAGGTAAATTCAATTCTAACCTTTCTATTTTAAACTGACATTTCAATATTTATTTTATTTCCTCGCACAAGGCATAGTAAAACGTTGTATTTATGATACGAGTACACGCGCGTAAAGATGATTTCCGACTCGTGTCGAATTATACATTCGCTCGCTTCACTCGCTTATGTATAAAAAAGACACTCGTCGGAAATCACATACTTTCCACACTTGTAGCATAAACAACTGTTGTTGGCTCGTGAGGAACATCTTAATTCAAATTTACATATTTCGTGATTCCAGTTATTTTATTTTCTGTGTAAGTTAGAAATTGATACGATTAATGGACAATATTCGACAAAAATCGACCTAAAAGATTTGATCATATTGATACATGAGCGTACTTGTGTTATACATCATCATATCAACCGAAAGACGTCCACTGCTGGACATAAAATAAGGCCTCCCCCAAAGCGTGCCACAATATCCAATCTTGCGCCACTTGCATCCAACGGACTCCTGCGACCTTTACCTGGTCATCATTCCATTTTTTTGGGGTTCTACCCACGCTGCACCTGCTGGTACGTGGGGTTAGACCCTTGTATCATACAAATGAAGTTAAATTAAGTTAGTAAAAAAAATATTTTTTCAATTTATTTAGTCTACCAAAGCCAAGTGCCCGTATTCAAAGTTAGCGCAACTTGGAATTGGTAATGGCTGACAGAGCCAGCTCGTTTTAAATCAATCTCGGCGCACCTAAGTTCTGAAACACGTTTGCGTAAGACTTAGTTTCGTGGATGGGCTCAGGGCGGTGTTCCAATGAGAGCGTTTAAAGCCGCGTACATATTCGCGTGAGTGGCAAAGTGAATAATAAACACGCATAAAGGCGCACGCAATTCACCTTGCGGCTCGTCACCCTGCTCGCGTGGCTATTCCCTTGCACGTATGGCAGACGGTTTTTCCGACACGAATCGAAGGACCATTCAGCACAGCTTCCTAAACCGAACACAGGTTCTAGTGGGGCAGTTTCAGGTGATAATGTGGACACGCTGGACAAAATCACCATTTTTTTTTCAGATGCTTGTTAGGTCCATAGCTTAAAGCTACAGATAGATTTTGATAGGAACTAACTCGTCCATCGGCCATCTTTAATTTTATGGCAGCCATTTTGAATTACAGTTATATTATTAATATATTTAGTTCTAAATCACTTAGAATCACAAACTTGGTGTCTAAATATACATATTTGGGGTCCAGAAATTCAACCAGATATCTTTTGGAGTCGAGTTCCCAAAGGATACCAAACGGAACCCTGTTACTAAGCCTCCGCTGTCCATCCGGCTGTTTGCGTGTCAGCAATAGACTGTTAAAATTTTCACAGAATTTGTATTTCTATTGCTGCGAACAGCATTCTAAGTGTGTTTGCCAACAGGTTTGACAGCGCAATCCTCAAGCATTGGGTTGGACTTATTAAAGGGGTAGCCCTAAACCCCGACTGAAAAGTATTTTAATTTGTATTTGTATTTAACCCTCTGCGACTGATGTGCGGTCTCTAAGGACCCGCTAAATAAATTTGGTATTGCCATTTTGCCGTATGGCGTGATATAGCTCTGTCTCGCTCAGTACCTTCTTGAAACGGCTCGCGGCGTCGGTCAGTGTCGCCCGAGCTGCGACGCGACACGCGAGGAGGTACGAGCTTCCGGGGTCCCACAGACGTGAGTACAGCAACAAATACTGAGTCTGGTAGACCGCACATACTAAAAATATTAATATTTCTAGTGTCTGTCAGACCTCACCACATAAAAATATTAATATTTCTAGTGTCTGTCAGACCTCACCACATAAAAATATTAATATTTCTGTAGTGCCTATCAGACTTCACATCATAAAAATATTAATGTTTCTATAGTGTCTCAGCGACCTCACCACATAAATAACCATATTTTAGATAACCATATTCTCATTGAAGTTGATTATTATGCCTTATCTTTGAGACTGATTTGTGCCTAAGTCTATCTTTAGAAGTTGTTAATTATTTTTTAAAGTAATAATAATGTTACCAAGAAGAAGAAAAAAATAAGTTTATTCAAGATGGATACTGTTAAGTTTTTTTTTTAATTTCTTTGTGAACCTTAGTACAAAATATGTAAAAAAAGGATCTCTTAAAAATTATTACATAAATCATGTATATTTATTTCAAAACCTTTTATATATTATTTATTCGATCAAATATAAATATAATAATAATATTAAATAGTAATTTTTACTATGTGTGCCTTAATATTTTTTAAATGCATTATTAAAAACGAGGTCTGACAGACTTCACGTCAGTCCAATCTTCCTAAAATTTTCACCACAGTTGCAGAGGGTTTTTAATTAAGTAACCTTGTATTGTACTTAAACTAACATAGTTTTATATAATTTGTATGTTTTTTTATGTTACTAACAACTATGGAGTCTTTTGGATTCCGAAATAAAGATTTTATTATTATTATTATTATTATGTATCTCCTGTTTAAATTCACGGGACAAAGCCCGGTCCTTTGGAAGGCGTGCGTCGATCCAACACGTAGAGGCCCTTTGGAGACGAATCGGTAGATACCCGTGAACCGTTTCCAACAGGCGTTGGGGCTATTGTAGGTTAAGAGGAAAGAGTAACGGGCTATGGATGAAATTTGGATGGACAAATGAATGGGCTATTGCAAGAGTTCCGGACACCTGCCATAACATTGTGAGATGCTATTGAGGCAGGCAGTGACTAGCCACTCGCTAGATGGGCCCCTAAACGTGCCGTCGTAAAGACCAGGCCAGGAGCAACACCGGCGTGAGCGGCTCAGGGGTGTCGAGAGGTGGTGCTGCGCTTTCTCCGAAGTTACTCGCGGCGTTATGCCCTTTAACACTTCCACCCCTGGAGCATATAGCTCTAACGACTCCTCTCTGGACGGCCAATGAAAAAATGAAAGGCAAGCTAGAGCTGAGAGTCCTGCGGGCCCCATTGGGGTTCCACTCCGACCGACGAAGACACGCCGGAGACGGACGCCCTGACCGACTCTCGGGAGCACTCGGGTCCGTGGGGTCGTTACTCCCCAACAGCTGGCCACAAGCTGCCCTGCGGGCTTATTATTATTTAACATACATTCATAAACATAAAAATTAATTAAAAATTAAACAGTGCTCTCATACATGAACCGTAATTTTATGGGGTGTTTTTGCCCGCCCATAACAATCGGTCTATCTCTAGAACCGTAATATGTAGACACTTGAAATTTCCACAGATTATGTAATACTATACATTCAATGTATTTAATGTATTCTTCAGTATTGGCAAAAAGCTGGCGTAAACTATAAGCAAAACATTATTATTAGCCGCTAACAAAGAGACAGCTCCCTTAAACTTTATTTCAGTCCCCTATCGTTCATTTAGTTCTTCACTTGCCTGGATTAGTTTCCGAGGCACCACCAGCCTTCGGTCAGATTTCCATACATACGACTCCTATTTGTTGTACTACTACGTACTAGCGTACATCATCATCAGCGTTGTACACCAGCTGGTCGATCACGTAAGGCATTGTACGTGCGTCAGGTAGATCTGAATGTCAGTTTTTGTATGGGAAAATTACTGTTGAATTGTTCTAAAATGCGTTCAAGAAGACGTGATCACCCGTCTTAGGGGCACCTTAGTCGTAAACTGCGTTACGTAATCGACCAACTGATTAAGAGAGGACGGGCACTCCGGAATGTCATCTCGCTCTATATTTGTAGCAACCCAACTGGGGTAGAACCTCCTCCTTAGAGAAGACCGCAGCCATAATAACGTACTTGTTGCTCTGTAGGTACCTTTGTCGTGTTGCGTTCCTGGTGGCGAGTAAGGTCACCAGAACTTCCGATGATGTGTTGTGTTGAGAGTAAGGGAACAGCGTTGGCAATCAACACAACGAATCCTCGAATCAATAGAGGGTCGGTAACGTACTTGTGATTGTTCTGTGTGTTGCCAGTGATGACATATGGCACAGAAACGTGGTCACTACGGGCCTCATTAGAAGGCTCAAAGTCACCCAAAGGAAGAGGACTACACTAGGAGTTTAAATGCGTGATCGCATCAGAAATGACGCTATCCGCAGCAGAACTAAGGCCGATAAACTTAAGTGGCGGTGGGTGGGGCACGTTGCACGTAGAACCGATAGCCACTGGGACGGAAAGGTTCTCGAGCGGTGAGCGACCGCGTACCGGAAAACGCAGCGTGGGTAGACCCGCTACAAGGTGGATTGGTGACATTATTTGGAGGAGGCCAGCAGTGTACATATTTCGTTTCGTTTCTGTATCAACATTATCTCCAATATTCAGCAGTTAAGGCATAAAAACGTCAACTTACTTCCAGACTAAGAATATTGAAGAAGTATGGATTTTAAAACACATACCTCGTTCAAAGTTATCCGGTTATCCTAATCAATATTTTGACCGTAAAAGCCAATTTGGCCAAAGACAGCCGAACATGCCCGACAAAACTATGCGTTTACTAATATATTGCGATGGGAATCGGGGTTTATAATTAATTTCGGAGAGGGCCTGCGGTTGCTTCCAGATGTGGTTGAGTTGTTTTTTGGCACTCGGGGCCTGTGAATTAGCAAAACTAAAAAGACACTTACTGTTTCAAGAGAATATTATTGTCTTGTCTCAGATGATGCTATGAAAGATCTTGAGACGTTGTTGTGTTTTTATCACACAGAAACCTTAAGCCTTTAGGTTCATAAATCGTGTCCATTATATTATGTATGACTCATCACTAAAAGATAGGTTATCGGTAGGAATTTCTCATAAACCTTTAAAATCCTACTTATATTATCTCCACTTATAATAAATCTCTAAATTAAAAAAAGAATCAGCCAGTTTGAATCTAAGCTTTGTGTGGTTCGAATGTTCTCAGCATCCCATGAACGGAAAAATATGAAACATTTTATATAGGTACATTATTATTCTAGCTGCAACTTAGGATAGTTTTTATCCGACTGCGACAATTAATTAATTTTCCGAAATATACGACTTCATTTAATTTTTTATTTATTTTTATTGAAATCAAACGTTGCTACAACTGTCAGCTATAAGAAACGTCAAATTTTCGTCAAAATGGCGGAATTGCTTTGCCTTTCACTTATTAATAATTTAAATCCAGTCTACGATAGACCTTTACGATACACATGCCAAAAATTAAATCATAAAAAAATATTCGATTGTGATATGAGAACTTATATGCGCAAATGTCGCATTATGGCGTAATTTCAAAAAATGTATTAACAAATTTGAACAATAAAATTAACACGAATTTGTTTTTTTTGGATGGCAATGGCACGCGTTCTTTGCGCATTCTGCCAAAGTGCCTACGGCGCTACCACGAAAACCGAAACTCGAAGTTCGTATAACTGCATCCCTGTCACTCGAGTGTAGTTAGTGCGATAGAGATAGAGATACCCGAATATTTTCGAATTCCGAAGTTCGTGGTTATAGCTCAGAGGGCCTACCGCGAACGGCATTCGAAGTTTTCCCTCTCTGTCGCACTTACGTACCAACTCGTAAGTATGACAGAGAGGGGAAACTTCGAATGCATTTCCCGGTAGGCCCTCTGGAATCGAAACTACACCCCGTAAGCCGCGTCCGCTGCGCCATGTTTTTGTGGTTTTTAAACGTCAAACATGTTTTGCCAATCAAAACAAAACCCTATTTGTTTGCCGAACCTGACTGAAAACATGTTAGATGTTTAAAAACATGGAAAACATTGGTGCAGCGGACCCGGCTGTAGGTAGACACTAAATAAAATAATCATTATGTATTTTCTCGAAAAAATGATAATAGAGAAAAAATCAACGCAAGAGGTTAGGTATATAAATAGGTAATCACTAAGTTCCAAAGTTTTATGTTCTGTCCCTTTTTCACAAAACGCACCTTCAAATGAAATGATTGTTTTTTACTATGACGCTCGAGGATCTTGACGTCACAGTCCCCGATCGTTTTCTCACTCTAACAAGCGACATTAAAACGGTTTTGAGATATTTGAATGGGATTTTCGTCATCTTCTATCTATCTATACCTACATATAAATGCCCTGACTGACTCACCCAGTCACTCATCAACGCACAGCCGAAACTACTGGGGCTAGAGATTTGAAAATTACATCAGAACTACCTTATACAACGTAGGCAACGGATAAGAAGAGATTTTTGGAAATTCTACCCCTAAAGGGGTCAAATAGGGGTGCAAAGTTTGTATGGGGGAAACTTTATTTTTTATAGCTAGAGACTTAACATTTTGTATAAATATTACTTATTAGAATACGAATAAAATACTTTCAACGTTTAGGAAAATTCTGCCCCTAAGGAGGTAATCAAGGGGTGCAAATTTTGTATGGGGGAAACTTTATTATTTAGAGACTCAATACGTTGTAGAAAGCTTACTTATTAGAATACAAATAAAGTACTGCCAGCGTTTTGGAAAATTCAGCCTCTTAGGGGGTTAAAAAGGGTTGCAAAGTTTGTATGAGCGAAACTTCTTTTTGAGATAGAAGCTTAAAAGTTTGTAGAAAGATTACTTATTACAATACGAATAAAAAAAACAGCGTTTTGGAAAATTCCACCCCTAAGGGTATGAAAAAGGGGTACAATGTTGGTAAAGGGGATTTTTTGAGCTAGAATCTCAAACCTTTTTAAAAAGATCGAAAGCGAGAAACCTTTGCTGAAAGATTATTTATTACAATACAAATAAAGAACTTTCAGCGTTTTGGAAAATTCCACCCCTAAGGGTGATTAAAACAGGTGAAAATTTGTATGGAGGAAACTTTTTTTTTGAGCTTGAGACTTGAAATTGTGTAGAAAGATTATTTATTAGAATACAAATATATAGGTAAATTACTTTCAGTGGTTTGAAAATTTCCACCCGCTAAGAGGGGGATAAAGAGGTGCAATGTTTGTGTAGGAAAATTTTTTTTAGGTAGAAACTTAAAACTCTGTAGAAAGATCAAGTACCTACGTATTAAAATACAAAAAAATACCTACTGCCAGCGTTTTGGAAAATTTCACCCCTTAAGGGGTTAAAAAGGGGTGCAAGGTTCGTATGGAAAACACTTTTTTTTAGCTAGAGACTAGATAGTTTGTAGAAAAAATACTTACCTATTACAATAAAAAAACCGAGTGTTTTATTTTTAATTTTTCCCTGAAAAGCGTTCAAAGTTTGTATGGAGAGCAAAAAAATTTTAAAGTATGATATTTGTAACTGCGATCTTAGCCTGTTTAGACTACAAAACTTATTTGAGCGTTTTTTTAATTCATCACCTATGAAGGTTAAAAGGGGTTTCGAACTTTGTATAGAGAGCAAGACATTTTTAAAGTTAGAGATTTGTAACTTCGGTTTTAGATTGTTTTCTAAAAGTCTAGGTAGAAAATTAATTTCAATGTTTTTTTTTTAATTCATTCCTTTAACAAACATTTAGACGATAACATGTTATACGCGGACGAAGTCGCGGGCAACAGCTAGTTTTTAATAGTTCGCACATACGTTGTAGGATCGTTAAGTAAATTATTTGAAGTATTTTAACTTTATTACTGACATGTGTCTATTAAAATGATACCAGGTACCTATCTTTACGACCAAAAATGCTGCATAGTACTTCACGATAGGCTTTTAAATACAGGGCATTTCAAAGAAAACGAATGACACAGTGAAGTGTGAGCAAACTGAACCAGGCCTGTCTCTTCTTGCCTCTTCCGCTAAACTCTTCCACAAAACAGATAGGTACTTACAGAAATCAATCTACATACAAGTGCGCTCGAGCAACGCACAGATAGACACTGCTCTCGGACACGATATCTGGGACTGGTTGGGACTAGTGCCATCCGCTTGGGACACGCGTCAGTGAACTTTTTTGTGCAATAAAGCCCCTGCTAGACGGTTGCCAACACGCCCCTCGAACCGGGCGACCTTGGTCCGCACCGACCGTGTAGACAGTTGTTTGGAGCTAAATTTCATACTACAGCGGTCGGTGCCAACCAAGGTCACTCGGTTGGAGGCGCGTGTTGGCGACCGTCTAGCAGAGGCTTAATGGGGCAACAAAAAAGAAGTTATTATAACAGTTCAGTGGACGGTTGTTTAAATTCAACATTGAACGGTGAATTGTCGTTTTTTAAGCTACAGTGGTTTCAGAGACGTAATTAGGTATCTGCTTGTATTTTATGGTTATTTTTAACGTTACACAGAATACTGAGGTAGGTAGGTACGAGTGGTACGACAAACAAGTAGATACGAGTGTGTTAGGAAAATTATGGGAAATAATATAAGCCGAGTACTAATGAATAACTAAAACATCATTTTATTCTATTTATTGTGGAAAGAGGGACATTGCTTTGGATGACGAGTAAAATAAATCGAATAGAAACATAATATTTGATTAATATGTACTTATTTAAACGTTACTTACATTTAATTTCTGCAGTACTGAACCAAATTACACCTTTTACTTCCTTGAGTAGGATTTACACGAACAAAATAACGAATCACTAGCACCATCAGACAGTCATCATGGAAGTGTGGGTAGATTAAGTCGATATTATTTAGTAGACGGTTGAGTCTTCTGTCGTTACCGAGCAAATAATGGCCGTCGACTGGCGGACACACCCGTTTTTATGCAAACCCTCACTTCCATTCGAACTACATACAACGTACTTCCGGTGATCTTGGTTTATTTTTAATAACATAATAGTTGTTTCTAATAATGAATCAAATAATCTTTTAAAATATAACACATTTATATTATAATCTGACAAGTGCCACTACCACGCTAGTTTTTTGTGCATAAGCCATAGCATAGGACAACCCTAGAGTGACAGCCGAGCGTAGGTATGTTTAGTGAAGTACATACATGTGATTGACTTCTGTACCTATCTGTTTTGTGACTCTACTCTCACACACTTCGGGGATGTTAATTCATCCAAACTCAGCTGACGTTGTCAGTGACACATAAAATTGTTCTCCTCTGCTGATTTCTAACTGCCGTATTTGTTTTATACGGCAGTTAGAAATCGGGCTTATGTGATTAAATAAATACAAACTTCTATCATAAAACGATTTTTATTTCTTATTTGCCCTACTACGGCAGAGCCAAAAGGAAGGGATATGTTTTTAGCGGTCTATGTTTCTATTTCCGTGTGTTCCATCGTAGTATTCGTAGTGTTCAAGACACGCAACCGATTTTGGTAAATGAGCTGCCAATCGATCCTTAATTGGCTACTCTCCTAAAAAAAATCTATTTAGTCCGTCAGTAAGATTATCGAAAATATAGAACACATATTTTTCTATTTGTCAATCAAATAAAAAAATACGAAGATATATTACCCGTTAAAGTTCCGTATGACGTCACATTTTGGTACACTCTTTAGCATTCTTTTCACCTAGGAAAGTACCCAAATATGCTCCGGGTAGGGTTGCCATATGGAAAAATGAATTGTCCTGATAAAAATCCTGACATCACCCTAAAAGTCCTCACATTTCTTATAACAGAGTTGTACTCGTATCATTTCATTCATGAAAACTGTGTAAAATTTGTAATAAATGTATCATAAAAACATATAGGTAATTATTTTTTATGTTGTATTTTATGAGGTCATTTTTAAAAATCCTGACACTTTTCAAGTCCGGCCGCAATTCTGGCAAAGGGTCAAAAATCGTGACATGTCAGGACAAATCCTGACGTATGGCAACCCTAGCTCCAGGTGACATAGTCTACAAGGTTAAAAGAAAAAAAGTGTTTTTCAGTTAGTTTTCCGTAGTCAGGTTACAGTTTTTTTTTTGTACTTGTTTGAAAGCATAGCAACATAAACAATTAGTTGAGTGTAAGTATATAGGATCTTACACTCAAATATTTGTTTATTTTATTTCTTTCACTTTCGACATTATTGATCATATTCTTAAACCTACTTTAACTAACATACTGGTAAAATTCGTTGGTCTTCATCTGTGGCCTTCACTTTTTCGTTTGTAAGAAGGGGATGAGGCATCATCACACCTTCCCTTCATTTCGATCTAACAAGCGCGTCAACGGCACCATCGACGGTCCCGTCCAAGGCCATCACCCCCGGCGCTTCATGCACACTACACATACCTTTTGTTTACTCCACCGCTGTCCACACACGCACACGCTGACGCGGGACAGACCTTCCATACTACGATGCTACCAAAACAACTTACCAGGCGCTCTCCGACTCCAGGACATACAACATACTTTATAGGCTGATGCCTTAACAAAATACACTCATGCTAGTAAATAGTTTGGGACGGAGTTTCCATACATTTGCGCTACCAAAACAATTTTAAGGAAGTAACGTGTGACCGACAATTAATAGCTAATTTGGTTGACTTTTATGAATAAGGGAGTAAAAACGCACTCATGACTTTTGAAAAACCTTAGAAGAGAAATAAATTAGCTACTTGCTCTTGGACTAGGTAGCGTAAAGCAAGGACTTTCTATATATAAGTACTATTAATTATTCTGTGACTCGCCAAAGAGTGGGACTACGTTAAAAATAAAATATAGGTACCTAGCTACTTTTATCACAATATTTATTTTTTTAATTTTGGATTGAATTGAAGCATTTTATGACATCATTATTATTTATTATATTTATATACAACGATAAAAGAAAAACTTTTAAACCCGTTCCAGATTAAGAAACATTGTATGTACTGGCCAGCCGCTAAACAACAAATGAATGTGTAAAAATATGTTCTTACGATATCAACAAAATATTATAGGATAGTATTCTACATACGTAGGTATTATAAGACAAAATGAAATGGTTCACTCGCGTGTTTAAAGTCAAAAATCGCTAGACGTGTTTCGAACCAATACAATATGGTCCTTAATCATGAGCGCTCGCGCGTCAACAATATGAAACATGTCGAGTTGTCGTATGAGCGATATTCGACCGTAAAGACGTGAGTGATTGTATTTTAACAGAAATGGTATTATTATTATTGCCTCTTTACAAATCATCCGGAGGTGGTGCTGGGCAGATTTCTTTTTGCTCAAACCCTTTGTCGTAAGTTATTCTCGTGATCATGTCCAAGGCGCGCTTGGGCTGGTCTGTGGGCACGAAGTGGGTGGCTTTCAGGACATAGACGTCCGTCAACAGGCGTGCGCGCCGGACGCACCCCGCCAGCTCACCGTCCACCAGCCACGAGTACTGCTTCGCGATTTTGTACTCAGCTGCGCCCGTGAAATTGAAATGATTCCGCAAGAAGTCGACAATGCCAGCATAAGGTACTGTGTGGTCATTTTCTCCACCATAAAGAGTTACCGGATAGTGGTCCAGTAATTCTGACAACCAAGGCGCCATAGACCGCTCAATATCAGTTAATAAATAATTATGTACTGTATAACTTAATTCTTGGTACGACACGTTTCCGACATGGATAGCTTTCCGGACAGCGGTTTTAGTCAGCAACGCAACGTATGCATCATCACCATGCCTATTCAATTTACGGATCCTGCTCATGTTTATAATATTCTGTGTATCTTCAGAATCCGTATGAAAATTCTGTTGACTATCGGGATTTATCCAGGCCCCGCCAATAATTAGCCCTTGCAGGTTCACTTTAGTTTTCGCCGTGGAATTATTCTTGAATATGGTGTGAGCGAGAGCCGGAACGTATTTACCGGCGTAAGATTCTCCAGTGATAAAAAACTTGTTTTTCTGTAGTTCCGGGAAAAGCTGGAAGAACTGAGTCACTGTGGAATAGAGCTGATCACCAACTTGAGTCTCGTCAGTGCAATAGCCATCCTGTTGCTTGGTGAAGCTGAAACCCGCTCCCACTGGGTTGTCAATGTAAATGACGTGGTGGTTCAGCGCCCAGTGATACTCTCTGCGTTCGAATTGCCCGTCCTGAACTGTAATCGGCCCGTTTTCGGTAAATAAACCAAACAACGAAGATCCTCCCGGGCCACCTTGCAGCCACACGAGTACCGGCGCTTCATCCTTGTCCGGAGACATGCTGGGGAAGTACCAAAAGAACTGGTTGGAGTCATATGCTTTATTGACGGTAAAGAAGCCCGCATAGCTCTCGAACTGCAAGGTTTCATTAGGTGCTACACGTGCCAGTCGCCTGGCCGTTGCGATGTCGCCATTCTCGATGTATGGCGTCAGGAACAACGGCTCCCCTGGGTCCTCATTATCGCGTTCAGCTAAACTCACCTCCAGGTGTTCAGGAAGTCCACATGACACTACAACTTCCCATGTTAAAAAGACCCAAAGTAGCTTTAACATTGAGAATGATGAGCCACTCAGTTAAAAAACTAAATAACACCTGAAATATCGTATGTGACTTAAATAGGCAGCATTTGCCTTTTATTGCTACTTACTTATGTAGATAACTAAAAATACCAATGTTAATTTCAGTATGACTAACGAAAACAAAAGGAATCACTGTCTTTGTGAAGGGTGCCGAAATAATATATGCATAATAGTCGAACTCGTCATTTATGATATATTTTTTTTTACTATTGAAGTGGATACTTGCTTAGGGGTTCTTGTATAGGGGTACAGTTCAAAATCTATCACGTGACTCCGGAATAACTTTTTGTAGAGAAGCCTAATCTGATTTCAAAGAATTGCTTGTTACATGAAAATCCTTCTTTATTTGCCATTAGTTGTTAATCACAAAATGTTATTTTAGTTTATGTGGCGGACACGAAAATAATGCTGAAATGACCGCCATTTTAAATGTATAGCGAGTCAAATGAGCTACCTCAGTCACTATTGCCATAATATATACCAATTTATTTATACAGATTTTAGGTGAATTAATTCAGATATATTAGGGTTCCATAGCCAACAAAGAAGTATCCACTTAAACTTAATTAACGGTTGTATTTCCGACGCAATCCGCTTTTTTTTTCAATTATTGAAGTAAAATAAATATTTGGGATCAATCTCACACATTTCGACCTAGTTCAAATCTTCAATATTCAGCGTATACACCTGCAAACCTGCAAAGTTTCAAATTGCTCTAAGGGGCGAACTTGTAGTCAAATACCGAATTACAAGTTAAAATCATTACATTCCTAAGTGAATAAAGGGTCGGCAACGCGCTTGTGATTCTTCTGGAGTCATAAGAGTCCATAGGCTACGGTAATTGCTTAACACCAGGCAGGCCGTAAGCTTGTTTTCCACCGTCGTTGAATAAAAAAAAAGTCCTGAAATATTTGTACGTAAAGTTCACAGCTCAAACAGCCATTGAAAGTACGTCACTGCTTTATCAATGCTGAGTGTCTCAAGACTTTCTATTTTCGAAAATAAAATTAACACATTCACTAGCCACGAATCAGGAGCTACTGTAGCCTAGTGGTTCAGGCATACGGCTGTCAAGCGGTGGTCGTGGGTTCGAATCCCGGCTCGTACCAATGAGTTTTTCGGAACTTATGTACGGAATATTTACCGTTAGCTTTTCGGTGAAGGAAAACATCGTGAGGAAACCGGTCTAATCCCAATAAAGTCTAGTTTTCCCTCTGGGTTGGCAGATGGCAGTCGCTATCGTAAAACTATTGCCTATGCCAAATCTTGGGATTAGGTGTCAAAGCAGATCCCGGGCTCCTTTAGGGGCACAACCGGGAATAACGCTAGGATGATGACTAGCCACGAATCGCTATGCGCTACGCCCGTAGCTGATCCCGTGGTTTTGCCTCGTATGTAACGGGAAAAGCGACTACGATGTAGGCTCCCGCTAGGCTGATTTCTGGCAGAGAAAGTGTTAAGCCCCAGCTCCAACTATGGCCACGGTAGTCCCCTTACCAAGACAAGACAAGGACCACGACCACAACCTCCTTTTTCCAGGGACTGGAACAATGACACTTAATTTAATGTGATAGATCGATTGATCAATAAGCTATAGTAGCCAAGTAGTTCAAATATTTTTAGTTTAATAATGGTGGTCTCGGGTCTACTGCCCACTTAGTTTTAATTATCGCAAAAAAACATTCGTCTTTAATAAACGGAAATAAAAATATGTCCATTTCTTAAGTTTCTTTGTTGCGGAAACAATTTAAAAGTCTAGCCTGATCCCCACTTCGACAGGTTCTTTCATTATCTCGCATATTTCTAATATAATTGGTATTCAAATGTATGTTTTGTCTGAGTAATAAAATGTAAGTGATGCATATAGTTATAAGCAACATACACTGGAAGTTGAGCTATTTTCTTTCAGTATTGAGCAATTTACGGTCTCAATGTCAAGCTTACTGTGGGTCCTTTTAGCGTGGCAAGCAATATTGTCAAATGGCCTCCCTCAACATCCGGTCGGTCGCGACACTGATGACCCAGGGAAGCCTTTGTACCTGACGCCGTACATCGAGAGAGGAGACATCGCGGAGGCCAGGCGGCTGGCACGTGTAGCACCTAATGAAACCTTGCAATTCGAGAGCTATGCGGGCCTCTTTACCGTCAATAAGGCATATGACTCCAACCAGTTCTTTTGGTACTTCCCCAGTATGTCTCCGGACAAGGATGAAGCGCCGGTACTCGTGTGGCTGCAGGGTGGCCCGGGAGGGTCTTCGTTGTTTGGTTTATTTGCCGAAAACGGACCAATTACAGTAAAGAACGGTAAATTTGAACGAAGAGAGTATCACTGGGCGCTGAACCACCACGTCATTTACATCGACAATCCCGTGGGCGCAGGTTTCAGCTTCACCAAGCACGAACAAGGATATTGCACAGACGAGATTCAGGTTGGTGATCAGCTCTACTCAACCGTGACTCAGTTTTTCCAACTTTTTCCAGAACTACAGAAAAACAAGTTCTTTATCACTGGAGAGTCTTACGCCGGAAAATACGTGCCGGCTCTCGCCCACACTATCCTTAACAAGAACGCTACGGAGAAAACTAAATTGAATCTCAAAGGGTTAGTTATTGGTGGTGCCTGGATAAATCCTGAAAGTCAATATCATTTTATGTCTACTGAAGAACCACAGAATCATATGAACATAGATAAAATCAGTAAACTGAAAAGCAATCAAAAATCTGAGCCTAATCAAGAATACGTTCCGGTACTGACTAAAAATGCTGTCCGGAAAGCGATCCATGTCGGAGATTTGTCATACGACTTCTTGAATTCAATGGTTTATGGATACTTGGGAGATGATTTTAATCGGTCTATGGCGCCCTGGTTGTCGGAATTACTGGACCATTATCCGGTTACCCTTTATGGTGGAGAAAATGATCAAACAGTACCCTATGCTGGCATTGTCGACTTCTTGCGTAATCATTTCAATTTCACGGGTGCAGATGAATACAAGATCGCGAAGCAGTACTCGTGGCGGGTGGACGGCGAGCTGGCGGGGTGCGTGCGGCGCGCGCGCCTGCTTACGGACATCTATATCCTGAATGCCACCCACTACGTGCCCGAAGACCAGCCCAAGCGCACCTTGAACATGATTACGAGAATCACTCACGGCAAAGGTTTCGATCAGAAAGAAATTTGCCCAGCACCACCACCTGATAAGTTGTAAATAGGAAATAATCTTAATAAAATTCCCGTTTTCGAATATTCACTTTTTTTTGAGGATAAGTATTCTTGCTCGACTGGTGCGTAGTAACTAACTCTTTATCTCAGTTTATCTCGCTACGCACACGTTTGTGCTAGCCCTACTAGAACATATTTTTTTTATTAAGCGTAAAAAACATTTTTTGTCCAAGCCCTATTATTAGGCATTGAAATGTTCCGCCTTCCATCATCAATTCAACTGAATGGAATCAAATTATAGTGTGAACATATGGTGAACATATAGGTATGTATATAATATACATACTTTTCAAATTTTAAACCACATTTATTTATTATACTTTATTGCACAAATATAAAAAATAGAAGTACAATTGGCGGACTTATTTAATGCCTTCAGGCATTCTCTACCAGTCAACCATTAGGCTAAACAGAAACTTTAGTGGTCTACTCTTAACTCGACTGGAAACACAAATCAATGAATTACATACATAATGCATACAATATAAACTTACTTATACATACTTAAATACTTATAATTATAAGTACCCGTACAAAGATATCATGAGGATCATCAATCTTAAATAGTTGATAAGAGATTATTGATTAATGGAGGGGGAATAAAAATCGACTTTGCTACACTAATCAAAAGTTAAGTACCCATAAATAATATCATATTTTATGAAAAACAAAATATCTCCATATTCAGCGGTAGGTATAATAAGCATTTAAAACATTTAAATATATCTATTTCTCAAATAAGTCCTGTGGTTCCGGAGATTACACATTACATACAAACTTATAAACTTACAAAGCTCACAGACATTTCTCCTCTTTTGTAACTTTTTAAATTATTTTTTGTATAATATTCGCTCTTGGTTTTATTTAGCTAATTCATACACAATTTAGCCAAAGTTGCCGATATCTTGCGTGTGCATTAATATAGGTACACTAGCTACCCGCGCGGCTCTGCCGCGTATACAAAGAATCTAGGCGGAGAGACGGGATACAATATAGCACAAAGTTAATCCTGTAGGTCCATTCTACATATAAACATGATAATATGTAAGATTAAAGTAGGTACAAAGGAGGAGTAATATGCTGGCTCGCAGATTCGCTAGATGCTCAGTTAATGTTAAAATAACGCTGTTCAAAGCGTATAGCCAATCTTTTTACTCTAGCGGTCTGTGGGTTCGGTATACCAAACGAGCCTACAACGCCCTACGCATACAATACAACAATGCCTTCAGAATGCTGTTGAGACTCCCAAAGTGGTGCAGTGCGTCGGAAATGTTTGCTGAGACGCGCACGGACGATTTTCACGCCATAATGCGAAAGAAAACCACGTCGCTGATGGGTCGCGTCAGGGAAAGTCAAAATGGCATTCTGAAGGTACTGGCTGGTAGATTTAATTGCAACATATTGTGGCACTGGATCGAGCGGGTCAGAACTACTTTGACGTATGTCAAGTAGTACTGCAGTTCTTTTTTTTATGTATTATAATAATTGCTAACATAGTTTTAGGTTTATTTTGTTACTAACAGTATATGGATCACATGGTCTGAAATAAAACGATTGAATTGAATTGAATTGAATTGAAAAGGCGATCTCTATATAAGAGATCTCGGAGGAATATAAGGGATGTTTTTACCTGTTTTGTGTAGGTACAATAAAGTGCTTACATACATACATACATACATACGTACATATAACCTACTGAAGAAAGGGTTTTTTGATGGGTATAGTGTCTGAGATTACCCCCAACATACAAACTTACATTTCACAGAAATTATACCTGTTTAATATTAGTATCGGCACAGATCTAAGAATACTGAATCGGGGACCGGGTTTAAAATAATATTTTACCGGTTATAGTTGCATGTAACTATTTATACCGCTAAATAGTTTAATACTAATTTATGTTTTCCAGTATTATGTCATATCGTTTTGACAAATTACATTTATATAACCTACCTGGTAATCAAAATATAATTATCTGAACCTGAAATAATTTGGATGGTATTCAAGTCAGGACAACAAAGTCGCCAATGGGAGTCCCCGGCATCCGAAAAGAAAATCTTGTAGAGTTTCGTTTTCTACATCAAGTAATAAAGAACATGGCAAGTAGGTAATACTGACGTCTCTATGTCAATAAAAAAAATCTACAGTTGACACAATACGTCTGTCAGTTTTTGTCAAGATCGTTTATTTCCCATTTTCTTAATTTTCTTAGTGTTGTATCCATATGTGGCCGACTCAACATTTATAATTTCTCATTCTGAAGAACTTAGTACAGGTTTGAGTCCAATTCTTGTTTATAATTTTACATTGTCATCTCGAGTCAAAACAGGAGTTACGTCACGTGACGTCTCGCAGCCAAAGTCACCTGGTCAGCGCACAGTAGTTTCTTTAAATTTATACTTTAGTACCTTACCGATAAAAACTAAAAATTAAAGAACCTTACCTTACCTTATTGCAAATCTGCAGCATGAGACGAATCGAATGACATATAATTTATCAAAATCGGACCATAACTGTAGATCTGATGGCATGTACAAAAATCGGCCTCGCATAATATTAATATAGAAGATAGATATAATTATAGATAGATTACATAAATAAATTAAAAGTCAAGGTGCAGCGACTATGTTGTTACTACGCCTGAAGGGGGCGCGCCCGGTTGCGTTCCGTCAAGTGACACGTGTCATAACAATGAAAATATCAACAAGGAAAATTGAATTTCACCAAGTTTTTTTCAATTCAAGCAATGTAGAGGGGTAATCACGTAACGTTTTGAACGCGCGTTAGGATAGTTTAACTGTCATTTTTCCATAT
Source organism: Epinotia brunnichana (assembly GCA_963854355.1). Lineage (NCBI taxonomy): Eukaryota > Metazoa > Arthropoda > Insecta > Lepidoptera > Tortricidae > Epinotia > Epinotia brunnichana. The sequence continues at coordinate 17,730,277 of OY977952.1, forward strand.
AACATTGACATTTAGATCTACCTAACGTACGTTCAATGCGTTACGTGATCGACCTGCAGATCTAATCGTCGTTTAGCCGCAATATACTTTATTTGTGCTTTTTTTTATACTACGTCGGTGGCAAACAAGCTTACGGCCCACCTGATGGTAAGTGGTTACCGTAGCCTATGGACACTTGCAACTCCAGGGGTGTTACATGCGAGTTGCCGACCCTTTAAGAATTTATACACTCCTTTTTTGAAAAACCCCATACTGTAGTCCCTTGGGAGAACCTCGGCATCACAACCGCAGCGTCCGAGGGAAGAAATTTATCTGAAACCGTACGGTACGCGACCATTTAGGTTCCTGGGTGTGAGGATGAATGCCCTGCCGATGGCGAGCGGTGCGGTGGTAATAAGCAGCCGTAGGCATCATGTCGAACAGTTCTTCGGAGCACAACCCGTTTTTTTCTCACTCTACTTTTCTACGCATCACACCTACGTTGCTCCCGGTCCCAAGATGCATGCTGCAAACATTCGGTGAAGTGGTTTATTTTTATAAGTAACTAGTGACCCGCCCCGGCTTCGCACGGGTTTATATGTATAACACAATTAATACATGCATATAAACCTTCCTCTTGAATCACTCTATCTATTAAAAAGAACCGCATCAAAATCCGTTGCGTAGTTTTAAAGATCTAAGCATACATAGGGACAGACAGACAGCGGGAAGCGACTTTGTTTTATACTATGTATTGATGTCTGCTTTACGATTAGCTTACTTAGGGTTAAGGCGCTGTCAACACCAAAAACGCGCACACTGTCTATTTGTATCGGAGTAAACGAGAGCGAGTGTTACTTGAGCGGCCAGGTTTTAGACGAAAATAATGAATAAATATTGAAATAAAAAAAAAGTGTGGATTATTTGTGAAATATGGCTCGTCAGCGGTTTAGGTATGATTATGTGGACTTCATGTTTTTAATTGCAGACCCATACGTCAAAAAAAAAGGATATAGAACCGTTTGAGATGATTTTAAGACCAATCTTTGCAATGATTTTCTATCGAGCCGATTTCAGCCAATTATGTTTCGAGTCCGTCTACGGTCTTAGAAATATGATGAATATTAACTTATATTTTTTTTGATGCGCTAGAACTAGAACAAATTGTTTTTCTTAAGCAACTGCTTAAATAATATCAATTTCAACTTTAGTCTTGTCAGCCTCTTAAGTTTATACCATTTGAACCGCAGCGTACTCGTAGAAATTCCATAGGAAAGTTACTTTAATTGTGCATTTTTCTTTTTAAGTCTTTATTTCTTTGGTATTGTAACGATTAACTAGGTTTCTTAGTCGTAATATTCTAAGATTTGATTACTAAGCCTCCAACTTTTCACACTTATCAACGAGTCGCATGTCCTCTCTACAAACTAATGTATCCGTTGATGATTTTCTCCAGCAATATCCCCATTGCCCGAATACTAAACTATGCAAAGGTCGAAGGTGCTCATAATCAAACCCCACAAACATAGCAGCAGTCAACCTACACAACTTTCGACCTCCTACGCTCCCACGACATGCAATTTTCAGACTGCCTCTCTTTCTGACAAACTAAGCGCTCTCAAATAATCAAATCCCATCATTCAAATAATTCCAAGAGGTGCTAGACCCGCCGTCACCCAAACCCTTACAAAAACCCTAGACGAGTGCGTCAACACAAATAACCTGGTCTCGTGGGAAAATAGTAGATTATACACCAAGGGGATAAAGCACTGTTTTATGTCACGGGAGCGAATTGAATCCCGAACGTAACGAAGGACTCATACTTTACTCCTGAGCGTAGCGAGGGAGTCATAAGTTAATTCCTGAGCGAAGCGAGGGAATTAAGACTGAGTCCTGAGTGCAGTGAGGGGTTCAACCGCCCAAGACTAAAACAGTCTTATCCCCGAGGTGTATACTCTACTTTTCACACCTTATGCGAGACAAAAAAACAGGCTCAGTAGATAAATAATGTTTATTTAGCAAATTAAAAGTACATAGTAACATTAGACACGTTAGTCCAATTATGGAAAGATAAGGTAATGTTTTTATTTGTCAAAATCGTTGTAGGCTTTTAGGTATTTTTCCTTTGACTTCTCTGGCAGCAGATTGTTGACAATGCCTATGGCATCTAATTTGATAAACTCAGGAGTCAAAACACTTTCATCACTCGACATTTTCAATATTATTTTTGAAATTAAATCTTCTATAGGCACCTACAAGAACTCGATTTGTTCGTCACGTGTGAACAAATGAAGGCGCGCGGCGTTCCAAATTCGAAAGCACAAGCCGTGGTCCTAGATTCGAAATTCGAATTTCGACCACCGCGCTCCTCCGGACCGGGGTGCACACGGAGGCAAACTTCATTTATTTTGTCAAATCATGGCCTAGGACAAACTGTGTTTAGCAAAATTAAACTTTATGCATATAGTAATATGAATTATGAAAAGTGAAATCATATTATTAACCAGCGGGTTATAATGAAATTCAGTACAACATTATAACCCGGCTAATACCAAGGGATTTAATGTCTTGCTTTCGGTAGGGTTTACATGACCTATAATTCGGCATTGTCGAGCATGTGGTTTGAAATAGTAGATTGTTAACCAAGGGTTGAAAGTGACCCATTTAACACGAGATATTTCTGGCGCTCGAACGAAGTGAGAGCGCCAATTGTTCGAGGGTTAAATGGGTAATTTCACCCGAGTTAAACACTCTACTTTTCATTTCGACTGTGAGGAAAAATAATTTAATATCAACCTATAATCGTAATAAACAACTCGTTAATGCAGGTACCTATAGCTGAGTGTCGATTTGTGAAAAGTTTTTATTTTAATGAGTTGACGTAACTCTATTATCTTCGACTCCGTTGCTGACCGTAACAATAAAAAAAAAATACTTTCCACCCTAGGGGAGAAAAAGCTATTTTCCACCCGGCTATATGCCCATGAAAAATCAACTTTCAGAGCAGGAGAGATGAAAACTCTTTTTCACACCTCTCATTCAGAAAAGTAAGTTTTGGTCCCCGACGAGAGGGACCAAAACGCTACTTTTCTGTTCAAGCTACTTTTTTAATTTATTCATTGGCTTGTAGCATTTACGCAATGTGCCAATAGAATCTTGATAAAATAATCGATTGTAATTTCATCGTAATCGATAAACGTATATATATCATCATCATCATCATCATCATCATCATCATATCAGCCGAAAGACGTCCACTGCTGGACATAGGCCTCCCCCAAAGAGTGCCAAAATGACCGGTCCTGCGCCACCCGCATCCAGCGGACTCCCGCGACCTTTACCAGGTCATCAGTGTACCTTGTGGGGGGCCTACCCACGCCGCGCCTTCCGGTACGTGGTCGCCACTCGAGAACCTTTCCGCCCAAACGGCCATCGGTTCTACGTGCAATGTACGTATATACTTTGTTTTTGGTTTTTTTCTTTTTATTTTTGTTTTTTTTTCTTGTTTGTTGTGTTTGTTTCAGTTTGTGGATTCTTTTTTGTTTTTTTGGTAGATTTTTTGTATTTTTGTTAGTTTTTGTTCTTTTTTGTTTTTTTTTTTGTTTTTTTTGTTGTTTTTGTTTTGTTTTTGTTGCTTGTTTGGTTGATTTTTTTTGCCGTTTTTTTTTATTGTTTTTTTTTTATTCAGTTTTTGTTGTTTTTTTTTGTTTTTTTGGTAGTTTTTTTTATTTTTGTTTCGTTTGTTAATTTTTTTTAGTTTTTTTTTTGTTTTGTTTGTTTCAATTGTTTTTTCTGTTTTTTTGTTGATTTTGTTTCGTTTTTGTTTCTTGTTTGTTTGATTTTTTTAGTTTTTTTTGTTTTTTTTTGCATTTTTTTCGTTTTTTGTTTTTTAGTTTCATTTGCTTTTTGTTTCGTTTTTTAGTTTCGTTTGTTTTTGTTTTTTTTTTTGTTGTTTTTTGTTTTTTTTGTATTTTCGTTAGTTTTTTGTTATTTTCTTCGTTTTGTTTTTTTTTGTATTCTTTGTATTTTTCTTTTTTTTTTGTAATTTTTTTTAGGGTTTTTTGTTATTTTCTTTTTTGTTTCGTGTTTTTTTGTTGTTTTTTTCTTTTTTTTTCTGTTTTGTTGTGTTTTGTTGTTGTTTTCCTCATAGTCGGTGTGAAAAGTTACATGTGTCACTCAGGAGCAAAATTATTTTCGTCTTGGGCGTTAACACTTGAATTCCTCACTACGCTCAGGATCCTACGTTAGAATCCCTCGCTACGCTCAGGATTCTATTGTAGGATCCCTCGCTACGTCGAGGATTCAATACACCGCCCTCGCCGTAAATATACTATTTTGCTCCCTTGTGACACAAATAACTATTGCGTACCGCACATCCTCCCGAACCTAACAAGAAAAATTTAAAATAACTGCTCTCAACTGCCTTTACCGGTATATTCTTCTAATACACCACAGCCAATAAATCATAATTTACAAAAAAAAAACATAGTAAATGATGGTGACCTCCGTGGTGCCGCACGTACCTATACTTTTCTCCAGTGCCACGTGTTTTTTTTTCTAAAATGCTCATTTTCTCCGCTGGTCACCAATAGGGCTGGCTCGTTCATCGCAAACGCATTTGCATTGCCATTCAGCGAGGTAACGCAGCCAGCCTTATGGGCAGTGCCCATGCCCATTGGGCACCCTACCATGTGGTTATTGACCTAGGGGATATATGTAAATATAGTGTAGGCCCCATACGATAAGTTAGTTTTATCATTTTAGTTCATAGTTGCATGTTCATATTGTTTGTAAATTAAAGGTATAAGTTTTGTTTTTGTAAATTAAAATAATCAATGTAATATATTAAGTTTTACTCAATAAATTATGTATAATTAATTATACGTGAGATTATCACAAATGGATTTTTAAAAACCTTGTTCAAAGTTATCTAAGTATCCGGCTATCCAAATCAATATTTCGACCGTAAAAGCCGAATTTAGCTTACGACAGCTGAACATGCCCGACATAGCTATGGCTCCGCCAATATCTGGCGATGGGAATCGAGGTTTACAATTAATTTCGGAGAGGGCCTGCGGTTGCTTCCAGATGTGGTTGAGTTGGTTTGTGCCACTTGGGGCCTGTGAAGTGGCAAAACAAACATAAAACTTTTACGGTTTCAAAAGAAAAAAAAATGGTTCAGACGTTGCTTTGAAAGTAGGTACTTAACACGATGTAATTTTGAATTCATATAATAGATAATATATGTATTGTTATTTACATCTGGTATAGAAAAAATAACACAAAACTCATTATAACTATATCTAAAACTAAACTACTTATAAAATAAAATAACTAAAACTAAAGGTTAAAATTTTGCCCCAGATCGCTGCCAGGCGGCAGTGTGCCCAGAAGGCTGGCAGCATTGCCACGTTAAATAATCCCATAATATATGTATTTATTTGTGAAAAACTTGTGTGATATAAACAAAACTGCATACATAACAAAAACAATGTTGTGCGATTTTTAACATGAGAGGTTTGTCTATGTATTTTACCGCACAGAATTCTAAATCCTAGGTTTTAATATAAATACGTGTCTAATATTATTACGATTTATCAGTGAGGTAAGTATGTAATCGGTAGGAATTTCTCATAAACCTTTAGTGCTATGTCATCCGCCTTACTCGAAAATAAACCCTTAGACCTCTCTCAACACCACGTATCCCTTAGAGCGGCAAGAAAAGAATGCTGGATAAAGAAAGACTCTCAAGAGGATAAGCTCTTGGACTCCATTTTAGACAAACTCTCACCGATCAAAAAACGAGCAATCGAACGTTCAATTTTTAAGAAAACTAAAACAAAATCTTCCACCTGGCTGTCAGTGATACCGACAAAAAAAGACAATTTTGATTTATCCCCACTAGAATTTAGAGACTCATTAGCAATACGATACAACAGAACACCTGTTTCCATGCCCAAATCATGCGATGGGTGCGGTAACGATGACTTCAATGTGGACCACGCACTCTGCTGCAAAACTAATGGCCTAATAACTCGTCGTCACAATGAAATCAGAGACCTGTTTTGTGAACTATGCCAAAACGCTTGGGGAAATGTTACCAAAGAACCGATCTTAACTGAAGGAAACTGTGGACTTCGTGGAGACCTCAGCTGCCGCGGTGTTTGGGATGCACAAAGGGAGGCGTTATTCGATATCTGTGTCGTAGACACCGACGCTCCCTCTTACATCTCTCGCCCGGTAGCTTCCATTTTAAAATCCGCAGAAGAAGAGAAAAAACGTAAATACAGTAGCGCCTGCGAGAAACAACATGCAACATTTACCCCTTAAATTTGAATGAAATAATAGTATCGAAATCGATGTTATTATTTAGCAATAATAACATTTTCACAGATAAGAAATTTGTTCTAACAAAACAGTCTATTTTTATGGTGGTCATAATTCATAATGTGCGGTTCTTAAACGCATCATGGAGGGTATAGTTGTTATTTTCTAAGCCGTCCGTTCCGCACTAAAGAACGCCGCACTGCAGAACGGACGGCTTAGAAAATAACAACTATATATGATATTTGGATAGATAAAGTATTTTTAACTTTATTACTGACATTTTAATAATGTCGCTATTATAATAATAATATTATGCACCTATTTGCACCACCAAAAATGCCGCATAGTGTAGTGACTGTTGCTGCCCTTATCTGGCACGCATTTAGTGATTGTGATAGGATACCACTGAAACAGAACGATCCTTTTGCTATGTGATACTTATCGATCTATGGTGGCGTGGTTATCGGAATTACCGGACCACATTTTTGTCGATTTCTTGCGGAATCATTTCAATTTCACGGGTGCGGATGAGTACAAGACGGCGAAGCAGTACTTGTGGCGAGTGGACGGCGAGCTGGCGGGGTGTGTACAGTCGCCATCACATACATAGGTACACTATAGGTGTTCAAAAATATCGGCACATGCACCCTAATGCCTTGAAAATAGAGATGTGTTCCGATGTTTGTGACGTGCTTGTTTGCTCCGATGTATGTGATGGCGACTGTACAGCGCGCGCGGGTTGTTTTTCGGAGCGCGCTAATGCGCCCACACCTCACCCGTGACGCCTAACGAAACTATACCTCTAGACCTCATAGCGGGACTGCTAACAAACATCTTGGTTCTGAACGCTACCCACTTTGTTCCTATAGACGAGCCCAAGAGCGCATTGGACTTGGATCACGAGGCTACTTACGGAAAGGGGTTTGAACAGAAAAAACTGCTCAGCACCGCCACACAGTTTGTAAATATGCAATAGTTATAAAATCCCCGTTTTTTAATTATACCTATACCTTTATCCATAGTTTTTAGGGTTCCGTACTCAAAGAGTAAAACGGGACCCTATTAGATACGTATCGTATCCGTCCGTCCGTATGTCTGTCACCAGGCTGTATCTCACTGATACCGTAATAGTTGCAGCTGAAATTTTCACAGATGATGTATTTCTGTTGGCGCTATAACAACAAATACTAAAAACACAGAATAAAATAGTTTTTTATAGATAATGGTACGGAACCCTTCGTGCGCGAGTCCGACTTGCACTTGGCCGGTTTTTTAAGTTTCTTTGCCCCTTATTGATGGCCTACTTCTAATAACTATAGTAAAAGCAGTAGTCCAGTCAGTTCCATAGACCTGGAAATATTTCATAATATTGCTGTCTTTCATAATACTAAGTGCCAGCTGCTTCACGTCCGTGAAAAAGTCAAGATTGTAAATGTTTGTATGAACCGTTTAACAATCATCTGTGCAATGATAGCCACTTCGCGTTATCCGACGTTGACGGATATGTTAAAAGTGTTTGTAGAAACCGCAATATAACAGCGACCCGTGAGGAACAAACCTTCACACAGAGACACAAATGTGTAGGTCCAATACAAATGGCGAATCGGCCGCATCCAATCAATTATAAAATGGAGTGCCTCGCAACGCACGGCTTTGTTTGCTCTAATGTATGACTGCTATAATTTAATTGTTTAATTAACGGTCGGATCGATTGGCTTTTGTTTCCTGTATACGGTATAGATGAATGAAAAAAATGCGGGCGTTTTGCTGTTTTAACGCAGACGCTGGTAATTATGCGTAACTTTAACGCGATCTTTACCGTTTCAGGCCTAACTAATTTTCTGTAGAGATTTTATGTACGACGGGGCCTATTTGCCTAAATGTATTGAATTGTAATTTTCGTTTACCTTATTTACCGATAATTGTTTCATGAAATTTATTCAGATCCAGATTCAGATTCCCTGGGCGACCGATCTCTGCTCGGGTGAAAACAGAGAAAACGCGGAGAAAACGAATTTTCCCAGACATGAGACCTAGCTAGATCGATAATTCGCCTCCGCATACCCTTATAAGTATTCCAAATTTCATCGAAATTGTTACAGCCGTTTTCGAGAACGTGTTGCAAATATATATAGGTAGTTACTTATATTATATTTCTATACAAATATTGCTCGTTTAATAGTACCTAAAGGATTGTTTCATGAAATTTATGAACCGCAGATTTTCCATTTCATAGATTAATTTTATCGAAATTTTATTGAATTTTATCGTATGTATAATTGTTGTTACAAGACAAACCTAACTAATGGGTTATTTAGACACAAGAATCTTTCAGATGTTCCTAAAAACTTAACGATTTCGGAAAAAAACTATGAAATTTAAATTCTGCGAAACAATACAATCGATTACTTTGTCAGTGAAATAAGGGGACACCAGCCAAAACGCAAGCGGACCTATTTAGTTGTTTAATCCACGCTTAAACCACTGAATCGATTTATATGTAACGTGGTATAGATAATTTGTGGATAATTTGAGTCCCGGGGAAGGACAAAGGATAGTTTTTATCCCGGAAATCATCCCCTAAGGGGGTGAATGTTATATGGAGCTACGATATAAACGAGCTCCACGCGGACGGAGTCGTGGGTAGAAGCTATAAACTATACTTTAAACGTAAATTAAATTTAAGTTTCAATCAAAGAGGAAAATTAAAAAATTATTCGCCACCAGCGGGATTTGAACCCACGACCTCTGGAATCCGTCCATTGCTCTTATCCAACTGGGCTACCGTGGGTCCCGCTAGTGGCAACGAATTTTTCAATCCCTTCACTCTTCTACTTAACCTTAAGGAGGCTCGTAGCGACATCTACCGTGAAGTTGTTACAAACTTCTGATACGGCACCAACGTCCCAAGTTACATTGAGAATCGTGAGTAACAATGCGCTACTCCATTTTAACAGTAAATTTATACTAAGCAGAAACGTCCGCTAACGAAATTCTAAGTTTCGATCAAAGAGTAAAATTGAAAAATTATTCGCCACCAGCGGGATTTGAACCCTCGACAAAACTCGAAACTTAGAATTTCGTTAGCGGACGTTTCTGCTTAGTATAAATTTAAATTTAATTTAATTACCAGCACGGCTATCACAAGACGGCACGTGAGTACTCTCGATTTTTCTCGCACTAACGTCTCTCTCTTATTAGAAAACTTAGAACGAGACGTATAGTGCGAGAAAACTCGAGAGAGCTCGCGCGCCGTCTTGTAATCGCCGTGCAGGACTGTTATTCGCTACGCGTTAATGCGGCTCACCCCGCCGGTCACCCGTTACGAAACTAGACCTCAAGCTACGCTTAATTACTACGCATCGCGGTGTCAAGGTATAATGGTTGTTGAGCGTTGAGGTGAGCTTAAAACAAGTTACAGAATAGGGGGGCAGGTGCGGCATTTAGCTCTGTTCCCGCGGGTCTTAAGTCGAGTGGCCTTAAAGACGCTAGACTCGGATTTGCGAGTAATAAGCGGGATGTACATATTTACCGGTGAAAACTTGCACTTTGGAAATTGCAAGCCTTGGTGCGAGATTGTGGATAAGAAAATAATAAGCTCATAAGCATAAGCTTAGTGTGCAAAACTTAATAAATAGTTGGATCCGTCGGGTCGCGTTCTGTATTCAAATCCTGCTGAAATTATACATTTTAAGGTGTGTATGTTTGAAAGTCTAGTAATCACGTAAGAAAGACTGAACGCAATTTGTTATTTTATAATCTGGATTCACACATATTTTACGTACAGGTATAGTCGCCATCAGATATCCGAACACGTCTCTATTGTGTATTAGAGACGTGTTCAGATATTTGTGAGCACTTTGGCCGCTACGATATATCTGATGGCGACTGTATCTAACAGCTGAAAAAAACGTTTAGGTACCACCGGTACCACAGACCGGGTAAATTAAAATCTTATATCAACTCAAAGACGAACCAACTTGACAGCGAAAAACTGTTCTCAGGACGTAGTAACTGGTATTTCATATGTGCCTTAGGTAACAACTGTTGTAACTGCGATTCCATTTATTTAAATTGACTGAAAATTATATTCTTAGGATGATGCTTTGGGTTCAGTCTCTTTCATTCAATATTGAAAGTATCTGTATCTGTATTTTGCCATTTTCGGTCAAAACTTTGACTTTTCATCAACACTTGTCAATCTCGATGTTGTCAAAATATCCCTTCAACTGTGGCGAAAAAACATGGCCACCTTTTTTTTTTTTTTTTTTTTTTTTTTTTTTTACGTGGGGAAATGCCTTTGCGCATCTCGCCCGGCCAGGGGAGCCAGGGCAGGTATGTCGGACTCCCGGGAACTGCCCGAACTACCGACTAAAACCCCACGGTGTTCCATCTCGTCACCAAGGTGCCGGGTTACGGGCACGCCGAAGCACTCTTCCGCGACCCGACGGTGACTGGCCTTGTTAGGGGCCCCAAACTCTGTATCAGGTGTTAACCTGGACCAACTCAACGAGTGGCGCGCGGGAACACGCGCGACGCCATCTCGGGCCAGTTAGTGACGCGGCTGACAGACTTCCCCAAGCCTGCCGGCCCTGGCCACAGTTAGGGGGGAATGTGGCGAGCGTAGGCTCGCCGCCTTCGCCCAATTCGCCGCTGGCGACGGGGATCCACAGATGTGGCTTCCCTTTCGCGTTCAGCGGCTTCTTTGGCCTCCATTACGGCCTCGCAGAAGGCAAGGACCGCTTTCCATGCCCTGTCGCTGTCCACCATTGTGTGAACTATGGTAGACAGCGAGAGGTCATGGCCTATCGTTGCGCAGAGAGTTTGGCGCTCATCTCTCCAGGCTGAGCACACCTCCAGCGTGTGCTGGGCCGTCTCCTCTGGGCAGTTGTCACAGTGGTGGCACGCTGCGGTCGGTTCTCGTCCTATGCGGTGCAGATACTTCCCGAAACACCCGTGATCCGAGAGGATCTGCGTCAGCCGGAATGTCAGTGTGCCATGGTGACGGTCCAACCACTGTTCAAAGACAGGACGAACTGCCAGGATCGTTCTGAGGCCTGCACTAGGTTGCGCCAGCCTCTCCTTCCATATGGCCACCATTTCCATGCGCGCCCCGTTGCGCCGTGCATCCACCTCCCTTGGTGCTGGTGAGTCGCCCCGACCCTCAACCTCCTTGCGCCAGCTATAAACCGCTGCAAGGGCCTTCGCGTCCAGGTCCCAGGGGAGCGACCCAGACAGCACGCATGCTGCTTCGTTGGAGATCGTCCGATACCCCCGTATCATCCTGTTTGCCATCACCCTCTGTGGCCTTCGCAGCAGGGCGATTTCCCGGCCATGCAGGATGTCCGCCCATACAGGGGCACCATAAAGGGCCATGGATCGGACGACCCCCATGTACAGCTGCCTGCACGACGCCTTAGGCCCCCCCGTGTTCGGGAGTATACGCCCTAGAGCACCGGCAGCTCCCAGCAGCTTTGGCATCAGGCGCTTGAAGTGAGCGTTGAAGGTCCATCGGCAGTCTAATGTGAGGCCCAGGTACCTCATAGAAGACGCGATCTCTATCCGGGTTCCACCCACAACAATATGCGCGTCCGGCGGAGGCGCCTTTCGGGGCCCATGGAATACTAAGGCCTCTGACTTTTGGAGAGCCACCTCCAGACCGAGTAACCGTATCCGTCGGACCACGTGTGCCACACCTGCCGTGGCCAGTATGCAGGCGTGTCGGCTTGTTTTGCCCTGGGCTGTGACCAGCGTGTCGTCAGCGTAGCATGTGAGGTTTACGCCTGGCAGGTAAGCACCCCGCAAGACCCAGTCGTAGCCAATGTTCCACAGGAGTGGGCCCAGGACCGACCCCTGTGGAACACCGCAAGTCATTTGGTGTCTCCCCCATTCTTCCCGGCCTGGGTAAACTACGTACCTCTCTGAGAGGTACGCGCCGACCATTCGCCTCAGGTAGGCGGGCACTTCGTGGAACCGCAAGGCCTCCATCACGCATCCCCACGGCAGGGTATTGAAAGCATTGGCGATGTCCAAGGATACCGCCAATACGACCTCGTTCTTGGACACCGCCTCTTCGGCAAGATCCCTTACGCGAAGGATGGCGTCAACGGTAGAGCGGCCACTGCGGAATCCGTACTGGCAGTCAGCCACATCTGGCCCGACCCGAGTCAAGTGCTTGTTGAGGCGGGCAGCGATAATGCGCTCGAACAGCTTGCTCACCTCATCAAGCAGGACTATAGGGCGGTATGCCGATGGCGAGTTAGCTGGGCGCCCTTCCTTTTTTAGCAGGACTAGTTTCCCTGTCTTCCATGGCCGGGGGAAGAGAGCTTGCTTGAAACAGGCTGAAAACAGCCTGAGCAGTCTTGGCTCCAGAGTATCATTGGCCAGGACCCACGCACGACCTGGGATTCCGTCGGGTCCAGGAGCTGTGTTTTTGGATTTCAGCCTAAAGACCGCTGCCCCGAGTTCACCAGCAGTAACGCTGGGAGCCTCTTCTTCCTCCTCCTCGTTGCTTGGTGCCATAGGCGGTGCCATTGCTGGTGGGGTGAATTCCTCCCTGACAGGGAATAGGGCCTTAACCACGTCCCTCAGCAAGTTCGGCTCGAGACTTCGCGTCAGTGGTGGAACCCAGCGGCGCAGTTTGTTACGGACCATTTTATATGGTCGGCCCCACGGGTCCCTGTTCAGCGAGTCGAGCATCTCTTGCTGGGAGCCCTCCTTCGCCCTACCCCTGTCTGTAGACCCCTCTGAGGGCCGCTTCACAGACAATGTTTCTGGCGATACGTGATTTGGTAAAATTGAATTTTCATCAGTTTTTTAACTAATTACAAGCTAGATTTTAGATAAAACACAATCTATATTAAATTATCTAACTACAACTATGTATCATCACTACACTATAGTCGTATTAAGGCTATCTAAACGACCTTATCACCAAGGCACCAAAATTGACTACATATTTTGGTAATTTTGAATATGTTAGATTCGTTTTCTGGGTTAATGAACGGCATTATTTTGAAGATATTGGAGTTATACACATTCAAAAGACATTAAATGGCAGGCTATGAAGTATTTTTTTTTACAGGAGATCATTTGAAGTATTCTACCAAAATGGTACCTACACTCAAAAGGTGCTTGCATGGACTTTGATTTAGATGTTCATTTCTGAAGTATGTTTTTACTTTATTAATTCAATTCATACATAAACACTATAAACAGTAAACATAGGTCATTGACTAGGTGTTACCAGAGATTTTTTTATTGTAGGTGCACTAGACGTTATTTTAGAGATAAATGAAAAAAGGCTTATCTACTTTCATTCAAAATGATCACTTGCAATCGACTGGAATTATCACAGCAACCAAATGTTTTGAACCAGATAAATTAGGTTTCTAAATATAAAAATTAAATACACTTTCAGTTTAAATAATAATCTTATCATCAGTTGAACAAAAATCCCATAAAAACATGATCTAAACACGATACAAATCAAGGCCATGATTAGTATGAGTGCGCAGCGACGATGACGTCACGAAGTGCGATGTGAGTACCCCTCGGAGGGCCTTTTACCGGACTGTTACCGGCCCTCTGAGGGCTTTGTTATGATCGCTACCAATTTCGATCGATTTTTTTACTTTCGGGCAATTGTTAATACATTTACGTTCATTTTAAATAAATTTACGATAAATAACGGTAATGTTAATAGCTGATAATGATATCAAATTATTAGAAAAGCGCTTAATAACGTGTTGGCAAATTTTGACCTCGAGTAGGTATGTTTTGTTAGTCATAGGTTTAGTACCGAGAACGGGCTGAACATTGATTTTTTTTAATGAAGAACGATAGATTATTTACCTGTTCACAAGTGTTCTCTTTCTGGTACTAAAATTCAGCACTAAACCCACAAATTTTCACTCGCGAACACCGACCGTGTCATACGCGCCGTGACCGTTTTAGACTAACGACCAAATAAAATTTTCCCTCCATTGGCCATTGAAATTATGGCTTGCTAGCTGCCTCGCTTCAATAGGCTATACATTTCAACGGATTAAAACGAGATCGATACACGTTAGGCTGTTATTCTCTAAGAATGTAAGAACAGCTCTTGCGGCCCTCTGAAGGGTCTCCAAAGACCTGCAGGAAAAAATGTGAAGCCCGCAGAGGGGCAACCACAGCTGAAGGGATATATATAAATGTAGTACTTGTCTTCAGTTCTGCCTTTTCATCTAAAATATATATTATAACGTAAAAATAAATGTTTAAATCGTCATAACACACGATACAATCGTATGCGTAGTTGATAACATTTGTCACAAAACTCATAAAAGTTTTTTTTTTTTTTTATTGATGAAAAGGGGCTTGTCGCTAGGCGAGCATACCGCCCCGTAAGGGCAACAAAATATTGTAGATATATAGATAGAACAAAATATCTACAAAAAATAGAAACTTATGTTCTAGATTTAAACGCTACTTCCGTTAAATAGTACAATCATAAAAGTTAAAAACAATACCTGCTTCACGCTGACAAATTCCAAATACACGCCATTTTGCCGTTTGCCGTACAAAGCGTCAAAGAAGAAAGTAACTCAAAACATACATATTTATGAAACATTGCCCAATTCTCAAAGGTCGAATGGAGTTGAAAGTTCAATGGTGATATGCCCTTTAACGATTGTCACGTTAGAATAAGTGAAGGGGTGAATATTGTACAAAGTTTTGGCGGAAAGTAAAAATATTCACACCTGTCTGTTGTCAAGTTTTGTTTTGTTAGAGAATTCCATGAAGATATTTTACGAGTTAGCATAATCAAAAATCAACTTTATCATAGTTTCTTAATTTTGAAGCCTTTATTTTGAAGCATTTTCTAAGAACGCTTTTGTCACAATATCTTGTCAACTTCATGAAATATAGATATTGTTTACTGTATTTTAAATGGATGTCGCCAACTTTCGCGTCGTAGGTACCTATAGTATTTATTTTACTCGTCTATTTAGATACTTATAGGTCATTTTGAGTAGTTCTTTGAAATAAGTACTGATTTATGTTTTTTACGGTATTTGGAAATTTCGTTGATCGATATTTTAAAGCACAGCAATTCGTGTTTATTGCACAAACGTGTCCTCCGAGTTCTGTATAATGCAAATGTATGTTTCTAGTCTATAAATATAATAATAAAGGTCACTGCTAAATGTCAATAGGTACGTCTCACATGATTGAGCTTCAATAAAATATTTAACCTCTTTCCAAACTGAACCGCTTAAAAACCTTAATGTATCTCTTGTCCATCAATCTTTCCGATCCCGAAAATTATGAACTTAACGGAAACACTTTAAAGATTTATCATAGAAGAAATTTCGTCTTGAAACTTTTCAATTCCTTGTCAAACTGTAAACGCGGGGTGACTTAAAACTTGCGCTGATGTCACAATTTCCTCTAAGAGCCTCCGTCAATTCGCTTCAATGATCCGAGATGACAGGTGGACCGATGTACGAAAGAGGGATGAGTCTATAGAATTCTCCGGCCCCTTTCGTAGAACTAGGTTTAAGTAGCTTTTAAGAATGTAAAGGTATAATCAAAATCCGGTAAAGCGAATGATTAGAGGCATTGGGGTCGAAACGACCTCAACCTATTCTCAAACTTTAAATGGGTGAGAACTCCGGCTTACTCGAACGATGAAGCCGGAGCTTTGATGACGGTGCCAAGTGGGCCAATTTTGGTAAGCAGAACTGGCGCTGTGGGATGAACCAAACGTGGTGTTAAGGCGCCTAAAAAACGCTCATGGGACACCATGAAAGGCGTTGGTCGCTCATGACAGCAGGACGGTGGCCATGGAAGTCGGAATCCGCTAAGGAGTGTGCAACGTGACGCTTATCGCCCTGTCTGTCGCAGTATACCTATCCTAAAAAGATGGCGGGCCGGGAAAAAAAATTCCGTTAATGACATTTATTTGTGTAATAAACTCAAATATTTGTTCCTAAGTTGAGTGGGATGTCTTCTAGGCAATTAAGTATTCATAGAATATGTACTGGATGACTTTGATTTTTTGAGGTGGTCATCCTCTTCACTTTTTGTCATTCCTGATAATGACCCCGAAATCACCCATGTATGTACGTATACTTAGATAGTATCTAGACTAAACTAATGACACAACGCACGAATGTACTGTATGCAAACCGAGTTAGCTAAAGAATAAGCTGGTGACCAATAATATTATAAATATTATAATAGTAACACCTATCTAATTATATAGGCTTGAACTTGGCTTGACACGCTGCCGCGTGTCGAGATCCTGCAAATAGGTTCAGAGTTAAACTCAATGTTCTAATAAAAGCCTTCTCCAGTCTTAGTAAACTCCAATATTAGCAAATCCGTGGTATTCCACGAAAGACAATCAAGTTTTAAGAGGCTAAGTGTCTAGTTGGCGCCGGTGGAGGCAGTCACTTCGTCTCCTAATTTGTCTCCGATGACAACCACTTAGGACCAATAACCTGGGAACACTTTCATTTTAATTTAAGGCCACTTTCAAAGTATCTATGCACGACTACTTCATTTATTTTTTTAGAAACCAACAACCTTGTTGAGTTGAAATGCGGTTAAGTTTTGGGCGGTAATTTACTATTTTTGTATTTAACAATGATAGTAGGTAAATTGTAAAATGTTTGGTTCGTTACCGATGCACTAAATGAAGATATCATTTTGAAAGAAAAAGAAAGAAAGAAAGAATCATTTATTCGAGACAAAGCAGCGTTTTTGGTGGCCACTATTTGTGGCAAATAGGTACCAAAATTATCTATAGTAATATTTTGTCGTGTAAAGATTGTTATCCTTAACATTGATTCTATAGATTCGTTGAATGATATTGTCAGTGTTTTTTTTTACATTACATTCCCGGTTCAGGTAAGTTTTTCATAAAATCCGTGAAAGTAGTTATGCATCTTAAGGAAATTGAAATAATGCTTCCTTTTATGTTTTTTTTTATTGATATATATAATTATTTTACAATGAACGGCCAGGCAGCGGACAAAACCCAGCAGGGTTTAACTGCCACTGCATTCACTGAAATAATACTAATGTATATGTCACCGTTAGATTGTGAAAACCGTCAGTTTATAATCTTACCCGTTATATTGTAAACTGACGGAATATTGTGAACTGCCAAAATAATTCATAAATTTACGCATTCATTTTCGTTAGTTTATAAACTAACAATGTCATATCGTCAAATTGTGAACTGAATCAAATTTGCCTGATTTGGAACGCTACCGTGCGCTGTTTGGTTGAATGAATTATTCCACTTGCATCAGTTTCCACTTACGTCAGAACATGACAGTTTTTATTGTTATTCAGACATCTTATTCCATTTATTTTGGCGTCTAGCAGTGTCGACGGAGCCCCGCTGCGCGGGGCTCCTATTTCTGGGCGCTTTGCCCTTCGGGCAACTGAAGATACCTAACTAACCTAACCTACCTAGTCTTTGTGTACGTTCCGTAACAAGCCGATTTGATCTCAGTTCACAATTTGACGATTCGACATTGATAGTTTATAAACTAACGAAAAATAATGCGTTAAATTGTGAACGGTTTTGACAGTTCACAATTTTTCGTCAGTTTATAATATCGCGAGTTAGATTATAAACTGACGGTGTTCACAATCTAACGGTGACATATACATAGGATGACAAGCTTATACAAAATAAAGCGCACACGGCGATTGCCTACACAAAATGCGACATTATGACGTAATATGATGTGAAGCACTTGGGAGCACGCTGGAGACGTGCATACCGTTTCTTATAAAACGTAAACTGACTGACCTTGAGGATTTAAAGTGGTTTCCCTTTGGGGCTCATAGAGTTTTTCCACCCTGTATACGTAGGTATATGTTCGCACCATGCGACAAGAATTTACTTGTAAGTAAAGGTATTAAGTAAATATCATTACAACGTCCAACAACCCTCCTAAAATATCATACAAATTGCGTTTTCCTTAATTCACCCGCAGATTTCCTGTAACAAATGTAAGCTCATATTTACATGGTTGTATGTTTGTTAACACTTACGTTATTTGTCATATTGTTCTGAGCAAACAGAGATAAGGCACCCTAGTACTAACAAGCTATAGGGGAGGTTTCAACTTATATTATGAGTGATAATTAACTAATGTTTCGTTTGTTTGTGGTTTAATAACAGTACGATATTTAAACGTAAAGGGTTGGAAAAGAGGCTTGCCGTTCCTGCTAACTTGCCTTGTGATTTATATGTGTAAACTGACATAGTGACTTAAGTTTTGCTTTCACAAATTACTGAATATCGCCAACTATAGTTTTGCCTTATTTAGTCGCTATAGTCCCGTGGAAATGGTTAAGGCGACTAGTCATACTAAATGTAATGTGATACGGCTCTTAAATGAGTCGGCGAAAAACACTGAAAAAATCTTGCTCTTCAATAGTTCAGTAGTGGGTCGATCAACTTTTACTTGACCCTTTGTTTTTTCTTTATTATCACTTAGATCAACTCAATTATGCTGTACTCGTAGCCGGCGCACGCCGGCCATATTGCGATATTTGAATAAAATACCATTATTGTCAAATTACCTACTAATATTTTTTGGAGTTACAGTCGTTTTCAATTTCATAAAATGTATGATATTTACCTATTATCATTGGTAAGAGAACCTTCATAACCAGCAAACACTGTACAAGAATGTATATGAACTGTCAGCAAATACAGTGTCTTGCATAGTGGAACCAAGTACCACATAACGGTCTTACCTCAAGGAACTCGGGCTGCGAAATATCTCACGACGAAGTACCTCGCGCTGCATTGTTCTGTAAGGAGCTTACTGTACATTATTTGGGGTACGGAGTATATTGTCACTGTAAATAGTATTGAAACTTGAAGCTGCGGTGCCTAGATTCTGTATTAATAAGGCGAAATACTATCATCATCAGGCTGTTTTGTTGTACCTATTCTCGATTCAATTTTCTAACTCTCTCTCATTTTATTTTAACCGTGTAAACAGTATTTATGATTTTAAAATTTCAAATTTCGGTTAGGTCGGTACCTCGCCTAAAACTAATCGTAACTGATAAATTTTATGTCTGACACTTTCCTGTAGTTTGACATAAGTATAGATCTTTTATTGAAAAAGACAAGCGTATCTATATCCCGTTCGATGGCAAATATTCACTTAACTCGCCGGCCGTAACTTCCATATGTGCATAGCCAACCACATATTGATATGAAAATTCACTGTGTTGACAGCTTAACAGACAAATGGACCTATTTTTATACCACGACCGTGACTTACAACCAAAAGTGTGTGCCTGATAGTACGCAGATACCGTAGTAATCTTGACGCCGCGATTCGTAGTAAGTAAGCGTAGTAAGAGGTCTAGTTTCGTTGGGCGTGACGGGTGAGGTGAGGCGCATTAGCGTACAACAGCCCTTTTTCTTTTTTTTTTTTTAACGTTGGGGAAATGCCTTTACGCATCCTGTCCTGTCCGGGGAGGCAGAACGGGTATGACGGACTAACCGAAGCTGGACTACCGTCTAAAACCACCAACGAGTTCCGGCGCCGCCTTGTAAAGTGGGGCGTCGCAGGATCGCTCCTGGCATTCAACTGCGTACGTCCCGGCGGGCGGCCCACAGTAGCAGGCCACATACATTTCGAGGCATCAGCTCCAGTCCTGTGGAACCTTTACATACAGGGACCCCGACTCCCTGCATGGTTCCACTACGGCGGAGGTAACAGATGCGCATAGCGCCTGGCTCTGTCCCCAGTCCGTCGCCGGCGAAGCGGATCCGCGAGAAGACCATTCTCGCGAGCCCGCTCCGCAGCCTCCTTCTGTGACAATACGTCGTCACAGAAGGAGGCCATCCCCCTCCACGCCTCCTTGCTGTTGAGCATGGCGTTGACGACACTCGACAGCGAGAGGTTTGCCCCTATTACCGCCTGTAAGGTGGTCCGCTGATGCCTCCACACGGTACACTCCACCAGAGTGTGAAGCGCTGTGTCGACAAGCGCACCACACTCGTGACAACAGGGGGTTGCCTCTCTTCCTATGCGGTGCAGATACTTGCCAAAGCATCCATGGTCAGTAAGTATCTGCACCATGTGAAACGTCAACGTTCCGTGTCGCCTGTCGACCCAGCGCTCCAGGTGGGGCAGTATTGCTCCCACCGTCCAAAGACCAAATTCTGCTGATGCCAGCTCCTCGTTCCACTGGCGTAGAGATTCGGCCAGTGCCGACGCCCGGGCACGCTTCATTTCCTCCCAGTCAGGAAATTCCCAGCGTACAACAGCCCTGAAGAAGATTATTCATTAAGATATATTGTTTCCAACAATACCCCAAATCGACAAATTTTGAGCTAAAACGGGTGTTTTCTTCTAGCATTGTACTAAATTGCAATTAAAGTAAAAAATGGCTTTTACCTTTATCTCAAATTGGGGGAAGAAGAAGAAGGAAGCATATCAATCAATCAGTTAATTAATTATTTTCTCATAATTTGAGTTGATATATTTTAATATTAGTACCTACGGTTAAACGCTATTTTGTCTGATTTTCCGAACAAACTGTTTTTAATCAATAGCATAATAGCTCTGAGAATCAGGGTTGAGCTGCCATTTCCTCTCCGCTCTGCTCAATACTAATCTACCGATTGACTCGGTACGAGGTTATCAAATTTGCCGAACAGCCCGCATTCCCGACAGCGAGCGACGGGGCTACCACGAAAACTCCCTTTATGGACTTCAAATATAAGGAAAAATTTAAAAATTTAGGTTCCGAGGTTCTGAGCTAGCGGAACAATCTGTCTCAGCCCCTAAATCTTTCCCTTTATAGAATAAAATAGAATAGTAATTATACTGATTATACTTACAGTCAGCATCAAAAGTAGCTACGCAAAATAACCCGCTCATCAATAATCTACGCAGTCCTTATCCTCTTGACATTATAGAGTAGTATGTAGGTCATTTTGAGCACTTGGGCCGCGTAGCTTTTGTTGCTGATTGTACATGGTTGCCGCCATCATTTCAGCCGAAAGACGTCCACTGCTGGACATAGGCCTCCCCCAAAGAGTGCCACAATGACCGGCCCTGTGCCACCCGCATTCAGCGAACTCCTGCGATTTTTACCAGGTCATCAGTCCACATGGTTGTAAGTAAGTCTTTCTTCATCATCATCATCGTTTTCAGCCGGTCATCGCCCACTGCTGAGAAAAGGCTTCTCTTCGAATACGCCACCCATTTAGATCCTGAGCTAGTCTTATCCAGGAGTAACCCGCTATAAGTATTTAGTAAGTACTTCGTTTTTTTTACACAAGCATACGACCTACATGATGGTAAGAAGACATCGGAGCCTATGGACGCTAATAAATCTACAGGAATTTATGACCCAAAAAAACCGTGAATTTTGTTTCAGAAACTTATAGAATGATGTCTAAAACGTTGATGATGCTCTACGGTCGACAGCGTTTTTAACCCCCGACGGAAAAAGGGGGGTGTTATAAATTTGATGTGTCTGTGTGTCTGTCTGTCTGTGTGTCAGTGTTACTGTGTGTGTGTGTGTCTGTCTGCGGCATCGTAGCTACTAAACGAATGGACCGATTTGAATGCGTTTTTTATCCGAAAGCTGACGTGATCGAGATGGTTCTTAGCTACGATTTAACAAAATCGGTTCATCCGTTTTTGAGATATTGAACTTTGAAATGAAAGTGTCGGGAGTTTTTCAACTTTTCTAAGGTGTAGTTAGTAACCGACTATTAACCGAATCTTTTATTTTTATTTATATTCCTCAACCATTCTATAACCAAAACCGGACCGATTATGAAAATTTTTTTTTCTAGTTCAGGTCAGGATCTGATGATGGGATCCTGGAGAAATCGAAGGAAATCTTCAAATAAGGCGTAGTACTGAGGCTTGAAGTTACAACTTTGTTTTTAAAGTAAATTATTTAGTAGGTATGTGTAGGCGAAGGACATGACACATAATAAACATTCAAATTGTACCAATAACATTCTTTTAAAATTAATAGTGTAATCGAAAGTTTTACGATTTTTATATTATTTTGGTAGCTGCCATACGAATGATAAGGATGCCATACTTGGGTAGACAAAGACAAAAGTTGATATTCTGGTGGCTCCAGGTATAACCCAATTAGACACGAACATATTCCCATTTTCCTATCCGGATCGGACCATACCTGACAAATGGATTCATTAAAAGGCCACAGTGAAAAACCAAATTCGTCCGTCCTGTGGTCAATAGTGAACAGCTTTTGTACGTGTAAGTTAGGATTGAATCACACAGATTCAAAATGACTAGACGCCGTTCCATGATTGCAAAATCAAGCGCTATAGTCCTAAGTAAACTTTGGCTATGTCCACAGAAATGACGCGATCCTACTATATGACCCTTATTCTTTCCGATAATTTGACACTGACAGTGCTGAATGTTTATATTTCTGCCGTAGAGTCAACTTTCGATAGCGCTGAAGTCATACGAAGGATAAGATTAGACACGGCAGGACCTAGTTAACCCCCGACGAAGTTTGACGTGTCTGAGTGTCTGTGTAGTGTGTGTGTGTCTAATTTGTGGCATCGTAGCTCCTAAACGAATGGACTGATTTGAATGTGGTTTTTTTTATCCGAAAGCTGTGATCGAGATGGTTCTTACCTACATCATCATCCTCCTAGCGTTATTCCCAGTTATGCCCTTAGGGGAGTGCGGGGTCCGCTTTGACACCTAATCCCAAGATTTCTTCTTTAATATGGTTCTTAGCTACGTTTTAACAAAATCGGTTCAGCCGTTTTTGAGATATTGAACTTTGAAATAAAAGTGTAGGGGGTTTTTCAACTTTTTTAAGTTATAGCTATGGCTGTTCCGTGCTACTAAGCTTTTGTATCACTGCGACCGGTCGCCTGTAATCTATATTTTTGATTTATTTTAAAAACAGGTCATAGTCAATTTGAAATGTTAACATAATTTATTAAGCTCATAGCTAACAAGGGAATTGGAAATGAGATATCGAGGTTATATGGTTTCCATAGAGATTTCCATAGATTCTTATTAACTTCATAACTAAGCCAAATAGAAATATAGTTTCTTCCCCAAAGTTGTATTATTTAATTATATTCATCAAATGAAATCATAAAAAACACATGTCCGCAACTATGGCATAATCTCACACTGTGCGACCATATCTGATCTAATTCTTACTCAAGTCCTGCTATCTCAAAGAATTCCAGGATTTTACTGAACTCAAGATATTTTATCTGTTCCGGGCAACATCATGATGGTTGTCTAGGTCGATCACGTAACGCATTGTACGAACGTCGGGTTGGCCTATATGTCACTTTATATATGGAAAATTTACAGTTAAATTGTACCAACGCGCGTTCGGAACGTTACGTGATTACCCCTCAGAATAGAGCTACGGTTTAACAGGACCCTTAGTACCACCGCAAACCCAGGCATAGGTGACTATAGGTCCGTTAGCGCAGGCATACAAACGGTGGAATTATGCAAAGCGCTAGGCGTGCTATGGCGTTTGTTTGGGCCTTCCGTAGCAGTATGAAATTATTTATGGACTGTACCTACTTGTATGGCTTGTATGGAGTAATGGGCGTATGCTAATGATTGTAATTGAAGATGATCAAAGAAGTCTTGCTAAGTACGGACATCCAATATGTTAAGGTCATGGCAGAATCTAGGACTAAATGCACATTATATTGTAAATTGAATGACGATACCTACCTAGTGGTTGACATAATTGTTCTTTTGATTTTGTTTTATTTTTCTATTTACTCGTTATTTTGTACATATTACTTGACATTGTATTAATTTAATATTAAGTATATCTTTATTTTTTCTTTGTTTTTGACGATCATGATAACAATTCTTATTTTTTTGACACGTGTGTATGCAAAAATAAATAATCTAAATCTAATGCAACTCAAATAGAATTGCGAGTACCTACCTAGTACCTACTGTGAAAACGCCATCATCATCATCATCAAAAAACACGCTGGACATCGGCCTCCCCCAAAGAGTGCCAAGATTATTATAGGTCCTGTGCCACCCGCATCCAGTAGACTCCCGTGAGCTGTACCCGTGAGCTGTCTCGCGGTGACATAGACTATCCGTCTCTTTCTAAGCGTTCTAATTAGAAAGTGAGGGATAGTCTATCTCACCGCGACTCGGCTCGCGGGCCGTCATGTGATAGCTGTGCTGTACCTGTTGGTCGATTCGCGCGTCAGGTAGATCTAAATGTCACTTTTTGTATGTTTCACCTGTCCTAACGTACCTACGTTCGAAATGTTACGTGAACCCTCAGGTCAACAGTTCAAATTGTGGAGACAAACGCCATGGGGATGTTTGCAGAGGCGCGAGTAGCTTATGTACGAGTGGTTTATGTACTTACACCACCATGCGTAAGAAATTTATGCGTAAGCAGACAATTATGTTTTTCGTAAATATTTGTATATCGTGACTTTGTAGCTTTAAGTATTGATGTTTTATTTTTTGTGTTAGTCTTAATCTTTTATTGTTGTGTACATATCACGTGTTGGACTAGTCTGTAAGCGATATGTATATTTATACTACTAAATAAATAAAATAAATAAAATAAATAAATGCGCATTCCTGGCTCGCCGTGCCTTCGCCAGCGCCAACACCGTCCTGAACATCATCAATAGCCGACTTAATTGCCATTATATTAGTAAGTCTTAACTATTAGAGTTATTATTGAAATTGAATGCTGACATTTTACATTTTCATTTAATTTTATATTTTATAGTATAGAATTGTGTATGATATGCTACTAGTAATTTATGACATGATGATGTACCTACTAACATTAATTGTAAGCATTTACTAACATGATTGATCCAAGTTGGTCTTTGAATGAATAAATTAAATTAAATTAAATGGTGTCCTGTAAATTACCTCTAATTTCTTCAACTATCTTTATTAGCAAAGTCTCAGTTGTAACGTAGATTTCATTTTGTATTCAATGACACTCTCTAAATAAATGCAAAAATATATATTTCCACTGCCATATAGTGTGAGTGTTAATAATATTACGACCGTCTTTTGACAGGCAAGACGTAACAGGACTCCTTATGAAATAGCACGCCCCTTGTAAGACGATTCCGTCTAGTTAATACAGCACATTTCCCTTGCAAATAACAGCACTTAATATAGGGGATGTTCAAAAGAAATTTTGAGACACTGCAGCGCTGTTTGAGACCGGCACCACTAAAACTGGGGATTTCAACTTTTCACATATGTTTATGTTTCCACATTTGTAGAGGTTTTTTTTAATTCATAACTACAACTTAACCCCCGACATTTTCATTTCAAAGTCTAATCTCAAACGGCTGAACCGATTTTGTTGAAACGTAGCTAGGAACCATCTCGATCACGTCAGCTTTCGGATAAATTAAACCACATTCAAATCGGTTCATTCGTAAAGGAGCTACGATGCCACTGACAGACACACACACACACACAGAGACAGACAGACACACAGACACGTCAAACTTATAACACCCCTCTTTTTCCGTCGGGGGTTAAAAACAGGTTCTTTAACTGGATCCTTATGTACATCTTTGGTACGGAACCTAGGAATTCTGTCAATAAATAATGTTATACAGGTTCCATTTTGAAGGTTATGTACTCGTACTTCACAAAGAGGCCCATTCTCATTTTTGTTCTTAACAAGTCCTTCAGTATAATAAAAATTCAAGGATTTTTGAAGACTCGACCATTTTAACATTTAAAAAGATTTTTTTTACCGGTTTTATCGCAAAATAATACGTACTTGGAGTCAAGCTCCATTTTATACGCATGGAGGGACTGTACTTGAACAACGATCGAGCGATGTCAAAGCGGAAGCACATGCAATGCAATAAAATTAATAGTTTGTGCACTAGAGCATAATCGATGGAAAATCTGTAAGCTATCCTGCACAGACGCTATTTAAAAAAACATAAAATTCTCACCTTACCATGCATGTATGTACTGACTGCCTGTATGTACGTAAGAAACAACATGCATGACTACAAACTGAGTTCGTCCCGTTGGCGACCTCTGCTGATCGTTCCGAGACGCCGGCTGGCTAAGTCACGACGGTCACTCAGCATCATGGGGCCCACCCTATACAACTTGCTCCCGACTGACATAAAAAACTCACCCAGCAACAGTATATTCAAGAACAAGCTTAAATCATTGCTTATGGAACAGGCATGTTACTCAATTGACGAGTTTTGCACACTCATAAGGATCCAGCACCGTAATGTGTGACTGTGTGTACCTAACTTAATTTAATTTAATTGTGTTTTAAAAATTATGACTTGTAAAATGTACTTTTACCAATAAATATCTGTATTCTGTATTCTGTAGTGGCATTTTGTGCAGCTTACATCCAGCACAAAGGCGAAATTTGCAAGCATGAGAAGTGATAAATATATTGTTATACTTTCACAAGTTCTTACACACCTAGGTGTAACCGCGGCCAGTTAGGGTACAAAGACGCCTTTCGATTGATTCGCACAAGGTGTAGCACCGGCTGGTTGCTCAGAGACTGTGAGCAGGCGCTCGTTCAATATTTGAAAATCTTGTCTTAATTTAAAGAAGGTTTGGCATCATTCAGTACTATTTTTAACGGAAAACTAGAAATGTTTTATGTCTTACATGTGTATATATGTATGTATTCTTTGTACTTATCTATGTGTCTGCCTGCGGCATCGTAGCTCCCAATCGGCTTAATCGATTGGAGTGCGGTTTTTAATCAAAAGTCAGGGGAGTATTCATATTTTAAATAATGTCGTCATTGTCAGTGATCGGAATAAGGTGAGCCGAAGTAACCTATTCTTCGCAAGAGGACATAATATAGAGTGGTTACAACCGGGTAGAAAGATTTTTTTTTCTTGAATACCGGGTATTCGATATTTTTCCGGGTACTAGTCGGAATGTTAAACGTTCATGTTTATACTCACAGAACGGGATGTTTTATGTTTGTTTGTAGTAAAAATAGTAAGACATTTCCTATCCTATCCTATACTATAAATCCTATACTATTAAACGAGCAATATTTGTATATATATATAAATTTGCAATCTCGTTCTCGGAAACGGCACTAACGATTTGGATGAAATTTGGAACACAAGGGTTTACGGGGGCGAGAAATCGATCTTGATAGGTCTCATGTCCGGGAAAATTCGTTTTATCCGTATTTTCTCCATTTTCACCCGAGCAGAGCTCGGTCACCCAGGGACTAATGTTTATAAGATATATAAAATCTTATGTCTAGCCCTTTTTACTATTTAAAAACTTATATTTCAGGAATCTTTCTTAATATATGAGATAATTCGTTTAAATAAAATAAGTTATAAAACAAAATGAAGCAGCTAATATGCAGTAGGTTAACTCGCCAGCCTCCACTTGGCCTAGACAGCTGTAGTCTAACCCTCGAGAATTACCAACGACCGACGATGTACGTGGCCCGAACTATAAGAATAAGGGCGTGGTGTTTCTCAGGCTCAGCGATTTAACATGACATGAATGTGGGAAGCAAATATCACATTCTCGTCATCAAGGATTACTGTAGCGGTGTAGCAGCTATTTCTAAACATCATAAGCTAAATATGAATTGCGACGATGAGTCTAAAAATAAGTGTGAATCATTTCTTAGAGTAAACAAAAGTCTGCTTATAATTTAAGTGGTTGTTTTGTCCCTTTCGTCTTATTTATTACCCAGAAACCAATTGACGAAACTTCCACTTACGAACCAGCGTCATCTACATCCATCTGTTTTTGGCGTCATGTCAGGAGTTCACACATGTTAAAGAAACATTATGTGATAAATTTAATAAGTACCTACAATGGTGCCACATAAGCTTCTCAAGAACCAATTGTTGCTATGGGCCTTACGAGTAAATAGATGCCTGA
This sequence comes from Epinotia brunnichana, assembly GCA_963854355.1. Taxonomy (NCBI): domain Eukaryota; kingdom Metazoa; phylum Arthropoda; class Insecta; order Lepidoptera; family Tortricidae; genus Epinotia; species Epinotia brunnichana. Next base: position 17,758,533 of record OY977952.1, read on the forward strand.
AATAAATGGTTTATTATTATTATCATTATACATATTCCATCTGCTATATTTAACAGAAGGGAGACATATCCCCTTCCCCCCTTCCTCAAATACCGTGGAATACAGCCCTGATTTTCAAAGACAGGGTACCTACTTGGGAACAAGTCCCTTTGCAGATACAGTCAAGTGTAAAATATGGGTGCATACAACTTGCTCATAAATATGTCCCATCGCTGTTATGTCAGCGGATTAAGAATTCGGTACATATTTATGAGAGGATTAAATCGATACAGTCATGTGTTTGCACTTGACTGTACCTATCAAAACGCCTTTGGAATGTCGGCGCTGTAACGTTGAGTTCAAGCCGTATCCAATTCAGCGAGTCGACGTTACTCGCTTATTCCAAGACCTGCCCTTAACTGTTAGCGTACGTGGGTTGTCGTATAACACTAACAATACAACACTTTTGGGCACCACCCGGTTGTTAACAGTACAAACGTTAGCTTGAATTAAAGTTAGCAATAAAACTGCATAGCCTGCCGTATCAACACCACTACTATTGGTCCAACTGATTTCTTGTCTTATCTGTCCAGATGCATCTGTAGTGAATGGTAGTAAGGATCAGGGATTTGAATCCAGGACTTTCAGGGCCAATACAAATGCAAAATACAAATACTTTATTAATAACACCAAGTACCCACCCACTAGGCTATTACTTGCCCTTGGGCACTTAGGCTAACCGCTAGTCGAATGAAAACATTAAAGCAGATTTTAAAGTGTGAATTACCATTGCTTTGGTGAATATAGTTTCAATTAGGAATTTTATTTTTATAAAAACGGGTGGGGTAAAATGGATTTTAACTGGACATTAGGATATGAGTCCTCGTGCTGCGCTGGTCTTCTTCTAAGTTTAGTTGTCTGCTTCCTACTAAAGGCGTGGAGACAGTTCATCATATGATATCGTCAGCAACAGGTTCAGTAGTTTCATCGTACTTTTTGGTGATATCAGTATGCTCTCTACTTTACGTGAAATTATCATTATTTGAACTGAATTCACCTAAGTTTTTGGTGAACAGTTTTCTCAGTGTGATCGCGGCGGGGTAGGGTATTCACGGTTACATATAGGTATGTAAGCTGTCAAATGTCAGACAAATCGGTTACAGATTTTTCACTGAGTGCTTCCTGATTGGCGCGGGGTGCGCAGAAGCGGCACGTTACAAATGCAGTAGATACTGCTGTGCAAATGTACTCAGTACTGACAGAATACCGACGTGTAAGGAAATCAGAGCAACATCTAATCTCTTGGAAAGTACTAGTACAAAATACCACATCCCGGTTCTGCTGCGCCTAATACACAAGCGGCCTAACATCAAAGATTTTACTGGCACTGTTGTATGAAGTGAAGACCGGGATCGCAATCCCTAGAAGATTCTCTTCCGGCGTCTGTATTTCCGGAATCGTACAGCCTTGATGTCTTCAAGACCAGAGCAAACAGGCATTTTCTGGGTGAGCGTGATCCATCTTACGCCTTGTAATAACTTTCCGTCAGGTCAGACGAAGAACAAATTTATAAAAAAAAAACTTCCTTTAGCATTAGCGGATATGGAGATATGAAATCTCAGTCGAGTTCCAGTAGTACCAAACAACGTGCCTTGATAAAACTACATTGAAACTAAGACAGCTTAACGTGCACCACGCATTGTAACTGCACTCATGACATTCCTTAATTCCACGTCAACGTACCAAACTTTTGTCTTTGTTTTAATACCAGGCTTGCCGAAGCCGCAAGTGGAACCACTTGCGGCTTCGGCTCAGGAGGACCCTGAGGTGGCAGTTCGCCGGAGCAGTTGAGGGACACTCATTGGCCGGCGTTGTGCTACGATGCCTACGATACGACGAAAAACATGACAACCCTAACTAGATGAAACAGGACGTCGACCGCGATGCCATTATTTGAGTTTTCTAGTTGTCAAACGTAGGGTTAGGTAAGGTGTATATTTCCCCCTCGATCTTCTGTGGCCGAGGTGGGATCGCGTATTGGTATAACGGTGCGCCACTCTCCCTACCCCCAGCGAACTTGGCGGGGCCGTTCTGCTGAAACGGCATTGGTGGGACCGCAGAGGAAGAGGAATGTTGGTATTACGGTGCGACGTTTTCCCTATCCTCTGCGGCCGAGACGTGGTCAGTGGCGGAACCGCAGATCTGATCCGCCACCGGGTGCTGGATTTCCCGCGCCCATGATCTCCTCGTAGCGGACTCAGGGGGGTCCGCTACTGAACAGGTGGACGAGGAGGCAGGTGCGCCAAAACATTTGGCGTGCCTCACGTGGAGGGCCCTTGGGCATCCGCAAAGGAGCCGCTTGTGGGTGGCTGCCGCCAGCGGGGTTGCGGGTGTGTGCGAAAGCGTTCCCGTAACCTAACCAGGCAGCGAGGCGGCAAGTGGGGGGGGGGGGGTTGCAGTGGGTACACCGTGGTTCTCAGTAGCCCATACGGGAATCCCACATAACCACTCGGGTCACCCCCTGCACCCGGGTGGTATGCGTAAAACATTTGCCCCCCTAAACAAAACAAAAAAAAAAGCTTAGGTGTATATTTGTATTATATTATTATATAGAGCCTGATGTGTCCCACTGCTGGGAAAAGGCCTCCCTCCTCTTCTTCCACTGCTTGCGGTTTTGAGCTTGGGCGGGCCTGTCCTTTCAAAAGGAGTCCAACTCATCTCGATATCGCCAACGAGGTACACGAGACAGTGTACCTACGTTCTGTGTGGAAGTCACAATTGACTTATTATGACCTGATACAATTATGTTGCGCAGCGCGATCCACGAAGTCGGTATATGTACGAGTTAATAGTAGATTTAAGTAGTTTATTTAAAACAAATTAGGGGATAATTGAATTAGCGCCAAAATTGAACTAACACAGATTTTCAAAACCTTGACTGTTTTTATTTTAATGATAATTTAAATTCATTTGACACTTGCAAAGCACAATGCTTCAATGCCATTAAATATGCTAATAACCCTTTGGTAGTAGGGTAAAAATAAGCAAAGTTTAATTATTATTATTATTATTATTTATTTATTTCAGATAACTATGTGATCAATATTGACAACACAGACAACATCACAAAAGTAACAGTTCTAACCTAAAACAAATAAAAGAACACAAGACAAAATAAAATTACAATAAAAATAAATAAGTAACTACCTACTTGTCGTATGTCACACAACCTCTGAGGGCTCTGAGACAATCGACCCACTGTTTTTGGAAGAGACATTGACACATTCTGTCTGCAATCATTTTCAGAATGCTGTTGTGACTACCCCTCAATTAATTATGTAGCCGATGCACGTCAGGTTCAAACAAAACTGAAATAAGCGGACCTGAGTTTGCCGAGAAGTTTGGCCTTGCTACCCTGTCCATACTCTTGAATAATCAGTATGATGAAAATTGGTTCTAATTATTAACTAGATTCTGGGTCGTAAATTGTTTGTCTGTCCCGCTGCTCTCCTCTACAGGTCGCATTTCTAAACCGATTCTCGTGAAATTTTGTGAACAGGTTCGTTAATTATAATTGTTTTTTTTGTAAAGTAACTTTTTCAAACTTATAAAAAAAAAAATTAAAATAGACAGCCTCGCTTCTTTTTCAGCTCACAGATCCACTAGTTTAATAAATAAGTTTAACAAAGATAGGGAGCAGTAGAATGTCATCTCACTCATATTTTGAGTAGTTCGATTAAGGAAAACACAGAAAAAGAAGGGAAGGGAAGAAGGGATACAGAAAACCCCAGCCATAAATATCATTACTATTTGCTTTGTAGGTATGTAGTGTTGTGTTCCCGGTGGATACGCAGTGTTGAGAGTGAGGGCACGGCGAACCGAGGATACGCAGTGTTGAGAGTGAGGGCTCGGCGAACCGAGGATACACAGTGTTAAGAGTGAGGGCTCGGCGAACCGAGGATACGCAGTATTGAGAGTGAGGGCTCAGCGAACTGAGGATAAGCAGTGTTGAGAGTGAGGGCTCGGCGAACTGAGGATAAGCAGTGTTGAGAGTGAGGGCTCGGCGAACCAAGGATACGCAGTGTTGAGAGTGATGGCTCGGCGAACCAAGGATACGCAGTGTTGAGTGTGAGGGCTCGGTGAACTGAGGATAAGCAGTGTTGAGAGTGAGGGCTCAGCGAACCGAGGATATGCAGTGTTGAGAGTGAGTGCTCGGCGAACTGAGGATACGCAATGTTGAGAGTGAGGGCTTGGCGAACCGAGGGTATGCAGTGTTAAGAGTGAGGGCTCGGCGAATCCTTAAATCAATCAAAGTTAGCAATGTGCTTGTTTTTCTTCTGTATTTGCAAGCGTCCAAAAACTACGGTATCTGCTTACCACCAGGCAAGCCATATGCCAGTATGCCACCGTCGTTCTGTCGATTGCGCAACTCTAGTTACCTAGATCTCATTGTCACTTTTTGTTGGAAAAATTACATTTGAGTTGTCCTAATGTACGTTCGAACAGTTGCGTAATCAGTAATCAACAAATCACCCCTCCGGGGACCGATTTTTGACTTTCGAGTGCTTGACTCTTTCACTATAAAACTGACAAAAATTATGCTGATGAAATGCTATTTAAAAATAGCGATAGAAAATACAAAAACGAGTAAGTAGAATTAACCACTCTTATTCAATTTTATCAGGCAGCAATTTTGATACTACAATCGTATTTAGGTACCTTTATTTAATTTTCGAGCGCTCGAAAGTCTAAAATCGGCCCCCTGGTACTGAGGGCCTACCGCGAAAGGCATTCAAAGTTTCCCCTCTCTGTCATACTTACGAGTTCGTACGTAAGTGCGGCAGAGAGGGGGTACTTCAAATGCCTTTCGCGGTAGGCCCTCTGGTTTCATAATTGACATACCTACTGTTTATCTTCGACTGTGGCAAACAGACAACCAGAACTATTTCTATTGTAGGTACCTGATATAATATTCTTCGGGGAAAATGTTTCGACAATTCCCTAGAGTTTTTTTCGAAATAGACGACGTGAGATAGTCCAGGAATAATGTATTTCCAGGAATACTGATATAGGATAATTTACAGTGAGAACATTAGAAATTAAAAAAGGTCAGTCAAAGGACTTTTATCTGTGATCTAGTAAGTTTACAGGTAAATTTGGAAACGTGTTTTTCTTATAATTTTTTTTTGCTTTTGTAGACTTTGATTAATTATTTGCAGGAAAAACTTGTAGATGGGCAAAATTGTATAGCTAAGGATCAAAGTCTGCAGAAAAAATATATATATTAAGACCGAAATAAACAAAATAAATAAATGTACCTAATTCATGGATTTCGATTCGACAAAAACGTACCTAAATACTCGTACTACCTACCTACACACAATCTATTAGCTAACTAGGTTTAGGAAAGATTTAAGTTGTGTCCAAGAATGTTCTAATTTGGTTCATGAGAGAAAAGTGACCTTTAATGATGAATTTAGTTTACTTCTGAATTTGTTTCCAAGTTATTTAATTGTCTCTAGTTTTTATTACTGGTATCTCCAAAAAAACTTTAGATAGTGTTCCCCCGGCGAGGCTACCCGCTGGACGACTTAAGGCGCTATAGGTTCAGCGAAGTGAAGCGAACATAGTTTTTGAAACAATATAATGCGTCTGTTTATAATAATATGGTTTCAAAAAAATACGAATAGTAATTTTGAGGCTTTTCTGCAGGGAAATCAGTGATTCTAAACACGATTAAGCAATTTTCGCTCGATAGAAAAAAATCACGAACATAGGTCTAAAACATATTAAAATTCACTTAAAACATTCGTAGCAAATTATGCACAATTTATAGCTAAACATATTAACATTGGTTCTAAAAATCGGCAATATCATGTTTGAGGGAACTTAGTGATTAGTTTTTTATTTATTTAAACGCACAAAAAATTAAAATTAAAAAACATGATATCCGCGCTTCCAAACACGCACTTCCATCTCGCTCACGCTTATGCTCAGCGAGAGGGAGAGAAGACCATGAACCTATAGCGCCTTAATAACAAATACAATGGCGTCATCCACCCCGCATATAAAGGCCAAGGTGGTGTATGAATGTACCTATGCATAAATTAACTATATGTCCTTGTCTATCATAAATTATGTCATAAAGCCAAACAATAGGAACCTCACCTCCTCAAACGACATTGCACTACGTCACCGAATAAATGTTGAATGTGAGACTTACATTGTAAGTGGAGCCGCGGCTCCGAAACTAAAGCATTGTTCAAACTAATTTACAAGAGATCGCTCTGTGAAGTTTTGCGGGCGGGTACCAACTTCACCCTCAGTATTAGAGAAATGAGATAAACTATATTTTTTTATGAACATCTTCGGTCTTTCGTTGGGGATACGGTCAGCGGTCGCCTTGCTTCTTAAGCGGAGCTTCTGACGCTGATTTCATTATTGACCACTGACCAAACTACCGAACAACGTCGCCTTATAAGCAAACTTGACATTGGCGAAATCATACTAACGACTTTGAAGCCATTTTTTTAAAGAACAAGAACATATTTTTGTATAAAGACCGCGGGTCGTTCCTGGATGAGAATAGCACGGGGCCAAGATAAGTGGCGTACTGGAAGAGAGGTTTATGTTCAGCAGCGGACGATTACATGATGATGATGATGATGATGATGATGTTTTTCTTACCACGCTACATCGGAGAATCTCCTTAAATTTTGCAAGAGGTAAGAGATAAGAAGAATCAAGAATCAAACAAATGTTTACAAAATAATTGAATGTTTTGTGAATAAATGTTCGTGACACAACACAGTACACAAGACAAAGATAAAAGAAAAAGTTAATCTGTGCCGTGTCACGAAATGGGCTTTGCAGCCAGCGCTGGTCTTCCGTTGGGTCCATCCAGTGAGGACACGGTACGTAACACACATAACAATAACAAGAGAACGAAAATTTTTCCAAAAAATAAACTAAAAACAAGAAAACAACAAAATCACTTTAAAATAAAGAGCAAAAAAAAACATATTATTATACACTACAAAATCCTACACCGTCAGTGCAAGTACCTAACTTATTTAGGTAACTTGATTCGCGAATATAAAATGTAAAATGACAGTTGAGTTGCCCTCACGCTCGTTTGAAAAGTTACGCCATTACACCTTGATCAGGGGTCCAAACTATATCTGCGGGCGTAGCATGGTTATACCATTTTATCACTTATCGCTGTGGATAATACATATACAAGAAACGTGTTATTGTAAGTACGTGCATTTTCATCAATCATTATTTGCTTAGAACGGTTACGGTTCGATGGGTTAACCACTCTAAAATGAAAAAAAAACCCATAAACATTATTCTTGTATTGTTCTCACACATTTCCATTGTGACGTTACTATGAACGACATTAATTATATTCATACCGAGTACTATTAAATTAATTATTGAATACGATGTCGCATTATCCAATATCACCATGTTTCCAACGCCATCAAGTTTCCAACTCATTAATCATCATTAACTAATGGGTGCCCCCGTGTGAAGTTTGGTTAGGATAGCAACACCCCTTTTCTCTGCGTGGGTATCGTAACAGTCGATTATGGGAAGGGTTAAAGAGTGTTGTAGATGATGGGCTAGCAACCTATCACTTCAATATCACATGTTCTCCCACCTTAAACTTACGATAGTCACGAGCGAAACTGTAAAAAAAATTTACATCTTACCTGGCTTATGGCCAGCAGCAATTACCGCACGCTACGCGTGCCGAACATCCCACTTCCTGACCAGGGAGGGACGTAAAATTGTGTACTCACCACGGGCAGTAATAAAGAAAGCCTCAGATAGCCTATTTATCGCCCTTGCCTTCGGCTCGGGCGTCAAATACTTGCGATCTGAGACGTTCTTTGTTTTACCGCCCTAGGTAAGTAATGTACTATTATGAATCTAATGCGCATATATAATGACCACGTACTGGAGAGTGCAGCGTGCAACCCCCCACAAAGTGGACAGTGGGAGTCCGCTGGATGCGGGTGGCATAGAATCGGTCATTGTGGCCCTCTTTGGGGGAGGCCTATGTTCAGTAGTGGACGTCTTTCAGCTGATATGATGGTGATCGACGCGCCTATGCTGTTTTGCTTGCTATTGGCTAGGAGCGTAGCGGTATCAAACACTTGACACTGCTGTTTACGTTTACGGTGTTTTTGTGGGTTTAAATCCACCAAAGGATTTTGACATTTTGTGGACCGTCTTCTAAGCATATTAGAAAGAGCCTCTGTCATGAAGTATCTTGGCCAACAGGACAGGCAAACAACAAGTAGTAAGTAGTAGTATAATTATATTTTTAATTAAATTATTAAAAAATATTTTGATTTAAGTTTAGCATAATTATAAAACATTAGCCATAGCTCTGAATTTGTAACCACTAACACTATGGATTTTATAGTCCGAAATAAATGATTTGTATATGACTCAAAATAATAGTTGATATTACGATTGGATCCGGTTGCACTGTAAATAGATAAGTACAGAGCCAAGCTTATCCCTTTGAGGGATATCTTCCAGTTAACCTAATTAATTGTTGATTGATCATACTAATTGGTCGAGTAAAGAACAGCCCGCGTGTATGTGGCGTTATTCATTTGCATCAGACGTACGCCCGCGAAGTTCCGCTGTAGTTCCGCAGCGGTTTCTGAGACGCTCTTTGTCTTTTCTTTGCAACAATATCTTGTTTGCACCGCTATAAATTGTCTAGAACTTTATCAGGGCTTGGGAACTCATTTTGTCGGTGTCTGATGTGCTCGGCAGCATTGTTAAACAGTTCCTTAGCCTTCTAATACGGTTAAATAGTAAGGTTTTGCATTAGAAATTCTTTATTTTTCAGTCACATCAAGGCTGAGTAAGGAATTCATTATACGAGAGCCTAGTAGGTAAAAACTAGTAAGAAAGTTTTAAATCTTAGCAAAAATCTTTGCTCACAAACCATGTGAACGATTTTATCAAGAAAGTTGAGATAAAATAGCATACCTATCTAGGTACTTCATCTGAAGTAAAATTTATAAGTAGGTACCGTATCGTTCATCATCATCATCATAAACTTAAGAGCCGATCTCTTGTCGGTGGAGTAATCGCCATTCGTTCTTCTCTCTGCCACTGTTTTGAGCTCTGGATACGACATTACATTAACTTTCTCTTTAGCTTGGTCCATAAACGCACGTCTTGGTCTTCCCTTGCCTCTCCTTTCTTCTATCTTTCCTCCAATTATAGGTACCCTTACATATTTCCCCTTCTGTTTTCAATAGTTTTTAGTAGACATCTCCTTTCTTCTATCAGATTTAGAACCTCTTCGTTTGTTCTTCTTTCTGTCCAACTAATACCTTCCATACTTCTCCATTTTAAATGCGTTCAGCCTCTCTCTCTATCACGCTGGGTTAGAAGTCCACGTCTTGGTTCCTTACATCTCTATGCTCCTGGTCTTAATAAATATTTTTGCGATATTTCGAGATATTCGACCGTATCGTTATTTAACCTAAATTAGTTGCTGCCAGCGATAAAGAGAGGTATAAGGCTCAAAGTAAACGTCGTCGGTTTGGAGGCTTAGGGCGCTAGTAATATGTCAAAACAGTTGTTCACGGCGCTCGAAGACGTGTGCTGCAGAGATAAACAATGCAGATAATGAACATAATAAGCAAAGATAACAACTTCTATAAATATTCCAAAGTAAATAGGTACTCAGCAAAGGTGCTACAAAAGCAGTTAAGTGCTAAGTTTTCAGCAAAAGGTAATTTAGACTATGTTAATTTAAGTGCGCAGTAAATATAGATTGGGATATTCAGCTCTTTCATTAAAATTGTAACGAACTGTTTACTGGCTATGAACTTTGTCAGTTTCGTTGAATTTTTCATGAATTTGTATTTATGTTTCAAATTTGTTTCAAGTTTCACATATAACTAAGGATATACGTCACGGTATACTTTTCATGCAAACGTTTTTCGGACGACATTCCGTGATTATATTAAATGTTGTTTTATTTACTTAATCACATGAGTCACATGACCTACTTAATTGACAAAAGTCATAAAAAAGCCGTTTATAATTGTGATATAATATTTTTTTTCGAACCCATTAGGCAGTGCCAAAGTGGAGCAGCGGATAATTTTAGCCAGAATTGATGGAGAGAGAAGTCACGATGAGATGAGAATAATAATTGCCAGGGAGATAAAGAGATATTGGCAGGCATGCTCAGATCGGTTACCTACACACGAGGTAGTCAGTCAGATGCTGTAGATAAAGGTGGTTGGCGACAGTATGCAACGCATTGCCCACTCGGCTTATAATTTATTTATTAAATTATTTAATCTTAATTGCACAAAAGAACATCTTAACGTACAAAAGGCGGACTTAATGCCGTATGCATCCTCTACCAGTCAACCTTCGGGCAAAGCAGACAAATTATGGAATAGCAGAAAAATGTGAATAATAATAATATACCATTTATTTCAGGCATATAAGGCCCATAGTAACCTTAAAGACCAACGCGCGTCGGTACAATTTAACTGACCTAAAAACTAATTGATGTCCCCCAGGACATCAATTAGTTTTAGTCTAGTTTAATGGTAAAGTTTTTATTATTTCTAATCGTCAATTGTGTCGTCGAGTCCGACTATGAGCCGTATGTCCGGGCTTATGACCGCACCCACTGAAGACCGTATGGTGCCGCAATCCTCAGAAATGAGAGAGAACAGCCGATTCAGAATGGTCTTAACCTCGTAAACGCCACCAGTCAGTGTTATTCACCCGCATTAATCTACAAATTCTCACGAAAACCACTCAATACCTCCGCTAATCTTGTTACCATAATACCAGTATCAAATCTAAGCCACAATTTATTCACCTTTACAAACAAGCGCGTGTCATCGCGCTTGGCACAAAAGCCCTCTAGAGCTATGCAAATTCTGACAAACATCTTTAGCGTAAGTATCTCGGAATCGGTTCGAATAACTCGATCCCAAATTGCCCTGTTAATCGGCCATTCGTTCAGAAATTGCGTTATTCCCGGGCATAAAAGCGAGTATCACCTGAGTCGGCATTACGTGTCGATTTCATCGCTATCGATATTGCTAACCTACACTGAATAGCAATAAGTAGCGAGTGAGCGTTTGAGTGTACAGTGAACTGTACACTATTATATTAAGACATTCCGGCAGCACAGTTGAGTATGAGAGTAAGAAAATATATATTTACACTAGGTATTTCAGGCAAATGTAAATCAAGAGAAACATTTCGCAGAAAGCCTTTCTTTAATACTTCATCAATTTTACGAGTATCAGTATTAATAATTAATGCGGTTTATATTGCAGAGTTACTTTTTAAATATAGTACCTATGGTATTAGTCTACTTAGCAAAAACATTATTAACTTATTTGTCAAATTATTAGTCATTTTCACATGTTTACGTTGCCGATTCTATGCTAAAACAGACGCCACAAAATACGACAGCTTGCTCAAAGAAAGCTAATATTTAACGAGCATTTGCTAATTAGCTAGGTTCTAAAGTTACTATGTAACGTTTGTTCAGATTGTTACCTACAGTATACCATTCCGTTTGTACAGTATATTAATAACCCACCAGCTTAGATATAATCATCTCGAAAAGCTGGCTACTGCACACATAATAAGAAATGAATTTGTTTTCATGACAGCTAAAAAACATCAATTTTTTTTTCGTGTCTAGCGGTCGCCAATATTTCAACGCTCGCTAAATGCTATCACAGGTCACGCCTATAATTTCTTTCCTCGTTTAGCCACTGTCTGCAGCAACACTCATCATACCAACGCGGTCGCCACGCCAGAACTCGTCTGTTCTGCGGCAGAGTCGACCGGCCCAACGCCAGTTCTGCGAGCGGCCTCAGTGTGATACTGGACTAAATTCGATTCCTGAAAAAGAGCCAACCTTACTGCATCGCAAATCATAGCGCCTCTTGTCAGATGATAGCAATAGCGACGGCAATCCCATTTACACAGCAGCCGAGGAGTGCTAATACAGACGGGGAGGCAATAAATATGCAAATCGCCTTCAGACTCGGTCCGAGCGGTAAAAACAAGGTGCTAATGCAGTCGCCCATTCTGTTCTCTATGGTTTCCCTAATCTGCCTTGTCTAGAGAAGTTTTTCCGCTTGTCTACGGCCACGTAATGCGGTATTCGCAAAAGATACTGAAAGTATTACTAGGTATACCATAGTTTTATAATGAGTTGAGCTTCGAACACTTCACGAGATTGTACAGTGATAGAACCTTGTCGTGACGGTATGGTCTCATGAACTGGTCACATTAGCTGGTAATTAACCAGTCGATATGACAGCATCGCTTATCATCATCATATTATTATTATCAACAGAAACACGTCCATTGCTGGACATAGGCCTCCCCCAAAGACTGCCACAATGACTGGTCCTGTGCCACCCGCATCCAGCGGACTCCCGCGATCATTACCAGGTCAGCAGTCCAATACTCCAGCGAGGCCCTGGAGGACTGACGTGGAGAAGGATTTCGCGTGAACAGTAGTTGCTCGCTAGTCAATCCTAAGCTCAAGGAGAAACGCCATAACCATAACATAATATGGCATACACGAACAGCTACGCTATGGCAAGGTTATAAATCATAAATCATGTAAGGTACCATATATTTGCTTAGAGCATTTTCGCTTGTACTTACTCCAATTCTGACGCACAAAACATCAATATCCCACCCAAGTGCGCTGATTTCCGCTCCACGTCCAAACGGACGATTCGTTCTAATTATTAGTCTACATTACCATAAATCGTTTGTCTGGTGCCGACGTAACGACCGGCGGCCATTGTGCGGACAGATAATTAGCCTATTATATGAGGAAACTGAAAAGGAAATTGAGAAGATTTTTTATAAGACTAGCTCCAGATAGCAGGCGAATAAGGTTGACAGAATGTAATTTGCACCAATCTTAAACGCACATCTTGAACATCTTGCTTTGCGAGTCGGTGGAAATTATATTTCGACAATTTTACTCTAAATACATAATGTAATAAACGTCACAGCGCTTGCCACTAGCCTAATACTTGAAACTTTCAATCTTAATTCATAGGTAACAATAAAGGTGAACAACAATATGTATCAACTATTATCATTATTAAGGTGTCAAACGTGGAGACAGTTACCATAATATTTATCAGCAATTTTGAAGGACCGAAAAACGTGGCAGAATAAACGGAAATTATTCGCCAGTTGTTGGACATAATAATTATAAGCTAGGAAAAAAGGTACAAACTCATTACAGAAAAAAACAATCATGCTGCGGAGCATGTTAATTGGGTAAGGGCAATATTATTTCAACGACTACGATAATCTCACGTATGACATGACTGACCGGCGTGACCGCGTCTTCAGATTGTTATTTTAAGTTCTGCTTGTCGAAAGTATTTTCGATTATTAACTCAACCACCTCACTGAAAACTTCAGGAAGGGCAAGATGATCGACGAGTCATACAACATATGAAAACGTTGAGAGTTTTTTAGAGAAACATATTATTTTACTATTTCGCTAAAACCGTGCAGGTCTGTAAGAGATAATGAGACACTTGCGTATTTTTGCATGCAGTTAATGTTCCCACTTCCCACCCTGCCTCCGCTCGCGCAAACATTCAAATAAATACAACAAACAGCAACAAACCTGGACACGTGTTTCGCCTCTCTAGGGAGGATCATCAGGAGATGAATTTTTGTGTTATTTTTATTTATTGGCGATCTATTTAGCTTACCCTGCTTGCATATCAGACGTTCGTGGGTTCAAATCTCGATACCTACTGGAAAATACTTGTGCGATGATGATGATCTTTGATGCCGAGTTTTAGATGTATGTATTTAAGTATTTGTATCTATTTAATATAGCGTTTCTAGTACCCATAACACAAAGGTCATTGAGCTTACTATGTCCCTAGTTAAATTTATGTAATTTGTATCAAACGCGTTTGAGGTACATTTTGTTAGTGTGTAGCTCTTTACGTTTTTATGTAGGGGAATTGAAAAAATCTCACATGCGTATAGAATGGACCGTCAGTTTCGCTTGCGTTCTTTGTAATACAATCAGCTTCAAAAGTAGCTACGCAATCGAAGACGTCAAAAGTCTTTATTAAAAGTGAATAAGAACTTTTAACGTCTTTAATTGCGTAGTTACTTTTGATGCTGACTGTACATGGCCGGATCCGCGCGGCCAGCTAGGTTATTATAATTATATACATATATTATCATACATGATTAAGACACAGACAGTCTTAAGACTTTACCTGTGGTAGATACATTAATGTTAACTAAACCAATCGATTATCGTTCTATTTAAATTTACAGTAAGCCATGCTGAGAATTTAGCGAAAACATAATCCAAAGTAAAACGTTTGACAACGATAAGTCTTGACTTAATGCTGTAATCGTAAAATTAAGGATGAAAGGGGGCGAATAGACGAATAAAATCTACCCCTACAGTTCAAATGAAACGGCTCTGATTAAAATTACCAAATGTTAGTGCAGCTGTAGTCGCAATATCCGAAAATGGCTCCTGTGTTTTTATTCACATTTCATATGGTGACCTAAGATTTTTTTACGATCTTTTTGAAGAGGAACAAATGTTTTTATGGGAGCAACTACAAATTAAAGAACATAAATACCCAAAGATTTGAGTCGAAGGCGGACCTCGCTATTGGCGGCTGATTCGCTTCATACTATTTGACACAAAAGTATGACGTCACAGTTTGCTATTTGTACTAATTGGTGTATAAAAAATCAAGTAAATTTCTGTGATCGTCGTGTTATGGGTAAAATTGTACCTTTACGTCCATAATTGTTGTACAATTTTGATTCTATAAAAGCGTAAGGATTCTATTGGTAGCTTTAATTTTACTCGTACAATAAAAAAATACTTTTTTTTTCTAAACTTTCAATGTCCGTATATTTAGATTTTTTTAATTTGGTACATTTTGTAATTTATACTTTACTAGCGACTCGCCCCGGCTTTGCACGGGGTTATATGTATAATACAAGCATGTATTATATATACGTATAAACCTCCCTCTTGAATCACTCTATCTATTAAAAAAACCACATCAAAATCCGTTGCGTAGTTTTAAAGATCTATGCAAACATAGGGACAGACAGACAGCGAGAAGTGACTTTGTTTTATACTATGTAGTGATTACAATAATGTGATGATTTACTATCTATTAAGCAACACTACAAACGTTATCAATTTTAACATGATGCAACTACCCTATTCAGGGCATGTATTTTTGATGTATTGAATATCTTCTTGGAGCCTCAGACCAAGAAACAAGTGCGAGTCTGACTCGCGCACCGAGGGTTCCGTGCATACGTTCATACACCATACCCGTCACGTCACGACCCTATTCATTCTTAAACAATCTTAACAACTCATAGTAGAGTATTACCGTTGTACAGAGCCATCTGCATGTTGGTATTAATAACTTGCAACTAGTATGTTTGTTTATCAGCGATATTTTTTTATCACATGTACCGATTTCAATTACTATTTTTTTATTTCAAAAAAGGGACTTTAACGATAAATTCATAGGAATGTGAAGACATAAAATGTCAAACAAAAGTAATTTAATTACATACTTAGTTAAGAAATTTACGTATCTTAACCTTTTTAACAGTTATTCTAAATCTCAAATTGATAGCTCAAGTAGTTCCTGAGATATTTTACGTTGTGACAGACGGACAGACGGACAGAGTCGCACCATATGGGTTCCATTTTTACCTTTTTGGTACGGAACCCTAAAAATGATAGACGGAGTATGACATACAACCTAGTGAAGCCGGTTTGTAATTTGCTCTCTCCGCATAAATATCTTTTTTCTTGGAGCTTTCTTGAAGTTTGTTGCATGCGAAGAAAGTGAGGCTTTTGAGATGGGTTAAGGATGTTTTATTTCCAGCGCCAATGCTCGCCATCCGCACTACGCTCCGGCACTACGATCTAGGGTTGTGCCCTAGGTCCCTAGGGAAGGGGTTACAACAATAGACCACTTGCCAGCCCCTGTGATCAGCGGTAATGACTGCTTGTGTTTGCTCACCGGGACGTTTTTGTGCCCACGTAGTAACCTTGATTAATTTTAGGAGTTTTGATCTAGGAGGTTTAAACAGTAAAAACTGTTGCAGATTTTTGGGTTTCTCAAACTCAAATATTGCCTATAACATGACTGTTAAAAGATGCACATAAATAATAAAAAACAAAGGTTTCACTGCAAAATGTACCCGTTTATTGCTCTTGGTGCTTTAATATTCAAGATAAATCAGATAAAAACTTACAGTATCTGATTACTATTATGGAACTAATAGTAATCAGATGCTGTAAGTTTTTGTCTGATTTATCTTAAATATTATAGAGCAAATGTAAATTAATCAAAATATACATTAAAACATTAATAATATTTTTTCTGACTTTTAAGGAGCTAATTAATATTTTTGATGTGTGATATTTTATTGGATTTTGTCCCTAGGTAATTATGTAAATAATGATGTATCCGTTACACAGAAAACATTAGCAATTATAAATGATTACCTTTGACATTTCTCTATACCTACTAAATGCCAGTAAAATTATTGGATTATTACTTTATCTTTATACAAGATATCTTCCGGTTCTATTTAATCATTTAGTACCATAGTAAACACCAATCAGACCTGATAACATTAATATTAGTAGAAAAGATCCGCCACCGTACGGAAGATGGCATAATTAATAAAGTAAATAGTTTGTTAGGGAGGATCTTCCCGGAATAAAGTATTGTTTTCCTGTCTGTAACGATAAAATCAACTAGGAAAAGCTAGCCCGAAAAGCCGCTAGTTGACCCTGAGATAGTGTCGCTGTGTACGTGGCTACGGTCAAATAGAAACATGTCGGGCTATACGAATATGTGGTCTACGATCGCGATTAAAAGTACAGAATACACGGTGGAATTTAATCGGTGATCAGGAATCCAAAAATCTTAATTATCAATCTACACAGAAACCAATACGTGAGATCTCGTGCAATATAGGTCACAATCTAATTAATCACACTTAATTAACATCGGTAAAATGTACACTGACTGAATAAATGGACACCCTACTTTTATTGAAGGGAAGTTACTCGTAAGTGTACATACGTCAAGTGCTTGCTGGCTTTGGCAGGAAACTAGACAGATCAGACGTCAATAAATGAAACGTCATTAAACTTTTCAGACTAAACCATTAGTAGGGTGACAATAAATTTTAATTAAAATTTAATTTCAACTTAAAAATTAGTTATGATAAAAAAAAACTTGGTTCCACTTAAGTACTACATAAACGTGACCGCCATCGATTACTGAATTAGAAAAATGGGTTCCTGTTCACCGATTAAATTCCACCGTGTATAAGTCAGGATATTATGCTCTGTTACGTGCAATGAGAATATTAAATAATTATTTAGATAATGTTAATGATAATCATGATGTGTGTCAGATCATAACAGAGTAAAGACTTAATTGCTGTGGCTTGTTTTTCATTGCTGAGCATTTCTAGAATAGTATGTACCAATTAATCATTGGTATGTAGATGAAGTAAATACGTCAATTGAACATGATTTTAATTTTTCAATTTTGTTACAATTTTTTTTAGTATTATTCACTACAATGTTTTATAAGATCCTTTAGAAGAAATTATAAACTATAAGAGAAGATGAAAAACGAATATATTTTCGATACACTTCGTCCATATTTCCACATTGACAGTCAAACAAAGAGAGACATGAACAATATCTCGCACGGTATCAGTGATTGCGGAGTCTGTACCGAATATTAACGACGTAACTTGCAGAATGATAAATGAGATCAAACACACGCAACAAGGGGATTGCTGATAAACTTAGTTCAACGAGAAACTTGTAATTTCATAGTTAACGTTGTATTTATAAAGTTTACTGTTTGAAATCTCTTGTGATGGAGATCGGAACCGTTTGGAGGAAAGGTTTTTGGTTCCGTAAAACTACACAACTATAGTTCAGGTCACCCAACTAATGGTCCAAATCAATTCTCATATTACTTGCTTAGGTGGGACTATTTTCATAGGTGAACTTAAAGACAGGCAATATAAAAACACAAATTTAAATAAAAACGTATAAAATCACTAATACGAAATCGGTATTGATAGAAACGAATGAGTTTACTTTTTGACCATAGTTGGGGTAGTGGACTATAGTTGTGTAGTTTTACGGTTTTATTTTAATTTGAGATACTAATCCTATTATTTCGTGCCTTCACCGAAGTTAACGCAAATTTCCATAAACATCCTATGTATATTATATCAATGTATTCCTATTTATGTACTAAACAGAATAAAAAGCAACTTACTAATTTAAATAAATAAAATATTGATAGGACCGATATGAAAGAATCCAAAACCAATGTTAGTATATAGTAGGCTGAATTGCTTTTAAAAAATAGAAATGGACCAGACCGTTATTCAATTCCGTTATTCAGTTTTAAGTGTATCTTATTAAATTAACAAAAATGGCAGATAATCATAGTTGTTCCAGCTGCCGCTTTAGGTATCTTAATCAAATAAATTCCATAAAACCTATAATAATAAAATGAACCTGAAAAAAATGTATTGCAGTTTCTAAACTTCTCGCAAAAGTTAGTAATTGTAAACTACCCAAATGTAGTCTGGAAGAGATCGCTCTAAAGCGATAAGACCGCCTGTTGTTACCATTACTTGTTTAATCTACTCCTGTATCATGATTTTCGTATGTTGTGGTGCAATAAAGAATATGACTACTAATACTACTATTTATTTGGAAAGAAACGCTCGGTGTTGCGTGCACCCTAATTGTGTTAAGAAACCCTATAAAAAGTTAGCAAGAAATCAACAAAGGGCTAAACAGTAATTAAGTATTACGCAACAACCAATACAATTAATAAAACTTGCGATCGAGTTTGTTAACAAGACCAAGTTTTTGTATTAATGGGCAATTTCGAGCATTAAGGGGCAGTGCTGAGTTATTGAAAATGGTGGGCATTCATAAAAGATTAGCTAAACCTTTAAAAACTATTTTTTTTGAAATCACCTAGAATTAAAATCACACTCGAACCAAGATAAAATAATCTTGGCTGAAGATAATTTCACTGCATTCGAGATAATTTAACATCTTGCTATTAATACTAATAAATTACTTGGTTCTAAAATATTAACCTCGAATTGAATATTTTTTATGTGTATGTTGTGTGCAGCGACGGCTAAAAATCTAATTTGAACTCTGGTACAGTTTTTGCTTTCATACTCATATCTTGAGAGTACCTTATTAAATTAACGGTAGGTAGCTATACCAAAAGGAAGTTTTTGGCAAATATTTATTCTGTTGTGTAACCTTTCGTGTGACTTAGCAGTGCTATCGAAAAGTATTACACAATACACACACACAAGATGGTACACAATAGTCCTAACACCAAGTAGCTATCTAAAAGCTTTACTATGTAGTTCAATTAATACAAATTACTGTTAGAACGTATCTCTTGTAGGTACTCTATAATGACGCTATGTGGATTTACCACGTTACTGACAAAGATAATGATAAACGGCATTTATGACATGTTGATATACATTATGCAAGGTGCAAATAAAATAACTGAAAAGAACCGGTAACATTTCTTTATTATTTTTTTTAATATTTTAATTGAATAGATGAAGCGTTAAGGGAATAGATTGGAAAATTATGAGATTTTTACTGCCCGAACTGGGAAAAAATCCAAAGCCTGCAATATCGTCTAATACCTGCGACCTGCTGGTGGTTTGCTTAACGCTTCGTACGTACGTCAGATAGGTCTAAATCAGGGATTGTAACCGGTTTTTTTTGTATGGGAACGTAACCGTTATTTTTTCGTTTTTTGTAAATTATTTTATTTTCTAATTGGGCAATCTAATAATACGCACTCGTTACCTCGAAACTGAGTCCTACATATGAAGTATAAAATAGTTCGAGATATGTGGTTATTTCGAGGTTTTTGCAAAAACCGGTTACAATCCCTGGTCAATGTCATTTTATGTTCGTGTAAATGACAGCTGATTTGTCCTAACGCTAGTTTGAAAAGTAACACCGTAATTACCCCATCAGAGACATTATTTGTGAGACATTATTTGTATTAGGTACTGCCTTAGGAGTCTATTTCCGCCTAGATGATTCAGTTCATCTGAGATGTAGGGTATTAGGCCTGCCCGAGTAGTGTAATGTCCAAATTTTCGCCTTGGATGGACGCTGGATCGCATTACATCCAGTCCATGGGCGGCTCTATATCAGGACGAGCCAGGCGGCAGTTATGCCTAGCTTAGCACTCAGTTTCTGATTAGCTCAACCGATACTATTCCTGTTAGCTAAAATTAGGGTTGTGAGTAGAGAATGCAATAACCGGTCATATTTTATAACTATATATATTATACACAACATAAAAAAACCGAAACGGTAACGGTTATTTAATGTTAAAAACAAGAAATATGACAGCTAAAAACTAGAAAATAACTACCGACTAGATCATTCTGACAAATTTTTGCAACCGACATACAGCTCTCATTTATAAATAAAAGCAAAAGTAGCGTAGTTCGAGTTTCCCTGTATAAGGACCTCTATAAGCGCATTTTTCACTTATTTAAAGCAATTATCCAATAATTCTCCACTGAATCTGTACTTCTTTATCAAAATCACAGAAATAATGTAAAAAACTAAATTTATTCTGATAATTTAAGTTAGGAAAAGTATATAACCGAAAATAACCGTAACAGATTCTTCAAAATTCCGAAAACCGGTTATGAAATTTTGTCGAAATATTTGGTTGTAACCGGTTTCTTCGGTTTCGGTTAAAACCGGTTTGCATTCCCTAGTTGTGAGCTTAGGCATATAGCATGAAATCGTAAAAGTGTCGTGTCCTAGTCAAAAGAACAAAGTAATACCAATGGGTTATTGTTCAAAGCTGGTATTATCGAGCTTTGCAATTCTGAATGTTCTCGGAAATGAGATGGAATTTTAAATTTGATATAAATCATTAGACCCGTTTTCAAGAGACTATTTACAATTATATATACGACATCTGCTTGTTTAATAGGATAGGATTAGCTTGGGAGCTCTATAAGTGGTCATTGACTGAGGCTCAGAAGTCGAAACTCAAGGTTTGCCAGCGGGCGATGGAGCGCAGCATACTAGGTGTTCGCAGAACTGATCGAATCAGAAACACGGAACTGCGGTCCAAAACTCAAATTGTAGATGTGGGTGCCAAGACCGCCAAACTGAAGTGGGACTGGGCTGGACATGTCTGCCGTATGCACCCGGAAAGATGGGCCACAATAAGTACAGAATGGGCCCCGAAAGACGGCCACCGGAGCAGAGGCAGACCAAAAAGGAGATGGCGGGACGATTAGGACGCGTTCTGCTTGGGTTGGCGAGAGCATGCCAGCAATAGGGCCGAGTGGAGGAAAATGGGGGAGGCCTTTGCCCAGCAGTGGGACACCCAAACAGGGTAAGAAAAAAAAAACTTTAAAAACGCGCAGTGCGTCTAATAAGTTTTCCGACGTATTTTCCCGTTAGTTATCCCTACTTTAGAAAACAGAAATCCGATCACAATCACAGATTAAACTCGCTGAAATCACAGACGGGCAATTAAAACATATATTAAACTCTAATCTCAGAGGCGCCATCTGCTAATATACGACAATAACTCCCCAAGTTCCCCCAATTGTTGTATTACTGAGCAGGCGGCGCCGAAACTTCGCGCGGGTTGTCGCCGCCGATAATTTTAAGCGACACCACGCGAAGTTTGCATCGCATCAACACAAGGTGCTGTCTGCTTGTGGGCCAAGTTAAAAGAACACGTGTCATTTGCCTCACACAGAAAAAAAAATAATCGAGGAAGATGCAAATTTGTCACAAATCAAACGAAATTATCTTGAGCTATTATGAGTTTTACTCTTGGTTTAGAATATACTTAATTCATTATGATAACACAACAGATTACCTGTCGCGTTTGTAGCGCCACAAAAAGGCGCCGCGTGTAACCGATCTAAAGGTGTATTCGTACTGAGGACCTTCTGTACACATCATCATAATCATCATATCAGCCGAAAGACGTCTACTGGACAAAGGCGTCCCCCAAAATGTGCTACAATTACTGCTACAGCGCCACCCGCATCCAGCCGACTCCCGCGACCTTTGCCAGGTCATCAGTCCACCTACCCACGTTGCGCCTACCGGTACGTGGTCGCCACTCGAAAACCTTTCCGCCTTGGTTTCTAACGTGCAATGCGTACACTATAAACTTATTTAAATACCCGCGACAGCTCGTCACTTGCACTCAGAGCTGTCTCTCAACACTCCACTAATCCGCGCGTCATGCTGTACAGTTGTCAAACTTCCTATTACCCGCACTTTACCAAACCACAGTAGCTTGACGTAGGTACCCCGTTCACATTCATGGGTAATATTAATAATGATGCTATCCTCCGTGTTCCCGGTTGTATCCTAAAAGAGCCCGGGGTCCGCTTAAGCACCTAATCCTAAGATTTGGTGTAGGCACTAGTTTTACGAAAGCCTTTCACCCCAGAGGGAACACTAGACGTTGTTGGAATTAGGCCAGGTATTAACATTAGAATGTTTTCCTTTAACGAAAAGCTACTGTTACGTATCAAATTAACATAATATTTATTTCATGACTTTTTTTTAACCCATAGCCGGGGTTCGAACATACGACTAAAAGTTGCCTTACCGGTCGACTACAGAGGCACACATAATAATGAAATATTAATTAATAATATACGGTATAAAAGGGCCATTTTACGGAAAGTTGTAGTTGTTGTAGTTGTACTAGACTTTTTTTTAGTGTTGATAAAATTGAGTTTTTTTTTTTCTCAAAATCGAAAGCACTGTCGAATCTAATAGAAGAAAGAAAGTGTCCAAAATTTTACAAACAATTTTCGGTTTTTCGTTCCGTTACCATCATACGAGCTTAGATGCATTGGTAACGGAATGGAATAAAAAAACTTGGGACACTCTTTTTTCTCCTATAACATTCGAAAGTGCTTTCGATTCTGAGTAGAAAAAACCCGATTTTATAAAAATTTAAAAAAATGGCGAGTGTACAACTTTTCGTAAAATGGCCCAAAAACACCGCAATATCCCGTCACTTTTGCAGCCATCAAGAGATTTTCATGACGTCTTGTAACATCACCGATTTTGTTCTGTATTGTCATGAAAACCGACGAGTACTTTATTCGTGCACTTCGTATGGTAAAATTTGATAAACCACTGCTAGCGTCCTAATTGTCCATCACATCGTTAAAATGGCTCGAATAGGGACATTATTTACTTTCACTCAGTGTTTGGAATTAAAATGTTGACAGGTTAGTTTCATATATACTATGTAATGGGTAATCTCTGGAACCAATTATCCGATTTAAAAAAAACATCTGCGTGTAGAATGGATGATTTCGATCTGGATGGTTATATGTACGAGTAGGTTGTATTTTATCTCGTGGGTTTGCCTACGTTCTTTAATACGCGGGCAAAGCCGCGCGGGCTAGTATTTTATAATTAAGAAGACTAAAATGTCAAGCGTGACTTGACCAAATACAACCAAAACGATTATCATCATATTTTACAACACCTTCCATTTTTGGCTTTAGTAGTACCAGTAGTGGGTACAATAAAACACAAGGAGTACATTATACTATACTCTACATTTTACTGTTATAACTCTACTGTGTATCGAATTATTCACTATGCTTTTTAAACAGGCTTCTACACCAATGTTTGGCCAAAGCCGTCGCCGGCTTAAATGTTTGGTATGGGATCATCGCCCAATTTAAAAAGGCCTTTAGTGCATCAGACAACCAGAACTTCTGTGCTCTTTTAATTCAGCGCGGTATTAGGCGAACAAATTGGTTCCCATTAGCATAAGTCTGTCTACCTACTTTGTATACTTTGTTTTGATAATGCATGGGGTGGCAGTTTAATGTATTCCGTGTTAATGCAAAATTGGTCTGTTTTTATGACAACGATGGTTTACAAGGTGTAGTGTGGTTTGACAAGTCATTTTCACGATTATTTGTTAAGGTCCAGTAAGTCAGTCAGTGGGCCTTGAAACCTCATTTTGAGGACCGGATAAGCCAGGTGGGTAGTGACTGCCTAAGAAGCTGATGGTCCTGGATACGAATACCGGTAAGGGCAAATATTTGTGCGATGAGCATAGGGAATGCAAACCGGTTAACCGGTTAGCCGGTTAACCGGTAAATTGACCAAATATGAGGCCGGTAAATTACCGGTAAATTAAAATCAAAACCGGTTATTTACCGAAACACAAATTATTAGTAAAATACTACATTTTTATTATTGTTAATGCTTCATCGGCATGATTATACCTCAATAATACAAAAAAAGAATCGTTTGTAGAAACTCCTTAAAATATAAACACGTTCCCAGTTCCGTTCTATAAAATATGAATAATATAGAGACGCCTTATTTTACATACTTAAGAGGTATACTCATCATTAAAATCCAAAGAAGTACCTCTCTTCGCTTTACTGGGAGAGAGAAAGCCAAAGGCAAGGAACAGAGGTGTGGTGGTGCTTTTCTTCAAAAAGGGTGACAACACTGTGCTGAAGAACTTCCAACCCATCTGACTTCTGAGCCATGTCTATAAACTGTTTTCGAGAGTGATTACAAATCGTCTCGTACGCAGGCTAGATGACTTCAAGCCTCCCTGACAAGCCGGTTCCCGGAGAGGCTTTAGCACCGTAGACCACATCCATACGCTCCGTCAGGTTATACAGAAGACTGAGGAGTATAGCCTGCCCCTCAGCTTAGCGTTCGCGAACCACGAGAAAGCCTTCGATTTGATCGAAACCTGGGCTGTACTAGTCTCTCCAGCGGTGCCAAGTTGACTACCGCTATATCGAAGTATTGAGGTTTTTGTACGAAAACGCCACTGTGTCAGTCCAACTCCAGGATTTGAACGCGAAACCTATTCTGCTGCAGCGGGGAGTCAGTCAAGGAGATGTTTTTTCCGCAAAACTGTTCACCGCTGCACTGGAGGATTTTTTCAAGACTCCGGACTGGAGTAGGCAGACATCGACGGATTTCTGACGATTTAGTTGTGTTGTCTGAGACCATGGAGGACTTTAATACGATGCTCGATGACCTCAGTTAACCCTCCGAGCGAGTCGAACGAAATGAACATGGATAAGACGAAGATCATGTCAAATCATTATGTCTGTAATTTTTTGTCTTTTATTCTACAAATGTGCTAAATAAACGTATTTTCTTTCTTAAAATGCCCATGTAGTGCCAACTCCTATTACAATCGGATGCTTTACGCTCATAGTTGTAGACGATTATATATACCTATGACAGACTGTCCAGTTCCAGTCCTGTCGGCTTGGTTTGACCAGTGTGTGTTGCCAGTGATGACATAATATATGGCACCTGAAATGTAGTCACTCGCTATGGGCCTCAATAGAAGGCTAGAAGTCAAAAGGGCAATGAAGATGGCTATGCTGGGAGTTTATCTGCGTGATCGCATTAAAAATGAGGCTATTCGCAGCAGAACTAAGGTAACAGATATAGCCCTCCGAATCGCTAAACCAATGCCGGAATCTGGAACCCCATGAGCTCCACTCCTAGAAAAAGTTATAAAACCGTTTGTACGAAAGCTCTTAGGTAAAATGTATTGTTACTATTACTACCTTTTTCTCTATCCACCTCTTTTCGATCTAGGTATAGTTGGTTATATATACTTCTTTTGAAGCCCGTAGAAACATCTATTTAGTGAAATATTATTTTTAGACTACTAAGTGGGCTTGTAGTTATTATATAATTATTCCTACCTACCTGCTTATCCCCAAGGAACCTTTTCAGTTGTGTTTTTTGCCCTCCTATCACTGAGCAAGTTTTAAATATTAAATAATCTGATCATTACGGTATTTACGGCACATGATAACTCTTCATACTATATCATAGCTTATTTTTACGATAAATAAAGGTCAAATAGCGCTACTTATTAGCCAAACTGAATTTACCGGTAATTTACCGGTTAACCGGTTTTGCCTCACTCAAGTCGGTAATTTACCGGTAATGAAATTTGCCCGGTAATTGCATTCCCTAGATGAGCAGGAATAAACAGTTTGTTTCCGAGTATAGCATAGTAAGTTATTTAAGTATTTATAACTATTAAATATACTGACGTCTTAGTACGCATGACCATAACACGAGTTTTTTTGAACTTAGTAAAAAATCTTTCTCTCACCTGGAAATCGAACTGACTAGGAAACTCGAATTTAAATCTTCACGGTGGGTGTACTCATATTTCAAGATCCAACGTAAAACACTGTAATTAGAATTATGCCTTATCATTCAGGTGGCCGTCAGACATATTTATAAAAAAAATATGGTCGCTTTGGTTCCCAGGTACTTTATTTTTAGAGATAAAATAACTCCAGCAAAATATTCTGTATAATATATTTCAGATATTTTCTCTTCATGTCACATAGCCTTGGGACATCCAATATAATGTGATTTTTATCTGAATAATATGTACAGTCAACCAATTTGATTTCTAGGCCACCGTAGAACCCTGTCATTTTAACTGCTACATAGCTACGCAATAATCCTAGTCGCCCGTGTTGCAACGCATATACAACGGCAAGGTTCTATGATGGCCTAGGGATCAAATTGGTTGACCGTACCTACAACGATAAGAACGGTTATGTTTTTACTACAAGTTGCAGGCACCCTGAGCTTGTTCTTAATATTGTATTCACATAAATCGGTCCGATTCTTCAGTTACAACATTTTATTACAAAACAGTTTAAATTCAATAACACTACAGCAGATCAATTCCACAGAACACTTCAATCGCGAGTCCAGAGGTCCCTCGTAAAACTGCAGAGTTTTACGGCACCGTAAAAATTTTAAACTATTTGAGACGCTTAGTCTAGGTACACTCGGAATATTCCGCACATGCATGGAATAGTTCTAAACGGATCAAATTTTACATCCACTGTTGCAGGGAGATTGTGTTTGCCCGGGTATTTTCTACTGGAACGAACTCTTGCCCGCGAGTTTGTGAAAAAACGTAACGGTAATATTTCTTACATCGCCGCGGTAACATTGTCTACGTTAAAAAGAAACTACTAATGGTGTATTTATTTATGTAATAATTAATTGCATTTATTTATTCATGGACATAAAGAAAATTACGATTTTTAACGCTCTGGTTGGAGGTGCTTTCTTCTATATACAGGCTGATTTCGGGGTCGTGGAGCAAGAAGACGAAAAGTGAATAAGATGGTAACACTGAACAACTTTTCCCAAGAAACCAACCACGAAATCGCAAAAAAATCAGCTGTTCCATACATTAACTCTCAATTAACTCACAGTTAACTCTCAAGTGGCTCTTAATTGGCTCTTATTTTTTTAAAGATTTTGTGGGAAACCACCCAGACCACTCATGGGAAAAGTTGTTCAGTATGACCAATTCTCAAAAAACCGAAATCATCCTGTACAAGTCATTTTCACATGTACATGTTCTTGGCTACAACCGTAAATCGTAGCTACGATTTTTTTGCAGAGAATTTGTAAAGATACAGCAAAGTTAGGCTGTGTATCAGCATTAAATTATACATAAAAGTAGGAAATCGGTTAAATTAAAAAAAATGGATTCATTAACCCTTTCAGTTTCACACATGCGTCAGAGCGCTACGGGCTGTTTGTGCTACATTATGGACATTAACACGTTATCTGCCAGGAACCTGCCTAGTGGGCGCCTATGCCGTAGTGGCTTACCGCTACATACGGGGAAGACCACGGGATCGACTAGTACTAGCTGGCTACGCATAGCGTGGCGTATTCTTGGCAGTGAATGAGTAAAGGTCGATTTATATCTACAGACATTGAGCGTGCCAGACACGTGTCGTGGCAGACTAAATACGAGTAAGATTCTTCCACACAGAGTGTATTAACGTATTTATATCTATCGTAACACGGCCGCGCAGAAACCGACAGAAACATGACATGTGTCTGGCACGCTCAATGTCTGTAGATATAAATCGACGATAAAGTTGCTACGCACTACGGCGTAGCACTACGAGCATGGCGTGATGGTGAATGCGTTAATATTAATCAAACGTAATTTAGTTAAAGTAAAGTATTTTTTTTTACTAATTTTATTTGTCTTCTATCTATATTTTAAAGAAAAACAAAGCACATACATAATGGGCTTGTGACCTTAAATTTGTTTACGATGCCATTCGAACCAGTTAATGTAGATGAACAAATGTTTGTATGGAAGTAACTACATTTAAAGGACATTAATACCCAAAAGATCGAGTTAAAGACGGACCTCGCTGACAGCAGCCGAAACGCTTCATACTGATTGGCTTTAAAGTATGACGTCACACCGTGCAATTTGTACTAACCGTTGCATGGAAAATTAAGTAAATTGCTGTTTCGGTCGCGAAATACTGCGTTTAGGTCCATAGTTGTCATACAAATTTGTTTCTATAAAAGCGTAAGGATTCTATTGGTACCTTCAAATTTACTCTTGGACAATAAATAAAAAAACTTTTTTTCCTAAACTTTCAAGGTTCATATCTTTTCATGATTTGAATTATATTTTGTAATTTATACTTTATTACAATCATTTGATGGTTTACTATCCATTTAGCAACACGACGTTACCAATTTCAACACCACGCAACAAGCCTATTGTACCTCTACTATTCTTCTTTTGATTTATTGAAAGTTAATTTTTTGTTGTTAATTCTACTCATTGCATTTGATTAATGCCGAACGTGCAGAGTGCTCTTCCGAGAATCGATTCCATCCCTCTGTTCTAATATACATGTACAAAGCAAACCTATACAAGCTTTGTGGTACGGAGCACACCACAGCACGTAGTATTATCTTGTTTTACAAGACAATCGTCCCTCGCAATAGCATGCGCTGTCCAATTAAAGTTGGTCTCCGGGCGGTTGCCAGTTCACTCGCTTGGCGTCTCAACTTGTGATGGGTATTCCCATAGGTCACCGCTGGCTCCGTGACGCCGATTGGGATTCGCGTGTTTTGACGTGTTCATTTAGAATGTGAACAGTATTGTGGATACAGTACTAATCCCCAGCAGGGACTTTATGTTCATTGCTTTACTTCTATCACATTTTGAGGTAGGTATTTGCGCTTGGTCGGACACATTAACTCAGTGTGCGTGAGTGATGCAAAGTAGCAAACAAAAATAGGCCGCCAGACTACCCATTGAAACTCTTTAAGAAATCACGTTGGCATTGTCAAATCATCTTCATGTCTTCATTTGTCATTGACTAAATCAAATATTGAACAAAAAAATTAAGTAGGGGAGACCGGGGCAAGATGAGGTCCGGGGAAGGACGGGAAATGTGCTGGTGTGCGTGAGTTTTGCACGCTATTGAGCTACGGCAGCGCCATTAGTTCGAACTTCAGTCGCATTTCGCCGGTCAGTGGAAAAAAACGTGTCTCTGCTTGTTTTGGCTGCTTTGAACGAAAAAACTTAATATTTTGAATAATACCTATTACGAAGTTGTACGACAAGTATCGATGTGTTACGAAGTAAGTAAGCACGTTTTTACAATATTTTTAACCTAAGCACCGTAAGGAAAGATCATTGTTTTATGTTATGCATTATTTATAACCTTCACAGTTTTAGGTTAGGAATGCTTTGTATTGTTGCAAAAATGTTCGTTGGGGCAAAACGATCGGGGCATAACGGGCATTTACTGCGGGCACTTGTATTCACAGTCAGTCGAAGGATGGGTGATTTGTAATGTTTGCCTCGGCTGGGCTCACAATTCTTGTGCTGGGGTTGATGAGGATGATGAGGATGCGCATACTTGTGAGCGTTGTCAGCCCGATTAATGTGCAATTTCCCATTATGCCCCGGGCTAAGGGGCAAGATGGGAAAAAATTGTTCCTAATTGTTGTTCCTAATTAACCAAAATCGGATGATTTAGCGTGTAAAACGAGTTGATTATATAATGTTGATTTATAAATGTTGCTGTCTTTGTAAAAATTATACCCATAAACAGTTTAATTTTCTTTATATGATTTTTTTTCCCTTAGGTATCCCGTTTCCCTTACCTACACTATATCACAAGGTCCCAATTCACCACATTAATGCTTCCCGAGAGGCAAATTCATGGGTTTCTATAGAAAATACCTAAATCGCGCTTTGGAGAGTTCTGTCGCTGTCAATTCATAATAAATGTGTATACTTAGATCACGAGCAGGACAATTAGTCCAGATATGAAATTGTCATTGATTGGGTATTTTTGTATTAACGAGAACACCTTCTTTTTCAAATTAGTATGTACACTTCAACCCGCTAGGTTGGCGCTCTGGTCTTACGCGCTTTCCTCGACTAAGCGGAAAACCACGGCTAAGAAATCGTTAGCACTGAATGTGTTAAGAAACATACGTTTCAAAAGGTTAAAAAGCGACTCCCAAAACTAAATCAAAGTACGTCACCAATTGTTCCTCGGAAAGAACGGGCATAATTCAGCGCCCGTCGGGCATGCAGATGGGACGATAAATTCGCCCGGATTGATACCCGACCCGTCTTTAGGTCGCCGTTATTCAATGCACGTACGGACGCCATTT
Source organism: Epinotia brunnichana (assembly GCA_963854355.1). Lineage (NCBI taxonomy): Eukaryota > Metazoa > Arthropoda > Insecta > Lepidoptera > Tortricidae > Epinotia > Epinotia brunnichana. Next base: position 17,789,227 of record OY977952.1, read on the forward strand.
CGTTATTCCGGATGTCGCGAATTAATTAGGTTTTGCACCTTGGGTAACAGTGCAGAACCGGTGTTACCGAAGCATGATTTGTAATTTCTTAATGACTTGACACAGACGTTAATAGTTTTCAAATACCTATTACATATATAGTTAATATACCTACTATAAAACGGCAACCTGTAAGTCGATTAGGATCAACTTATTGTTTCCAACAATCGGTCGGCCGAGAAAGTGGTCTACCAGTTTTGACAAAAGTTTCTGTGAGATCTGATTGTCGCTAAGGTTACTGTCATAATATTATTGCAAGTGTTGTTTCATGACTCATGACGTTCAAATGAACCTCGACTGTAGGGAGGTAGACCACATTTTTGGCTGACTGCACGATTAAATTATGCAGTAGCTTAATTGAGTACGGGGGGTAAACACGTAACGTTCCGAACGCGCGTTAGTACAATTTAACTGTAATTTTTCCATAGAAAAAGTGACATTAAAATCTACCTGATGCGTTACGTGATCGACCAGCTGGTCTCTAACAAAATTTCAGAAAGTGTAAATTAATGAAAACATCGTAGGTATTTGACCCAAACACGAACCGGTCTGTGACATTATGCAACAGTGTGTGACATAGTTTTGGCTGCAACATGAAAGTTGGTGCCTTCGATTTCTAGCAACCAAGTTAATATTTATTTATGAGCAGGAAATTAAGTCTTTTATTCCGAAACCCTACCACAATAGATAAATACTACCCTTATTCGTAATGTCACATTGACTTATGTGTTTGTGCAAAAGGGATACATTTTAGTTGACAGAGGTTTGTTAGCCTTTATGAAGAAGAGTTAGTTGGGAAACAATATTTAATAAGGATACATTATTGCTTCAGTGAGATGACTACATAAATAACATGAGCTCAGTAATAACAGCAAAGCCCCACTCAAGAGTATTGCACCCGTAAATATTCAACCAAGTTCGTGCTTTGTGCCGGAAAGAGCATTAAAGTGCATCTATGAAATTTGCTGTTGCGAGAAACAGGCACTGGAGGCTGCGAGTGCTTTTTGAAATCATCCTGATTTCCTTTACTCAAAATCAAAAAGATTTACTGTAATCTGGTTTATGTATCAGACAGACACGAAAAGCAAAATTGTTTTTCATGGACTCGTAATTTAAGGTAAGTACCTACACTAGGTTTATATTATCATGATGTGTGTGTGTGTGTGTGTGTGTGTTTGTGTGGGCGTGTGTGTGTGTTAGTGTGTGTGTGCGTGTGAGTGTGCGTGTGCGTGTAAATGTGTGTACACCTACTTATGCGAGGATAACCAGTTTTCTGTTTTGGAATATGATAACGTTAGTGAGGAGGTTTGGTGTCATATTTAACCTTGATCGGCGTGTTATCGTAAGTTGGTGCAACCCGCCCATAGAACGAACAATTTAGACACATCCAAATGTGAATGCGATGTGAAGATGATAAACCAAATTGTGGCCCAGGCCGGCGGAGACAATATTCCAGATGTCGAGCACAATTTCCCTGTTCATTGCTAACTGTCGCCGCTAGTAGGGAGCATTCGACGTTTCATACTGATTTAGTACTGGACAGGTTGCTTGCGAATGCAACTAGCTCACGTCTTTTGTTTAAATATACGGACTTTATGCAATTTTAGGGTTCTGGACCAAAAAGGTAAAAACGGAACCTTGTGGTGCGAATCTGTCCGTCTGTCTGTCTGTCTGTCACAAAGTTAAATATCTCAGGAACTATTAATGCTAATTTGAAATTTGGAATAAAGCGTCCACGTGTATGGAGAATCAAAGACTTAAAGATATGTTTTTAATTTCTATAAATAAGGACGGATAAGAGGGGGGGGGGGGGGGGCAAAAAAATTATTATACTAAGATCTATTAGTACCCCCTTATTCATAAAACTTAACAAACCTTAGTTACGAAAAACGCGTTTTAACCCTTTCTCACAAAAATAAACGTGATAATGACCGATAAAGACAAATTTTAACGGCATTTTAGCTAAATAGCTTTTATGGATGTTTATGAATAAGTGCTTAAATGCACTTATTCATGGACATCTAAAAGGAAAAAAAAAAAAGAATTTAGAAAATTGGATGAGTACTTAGTTCCGAAGATACAAACAAACCTGCCTCTAAATATTATATCTCTTTATAATATTTGTATTCAAGTAGCAGGACTGTCTCCCGGTATACTTAAGATAACATATCCATTCAAAAAACAACTCTAACGACTACGGTAAAACTTTCAAATTCAAATGACAGTTTTACAAAAATGTCGGTCACATTATCTAATCGCAACTAATTACGAGTATACCGGACATAATGCGATACTGAGATATAATGCGAGGATGGGAAGCATGCGAAGTACGAGTCAGAGCATGATTTTTTTTTATCTGAAGAGTGAAAGCTATTCAACAGACACGGTTCACGAATTTGACAGATATCCGTAAAATTTTAGGCTTGTCACGGTGGCGCGGGCGACAATATAAATAAATAAAGAAATATTTGCGGACAATCTTACACAAATCAACCTAGTCCCAAGCTAAGCAAAGCTTGTACTATGTGTACTAGGCGACGCGACGATATAGATACTTATATAGAGAAATAAATACTTAAATACATAGAAAACGTCCATGACTCAGGAACAAATATTCGTGCACATCACAAAAATAAATGCCCTTACCGGGATTCGAACCCAGGACCTCTTGCTTCGTAGGCAGGTTCACTACCAACTAGGCTAAAGCGGTCGTCAAAAGATATAAGTAAACTAGCTTCCCCCCGCGACTTCTCCTGCGTGGACCCGGGATAAAAACTATTCTTTATTTTAATCCAGGATATAAACTATCTTCGTTCTAAAGTTCATCCAAATCGGAGCTTAATAAGCGTGATTGAGTAACAAACATCCAAACTTTCGCGTCTATGATATTAGTAGGATTATTTATTATAGTAGGATAAACAAAAGAACCGTCATTGTACGTAATTGTTGCGGCTGTACCTATTACGGTTTATGTTTTTAATAAATAGAAATTAATTATAATCAGTATTAACATTATTTCGCATTATTATGTATATTTTGAGTGTCAGGTGTTTAAAACGGTGTAGTGACTAAACAAACCATTAACACACTTTTAAATAGATATTAAATTTCAACACACACCCAGAATCAGTTAGATGTAAATACGACCCAGTGACATGGCGAATAAATGCTACCAGTTAGTGCAAGCAATCCTCTGATGTTGGTCAGCTGCCGTTTGGCAAAAGCTCAAAGAAGAGGTTTCCGGTAGAGCTTTTGACTAGACGTTGAGAAGCAAGCCCTTTATGCATATAGATATTTTAAATAGAGGTCTAAGGGTGGGTTGTACCAAACCGTCTGCGGTATTCATTAAAATATGAAAGTATGGGGAGTTTGACAAGTTTATATATGGAATGACAGCTTCCGGCGCCATATTTAACGTTGATCGGTCTGTAATCGTTAGTTAGTGCAACTCGCCCTAAACTACAGCGACAAGAGTCTACTTTTTAAATGTATTTATATATTATACTAGCTTCTGCCCGCGACTCTGTCCGCGTGAAACTCGTTTATATCGTAGGTTCATACAAACTTTCACCACCGTCAAAAAAAAAACCTCTTCTTAGGGGTGTATTTTTCCAAACCGCAAAAAGACTTTTTAATGTTGTAGCTCAAAAAAAGAGTTTCCCCATACAGACTTTGCACCCCTATTTAACCCGCTTAGGGGTGAGTTTTTCCAAAACCCTAAAATTACTTTTTTGTGTTGTAATAAGGAGTTATACTTGCTTCGCGCGGGGATCGCCTAGCGGGCTGGTCGCTTGTAGTGTCCGACAATCTGAACAAATAATTTCAAATTCTAAATTCGTGATTGGCTAACCTCAACATTTTTAATTCCTTGTTACTCCTGCAAATTGTTTACGGGAGGCTCCTCCCAGTGGGTGGAGCTTAGTGAGATAGCTATAGTTTTGTGATTTCGCTTAGTGCACCTTGAGATTTGAACCCGGAACCGCAGCGTGAAGCAAGACGAGGCCGGCAGCGCTTCGCACGGAGCTACCGCAACACTGCGTAGCGCAGCGAATTCGTCGTACACATTACTCGCTACGAGTGACGTCACCAGGCGCTACGAGTCGAGCGTGGCATATGCTACGAGACTTATAGGCTACAAGTGCTACGATATTAACCGAACATAGTCGATATGCCTCGTACTACAAGATCTCCTCCGGTTGGCAATTTAGATGGCGGTCTTCTACAAGTACAATCGGAACCTGACGTGACTACGATTGCTGACATGGACGACCCGAAATTCTCCAATGCGTCGCTTAGAAACAAACGTGCCCGCATTGAACATTCACCTGTAAAGTCAAACTCTGGCGCAAGCTCTGAGGCAAACTACAAAGAGGAAATTAAGGACCTCCTAGTGTCCTGGAAAGCAGACCAAGACGTCGTCCTGGCTAGACTAGTGTCCGACCTAGCCGAAGTCAAGTCGCAAAATGTTGAAATGCACAAAACATACCTCGACATACAATCATCAATGGACTTTATCAGCCAAAGCTACGATCACATGAAGTCTCAAATTGATAACCTCGAAAAAGAGCGCCGGGAACACAAGGAACATATCCAAATATTGGAAAATAAAGTACGTGACCTTCAGCTGGGTCAGCGCTCAGCTTGCATAGAAATTAGGAATGTCCCTATGAAGGACAGGGAAACCGCATCTGATCTATCGGAAATCGTCGGGACTATTAGTAAAGCTCTAAACGTCAAAGTTGAAACCTCACAGGTACGTGATATTTACAGGATACCTGGCAAACCTGGGTCCAGCAGAACAATTGTTACTGAATTCTGTAATGTGCAAAAGAAACAAGAAATGTTGTCGGCGACGAAGACATACAACAAAAATCGTCCGATTGCAGAGAAACTTAATACTCAAGCACTGGGCTTGCCGGGAACTCCCCAGGCAATCTACGTGGCCGAGCACCTACCTGGCAGTACCAGGAAACTGTTCCAGCAAGCCCGTGAATTTGCAAAAGCTCATAACTATGATTTTTGTTGGGCAAGAAACGGAAATATATATATAAGGAAAAACAAAGATACAAAACACATTCTTATAAAGTCTGAGAAATATTTGGTTGATTTGCAAGCGGAGGAGTAATCAGTGCCTGAATATTGTCTCTCATATTTAATTTTTTTTTCTACTTGAACAAGATTAATAAACTAGCTCGCATGCTTATATAGCTACATATATTCTTGTTATTATTAATTTTGTTTTGCACTCCCTGTTTAATCACACTTCTCTAAATAAGTACACTTAAAGATTGTTCTTTTATAAGTAAGTAATATCTTAGCCATATTTGTGTAAATTTTAGTGTAACTTGCAATAATACATTTTGTAACTACTTTTCTTTACCTGCAAGACTGATAAGCATTATTTAACCAGTATATTACTAAGTTTACACACCAACTGCATTCTTCACATCGTATCCACGCAATCATAACACTCTCACACAACTAAATAGAATTACACAATGACAAATATTGACATAATCGCAACAGACATAGACTCATTGACTGTCTCTAAAGCATATGTATGTCCTCCCGAACGGTGCCTGGATTATATTAACAACAAACACCTAAACATTTTACAAATGAATATTCGTAGCATAAACAAGAACTTTAATGAATTTCAAGCGCTTCTCATCGTATTAAAAATTGATTGTGACATAATCATACTCACTGAATGCTGGACAAGCAAAACTTCTCATGCTCCCAGACTCAATGGTTACACCTCGACACACACGAAAAACGTTTCAAACCAAAATGATGGTGTCACTATTTATGTTAAAGATGGTCTAAAGTGTAGGATTACGGAACCGGCTTTCATTGATGGCAACTGCTTGATATGCCAGATTGATGATAACACGACAGTAGTGGCGATCTATCGCTCGCCCTCATATAGATATCTGGATAATTTCCTTCACAGTCTTAACCAAGTACTTGCCTCCCTGACAGCTTCAAAAACTGTAGCCTTAATTGGGGATCTAAACATTGACATCAAAATGTCTAACTATGATAGCCGCTCGAGTGATTATCTTACATTTCTGGCATCTCATGGCATGTTGCCTGCACATCAGTTCCCAACGAGGGACAAAAACTGCCTAGATCATGTCATACTTCGTACAAATAACATCGCCACCACTTTAGTTCTGGAAACTTACATTACGGACCATTTACCAACATTACTTAACATTAAGACAAATAAAACGAACCCAAAACCCAAATATGAATGCTCACGTATTGACTATGAAGCAGTTCGTATTGAAATCAATGAAACCGACTTCACCACAGTAATGTTGTCTACTAATGCTAATCTCGCAACAAACCGATTCATTGAAATCCTCTCTGACATCATTAAAAAACACACCTACACAGTTCGTATTCCAAAAAAGAACCGAAATATCAAACCCTGGATTACGACAGGCTTGCTACGCTGTATTAGAAACAGAGACAAGTTACATAAGAAACACAAACGATTCCCAGACAACCCAATCATAAGGACTACGTACACTCGCTACAGGAATTTTTGCACTAAATTATTAAGAAATATTAAAACGGAATATGAAAAGGGAGAGTTCGAGAAGGCTAAAAACAATCCCAAGGCTACATGGGACGTAATTAAAAACATCACTGACTACAAAAAGAAGCAGACCCCGCCAAATGAATTGCTTAAATTATCCTCCGACGTTACAACATCCCTAAACTCGGTAAATAAGTTCTTTGCTAAAATCGGCGAAACATTGGCCTCAAATATCACCCCAATAAACCATCCCTCTACTAACCCTTCACTCCCATCTATGACGCACTCTCAGTGTAATTCGCTTGTAATAGTGGAAGTGGACGAAGTTGATATCAGAAGAATTATTACATCCCTAAAAACCGATTGTGCCACTGGCTGGGATGGCATATCAGGTAAAATTTTAAAATTGTCTCTGGAAAAGGTTGTCCCGCCCATTGCCCACATATGCAATGTCTCCATATCCACGGGTATATTCCCCTTGGCATTCAAAAAAGCTATAGTGCACCCAATTTACAAAAACGGAGAAAGAGATAACATTAGCAATTATCGACCTATCTCAGTACTACCAACCTTATCAAAAATCTTGGAAAGAATACTTAACAACGCCTTAGTATCTTACTTGGAACGCCATCGTATTATCTCTGATAATCAATATGGTTTCCGAACCGGCAAGTCGACTGAAGATGCAATACTGGAGCTAACTGACTACACAGCAAAAAAACTAGATATAAGAAGCACATGCCTAGGGGTATTTTTGGATCTCTCCAAGGCTTTTGATACGGTGTCTGTACCACTTCTACTGGGTAAGCTCGAATATATAGGTGTCCGAGGCATTACACTTGAAATCTTTAAGGACTATCTCACAAACCGTCTTCAATCAGTCAAAATTGGCTCTAACTTTAGTGGCGAGGAATCGCTAACATACGGAGTGCCCCAGGGGAGCATATTGGGCCCCACCCTCTTCCTGATATATATAAACCAATTGTGCCAACTACAAATTGATAATTGCAAAATTATATCATATGCAGACGACACAGCATTACTAATTCATGGCTCGGACTGGACTGAAACTAAGATACATACTGAACACTGTTTGGGGATAGTTACAAGTTGGCTGGCTGCTAACCTCCTTACACTCAACATTACTAAAACTACATACATAACATTTTCTTTGGTTACAAACAATCTCCCCTCACCGACCTACAACATCACATGTCATACCTGCTGTACACCTACAAACAATTGTACCTGCCTTCTTCTTACTAGAGCTACACACGCAAAGTATCTAGGAGTGCAACTGGACCAACGACTCGACTGGCACACTCATCTGGAAGCCCTCATATCTCGAGTCAGAAAACTCATCTATATTTTCAAAACCCTACGTCACTCTGCTGATACAAACACGTTGAAAATGGTCTATCTGTCGCTATGTCAATCTCTCTTACTCTATTGCTCCCCAATTTGGGGTGGTGCTTCCAAAACTAAATTCTTGCAGCTGGAGCGAGCGCAGCGAGCTGTCCTGAAGGTCATGACTTCAAAGCCCTTTAGATATCCCACGAAGCAGCTATACCAAGACACCAAAGTATTGACCGTCAGGCAACTTTGTATTCTACGTACCACCCTCCGCGTTCACACCACTCTTTCATTCAACCCATCATACCTGGCCGGCCGTCGCAGAAAGCATACTGTGTGTCCTCATGTTACTCACAGAACAGTTTTTGCGAGTCGACAATATTACTGCCTTGGATATAGCCTCTACAACAAGATAAATAAAGCATTGAATATATACCCAAAAAACCTACATGACTGCAAAACCAAACTAAATGCCTGGCTACTTAAATTAACATACTCTGAAACGGAAAATCTTTATAGTCATCTACAATAATAACATAACACACCACACATCTCAAGACACAATATCACATGATACACCAAACCACATAACACTCACATTTCAACTCTTTAATGCTTAAGTATAATGCTCATTGCCTTGTTACAAACTTATAATACCTACTCTCTGTTTTAAGATTTAGATAGATTTAGATTTACATTTAGTTTTCTTATTCTAGTTATGTTTTCATTAATATGTTTAGCACTCCATAGTACTTAATTACACGTGACCACCTGCGTCTTAAATATAAACATGTAAACCCGAAGCGAATCACTGGCTTTCAAGTCACAGGCTAGTCCTATTTTGAAAGTCAGAGGCTCATACTCTGGTACCACTGTTAATCTTTCACAACAACCTACTGTATAATAACCACTACTACAACAAAGAGTCCTACATGTATCTAGGTTAAGAAAGTAAGCAATAAAGATTATTATTATTATTATGTATCTCCTGTTTAAATTCACGGGACAAAGCCCGGTCCTTTGGAAGGCGTGCGTGGGGATATAGATCCAACACGTAGAGGCCCTTTGGAGACGAAGTTTAATGTGATGTAATACACCTGCTAGAACCCATTCACGGGTACATCGGTAGATACCCGTGAACCGGTTCCAACAGGCGTTGGGGCTATTGTAGGTTAAGAGGAAAGAGTAACGGGCTATGGATGAAATTTGGATGGACAAATGAATGAGCTATTGCAAGAGTTCCGGACACCTGCCATAACATTGTGAGATGCTATCGAGGCAGGCGGTGACTAGCCACTCGCTAGATGGGCCCCTGAAAGCGTCGTCGTACAGACGGCCAGGAGCAACACTGGGTGAGCGGCTCAGGGGTGTCGAGAGGTGGTGCTGCGCTTTCTCCGAAGTTACTCGCGGCGTTATGCCCTTTAACACTTCCACCCCTGGAGCATATAGCTCTTACGACTCCTCTCTGGACGGCCAATGAAGGCAAGCCAGAGCTGAGAGTCCTACGGGCCCCCTTGGGGTTCCACTCCGACCGACGAAGACACGCCGGAGACGGAGGCCCTGACCGACTCTCGGGAGCACTCGGGTCCGTGGGGTCGTTACTCCCCAACAGCTCGCCACAAGCTGCCCTGCGGGCTTATTATTATTATTATTATTATACACAAAGTTTCAAGTCTCTCACTTAAAATTTTACTCCATCGCCATACAAACTTTCAACCCCCGTGTTTACACCCTTGAGAAAGGGATTTCCAAAAATCCCTTCTTAGTTGGTACTCACGTTATATTTTTTTTTTTTTTTTATTTAAAGTTCCAAATAATTCATAATTATCGCAGAGTTTCATAATTAGGTGCTAAAGCCATTAGTGGCTTATTTACAGCTATAGTACGGTCTAACTATTTACTATTTAAGTAGGTATGTTAGTTTACATCAATATATGTACTTACATTCCGTTTACTGTATCACTGATGAACAATAACTTGGTTGGTTACAAGGCGTAATCATAGTTGTTGCTTGACATATAATACTTGTTTACATCTTTAGCTGATATAGGGTTGGATAGGTATAAATCTTGTATGTGTTTTGGGAGACTATTTATTATTTTTGGAAGCATGTAGTGATTGGTTCTCATGCCGTAAACGTTTTTCATTGCTGGTAATAAAAATCTGTGTGCATTAGATAAACGCCTTAGCCTATTGTAACGGTGGTATTCATTCAAGTTGGTAATGTATTTATATTCTTCCTTGAGTATGGAAAGTTTGACCATGTTTTGCACGGGAAGTACCTTACAATATTGGAAAAGGTGAGAGTAGTTATTACTGTAAGTTATTTTTAAATTTTTTGGTATAATATTTTTTAGTATACTTTTCTGTAGATTAAATATTTTGGCTAGATTGGTTTTGTACGATCTTCCATAGCTGCTGAGACCGTATCGTATAACCGAATCTGCTAATATAAACTACAAATTATTAATAAATCTGCTTTCTAGGTTCAACTGTTTGGGTTGGGCGTTAATTTAAGTGAGTGAGTCAGTCAGGACTTTTACTTTTATATATACATATACACTAGCTGTTGCCCGCGACTTTGTCCGCGTAGAACTTATACTTAGAAAATATAATGCAAACAAACTTCTACTTACCATCTTAAGGGATGATTTCCGAGGCAAAAACTATTCTATATCCTTCGAAGGGTCTCAAATTATCTCTATACCAAATTTCATCTAGGTACATGGATTTTATCCAAACTTTCACCCCCTATTTCATACCCTTAGGGAATGATTTTCGGGATAAAAACTATCTAATGTCATTCTTCGGGACTCAAGCGACCTTTATACCAAATTTCATCTAAACGGGATTCATCCAAATTTTCACACCCATTTCACCCCCTTAGGGAGTGATTTCCGGAATTAAAACTATCCTATGTCCTTTCCCAGGACTCAAGCTATCTCTTTACCAAATTGTATTAAAATGGGTTCCATCCGAATTTTTACCCCTAATTTCACCCCCTTAGGGGATGATTTCTGGGGTAAAAACTATCCCATGTCCTTTCCCAGGACTTAACCTATATCTACATCAAATTTCATCAAAATAGATTACATCCAAATCCCCCCCCCCCCTTTTCACCCCCTTAGGGGATGATTTCCGGGATAAAACCTATTATATGTCCTTCCCCGGGACTCAAACTATTTATATACCAAATTTCATCTAAATCGGTGCAGCGGTTTAAGTAGCTCCATACAAATTTCCACCCCCAATTTCAGCCCCTCAGATATAAAAACTACCCTTTATCCTTCCCCGGGGCTCAAACTATCTGTATACCAAATTTCATCTAAATCGGTTCAGCGGTTTAGGCGTGAAGAGGTAACAGACATACAGACACACTTTCGCATTTATAATATTAATATGGAAGTATGGATTATTAGTATGGATAGTATGGGTTCTTTCCGCTTGTCTTCCAAATAGAGGTGTAGCTGTAGACTCACTTCAAAAGAAAGAAGAAACGAAAAACTCATTCAAATATCTCAAAAATTTTTTTTTGATATTTTGAGAAGTTTTAATGTCGCGATCCTCGAGCGTCATAGTAAAAAACAATCGTTTCATTATAAAGGTGCGTTTTGCGGAAAAGAGACGCAACAAACCCCCTCTTAAAACTTTATACACTTATAAGTCTTATAACTTAGTGATTACCTATACGAGTATAGCCTCTTGCGTTGTTTTTTTCGAGATAATACAACATTATGATTATTTTGTTTAGTGTCTACATCCCTATTTTCGATAAGATAAGATGTCTTTATTGTCAGAACTGTGTACATTTAGTTGTTTTGGGTAAAATAAAGTCCAACAGCTTGCCCATTTCGGACGTACAATATTAAACTTAAAGCTAGTCAAATATACTAAAACAATAACAACAATAGTATTTCCAAATAATTAGTAAGTAAGTATCACACATAAAATATTAATTTAGATCTATCCGACATCCGTATTTTCTTTTAAACCACGAACTTCGGAATTCGAAAATATTCGGGTATCTCTATCTCTGTCGCACTAACAAATGACAGGAATGCAGATATACGAACTTCGAGTTTCGGTTTTTCGTGGTTTGGCTGAATACGCAAAGAGCGCGCGCGCGTGCCATTCAAAAAAACCAAGTTTATATTGTTCGAATTTGTTGTGACATTTGTACAAAATTACGCCTTAGTTCGACATTTGCGCATATAAGTTCGCATATCAAAATCGATTAATTTTATATTTGCTTTTGGTACCTATGTGTCTCGTCAATGTATATCGTAGACGGGATTAAAATTATTAATAGGCGAAAGAAAGGCAAAGAAATTCCGCCATTTTGTCCGTAGTATTTCTTATTAGTCTGTGATTTTGACGTTTCTTTTAGCTGACAGATGTGGCGGCTGACAAATGAAAAATTAAATGAAGTCGTATATTACGGAAAATAAATAAATTGTCGCAGTCGGATAAAAACTATCCTAAGTTGCAGCTGGAATAATAATGTACCTATATAAAATGTTTCATATTTTTCCGTCCATGGGATGCTGAGAACATTCGTACCACAGAAAGCTTAGTTTCAAACTGGCTGATTCTTTTTTTAATTTAGAGATTTATTATAAGTGGAGAATATAGATGATGCTGATGTCTGCATGTAGTAGCCCATCAGACTACTAACCTTGCAAACAAGATAACCGCAAGTTACCCTAAGCCTCCGAAAACTTAATCGTGCGTTTATAAATTGATAAATAAATCGGAAACGGCCTTACGGAGGCTTTTTCCGATACAATCAAATCACTATCTGTTGTGTTATTTGTGTTTTTCTCATAACGAAAATCCGTTAAGCCGGCTGTTTAATTCATCGGAAAATTGTATTGGATTTGATAGCAACTATTTTCGCCTGTCGTTGCGTTTTGCTATCAATATTTCTGCCTGATGGAAATTATTGTGGAGGAACAAATATTCTAGAGTTACATACCTATAAACTGGTACTTTAATTTAGAATTTAACCTTATTGCTTTTGTTATTAACTAATTATAATGGTTAGGTAGGTACTATTAAGTTGGGGGTGTTATTAGTTTTGCATTATTGTTTAATGATAAAAATTGCCGTTTAGGAGTACTTTTTAACCGACTTCAAAAAAAGAGGAGGTTCTCAATTCATCTGTTTTTTTTTTATGTGTGTTTGTTACGCGATAACTCTGTTATTTATGTACCGATTTGATTTTTTTTCTTTGTTTGGAAGCATATACTTCCAGATTGGTCCCGTTATCACCAAAATCCAGTTCTGATGATGGAATCCTGGAGAAATCGAGAGAACTCTTCAAATTTTATAGGCAAATTTGAAGCAATTTGGCTACTGATTTGAAGTCGGTTAAAACTTTGTTTTGAAAAGTAAATTATTTAAGCGTCTATTTATTGAACAAGCGAGCGAAGAGTACAGTCAAGTGAAAAAATATGTTTAGATTTAATCCGCTCATAAATACGTACCGAAACCTTAATCCGCCGACAAAAGACCCATCGGTATATATGAGTAAGTTGTATGCACCCATGTTTTTACACTTGACTGTATATCGTGTATTCGTGTCTGTCCTCCTTTGCAAATCATATTTTAAATCGGACTCGGAGATCGGAGAGTCAGACTCGTCCATGAAGGGTTCCGTAAAATAAATTGCAGTTTACGATTTATGACGTATTAAAAAAAACTGCCTAGATCTCGCTCAAACCAATCTTCGGTGAAAGTTTGCATGGTAATAAAAATAAAAAAAATAAAAAAAAGATTTATTGTCGCAAAAAAAACACAAAATCACAAAATCGAACACTGATGTAGATACTTTATAAAACAACACAATGCAGAGAATATATGATGCGACAATAGGCTCGGGGCTCAGTACATCATATATTTTTTTTAGTTTTATCATTCTCTTGTTTTAGTAGTTGCAGGGGGGGGGGGGGGGGCACACACATTTTACCACTTTGGAAGTGTCTCTCGCGCAAAATATCCAGTTTAAAAAAAAATGATATTAAAAACCCCAGTATCATTTTTGAAGAGCTATACATAGATAATGGGTTTGATAAAAAAAATGTTTTTGAGTTTCAGTTCTAAGTATGGGGACCACCAAAACTTTTGTTATTTTACTATTTTTGTGTGAAAATCTTAATGCGGTTCACAGAATACATTTACTTAACTAGTTTCTTAGTAGTTTCGGAAAAAAGTGGCTGTGTCATACGGACGGACAGACAGACAGACAGACATGACGAATCCAAAAGGGTTCCGTTTTTTGCCATTTGACTACGGAACCCTTAAAAGACGGGCTTGTGAGTTCTACAACAGCTCACGCTAGTTTTCATTAAAACCGCTACATGCGGCAGATTATGGGCCCAGCAGTGTCAACTTTAACACATTCACGGCCACGCTAATCTCGTAGCGCTACGCCGTAGTCCGTAGCAGGTTAAACCTCGTATGTAGCGAAAAGCGCTCGTAGCGCTCTGACGCATATGTGTCGTCATGGGCACTGAATGGGTTAACCCATTGAGTGCTAATCACGACATACATATATTGCAAAGCGCTGCGGCGCTAGTTTTACACTTTCACTGCCCGGAACATCTTAGACTTCAGCGGGAAAACCACGGGATCGGCTTCGAGCTTAGCACGTAGTGATTCTTGGGAGTGAATGTGCCATTCACGGCCAATGACAACACACATGCGTCATGCTGCTGCGGGCGCTTCTCGCTAAATATGTAGTTTAACAAATTCACGGCCGGGCTAATCTCGTAGCGCTACGCCGTAGTCCGTAGCAGGTTAAACCTCGTATGTAGAGGAAAGCGCTCGTAGCGCTCTGACGCATATGTGTCGTCACTGGCCATGAATGGGTTAAGCTGCTACGGACTACGGCGTAGTGCTACGGCTTGACGCTACGAGCTAAGCGTATCCGTGAACCCCATTCGAGACCAATGACTCACATATGAGTCATGATCTGCTAGCGATTTCCACTACAGCGCGGAAAAGCGCTGCTACGCGCTACAGCGTAGCATACGTGTAGCGTTGCGTCATTAGAACTAAAGTTTTTTTTTTTCACTGTATAGAAATACATAAACACATAAAGACATGAAGGAATCATCCATATGAATGAATGAATGAATGAATGAATGAATGATTTATTTGATAAACACAACCACAACATTAAAATACAAATGCTTAAAACTAGGAAAAAATTTAAATAAGTACAAAGTTGAGGGTGGTCTCAAAAAGGAGTCCTCTCAGCATGTGTCGGAGCATGGTAAACCCCGACGCCGATTTTCAGTGAATCCTTTACACAAATTACATGACACAAATAAAAGCAGATCGAAATACAAATATTACAGAAAGTGCAGTGCGCAGGTTGATTTTTGACACCTACAGCTTGATTTTTAAAACAGGATAAATACATACTAGTGAAAAATATACATGACTACGTAACAATCAATTATGTTCGACATATATAAAATGGATGTATGAATATAATATAATAGACATAGACATAATTTAATGGTAATAACACATTATATAAATAAAAAATAAATAAAAAAGTAGGTTTATATTTCATCGGCTAGCTAGACAGGAGACGTCTGTTCCTTTAGCAGGTGGAGTTTTAATTTGTTCTTAAAAGTGGCCAGTGAACTGGCATTTTTATTGGCGGTGGAAGATTGTTCCAGCATCGCGTGGCAGCGTACTTGAAGCTACCACGGAAGCTAGCCGACTTGCGTCGCGGGCAGATAAGGCTTGTCTTACATGTCTATGTGTGAAGAAATCCCAATGTGTATTGTAAAGTCCCCAACCAGCACTAAGCCAATGTGGTATACATCTAATGGGAACCGGTGCCCAGCAGAGGGACGCCTATAGATGCTGATGATGATAATTACGATGATCATGACCAACTTAAGTCTAATGGAACAAAAATGCTTTGAAATCTCTTTAATAAAGAATAACCTGTAAAAGCGCAGTACTCAATTACCGCCTGAAACCAGTTGACTTAGCCGGTAAAAGAATTAATTACAATCTAATTAAATGAAGACTTTGACGGAATAAATTATTTACGAATCTGGTACTAGCATGATTGAATGAATGAATATATACTCGTCGTCATATTATTATGGACTGTTCTAAAGTAATACAAAAAAAGCGGCCAAGTGCGAGTCGGACTCGCACATGAAGGGTTCCGTAAAATAAATTGCGTTTTACGATTTATGACGTATTAAAAAAAAACTACTAACTAGATCTCGTTCAAACCAATTTTCGGTGGAAGTTTGCATGGTAATGTACATCATATTTTTTTTTAGTTTTATCATTCTCTTATTTTAGAAGTTACAGGGGGGGGGACACACATTTTACCACTTTGGAAGTGTCTCTCGCGCAAACTATTCAGTTTAGAAAAAAACAATATTGGAAACCTTAATATAATTTTTGAAGACCTATCCATTGATACCCCATACGTATGGGTTTGATGAAAAAAAAAAATTGAGTTTCAGTTCTGAGTATCCCTAAAACTTAATGTATTTTTTTCAATTTTTGTGTAAAAATCTTAATGCGGTTCACAGAATACATCTACATATTTATTTATTTATTTATGGTTTTGGAAAAAAATGGCTGTGACATACGGACGGACAGACAGACAGACAGACAGACAGACAGACGGACAGACATGACGAATCTATAAGGGTGTCGTTTTTTGCCATTTGGCTACGAAACCCTAAAAATACAAGATTTCCGATTTAAAAAAAAAAACATTTTTAAACGGTTCACTAGAATAGCAATAAACTATTTATACATAATGGGATCCGCCATTATATAGGTTGGCAACTAGTTTCTGTTGCTATAAAATTGTTATAGAAAAACAGTGAAGCGGTTAGACATTTTGTATGAAAAACTTTCTACTCGCTCTTTTTTTAGGGTTCCGTACCCAAAAGGTAAAACGAGACCCTAATACTAAGACTCCGCTGTCCGTCTGTTTGTCTGTCTATCCGTCTGTCACCAGGCTGTATCTCATGAACCGTGATAGTTAGACAGTTGAAATTTTCACAGATGATGTAACGTGGTTTTTTAAAGTTTTTTATAGCTAATGGTAGGGAACCCTTAGTGCGCGAGTCCGACTCGCACTTGGCCGGTTTTTTTTCTATTTCAATTTCGAACAACAGAAACTGGTTTCCAACCTAGATATCCCATTATGTATACAAAGTTTAATGTTATTCTAGCATTTCTTTTTAAAATGAGAACCAAACTATGTTTGTATGAAAACTCGAGCATCCTGATGACCCTTAACGTTTACCGGTCCGTAGACGACATGGTTTTCACCAGGTTTACAAGAGTGGGAGCCATCTTTTTGTTTTTATAGACGACTTATAACCTACTTTATATTTTGCCACTTATAAACGACCGAACGTTGCATTTTTTTTCAGTTGTTACCTACTTTTATTTATTTATTATGAGGCTAACAAAAACAAGTAAAACAAAACACTAAAATAAGGCATAGTAAATAGATCTAGGCTTTATATGCCTCTTAATTAAGTGTACACAGAAGGATTTAAAACATTAAGTCAATATTATAAGGTGATAAAAATGGAAACAGGTTGCTTTTTATAAGCGGGAGATGCAATAAATTGCTAAAATTCAAACCAAAAAACTAAAACCAAGTCGAGATATTAAACATCGAGTGACGTGTCTACTTTATTAATTTAGTCGTTAAATTAATTACCTTCAAAAGATATCCTTGTCAAGAGTAAAAAAGATGTCCATTGTCTTTCCCGTGATAAAAACCAGCATGCTAGCGATGCTAGTGGCTCTAAGGAAGCCTGTCCGTGACAACTTCAATTTTCCTGTGGCCAATTAGTCAGTTCTAACCTTTTTCCTTTTATGTTTGAAGAGGCAATCACTAGTAATGAGGGAGTGAAAATAAACCTGACTGCTTTTCTACAAACATTTTAGCCGATATCACTTCCACGACGAAGATGAATCTGGAGTTTCTACAGACTTCTCATATGTTAAAATCCATCAAACTGTTCAAAATCAATTAACTACGCTCGAAAACATGGCCCTCTCTCTGAGGCAGTCAGGTAAAAATTTACATATTGCATACGATTTAAAAGAAAGTACAAATGGTGGATATAAAATCATTAAGTAAAGCATTCTTCCCCAGTATAACTTTGGACTGCAAAATACCATTTTACCAGAAAGATTTTAGCCCCTATTAACACTTTCACTGCCAGTAAGAACCCACCCGCCTAGCGGGTATGTACCTAATGTAGTGGGCGCGTAGTCGCTTTCCACGACATACTGGATAGCGATTCCTGGCAGTGAATTTGTTAAATTGAGTATTTTACCCCTACAATGCAATTCTCAGATGATTAAGTTACCTCGGAAGGCCCAATCAAAACACGGCTATAGATCACTGTCTGTCACTCTCCGTTCAAAAATGTCACATGTACCTACAGGGCCTGTAGTAACTTTTGACATAATTCGATCAAGGATGCCAGTTCGCCACCAATGCCCGATTCCATCATTTTCCGTGACAGATGGCTTCTGCACCGCAAACGTGTCTATTACGGCCATATTCATTCTTAATACTTGGGACGTATGGTTGAATATTGATTGAATCGATGGTATATATAAATTGGTTTTTGCTAGGGTTGTAACAATGATTGATTCGTTGTAAAAAAATATTGATAGAGTTTTTAGATTTGGATTTTAAAAATTATTAAGTGGGTGCAAAGTTTCGTAATTTATACAAAATCATCAAAAATATTATACGAAAATAGTACCTTAAAATTGTTTTCCGTCTTATATTTACGTGAAAGAATTTCAAAGAGGCTATACGCCTATGTCTCAAATTGACTACTTACCAAAAAAAAATACTTAGTCCGTCAGTTAGCACTATATACCACCCCTTCCCTACCACCCTTTACTCCATCCCTTGGTTCAATTACCTCATGTATTTAATGTAATAAATATATTTTGTAGTTTTTTTTGTATTTTGTATACCTAAGCAGATACAATTGTTTTTTAATCATACTTGAGTCATCATCAAAAGTATACCTCGTTGAAAAGTATACCTACTGCAGGTTTCTTAGAATTGTTGCACTTTTCTTTTAGGACAAATGCGTTGCCTATAAATGTCCTCAACATATAAAAGAAAGAAAGAAGACATTTATTTACTACACAAAAGGCACACAGAGACAAAGGGAGTAGGCATACATTACAATTTAACACATATTGTGTGTGTCTTCGCGGCAGTGAATAGGTCGCTGTCTCGAGGTGTCAGATAGACACCTACATCGCTGATTTTCAGACAGCACCGTACGTGACCCACGGAACGCAACACAACATAAGAACATTGATAAACACATAATTATTGTATACACATAATAAATAATAAATGTAATAAATTTGTAAAATATGTACCAGTAGCCAAATGGGATAGAAAGAAAAACACAAAGCACAAAACGCGACACGGTTGGGATAGGAAAGTGCTGGATGGGTTAAGATTGGGTTTGGGATTTCTGGAGCGTCAACAAATAGCCCTTAAGCTGACGCTTATTATACTTGCTAGACGCTCCTTCAATAGGTGGAGGGAGATCATTCCAACACTTGGACGCCGCGAACCTAAAACTACCTCGAAACGCCGTGGTCGCCGTGGTGATATACAAAGAATACTTTCCTTATTCATATACCGTTTACCCATTCACCGCGTAGCGCTACGCCGTAATCCGTAGCAGCTTAACACTGAAGGACCCCGCCTAGCGGGCGCCTAACGCCGTAGGCGCTTTCCGCTGCTTTTGAGGAAAACCATGGGACGCTACGAGCGTAGTGCAGTGAAAAAAACCTCCCGTAACGCTGTGCCGCAGGTGTGTTACGTAATCATAAACACAACAATACGCTAAATGGATCAATGTCACGGTCTGGAAGGCAGCGCGGCGGGGCAACTATAAATTATAAAAAAAATAAAAATGAGCGGCAAATCATACATTTTGATCGAGTTCAATCTATGACCGCTTGCCGCCCCGCTGCCCGCTGGCGTCCAGACCGTGGCCTTATCGGGGAATAATTTACTTTCAAAAAAAAATTTCAATTCAGTACTTCGCCAGGCCACATAGGCAAAGTACGTGAAAATTTCCATATTTCCTTTCCAATTTACCACATGAACTGCTCTCCGAGAGCAAATGCGTTGATTATTACAGAAAAAACCCAACTTGATATCTGTGGACTGCCAATATATGAGGAGTTCCGTCGATTCCTCAAGGATCTCAGAATTAACACTTCATTTTTTTTTTTTTTTTTTTTATTAGTCATTTTGTGGTCTTCATCATCAGATCCAATTCACCAAAAACGAGTTATAATAGAAAATACCGAAATCACTACACGCGTTCCGATAAAATTTGAGGGTTGCCCTCAATTTCCCTGGGATTCTATCATCAGATCCTAACTTGGTGACAATGGGACCACTTCAGGAGTAGGTATACTCATTCAAATAAAAAATATTTTTGGAAATCGGTCCGCAACTGAGGTAGAAATCGGAGAACATACCTACATAAAAAAGGCATACAGTGGAACATATAACCTCCTCCTTTTTTGAAGTCGGTTAAAAAGCATTATTTACTCTTTCATTTTCTTTCTTTACGTGATAATTTCTCAATTCTGATGAAAACGTATGTTAATGAAACCCATAAACCGCGGGATGTTGCACGACGCTCGACGCATGACTTTTCTACCGTTTTCATTTTGTAGATTTTTTTGTGAAGAAAGCTGCAGAAACGTTTAAAATGTGATGCTTGTTAATATAGATACGGTACTTTTTGAGTTTTAAAAAGTTTTTCATTTATTTGATATTAAAATTTCGAACCATGGCATACATGTACTTTTCCATATTTCCGTTCTATTTACTTCATTAAATGAAGGGTGTACCGAGAGCAAATGCGTTACCTATTACTACACAAAATAATCTAATCAGTATCTGTGAACTGTGGTCCGATAATATATGAGGAGTTCGATTGATTCCTCAAGGGTCCTTATTACCTTTGGTACCTACTTCATTAGTTGCTACATATATCAATGGAACGTCGTCTGAATCTGTGAAAGGCCTACATCACTGAGGAGTCTCAAAAGTCGTACGTGGTCTTCATCATTAATTCCACTTCGGTTTGCGAAAGCAACTGCATGAAGTGACCACCACCGAAAATACCGAAATCACTGCGCGCCGAATATGAGTGAAGATTTCTCTCAAATTCTTATGTACCAATAGGGCCAATATGGAAGCATAAACTTTCAAATAATAAAAAATAGGTACTTATTACTAACCGATTTCTTATTTTCTAATCAATCTTATTTTATTTTAATTTTATTTTAAACAGAAATCAATGACAGAAGTAGGTACCTAATTTTGTTGAAACCGTATCACAGCTGTTTGTATTTCCAATCGAATGTCTAATGGAAGGAAAAACCGCCAACGGCATAAAATCTGTACCTACTAATGTTTTCTTTAACTAATAGTTTGCCGCCTTCGTTTTTCATACCTCTACCTTTATACGGACAGCCTTAAAATTCCATGCTTCTTTCTCTGTTTGACGTGTATGTTCGTTGAGCAGTCTTTGCCTTTTTTCTTTCTTTCTTGCTTGCATGTGCAACGTTAAAAGAAGTTCGTGAGAATATTTTAGCATATTTCTCGCAAGAAAATGCAGCTTTTCCTAAGTCATATTTCAGAATTAACGCAACTTCCATTTGAAAATTGTTGTGACGCATCCTTGATATTATTTGGGGCCGTATTTGGGCAATGTTGATACACTGCATTGTAATTCAGTCCTTTTAAGGTAGTTCGATTTCCATACAAAACCTTATTTGACATTCACAGGCTAACGGCGTGATATTTTAAAAACTTATGTAAAAAACTATCATAAATTGGCTTTCCATTTACGCGAAATTCCCCATTTCCAAGAATAAACTTGTATAAACTTATAGTTATATAAGTATATAATATTTGAGAGAAATAGTTTTGCCAAAGTATCACGTCCCAAACTAATTTTTATTTCAATAACGTTTTATATGGAAATCTAACCACCTTAAAACGAACTTGATGAAGATGTATGAAAATGAAGGGATGAAAATTATAGATTTTTATTATTATTTAATTGTAGCCTATTTAAAGCCTTGTCTTTTTATATGGAAAACTTTGCCGCAATGTTTTAGTACATATTATGTATTCTGTAGCTGTCGCAAAGCCAATTTGGCCCGAACATGCAAAAATTTTAAAGATGAATTATTTTTATGAAACAAGTATAGGTAGTGCCCAGCCCTTGCGCTTCGCTTGGCTCGTCTTGGCGGGGGCACTGCCGTGCCCCCAGACTAATCATGGCTACAATTACCAATTTGGCGGTAATTAGGAGATGTGGTTAGCTAGATAAAACAATAATAATATAACATTGCTTTGTTCAGCAATGCATAGTCCGACAAAGTTTGTATAAAAATGAACCGTGAGCTTTTATCGTAAGTCCTTTCTCAGTTTGTACTTATAAATTCTATGATCCTTTTTAACTAGAGTAGCTACATAAATTAAATAAATTAAACACCCCTGACACAACAAACCAACCGCAGCTAAGAACCATCTCGACAGGTCATTCGTATAAAAGAAACCGCACTCAAATCGGTACAGCCGTGCGATTTTTATTTATTTATTTCTTGTCTATAAGTATATTTACATGGCATTACAGATAAACCAATTCGCCGAGAAACTAAATTAACACATAAAAAATATACGTAGCAATAGCAGAGGGAATTATATAAAGTTAGTCACACATTTTTTAAGTACTAATAGATTGCCTAGCATCCATCAACTCACAAAAATTCAGACATTCCTTGTATACAGCCGTCCATCTCCATGCAAATAAATCACACACAAGTGCTGAAGCCAGGAGAGCATTCAGTAACGCCAGCGCACGGAGTAGATGGTGAGTGCTTGTGTGATACCGTGCGCGCCGGCGGCACTGCCAACAGCGGGCGCGCCCGCGGCCTCAAGCTCACGCGAGGAACCTCCGGGACGTACAATCTCACTACTCGACATACAAGTTCAGAGCAGACGGACTCACCTCGCAACATTTTGCAGGCAGTAAATTGTTGTTGCACCTGACTTCCAGAGAATTATATCCGAGACATCCGAGTAAAAATTTTGTTGGATATAGAAACGGATAATAACCGTATACCGTTTTTTGTACAAGAATCTCAGGAAAGCTTTTTGAATTTTCTCCAAAAGTAAACCGTATTTATACAACCGAAGATGCCTCAAGCTTGGTTCTTAGTAAAGCATCGGAAAGCATCTTTATGGCCCCAACATCGCGGAAATCCTTGAAATTGCGCATAACGAAGCCAAGTCTTTTAAAAGCAGTGTCCGCGAGAGTTCGTATAAGTAAGGCGCACATCGAAGACAACCCCGAGATCTTTAACTGAGGAGACGCGAACTATGATCTCACTTCCAAGCTTATACTGCGCAAGTAGGGGGAAAGCCGCACGACTATTCGTACATACGCAACACTTCGATGTATTGGACAGAAGCTACGTAAGGGATAGGAGTGTCTCCATTGAAGTACCGAGTCAATATGGCTCCACTCCATAAATTAGTTTCAGGTCATCAGCATACAGCAGACTTTGTGAATGTTTGATGACCGAAACCAAGTCAAGACAAGATAAATATCTGTGCTGTGTAGTTTTAAGGGTTCGTGAATACCTAACTGTATAATCATATATATAAGCTCGCGCGAAACACGTTGAAATCAAATCAAAAAGCGAAACTCACGTCTCACATTGACCAGCTGAAGGTCCTTATTCAGTAATACTGTAACCGGGTGCAACTAATGGCCTATTATTGTAAGTAGGATGCACCTCCCTTGTCGTTAAGGAAGCGAATTCCCAATACTGTATCAATTTGTGTCGTTGGTTACTTCCCGTGGAGAAGTGACGCGGTACACGAATTTTAAAAATTATTTTGTATAGATGAGTTATTGCTCGGAATCGGTTTGATTATTTACTATTTTCCGTTGTCACCAAAATGGTTAGTTTACAATCTTATGCGTGAGATTTTAACAGACCCCCGGAACACGGATACAAGCGTAGTTTGTTTCTGATTTAAAACAGCATCATCATCATCATCATCATATCAGCCGAAAGACGTCCATTGCTGGACATAGGTCCCCCAAAAAGTGCCAAAGACAGCATGTTGTAATATAAAATGAAACTTTGTTTACACAATGAGATCCGCCGTATCTAGGTATTTAGGAAACTTGTTGTTGTGGCTAAACGAAGTTTTTCATACTAAACTTCTTTTCTCCCTATTATATTTTTTCTATTTTATTTCTAGTACCGGAAACCAGTTTTTGACCTGAGGGGTAACGTTTCGAACGCGCGTTAAGACAGTTTAACTGTCATTTTTCCGTAGAAAATTTGACATTTAGATCTACCTAACGTACGTACAACGCGTCAACCTGCTGGATATAGCGAATCCCATTATGTGACTATACAAAGTTTCATGTTATTCTAGCCAGCTGTTTTAAAATGAGAGCCCAACTATGTTTGTATGGGCAGCCGACTTGTGTCAAGCTTCCTGGGGACTCTTCAGCTGATGGTAATCGGTTAGGTTAGTTAATAAACTTACACGTACCTAAGATTATAATTTGGCATTTTGCCCACCCTTTACTAGTTTTGAACCCTGCCTCCCTATATGTACATTAGCGCTATGTAGATTATGTATATGTCGTTTAGTCTTTACTGATATTATAAACATCAGGAAGTCTGTGTGGTTCTGGCTTTATGAATAGTATGTTTGGAACTGAACTTCCGATTTCATAAATTATTTCACCAGTAGGTACGTAATAATGGACCTTCAGCGGGCCTAACATGGTTCCCATTTTATCACCTATCGTTGTGGAGACATAAGACAACCGTCACTCTCGCACTAGCATGCTTGTCAGAACGTGACGGATGTCTTATCCACAGCGATAAGTGATAAAACGGCAACCATAAAGCTATGAGATTGAGCGGGATAGACTGCTGTCTATCTCGCTTTATCTTATGCTATGTATGCTGTCCGCCGCGTTCGGCCGTTGGGAATGGCCTATAAACGGTCAAAGGCAATTATTCTTGGTGTCAATATTTTGTATCTGTGTCAAAGCAGTTTATTAAAAAAAACCGACCAAGTGCGAGTCGGACTCGCGCACGAAGGGTTCCGTACCATTATCTATAAAAAAACTATTTTATTCTGTGTTTTTAGTATTTGTTGTTATAGCCGCAACAGAAATACATCATCTGTGAAAATTTCAGCTGGAACTATCACGGTATCAGTGAGATACAGCCTGGTGACAGACAGACGGACGGACGGACGGACGGACGGACAGCGGAGTCTTAGTAATAGGGTCCTGTTTTACTCTTTGAGTACGGAACCCTAAAAAATGATGCCGCCAAATTGGACAATCTTTTCGCCGTGGAGTTTATTATTGATTATGGATGAATAATCTTTGTTTTTACTATTTTCTCGCAGTCGAAGTGAAAAGAAGAGTGTATATAATTCTGGTCTAAAAGCCATACTCGAACAATTTCCATCTCTCTCAGTCTTTCCATCAATATGGTTATATTACTACTAGTCTCGTAGTAAGTAATATGGCTCATTTTAGACCCCTATCTACTATAACCCGTGACTTTGCTAGTATTTTTTTGTAATGCGCGGGCGGAACCGCGCGGACAGCAAGCGTTTTTAATAAAATGGTTTCATGATAAAATGTACTGATTGATTCGACGTTCAAAAGCAGACCGCTGTAATTAATCATGCAACATTACGCCCACCGCACACAATTTAAATGAATGTGTTATTAGTTTATTACAGTTATACGTACCTAAATTTTTACCCAAACCACCAAAATAGCACGCGGAAATTTTCTTCGGTGGCATTGGTGACGCATCATTCACGTGTGCCCCGGACGGACTGACGGAATAGTTGGTACGGTCAGCTTGTACCGTGTCACATTAAACGTCATGTTAAACTGCCATACATGAAGTTCTCAAACGAGTGAAATTGACAAGGTGCCTACTCAGTTACTACTTAGGAGGCCAACTATACATTACTCAACTAGCGCAATAAAATAAAGAACATCTCAGATCAGTGATCACTGATATTTGACGCACGAGCCGAAGGCAAAGCGATACTTATTAATATTATATGCGATCTGAGGTTTTTAGCGAGGTGTACGGTCAACCAATTTGATTCCTAGGCCATCATAGAACCTTGCCGTTGTAAATGCTATGTCAATACGGGTTACTAGGATTATTGCGTCGCTATGTAGCAGTTAAAATGACAGGGTTCTACGGTGGCCTAGGAATCAAATTGGTTGACTGTACGATAAAAAAAATATGCACAATAATACCATCACATCATACCAAGCTCACACATGCTCACACACACATGCTCCCACGCACGCACCCACACACACACAAACACACACACACACACACACACATACACACAAAAGTTAGCTAATAAGATAAAATAAGGTAAAATCAGCACGTCAAATATTCGGAATTTCATACTAAATTTAGCATTGCCATATACTATGTTTGGAAGAGCGAGCCCTCCTGACACAGGTTTTCCATACCTAATATAGGAGGACTCAACCATAATGTATTAACCATCATTTTTTTTATGTCAATAAATTATTGTATTGTATAAAAACGCTACGGTAGCCTAGTGGTTCAGGCATGCGGCTGTCAAGCGGTGGTCGTGGGTTCGAATCCCGGCTCGTACCAATGAGTTTTTCGGAACTTATGTACGGAATTTCAAATTTACCGTTAGCTTTTCGGTGAAGGAAAACATCGTGAGGAAACCTAATCCAAATGAGGTCTAGCTTTCCCTCTGGGTTGGAAGGTCAGATGGCAGTCGCTTTCGTAAAACTAGTGCCTATGCCAAATCCTGCCAAATCAACGCTAGGAGGATGAAATTATTTTATTGTATGTATAGACAGCGTCTACATTGTCATCTTATCTATTTCTTAACAAGCCTATCCCTTCCCTGCTCCTAATCTTAGGTAGTTATCGTGTCCTCCCCGATCTTTGTTCCGGGTTGCCGGGAATTATGCGCGCGCCGGGACACGGTGCAGATATTAAATGCACCTGGCTGCTGGCGCAGGAGTCACACTCACAGAAGGCCAACCTATTAATACTGTCATAGCCTATTGAGACTCCATACAAAAAAATACAGTGGAGTTAAAACCATGCGCTTCGGGTACCTAATTTAAGCTATATTACTGGAAAAATTCGTCAAGTTCGTAAGTGCAGAAACAAACCTCAAAAACACAAACAAACAAATATCAACAAGCGTTTGTTTTTATACTATATCCTAGTTACCAATATTATAAAATTGTGAGTTTGTAGCTTTGTAAAGTGGTATGTAATGGATAATCGTCGAAAATACTTATACGATAAAAAAAAAGCATCACTAAGTATATAGAATGAATCTTCGGAATGGACATAATCTATATTTTTAGGGTTCCGTACCAAAAAACTAAAAGCCCTTATGTCCACTATGTCCATCTGCCATGTCCATTAAACTAAGTTGGTTTGTCATTTATATTTATTACTGCTCTGTTTGTTTTTTTTCCTTCAAATGCCTATGCAATTATGTATTCTTAAAGTCCCTTCTTTCAAACCAAAGAAGAATTTTCAAAATCGGCACCCGTGATATAGAATTATTGGTGAAAAATAGATTGCAAGTTGTAATTTTCGTACTAGTAACAAAATGAAGTACGGAACCCTCGGCGCGCGAGTCAGACTCGCACTTGACGGGTTTTATCCTATAGCTCTGCTTGGGTTATTTGCCATACGCGAGGGTAACAACTAGTACAGTACCTAATAACGGTTTACCCTTGTTTCACCGACAAACATATCATCTAATGAATGTTTCACCGAATTTTCATTTCATCGAAAAAAAATATTTCCAAAACAGTATGTACCTAAGTAATATTTTCTAGATTGCTATAAAATACTACCTTTTAGCTACATCTAAAATAATTAAGTTCAGCGAAACAATGCATTCAGTGAAACGTTTGTCGGTAAAATAACGGTTTCTCCCTAGTAACGCATCTCACATCAATATAGAAACACATGTGGCTACTGTATTACTCGCTCTTTTACGTCAGAACAGCATCTAGCGTCATAATGAGATGAAAAATAATTCGATTCAGCAAGTTTGTAAGACGAATAAGATTTTACTTTTCATTCATCTTACCTTTAATATTATTACAGGGGTACGTTTAATGCTTCATGATTTATATTCTTCAACCTTTTAGTGAAGGGCAAAGATTTTATTTTTCTCTTGCTCTGCGGCCGTACCACACGTGAATCATAATTTACTTAACCCATTTGTTTAATGTATATCACAATGTAGACATTTTTTGATACTCTTCAAGTACCAAACAAGGCTTGAACTCACGTGTTTTTTTGTAATTTGCTAAAATAAGGGCTTAAATACTTTTTTTTGGCACATCACAGATGAAATTAGCGAAGTTGAAGATCTGTGAGTGTAACATTTATTTTATTTAATATGGCAAAAATGCTTTTACGTCACACCTGGCCATAAAGTAGCAATTACCGCACGCAACACGTACGGAAAATCCCACTTCCTGGAGACGTAAAACTTTGTACTCGCCACGGGCGGTGATAAAGAAAGCCTCAGATCGCATATCTATCGCTCTTGCCTTCGGCTCGGGCGTCAAATACCTGCGATCTGAGACATTCTTTGTTTTACCGCCCTAGGTAAGTAATGTACTAATATTGCTTTAATGTACCTTAATATCGAATTGTTATGCCTTTTTATCAGCATTTAAGAGAACATGAACCCATGTTTAGAGGCAGTCTTAAAACGGACACCTATAGCTCTTATTTTCAAGGGTCATTTGGGGTTTAAACTATAGACCTACCGTTTAACGGAGTTGGTATTTTAATACCGTCGCGGTGCCAGAGCGGTTTGTGTGGCGTTAAAACTCAATCTAGTGCTAGTTTCGCTAGCGATAGCCCATCTTGCACTGCGCAACCACCGCGGCAACCTCGCTACCACAGAAGCTCAGTTGAACTGTATCAACTGTATGTTTATAAGTCTACAGCTGGGCATCCACCTAGAGGCCGCGCTGCACCCTCTGTCTGGGTCACAAATGGATACTACATTAGCTGTCACTTGGTCGTGGTCTTGTGTGTTGCTCCAACTCTATTTAGAATAGAATAGAATAAGCATTTACTCATGACAACAACATGTATATATGGACAGAGATCAGCATATAAAATCAACAAATAATGCCACGAAAAGGTTCCATCTCAGCATGGTGCTGGCGTAGTCAAGTGACCATAGCGCTGTCCTTGCGATGGAACCATTCCACAGTGTAACACACACTTTAATAATAATCATAATTTATTACAGATAAAAATCCATAGGTACATCATATTAAAATTACACCCATTTATAAAAAAGCACTCAAAATCTCATTACTTATACTATACAATTAAATTAAATACATTAAAATTAAAAAAATACGGAATGTCATAAAATAAAAAACATAAAATAAAGGTTAGCTGGAAGAAATCACTCTCAGGGATAAGCTCGCCTTTGTACATGTGTGTTGTTGTGTTCTGTTCCATGTACAATAAATAAGTAAATTTACATACACACAGACATACAAAAAACAATGGGTACTTATTAAATTTAATTATTAAAACAAATTAAATTACCTACTTATATTTTGCACGCATGTGCACGACGTTCCAGTGTCTCACCACAGGGCAGACGTACTTATTCAGAACAGCAAGCAGGAGGCTGTTGGTACTGTAAAACTGTAGGTACTGTTTAAAACACATAAAAATATATATATTATAAAAGACCAAATTTTTTTTCATTTTTAATTTTTTTGTCATATTTGAGGACAGATTTTGGCGCTGGGCTGCTCCATTCAGCTTGTTGGAGCTGCCGTTAAGGGCTATCCAAACGCTAAAACTTATTTCTAAAGTGAAAACAAAAGACAATCACAATTCCAATCCTTTCTTTCCACGGTCGCTCGGAGAGCGTCCATTCTGCCCCGCGAAACTCTTATCATTCAAATCGACACTTTTTCAAGATTCCCTACCCTTTGCTTTTTAAAGGACAAAGGTATTAGCTTTATGCTTCTCGTAAACAAGGCGAGATAAAACCCCTTCTTTTACGCAACTTTTTGTTTCAAAGCTGTTTAATTATGAGAATAAATTAAATTCATGGCTTTTGATATTACACTTACTTACGTTTTGTTTGGTGTGGTTTTAAAGGAGCGCTTAATTTTCAAACGTTGTATAGAAAAAAACTGAGTCGAGAAATTATCGAACATAATATTAAAAACCAGCCAAGTGCGAGTCGGACTCGCGCACGAAGGGTTCCGTACCATTACCTATAAAAACGGCAAAAAAAAACACGCTTGTTGTATGGGAGCCCCCCTTAAATATTTGTTTTATTCTGTTTTTAGTATTTGTCTAACTATCACGGTCCATGAGATACAGACGGACAGACAGACAGACGGACAGCGAAGTCTTAGTAATTAGGGTCCCGTTTTACCCTTTGGGTAAGGAACCCTAAAAATGAGTAACTTACTTTATTTGTGGGTATGTTGTGATTTGTAGCTTAATGCCGAGCATGGCGCGCTCCATGGCTCTCTGTGCTACCCGTACTTTATGCACAGCCTCCTTTGTGAGCGTCCATGTCTCAGCACCATACGTCATTGTGGGCAGGACACACTGATCATAGAGACGAGTCTTCAGGCATTGTGGAACGTCAAAGGATTTGAGGTTATCATCTAACTTGTTGAATGCCGCCCAACCCAGCTGAATTCTCCTGAAGATCTCTTTGTTTTGATGTTCCTTGTCAAAGTATAGAGTATGACCGAGATAAACGTGACCGAGTGAGGAATATTGAGATCCGACGTCGCACTAAAGTGCGTGACGTCGACGAAGTCATAACCAAACTCAAATGGAGTTGGGCAGGACATATTGCCAGGCAGCGTGACGGTAGGTGGACCAAAACGTTAACGGATTGGAGGTCAATTGCAGGAAAAAGAAGCGTTGGTCGTACACCAGCTCGATGGGTTGACGACATAAAAAAGACCGCGGGTCATTTCTGGATGAGACTAGCACGGGACCGGGATGGGTGGCGTACGCGAAGAGAGGCTTATGCTCAGCAGTGGGCGATTACAGGCTGAAAATGATGATGATGATGATGTGATTTCACATTGCCGGCATGGAATTAGGTTTAGTCCCGGAAAAAGACATACCCTCTTATTTCGGAAATCATGACCTGTACTAGTGAAATTATGAATGAAAGCGCTCTCTAGTGTATTCACGATTTATAATATAACCAAGACACCCTTTCCCGTTCATACTTTAACGAGATTTAGAGTATTCGTTGATTCTTAAAAATTATTACAACCCAAAACCAGGCCCCGTAGCATGAATGGCCTTATCGCGCGATAAGTGACAAGATAAGAGCGTCGTCTCGTTCTATACAACGGTGTCAGCCAGGGACGGATAATTATCGCGTGATAATGATCCATGCTACGGGTCCAGGGTCCTACTGTATAAAATTACTTGTAACTCGTAATACGTGCGGAAGCCCCTTTTCAGCTCCTTTAATTAGAAAGGGATTTCCGCTTGTTCTAAGGTGATTATCTATCTCTTTGTTTAATTTCTAACTTATGTATGTTTAA
Source organism: Epinotia brunnichana (assembly GCA_963854355.1). Classification (NCBI taxonomy): domain Eukaryota; kingdom Metazoa; phylum Arthropoda; class Insecta; order Lepidoptera; family Tortricidae; genus Epinotia; species Epinotia brunnichana. The sequence continues at coordinate 17,820,934 of OY977952.1, forward strand.
TAACCATGTTCTCATGCAATTGCTGTACTTATGTATTATATAAGAATAAATGTATTTAAATCCTAGCCATCAGTAGTATTGGCGTTAGTATAGTGCGTGGTGGAGCGACCACCGTAGGCGCCGGATATAAAGGGGTGCCACAGGCGCCTTTAACCCATTCAGCGCCCATGACGACACTCATGCGTCAGAGCGCTACGAGCGCTTTTCGCTACATACGGAATTTAAGCTGCTACGGACTACGGCGTAGCACTACGAGCGTAGCGTGGCCATGAATGGGTTAAGGATGAGTCCATAGAATATCCGCACTTATCCTATATGTGCCAGTGTTTTAAAATTATGCAATCGGAATAAATTATATTTAAAATTGTGATCCGTAATTAATAAAATTTAACATCACCATTAAATATCTTGGTAGAACACACCTATGTCATACCTTTTTTTTTAATTTAAGAGTATTTTTTATCATCTACATGGTTATTTTGTGTTTAAAATGTAAAATAATATTGAACCGTTTCATTATTATGTAATTTTTTTTTCAAATAGCCAGCTACTTGGCTCCTTCGAGTCAAACCATTGTATTCCAAAACGCCCAATCAAACTTAGAACCAGCTATCAAGAAATCAACGTAACATTTCGTACCAATTCCAAAGTGTCCCCAACTGGTCCCCTATTAATGAAGTATATTTTATAACAATTTAGTCGGGGTTCGTGACCGTGGCGGTCACACCTGCTCTAACTTTGTGACGTCCCTACAGGCGGGGTATTGGGACTTCCTGTATTGATGGGAGATTTGATACTCTAATTTATGAAAAGCGCACATTCTCGTATTTTATTCCAAGGTTGATCCTAAAGGGTGTCGGAATCTTATTGCTAAGTTTGTCAGTTCGTCGATCTAGATCTGACCCGTAATAAGTTTATGTCAAAGCGTTTATTGTTGACTGTATCGCATCAAAGCCTGCTTTTGTGTAAAGTTTTGTTTTGTTTTTGGTACTATTGTGATACTTTTGTGTTATCCATAACACAATGTTAGTGTTACACGCAATACACAATGTAACACAAAAGGAAATAATACTTGTTATAACGTTATATGCTACCCCTTTCTCGCATTCAGTTTCGCCTACTCGTGCGATGGCAGTAAGGCTCGCATTTTAAAACGATATTATAACGTTATTCGACCGTATTTTATAATGTTATGATATTCATTGTGTTACGATATTTATATCGTTATGTAATCGCTATTTTTATAACATTTTATAGACCTGGTCCTGGATGATCTAGCGTCTAAAAAGCGTTCCTTACCGAGAGTACCTAATTACAGTAAGCGCGTTGTTTGGAACTAGGCAAACTTGCGTAATTGAAATCCGGTCCACCGGGGCAGTTATTGAATAATAACACAACTTCGGCTAATAATGTTACGGTTATAACTTCAATCAATCCTACTATAAGGGACGGAGGGTACTTTACGTACACATGTACATTATTTAGTGAGAGAAATTTTAAGTGTTTTGACAAGAGAACAGTATTTAAACTTGGTATTATTGTATTCAGTGTACATCTGGAGCATAGCACTCTACGGCTGCAAAACGTGGATCATGACGCAACGGGACAGAGAAAGAGACTGGCGGCGTTTGAAATGTGGTGTTGGAGGATGTTAGAAAGGATCAGTTGGACGGAAAAGCAAACTAATAAGGAGGTTCTGGATATAGTCAATGAAGAAATAGATCTGATAGAAATCATTGAAAACAGGAGAGGAGAAATGATAGGACACATGTTACGCCACGATGACTGGATGAAAACAATAATAGAGGGAAAAAAAGAAGGGAAAAGAAAAAGGGGAAGGCGAGGATACCTTACATGGAGCAAATAAAAGAGAATATAAACGCTTCTTCGTATAAATAAATAAAAAGAAAGGCGGAATGAAGAATTAGTTGGAAATTACTCCACCGACAAAAGCCTAGCTCTTATAGCTGTAATCGTTGCTAAAATACACAAGCAAAATTTGAGTATTGTGATTAGCATCCAAACCTTTTTGTATTTTTTTGTAGGATCAACGACCCGATTTTTATGTCGATTCACGATGATGTAACCTAAACAAAAACTTAGTGTAAGTTGTTTACTAAATGTTTTTTTTTCAAGTCAATAGCTTATTATGGCAATAGTTTATAGAGAATACATACTTAAATATGTACTTGTGCATATAAGCTTCATTAGCTTTTGTTCAATAGGGTCAGTAAACTGGCTGAATGCCCTTGGACTATCACGTCCCATAGGAACTCCTTTTGCCTGTCAATGTTTGCTAACTTACTTAACTATTGAACCTTGACTTGGGCTTAGGCACGCTATGGCAACTTCTATTTCAACACACATCATTACAAACTAGCAAAGTAGGGGTTAGTGTAGAGTACGTCATTCTGGGTTCTGAATGGTTAAAATTTGGTAATGAAATTGATCTCGCAGGATTAATGGCAGTGAAGTAAACCTCCTATAGTACTCGACGTTGCACTAGTATAAGTCATGGGCACTTTAGATATTAGGTTAGAATAGGGACGATGACTAATATTTTTTTACGATGCCATTCGAACCAGTTTTTGGAGAGGAAGAAATGTTTGTATGGGAGCAAATACAATTAAAGAACATAAATACCCTAACATTTGAGACAAAGATTGACCTCGCTGGCGGCAACCCAAACGCTTCATACTAATAGGGAACATTACTGCAATGTTCTGCCGCCAGAGTGCAGCACTATCACAATTAGTAAACAGTTTTTTGACAACTTTGACAATCCTTCAAAGCTCTGGATCTCTCTGGAAGAAAATATTTCAATAAATAAAAGGAATCAGTGATGCGTAATTGGATGCAAGAATGAAGGGCATCATTCATTTCCTAAGGAAACGATGATACGAAAACTATGGGAAGCGGCAATACGTCGTAAAGCAAAAAAAGCCCTCATCCACCTTTAAATAGCTATAGTATGCCATTTTAATATCACATTACAGGTATTTTACACACGAAATAATAAAACGATTGTAGTTTAACGCGTTTTCATCAATTATTTGTTATTGTTTGTTAGGTAAATAAATATGACATTGTACGTCATGGCGGTTTGTTTACGGGTTGTGTTAGTGTCGCCCCCTACGCCGAGCTTTGCGTAATTATCCCTATTGACACATAGGTATGACGTCACAGCTGTTATTTTGTACTGTTTCGGTCTCGAAATACTGCGTTTAGGTAAGTACATCGTTGTTGTACAACAATTTTGTTTCTATAAAAGTGTAAGGATTTTATTGGTAGCTTTAAATTTACTCTTGAACAATAACAAAAAATGCATTTTATTTCTAAACAGTGGACAGCAGTGGACGTCTTTCGGCTGATATTTATGATGATGATGATGATGAGTATAGATTACTGCAATATTATAACATGTGTACTTATTTATTGAAGAGACAAAAATCACCTACATTCGGAAAGGAGCTAAAGTTTACGTGTAGGTAGACGCTGTTATAAACTAGCACAAAGGCACAATATTCCTATTTATTTCCTTTGAGAATTCCCTTGTCCTGAAAGCAAACAACTTTTCGCTATACATAATTTGCCGATGTATTCAAGTCAAACGGAAGATTTCTATAGACTTTATGTTTTTTTGTGTAGGAATACTTATCTCCTATTCACTTTCAATGATAATTGAACTCTATCCAATTTCATTTAGAAGATACGCTGGGAGCCGATTTTTGACTTTCGAGCGCTCGAAAATTAAATAAAAGTATATATGGTTGTAGCGTCAAAATTGGCAATTACTTTGTACCGATAGAATTGAATATGAGTGGTCAATACCACTCGTTTTTAAATTTTCTATCGCTGTTTCAAAATAGTATTTTACAATATTTGTCAGTTTTCGAGTGTAAGAGTCGAGCGCTCGAAACTCAAAAATCGGTCCCCTGTACGGTTTTATTTTATGGTTTTGTATATTTCAGTATCATATTTTTGATTGTTTTTGTTACCAAATTTGACTTATTTGGTTTTTGCCCGGCTACGGTAGAGCCGATAAAAAGAGATATGAATTTAGTACCTAGTCTATTGTTTGTATTTACTGAGCTTCACGGTAGCGTTACTTTAATACTGTACCGAGGCTCTAGTATAAGTTTTATCCGTACAATACGTTTTCGAACACGTTTGCGTTTAGTCTCAATTTGTATGGCAACGCGTAGTTCCTAATAGTTACCACCAGAGGCGCTGTTCGCGTTGCCATATAAATTGAAACTAAACGCAAACGCGTTCGAAAACGCATTGTATGGATAAAACTTATACTAGAGCCTCAGATGTTGATGTTGATGAATCAATCGATTCGAAATTATGCTCCGGGCGACATAGACTTACCTTTTGGACATATTAAAATAATATATATTTTTTGTTACTTTTCCGTAGTCGGAATACAGGTTTTTGAACTTTGTATGCTTGTTTATTTATTTTTCCCGTTTATGCCTCAGGTGAACTTTATTGTTCACTCTATTGTTATGAATAAAAATTGAAAATGTCAGGTGTTACCCACAGTCAAGCGCTGGAACGTCTACCTTATAGAAAACTATATTTCGCCGGGACGAAATCGTTTAACGCCAGCAGATCGACAAATAGTGGGGTTATCGACAGTTCCATCGACAAAGGATGCAATTTGTCAAATCAAACAACTCTTTGTGGGTCGCAATACGGCGAGGCGTTACGTAAGACTCGCTTGCAAAAAACGAAGGAAATTATGGCCTGAGCCGGTTTCCCATCCGCGATATTTTGACAGAAGCTGGTCGATTGCGTTACGTTTTAGAAGTACGTTAGGTAGATCTATTAAATCCATACCCTAAGTCACATAATAAAGAACTAGTGTCTCAGTGAGCTGTAGAACTCTCAAGCTAGTTTTTTTTACAGACAAATTCTGTACAATAATCGAACCTACTTACGAAATTTCTCGCGAATCGGTTGTGAAATGTGACCTGCATGTCGATCACGTAACACATGGTACGCGCGTCAGGTAGATCTAAATGTCACTTTTTATATGGAAAATGCGCGTTCGAAACGTTACGTATTTACCCCTCTGTAGAGGAGAACAGCCGGACATCCAGACATACGTTTTTTTGGCCGAAGCTGATACGGAGAACTTCATTCGCTTCGCTCGCCCGTTCAATTACGGCGAAAAGAGTGTCGTAAATAGGATAAAAATGTATTACTTAACTAGTATCGAAATGTCATCAATGTCATAGGCTGCATGGGAAAATGCCAGTGGAGATATCCTCATGTTCGTTAGAGAACTTACGCAATTAGGTACCCCTCAGAGCGCATGTCCCTATTTTCATGTCTCTGTCTTTGAAAATCAGAATGCCAGAATAAAATAGATAAATAAATATTGGGGGGCAATCTTACACAATTCGACCTAGCCCCAAACTAAATAAGGCTTGCAAAGCTTGTACAGTCACGAGCTTTAATTTGGGACCCACCTAAGGTGGAATATCGTATAGCAAAATGAAGACGTTTAGATCTAATATTTTAATGTGGTGTCATAAAGTTTGCCATTGACAACTTACGTTTACACGTGTCTAGGGGCAACCGCTCAGTGACGTCAACCGGGCGCAACGAGTCAAATGATCTTTTCCGATTTTTTCCTACTAATTGTCACTCGTCTTTTTGGCCCTGTCCTCTCCGGCCATGTTTGTTATTTGAAAATTATATTTCGTGAAAATGTCAGTTTTCTCAATTTTCATGTCTGACACTGACACATGTTCGTAATTAGAAAACCGTAATGATAGCTTTTTGCAAAGAGGTTATCAATTCAAGGGTCCATTCGATAAGACATTTAATTGTCTTATCTTGACACTTCACCGCTAATATTGAACTAAAATTTTCGACCTTATTGCATTGTGAATGTTCTAACAGCATGAAGGAAATGGGTCCTAAATTAAAGCTCGTGACCACCTCGTGACTGTACTATAGGTACTAGTCGACGAGGTGTGTAACTTAAATAAATAAATAATATTACATTGCTTAACAAGGGGCGTATGAGGAATATTGCAAACGAGAGTCTATCAAAAGCCCGACGCCGTAGGTGGAGGGGTTTTGATGACTCGAGTTTGCAATATTCTAACGCCCGTGTTATACACAATGTTTTTCATCACATTTGCGAGGAAACAAATAACCACAAAAGACAGAAAAACCTATGTTTTATACAAGCGCACCAATCAAATGTTGACGAAATTGGCAACTTCACTTCCAGATCAGTGCGAGTGGAAGGCGTAGCATCAATATTTCAACCAATCACAGAGCCTGCTCGATTTTATTTTCAACCAATCACAGAGCAGAATTCTTGCCGCGAGCGGCCGTCCAGATTTGCTTAACCAATCAGATCACACACAAGCTCATTACTCCCTTGGGACCATTATTTCCCGCGGGTACAATTAAGGCCATTTTCCTTCTGTATACAGTGATGAAAAAATATGTTTTATTTCTGTCAAATATAACCTGGTATGTTGTGTAGGTATGACCTATATTTCTAAGCCCAGCAATAAAATTATGATTGCCATCCGCCAAAAAGACAACTTAAACCACAAACGCAATTCAAATCATGATTTCCTTCCGTGTATTTTCAAATCGTGAAGAAATCTACAGCTACAAGCGTCCGTTCGGCTATAAGGGTCAGAAGATCAATTCGGGTCAACACTTCGCATATCAATGTGAATTAAATGTGTTGCGTCCAACGTTTTGACGTGTTAGCTCGGCGCTCGTGGAAATGAAACTGTACGGGTAAATGTTCACTTTTAAACACCTTGTTTTGGTACAATTCGCTCTTCGAAAAGTGCGAATATCTCGAAAACCAGGGGACTTTTACAAAACCTTAAAGTCAATTTTCTGGACCAGTCTAAGGTGCCCTATTCGTGGTTAGAAGGTTGACCATTAATTACCGGACATCCTGTATATGTAGGCCTGCCGTTTTAACTGAGCCGGTTACTGCGGTATAGTTTGTTATATTTAAAATGACGAAAAATTTACTTAATGTGGTATTTTACAACGCGTTTGTTGCTAAATATGAAAGGAAAAGATAACAAAGAAAAGTCATAAAACTAATCGAAGTGTGGCAAGTGTAGGTAACTGGAGGAGGCTACTGTTTGTAAGTTCTATTGTTTATGCGTATATGTTTGTTTTATGTATATGTTTTTACTTGAAGATAACAATTCAATAAATAAATAAATAAATAAATATTACGGGACAATCATACTTACACAAATCAACCTAGGCCCAAGGTAAGCTCAATAAGGCTTGTGTTGTGGGTACTAGGCGACGATATATATACTACTGTTTGTAAGTTCTATTGTTTATGCGTATATGTTTGTTTTATGTATATGTTTTTACTTGAAGATAACAATTCAATAAATAAATAAATATTACGGGACAATCATACACAAATCAACCTAGGCCCAAGGTAAGCTCAATAAGGCTTGTGTTGTGGGTACTAGGCGACGATATATATAATAGATAAATACATATAGATACTTATATACATATGTAACATCCATAACTCAGGAACAAATATTCGTGATAGACACACAAATAAATGCCCTGACCGGGATTCGAACCCGGGACCTCCAGCTTCGTAGGCAGAGTCACTACCAACTGGGCTACGGAGGCCGTTAGATGTGTCGGTAAATGCTGGTTTTAAGTACTTTTCCGTACTTTTCCGTATTTTGAGTAAAATAAACTATACCGTACGTGTTTTTATTAGCGTTCGCTTCAAATCAAAGTTAAATTGGAATGCATACCTAATGTATTCGCATGTTTGAGTCGGTGTGTGTAATAAAATAAATGATCTTTATAAAATATTATTATTTAATTTTGCATGAAACTAATTTCATGAGTAATTTCAACTTATATAATAACGATCCGCATAGTTTCATGAAACAATGATCAGTAGTCATAACTTCATTTTGCATAAAAACAAATAGCATAATTAGTTGATGTACAGTTTAAACGTTTTAAGAAATATCGTTTATATTATTAGAGCATTATGCTTACTAAACTTGCGAAAATATTTTTTTATGGTAACGTTTACTATGCGTTTCGAACATAATATATGCTGCATGAAATTATGTTAAACGTTTTTATGACGATTGAACTGCAGCGCTCAAATCGACCCCCAGGTTACTGCTACATGTCAATGTCATAGCATAGACAACTATTTCAATTAAATAAACTACTAGCTTTTACCGACTTCGTTCGTGTTGACTTCTTTTTTAGACTTTTACTGGGATAAAAACTATTCTTCAGGCTATACTCTATTTGTATACTAAACTTCATCTTAATCCGTTCAGCCGTTTTTGCGTGATTAAGTACCAAACATCAAAACTTTCGCATTTATATAGTAGGATGTCTCTGACACACATCACAATATTTATTTATCGTATCGCGGTTACACACCGGTACGTATATGTATTCGTATCGATGTCGTTGTCGATAATCACATTGAAATGCGAAGTGACGAATCAAATGTATTTCCAGATGTCTGCAGCTGGCTAATATCATTTACCGAGTGTTGCTGCAGTCGAGAACCATTTAAATAATCAGTTTCACTAACTATTTTATATAGACACTCCAGGCAAAATACGGTTTTGAAAAAATTTATAATAGCGTTTTTTTTCTTTCCATCATTTTAAAACATTATCTAAGACTAGCTGTTGCCCGCGACTTCGTCCGCGTAGAACTTATACTTAGAAAATATAATGCAAACAAACTTCTACTTACCATCTGAAGGGATGATTTCCGAGGCAAAAACTATTCTATATCCTTCGAAGGGTCTCAAATTATCTCTATACCAAATGTCATCTAGGTACATGGATTTTATCCAAACTTTCACCCCCTATTTCATACCCTTAGGGAATGATTTTCGGGATAAAAACTATCTAATATCATTCTTCGGGACTCAAACGACCTTTATACCAAATTTCATCTAAACGGGATTCATCCAAATTTTTACCCCCATTTTACCCCCTTAGGGAGTGATTTCCGGAATTAAAACTATCCTATGTCCTTTCCCTGGACTTAACCTATATCTACACCAAATCTCATCAAAATAGATTACATCCAAATTTTAACCCCCCCCCCTTTCACCCCCTTAGGGGATGATTTCCGGGATAAAACCTATTATATGTCTTTCCCCGGGACTCAAACTATTTATATACCAAATTTTATCTAAATCGGGGCAGCTGTTTAAGTAGCTCCATACAAATTTCCACCCCCAATTTCAGCCCCTCAGATATAAAAACTACCCTTTGTCCTTCCCCGGAGCTCAAACTATCTATATACCAAATTTTATCTAAATCGGTTCAGCGGTTTAGGCGTGAAGAGGTAACAGACAGACAGACACACTTTCGCATTTATAATATTAATATGGAAGTATGGATTATTAGTATGGATAGTATGGGTTCTTTCCGCTTGTCTTCCAAATAGAGGTGTAGCTGTAGACTCACTTCAAAAGAAAGAAGAAACGAAAAACTCATTCAAATATCTCTAAAAATTACGAAGCTACAACCGTTTTAATGTCGCTTGTTAGAGTGAGAAAACGATCAGGGACCGTGACGTCACGATCCTCGAGCTTCATAGTAAAAAACAATCGTTTCATTATAAAGGTGCGTTTTGCGGAAAAGAGACGCAACAAACCCCCTCTTCAAACTTTATACACTTATAACTTAGTGATTACCTATACGAGTATAGCCTCTTGCGTTGTTTTTTTTTCGAGATAATACAACATTATGATTATTTTGTTTAGTGTCTACATCCCTATTTTCGATAAGATAAAGTAAGATTTCTTTATTGTCAGAACTGTGTACATTTAGTTGTTTTGGGTAAAATAAAGTCCAACAGCTTGCCCATTTCGGACGTACAATATTAAACTTAAAGCTAGTCAAATATACTAAAACAATAACAACAATAGTATTTCCAAATAATTTTAACCATATTCACACATAAACTATTAATTTAGATCTATCCGACATCCGTATTTTCTTTTAAACCACGAACTTCGGAATTCGAAAATATCGTATATTACGGAAAATATCGTCGCAGTCGGAGAAAAAATATCCTAAGTTGCAGCTGGAATAATAATGTACCTATATAAAATGTTTCATATTTTTCCGTCCATGGGATGCTGAGAACATTCGTACCACAGAAAGCTTAGTTTCAAACTGGCTGATTCTTTTTTTAATTTAGAGATTTATTATAAGTGGAGATAAATAGATAGAAGATAATGAAACTCCCATTCAAATATCTCAAAAAATTATGAAGCTTGTTAGAGTGAGAAAACGATGAGGGACTGTGACGTCAATATACTCGAGCGTCATAGTAAAAAACAATCGTTTCATATGAAGGTGCGTTTTGCGGAAAAGGGACAGAACATACCCCCTCTTAAAACTTTGGACTCTTATAACTTAATCATTACCTATATAACCTCTTGCTTTGTTTTTTTCTCCATTTGACTATATTTATTTTAAATTCTTTTTCGAGAAAATACATTATGATTATTTACCATATTTTCGATTCCCGAGCTATAACCACGAACTTCGGAATTCGAAAATATTCGGGTATCTCTATCTCTATCGCACTTACTATACTCGAGTGACAGGGATGCAAATATATGAACATTAAGTATTGGTTTTCGTGGTAGCGCCGCAGGTTTTTTGGCTGAATGCGCCGAGCGCGTGCCATTGTCATTCAAAAAAAACAAATTCGTGTTAATTATATTGTTCAAATTTGTTGATTTCATTTATTGAAATTACGACATAAAACGACATTTGCGCATATAAGTTCTCATATCAGAATCGAATATTTTTTTATGGTTTATATTTTAGCATTTGTCTCGTAAAGGTCTATCGTAGACGGGATTTAAATTATTAATAAGTGAAAGGCAAAGCAATTCCGCCATTTTGACGAAAATTTGACGGTTCTTATAGCTGACAGTTGGAGCAGCGTTTGATTTCAATAAAAATAAATGAAAAATTAAATGAAGTCGTATATTTCGGAAAATTTATTAACTGTCGCAGTCGGATAAAAACTATCCTAAGTTGCAGCTAGAATAATAATGTACCTATATAAAATGTTTCATATTTTTCTGTTCATGGGATGCTGAGAACATTCGAACCGCGCAAAGCTTAGTTTCAAACTGGCTGATTCTTTTTTTAATTTAGAGATTTATTATAAGTGGAGATGGAGATTATTCAAGAATCCAACAAATTTTCCATCCGGAAGTATTTATATGGATTTAAATAAAATATGAATTGTTTTTTTTTTATTATTTATCTTGAATATTATAAAGCAAATGTAAATGAACCAAAATAAAGATAAAACCACTTATTCATATTTTTTCTGACTTTTCAGAAGCTACTTAAGTTATCCTTTTTTTGATGTCTGAAATTTTGTTGGATTTTGTCGCTAGGTAACTATTTAATTGATAATGTATCCATTACAAAGAAAAAATCAGCTATTATAAATTATTTCCAAATTTGTCGTTTTTTCCATACAAGTTCTCAGTTCATTGCCTGGACTAAGAAACTTCCGAGCGAAGTGAATGATGTTCTCCGTTTCAGCTAGGGCCAAAATTATTTCCCATGTCCGGATTTCCCGCTGTCCGGCTGTTTTCGTCTAGAGAGGGGCAATCACGAAACGTTCCGAACAATTCGCGCGTCGGTACAATTTAACTGTCAATTTTCCATATAAAAAGTGACATTTAGTGACGCTGTTTTTGGATTTTTTTCAAAAATAAAATTACTCGCCGGTGGGGTAATCACGTAACGTTCCGAACGCGCGTGAGGACCATTTAACTGTCATTTTTCCATATAAAAAGTGACATTTAGATTTACCTGACGCGCGTACAATGCGTTACGTGATCGACCTTAACTTAAGTTCTACAGCTCATAGAGCCACTAGTATAATAATTTACTTTGAAAACAAAGTTTTAACCGACGAAAAATCAATCATCCCCTATTTTCCTACCCTTAAGGTTGGTTTTTTTTTTCAAATTTATATGGAACCAATTTTGAGGTATACCCACTGACCTGTATTATTTACACACTGGACAGGCTGTTCCATACAAATGACAGCTAATTTTGTGTGCCAATTTGAAGCGCTACTGCGAGTGTCCCGAGAACTAATTTTGACGTTTATTGCAAATGGCCACCGTAGGAGATCGCAACAGCGTTGAGACTTTTAAGTATTTTAATTTTATTTCGTGGTATTTAAGTGGGATTTCATATCATATTGTGAAAGTTGAGCTAAATAAATATGAGGAAATGTGTGTTTAGTAAAACTCGCTACAGAAAAAGGAGTAAAACGTCATTTCACGGGTAGGTACGTATGTTAAATTGTTGTTTTTATTCAAAATTGACCTGAAATTGTGTCTAAAGCATTGATTACTATCTGAAATTTGTATGTAATGATATCTTATCTATATAATGATGGTTTAACGATGTATTTCGAGCGGATTGATGTAAAAAAATGTTTTGTTTAAAATTCACTAGTAATTGACAAATTTTTATCGATAAAATGTGGATATTCAATAGCAAAAGTTGATTTAGCTCAGGTTGATTCAGTAGTTGTTCTACACCCGTCTTTCGGCATTGTGGTATTATTATCTAATCTTAAAACTAGACTGCTTCTGTCAATAAACATGGGTAGAATTAAAAAATAAAACATGGGTTAGCCCTATATACTATGCGAGGTCAATTTAATCGACGACTGAAATTTGAGTCTTACGTTAAATACGTTAGTTTTAGTAATAATTTTTTTGTTGTGTCTCATTATCATTACACAATATATAGATCTAGTAATTAATTATTTTTGCAGATTTCCTTCCGAGTTGACGCTAAGAAACATGTGGTTACAAAATATGAATGCCTTGAACTGGACCCCAAAGGAAACAGATTATCTTTGTTCCAAACATTTTGACACCAAGTGTTTCGTCACACATAACACCCGAACAGCTCTGAAATCGGGTTCTGTTCCTACGCCGTTTGAAGTCTGTTCGTTCAAAAATGGCCGAAAACGTAAACAAACCTTATATTTCATGTTTTCAAACAAGCAAGGCTATATTTTTGATACACTGAATTAATTTCACTAAAAATATTACAATGTATATTGGCTGTGATGTGAATGTATATTTTTTTTAATTAAAATGTGAGAAGTATTTCTATTCTTTACTTTGTATAAGCTACCGCTGTACTTGTCGCGTTACGCGATTTTCTTATCATTGAATGGGTAAAAGCGTGTTTCTATAGGTATTATAAATTCCTACCACATTTTATAACCTATCTAAACTTAAATTGTTTTTCGGAGAGTATTCAAATTCGAGATATTTCGAGAAAACTGTGTAACGTACCCGACACAAATTTGTAACAAAATAGTTTTTTTCTCTAGCAATGTTTTTGAGTTATGAATTTATCATTATTATTATTATTCTGGTAGTGGCTTTCGGGCTGTCAAAGCCCTTATATCACTACGACCATCGCTGATCTATTGTGATCGCCACTTACTACAATTCTTGGTCAAGTCCTGCAAACTCGAAGAATTGCAGGATTTTGTTGAACTCAAGAAATTTGATCTCCTCCGGGCACATGATGTGTTTGCCCAGGAAGGAGTTACGACTGCGCATGAGGCAAGGGCAATCGGTTAGGATGTGTGTAGGCGTCTCCTCTGCTTCAAAGCAGAATCTGCACTGCCTTGTGTCACACAGTCCTATCGTTTGCATGTGCTTATTTAGGCGGCAGTGCCCAGTAAGCACCCTGACCAGCATGCGTAGACGGTTCCTACTTAGCGCCAAGGCGTCAGAAGACGCCTTTTTGCTAAAGGCTCTAATAAGTGCCTTGGAATGTTTCAGTCCTGGGTTAGCTCTCCAGGCTTGAATGGTCTTGTAGAAACAATAGGCTTTTAGAGTGAGCTTGGTTAGACTTTTAGGGATACCACAGAACGGCTCTGGTCCGCAGTGTGTTCCCTTCGCCCCCGCTCGTGCAAGCTCATCAGCCTTTTCATTTCCCTCGATGCCTGCATGCCCTGGGACCCAACGTAAAATTACCTTGTTTTTGGTACCCAGGTCATTCAATAGTTCCCGGCAGAATTTATCATAGTGTTCCCTAAGATTTATTTAATTTATTTAACTCCACCACAAGATGTCTGCAAGATTAGCTTAATGTAAATGTACACTTTAATAAGATTCTTAATATCATCGATATATTATCATTACCACAGTTGACTTCGAACATCACTAATTTTAGTTCCATGGACACTCGTATCTGCCTACAGCGCCAAAATGGCGACACTCAAATAGGCACAAAAGTATTGTGACAGCAGCCAGTCCAGTGTGTAAATAATACAGGTCAGTGGGTATACCCTTTCCAATAAAAAAATAATTATCAAAATCGAACTACTCTGTAAAAAGTTATGCGTGGTCATACATAAAAAAAATATATACGCGTCGACTTGAGAACCTCCTCCGTTTTTTTCGTCGGTTGAAAATATAAAAACAAAGGGTTGACTATAATAAATAAAGCATAATATAATAATAATTAAAGCATTCCAATAAGGTTTACCTAAACTTAGATTCCTTTTTAATGTCTTCTATATTTTATCCGATAATAGCTTTAAATGGAAGCGAGTACTTGTTGGATTTAATTACGTGGAGTCGTAAATATGTCGCTGTCAACGGTAGTCGTATTCTCAAGTCCACGATTCCTGAATTAATTTCCGCTCTTAAGAGTCCCCAGAACATCAACTCAAGTCGACTCTTCATACAAATATAGTTTGCTTCTCATTTTAAAACGGCATATTAGAATAACATGAAACTTTTTATACACAATGGGATCCGTCTTATCTAGGTCATAAACTAGTTTCTGTTGCTAGGTTATTTTTTTTTGTAGCCTTATGTGTCCCACTACTGGGCAAAAGCCTCCCTCTTTTCCTTCCACGTATCCCTATCCTGGGCAGTCTCCCAACAGTCTTGGTCAAAGACCTCAAGCTCGTTTCGTCATCTCCGACGAGGTCTACCGCGACGCCGTGTTCGGTTGTGTGCTAGAAATTAAAATAGGAAAAAAATAGAGCGAGTAGAACGCAAGGTGTCTAATCGCTTTTTTTCTACTAGGTATATCTTTCCCGCTCACGGGATAATGATGTCCCGGACCTTTGGGAGGCGTGCGTGGGGCTAGGTACCTACAAAGTACCAACTGAGACAACACGTAGAGGCCCTTTTGACGATTTAATGAAATGCAAGGAGTACACCGAGCGGATGCTGTCCCTGCCCGTGTCCTGGGACGCACACAGAGACAGCACCCGCTGGGGTGTATAGGGACTATTGCTGGTTCATGGAATCTAAAGAAAACAGGTTATTGGGTGAAAATTATGGACTAGTGGCTGGGCTATTGGGTGAAACATCGGACGCCTGCCTCATTCAACTGTCTATTATTAGCAACATTAAAAAATGGTTTAGGTATATTGTTATTATAATGTATAGCAACATAAACTATTTTCCGACGTATATATGACGGATATGTCGTTTTAAAATGAGAACCAGACGAGAGACGAAGAGTCGAGCATCCTGGCAACCCTTAAATAATTGGTTCTCTATAAAGTCGGTTTACGGACGATAATTTTACGTGATAACGCCATAAAGCCGAACGCTCGGCTCAGGCGGAACGGTACAAAGTCATACTTCGTGCGTGCTGCCGGTGTTCATTGATTTATAAGACGTTATCACTTCAAAATCTGCTTTGTGGGTCTAATTGCAGTAAATTTTAATTTTTAAATCATTGTGTACAAAAATATACATTAAACATAATCTTTTGCTGCCAAGAGCTCGGTGAGTTCTTTATTCGCAGTGAAGGCAGAAAAGCCACGTTCCTAACTTTTGGAGACCTTGCGCTACGAAAAGGAATCGAATTACGATATAATGAAACAACTGTTTCTATGGTTATCTTTTATTTAATTCTGGGTAAGATTATAAATAAATAAATAATAAATAAATGATTTATTTCACAAAAACACTTGTTACATGATATTATGGGGTATATCCATCAGACTCCAAACTAGGCTTAAGCCTGTATCTTGGCAGTCTGCGAGTGCGAAAAAACAAGATTTACAGGATTTATTATATCGAGTTCATTTATTTTTTTCCATCATCAGTCATTAAATCTACATATGTTCTCCTCTACAGGTCGTAGGTATATCGTAACCAATTCTTATAAAATTTTGTAAGCAGGTTCGATAATTATATTTACCTATAGTTTTTAGGGTTCTGCACCTTGAAAGGAAAAAGCGGAACCAAGACCCTTTTTTTCAGGAACGCGTGTGTGTATCAAGCTGAAATTAATATCAAATACTAAAATCTACTGTCCCCTGAAGCTGTGAAAGAGTCAAACTTCTAAGCCAACGTAATCAAAAGATACAGCCGTTTATGCCGCAAATTTTCGAAACTCGCAAGGGAATCAAAACCTACAGGGTACTTCCCGTGAACTCAGAATTTTGAAATTTGGTACGAAGCAAAGTCATGTAGCACAAATAAAGGAAAAATTGCGAAAACCGTAATTTTTTAGTTACCACTTTGATCAAATAGGTTTTACTCATTACTCATAATACAATTATTTTTAATAAATAAAAGGTTTGTACGGAACCCTCGGTGCGCTAGTCCGACTCGCACTTGGCCAGTTTTTTATTGTCGATTCAGTTTTTGACAATTCAAAAATTCAGTTTTTGAAAAAAAAACGCAGGGTTGTCATCTCTACAGCTTCAGTGCCACTAGTTTTAATGTTCTAATATAGCGACGCATTTCAAACCCATCAGGTATATTATTGATCGTTGCTTCATATCGCAATCACGAAAAAATACGCCTTCGAAATATAAAATTCATTCGCAATAAAGGAACCTAATGAACCCCTTATTCCCAAATCAGAACATTCAACAAGACGCTCCATTCTCGCCATTCAGTTTTAGAACGAATGCTTTCGAAATTCAAAATCAGCCAATCACAGTCCGCCCTGCAAATACGTCATCAATCATGACCGAGGATTCTAAATTTAAAAAATCTTTGATGGAAGGGGATAGTCGATGAGGTAGATGTTGAGTTTATCTCACTAGCCGCATATAATTATGTATTTTACGGTAATTAATGACGATAGCGTAAAATACTATAAATACAAGAAATTAAATTAAAAACTGTACGAATAGTATAGATTTTGTAAATAAAGGAGTCCAACTTAGTTGATATTATTTCATAATCATGTAAAACTTTTTTTATAACAACTTACATTTATATTTTAAGCGAAACAGTAGCCATTACATAACATAATGTGATGTGATGTGACGTCTACGATCAAAAATGATGAAAATGATCTTGGTTTGGATTGATCTTGGTGAGAATTTGGTTTCTAAAATGTCTATGCTTGTAGCTAGAGCTAGTGTATGTGTGTGTGTTGTTCTAGTTGCATTATATTTTGAAGTGGTGTGTTTGCTTGTAATAAAAAAAAAATCGAATTGCTGTTAGGTATAAAATCAAATAAGTAGATTAAACCCGTCAACTGAAAATATTAAACCTGTACATACCTGTATACCTGTATAAGGTATTTGCGTACTTGACCATCATCACAACGATAGCACACTCATTAGATCTACCCAAAAGACCACCATCTGGCTGATTCGCACGGAAGCGTTCACTTTTACGGTAGAAAAGGTCAACATCCATCAGATTACTTGCATTAAGGACTGATGTTTTTGAACGCACCTTTTTAGGTTTTTTTATCGTCGTCGTTTGTTTTTTACAACTGTCGATTATTTTGATGGTGGCTCATAGAGTGCCAACAACGGGATTATGTCGTAAAAGCGCGGATTTCGAGCGAGTCTTTTAGTGATGTTTCGAAATTGTCTATTTATAGCTTTTTACTGCAGAAATATATACACCGTTTGAATAAACATTTGTTAGAAATTATATAGTTAATACGCAGTGGTAATCATTAATTTGTATAAATGAGTATGTATTATGACCTAAAACTTGGATTAAAGCAGGACTGACAGTTGGAAGCGCTCGACCAATCAGAGACCGCCAGGTGTTACTGCGGCTCTCTGATTGGTCGATAGTAATGGAGGGAAAAGTAACGTCAATGTAGTGGCGACCTGGTCCCATGAGGGATTTTTCGGAGTCAGTCTTGATTTAGCCAGGGAGAAGTCAAATACTATTTGTAATGTATTGTGTGTTAGTCTAATACTATTCATTAATACTGTGTCTTAATGGTAAGTTAACAAAGTGAAGGATCAATATAATCAGTAAGTAATTCAATCACTATGTTTGTTTCATTTGAATTTCACCTTCCGCGACTTCGTATGCACTCTCAAGTCGATGATATTTGTTCATTAATCGAATAAAGCAGCCAATTGCGCTTACACATTTGTGTTGTGCTAGGAGTTTTGACAATAGTCATCATTATCATCATCATCATCAGTCTAGGTATACTTATACGTCCCTCTGCAAAGGCATCCTATCACAAAGAGGAGTGTAGTTCCCACGCAATTTCACATACAACTAAAGCTGTATGAATTTCGACGCAAAGGCAGTTTTCTTCTGCTAATTAATGATATTAAGTACATCATTTTTTTATTTGGGGTCGGCGCAGCATGTCCTTTTCTTCCATACCTCCCTGTCACTCGTCATCTCGTCACTTACTTCCTTCCTCTTCATATCCTCTCTCACACTGTCCATCCACCTTTTCCTTGGCCTACCTCGTTTCTTCCATCCCTCCACGTTCATACCTAACACTCTTTTGGTCACATGACTGTCATGCCTCCGCATAATGCATAATATGCCCATACCACGCAAGGCGATGGGATCTCAATTTGTCGATGAAAGGTGCTACTTTCAGGCTTTCTCTAATATACTCATTTATTATTCTGTCCATCTTCGTCATACCACACATCCATCTTAACATTCTCATCTCCGTAACATGCAGTCTCTTTTCATCCGTCACCTTAAACGCCCAACATTCAGATCCATACATGACGACAGGCCTCACAATGGTCTTATAGATTTTGCCCTTCAACCGAAGAGGCATTCTGCCATCGCATATTGTTCCGGAGACCTGTCGCCATTTCATCCACCCAGCGCTCATTCGGTTTTTCACATCACGGTCGATGTCACCATCACACTGTAGAAGGGAACCGAGGTACTTAAAGTCGGAGCAGACTGGGAACGTAGCGCCATCTAGCTGTATGGCCGTCAAACTGGAGGGACCGCCGAAATCGCAAAACATGTGCTTAGTTTTGGATCTACTGATCTTCAGGCCAACATTCTCCAGTCTTTGTCGCCACTTCTCCAGTCTGCTCTGGACCTCGTATGCGTCTTCGCCGACAAGAACAATATCATCGGCGAAGAGCATACACCAGGGTGCCTCCCCCTGTATGTCTGACGACAGAGCGTCCATAATCAACAAGAAGAGGTATGGGCTTAAAGCTGATCCCTGGTGTAAGCCCACCGTGACACTGAACCTGTCTGTGGTGCCAGCCGCTGACCGAACGCGTGTACAACATCTGTCATACATAGACCGAATTAGCTCCACATACTTCCCAGGCACACTTTCCTCTTTCAAGGCCCACCACAAAACCTCACGCGGTACTCGATCGTATGCCTTTTCGAGGCCAACAAACACCATATGCAGGTTTTTCCGTTATTCAGTACATAAGATATCAAATGACACCAATGATAATACATACACAACGTCAAACATCACTCTTGTAAGGACGTCACGGTGAAAATTAGTGAAACCTCCATTACAAATTATTGAAAACTGAAATATCAGTGTAAGTACTTTAATAATAAATCATTCTTTATCACGTAAAACTCATCATCAATTTGCCTTTCGCCTCACACAAACAGATTATGCAAACTAAAACCAATTATATTTCCGCATTTTATCGGGATACACGCAAAATTTTACGTTATTTTGAGTATTTTTCACAGGGACGTAACTCGATTCTTCGCTAACTTTAATTGTCAACTCTATGCTATAAAAATACGGTTACATTTCCAACTAAATTTCTAAGTGAAATAGTTGACTTTCGATATGAGCCCATTTTGTACTTTTAGTAAATTAATATTTTGGCTATTTTTATAGTCTGGAACGATATAAATGTATAACGATCGCTTGCTATTTTATATTGGTACTGTTATAATATGAAAATTATGTCAGATATCGTGCACAAAACAAGTTTTTATTTGTGCTACTTTTCTATAACTCCTTGCATTCCTCGCTACGATTCGAATTTAGTACACTGCCTTCAAGTAATTGATGGAGCCAGACCTTACTCTGCGGAAAGCCATGATAAGTTTCTAGAACAATATATTCCTTTGCTATTACGCTAAAGAACGTGCAGGTCTAATACTGACAGTAAGATGTATTCTACTTGCGTATCTTTGCATGCAGTCAATGATGCCACCACAGATGTATGAATATAAGTATATTAGTATTCTATGCTCTGAGGATGCCACCCTATCTCCGCTCGCGCAAACATGCAAATAAATACAACAAATTGGTGGTGACCAATAATGAAACAACACAGTGTTTCGCCCAATCAAAAAATAAAATATCTAAAATCGTAATAATGGTATCTATATTAGAATTATTCCGAAATAAGATTAAATAAAAAGAGATAACTAATTGTATTCCATTTATTTTATTAATTTTGTTTCTTTTGTTTGTTTAGTCTAAAAAAGTAAATAATGATGATAATGTAGATAGTTATTTATTACTGTTAATATTATTATTATTTTATTTTTATTCGTATAGTCTATCAAAGTAGAATCCTAATCAAAGATAATTTCAAATTAAGTATGTGTTCCCGCAATGGACTCCCTAATTAGTCAATGCTATGTATGTAGGTGCTCCCTAATTGACGCATATATCAGTAGTAAAGACATTTTAAGATGAATTTAGGTCAATGATCATATGGGATGTGGATATACTTAATAATATTAAGATAAATTAATTAATTAAAACAATCATTCGGTCAAACACACGCTCAGAACTTACTTAAGCTTTACGTGGGTGTATGGTCAATATTCGTACACTTTTTTTATACAACGACGGTGGCAAACAAGCTTACGGCCTGCCTGATGTCAAGCAGATACCGTAGCCTATGGATACTTGTCACTCCAGAAGAATCACAAGCGCATTGCCGACCCTTTATGCACTTGAGGATTCGCTGTGTTGGCAGAGACGATTTTTATACATAGCAACAAGGCTTAATAAAGGTACAAATAGGCATTTCAAAGGCAGCGGGCAACGGGGCAGCGAGCGACTTCCCATACATACATTGAAGTCGCGTATGTATGAAATGCCGCTTGTCGCTTCGCTGTTCGCTGGCATCCAGTCCGCGGCCTAACATTTCTAGTATTTACCTCTACGGTCCTGTGGGTAGTTCCCATTTATAACAACACTCTACGATTCCAAGTACAACGCGGTACAAGATTAGATCGGGAAGAAAATATAATATAGAAACAACTAAAGCGGTCTTTAGCGGCCTTTAGACCTGGCTAAATGCAGTTCAGCCAGGCCGTTGGGGCGGAAAGGTTCTCGAGTGGCGACCACGTACTGGAAGGCGCGGCGTGGGTAGGCCCCCCGCAAGGTGGATTGATGACCTGGTAAAGGTCGCGGGAGTACGCTGGATGCGGGTGGCGCATGATCGGCCATTGTGGCACTCTTTGGAGGAGGCCTATGTCCAGCAGTGGACGTCTTTCGGCTGATATGATGATAATGATGATCAGTGCAATACACCGTATGGCTCTAATGAGTGTAGGTAGTAAGGCCGCTTCCGCATTTGACGGCCAAACTCGGGTTATTTGTACTTTCATCATCGTCATCATCATATGATGCATCAGCAAAGAGACGTCCACCTCGGGACATAAGCCTCCCTCAAAGCGTGCTACAATTACCGCTCTTGCGCCACCCGCATCCAGCGAACTGCCGCTAAGTTCGCCAGATCATCAGTCCACCTTGTGGAGTCTACCCTCGCTGCGCCTTCCGGTACGTGGTCACTCGTGAACCTTTCCACCTTAAGGGGACGTAGGTTCGTGGTCTTCTCTCCCTCTCACTGAGCATAAGCGTGAGCGAGATGGAAGTGCGTGTTTGGAAGCGCGGATATCATGTTTTTTAATTTTATTTCTTTGTGCGTTTTAATAAATAAAAAAGTAATAGCTGATTTCCCTCAAACATGACATTGCCGATTTTAAGAACCAATTGTAATATGTTTAGCTGTTGTGCATAATTTGTTAGAAATTTTTTAAGTGTATTTTAGACCTATGTTAGTGATTTTTTTCTATCGATCGAAAGTCAAAAACTCAGGATTCGAATAGCTGATCCCTCGAGAAAGGCCTCAAAATTGCTAATTAAATTTAAGGCAGCCGTATTATAATCCAAACAAGAGCTACGATTTTTTAAAAATCCGTTTTCGGAGCTCACGTCGCCTTAAGTGGCAGTTATATCGGTTACCCTGATTCTGCTGCACCCGATGCCTGCTTTTGTCTGTAACTGTTGACACAACAAATCTTCAAATCAAAAAAGGGTCGTCAGCGCGCTTGTGATCATTCTGGAGTCGAATGCTTGTTTGCCACCGTCGTAGCATAAATACAAAAAAAAACTACTCATTAGCTTAACAGAATTCCGTACCACGAAAAAGTACCGGTACATATACTAAAAACAGCACACTAACTCCCCATTAGAACCGTGTCACACTCACGTGTGAGGTCAGAGTAGTGCAAATAGATAGGACGTCGCACCTCTTATTTCCCTGGGGCACACCACTCATAAGTAGAGTTTTGTTTACCTTCTTTATGTAGTGAGCCAAGACGGCGAGAAAATGTAACCTCGATCCGGGAAGGTGATTTAAAAGAGGCATGTGGTTTTGTCGGTAGTCTGTCGGCGGGAGAAATGACACGAATGTGTAAATGCTAACTTTCATACACGGTGTAACAAAAACGGTGGTGATCCTTTTAAAACTAGAATTAAGTTGGTAAAACACATTTTAAACGCCATTTATTAGGGACTTGGGCTTGGAAAAATTGGTTTACATATTTCTACTTAGTGACCACAGCGATGTTACCGCGGGTAACCGTATATTATTATAATTTTATTATAACATTATTAACTTAATTTAACCTGTCCGTGTTATCATGTTTTATTTAGCATAAATAAGTTTTATGTTTTTCTTACGATCGCTTTTGCGTTAGGGCATAATGTAGAGTGTAAGAGAGCGAAGATTATTATGAGGTCAGATTTTCAATCAAATATTATTATTTATCTTTGTTTGTTTTATTTTATTTTACTTTTGTGTAGGTATTCTGTTTGTAGTTAATTTTTTACCCACTACTGTTTTAGGCTAGCTTAATTTTATTTATTTAGATTTAATTTTCAATGTTTACGGTATTAAGTATTTGTACACAAATACTTAATACCGTAATAAATTATTATATATTTATAAAAAAAAACTATTATTAATTTAAAATATAAAGTTCGCATACTTAACTATTATTTATTTTATTATTTCTGAGTTTATTTCTTATTCATTTGGCTTATTTGCAAGAATCAGTTGCGACTTCATTAGTTTGATATCTCGTAGATTTCGTACCTATTTACTAAGATTACTTACCTTTTTCTCAGTGCTGGACTTCTCTGTTCCCTTAGACTCTTAGTTGAATTGAAGCCTTGGGCTTGCATTTAACAACAAATTTAATTCGTATTAAATTAAATCTTTGTCAATACGTCGCTCACAGACATTAAACTACTCGGCAGCGCAAATACGCATCAAGAGGCATCAACCAATACTTTTCGTCAGCCCGTTCCAGCTCTGACTGATCCCGACAACATATAACAACAAGTGAAAACTAAATATCTCTAAAACATAAATTACCAAATTCAAGTCCTAATTCTTGACCTCTCTCTCTACTAGTCTCATCACTCGCCCCTACTATGGCCTGATCCTTATATTCATAAGAACTTTGCGTCATTGGAGACTAGAATTCAACTGGTTACCCTCAGGAGTGTGGTTAAACGTCGTGAATACCAGCCCGCGGTAAATACTAGGGTAACATCATTTGCAGGTGCCGGGAACTCGTGAAGTAGCCGAATTTAATTAGTGTCCGTGCGGCATGTGGTCACTGTCGCAGTGAGAATAGTTCAAGAATAATTTTGAAGTTGGATAAACGAGGTGGGCCCTGTAACAGGAGCACATATTCAAAAGGACGCTTCCCTTGAGCATTTGCAGTAATCCCGTTATGTCCCTTTTTTTTTAAATTTGGTCTAAAGTTATGACCTCCAAGTCTTGGCACTACGAGATCATAGGACAGCACTGTAGTCAATGCAGATTTTGAGGTAACATCATATTATTCAATTGTGTTGTGATGTATTATTGTGTCCTATATTTTGCATGCCTACTCTAATAAGGTATGAATATTACTGATTCAAAAAATTGTGTTCCACCTTCAAAATAGTACGTAATGTTCAGCAAATAAATGAATTTCAATTTCAATAATTAGTCATAGTAAATTTTTAATTTACAATGAATTTTTTTTAGTGTTTTTAAAATTAAAAGTTACTTATTAATGCTCCAGAAAAGTAAAAAAATACAAGTAAACTTATTTTAAAGAAAAAAAAAACTTTTTTTTCAATTAGAACTATTTACTTCTCAATAGTCAATACACAACGAGTAGGCTCAGACAAGCCGGAATTCCTTGGTTTTTTTTCTTTTAAGTCTTGTGAGTAAAAGGGCTATACTGTCTTACAAGCATATACAGTTCAAAAAATCTTTAAACCGACAACGGAAAAGTAACTGAAAAAGAATGTCACCCGGAGCATCATTTCGAATCAATTGATAGTAATCATCAAAATCGGTTCAGTATCTTAAACGCTACGGTGGAACACACTTAAATACAAACAGACTGCTAAAAATATCCCTACCTTTCGGCTCTGCCATAGTCGGCCAAAAATTGAGTTTTTTGGACGGCTCGCAAGTGGGACATATGCCACCGTTAGATTGTGAACACCGGCAGTTAAATCTTACTCGCGATATTATAAAATGTCGAAAAATTATGAACTGTCAAAACCGTTCACAATTTAACTGAATAAAATGTCTGAATAACAAAAAAAACCAATCATGTTTTGACGTAAGTGAAAACTGATGCAAGTGGAATAATTCGCTCAACAAAACAGCGCACAGGTTGCGTTCCGAATCAGGCAAATTTGATTCAGTTGATGACATTGTTAGTGTATAAACTAACGAAAATGAATGCTTCAAATTATGAATTATTTTGGCAGTTCACAATATTCCGTCAGTTTACAATATAACGGGTAAGATTATAAACTGACGGTTTTCACAATCTAACGGTGACATTTGCATACAAATCATAGGTAGCATAGGTTAAAAAATAACACCCTTTTAGCTAGTTTCTGATTTGTAACGTTCGATAAGGCACCTCACTTTAATAAGAAAAAAAACTGAAAACCATTAAAATTGCAAACAACTAGAAATACCTAAAAACATCACTTAAATATAACCGTAGCAGTTGTGGTTAAAAGTTCCGCAGTACAAATTTACTTTTATTATACTCGGCCAGTGTTCTTAACACAAATTCGCAAACCCCTAGTAATACCAACGCAGGTGTTAACAGAAATGGTTTATGCCCCGGCGGAGAGCATTCGTGTGTACCGTGTTTATGGTCGGAAAATTGGCTTAAGTCGGCAAACAGGCTTTGTTGTAACTTTGCTCGTGTGTTCTGTGCCTTATTTTATTTGCTAGTTTTTGGTAAAAATGCGATTCGTATAATACAGACTTATATAAAATACAACGCGTCGTATCTATGTTGTCTGTTTACAATATTTAGATATACAGGCTGTAACAAAAATGGTAGCGATCTGTTTAAGGCGTTAATTGGTATCGCAATGTGATTACAATATCTAAATAATCTGGGAGCCCCGGAGCCCTCAGCCACTTCAAAGACGTGTTGAAGAGGCTTACAGATGCCACCGATGACCGAAGGGCTGGCAGCTACCTCGCACAAAGAACTATGTTAGCTATTCAGCGGGATAATGCTGCCAGCATCTTCGGCACAATGACGCAGAACCATTTTTAGATTTAGTTTAGTTCTATTTTATTTTTAATTTAGTTTCTAATAATAAGTTTTGTTAATACTTGTCATTCGATTACTTATTGAATATTTAAATCGCAATAATAATGACTAGTATTAAGAAATCGCAACTGAAATAGTTGTCTATAGTTTAAATTTTGAACTTCTTACTTAGTGTATTGCAGTGCCCTTAAAGGGTTGTGTTGAGACATACCAATATGTAGCTATAAGATCTTTAGTACACACAAGGCAATGATTAAATGAATTATGAATTATTGTTTGTATCATAAATAAATGTACCAACTGTCTTCTATTAGTTAGTAATAAGTTGGTAAGTCATTTTTGGACGCATTTTTTTGTATTCTTAGTACACCGTATGTAAAATTACACACCAGGCAATCCCACTCTTTTTTTTCATTCATCAGTTACGACTGTGATTTTAATCACACATAAGTCAGTCAAAAATAAAATTATAAAATAGGTAATAAATATAAAAAGTACTTACATCAATTCAACAATTGCTCACTACAATATACATGAGAAATCCCTGCCCTAATCAAAATTCAAATCAAACCTCAAAATTTAATCCAACAAAACGAATGGCCGAAACAAATCACTGAATAGGTCCAGAGTTACGGCATATAATTAAAAAATATCTCCGAGTGTTAGCTCGCAATTTATTCGAGGTGGCCCTAATTGGTAGAAGCGGTAATTTCCCGTAGGACCGCTGGGCACAAGTTGGGAGATGCAAGTGGAATACATTTGTTCTACGTACTTCGTTGAAATTGTATAAGGATTGTTTCACAATGACATGATTTATTACAGGCTAGGTTATTAGGTTTTGTAAATATTTATTTAAGTAGTTTCTTAATTCGTTTTTTATTTAGGATGTTTTAAACTTAGTTCTAATTTAATGTAGTTAGTTAATATATATTATCATCAATACATAGTATACAACCAAGTCGCTTCCCGCTGTCTGTCTGTCTGTCTGTCTGTCCCTATGTATGCGTAGATCTTTAAAACTGCGCAACGGATTTTGATGCGGTTTTTTTAATAGATAGAGTGATTCAAGAGGAAGGTTTATATGTATAATACAAACCATACATGCATGTATTATACACGTCAACCCGTGCGAAGCAGGGGCGGGTCGCTAGTCTTGTATAATTGTCATAAATATCAATTTCGGCTTTAGAACCATCTCGATCACGTCAGCTTTCGGACAAAAAACGCAATAAAATCGGTCTATTCGTTTAGGTACTACGATGCCGCTGCCCCACTATTGCATTACACTTTATTACAGGCACAACTTATGTACCTATGTGATAGTCAGGGAAAGTATTAGGTAGTGCATTTTAGTCTTCAGTCCTGAGATTAAATATGAGACTTAAATATTGTTTGGGTTCTTACACTATTTGCCATCACATATTATCATCATATCAGCCGAAAGACGTCCACTGCTGGACATAGGCCTCTCCCAAAGAGTGCCAAAATGACCGTTCCTGCGCCACTCGCATCCAGCGGACTCCCGCGACCTTTACCGGGTCATCAGTCCACCTTGTGGGGGCGGCCTACCCACGCCTCGCCTTCCGTTACGTGGTCGCCACTCGAGAACCTTTCCGCCCCAATGGCCATCGGTTCTACGTGCGATGTGCCCCGCCCACTGCCACTTAAGTTTAGAGATTCGGAGGGCTATATCAGTTACCTTGGTTCTGCTGCGGATAGCCTCATTTCTGATGCGATCACGCAGAGAAACTCCCAACATAGCCCTCTCCATTGCCCTTTGGGTGACTTTGAGCCTTCTTATGAGAACCATTGTAAGCGACCACGTTTCAGTGCCATATGTCATCACAGGCAACACACACTGGTCAAAGACTCTCGTCTTGAGACACTGCGGAATATTGGACGAAAAGATGAGCCGTAGCTTCCCGAACGCTGCCCAGCCGAGTCGGATTCGACGATTGACCTCTTTCTCGAAGTTGGACCTACCTAACTGGACAGTCTGTCCTAGGTATACATAATCGTCTACAACTTCGAGCGTAAAGTGTCCGATTGTAATGGGAGTTGGTACTACAAGGGCATTTGACATGATCTTCGTCTTATCCATTGTCATTCTTAGACCAACTCGCTCGGAAGCTTTACTGAGGTCATCGATCACATATTATAGTGGGGCTAAAAGATACCTGTTCGAATAGATATTGAATATTAATATATGTAGGTAAGTAACACAATCAAAAGTAGGTACTGGGTGGAGGTCATAGAGGTAGAATAGATAGAGGGAGTCACGCACACATACACACATGAGTGACAAAGATGTATGCATAGGCAATACCGCAAGTGGGAAAGAGATACAGTGTCATATTTTCTGTCCCTCATCGCGTATACGGATTTTTTGTTTGCCACCAGCTTGTTTGCCACCACACCTGTCAAAATTTGTACTGAAACTGACACCACCATGACGTCACCGATATAATACGACTAAATTATAAATGACATTAGACGTCAAGAGTGTATTAGCTTCTGACACTTCTTAATTTAGTATGGTTAATTTACCATCGTCCCTTTTGGGTATACGCTGGGAACGCCATCTATATATCCTCTATCTACGGTGGAGGTTGTTTTCTGGCAGCTGTCATAGTTTTTTTTTTAAATTCAGAGACAATCTAGAGTCAGCTCTAACTATCATATCGTTCGATATCTTACTCACGTGCGACATTTGTCAAAATTGTATGCAACTTGACAATTAATTTCGAACTAAACGTCATCTCGACTGATATTAGATTAGAGGTCAAATCAAATTTCTTTGTTTTTCAGAGATGTTCGAAGTTTAAATTAAATAATATTATCAAAATCGATGTTATTATTTAGCAATAATAACATTTCCATAGATAAGAAATTTGTTCTAACAAAACAGTCTGTTTTTATGGTGGTCATAATGTGCGGTTCTTGAACGTATCATGGAGGGTTTATGATATTTGGATAGATAAACAATTAAGTATCTTTATTTTATTTTTGAATGCCTTAGCTTATATCGCTAACATAGATTCGATCAAAGTGGAAAATTTATAAAGAAAAAGAGCAATGGAGCAATGGCCGGATTCCAGAGGTCGCGGGTTCAAAGCCCGCTCATGATGAAACATTTTTCAATTTTCCACTTTGATCGAAACTTAGAATTTTGTAAGCGGGCGTTTCTGCTTAGTATAAAATCTCTAACATAGTTCTTAAGGTTTTTTGTACTAACAACATAGATGATCTGAATTAAACGATTTTTTTTAAACTGATGCCTATTCAAACACATCACGACTACTTACAAGAAGGGCTTTACTTTAGTCTTTTCCAATAGTTTTCATCATATTAATCGTTTTTGTATTTAAATGTGTAATCCTTTGATGCAACTGAAAACTTTTCCCCTTTATGAAAACCTGATGAAAACTTCCAAGAAAAACTGATTTCTTTTAACTCGGCCCACTCCCGTCACCCGATAGTATAATTCTCAAACCGCTTGAATTATTTGCTAATGACTCGCCTTAATGGGGTTACTTTTGATTACGATTAACCGTTTCTTCGCGTAATTGGGACTATTTCTTTGTGAAGGGATTGACATAAATTTAATCATTTCGTGAGCTACCGGGCTTTAGAATACCGTCAGTAATGGTATTAAGTTCATCCCAGTGGTTTGCTATAAAATGTTACTAAATTAGGTATAACGTGTGCAATGAGACGAGGGACTTTTCAGAAAATATTAAATAACGTGCGCATTGTTTGGGCGTTCGTAGCACTCATTAAAATTTAGGCGCGCAATAAAAAATCGGAACTGACTAGACACTGACAGCATACTTACGACTTACTGATACTGTACCGACTCCGCACCGCCAAATGCGGAAATGGCCTTATTCAGTAAACCGCGATCTTTCTTATGACGTTAATCTATCGAGCTGGTGGAAAACGCTTATTTTGACTCTAATAACGTTTTGGTGCACCTAATACCGTTTAATCCACTCTGCCTGCTGGCAACATGTCCAAAGGGGTAATTTTTGTTGGAAAAATGTCAGTTGAGTTGTCCTAACGCTTGTTCGAAAGGTGCCATTTAGATCTACCTAACGTACGTACAAAACGTTACGCAATGAACCAGCTGTTACACATATAATTTCAATACTTGAAGAACCGAGATTCTGCACGTTTCTAGAAAAATACCGTGACAATCCAACGCCGTGCGAAATTGAATTCCGAGTGTCAGAATCCGTTAGCGACACGAAATATAAATAATATTTGTTACAAGTCGACGGTGAAAAGTAGCGAGCACCATATTTTATGCACAGGTCTACATGGAAACCTACTAAACCGAATATATTCCGCATAAAGAGGCATGCTGTTTGTTTTTATATGGTACGGTTTTGGAACGGAGATGTTTTTTATACTTTGAACATTTTACGAGAAGACCGTATTGTATTGCACAAATATATACCGACTAATAATAAAAACTAGATTAATATCTGCGAAATTCTTTCAAACATTTTATTTCATTTAATTACAATACTATAATTAAACTAAACTAAAACTTAAATACATCTAAATAAAACTAAAATATATCTAAAAATAGCCCCTGCGGCATGGTACCGAAGACGCTGGCAGCATTTCCTCGCTGGATCGCCAGGCCGATGCGATGAACGAGGAAACTGCCAGCTCTGGTCTCCCGTGGCGTCTCTGAGCCTCTTCGACATATCCTTAAAGAGGCTCAGAGCGCCAGGGCCCCACGGACCTGGGGTTTCGACGCCGAATGGAACAAAATTATACTCGGCGCCGAGACCACTGTATTTGCCCACCTTGGCTTTCTCAGCCGCCTCTGCCGCTGCCGCTGCCCTCACGGAGGTTCGGTGGAGATGCGACGGGGCTAGTGTGTCTACGCAGGTTGCATCTCACACCAGCACCCGTCCCATACTCCACGGAATCAGAGACACACCGTCCGGTCTCTTGCCATCGTTTCTAGAGATGCCGGTCGGCTCTTCCAGAGCACACTAACCGACGCAAGAGACCGGCGGTTTATGTCATTTAGGGCAGCATGCCTGGAGAAGCGGCCCGCGCTTCGCTGGCAGGACAGACCGTGGTGCCCTAGTCGGTCGACATCGCTTCCGCAAGGGGCAACGAAATGCAAGTTTGTAGCTTTTTAAGTTTTTCTGTACAGTGTAATCTCAGTTGTTTCCTCAACCGATTCTAAAAATTCTGGCACATGTTGGTAATTTAAAATGGTTCACCGATTTACCAGGAATAGCATATACTTAGACTACTGGGTTTTTAGCTTAGGTTTTGTAATCTTTAAAATCGTTGGTGCTTAATACTTTACAAGATAGTAGAACGAGCAAAAATGCAGTCGCATCGTGTAAAAGCATCCACTTGCTCGCCGGACACCAGAAATGTGTCCGCAACGGATTTCTTATGGTAATATATATTTTGCACTCCCTATCTGTGTTATTTCCTCTCCGACTGCTATTCTGTATAATAAAACACGCTTGGTTTGGGGCTTCATGCTTTTTGCTACATTATTAATGAATTTCAGAAGATTTCCTTTGAAGTCGGGGTCGGTGAAAGAGTTTTTTTAAAACGTGACGGAAATTTTCCGATGATACGCGGAAATATTAACGGATCTGCTTTCGAATATGTTATTATTCATATACTACTCGTTCTTTTAAAAATGCCTATGGTTGACGCCGCACACCGCGTAAAGTTCTATGTAATTGCAGCTAGATTTATATACATGTATGTAGTAAGTAAATAAGTAGTAAACTTCTATTTTAGAGATAATTTATATTTTAGCCTCTAGTGTTTTAAATGTCTATGCCCCCAAAAAGGTAAATGGAAAATTAAATGCGTACATGGGGAAAAGTCGCTTTCTTTAAACTTTTACACAAAAATACTTAGATAAATTATTTTTTTGACAACTGCCAACAAATGTTCATTTTTGACTTGGCAAATCACGATTTCTTCGTTGTAAAGGGCTATCGAACGACAGAATCAAGTAAAAATGACAGTATTTTACCGCATTTATAATCTCATATGAGGAAATATGTATTAAACTTCACAACCTTATCGAAACTTATACAAAAAGTAATTTTCGAAGAGTTTTTCATTTCGATTCTCGTTTGCGGCAGACATAAACTTTTGCATGGGGTCGTGGTTTACACGAATCGAGCCAGCCCCTTAAAAGCGAACAAAGACGCCTCTAAACTAAATTATTGTAAGAAATTACATTTTAAAAACCCTGCCTCAACTTTTTTGTACAACCGTTTGTAGGTAGGACCCTTTTTGCCGTAGGTACACTAAACAAGAAAAAACATAAACGTTGAACTGGTTCGTTTTCTTCTTAAGGATAAATAGTGGTTGTTCTGCTGATTTAGATTAGTGTAATCATTATCTATAAAGGAGTTCCCAATGATAAAATAACTTAATACAAAATACTCACTATCAATCAGTTAGCAACTGTAATTAGCGATAAGAACACTCTAGAAACAGATTTTGACGAGCATGTTTCGTTTTCTAATAATTTGTTTTTTAGTTAATATAACATTATGTATAGAAGATACTAAAGTGGTGATTTTGGACGAAGGAGGTGTGCAAGGGGAGAAGTATTGGAATGGAGACTTTTATGAGTTCTATGGAGTGCCGTTTGCAAGTGTACCGAAGGGAAAAGATCGGTTCCAGGTAAGCTTGCTTATACATATAAGTTAATTAGTTAAATCTGTACTTACTAATAATATTTTCACGTGATAATTCACGGTATAGCCAAGAGATTTTTTTTGTAAATATTGAGATTAGTATTTTTCTATAGAGTACCTACTTAACAAGAAAGCAGCAACGCAAAAAAAACCCTGTAACTGGCTAAAACATCTCAGGCAATTGTTTTTTCTACATATCATTTTATTATATTTAAAGCAACTAATTTGAAATAACATATTGCGATTAATTATTGCGTTGATAAGGTTACACGTAATGCATTTATAATGATAGTCATGTTGGCATTCACATGAATAAATTAAATATTAAATTTTCCAGGCTCCCTTGCCACCTGAACCATGGGGCGGGGTGATGACAGCAAAAACCAGAAGCACCAGATGCCACCAACCTTACCTTACTGCTGAAGATGAACCCATTATAGTTGACGGCGAAGAAGAATGTCTAGTCATGAACCTTCTAGTGCCCAAAATTGCTACTGAAGATAACTTAGTGCCAGTAGTAGTTTATGTGCACAGCGGAGCGTTTTCCGGCGGAAATGGTAATATGGCACAGTATCATTACTTAGCCAGGCAAGATGTTCTCGTCATCAGTTACAACTATAGACTAGGTGCCCTAGGATTTGCCTGTCTTGGCAACAAAGAAATACCTGGTAATGCTGGTTTGAAAGATCAAGTAGCTGCACTGAGATGGATTAATAAGAACATCGCCAAGTTTGGTGGGAACCCCAAAAAAGTGACCGTTGCCGGATATAGTGTTGGAGCAGCGATGGCAGAACTACTTGCTCTGTCTGACACTACCGACGAATTAATTGATAAAATTATCCTTGAAAGTGGATCCGCGCTGTCTCCGTTTGCTATTAATAAAGACCCTGTTAGCACAGCGAGAAACGTGGCTATTGCAATCGGTTTCGAAGATACAGGCAGTCTTAGAGACTTGACTGAATTTTATTTGGAGACATCGACCGAAGCCTTAGCTTCCGCAGGTCATAACTTCTTTTTGACAAACAGTACGTTTGGATTTGCACCCTGTATTGAAAATGTTCACAGTGGCATTGAAGCATTCTTGACCGAATCTCCATTAGACATAATCAATAATGGCAAGAACAAAAAAGTTGCAATTTTGACAGGATTTGCTAATATGGAAGGACTTAGCAGGTCTATTAAGTTTGACGAATGGAGTGAAAAAATGAATGAGAAATTCGATGACTTTCTGCCCGCTGACCTATGCTTTAAAGATGATAAATCAAAAGAAAGCTTTATCAGTGAAATAAAAGAAAAGTATTTCAAAGGTGAAGAAGTATCCTATGACACTTTACAAGGTTATGTTGATTACTTTTCTGATTCAATGTTTAAATACTCTATATTAAAATCAGCTAAATTGCACGCAGGAAATACTAAAAGACCGCTTTATTTGTACGAATTTTCCTACGTTGGAGAATTGAATACGAAACATTATTTTATGGACAAAATAAAAGGAGCAAGTCACAGGGATCAGACGGCGTATATACTGGATTTCTTCGGTTTTACAAATAAGTATAGCGACCTCAACACAAGGGACCGAATGACGATGATGTGGGCTGATTTTGTAAAGTATGAGTAAGTATTATAATCAGTACTTATACTAGTACTAATTGCAAATACAACGAGCTTTGTACAGGTAAAGTGAAGAACCTTTCATAAAAGCTTGCCGAAATTCAATCTTGTCAATATCTACAAAACAGTCATGTTAAAGCTATTTTCGATTTCTCTGAACGTACTTTCTTATAATTGCAGTTGTTACTACTGATTATAGGCATAAATCTTTCCTTTTTTGTTACTTGCTTTAAAAAAACTGTAAAATAAGTATCTTAATATTTTCATTTAATCGAAACAATATTCTACATCAGTCGGATTCCGGAAAGTCGAGTTTAAATTCAAAATTTTCTAGTACACTGCACAAACCAGGAGTACTTTTGTTCACTCACATGGATGCTCCCAGAAAGAGATCATCCGATTGGAAACCTCTGTTTGAGCCAAACTGCATCCACGAATTGTCCTATGTATAGATTTATTGAGATGAAAATATACCTAACTATTTAATTGACACACCTATTATAACGTAAATTATAAATTAAATATAAGCAATTTGAACATGATTTGAATAAAATTATGTGCAATGTTTACGTAACTAACTACTTGTTATATAATGTGTACTACTGTGTCTGAATCATTTGTTATAATTGAATGACCCAGAAATACTAACCTTATGTTTTCATTTTAGAATTTGTATATTACAGTTTCGGTAACAATAAGTCTTACTTTTCAGGGATCCAACGGCATATGAAAGTCAATTAATTGACGTCAAATGGTACAAGTACACAGCTAAAGACCCCAAGTATTTACAAATCGGTGATGACCTGGTAATAAGTAAAAATCTTTTTGAAGACGGATTTAATTTCTGGGATAAAATGTATACCAAACATTATTTGAATCCAAAGGCGCCGAAAATTGTTATTGAAGGACCGAGACCTGTAAAGAAAAGCGAAAACGAAATAAAAGAAGATATAAGCAAACCAAAGAGCAATAATTCAGGAGAAAAGATTGACAGAACTCTTTTACATGAACCTGTCAAGTATGAAACTAAGGTAGAAGATGAAATATTGTCGGATAATGATAAAGACAGAAAATCGCAAGTACCTGAGCACAAAACTGTTAATGTCAATGATCCAATAAAATCAAAAACACTAGCAGAAAATTCAGTGCCAAATACTAAAGAAGCAAAAGAACCCATGTTGAAAAACAAAGAAACTAAAACAGAACTTTGAATTAGTTAAACCAAGTTTCATTTTATCAAATGAGTTTCATTGGATCCAGTAAACTCAAAAAAAGTGTTTGGCGGTATAGCCTTTTAACTAACGCAGTAGAGTCGTAGGCATGGCTTTTTATATTCCTTCTAATAAAAATATCAATCTTTACCATAGCTCTTAAATAATATACTGGAAACAGCCTTGCAAATAACAAGAAGAACTCGTACACGAAAATATAAATATCTAGTAGGTATATTATATCTGCCAGGGAAATTAATTACTACTACCAAACTAAATACCACATTTTCAATTACCTGATCACCAGACATTGTTAATTTTGTAGCACTTTTGTTGCAGCTTAGTATTATTAACGAAATTGGTATACCTAAGCAATTTCAATCGTAAAGCTGAATTGGATAGATACGTTTACTTGTTTGCTACAATCACGCAGAAACAAAATCGTATAAAAACAAAATTATAATACATATTGGATACGCAATATGGGACAGAAGCAACATAATAGTAAGATAATAAAAAAATAAAAATAATTGCTGTGTGCGTTGTTGCAGCAAAACAAAAGGGTTCATCTCAGTTGTACGCTTCGCTCTTTCGAGAGAAGCACTGCCTAAACCCGAAACAATTAGCGTGAATAATGTTGATATTAACCTTATTTAACAAATTTTGGTAGATATTGTCTATGCCAACTCCGTTAACACAGCCATGCTACACCGAAAATGATACAAATACTTACGATGTCTGGTAATCACAGAAAAAACCTTTCAGATGGCCATTATGTAAATTCTTGGAATAAATGTTATTATTTTACAGCATTTACTATTAATTTCCGTAATAAAACTTCAGTTTATTTTAAGTTTGGGCCGAGTTGCAACATAGCTCCCGATAGTACATAAAAGTTTTCAAGTATTTAATAGCATTTTATTTTAGCTGTAAATATACATACTTAACGAGAATACGCGCATATAAATTGTTATCCCTCGTAGATATTGGGAAGGGGACCTCTTGTTTGGTTGGAAGTGTCAGTCACACTGTTGTCATGGTTCAAGTTTAAATTTTGAGCGTTTTACCGCTTGGCTCATGTTGCATCAACTAATTTAATACCACTAAAATGGTGCTAAATGGTCAAAAAAGACAATGAAACTACCAAAGTAATATATATATGTATGCATAAGAATTAACAAACTATTCCACTTATGATGCTCGTAAAGTTCGTTTTTACGCTAGGCACCTATGAGAGTTTTCAGAGCTGGACCTCGGTCGGTCACAAGATAACGCCATTTTAGTTAAAATAAGCTTGTAAAAAGTTTATGAATACGGCCGTAATCTTTTATTTTTGTAATCATGTATAATATATCGATTTACAGCCATTTCAATATTCAGATGGTCCTTAAATAATGGAAGAAGTTTCTAAGACAACTTGAATGTGCTCTATGTACAAACGAGAAATTGTTAAAAGTTCACTACCTACTTATCTAATTAAAAAAACGTATTACTTTAACCAAGAAACAATGTGTTAACACATTCCCTGTCCGAGTGTCCCCCCAATGATGAGTCGTCATACACCTGCTCTTCAGGAGTCCGTGCTGTCCAAGTGTGCTTCCAGTGACATTGTCAGATCATTTTGTATGGTTGAATGTATAAAGACACCTGAGGATAGGCTTCTCTTTCAGTACGCCACTCTGCCCTATTCTTAGTTAATCCAGAGGGGTAATTGCGTAATATTTTGGACGAGCGTTAAGAAAACTCAACTGTCATTTTCACCTACATA
Organism: Epinotia brunnichana; assembly: GCA_963854355.1. Taxonomy (NCBI): domain Eukaryota; kingdom Metazoa; phylum Arthropoda; class Insecta; order Lepidoptera; family Tortricidae; genus Epinotia; species Epinotia brunnichana. The sequence continues at coordinate 17,858,395 of OY977952.1, forward strand.
AAATACATATTTAGTTCTACCTAACATAAGTACAAAAAAGTTACGTAATTGACCATCAACCGGCAGGAGTGACCCGCGGTCTTCTTAATATAATAAGTGTTTACCTTAGACCACAGCATATCCTAAAGCTACACAAGGGTTAACATAGTACAAAAAAGCGGCGTTTTGAATTTTTCAATAAGGAATATCGATCTAGAGGGGTGAGTCAAAATCGACAAAGGGTGGAAAAAGTAAAAGTGCGATATTTCACGCGCTGCGTGACTTGTCTAAACCGAAAGTACACTTAGGTGACTAAGTGTATGCCTTATTTCAATGAGATAAGGTGTCCAATCGTTACTAGAATTTCTTTGGTTATTATGAGACATATTATGCCAATGAAATTTTAAACCTCGATTATTCTGTATTAAAAGTTTAGTAAAAGTTATAGTGCATTTCTAGAATCATCATCATCATCATCATTTTCAGCCTGTAATCGCCCACTGCTGAGCATAAGCCTCTCTTCGCGTACGCCACCCATCCCGGTTCCGTGCTATTTCTAGAATAGTTGGTATCAATTAAGAACGCCCATTTGAGCATGTTTTTCATTTTCCTTTTTTGTTATTAAGTATCACTTTTTAATTTCAAAAATACCTAGTAATAAACTTCATACAATCATCATGAGCAGGTTAAGGCGCTGTCAACACCAAAAACGCGCACACTGTCTATTTGTATCGGAGTAAACGAGAGCGAGTGTTACTTGAGCGGCCAGGTTTTAGACGAAAATAATGAATAAATATTGAAATAAAAAAAGTGTGGATTATTTGTGAAATATGGCTCGTCAGCGGCTTAGGTATGAATATGTGGTCTTCATGTTTTTATTTGCAGACCCATACGTCAAAAAAATAAGGACATAGAACCGTTTAAGATGATTTTAAGACCAATCTTCGCAATTATTTTCTATCGAGCCGATTTCACCCAATTATGTTTTGAGTCCATCTACGGTCTTGGAAATATGATGAATATTAACTTATTTTTTTTTGATGTGCTAGTACAAATAGTTTTTCTCATACAACTGCTTAAATAATATCAATTTCAACAAATTTGGTCTTGTCAGCCTCTTAACGACTTTGAAACTGAGCGTCGCAACGAGCTCGATAAAAAGCGAGACGACCTCAAGGCACGCCCACCAGCAGCCATCAGTTACACCTACGTCGGTGGAGTGTTAACTTGCACCAAGTGCGCTCGCCCACCAGCAGCCATCAGTTACACCTACGTCGGTGGAGTGTTAACTTGCACCAAGTGCGCTCGCCCACCAGCAGCCATCAGTTACACCTACGTCGGTGGAGTGTTAACTTGCACCAAGTGCGCTCGCCCACCAGCAGCCATCAGTTACACCTACGTCGGTGGAGTGTTAACTTGCACCAAGTGCGCTCGCCCACCAGCAGCCATCAGTTACACCTACGTCGGTGGAGTGTTAACTTGCACCAAGTGCGCTCGCCCACCAGCAGCCATCAGTTACACCTACGTCGGTGGAGTGTTAACTTGCACCAAGTGCGCTCGCCCACCAGCAGCCATCAGTTACACCTATGTCGGTGGAGTGTTAACTTGCACCAAGTGCGCTCGCCCACCAGCAGCCATCAGTTACACCTACGTCGGTGGAGTGTTAACTTGCACCAAGTGCGCTCGCCCACCAGCAGCCATCAGTTACACCTACGTCGGTGGAGTGTTAACTTGCACCAAGTGCGCTCGCCCACCAGCAGCCATCAGTTACACCTACGTCGGTGGAGTGTTAACTTGCACCAAGTGCGCTCGCCCACCAGCAGCCATCAGTTACACCTACGTCGGTGGAGTGTTAACTTGCACCAAGTGCGCTCGCCCACCAGCAGCCATCAGTTACACCTACGTCGGTGGAGTGTTAACTTGCACCAAGTGCGCTCGCCCACCAGCAGCCATCAGTTACACCTACGGCGGTGGAATGTTAACTTCCAACAAGTGCGCTCGCTTTTTTGTGAGAAAGATAGGGTACATTAGCCACTTGAGAGCGCATCAGCGGGGCTAGCACAACTGACACAACAAGCGCGACGCGAGTCGAGATAATCTACCCGCCTCTTTCTAATTTGCACAATACGAGTGAGAAAGGAGTCGCTGAATCGTGCGCGACACGACTTAGCAGCAAGTTGTGCTAGACGTACAGAGAGTAGAAGAACAACACTCTAGTAATAATAATTGTTAATACCAAAGCCAGAATACACAACACAGTCGCTGTGGCCGAAATCGGTCAGGACGACATCATCATCATCACAATTTTAATAAGAAAATTGGTAATAAAATAGCTAGATGCCTTAATTGACACAAATTATTCTAGAAATGCTCATTTATCATTGTCCCAGAACGTAAACCCTGATTTCATCTCTGTTAAACATTACACAACTGTTCCTTCTGAATCTGGCAACACACACTGGAAACCTATCAGCGACATCGACATCGATACGAATACATCATAGTACCAGTGTGTAACCGCCATACGATAGATAAATAAATTATACAACCATTATCGACGTCAATCTAATACCTCGAACAAACTTTCTAAAGTTTTACCTGAACTAAATCAAATATTTGCACCCCGAAATAATACGCTTATATATTCAACCCCAAAGTTTACAAAACGTCAAATTTAAATCGTGGAAGTGAACCTCCAGAGGACTGCTTGACAGATGATCGTTGCAAAATATTGTCCCTATTGAAGGGTTCAGTTTTGATGCGATTTTGGTCTTTATTAACATTTATTAGAAACTACAATGGAGTAAGGAATCACCAAGCTAATAAGACCCATGGTTGCGTAAATGTTACACCAACAGTTTTGCGCGTTCAAATGCCAGTTTATACTGGTTGTTATATGGTATACAAGGTTCAGAATGGTGTAATTTAAAGTGTTCCAAATGACGAGAGATTTTGTATAATGTATCCGAGAGGCACAGGTGACAACGTAGATAAACGGAGCCTATTTATAAGTGTCAAAGTCACAACTCGCGGAGAGAAAAATGAAATGTTGTGACAGTCATTATAGGCGCCGTGTATTTTGGGGTTTATTTAGAGTTTTATCTATGAAGTGAAGTTTACTCGTATTTGCGTAAGCGGGGTATTTGGTAACAGTATCTTGAGGAAGTTCTTAAGAAAATTTACTTTACTGGTGAATTCGTAACAAACATCCATTAAGGTCGTCAAAATTGCTCTAAAGTTTTCTAAAGGTGCAAAGAAGAAAGTCTATCTTGTCAAATATTTTTTTCATTGCTCTTCACAGCATAGTACCTACTATTCTGTGCTATCCTATCACTTTGTTATTAGTCTAGTACTATAATTTCTACCAATTTCCATAATACTTAAGAATTTAGTAAATACCGGATTTTACTAAATTCTTCAGCTTCAGAAAAAAACCTTCAATAGGTTTTAAATTTGTGCTCAAACTCGAAGTCAATAACCACATCTGACTTGCATATCTAAGTGTCAAGTTTACTATTAACAATGCCTAGTAAATTAAGTAATTATCACCAACTCAAACAACCCCCAACAAAGGAATGTTCGGCACTCCAGCCACGTTGTCATACGATCGACGGCATTCGATACTGCCATACAGGATGACTCGAATAGTTCGAATATTCGATATATAATTTTGACGAAGAATTTTGAGGGTGAGATGGGTATGTTACGAGTATGTATGATGATGTACTCGTATACGGACATTCAGTATGCGGGAGGGTGTACACTGTATATCGCATATTTTTAACCGACTTCCAAAAAGAGGAGGTCCTCAATTCGGTATTTTTTTTATCATTAGATACTTTTTTCATGTGTGTTAGCCGATTCGTACTATTTTTTTTGCTGATGCGGACTTGTGTAATGATTCAAGATTGTTTTTTTTATTAAGAAAATTACGAAGTTTTGTTACTAGTAATTTGTAGGGCTATAGTAATTTACCCTAACGTTTCATCATCATTATCATCATATCAGCCGAAAGACGTCCACTGCTGGACATAGGCCTCCCCCAAAGAGTGCCAAAATGACCGGTCCTGCGCCACCCGCATCCAGCGGACTCCCGCGACCTTTACCAGGTCATCAGTCCACCTTGTGGGGGGCCTACCCACGCCTCGCCTTCCGGTACCCTAACGTTTGAATAATATAAATACACTTTTAACAGGCTTTTGCATACTGCAAAAATGAATGTGGCATTTTTGCAAGCATGCAAGTGCATTTTCGCATTCAGTGGGTTGATTTTTGGTAAAAACTCTAAAGGCGAGGTACGCCCTCGCAAATTTGCGGAATGTAACTTTATACAATCGTGTAACTATGAATAGTTTTGCTAGTTCGTATCGTGAACTAACAATGCTACTAAATGCTTGCACAATTATATGAATTTCACTCGATAGAAAATCGAATCGCAAATATCACTCATCGGCCTCTGCAAATTTAGTCTTAACAGATAATCCTAGAATCCTGGTTGATTCGGTTAGTGGTAACCCGTCATAAGTGGATGAATCATAGGTATAATTTAATACTTGCTACTATATATTTCTTGCAAACGAAATCGTGCATGGTTTAAACTTTAAATGTATGCTTTCGCCTGACTGCAAAGCAGTTTTTGTTTACGTTGTCATTAAAATCTTAAATTTTATATTTTTATATGATGTCAAAGAACATTACTACTTCCTGAACTACTATCCCAAAAATCACTTAATCTTTTGGTAACCTCGGTCGGTTCTAGTTACATTGTATTTTTTGTATACTGTCTCAGCAACACAAAAGCACAATTAATTTAAGTAGAGACCAGCCTATACATATCGGTATACGGTTACCAAATTCCTCAGCAGTCCCGGCTAGGTAAACCTAGGAACCTCAGGAACGTGTCGCTCCTTGCCTAAGTATTTGTAGCTTCGGCAAATACCTATCATGATACGGATACTACGAAGAACGCTCTAACCTTCTATTTCACACATGTTGAGGTTTAAAACCTGTGGACATAGATTTAGGTTCGCGTATCTCCTGTGGACATAGCCAAAGTTAAGACTACAACGCCAAATTTTTCGTCAGAGTCATAATCTGTAAAAAAATAAGTCTTTAAAAAACCGCAAAAATCTCAAAGAAATCGATTCCCTAAATTCCTTCGCGGATGACTGTGCAATTACAAATATCGGTTTAATCTACCGTTTCTTTAGTGCGCATGCTAACTAATTAATAAATTACTTCAGCGCATTAGTCGTCACGATTTTCAATTGTTATGAAACCAAGTGACTTCTATTTACAAAGTTCCACGGCGCTTCACTGACTACCTTAGCAATTCCAGAGAAGGCGATGACGTACCAAAAGTGAACTGTAAATAGACAAGGTGCGAGGAAGGCTTAAGTTCGTGCAATCGACGAATGACACAGTTTGACAAAGTTTTTAGTGGACAAGACTTTGTTATAAAAATGTTTCACAAATATACCAATATACTAAAACTATTTTAAACTATTTTGACCTGGCTTAAACATCAACCTATCTACATACCAGTGGCACAGGCCATCTGTCATGGGTGAGAGGGTATGGGCAGTAGTCCCCATGGCAGTGCGAATAGGGACATCACATCACCCACCATCACCACCCATCACCTTTGAAGTTCTTAGCAGATCTATGCAGGTATCTTCCCGATGTTTACTTTCAACAAAAACCTATTGGTAAATATTAAATGATATTTCGTAGGTACGTATGTAAGTTCTGAAAAACTTATTGATACGAGCTGGGAACAGCCCAATACTTAATACCTTATACCCTACCTCTGCCAGGCAACAAGGATGATGAAACTTCAAGCACTGCATTGGTATCATTGGTATCATTGTACTGAAACCAATAACAAATTATTTTATTATTATCATATCATGTTATTTTTTCCAAAATGAATGATCATTTCGATTACAAACATAGAAACTAAGACAATTATAATTTTGGATGTTCAGTTATGTGGTCCGTCAACAACTCTACCCCACTCTATGATTATCTATTGCAAAAAAATGACAGCAAACGTCATCACTTAGGCAGTGGACTTTCTGTACCTTTAGGTACTATAAATTACTTATTCTGTGGTATGACTGACCATCCGCAATGCGACAAACGCAGCGTCTAGTCGTTCAAACTAACCGGCACCCTAACCAGTAACCACCGCCTTCACCGCGCCGGAAAATTCCTATTCGAGAGCTATAAATCAGTTTTCCGTTTATTAAAACACCCCTGCGGCACCAACCACGACCCCTAAGTCATAGGGGCTGTTACTGGTATGGCCTCTCACTTTAACTGTAACAGAACCCTTATTTTTGCCCGTCGATTCACAATCACACATCACAATAAAGTCAAAGTTATTTAATGCAGTCAAAAATAGTACAAAAAATTATACCTACAAAATTAAAGTAGTTACCAAAACATTAATTCCATGTTAAAATAAACATAATTAATAATATTTATTTCAATTTCTCTCTATTCCATGAGAAGATGCCTGTGGCCAGCAGTGGGACTAGGAGATTAATATAAAAGAGTAGATCAAGCAATACAATGATGTCAACGTTACAATAATTACAATTCTAACAAAAAAAAAATAATGCTTGTAATAAATAAGCCATATATCTTTGCGACTACGACGACAGAGCCAAAACCAAATGTCAATGGTGTGGGATTCAAACTGGAACCGGAAAATACTATTTAAATATCTCACATTAATTTAAAACATACTTTGTCTCGTCTTGTGCAAGAACAGATCTCCCGTGAATTCTCACTTCGTGTGAAACTTCATACCAGGAAACCCAGAAACCTACTTGTAACGCTAACGTCGCTGAAAAATGTAAGTTTTCTCTTAGAAAAAGACGTCTCAACGTCTACCAGTAGATATAAGGATTCCTAGGAAGTAAAGTAGGATTGTATGTTACGATACAATACAATACTTTTTATTGCACATCTCAGTATAGCAACGGTACAGATAACCTTTCATCATCATATTCAGCCCGTAATCGTAGTCTTTTCGAGACAACCTTTGTGAAAGAAAAAAAACAAACAAGATTACGATTTCCCATTTCTAACGGGAACAAGCCCTCATCGTTTCTGCAGCAAGGGGCGTGTAGTGCTCTTTTTAATCTTTGCCGCGTGATCTTCAACGCCGGATAAACAGTGCATTGTCAACTGTACCGCAAGGGGACGTCCAAATATTGAAACGATAAATTTACTTTTGTGTTTGAAAATATACAGGAAATAGGTACAGTAAATCTGCGAAGTGGTGCTCGTATTGTGAATCGATGTGAGTACCTAACTCAGCATTGGCAAAGCATTTAAAATCTCATCAGTGAGGTGACTTTTTTTATTAAAAAGTTAGGTCTGCGTTTGAGGGAGAGAGGTTGCGATCCCAGGTCTGGCTCGAAACTGTTCCAGCTTATATACCTTACAAATGAGGCAAACATCTTGATTATATTACTGTGTCGAATCGAAACCCACTTACGATAGAAGTATTTTTAAGGTACAAGAAACCTGACCGAAGACAGCAAGCACCTTTCGTAGCTAGCGACACGTCGCCATCATAGAAATACATAGAAACCAGTCGTGTAGCCGCGACATGTCGTCTGCTGCTGCTGTTTGCGGTCGGGTTCCAACTAGTAAGTATCTTTGTACTATTATTTATTCTGTGGTATCTTGAACCTTTTTAATGTCGTTTTCACAAAAAAATACAATAGTCGGTATGATGACAGACTTAGCGACCCTTAGGGCTCTTAACAGATTCCCTGACCGAGTGCCCCCAATGTTGGGTCATGCACCTGATTTTCAGGAGTCCGTGCTTCCGCAATGGATTCACAACTTGGAACTGGAAGCACACTTGGACTGTGACATTGTCAGATCATTTTGCATGAGGGCAGTGAAAGTGTTAAATTTTCCGAAAAAACACGAGGAAAACTCCTCTATTCTGTGCTACTTATCTAAAACGAACATAGTTATTATTTATTACCTATGCATACTCATACAGTAGGTACAAGTAGATAAAACGTGCCTATGTTGTAAACCTGTGCATTAAGAGTCCTCAGTAGGTAAGCTCGATTCTCCATACAAACGTAGTTACGCTCTCATTCTAAAACGACTAGCTAGTTTGCTCTGAAACTTTGTACTTAGAATACTTAATTAAGTACCATCCAGGTCTGTAATCTCCACTTATAATAAATCTCTAAATTAAAAAAAGAATCAGCCAGTTTGAAACTAAGCTTTGCGCGGTTCGAATGTTCTCAGCATCCCATGAACGGAAAAATATGAAACATTTTATATAGGTACATTATTATTCCAGCTGCAACTTAGGATAGTTTTTATCCGACTGCGACAATTAATTTATTTTCCGTAATATACGACTTCATTTAATTTTTAATTTATTTTTATTGAAATCAAACGCTGCTACAACTGTCAGGTGACACTGACAGGTGAGCTGTCAGCGAACTGCGAAGTCAAAATATTCATGGCGGGTTATGATATGAATGATATAACTGATATTTGATGTGTACTATAAAATTTGTCAACCAAAAATATCTCGGCAATTTTATACAAGTTTCAAAAGATTATGATCATCATGAAATTATATTTAAAAGGCCCATGGGAAATATCAGTCAAAATTGAATATAGGTGAAAAATTGAGTAAGTATAGGTGAAAATACAGTGAATCGAGATTCTGATGTTAATGCTACTTAATTAAATATTCGAGATGAGAAACAGGCGTGATACTGTTCTTGCAGATAAGAGAGACGGCCAACATAACAAATCCGTAAAGACGGAATTGAGTCAATCTAAGCATTGAAAACTAACAAGAATTTTAACTTATAACTGGGACGTACCTAATTGTAAAAAGAATTATGAAGAAACACCGAGACAAGTATTACTTGTATAGGTAATTTAGTTATTTGCTGGACAGCTATGTACTCTCAACATTGATTTTGGTTGTATTATCAAAATGTATTACTTGTACTTCCCTATCATTTGATTTTACACGATGTATACCTACTAGCTACCCGTGTATTGCAAAGAATGCAGGCAAACTCGCGGGATAAAATATAGCCTATAACCTTTGCATTCAACATGCAGGTGAAATGAATAAGTGGTTCTGGATATTATGTAGGTACCCATTAAGTAGGTACATGCAAAATTGTAAAGCTACAATCTTCTTTTAGTAAAATTTAATATATTTTAATTGTGTGAATATTTTCTTTAAAATAAACATATAGTAAACATATAGATTATTTAACCAAAGTGTATGATATCTTTCACCCAGTAGGTCTATCCTTTGCAATGCAATGTTCAGTCTGAAGAAAAGGTTCACCACTTATGTCTGGGCAAATAGATATTTTATAGGAGATAGACAAGGTGGACTTGGTAAAGGATGCGGGAGTCTGCTGGATGTGGGTGGCGCAGGACCGGCCATTGTGGCACGCTTTGGGAGAGGCCTATGTCCAGCAGTGGGTGTCTTTCCGTTGATATGATGATGATGATAGGAGATATTTCACAACCTTAAATTGACATAATATTGCCAAGATAATAAGTAATGATGCTGTTCTATGGCAATCTTCTTTACATATAGAGCTCTCAATGTACAACAAATTGTCATTGCCACATAACAACTGTCAATGTGATGAAAGGAAAGGTTAGTATAGGATGTTAATCTTAAATTATCTGATGTATTGGCAGTTTTTAATTTCATATATTACAAGTACATATTATACAACAATTCAAAGACAGCACTGTGAATTTCTAAACTTTCTCCATCAACTTTTATCTTAGAGTCACTCTTCTCAGGTAAAGGAAATTTTAAAATCGGTTTGGTGGTTCCAGAGATTACCCATTACTTTGGCAACCATTACATACAAAGTTACAATCTCAAGTTTTCCTCTTTGTAATATTAGTATAGACAATGTTCTTCAGATAACCTGGAGAGGATTATTATGATGCAGCACACCGGCAGAGCACCTGCTAAATCGAGCATACAAATCACTGAACCCTTGCAACTACATCTGCATGAGGCCACGCATAAAGTGGGTGTTAGGAGCCCATGGGGTAATCTGGTCAACAACAATAGGACATGAAGTCACCATCCTCAGCATTGGGGGAAGGACTGATGATGATGATGATAGATAATTCGGCAATAATCATCTGCCAAATATGATAATGTGCCCAGTGAAAAATAAAATTAGATACAAAACAAACATCAATTTTAATAAGCACAATAATTGAAACTTAGTAAATCGTTCATTATTTTTGGCTTTCCAATTGCTGAGTGGTTTTTCTTCCTTTTCTTATTCTGCATACTCAACTGAACACAATTCCATTTTTTTTGGTTTGTCTTTACACATCATATTATAATTATTATGTTCCTTGGTTGAGAAAATCCATGGCCCATGAAAATCCATACCTAAAATAAATTATTATATAGATTAGGTTTTTACAACAAAAAAGTTTATAACTGTAGTATTACATTAAATAGGTACACAAAAGAGTGAGTTTGTCTTATAGCTCAAGCCCTAGCTTGAGACATACTGTGCCCTAGCACAGTATGTCTTCTCACTCATATTTGGAGCAGCCCAACTGGAGAACAACCTCTACCTTCCAGAAGACAGTGTTGTGTTTGTGATGGTTAGTAAGGTCACCCACTGTGAGGAATCTACGTAAGTCTCTCACTGTCAATGCAACGAATCTCCAAATCAATAAAGCATATTAGTATCATAACTTACCAAATCTTATTATTAGTTTTATGCTCATTAATGAGTGCGCGAGTCGTGGGGTAGGACAGGTTAAGCTGTCCTATGAGAGGCATCAGCGTTTGTTTTGTAACCACTCGATTGTAGGATTGAGAATACGATTCGGTTTTGGTAAATGCCTTTACAAATCAATGATCTTCACTTCACAAACACCACGTCCAGCGTTTTCGCTATTGTATCCTTATTGTTGGTTATAATTTATTCGGGAATCACGGAGTAGAGTATAACGTAGTGTTTATATTCTCTTTGTAGAGTAGGTGCCGGTTATGTACGGCCATGATAATGCACGGCCATGATAATGTACAGCCCAATAATTCGCGTCCAATGTACGTGAATGATTGGATCGTGCATTATCAGCCCGGACAAATTTTAATGTGGCATCCCCCCGTACCGAGTTTCCTCAGGGTGATAATACACGGCCCAATAATATGAGTACAATGTATAATGTAATGTATGTTAAATGTGATACACACACACAAACACACACACACACAAACACACACACACACACTTACCACATAGTATAATATAAAATGTTTACTTTCTAATTTATATTTTAAGTTACTTATGCCTACACCTAAATCACAACATGTGGAAGAGCGGTGATCTTCTTAGCACAAGTATATTATATACTTAAAAAGAGGCACCAGCACAGATACTTGTATATGTATTTAAGTTACTGAAATAAATTATTTTATTTTTTGATATATAGCACAAATATATGCAATTTGTCAAACCAACTTGATGTAGTTAAGGCTATTATACAACTAGCAATTTGTCACAGCAATCTACCGACGCAGCTGTAAAGTCAGTTTGAAGGCGGTTGTTGTGACAAAATGTTATACTACGTTTACAAAGCCGAAGTCAGCAGGGAAGTTGGAAGGGAAGTGGGCAGAACGGGCGTAATACCGCATTTTACGCCCATTCTGCCTACACTTCCCTGCTCACTTCGGCATAGTGTAAACTAGGCATTAGATGTATAGAACTCCTTAAAATCATCATCCTCCTAGCGTTATTCCTGGTTGTGCCCTAAAGTAGCCCCGGGTCCGTTTTGGCAAGTTTTGACCGCCACCGCAGGCAGTGTGATTCAGGCCTTGGAATGAAAGATATATACGGTTTCCTCATAGACGGCCATACACGATGATTAAATACTGATGATCCACCATAGTTGTCTCTTTCTATTGCATTTTGTAGAAAGAGACAGCTATGGTGGATCATCAGTATTTAATCACCGTGTATTGGCCGCCATTCCAACTATAGTAAGTGGTTGTGTCAATTTGCTAGGCGTGTAAGGCCTGAGTCACACTGGCCCGGCCTGCGGTGGCGGTTAATAGTAAATTTGATAGCTAATGACAAGTTTACTATTGACCGCCGCGGCCAGGCCGCGCCAGTCTGTGAGAGACTTCATGGCTCTTACTAAAGCAAGTTGGTGCGACAAATAATATAGAACGCCATAACGTGCGCCCACTTTTATCATCGTGATATTTTTCTAGCTGTCTGTCATAACCTATTAAAGATAGAGAAGCTAGAAATATATCACCGTACAATTTCGAGTATCACAATATGATTATAATAAAAATATTGCTAAAATACTCAAGTGTCAATCAAGTAATTGAGAAAGAGAATGCGCATGGATCGCGTGATAATACTTCACCGTGTATGGGCGCCATCCATCAAACAGAATCGTGTGGTGTGGCTTTAGTCGCTGATAGATTATTTCTTATCTTTGGGTGGATTTTAAAATTATCCGGATTTTCTGCTCTATTATCTCAATCCTGTAATACACGTCAATATGCCTGTGATTGGGATTGTAAAATGAGTGGGTCGCCTGATAATACTCACTGTGTAATGGCCGCCATGGTCGAAACAATGCAAGACCGTTTAAGGAGACGCTACACGGGCCGATATCGGCCGGACTGCACACCAGCCGACGCGTGATTCAGTCCGTGTGGATACGTGTCGGAAGCACGGCGGCCGGCCAAATCAAGGTCACTCCATACTAGATTTTCTGTGACGTTGCTTGGCCGTCCGGAAAATTCGTAGGTGTAGCGTTTCCTTTAGGCCTCTCACACACTGGTGTGGCCTGCGGTGGCGGTCAATAGTAAATTTAACAGCTAATGACAAGTTTACTATTGTCCGCCACCGCAGGCCGCGCCAGTGTGGTGCAGGCTTAAGCCCTGTCACACACTGGCGCGGCCTGACCGCGGCGGACAATAGAAGAGTTGTCTAATGCTGTCAAATTTACTATGGTCCGCGACCGTAGCACGCACCAGTGTAATTCAGGCCTAACAGCTCTTATGGTGGGCACACACTGAACAAAAGAACGAACGCGAACCATTACACGCTGCACGGTGTCCGGCAAAACCAGAGTCCTCCGTGGTCGCCCGTCTATATACGCCTTTAAATAATCAAGTTGTACTTACTACTTTTTTAAAACCTATGATTAAAATATCGAAATATATAATATAATAATACAATGTAAACATACTTCGTAACGTTTCATTATATTATTTAATAATTTCCACAAAATATTTGACTGACTATGAATTAATTGATATTATATTGGCTGTTTGGAGCCTTTTTTGTCATACATGCGCGCGCATAGGTATTTCAATATCAAAGTAAGTAGGTATATAGGTACAAAAAAAAGTTCGCGCCATTATTTATTCATTTCATATCATAGGTATCATACTTAACTCGTGTAGTGTAGGTTAATATAAATATTAAATGCTGCAAAGAATGGTCAGCGAAAACGTAAGTAGGTACCTTATAATCTAATGTAATGTGTTTTCCTCGCGAGTGAAATAGGTAGGTAGGTACTAGGTACGTTGTACTTCGTACAAAACATGCGTGCCTTGATCCTTAAGGTGTAGTTACATATAACTTACCTATATGGTATAAGTTAACCCTTAGCGATTAGCGATGGCTTAGCGTGGCCTGCGGTGGCCGTCAATATAAAACTTGACTGCTAATTTCAAGTTTACTTTCAGAGTGAATCACACAAGACGCGTCAGTGTGATTCAGGCTTCAAGCCTCTCACAGACTAGCGCGGCCGTCAATAGTAAACTATATAACCCTCCTCTCCTTCGGCAGTCGGGTAATAATAATCGTATAGTTTATTACTGACGTTACCGCAGGCCACGCCTTACTGGCGCGGCCCGCGGTGGCAGTCAATAGTAAATTTGACAATAGCTGTCAAGTTTACTATTGACCTGGCCGAATTGAATTCATCACATCAATCTTGGTCCGGGGCAATAATTGGAAGCCACTTTTGTTCGGGCTCATAATGCACGGCCCAAAAAAGTGGTACATTATCTGGCCGTGTATTACATAAGTATTTATGTTAATTGGCTCCATACACTCTAGCGCCTCTAGCACCGATTTCATACGCGGTACCATGGCGGTAGCCGTCATTCCGCTTAGGCATGCTCTTGATAATGGGCCATCAATACCTCATGACCCATCATACAGGATACAACTATGCGTTAAAGGGAGAAAGGGCCTACTTTTATCTCATCCGCATAAGTACTGCCGCCGTGATGGTAGTTTGTGTTCGTCGTCATTTAAGTAGAGGAACCTTTACATGTGGCCTGCCAAGCAGAATTTCGCAACGGAATTCTGCCTGTGGGTAGCTATATGACCGACTGCAATGGATAATACGTACATGCCATACCATGCCACGACGACCGAGAGCCCCAGCTAGCACGATAGCTTTTATCGTCAAGTTTTATGGCGAAAATGTACTGAACCGTCACGTAAAACTTGACACTAAAACCTATCGCGCTATTAGGACCTGCACGGCTATCACAAGACGGCACGCGAGCTCTCTCGATTTTTCTCGCACTATCTGTCTCTCTCTTATTAGAAAACTTAGAAAGAGATGTATAGTGGGAGAAAAATCGAGAGAGCTCGCGCGCCGTCTTGTGATAGCCGTGCTGTGGCGACAAAACATATAATCCTACTAAATAATGTTTCCTCACGACTGTGAATGTATGACTATATTTGTAGCAAAATTGATCAGGAATATGGATTCCAATTGAGGTAGGCCGACGACCCACATAGCCTGTTCACACAGATGTTACAATAGCTACAAAAATGACTCCTTATCAGTGGCAGTTTATCGAACATAATTTATATACATATGTATAGGTGTATAAACCGTTAACTGTTGTATTGTTTACAGGAAGAACAGAACGTTTATTTTGGTTCCCGATTTTGAGTCAAGAAAGCATTCGAAAGTAACTACTTATACTAGAGACATGACCCAATAAAGAATAAAATGGTTCGCAGAAAGACAAATCTTTCACGTCGCACTCGGGTCGCTATAAAGAGAAGACGAGAGAGCGTTCGCAAAGCAGAGGCTCGAATATCAGAGGAGCTTACTCAAAGCTCAGCGACTTCAGACTTAGAACAAGATGCTATCTCCCAGACTTCAGAGACATTTACATCGAATTGTGCGCGTTTGTCTGCTACCAGAGAAAAAGACGCCATGCCACGGACATCGCAAACATTTACACCAAGTTCTGCAGGTTTGTCTACAAGTGGAAACGAAGACGCCATGTCACGGACTTCACAGAGATTTATACCAAATTCTGCAGGTTTGTCTGCAATCAGAGACGATGAAGTCATATCACAGGCTTCACAAACATTTACACCAAATTCGGCGCGTTTGTCCGCAAGCAGCGGTGAAGATGCCATGTCACGGCCTTCACAAACATTTAAACCAAGCTCGGCGCGTTTGTCCGCAAGCAGCGGCGAAAGCGCCATGTCACGGCCCTCACAAACATTTACACCAAACTCGGTCCATTTCTCCACAAGCAGCGGTGAAGACGCTGTGGCGCGAGCTTCGCAAACATTCACATCAAGCTCGGTGCATTTGTCTACAAGCAGAGACGAAGATGTCACATCACAAACATTTACACCAAGGTCGGCGCGTTTGATCGCAAGTAGCGGTGAAGACGCCATGTCACGGGCCTCACAAACATTCACACTAAGCTCGGCGCGTTTGTCCGCAAGCAGCAGTGAAGTTGCCACATCACAATCGTTACAAGCATTTACACCAAGCTTGGCGCGTTTGTCCGCAAGCAGCAGTGAAGACGCCGTTGCACAAGCTTCGCAAACATTTACACCAAGCTCGGCGCATTTCTTCGCAAGCAACGGTGAAGACGCTGTGTCGCAGGCTTCGCAAACATTTACACCAACCTCGGCGCATTTCTCCGCAAGCAACGGTGAAGATGAAGATGCTGCGTCACGAGCTTCGCAAACATTTACCCCAAGTTCGGTGCATTTCTTCATAAGCAGCAGTGAAGACGCTGTGGCGCGAGCTTCGCAAACATTTACACCAAGCTCGGCGCATTTCTTCGCAAGCAACGGTGAAGACGCTGTGTCGCAGGCTTCGCAAACATTTACACCAACCTCGGCGCATTTCTCCGCAAGCAACGGTGAAGATGAAGATGCTGCGTCACGAGCTTCGCAAACATTTACCCCAAGTTCGGTGCATTTCTCCATAAGCAGCAGTGAAGACGCTGTGGCGCAGGCTTCGCAAACATTTACACCAACCTCGGCGCATTTCTCCGCAAGCAACGGTGAAGATGAAGATGCTGCGTCACGAGCTTCGCAAACATTTACCCCAAGTTCGGTGCATTTCTCCATAAGCAGCAGTGAAGACGCTGTGGCGCGAGCTTCGCAAACATTTACACCAAGCTCGGCGCCTTTGTCTACAAGCAGAGACGAAGACATCATATCACAAACGTTTACACCTAGCTCGGCGCGTTTGTTCGCAAGCAGCGGTGAAGACGCCATGTCACAAGCTTCGCAAACATTTATACCAAGTTCGGCGCGTTTGTCCGCAGGCAGCGGTGTAGTCGCCATGTCACAGGTTTCGCAGACATTTGCACCGAGCCCGGTGCCTTTCTCCGCAAGCGGCGATGAAGATGCCATGTCACGGGCTTCGCAGACATTTACACCAAGCTCCGCACATTTTAATGAAGAAGAAAACCTCATACAACTTCGATGGGATCAAATAGAAAATAGTGGTTTTGCCTACTTACCTAATATTAATTACCAAGAATTTGCCTCAGTTGGGAGAATGGTTAATGTTTGCGGTAATTGTCAAGCTTTGAAGTGGGCAAAAGAATCGATGGGATTCTGTTGTTCAGGTGGCAAAGTTCGTTTTGATTTATTTTCAAATCCGCCTGAACTTATAAAGTCACTTTTGAATGGAGAACATCCATTATCACAACAATTTCTAGCCAATATTCGTACATATAATGCCGCTTTTCAAATGACGTCTTTTGGTGCAAAACAGGTGATACACGGGACATTTATGCCTACCTTTAAAGTGCAAGGACAAGTGTATCACCTAATAGGATCTTTATTGCCCGAAGAAAATCCTAAATTTTTGCAAATTTATTTTGTTTCCGATTACCAAGAGCAGGCTAATATCAGGAACCAACACTTCACAAATTTAAACTCCGGTCTCATATTTGATCTTCAGGAGATGCTTCATCAGTCTAACCATTACTTGTCCGATTTTAAGGCCGCATTGGAATCTATACCTCCTGATCAGCAGGAGGAGTACAAATTTGTTATAAGTGCTGATAAACGACCTCCTACAGAACACCGCGGTCGCTACAACCCTCCTTCTACCAACGAAGTAGCTGTTGTTCTGGTAGACCAACAGTGCGACAAACGTGATATTGTCTTACGTGCACGAGATAACCGTCTGAAACGTATAAGTGAAACCCATCGTTCTTACGATTCATTACAATATCCGCTTATTTACTGTCGCGGTGAAGATGGTTATAACTTTGCAATACGACAACTTGATCCTACCACTGGGGCAATACGAAACGACAAAAAAGCCACGGCGCTACAATTTTACTGCTACCTTTTGCAGGTCCGACTAAACAGATTTACGTATTTACAACGTTTTCGCGGTCTATTTTCTCAATTCATTGTTGACATGTACGCAAAAATCGAAACTGAGCGTTTAGTTTATATCCGCACTCATCAAAGGCAGTTACGAGCTGAGAATTATGCAGATCTCCAAGATGCACTGCAAAATGATACTAATTCCGAGAACATGGGGCGCTTGGTAATTTTACCTTCAAGCTTCATCGGAAGTCCACGTAACATGCACGAGCAAGTGCAAGACGCACTTTCGTATGTTCGCAAATATGGTAAGCCAGACTTATTTATCACTGCTACTACAAATCCTAAATGGAATGAAATAACTCAAGAGCTGCTGCCAGGTCAAGTTCCGTATGACCGACACGACTTAATAAGTAGAGTTTTTCATTTAAAACTTAAATTATTAATTAATTTACTCACAAAAGAAAAAATGTATGGCGCATCTTTGTGCTTTACATATAACATTGAATGGCAAAAGCGAGGACTACCACACGCTCATATACTTTTATGGCTTAAAGAAAAAATACGTCCCCATGACGTAGATAAAGTAATAAGCGCAGAAATACCAAATCCCATTTCAGATCCTGCTTTACACGCAATTGTGAAGCAACACATGATTCACGGACCTTGTGGCCCTTTAAACAATAGCTCTCCTTGCATGCAGGACGGACGATGTGTTAAAAAATTTCCGAAAAGCCTACTACAAGAGACAATTACAGGTGAAGATGGTTATCCTAAATACCGGCGACGTGCTCCAGACCATGGAGGGTTTACTGCAATGCTACGGTTGTTGGAAGTAGACAATCGGTGGGTTGTACCATTCTCACCTGTATTGTCGAGAACGTTTCAGGGTCATGTAAACGTGGAACTGTGTAACAGTATAAAATCGATTAAATACATTTTCAAGTATGTAAATAAAGGAACCGATCAGGCTACGCTTGCTACAAGTAATGACCGTGACGAAGTAACCAGATTCCAAACGGGGCGTTACATTAGTTCCTCGGAAGCAGCATGGCGGATATTCAGTTTTCCGATTTTTGAACGATTTCCGCCTGTGATACACCTAAACGTTCACGTAGAAGGTGGGCAACGTATTTATTTCAATACAAACAATTTAACAGAACAGTTAGAGAATCCCAGGCAAACAACATTAACGGCATTCTTTTCGTTATGCGAGGCAGACGATTTTGCAAAAACATTGCTTTATGACGAAGTTCCATCGTACTATACGTATGACAAACAACACGGATTGTTTACACGCCGGCGACGTGGAACGCCTGTTGAAAATTTTCCCTCCATCATGAGAGAACACGTTATTGGAAGGGTGTACACCGTGCACCCCAATAACGCAGAATGTTTTTATGTGCGGTTGCTTTTGCACAATGTTAGAGGACCGACGTCTTTTTCAGATTTAAAAATTTTCAATGGCACCGAGTACCCGACTTTCCAGGCAGCTTGTCGGGCTCGCGGACTATTGGACGATGACCAGCATTGGGACGAAGCTCTATCAGAAGCATCACTTGGTGATAGTCCACATCGTTTACGACAGTTGTTTGCCGTGATGTTAGTTTTTTGCGGGATTTCCGACGCCAATCACCTGTGGCTAAAATACCAAAACTACTTGGCAGAGGACTATTTACGCACATCAGGTCCTGAAACTCATCACGAGCTCGATGACCGCATGCGCAATATCAAATTAAACTGTTGTTTGTGTGACTTGCAAGAAATTGTCATCTCAATTGGCGGCCACCCGTTACCACACTACGGTCTGCCTGAGCCTGACCTGAATGAAACCGACACTCATAGAGAATACGCAACCGAAGTTAATTATAACTTCGCAGAACTTACTGTTGCTCTTGAAGGGGTTTCAAGCCTCACAACAGAACAAAAAGGAGTTTTTGATATAATATTCCAAAGTGTTTCAAATGCATCCGGAGGATTGTATTTTTTGGATGCCCCGGGAGGCACAGGAAAGACTTTTTTGACGAAACTCATTCTTGCACAAGTTCGAATCCAAGGTCAAATTGCCTTAGCTGTGGCATCATCTGGAATTGCGGCCACGTTACTGCCCGGAGGAAAAACTGCACATTCCATGCTAAAAATTCCCATACAATTAGATGTCACTGAAACTCCCGTCTGCGACATTTCGCGCAATTGTGAAAAGGCTAAAGTATTGCGTGACAGTGTACTAATTGTATGGGATGAGTGCACAATGGCGCATCGCAAAGCAATTGAAGCAGTAAATAGAACGCTTCAAGACATACGCCAAAATAACCAACTCATGGGCGGGCTTACTGTACTCTTCTGTGGAGATTTTCGCCAAACATTACCAGTCGTAACCCGTGGAACGAGAGCGGATGAAGTGAATGCTTGCTTTAAAAAATCTGATCTGTGGCCATATGTTAACAAATTAAATTTAACAACCAATATGCGAGCTCTACTGGGGGGAAATATAAATGCTCAACAGTTCTCCGAATTGTTGCTAAGCATAGGCGAAGGCAGATATCCCGTAGTAGAAGGCAAAATAACTTTAACAAACGACATATGTAAATTGGTATCCAATCTCAACGAACTTATTTCGTCGGTGTATGGCGACCCACATGACATAATAAATCAGGAGAACAGCTGGCTTTGCGAGCGAGCCATTCTTACGCCTCGGAATGATCAGGCGACAACAATCAACTCAAACATAATGGAAAAAGTTGAAGGGCAGTTCCACACTTATACCTCGATAAACCGAGTAATCGATCGAGAAGAGGCTACAACGTACCCGGTAGAATTTTTAAACTCATTATCAGCGTCTGGTCTCCCAGCGCATGAACTCAAACTCAAAATAGGCGTACCTATCATTTTAATGCGAAATTTAAGCCCCCCAAAATTATGCAACGGAACGCGTTTAAAAGTAGTTGCGTTACAGAGGAACGTAATCGAAGCGGAAATACTTACCGGTTGCGGTGCAGGAGAATGTGTTTTTATTCCGCGCATTCCAATAATTCCCAATAATTACCCATTTCAATTTAAACGGATTCAACTGCCTGTTAGTGTTGCTTTTGCCATGACCATCAACAAGGCCCAGGGCCAGACATTGCGCAAAGCAGGCATAGATCTCACTAGCAGCTGTTTCTCGCACGGTCAACTCTACGTTGCTCTCTCTCGAGTCAGCGATGCCGCTGATGTATGTGTTTACACACCGGAGAATAAAACTTCTAACATAGTTTATCAAGAAGTTTTGCACTAAATAATTTATGCCGTACCTACTAAGTAACTCAGCGAACATACCGTCTCAGATTCATCATTGTCATTAATAGTGTACCGTCAAATTATGTAAATTATATATGTTTCGGAACACTTCCCGTGTGTAAATGCACGGTAATTAGGGGTTGATGGCGCCACAGGGGCCGTGAATCATGTTCGTAATTACAATAACATGTAGATCTGATACACATGTGATATCATCTATCTGTATGGTCCATATAAAAATGTGTAGTCAGGTAGGTAAACGTGGTTTCGGAACACTTCCCGTGTGTAATGCACGGTAATTAGGGGTTGATGGCGCCACAGGGGCCGTGTATCATGTTCGTAATTACAATAACATGTAGATCCGGGGGGCTAGCACACTAGGCTTTATGTCGCGTTTTACGTGACGTTTCAGTACATTTTCGCCGACATAAAACCTAGTGTGCTAGCTAGGCTGATACACATATGATATCATCTATCTGTATGGTCCATATAAAAATGTGTAGTCAGGTAGGTAAACGTGGCAAGCTTCGGTTTTGCCATTCAATAGTAAAAGCATAAATTATTCCCAAAAAACGTAACAATGTCTAACAATGTAATTCATCATTCATCAAGTGACTGCATTTTTACAAGCTTTTATTTAACTTGCACTTTAGACCAAGCGTTTAACTCAGATGGTCCCTGATCGGCGCGCGGCACAAGCGGGGAGACGTCAAAGGGTGTAGGGCGGTTAGTGGGCGGCAAGTCCTTACTTTTTGACGTCACCCCTGCTACTTTGCAGCATCAGCAGCGTCCACGCGCCGTCTGAGTTAAACGGTAGGGTATCTATAGTACCTAAGTAATATATAATGTTAATTTGTGTACATCAAATATGATCAACTTACAGAAGTATTTTTTTAACTAATGATACCTAATATATATATATATATATATATATATATATATATAAAGTTAGTCTGATGACGGAAACGGGAGGCCTTACCCTTAGAGACAACTACAAAAGGTAGTTTAAAAAAAATACACGTCTATTTAGACGTCAATCCGTCGTGTAGTCAATATTTATGACTAGTGGCCTTTTTAAAGTGTTGCTTGGACTGATCAAATTGTAACTTACCGACAAGCTTTACTGGTCATGATATCGATGATTTTCATAACAACTATCTGATAATGCTACGAATAATACGGTTTCCCAACCAAACTTATGTTCCTTACAATGTTGCGGCGAGAAATTGATGACTGTGTAAATAAATATTCGGACAGCAATATGTTAACCGTGTCTTAAAACAAAAAAAAATTTGAGAGTAACACGTTTATTTTTAGGCTGTATATTGATAGATATGTGTACCTAAGACATTATGTAGATGACACTACTGCCTACTTGCTAAATGTTATATAATTTTTATACTTTTTAATTAATTGTTTTAGTAGAAGCAAACGTGTCACTACCCACCACGTGGTTGCATGTACATGGCATGATTAAATACTAATGTGAAGACATACAGTCTTTCATACTAATAAGTAATAAAAAACTGTTACGTTGTACAATTCAAATCTAAAAATGCTGATTCGACTTTTAAATTAGATCATAGCATGCGAAACCCATAATTTGTAGATAAGGATGTAGATATGTCTTTTATAATGATTATACCTTTTTTTACAAATTGTTCTATTTTTTATAGGCACATATAGTTAAACTCAGTTTTATACAGATCCGTTAAAAGCCGTCAATTTCTGTAAATAAGTAAAGTAAAAATAATATTGACTTATTAAAATTTACACCGACATTAGATATAACGGATTTAAGTAAAACTTGAACGCATAGTTGCGTCCTGTATGCTGAGCTGGCCATAATCCGACAATTCGACCGAAGTTCTGTATAAATTTTATACAGAACTTCGGTCGAATTGTCGGAATACTATAAAACCTGTCACAAGCTAACGCGACCTGCGGTGGCGGCCAATTGTTTACTATGATAATTAATGTTTCAGACACACGCGGCCTTGATTATCATAGTAGCTATACATCTGGCCGCCACCACAAGCCGCGCTTATTTTAGGCAGGCCTAATGAATAATCAATAAGTAGGTACCTATGTCCTCCATGGTCCAAAGAGAAGGAACACATTTAATCCTACGCAAACGAAGTCGCGGGTACAGCTAGTTAGTTTATATAGCTTCAGATACCATAGTAAAAACAATACAGCGAATTTAAGGTTTTCATACAAAACTTGTTTTTGCTGTATTTTGTTTGTTTTATAAACTGGAGGAAAGTTTCGTTACAATCCAACACGTAGTTTTATAAATGAGACCAAAACTCCGTTAGTATGGTAAGGTGAAATTCGGCCGAGCTTACTGCGGACTCTTAAGAAGGCATTCAATCTTGCCTATCTGACAGATGCATCTTATCGATACTCTTGGAAATCTACTTAGCCTCCGAAACTGGTATCAATCACTTTCAGCTTTCACCTGCAAGCGCTGAACTAAGGATCTGAAGGATTGTAAAGTAAATACACGCAGCAACATACTTAAAAGCAACTTTTATTACTTTATTACTTGAATTTTAATGATTCTTGGGATTTTAGGGTACATTAGGAACGTCAACCGCACAGCTATTCGATTGGTCTTATTTGACAGAAGTTAGGCTTGAATCACACTGACAGGCCGCACCAGTGTGATTCAAGTCGTAAGTCTCTCACAGACTGGCGCGGCCTGCGGTGGCGGTGGCGGTCGAGAGTAAACTTGATAGCTAATGTCAATTTTACTATTGACCGTCACCGCAAACCCCGCCAGTTTGATTCAAGACTTATCAATTTTGTTTCGATGTCTCTGTCATTCGGAGTTAAATGCTTCTAAGACAGAGTTTTGCACAATTTTGCAACAAATTGTGTTTTTTTTTGTGTGGTAACATGCTTTCTCTTGCGTATACATAGCTATATTTGCGTGTCCTAAAGGTGAAATTTATTATTTTTACTAAACGGGACATAATAGCGTATAACTAACTTATTTATTTACCTCTTTTAGGCTTCCCGACGTTTTCGGATGTCACGGATGTGTCACAACATCCTTGGTGCGAGGCCTGCGGTGGCGGACCATAGTAAGTTTGACAGCTAATGACAAGTTTTCTATTGACCGCCGCGGCCAGGCCGCGCCAGTAATCAATAAGTTCCCTCAAACATGATATTGCCGATTTTTAGAACCAATTTTAATATTTTTTGCATAATTTGTTACGAATGTTTTAAGTGTATTTTAGACCTATGTTCGTGATTTTTTTCTATTGAGTGAAAATTGCTTAATCATGTTTCGAATCACTGATCTCGCTGCAGAAAAGCCTCAAGATTACTATTCGTATTTTTTAAACCATATTTTTATAAACAGACGCATTATTTTGTTTCAACTCTGTTCGCTTAACTTCGCTGAACCTACGGCGCCTTAAGCGGGTAATATCAATATCAACATCTTCTTGCTGCGCGGGTTTTTGGAACAACCCGATGCTTGTATAGTATTTTATGCAACTGTTGTATAAGAAGGGCCTTAAAAGGCGAGTGGCGTGGGTTGCGATGCGAGCCTTGGCGAGCATCGCAATTAAAGACGCCACGAGCGTTTTTAGACCAGTTATACACCGTTGCATACAATACTTTTTCTACGACAAATTTAAAATAAATAGCAGACTACAGAATAGTTAAACTTTTCAGGCAGCAAGTTTTCTATTCGTACTTTTGCTACTCACGCAAATTCTTCAGGAGTGCAATTATTAATTTCTTCGACCATGTTAAAAGGAACGCACACTTTTGTCTTCACAAACACGAATAAAATCTTAATAGTTTAGGACTAATAGTTTATCATTTTTCGTCTTTTCATTTTGAACTTTATTTTGGTGGGAAATCGGAAATGTGACAGCTCTTGCTTATGGTTTGTTTTTTTTTAATTTGTATGCACTTGCCATCTGAACCAAACCGAATCCGGACCCGGACCGAATTCGAACTGTTCATTTTTATAAATTATACCAATAATTTATAAAACATGTAATTTGACACACAATAGATGATGATTTGTTATTATTGTAGTAAATAATTTATAATATACAAATGTTAAATATATTTTATTAAAGAATAATATCACAATAACAGATAATAAAAACTTAAAACTAAATAAAAATAATGAAAATAACTATTAAGTATAAATATGATCAAAGACTAAATTTCCCCACCCCGCATCGCACCCGGCTCAAAGGTCCCCATGATGCCCGCAGCATTACCCCGCTGAACGGCGATGGAGACCTGCTTGAACGGCGATGGAGACCTGCTTGAACGGCGATGGAGACCTGCTTGAACGGCGATGGAGACCTGCTTGAACGGCGATGGAGACCTGCTAAATGTTAAATCGTAAATAAATACTTTTATTTCGAAATATTATTTATGAAGTTGGCACCACTGCAATATAGCGGCCGATTAAAAAAAAGTTGAACAGTGCTTTTATAAAAAATGTATGAACCAAAAAAGTACGCTAAATAGTTCGTTTTTGGGCCATAGAGCATAGAGTTTTTCGACGACTTATTAGTGGTGTCATTGTATTTTGGCTACAGCGTATATAAATGACAGATAACGGTACAGGAGTAGAAAAAATAACAATTAATCGTCGTCACGGTATAATTCGTCATTTATTTTAAAAACCTCTCTAGGTAATTTGCACGGATCCCTAATGGCCCTCCAAAACCGTTCAATTACGTCCCTGTCACACACAATGCCTATAAAATGATTGCTTGAGCCCTATGCCTCAGTGGCGAGCGAAAATGCCCAACAAAGAATAAATGTTTTGATTGGAAATTTCAAGTTATACCATTCTGCTGTGTTAATGTGGTTTCCATAAATTTTGCTGGGATCTGAAGTTGGTAGACACTTTTAGATGAAATAAACGGGAAACGAATATTTAATATCGTAATTTTTTGTTAAAAGGTCTTTGTCGCGTTTGATGTTACATATTATTATTTTATCTATCCAAATGTCATAAACCCTCCATGATGCGTTCAAGAACCACCATAAAAATAGACAGTTTTGTTAGAAGAAATTTCTTATCTGTGAAAAGGTTATTATTGCCAAATAATAACATCGATTTCGATCGTATTATTTCGTTCGAATTCCGAACGTCTCTGAAAAACAAAGAAATTTGATTTAGCCTCTATTCTAATATCAGTCGAGATGACGATTAGTTCGAAATGAATTATCAATTTGCATACAAATTTGACAAATGTCGCACGAAAGTAAGATATCGAACGATATGATAGTTGGATCCGAATCTAGTTTGTCTCTGAATTAAAAAAATCTATGACAGCTGCCAGAAAACAACGCCGCGATGCCGGTCATAATATGCGGCTCCTGAATGCATCATGGAGGCTTATGATATGTGGATAGATAAATAAGTGTACACACTCGTGTTTAATGCCCTTCATTATGTACAGTCACATAAACTACTATTATTCCTTCATTGCGGTCTACGGCTATTTGTCATTTATAAATACATATTTCTTAATCATTTTATTGTCGGTGTGGTTCTTAATTACACAGCTCACAGGTATGTACATACAGCGTTTTAGGAGGCGCAGTTAGTAGCGCGCTGCACGGCGGCTATCACAGGACGGCCCGCGAGCTGTGTCGCGGTGACATAGACTATCCGTCTCTTTCTAAGCGTTCTAAGTAGAAAGAGGAGGGCAGACTTACACACCATTCCAGTCACACCATTTTGTCACACTGGTGTGACCATGAGGAATTTAATTTCCTTGTAGTCACACTGTTTGGTGTGACAAATATTACTATTTACCTAAAATATACTAAAAAGCTTACGCTCTGCTACCAAAACATGAGACTTGTATTCACACTACTAGTGCGGGAAAAATATAACATAATAATGTCACAGATTACAAGTATTGTCTAGACAAGTTGTGTGAGGAAGTGAAATAAAACATGTTCGGTTCTGGCGCTTCGCCAGCCGCTGTCGCGGCACGCTCGCTTCGCTCGCGCGCTGTAGGATCGCGGTCGCGGTTCTTCCTAACACTCCTCCTCGTTTCGCTCGTCGTCGTACCAACACCGACCTGCCTTAGAGTAGAATAAGTAGCCACCTGTTATGTTAAAGTGGTGTGACCACGAGTAAAATAAATAACTCGTCGTAACACTGGTGTGACAAAATGGTGTGACCACGAGTCCGCCGCTAGAAAGGGACGGTCAGTCTATCTCGCGCGACACAGCTCGCGGGCCGTCCTGTGATAGCCGGGCTCATGTAAGTATGAAACCGCGTTTGTAGAACAAGATATCAAACCAGGCTTTAACGGGCCTACATTTGACCCTTCCTCGGTCGAGAGTGGCCCGGCCCGGTGGGGGTCTCCACAACGCCTAAGTAGATGACAATATATTAAATAATGTCACAATTTGGTACCGTCAATTGTATCTGATGATGGAGCCAGAAGGCAAAACTCTTTAGTGCAGTGGCTTATAGTTAGAGGTTTGTTTGTAAATAATAGTTTTTTACAAAACCTTTTATTTTCACAAATCGCGTACCTTTTCTAAGCAGCAATTTCATGATTAATTTTTTCTTGTCTAAAAAAGTAATTTTAACCGACTTAAAAAAAGGAGGAAGTTCTGAAATCGCCGGAATCTTTTATTAGGGTTCCGTAGCCAAATGGCAAAAAACGGAACCCTTATAGATTCGTCATGTCTGTTTGTCTGTCTGTATGTCTGTCTGTCTGTCCGTCCGTATGTCACAGCCACTTTTTTCCGAAACCATAAGAGCTATACTGTTGAAACTTGGTGAGTAGATGTATTCTGCAAACCACATTAAGATTTTCACACAAAAATATAAAAAAAACAATAAATTTTGGGGTTCCCCATACTAAGACCTGAAACTCAATTTTTTTTTCATCAAACCCATACGTGTGGGGTATCTATGGATAGGTCTTCAAAAATGATATTGAGGTTTCTAACATCATTTTTTTCTAAACTTAATAGTTTGCGCGAGAGACACTTCCAAAGTTGTACAATGTGTGTCCCTCCCCCTGTAACTTCTAAAATAAGAGAATGATAAATCTAAAAAAAATATATGATGTACATTACCATGCGAACTTTCAACGAAAGTTGGTTTGAACAAGATCTAGTAAGTAGTTTTTTTTGAATACGTCATAAATCGTAAAAAGCAATTTATTTAACGGAACCCTTCATGTCCGAGTCCGACTCGCACTCGGCCGCTTTTTTATTATGTTCCCCGATTACCCGAAGACGCATGGGCCTGGACCGAATTGAAAAACCGGCCAAGTACGAGTTGGACTCGCGCACGAAGGGTTCCGTACCATTATCTATAAAAACGGCAAAAAAATCACGTTTGTTGTATGGGAGCCCCCCTTTAAAAAAAAATTATTTTGTTTTTAGTATTTGTTGTTATAGCGGCAACAGAAATACATAATCTGTGAAAATTTCAACTCTCTAGCTATCACGGTTCTTGAGATACAGCCTGGTGACAGACAGACAGATGGACGGACGGACGGATGGACGGATGGACGGATGGACGGACGGACGGACGGACGGACGGACAGCGAAGTTTTAGTAATAAGGTCCCGTTTTACTCTTTGAGTACGGAACCCTAAAAAAGGATATCCTTCCCAAGTGATCATCAGTCAGCATCTGATGATGGAATCCTGTAGAAATCGAGGGAACTCTTCAAATTTTATAGGCACTCTTGAAGCGATTACGGTAACTACTGATTTGAAGTCGAATAAAACTTTGTTTTTAAAGTAAAGTATACATACAAATCTTACCATTCTCTTTCCCTGATTCGCACTGACACGTGTACCTATATCTAAACTCCAGGGAAATCACTTTCCATGGTAACAGCCTGTTTGAACTGGTTTAAACAGGTTAATTAATTGAGACAACCTAATTGCTTGTTAAGTGTGCTTCTGAAAATCTTAAAGGAGGCCTGTGCAAAGATCCTTTATTAGTAAAAAGACGATAATAGACCAGAATCGTTTTAAGGATATACGCTACCTACCTACTTTAGTCAAAATGTCACTCAAAAAAGTGTTGGTAGGTAACTATCACATTATAGTATTTCGTTTATATTTTTATACTAATATTGTAAAGAGAATAGGTCTGTGAAATTGTAGCTTTGTAAGTTTATAAGTTTGTATGTAATTTTTTATTATACGGAACTGCTTATCCAATTTCAGAATTTTTTTCACATATGTGCTACGTGTATGTACTGTTTATAGGCTATTTTATCCCGCGGGTTTGCCTGAGTTCTTTGCAATACGCGAACGAATCCATGCGTGCAGCTAGTAGGTATAGTATACACAGAGGAAAAGTCTGTGACTTTGTAGGTTTCTTAGTGTATTATGTAGGGGGTAACCTCCGGAACCACTTATCCGATTTCAAAAATAATTTCACCTACGTGTAGAATGGATTTTATGGCTGTATACTCGTATAGGCTATTTTGTCCCGCGGATTTCCCTGCGTTCTTTGCATTGATACGCGAACGAAGCCATGCGTGCAGCTAGTAGGTATAGTATACAGAGGAAAAGTCTGTGACTTTGTAGGTTTCTAAGTGTATTATGTAGGGGGTTACCTCTGGAACCACTTATCCGATTTCAAAAATTCTTTCACCTACGTGTAGAATGGACTTTATGGCTGGTTATAGGCTATTTTATCCCGTGGGTTTGCCTGCGTTCTTCGCAATACGCAAGCGAAGCCATGCGTGCAGCTAGTATGGTATACAAAGGAATAGTCTGTAGGTTTCTAAGTTTGTATTATGTAGGGGGTAACCTCCGGAACCACTTATCCGATTTCAAAAATTATTTCACTTACGTGTAGAATGGATTTTATGGCTGCTTATAGGCTACTTATCCCGCGGATTTTCCTGCGTTCTTCGTAATACGCAAGCGAAGCCATGCGTAGCTAGTATAGTTTACAGAGGAAAAGTCTGCGACTTTGTAGGTTTCTAAGTTTGTATTATGTAGGGGTTGACCTCTGGAACCGTTTATCCGATTTCAAAAATTATTTCACCTACGTGTAGAATGGACTTTATGGCTGGATATAGGCTATTTATCCCGCAGGTTTGCCTGCGTTCTTTGCATTACGCGAGCGAAGCCATAGTATACAGAGGAAAAGTCTGCAACTTTGTAGGTGTCTAAGTTTGTTGGTGTAAAATTCTTACACCAGCGTAATGGACAGAGGTTATATTTGGTCACGCGGCTTTGCTGAGCTCTGTGTAAACCGCGGACGGAGTCGCAGGGCCAGCAAGTATCAAATAAGTGCGAAAAGAACTGAATTCGTTTTCAATTTTGCGTAACTACTAAATTTATGTAACTACCTAGAAAACTCCCGTTATAGTTATATCTTTTTTTTACCGTCACTGTACTAAATGAACCTGAATTTTTAGAGAATGCGTGGTCAAATTAACTAATGATGTAATTTAAAAGAGGTAAGTACTCGTAGATAGGTTATAAGCGCTCCACAAATGGCACACTAAATTTGCCCTCCGTCCGCTAAAATCCATTTGGTATAGGATCCATTATGAATCCGAGTGGACCTTTTGTGCGTTCAGATCTATCAATGGATTTGAACCTCAGAGCATAGAATACTAGAGAGAGGACAAGCCGCCGGCGGCCGTGTCGCAGCTGTATGCTCAATGGGCATGCCATACTGTGCACGCGTGCTGACGATCGCAGAGAATATTACGTTTTTTCCCAAAATGCCTGATATGATGCGCGTGTAGCGTGTAGGTATACAAGTGTGTGTGTTTTAGATGTGTGCGTGCTTTGTCTTGTCAACTACTTGGGCGTTGTGTGGGTTAATGTACTTGCGACAGGCTCACTCTATACAAATCGGCCGCCATGTCCGATCTCCTTATATTCATACATCTGTGATTTGAACGGATTTATTGGACACTAGAATTCACAACGTGCTGAAGTGGACTTTTTGTACATTAGAATCCATCAATGGATTTTGAGAAACTCCAATATTTACGCTGATCCATCAATGGATTTTATTGAACACTTGTCATACTCAGATCCACATCAATGTAGTATAATAGACTTCAAAACCTACCTGTACCTAACCTACGAAGATCAATTAACGGTTCCTAACTATTTTTCCATAACTGTCAAAACCGTTCACAATATAACGCATTATTTTTCGTTAGTTTATAAACTATCAATGTCGAATCGTTAAATTGTCAACTGAGATCAAATCGGCATGCTACGGACCGCATACAAAAAGAGTAGGTAGGTTAGGGTAGTTAGGTAGCTTCAGTTGCCCGAAGGGCAAAACGCCCAGAAATAGGAGCCCCGCGCAGCGGGGCTCTGCCGACATTGCTGGATGACGAAATAAAAGGAATAAAATCTCTGGATGAAAATAAAACAATCATGTTCTGACATAAGTGGAAGCTGATGCAAGAGGAATAATTCGTTCAACCAATCAGCCTGTTTATTAAAAGTTCACATGACTTAAGTGATGGTTTATATTCGACATCAAACTTAACTAAAATCCACCTAAGGATCGCTGGCTATAAATAGTTTACTTGAATCTTGATCCTAGTGCTCAATAAAGTCTACTTAAATCCATTAATAGATCTGAATGCACAAAAGGTCCACTCGGATCCATAATGGATCCTACCAAATAGATTTTAGTGGACGGAGGGTAAATTTGAGTAAATCCAACTTGCCTCAGTTTCGCATCGTCAATAGAAACGTAAACGTGTCTCAGCTGTCAGTTGTGCCTGGCCATCTTTAAACTGGGAATTTCGTATAGACAACATATAAACCTGTTTTTTATATTACATCATTGAAATTAACTAACAATGTAGTATAATAAAAAAATTAAAAAAAAGGTTTTGAAAAGACTAATCTGAAAAAGTGATCTTCAGCTTCAGCTTAGGCTCTGTCGTTGCTTATCATCAGGTGTGACTAGTTTCAATCACTGGACAGTCTTTTATGAAAAAAATGCTTATATCGATATATTGTTGTTTTTTCGTATAAACCGCGACCGTATCTTGCTTGAGTTTGAGACTTCTTTATGTCTTCGTTCGAAACATTTCAAGCGAAACACGACCCTAAAGACGTGAGTAACATTTAAATTTATTATTAATTAATAAGAGGAAACATTTAGATTACTTCAAACCCTATCCTTTTCACTTTACTTTCTACAAAGCGCCTGCTTGTTGTAATTAAAAAATAAACACATCTTCCTAGAGTAAATATGGGAAAACACCTCTCAAGCTTTTCCAGCCATGCCTCGTTAGCTCTCAAAAAGAGTGCCGAATGCAAAGTTACTTATGCGGGCGGACAAAACTGTAACTTAAGACTCTGCGTACAGGGATTGTGTTTTCACATAGGTTACAGCACCGCTTCTGAACGTATAGATAAGTTTGTATTTTATCGCTGTCAAAACAGGAGAGTTAAGTCGTTTGCAAATCTCATTCAATTTTGCATCTTATGAGACTTTTGTTAAGGTTGTTATTAGCATGCTATTGTTTTCCGAGTTGTTGCTTTCGGTACTGGCTGGTTTTTTAAGTGCACGCGTGTCACTCAGCTTTGCATGCAAAATGTTTAAATGGATAAAACGGTAATGAAAAGGGGTCTCAGTGGGCATTTTGTACGGTTCGTTACTTTCCTTTGCCGCTTTTAGTATTTAAAGGGTATTTTAATTCATTATATTCAAGAGTTGCGCCTTTCCGTTGGTGTCGCTTAGACTAATGAGTGTTCTTATAAAGACGAAGTTTATACATTATACTGGCTGCCCGCGCGGCTCCACCCGAAACACAGCCTAAGTATTTGAAAATGAAAAATGAATGAAAATGAAAAATTGTTTATTTTCTTAAACTTCAAGGGAACATGCACAAAGGTTGGGATCTCCTAGTAAGTATACAGCGTGTATTTTTAATATTACCTCAAATTGTAACCAGAGGTAGGTGTTAGGGCTATGAACCGATAATGCAAGAATTTTATTCTCAACTTCTTATTTTTTTTTCCTTATAAAATAATTCAGCACGCAATGTATCACTACGTTGTCTTACTGATGTGACGTCACAACTGTCACAAGTAACCCGCTTCTTTCATGTGTCAAATGAGTGTAAGCATTACATTGCTGCTCGATAAATTTTCAAAAATTAATTACGCTTTGGTAGTTAAGGTTAAGACTAATTTACAATTTTGTAACAATATAGGTACATAGTACTAAAAGCTACGTATGGTTAAAATTTGAGGTAATATTAAACATACAGGCTGTATATATCTACCTGTGACAGGGAGATCCCGCTCCTCTTTAAAATTTGGTTAGGTAATTAACAAAAATAACAACAATGTCCATCCAGAAAGTCCGTTCTATAAACTGTTGTAAGAATTTTTGAAAACGGGTATGTGGTACTGGAAATTACCCCTCATATATAAACTTATAAAAATAGAACCTCACAGACTTTTCCTATTTACAATATTAGTACACACATGTTTCTAATTGGAGTCTAATGCTAGTAGCGCCTCACTGACGGCCAACGAAGCGTGGTCTTATTTATACCTGTGGATGAGATATTTCAATATTTTCAATATTGTCTAGTATTACATTTAATTCTTCGCGTAGTGGCTATTCCGGACTACCAAGCCCTTACATCACTGAGACCATTGCTGATCTACTGAGATGTCTGTGATCGCCACCTACTACAATTCTCGGTGAAGTGTTATTTCAAAGAATTGCAGGATTATGCTGAACTCGGTTGAACTTCATTTCTTCCGGGCACATGTGTTTGCCCAGGATCAGAGCAAAAGTTGCGTATGAGGCAAAGGCAATCGTTTAAGGATATGTGCAGACGTCCCGTATGCTTCATGGCACAGTATACATAATTACATAATCGTTAGTATTCTCGTCAAAACATCGAACTATCATTAAAACTCAGCCCAAACTTGACGTCTAGCGAGATATCGATGATAAATAAAAAACCTCCCCACAATAATACGGATATGGAATCGTCTAGACGGCACATCTGCTGCTGGTTTTTATCACTCGCCTTATTGTCTTTGGATTAATCCTTCTTGAAATATAACGGTGTTTAAGGCCAGTAGATTTACAAATGTTGGTTTTTGTAGTGCAAATGCTCGTAAAAGAGACGAAAATATCTGAAAAAAAAAGTTAATGTTTCATTTTAATTTAATTTTGAAATAGTTACCTATTGCAATCACAAAATTTCCTTTCCCAACTGTATCGCTTGCCAAAATTATCATTTTGGCAAAAAGCTGTTCTCTAAAACCATGACTTTTTCAGGACTATTATAAATATCATAAAACAAACCTTACCTACTGGGTTCAACAATAGGTACAGTCGGGGAATGAAAAGGTTGATCACCTTAAGATTTGTTTTTGCTTGCTCAGTATAAGTTATCAGTATCTGCTTTATCGACCGAGTGTCAGACATATTCCGTCATAATGAATGTCATTTCACTACACCCCTTTGAATTTTAGAAAACGAGTATCAAAAAGAAAAAAAAACGTATACAAGAAATAGCAATGATGACATTGACAGGACCTCTTACTCACATTTATAAGTTTAATAATTTTAAGCGAAGAGGATTTAATCATTAGATTTATCAAACTTGACACAACGTAATGGCAAGATCAAACTAATAAAAAGGTTTTAGTCAACTATATTAATAGTCAAGGAAAATTCGTCTAAGTAATTTTGATCTTTGTTGTCAAACAGTTGAACATAATTTTCAATACATCACTCTCGTCTGATACACAGTTTAAAAAGGTAACATGTGCTTGCAACGCGTAAGTGATTTGATCAACCTTTTCATTCCGCCCCTGTACAATAGGATCTGAAAAAACTGGGGTCTTCTAGAAAACTAAGCGTTATGCCGTAATCAAAATTCGGTCAATCGATACAGTTGGATGAAGACATTTAGTGATTGCGATATGATACCATATTAAACACTATCTCAAAATAATTCTAGAATAGAGGCTGACTTCAACTTAATATTTGTTACTGCTTCAATACTATTACGAACTTAAATCTTACGCAATAAGCCAGAGAATATAAATGTTTAGTAAGTTGTAATTTGAATATATAAATAAAAAAATATTAAAAAAAAAGACTTGAACTACCTTGTGGATGAGGTACAAGAGTTTTATGTTCGGTATATTCATAAAATCCTCACTGGTAAGTAGGTATATTGTAAAAGACCAAAAAGTGCAATAGTTAATACCGTGGCCAAATTAAAACGGACGTTTCCTATTTTCATTCATCCCCCAGTTTGTCAGTGAACTCTTATACCCTTTGGGAATATGCCATCAAAATTTGTGAATTAATATGGAAACAGCACCCGCACATGCATTTACGACAAAACCTCGTCCACATGCCAGATGAAATTAAACCTTGTTTCAATGTAGTTAAGAGTCCCCAGCACGGTCAACTTGTCCCCATAAAAACGTAGTTTGGTTTTTATTTTAAAACGAAATACTGGAGTAACACGAAACCATGACAATGAAAATTAACAATGAAAAAAATAGTTTTTTTTTTATTTTATTTAACGATTAGAGACTTTGTATGTAAAACGTTCTACTCGCTCTATTTTTTTTTCTAGCAACAGAAACTATAGTTTCCAACCTAGATATGGCAGATCCCATTGTGTAGATACCTACCTATACAAAGTTTCATGATATTCTAGCATATAATTTACGCCATCTAGTACCACAGTACAATCAGCGTCAATGTATTACTCTGTAGCAGTCAAAGTGGCCAAATAGTTCGGTACACCATACTAAATATATGGTGTCCCGAAATATATACTTTGGTTGCTAAAAAGTATTTGACGCTGAGTGTACAAGCTTTGCTTAGTTTGGGACTAGGTCAATTTCCGTAAGATAGTCCCCGAATATTTGCTTATTTATTTAAAAATGTGAAGCAAACTACGTTTTTATGGAGAGTGGAGCGTCCTGGCGACCCTGGACACTTTCACGGGAAAATAATTATAGATAAATTAGTTTTGCTTTACTAATTACAACCATCTGCAAACAAAATTTTTGTTTGTAGGGAAAAAAATGTTTTTTCTTTGTTTCCGGATTCAAACCGGCGACGTTTCGACAGATCGGACCTATCGCTCTTACGAACTGAGCTATCGAAGCCTAAATAAAAAAAAAAATCTACCAGTTCTTTCTTAGTACGCATTGGGGCTCTGGTCGCTGGCAGCGACATCTACCCCGAAGTCCCCGAATACTGGATTGCACCAAACCGCCTGTAATCGTAAGCGGTGTTCGTTAAAATCGGAATGTATTGTATGGAAAGTTGGACAAGTATCTCGACGGCCCCTAGGTAAATCATCGATACTAATTTTGAGTACTTTTCAGTACAGCGTTTTAAAGTTCTCTTTTAACACCATCCTTAAAACATAAATAAATCATGAACTGTTTTCTACATTTTAATAATAATAAATTAGGCCCTTTATTCGTGTTAGTCTAATTTTAGAGAGTATATTCTGTTTTTTTTTAAATCTGACTTTCAATTGTTTAGTACGTGATTACGCATATGTCTTATATCGAAACTGACGGTTTCGATTATTTACGATGATTTCGAATTATGAAAGTTTATCGAAACTGGCAGTTTCTATTATTTACGACGGATGTATTAGTAAAATGTACTATCGAGTTTGCCAATTTCGATAATTTTCGTCGACAAAACATATAGTAATTAGAACTTTCGATATAGCTTTCAGAGTAAGGTAAACATTAAAAAATACTTTTTTTAGATAATGTTTTAATTTTTTCATCATCTTACAACTCTTAAAATCACAATCTGTTTCCATCAGTCGTTAATTATTCTACTTAGTTAATAATACTTCAATTCTATCAAAATGTAGGTACCAAGTATAAGGCACGTTACTACAACTAAGTAATTATAAAAATGTAATTGTAAACATATACACTATAAAAACAAAATAATCTTCTTTTACAGTCTTAGCCAGACGTGATGAAAAATAAATATTAAAAATAGAATTAGGTATCATAAACGCAAACCTCTTAAAAAAAATCAACAAAATGTATGCCATAATCTGGCTAAAGAGATCAAAAATTATAATAGTAATATACTATACTTTAAGACGAATTATCTTCTTCGACATTGCGACCGTGGCAAATATTTTTATAAAATTTGTGATTTTCCTTCGGAATCACCTCTGATTTACACAAAGAAATGAGATCTTTGTATTTATCATTTGTAATTGGAAGGGTACTGGTATATGCCATTTTTAATTCTGTGTTTGTATTTATTCTTTAACCACGTCTTCTAGTTACAACAACAGAATTCAAGCAATGCTCATCTCCTTCCAAATCATATTTAAAGAAAAGGTAGTTTGGTACATCCTTATCTACTTTAATTTCTTTTATTTTGTTCCAAGACTTAACATATTAGCATTAGTCGTGTCTTTTTTCCAGTTTCGTTCATTTAACAATGGTTTTTAATCGTAAATATCTTGTTGAGTCACTTCAACTACATTGTAAGGCTTTCCAGATGTCTTAGCCCATCGCACTAATGCATACCACTGGTCAGGAGTGTAGATTAACTTCCCTTTCGAATTTTTTTCGATGAGAGCATGGACGCTGTTGCCTTCATTTTGCGTGTGACCAGGTTCTAGAAATCTGTGGGTTATGTCTATCTTATATTGTTGTGATAAGTACATATACATGGAGTATACGACTCTGTTTCGTTTTTGTCCTGAGCAATTGTCAGACCAAAACAAAAACTTCTTTACACCTTTATCAACCTGCGTCTTTATAAACTGTGCCAGGCAACTGCTAACTTCGTTTGCTCCTCTATTCCCTGTGCATTCGGTCCACATGTAGCAAAATCCTTCCCTTTCAGCCAAGTCATAAACCGTAAAATGGTAAACCGACAGTTTACGTTTATAGTATAATAAACCAATGTCTCCATGCGGTGCATTTAATTTTTTTTGGAAATCAAATGTAGCATACACCGCGTCAGGATTACTTTGAGCTAATTGTTTATCATTCTGTTTTAATTCTCGAGCAATTGTCTTGTTTTTTACATGTTTAGAATTAGCGTTTACTTCTTCTTCTGTTGGGCTTTTGTTATTTGAAAAAGAATGACACTTGTCACACAAATCTTTTTTTGGAACAAAGAATGCTATGTTCATGTTCTGATTTACTATGTCAGTATACCGACGCACAGTTTGAGCTTGAGTATCATAATTTTGAAGCTGGTCCCATTCTTTGTAAAGAGAAAACATCTTGTTCATGCTTAAATTATTATTTAAATACAGCTTATCTGAACTTTTCCGCGTATAATGCGATTCGACTGGCTGAAAGGACGCAACATGATCACAGACGCTTTTTATCATTTCAGCTGTTTGTATAACGTGGTGGTTTGAGTGATTGCCTCTGTTGTCCGATAATGTAACTCCTGATTCAAAATCTTGCAATGGGGACGGTAAGGGCGTATTTTCTAAGCTATCCAAAATACAAGATTTTTGGTTACTGGGCGATCCTGGAAACGTGTTTTCTAGTAAATTCTTCGACGGAGGCCAAGTAGTATCTGATGACAACTCGTCATCTATTATTCCCTCTAAATCAGCCCATTCTGCGTCTCCAAAGGTGCATGCGGTAGGTATTGGTGATTCTTAAACAATTAGAACTGATTATTGTACAAATATGAATAAATATAAAATATAGTTTACTATCAAAACTCAACGAAACTTAAGAAATAACATTAATAATATCACGTAAAACATCGAAACCAGTAGTATCGATTACTCATAAAAAAATAATTCCCAGGTAAAACTATGAAAGTGCCAGTTTCGATAGTTTACGTTTGTTTAATACCAACGTAAACAATCGTATCTACCAGTTTCGATAGCAAACAAAAGTCGAGGGTCGCAGTATAATGTCGAAACTGTTATTTTCGATGATTCACGTTGCTATAGTATCGTAATTTCATATGTAACCGTTATTTATATAAACGTATAATGCACAATTATCTAGTACCTACATAATAAAACAATATAAAAGAGATGACAAATAAGATCTAGAAATAGTCAAACTTACCAGTTTTACATAATTCGCGATCAGTTGGCTTTTTCGCTGGGCTTGGCATTTGCTGAATGGGACTGTCCGTTTTAGCTAAATTGATCATTTTCCTGCATCTGGAGGCAGAAAACCTTGCAGAACTCATCATTCACTATGTTAAAACTTAAAACGCAGGTTGAATAGGAACTAAATTCACGCATGTTGCTCTCGCGACTACTTGGCGCACACTAGCGGATTCGCGCCGCGTAAACTCACGAGAATGGTAGTTTCGTCTCTTTCGCACCTTCGCGGTTGCCGCGTAAATAGTCGAATTTAGACTATCGATACTTTTCGTCGCATTTTACGTATTAGTTTCAATGTTTTACGAATAAAATTTTCGTTAAAATTCATATTTCTTACAACTTTCTTTTGGTAGAATTAAAAAATGGTCCTGTGCAAAGTGATTCCCGTAATAAAAAAAAAACCAAAATTTCGAGTTTCGATGATTTACCTAGGGGCCGTCGATCTATGGAATGACAGCTGCCGGCGCCATATTAAACGTTGATCGGACTGAAATCGTAAGTTGGTGCAATCCACCCCACCCATTGGCTTATTATTATTAGTAGTATCCGACCGAAGGTTCGGTTTCGGTTTTGGTTTCGGTCAGTTTCGGCCGTAGTTTCGGTTTCGGCCAAAAACGGCCGAACCTTTCGACCGGGCTGAAACTTACGAAACGGTATTTCGGGGCGCGTTCGGCTAACTTCGGGTGCGCTCGTGCCAACCGGCTCAGTGAAGTGACGCTTTGTGTGCGTGTTCCCGGAATTATGGTAACTTGTAGTACACCTTGTTTTATTTTATACAACCTTCATGTTTTCAGGTGTTACATTGTTAATATGTGTATAAAAGCGGTTTTACGTAATTTTTTCAACGATTTGAACTAGTCTACAAAAGGTTCGGTTTCGGCCGAAACTAGAGCCAAAGCCGAACCTTCGGTTTCGGTTTCGGCAAAAAAACATGTTTCGGTCGGACACTAATTATTAGCCACTCCGGAGGATTTTAGTTAAAATGCCGTTTGTTGGTCCTTTGACATTTCTTTTATTGAGAAAGGAACAACCATACATTAATATAGGTTTGTTAAGTTATACGCATAAGAGGGTTCATCTTTGCGTCCCTTTGTTATTTAACATTCTAGGGAGTCAAATCCGAAAACTTTACCCGGAGTCCCAAATTTTCATAGCTGTGGTATCACTGATAAATATTCACACCGAGCGACATCCAATCGCACGAGTTTTAATTGCGCCCCGGCGATTATCCGACCAACTGTCGCATACATTTGAATAGGGAAATGTCGATCATTTTATTTGTTCTTTAGAGATTTGAGGGGAATTGAATTTTGATTCGTGTGATGGATTTCGTGGTTAAATGGTAGAATGAATGGAATATAATTGGCCAGTTGTCTTTATTATGGTGGCATGAAATTAGATGCAGTAAGGTAAACGCCACAACAGTACTTGACATTGACACTGATCCAATATATTGCATCAAATTTTAATATTAAATTCATAACAATAGAGATGAACAATAAGTGTCAACTATTTGGCATAAAGGTGTCAAAACTTTGGGTCCTTTACCTTAGACCCAATTT
Organism: Epinotia brunnichana; assembly: GCA_963854355.1. Classification (NCBI taxonomy): domain Eukaryota; kingdom Metazoa; phylum Arthropoda; class Insecta; order Lepidoptera; family Tortricidae; genus Epinotia; species Epinotia brunnichana. The sequence goes on from OY977952.1 coordinate 17,898,999, forward strand.
ATTTTGACTGAGATCAACTTTATTCGCAAACACTACTTTCTGAGACACTTCATTAAATTTTCTTTAGGTACATGTATTTTTTTACCCGACTGTTCGCCCATTATTGGGAAGATTTTTGTATACATTTTAAATGGGCCCCGACAGTACAAATCGTTACGTTCGCTATTACAAATTATTATTGGCTTTATAATGTGTGTGTCGACTGTCGAACATGAAATTATTTCTATTGAGTATTTTTTCTCAGTATTATTTAACGTGGAGGAAAAGGGAGGGGCCTTTGTCCAGCAGTGGGACACCTAAACAGGCTAGAGAAAAAAAAACAAAATCCTGGCCTTCTTTATCTTTTCGTTTTTTTTTTTTTAAGCATTCGGGTTTTTTGTTTGTTAAATCCTCAGAGCATAGAATACTTATATTCATACATCTGTGGTTAAATCCGTATTTTTTTTACTAGTATACCTTGTAAATACGGTAGTCGATTCAACACCAGTAGAAAAGCTATCCACATTCGATTTTCTCACCCCCAACCAGTCTTGGATTATCCAGTGACTATAGGTAGTATTAAAAAAACCGTCTTCAATTAATTACGTATTTCCTATTACTTTAGAATAGAATAGAAATAGTTTATTGCCATATAAACACGAAAGTAAAGTATAAAAAATCAAAAATTATGTAATAAAAGGAAAAACACAATTAAAACTAAAACTAAACAGTCGATATTCAGAAGGCAAGGGGTTCCAGTCTCAGCGTGTGCTGGGCAGAGAAGCCCAACGCTGGTTTTAAGACCAGACAAAAAATTCCGTAGTTTTTCGTCCGTCACAGTAAGTGTGTGAAATTATATTGTATTTTTTTTCAAAAACTATTTAACCTATTATGTTTAATGTAATAATTTTCCTAGAAAGTTTTTATAAAGTTCTACTTTTGAGATTTTTTTCATATTTTTAAAACATATGGTTCAAAAGTTAGAGGGGGGGGACACATTTTTTTTTACCTCTTATTTCTTCTTCTTCTTCTTATCTCCGAAAATATTAACATTATCAAAAAACGATGTTAGCAAACCCCTATTCATTTTTAAATATCTATCCAACAATATATCACACGTAAGGGTTGAAATGAAAAAAAAAACACACCCCACGTTACGTATAAGGGAGGTACCTACCCTAATAAAATAAAATAAATCACTTTTTATTTTACCACTTTGTCGGCGTGATTGATATACATATTAGTACCAAATTTCAGCTTTCTAGTGCTAACGGTTACTGAGATTATCCGCGGACGGACGGACAGACAAAGCAAAACTATAAGTTCCTAGTCGACAACGGAACCCTAAAAATAACGAAACTACCTAGAACTTGAGTTTATAAGTGCTTGTGCCGCTACTGATTTAGATATGCATGACGAAAGCGAACGAGTCATTACCAATACGTTTCATCAATTGCAATTCGATTTTAGTTCTCGAAGAGAACGCACAAACACAAAGGTACCTACTCAAAATCATCCTCATGCCGGAACGAGCGCCCACAAACTTGATTACTGCCGGACGGTCATTCTACATACATATTCATACACGGCATTAATGGAACATTTCCGCGTACGTCTGGTCTTTAATTCTGCATTCCCGTTCGGTAAAGGAGTTTCGGGATGGTCTGATTGGGATAAAATGACGAGAGAATTATAGCGTACTGTAAGGAAGGTGCTCAGAGGTAGAGTAAATCAGACACTATTCAATTCAATTCAATTCTTTATTTGTTTCGGACTAGGTAATGTCCATAAGTTGTTAGTATACAATCACGAATTATGACTAAGGTTAGTATTACAAATTAATTTAATCCTATAATCCTAATGGAGTTAGATGCTCCATCCCCTAGCATAGGGTCCTGAACAATGTAGGGTGTTCCAGTGCCTAGGTAATGGAGCATCCAGCCTCGCAGCCAGCGTCCTCAGGATACTGTTACCGCTGCCACACATCCGCCGCATTAGTGATGCCGTCCTGCTGCGTATTATTGCGTAAAAGTCATATGTACGTTCTGCCGCAAACATTCCGGACGCACTACAATATCGCGGCAGCCCCAACAGCATCCTGAAGACGTTGTTATATTGTATGCGCAGGGCGTTATACGACCGCTGGGTGTAGCTGGTCCACAGGCTGCAGGTGTAAAAGGATTGACAACACTATGACAACACTTTTATTCAAGTACGTTGAAAGGTATGAGTAACGTGGCCCACTGGCTTGACGTTTTCGAATCTTCTTGTAGGTACATATTTATAGACTTCCAGACAGCTTGATTTGAAATGAGAATAGTGCCTCTACAGCCATTACTGTAGAGATTGCATAGACTACCTATGGATATCACAACCCAGCCTTGTCACGAGAAAAAACAATTTGCGCCCCTGCCATATTGCCACCATGTCACTATCTATTTTAAAATATCATGAACACAGCCACTGTAGCCCTGACGTCACACATTCGCATCCTCAGCGTCCTTCGAACGCACATAGCTGACACAAAGGACTTTGCATTATGCTAAGTGCTTTAAAACGACATGTAAAGTGGCAGTTTTGCATCCCGTACGTTTAAAAAGGACGTGCGTTTGACGTTTTTTTTCCCTTTGCCCTCGTGGCATTATGTTCCACTGTTGGCACTTTAATTTTAAGTGGGGTCGGCTTATTTTAGGTCAGTAGTACAGTCGCCATCAGATACATCGTAGCGGCCAAAGATGTATTTAGATATTTGTGAGCACTTTGGCCGCTCCTATATATATGATGGCGACTGTACTTGCTTTTGGGATTTATTTGATTGCGTGGACATGGTTTTGTTTTGGGCAACTAGTTTAAGGTCATATCTTCTGTACCTCTACATGTTAAAAAGATTATGTCCGTGAAATGTAAGTTTGTAGCTTTTTTTAAGCTTCTAGGTAGAGGATTCGATTTCTAAAAATTCTCACCAGTACATAAAAAGGGCCTTTTGGATGGACATATGCTATATTATATTTTGTCCAGTGACTCCGCCTGGTTTTTACACGCGAAAAACTAACTTGACAGGTACCTATAAACTTAGAGGTAAAATACGCAATCATTTTTATAATATTTTTAAAGCTCCATTTTACACACGCAAGCCTGTTTAAATACATTGCGGGGTTTGATAAATCGATTGAACTCATTGCACCTTGGTAACTAGTCCAATCATTATATTGACAACTGGTATGAAAAAAAAACAGAAACAATTTATAATAAGTCCCTGGGCGACCGAGCTCTGCTCGGGTGAAAATGGAGAAAATACGGATAAAACGAATTTTCCCGGACATGAGACCTATCTAGATCTATTTCTCGCCCCCGTAAACCCCTGTATTCCAAATTTCATCAAAATCGTTAGAGCCGTTTCCGAGAACGTGATCTATATAATACAGGGTGACTGGTAATTCGACCTATTCCTTGAAAGGGGTTATACTAGAGCTAATTTGCAACAATTTGTGTCCAGTCAACCAGGGGTCAAAACACGATTTCTTTTAAATTTTTCGAGTTTTTAATTTGTTTGAAAAAAAATCGCCTTGCAGCCTTAAAGTGCTGATTGTGACAAAAATGTTTTATTACCATCCAAATGGAAGTACTTTTGTCACAATCACCAGCTTAAGGCTGCAAGGAGATTTTTTTTCATACAAACTAAAAACTCGAATATCTCGGAAACCAGCGAGTTTCGACCCCTGGTTGACTGGACATGAATTGTTGCAAATTAGCTCTAGTATAACCCCTTTTAAGGAATAGGTCGAATTACCAGTCACCCTGTATAATAAAGCTGAAGAGGGTCGAAAGTCTGTAATTGGAAGATATTCGAAAAAAAATTGGCTGGGGATACTTAGAATCGATAACAGAACACGTTCCAACAGTTTTTAGAATTTTTATCTGTTTGTCTGTTTATCTGTTTGTCTGTTTATCTGTTTATCTGTTTGTCTGTTTATGTGACCGCACTTCACATGAAAACGGCTGAACCGATTAAGATTAAATTTGGTATAGAAATATGAAATATTTTTATTCGACAAAAACATGATACACTAGGATACAAAGTCATTGGGTCCCGAGCTAGGATTCCCTGTGTTACGCGACCCAGTAGAACAGCAAGCATACGATATTAAATAAGAGACAAGTATAGAATAGATGTTTTACAAATTACAAAACTACAATAATTTTAGTTCTGTCAGTGTAATGTGTGAGCGTGTGTGTGTGAGAGTCTGAGAGTGCGTGTGTGATCATGAGTATTTTGAAGTGAAGATATAAATAAGTAAATAAATAAATAAACAATTTAATATAGCTTTAAATTGAGAGATTGAGAGATGAAATAGAGATAGTTTGAGTCCTGGGGAAGATTTTATCCTGGAAATCAACCCCTAAGGGGATGAAATGACGGGTGGAAATTTGTATTGAGCTACTTAAACCGCTGCACCGATTTGGATGAAATTTTGTATATAATTAGTTTAAGTCCCGGGGAAGGTCAAAGGTTAGGTTTTATTCCGAAAATCTTCCCTTTAGGGGGTAAATTGGAGGGGTGAAAATTTGGATGTAACCCATTTTGATAAAATTTGGTTTAGAGGTAGTTTAAGTTTTGGGGAATGACATTGGATAGTTTTTATTCTGGAAATCTTCCCCTTAGGGGGTAAAATGGGGGGGGGGGGGGGGAATTTTGGATGGACTCCGTTTAGACCAAATTTGGTAGGTATAGATATAGTTTGAGTCCCGGAGAATTACAATGGATAGTTTGAATCCCGAAAATCATCCCCCACGGGGATGAAATAGGGATGAAAATGTGGATAAATCCCATTTAGTTAAAATTTGGTATAGAGATAAAAGGAGTCCCAGGGAAGGACAATGCATAGATTTTATCCTGAAAAATCATCTCCTGAGGGGGTGAAATGAGGGGTGAAAATTTGGATAGAACCGATTTAGAAGAAATTTGGTATGGACTATGGAGATAGTTAAGAGTCCTGGGGAAGGACTTAAAAAAATTTTTAGTCCAGAAATCATCTCCTAAGGGGATGAAATGGGGTATGAAAATTTGGATGAACCCATTTACGGTATAGCGAGTTGGAGTCTTGAAGGACATAGGATAGTTTACTCCCTAAAATCAACCCCTAAGGGGGTGTAATTGGGGGTGAAAATTTGTTTGTGACCCATTTTGATGAAATTTAGTTGAACGATAGTTTGAGTCCCGGAGTATGACAACGGATAGTTTTTATCCCGAAAATCATCCCCTCAGGGATGAAATAGGGGGTGAAAATTTGGATAAAACCCATTTATATGAAATTTGATAAAGAGATAGAAGGAGTCCTAGGGAAGGACAATGCATAGTTTTTATCCCGAAAAATAATTTCCTGAGGTGGTGAAATGAGGGTTGAAGATTTCGATAGAACCCATTCAGATGAAATTTGGTATAGAGAGAGGTCTCAGTCCAAGGAAAGAACAAAGAATAATTTTTATTCCGGAATACATGAAAGGAGGAAATCATCCCCAAAGGGGGTGAGAAATGGTGGATGAAAATTTGGATTGAACCCATTTACGGTATAGCGATAGTTAAGGAAGGACAAAGGATAGTTTTATCCCAAAAATTATCCCCTAAGGGGGTGTAATTGGGGGTGGAAATTTGTTTGTGACACATTTTGATAAAATTTGGTTGAAAGATAGTTTGAGTCCTGGAAAAGGACATATGATAGTTTCTATTCCTGAAATCATCCCCTAAGGGGGTGAAATGGGGGTGAAAATTTGGATGTAGCTCATTTAGATGAAATTTGGTATAGAGATAGTTTGAGTCCTGGAGAATGACAACGGATAGTTTTTATCCCGAAAATCATCCTCTAAGGAGGTGAAATAGGGGGTGAAATATTGGATGGAACCTATTTACGGTATAGCGGTAGTTGGGAGTCCTGGGGAATAGGAACATTACATAGGTAAATATATGTATGTGACGTTCCAAGGGTAAAGGTACCTTATATAGTTTCAAAGATGTTTTCTAAAACAGGGTAAAAAAGACGTTTTATTATGGCTATTTTGAAAACTATTCGATGTAACATTTTGTTGACGTATCTTTATTTTTAATATAAAATATTTAAATTACAAGTCAGTTAATTTAGTCCTACGGTTTAGTAGAAAAGGTCCTTACGGCCGTGTGATATGTAAATATGCAAAATAATACTGAAAAAAGCCTACATGCATCTATTATGGTGAGACGGGTCATAGAAACCAAGTTTGCGGCGTAGTCTATTTTGTAAAAAGGCGTTCGGAGTAAGGTAATTTATAAAATCATGCAACTCAGCCATAATGACCCTTTCCTTCATACAATCCATACTAATAAATATTACAAATGCGAAAGTAACTCTGTCTGTCTGTTACCTTTTTATGCTTAAACCGCTGAACCGATTGAGATGAAATTTGGTATAGAGATACTTTGAATTCCGGGGCCTTCCCAAAGAGTCCTTACTAAAGATAGTTTTTATCTGGAAATTCATCACCTAAGGGGGTGAAAAGGGGGGAGAAAGTTACGATATAAACGAGTTCCGCGCGGACGAAGTCGCGGGCAAAAGCTAGTTGCAAATATATATATTTACAAATATTGCTCGTTTAATAGTATAGGATTAGCAGATTTATTCTGGAGACAAAATCCAACAAAATATCAGAGATCCAAATAATAATTAATACTTTAATTAGCACCTGAAAATTCGGAAAGATGTTAATAAATGTTTTAATCGTTATTTTGGTTAAATTCTATTTGATTTATAATATTCAAAATAAATCATACAAAAAAGCAATGAATCTTTGACTTCATTTAAATCTATATAATGGGCTTGTGACCTTAAATTTGTTTACTATGCCATTCGAACCAGTTTTTGTAGATGAACAAATGTTTGTATGGAAGCAACTACATTTAAAGGACATTAATACCCAAAAAATCGAGTTAAAGACGGACCTCGCTGACATCAGCCGAAACGCTTCATACTGATTGGCTTTAAAGTATGACGTCACACCGTGCAATTTGTACTAACCGTTGCATGGAAAATGAAGTAAATTGCTGTTTCGGTCGCGAAATACTGCGTTTAGGTCCATAGTTGCCATACAAATTTGTTTCTATAAAAGCGTAAGGATTCTATTGGTACCTTTAAATTTACTCTTGGACAATAAATAAAAAAACTTTTTTTTCTAAACTTTCAAGGTTCATATCTTTTTATGATTTGAATTATATTTTGTAATTTATACTTTATTACAATCATTTGATGGTTTACTATCCATTTAGCAACACGACGTTATCAATTTTAACACCACGCAACAAGCCTATTACTTCCGGGTGGAAAGTTTGTAGGATTCTTGAATAAAGCATCTCAGAATAACGTTTATTTTTTATATTTATTTGTATTAAGAATAAATACGAAAAATATACAAAAAACACGCTTAATAAATTAATGTTTTACAAAACCATATTTTTCCTGGAGTAAACCCGTAATGTAATAAAACTTGCATGCGATGCGAGTGTTGCACGTGTGTAATGGAGCTTAATGTTCGCAAATATCTATTGTACTGCTACTTGTACAGTCGGCATAATAAGTTGCTGTGAACACCGAAGTACCTTGCCGTTTTCACTCGTTTGACAACTTCATATGGCAGTTTAACAAGACTTTTAATGCGACACTGTACAAAGGTGTTAATCCCCTTGTGAAGACGAACGTACTGTGCAATTTTCAGTCCACCACATAAAACACCCACCTGCAATAAAAGAGCAATTTTCTTAAACTCGTAAATTCACTTAACAAGTCCGAGGAAATAAAATTTGTTCGATTTTATCGATTTTCGATCGACTTAACGGAGTTTTTAGCGGCTGTTAAATAAAGCAGTAAATATATCTTACAATGTTTAAGCCGTATAAATGTTTTTAATGATAAAGCATTAATCCTGCTGCTGAATTTCGTAACGCATTGTATGTTCAAGTAAAACTTAATGTATTTTTTTTGTACGATCAGCCTCACAAGGGGTTTAACACCTTTGCACCGTGTCGCATTAAACGTCATGTTAAACTGCCATATGAAGTTGTCAAATGAGTGAAAACGACAAGGTACTTAGGTGTTCAGCAACTTATGAGGCCGACTGTACATGGGAAAATGATAAGTTGATTTGCCCTAACGGTCGTTTGGAAAGTATGTTCATAATCATCATCATCATCATATCAGCCGAAAGAAATCCACTGCTGGAAGTAATTCGGAAGAAAAATCGAATATCGGGTGATAGCTCAGTTATGAGAACTACAGGGGTGTTATTCACTACGCGTTAATGCGGCTCACCCCGCCGGTCACCCGTTACGAAACTAGACCTCTACCTTCGCTTAATTGCTACGCGTCGCGGTGTCAAGGTATAATTGTGGGTGAGCGTTGAGGTGAGCATAAAACAAGTTACAGAATAGGGGAGCCGCTCCGGTGTAACTTTGAGGTGTCGAGTTCTGAGATTTATTCGCCTTTTTTGTCGAACGAGCGAGCGTTCGGACACTGAACTGACATTTAGATCTACCTAACGTATCGATCTACGGACAAAACGAAATCGACCCTTTTTTCAATTCTAATGTTTCGAAATGGATTCAGTGTGTGGTGTATCGAAATGCGCCTACAATATCCAACGCCTTGCTCGTAGCATATCCCGTGGTTTTCCTCGTATGTAGTGAAAAGCGCCTACGTATGTAGCGGAAAGCGCCTACGTATGTAGTGGAAAGCGCCTACGGCGAAGCGACTCGGGACTCGACTATCGGGTTCCCGGCACTGATTGCGTTAAAATCCGCTTTGTATATTAGGATATATATATCTCCGGATTTGTATATCTCAAATGTCCAATCTGACAAGTTAACCCCTCAAATTCGGAGGGTTAATACAAAAAGTTCATTAGTATTCCAGGCGCAGGTGTTTATACTGGCAGCTCTAATCATAAGCGGAAGGCGATTATATGGAAGGGGCTTTTTCAAAATGAGTGTACCTAAGTACCTAATGAATGTGAGTACCTAGTTAAAGAAAAAATCATGTCAGATTTGTGACGACAATTAAGCATACAAATTATGTCGAAAGTAACTTGATTCACATTTAAGCAAGTAACGTGTATATGCATACAATTTATAAATTGGAAAAAAAAAGTGAACTTTCATACAAACTGAATACGTAATTGACGTAACAAAACTGACACTGAGTTTCTTTATAGTAACGCTAATTAATTTTTTGAAAATGCCCGGGTGCTAGGTACTCTCATTTATACCCAATCTTTTACAAAATCGACACAAAATATAATAGAGTAGGTAATTACTGCAGCGTAATTTACAATGTAAAATAGTAATATTTTTTTTGGCTTTTGCATACATGACGAAAAGACTTTATCTAAATCTGTTATTAATTTTTTTTTTCAGTAGCTATTGTAAAATTTAACTTGAGTTATAAATTCATGAACGCCTATCAAACCTAAACCTAATTTTAATTCTAAAATGGTCTTTAAATTTCGAATTTAATTTGTCGCGAGCCCGCTCCAAAATGCCTTAACCTAATGACATCACGATAAATGCATGACAAGGTCGAAAAAGTTGTGCTGAGCAAGGATCAGAAGATTATCGCACATAAAATTAGCCGGAAGTTTGAGAAAATCCTTCACTTCCGGTCAAAATTTTAAGGGTACATTTACGTTATGTGACATCAGTAGGTACGACACACGTGTCACCATTTAGCCCTTTAATGGTAGAGAGAGTAAAAATAAGTCTGTTAGTTCTGAAATGTCCGGAAGTACTTGACAGCCTACGTAGGCATTTTGAGAGTACATATTACGCGGGCAGTCGCTGCTACAAACTGAGCTATCGAAACCAATTGCGAAAAGATAAACATATTTTAACCCTTTGATGCATACAATATCAAAAATTATACAACTAAAATGACACAAGTAGTAATTAAATTAATGTCAATTAGGTATAGACTTTGTCCAACTGGACACTGAGTCGAATTGAAACTTTCGTGAGACATGTTGAAATAATGCTAATTAGCAATTGAAATAAACTTATTAATAAAATAAGTAATTACACGGTTCAACTCACGTATTAAATGTCACAGTGAGTTCAGTGTGCGTATCTTCTCTCAGAGGATATCTACGATCTCCTTTTTTTTTTTTTTTTTTATTTTGACGGCCCAGGGGAAGGTTATTTGGGGGTTATGTGGGACTCTCTCCTCCCGCCGCCATCCGACTGATGGTGACTGGAGGAACATACCCACTAAAAACACACCGGCGTCACCCGCATTCCCGTTAAGGGGGCGCCATGGGATCGCGAACATTTCACCACGACGCCCCCCGGCGGCCCTGGCTAACCAGGACACCCGCGCAAAAGAAAGGGGAGGGCCAGGACGCTTGACCCTCCCACTCCACAATGTAGAGCCGTGCAGTGTGGGTCCCCTACCCACTGGCTCTACTGGGGGAGGACGCGACCAGCGGCCGCAAACCGCGCGCGTCTTCTACCCTGCCGTCTGCGCCGGAGCGGGAGCGCGTCCGCACTGTCTTCGCGCGCCCTCTCCGCGGCCTCCTTCTGCGAGATGACTGTTTCGCAAAAGGAGGCCACCGCTTCCCACGATCTCTCGCTGCCCAGCATGGCCGCCACGACACTGTGCAGCGAGAGATCATCCACATTGAGGGCTGTTACCATAGTGCGGCGCTCCTCGGCCCACCCGCTGCACCACTCCAGAGTGTGCTGGGCCGAGTCATCCTCTGCGCCGCACTCATGGCAGGCAGGGCTTCCCTCTCTTCCAATTCTGTGCAGGTAATGACCGAAACAGCCATGTCCGGTCATCACCTGTGTCATTCGGAACCCCACCTTACCATGGGCCCTCTCTAGCCAGGCGTCAAACGACCCGAGGAGCGCTTCTATGGTGCGAAGTCCATATCGCGACTCCTCTAGGTCTCTCTTCCACCTGTCCCTCAATCGCCGCTCCGTTTGCCTGCGAGCGGCCCTCACCTCTTCAGGAGCGGGAGATTCTCCCGAAGCCCTCCACCTTAGCCGGTCGCTGTGTGCCTCAGCTAGCATCTCCGCGTCCAGCTCCCACGGAGGAGTGCCTGCTAAGGCGCACGCTGCTGCACACGCCACCGTTACGTAGGCCCTGCAGATACGGTTGGCCACCACCCTTTGTGGCCTCCTAAGCAGGGCCTTATTTGCCGCATTTAGCCGGTCAACCCAAATCGGGGCCCCGTAAAGGGCCATGCTCCGGGCGACCCCGGCATACAGGCGACGGCACGCAACGGAGGGTCCCCCTACATTGGGCAGCAGCCGACCCAAAGCTGACGCCGTTGCCACTATTCGGGGAGCAAGCTGGCGGAAATGCTCCCCGAAATTCCACTTGCGGATGAGCCCCAGGTATTTTATATGAGGCTTAACCTGGACCGTCTCCCCGCTCACATATCTACGATCTCCTGCCGCAGCCTCACTCAACAACTCCAGCGCAAGACTGCCCCCCTCCCCGCGCCCTGTCGGCGCGTGCATCACAGGCGGCGCGGCGCGGCGATCGGAGCGGGCGCGGGCGCGGGCAGCGACACCGCCGACCGCCGCGAAAACACTCATCCTGAACAAGAACTCTCGAAGAGTTTGAAACATTTCGCCCGTAGTGACATTTAATTTGTGAGTTGAACCTCGTAATTATTAGGCCTGTTGTACACTTGTAAGTTCTTACGTAAGTTCTGTACAAATACTGCTCACGTAAGTCGTCTGTAAGCAATATTTGTACTGTAACTTACAGGTGTAAAGGCCGCCTTAGCATTATTTAGACACAGAGTCTCAAATGTGACGTGGATTTAATTGTACATAAGCCATTCCGTAAGCAAAGTTATTGATACCATATTATCACTTAAGGGTTATCGACAGTAGTCGTTAAGCCGAGTTAGAGGCCTTCGGGCGGCTTAAGAACCTCTAACAGTCGAGTTGCCCACTCACTTGACAAAGGGGGGACAACTGTCACTTGCGTTCGCAGGAGCTACCTATTTTTTTTTTTTTTTTTTAGCTACCTACCACAACCCTGCACGTGTCCCCTGGGTGGTACTAAAAAGTGACAAACTCAAAGGCCAAATAATGTATGCCATACGATTAAATAAACTTAAGGGTTAACTGTTTGTTTCTATCGCGCGCCGTTCATCACTCGCACCGCAACCCTGGTCTTGAAGCCTCGTGATATGGATCCCGACTTGACAGAGGTCCGCGAATTGACACAGCTTTGACAGCTCTCCTGTCACTTCAATTTAGACAAACTTGACAGGATAATCCGTCTGGATGAAATGGACCTAATGCGATTTTATGGTACCTATTATCCAAATTTGATGACGATTAAGAGTGCTCTTCAAAAAAGCGCTCGCTCAGAATTCGGTATTTTGACACGCGTAGTGCGTTTGTGTGTGTAAATACTACTACCACCCACACAAACGTACCTAACCCCCACATGCACAGCGAGATCGCACCAGCCGCGGGTGCCGTCCCTTTCTAGCTATATGTAAGTGCGATCGGGATAGAACTAACCGCGGAGCTTGCCGATGCAAATATCTGTATAGCGCACCGTTGGAATTCACTCCGTGACCGATATTGATACTTGCACTAAAAAGTGGTAAGTATTACTTCGCTAACATGATGTTCTAGAACATCATGTTAGCGAAGTTAGATAACTTGAATAAAGTAAGTATTTGATTTTTGAGCACAAGTTTTCTATTTGTATTAAAATACTATGATATGACAAAGTATATTTAGTTTCGTTTTTTTAGTATAAAATAAACTAACGAGTTTTAAAGTTGTCAGTAATAAGAATAATAATTTGTTTTACGGATATTAATAGTTTGCATATTATCTGAGTCTTATTTATATATAGTAATGTAATGAAATTATACCAGTAGACCCACTACTAGGAAATTACTGGGTACTTACGTATTCATTTCTTGAAGAAATTTTTTTTTGTTATGGACAGTAAAAAAAAACTGCCCTTCATAGAAATTGCTATGTCCGTTTCTTACCAAAGGAACTGAAAATTATAAATTATACAAACACAGCTTTTTATCTAGAATACAATTAATTAATGCGTGATTTTATTCAAAAGCCTAAAACCTCAGATGATAAAAAGGAATAGATATGAAACGGGGGCTTGGCGCGTGTCGGTGCGACATGGCCAAATGGGCATGTCACTGCCCACCGCATGTTAGTCGCAATTTGCCGTGAATCTGAAATGTTTTTCCACGTTTACTCAAAATGCCGAATTGTAGCGTGGTTACATGCAAAAATAGGAATAAAACTAAAACCTACATGAATGGTGGAGTCACGCACCACATGTGAGTATTAGTATTTTCACTTAAGTCAGTAAAAACTAATATTTTAATAAATAAACGCAACGCCGCATCATTTCTCGGGATCGAACTAACATATCGAACGAAAAAGCATATTTTTGTTCTATGCGTTGTACATTGAACGTTCAATACAGTAAACCACGGCGCAATGTATTAAACCACTATGGATATGGACGATGCTTGATTTTTTAGTGGTACAGCCGCTGCTTGGCGTCGCAAACTAGAGCGGTGCCAAAGTGCAGTTACAATTTACGCGTAATCGATAAAATAGAAGTACGATATCATACTAGTTATTTTATTTCGACTACTTTCGCTGTTTTATTTTATTTAATTACTTGTTTTGGTTGGGTGCCTATCTTAAAGGTAACTAATAACATACTAATAAGATTAAAAGGCACAAAATGTTTACGGTACCTACTAATAAGATTTTCACTAAGTTGCAGTATGAACGGTAAATAGACATATTAAAATTGTATGTACAAGTATATAATTTAGTTGCAAATGGCTTCAGAACAACTTTAAATGTGATATTATTACCAATAATTTATTTTAAATGAGTATTTTTTACTTTCATTTGAAATGTGATAATTGAAGAAGAAATCTCGGTTTCTTATTACAGTTTTCCAAAGAATCCGAGTAGGTACTAAAAAAATGGATAGATGCTACTGGCAGAGGTCCTAACTGGTTTCCTGTACAGAGAAGAGTTAATGTGTTCGTAACATTTTCAAGAAAAATGTTTCCAACCACTTAATAAGAGCCGTACACTTTTCGAATATTTGACACCTCGCTTGCTTGAAACCTAGGTGTAAAATGTATGGTAACACATCTTCGCACATCTTTTGGTGGATACTCGCCCTTAGCCTTAAATCTCGTAATATGAGTAATGGACATATTATTTCGCGCCAAAATGCGAGTCGGATCGGCCTGGTACCTACAGGTCAAAAATATCGATGTGACCAGAGTTTTAAATGTATGTGAACACGAACTTATAAAAAGCCGTTTATGTTACTCTGTAGGTATTCGTCAATATTTTTTACTTTTGCGATTTATGGTAATTTAACAACCCGTGTTATTTAAACTTGTAGCTAGAAGTTTAAATACCACCACATAATTTTATCATGTCGTTGAAGTTGTTACCCATCAATATCTTAACATAATATTAATTTTAATATCAATGTCGATTAAACATAATTTTAACGTTTGTCGCCCCCCTAGTGTAGTGCGTTTAAGCCAATCACAGCCCTTGTTTGCATGTTGCCGTAGACTCACTGGCAACGCCCGAGTCTTTGTTTTTACACGGTTCAATGTGTGTGCCTGTGCGCGCTGCGGTGGGAGAAAACTGGGGATTTCGGTTTTGGTTGAAATTAAGCAGTACGGCACTTCTCCCTTTTTTTATTTTCTGAGCATAAAACCTATGTCACTTTTTAGGATTCCGTACTCAAAGAGTAAAACGGGACCCTATTACTAAGACTCCGCTGTCCGTCTGTCTGTCCGTCTGTCACCAGGCTGTATCTCATGAACCGTGATAGATAGAGATTTGAAATGTGATGTATTTCTGTTGTCGCTATTTATAACAAAAAATACTAAAAAACAGGATACATAATTTTATTTTTATTTTAGTTTTTATCTGTTTCTTTTTCTTTTACAATCTTACACAAATCGACCTTGTCCCAAACTAAGCAAAGCTTGTACTATGGGTACTAGACAACGATAAACATACTTACATAGATAAATAAATACTTAAATACATAGAAAACATCCATGACTCAGGAACAAATATTTGTGCTCATCACACAAATAAATGCCCTTACCGGGATTCAAACCCGGGACCTCCAGCTTCGTAGGCAGAGTCACTACCAAGTTACTAACTAGGCTACAGGGGGTTCCTATACAACAAATTTTTTGCCGTTTAAAGATATAGATAATGGTACGGTACCCTTCGTGCGCGAGTCCGACTCGCACTTGGCCGGTTTTTTAAACATTTATTTCGAAATAAAGAGTGATACTCGGAAATGTCAAAGGGAAGGTCAATCGTCGAATCCGACTCCGCTGGGTAGCATTCGGGAAGCTACGGCACATCTTTTCGTCCAATATTCCGCAGTGTCTCAAGACGAGAGTCTTTGACCAGTGTGTGTTGCCAGTGATGACATATGGCACGGAAACGTGGTCGCTTACTAAAGGCCTCATAAGAAGGCTCAAAGTCACTCAAAGGGCAATGGCTCTCCATTGCCCTTTGAGTGACTTTGAGCCTATGCTATGCTATGCTGGGAGTTTCTCTGCGCGATCGCATCAGAAATGAGGCTATCCGCAGCAGAACCAAGGTAACTGATAAAGCCCTCCGAATTGCTTAACTTGAGTGGCAGTGGGCGGGGCACATTGCACGTAGAACCGATGGCCGTTGGGGCGGAAAGGTTCTCGAGTGGCAACCACGTACCGGAAGGCACAGCGTGGGTAGGCCCCCCGCAAGGTGGACTGATGACCTGGTAAAGGTCGCGGGAGTCCGCTGGATGAGGGTGGCGCAGGACTGGCCATTGTGGCACTCTTTGGGGGAGGCGTATGTCCAGCAGTGAACGTCTTTCGGCTGATATGATGATGATGATGATGACTCGGAAATGTAATAAAACCACGTAAAAATCTTCCTTTCCAGTGTAAACCCCCGGTGTGTGTTATTATTATATATAAACGAAAATAATTACTAAATGCAAGGTAGGATCGTGCTGTACTTAACAAACGCCATATAAGCTTGTTTTTTAAAAAGTTTTTTATTCATCTTGTTATTTTCAATAACCCTGCATATTATGTCGCTGGTTCGTGGGTACTTGTACAGACAAATCACACAAACCCAAACAAGATAGGTCTATCTATTTTAGTTAAGGAGTTCCCATGACCACCTTCCATCATCAGATCCTGGAAATCATCCATCACCAAAGTGTTTACCAAGACAAAACAGATGAGCTCAAACTAGATGGGTTTATCTAGTTTAGTTTAGGAGTTCCATGACCACCTTATAGCTCCATCATCAGACTCTGGAAATCATCCAGCACCAAAGTCTTGCCGTGCCATGACCAAATAAATGAGCCCAAATTCGATGGCTTTATCTTGTTGAGTTTAGGAGTTGCTATGGCCACCTTCCGACTCCATCATCAGACCAGCTCTATGATATTATGTCACCGAAGATACGCAATTGTACCTAATTTGAAGATTTCACCCAAACTCCCATACATACATACATACTAACAAGGTGGACTGATAGTAACAAGTAAATAAATTAAATCTATCAAGTATCACGATCACTCGTACTATAATAATTGACTATAGAACGCTTAGTTTAGACAAAAGGATCCAACCCACAAGACATTACCATTGAAATGTATGACTTTTATTTTAGGTAGAAGGTTCAATTTTAAATGTTACGTATCCGGTGGGTTTGAGCCATTTCGCTACACTACGTCATATATGGCAGCTATGCAATTCATAACTTGTCTCGATTAGCCTCACGAATGTATCCCCAGTATAGTTTGACCCCGAGGTTGGTAACAACTATGCCTAGTCGGAGATCAAAATAATATTATTTTATCTGAAGAGTAGCCGGTTAGCTTCGTGAATAGCCACAAATAAACAGAGTACACGTCTGTCTCGGAGGGCTATTCAGCCGGTACCAAAGAGTACTATATATATACTGAGATAGAGACATCAGTCGCCAGTACTGACTAGCGACATCTAGTGGTATACGATAGGACTACTCCGGATGTATACATATTTATGCGCTACTTACTGTATACATATATATGCCACTGTGTACCTGTATACTTACAGCTATTACTATACTTGTACAATTGATGAAAATTTTGGTTTTTGATGAGAGAATGGATTAAATTAGATGAAAATTAAACCTCGTAGGTTTAATTTTCATCTAACTTAACCCAATCTCACGGTAACTTATGGGGAATAGAGGGATCGTGTAGGTAAATAAAATTAAATTGTGAGTTAATTTCGTCTATTTTCTTATGCTTAATCACGTAAGAACGTACATACAAGTGACATTGTTTACGATATCTATGTGCACAGTTTGCAATTTTAAATATAATCTTATTCTTAAAAAACGCGTCATTCTTGGTTGCTTTCATGTGGTGTGTTAATAGCATCTCTGTCTTTATTATATTTCTAATAACATATGCGGGTAAACTTAAAATGGGCTTTTCAATGTAGATTCTTTCTTGTAATGTTACCCAAGAATATTGCTTTATCTACTACTTGTAAGCATACATTTAAAAATATACAAGCTGGTCTAACATTAGGCAAATAGAATCTAACACATTTAGTTTTAGTAGCATCAAGTAGCAGATTGACAATGGTAAACCAACTTTGACCAGGTGCCATTAACTCTGCTATAGTCATTGAATTTCTAACAAACATACTTATTCCTAGATTATTAACGATGACTGACAATTTGTATATACCGGTACGTACGTTTAAGATAAAACAGCAATAGGTACAGGAAGCCAACAATGTTTTTAAACGGAAGCATAATAACTAGGTAATTAATATACACGACAGCGGGAGACAAAATACATCACTTACACGGCTATAGCAAGACGGCGCGCGAACTCTCAATTTTTCTCGCACTATCCGCCGAGTGCGACAAAAATCGAGAGCTCGCGCGCCGTCTTGTGACAGGTAGCCGTGCAGCACGGTTAGCACAAGACGGCGCGCGAACTGTGTCGCGGCGAGATAGACTGTCTGTCTCTTTCTAATTGGAACATTTAGAAATGCTTGAAATTAATAATTTAACTTTTTTTAACAGACAGCCACTGACATATATTCTTGAATCGTTTTTTTATCAAAATCTATTAGGTACAATAATGTTAGGTATCTTCAATGTAGGAAAAATCAATCTCCTGCTCACCGCTTTGAATGTTTTCACTAGTTTTAAATAAATCCCTCATTCATTTAAATAGACTAGAGCAATCATCGTCCTTACAATCGGACCCTGGAGAATGCCTGCCCGTTCAATTATTAAATAATAGTGAAGCAAATGCTGTCTCAAAACCGACTGGGGATGGACTAATATTCCTCCATCCATAACGATTTAATGCAATGCTTTTTAAAAAGTGTATCTCGTAAATATTCAACATACTTTTCTCCAATATGCAAAAATAGGACGTGAAGTTACTGTCTAGAGCAAATTTAAAAAGTTAAAAGTCATTACTGCACGGCTATCATGAGACGGTCGCGCCATACTCTCGAGCTCTCTCACTATCCGTCTCTTTCTAAGTGGTCTAATAAGAAAGAGACGGATAGTGCGAGAGAGCTCGAGAGTATGTCGCGGCCGTCTTGTGATAGCCGTGCTTACAGTTTTAGCGGCCAGCACGGCTCAAGACGGGATGATACTGTTAAGTACAATATCCCTTACCAATATCTTGAATTAACACAGCGATTGTCTCCTTTTTTATGCTTAGAGAACAAAATGTGTAAGCCACCGGCTGTTTATGATTTCGCAACACTCCTCTGATGATGAAGACTAAGGCATGATCACATATTTTTCGTTCCGTTGTTTTTCCGTCTGACACGAATCCCGATATTCTATCCTTACGGTGACTGTAATCAAAGTGAGGGGTAATGCTAATTTCGTCGAATAATAACGTGCACAATTTTATTTATCGTCTGTTGTCATTTTCTAAAATTTTTTGGCAATACTTGAAACCACTTTTTGTTTAATCCGGCTCTTATTAAGAGTGTCACCAACACCATCGAACAACTTTTTAGAAATCTGTAGCATTTGGGTCCATTTTTGTAAATGGTCGGAGCCATTTTTTTTCTTGTTCAGTGAACCGTCTCGTCTGGCCATTTTCTTTTTTGGTGCTTCTCGGAACTGCATTACCATGAAAATTGCTGACAGGCATGTAATTTTTTTTAACGTATCTTTTTGAGACGGGTTTTTTTCGGGTCACTTTCTGTAGTACTATTTTTAAGTGGTTGCCATTCTTGAAAATGATTTCTGAAATTCATAAATGGGGTAGTTGTTAGTTGGAATTGACCAAAGTAGCAATGCAAAGAACCCACCGTATATAAAAATAAAATTGCATGCTTACCAGCAGTAGGCGCTTTTTTAGTTATATTAACAGTAGCAGCGTCCTGAGCGGGTACTGCCGGTTCATATGGCTCTATTGACGTTGAAGGCAAGACGTTCAGCTCGAAATCCTGAAGCAATACAAGGAATGAGTAAGAATATTTCATGCTCAGAAATGTGTAAAATTTCCAAGATGTATACTTGAGATTATTTGAGTTGGCTGAACTGCATCAAAGTTAGTCCATTTAAAAAGCAACTCTACCGTCCAAAGTAAAAGATTCTTACATTATCAATAATTCCAACCTATCCGCACCGTCCCCATCCTATCCGTATCCTATCAGCGTGGGGGCTTAATAGGTAGGCACTGCCCATTCGCAAGCATTTATGAGCAAGGATCGACTAATTGGATAGATGAATGCCTAAGCCAGTCAGTAATAGTACATTTCTCAAAAATGGCCCGCAAAGTGAACATAACTCGCTACATATTGGAAGGTAAAGTGTATAGTTTAAGGCCAGATCAAAATTAAAAAATAAAAAACATTGCAGGCCGCCTGGAATGTTACATATTCATATTTACATATACAATTCCTTTATTTGTCGAGTACCAAACTTTTTAAAAAGTAGAAACTGGCATATAAAAGACAGCACAGGTCGTATTCAGCCAAATCAAGTCGTATTTTTCTGTTGCAAATGCGACATTTTTGTATGTGTCATAAAAAGATTGCGTTTTTCGGTGAAAAAATACACTTGCGATTATGTTTAAAAAAATATATGACGTTTCATTTTATGTAATTTGCAGTATCCTCAATTTGTATTTAATAATAACGCTTGATTTCAATTTAGTCTTTTTTATTCCCCCATTTTTGAGAAAAGCACTATATTAGCCTCAGCCGGAATGGCAATTGCAGGCTTCGTATTATAATTAAACGGGCTCGCAAGCTCGTCCGTTTAAACAAAATACTCAGCCTGCAATTGCCTCCTTCCCGGCCACGGCAATAATGTACTATTTATTATATGTTACAAAAGGTGGTGCATTCGATTTTATTTTTTTATACATTGTAAGATTTGGATGGAACCGAGTAAATATCAAAAATGGTAACACGAGATATATATATCGCGGGGCCACATTGGCAGCTACAAATGCTCGAAATTTTGGGGATTTTTTTGGTTTCTCGCTCATAATTTCTATATGGTGTACCCTTGCGAAAAGTTACTTTGCAGCAAAATAAATAACATAATGTTTTGCGTTAAGTAAGTAGCAGTGGCGGAGCGCCCATACAAGCCAATTCCCACCGGCTTGCCTAAAATTTATTTTTAGACAAGCCTACTCTAAAGGCCTCCACACACCGGTCGCGTGCGCGGGCCCGCCGCGGCCCCCGGCGGGCCCGCGCACGCGACCGGTGTGTGGAGGCCTTTAACACTTTCATAACTTTTTTCTTCCGGGTTGCCCATCGAAAATTATCACGCGCCGCCACTGGTAAGTAGTACCAAAACTTAATAATTCAGATACCTGCCTTTTTTACAAACATTTATGTTTTTAATTTCTATAAAATCCGAATCGACAATAACATCGAAATATCTTTCAAAAAATCCAACTGCATTTTTACAAATATCGTCGGGTGACAAGCAAAAGTCACTACCAAAACTGTCACTGCTCTTCAAAACCTCGTATCTCGGTACGTATTCGATATCGAGATACGAATTTTAATTTAAGTAGGTATTTGTTAGTTAGTGAGTTTTGCTTGTCACCCGACGATACTACCTATAGCGCTATAACATATGTCACTCCTACGATTAAGAGGAATCCAACGACACCTTATCATCATCATAATCATATCAGCCGAAAGACGTCCACTGCTGGACATAGGCCTCCCCCAAAGCGTGCCACAATGACCGGTCCTGCGCCACCCGCATCCAGCGGACTCCCGCGACTTTTACCAGGTCATCAGTCCACTTTGTGCGGGGCCTACGGGTACGTGGTCTCCTCTCGAGAACCCTTCTGCCCCAACGGCCATCGGTTGTACGTGCAATGTGTCCGGAGGTACTACGCGTAGTCTATCACGCGCTGTGCCAATCAATTATTAAATTATATTGTATTGCAGTCTGGGGCAGCGCTGGTAAGACAGCACTTCTTGCCCTTGAACGCTCGCAACGTGCAGTTATCAAGGTAATGAGTAATTACGAGAAAACCTTTTCACTTTCCCACTGACACTCTTTATCACAAAACAGGTCTTCTTAGAGTTAGGCAGTTGTTTATCACGAATACTGTCGTTCGAGTCCACAGAAGTACTGTGAAGTCGCCGCTTATAGACTACATCATGAGTAGACGCATATACACATACAGGGTGTATTATTCAAGCGGGGCAGTGAGGACAAATCCGAAACTGTAAGAGATACGGAAATTTGCTCTTAGGAGTCACGAGACCGAATTTAGAAAAAAAAATCTGCATTCAAAGATTTTGAAAAAAGCCTCATTCACGGCCAGGAATCATACCCGGTCAAATTTGTCAAAAAATCAGAGTTCTTTTTTGCATGAATAAATAGTGCTGGTTATGAGAAACAATTGATGCTAAGGAACCCTCTATCTAAGATCACAGGAAAATGCCTAATTTCATAGTTTAATGTACAGTCGCGATCAGATATATCGGACCGGCCAAGGTGTCCAAATATTTAGTTCTGAGCAAGACTAAATTTCAATAAATTCTGCAGACTACAAATGCCATTTATATCATAACTACTACAATGCCATAAACATCTAAGCACGCTGTTTTTCAATAATTTATTTGCATACGACCTGCCGAAAATATCTGATCGCTCAAACTGTCAAAACGTACCTATCTATAAACGTAGCAATCAGGGCGATCACAAAGATCTGAACATCCATGTTTTAGTAATTTTAGTATACAGGTACATTTTAATTGATTGTTTGCTGATGTATATCAGTGTGAATTTAAATTCTAGTATAGTAAAATATACCTACTTACTAAAACAACAACTTCGTATGGTAAAGGTTATAAGTCATTATTAGTCATAGAGGTAGATGGGCAAAACATTATTATTTTATTTTTCACCCGACTTCAAAAAAGAAGGAGGTTCTCAATTCGTCTGTTTTTTTATGTGTGTATGTTACGCGATATCCCGGTAATTTATTAAAACGATATGAAAAAAAAATTCTGTGTTCGAAAGCATATACTTCCAGATTGGTCCCGTTGTCACCAAAATCCAGTTCTGATGATGGGATCCTGGAGAAATCGAGAGTACTCTTCAAATTTTATAGGCAAACTTGAAGCAATTTGGCTACTGATTTGAAGTCGGTTAAAACTTTGTTTTAAAAGTACAATTATGTAGTCGTTGACAGCCCTCACTATCGGCGACGCGGCGAGTGAGCCAATTCATTTTCACAGTTCGTACACAGACTTAACGTTCCCTTTGGCTTGCGCTGGAGTCGACGACGTCAGAGGGCCATAAATCATAGTGTTTTTGCTAAGAAAGAAGCGGCTTTTGTGAAGATCAAAGGAGTGTCCCTTCTGTACCTGTACTATTACTTATTCTGTGCTAATGAGGAGGTCCATTTCCGTACATTAAACTATGAAATTCGGCATTTTCCTGTGATCGTAGGTACAGGGTTCCTTAGCAACAATTGCTCCTCATAACCAGCACTATTTATTTAGGCAAAAAAACTAACTCTGATTTTTTGACACATTTGACCGGGTTCGATTCCCGGCCATGAATGAGGCTCTTTTCAAAATCTTTGAATGCAGTTTTTATTTTTTCTAAAATCGGACTCGTGACTCCTAAATAAGAGCAAATTTCCATATCTCTTATAGTTTCGGACTTGCCCTCACTGCCCCGCTTGATTAGTACATCCTGTATAGAGTCCCCAGTCCCCACTCCCTCAGTCAACTCGGAGCCAAACGCTCCGCATTCTTCATTCACCCCTTTGTCTATAACGCTAGTGCCTGTAAAGGCTGTGACATAAAAAAATGCACCATACGCAAAGTTAAGTCCACTCTAAAGAAATGGTTTGCTACACTGTCGTATAAATTCGGAGAAATTTTTACGTCCCTGCACCTAAGGTATATACGTTTGTAATAACTTAACCTTTCACTTTGTCACGTTCATGTCGTGCTCCTTGTGACGTGTCGTGTCTAAAGTGATTTGTTAACCGACTCAGTGGGTCCCAAGTCCCAAGATACAGACTCAGCCTAGTTTGGAGCCCAACGGATAATTTCTGTATAATTTGTAATCATGTGCTTGATTGTCTAATAAATTATGCTTATTCTTTTCTTATTTAAGTTTAGCGATTCAGAGGGCTATATCGGGTGGTGTCCCCTTGTTTTGCCGACATAGGTACTTTTCATCGAATATAATTACATCGACAACGATCCACGCGGACGGAGTCGCGGGCAGAAGCTAGTGCATGACATAAAAAACCGGCCAAGTGCGAGTCTGACTCGCGCACGAAGGGTTCCGTACCATTATCAATAAAAATATTTATTTTATTTTGTTTTTAGTATTTGTTGTTATAGCGGCAACAGAAATACATCATCTGTACAAATTTCAACTGGATCTATCACGGTATCAGTGAGATAAAGCCTGGTGACAGACAGACGGACGGGCGGACAGCGGAGTCTTAGTAATAGGGTCCCGTTTTACTCTTTGAGTACGGAACCCTAAAAATGTACACATGGTCTCCCGCGATACAGGCCGAGCCTAGTGCGGGGGACCCCTGGTAAAACTGAAAATTCAAATGTCATGCAGCAAATTCTATAAATTTAATGTTTTGTTTACAATAAAGACTTTTTTATCTTTAAAAAAAATCTATACCTATAATCATCGAACCTGCTATAAAAATTTCACGGGAATCGGTTGAAGAATGAATAGAATCGGTAGAATTGTGACTTGTAAAAGTGCCATTGCGGCCTACTTGCAGAATAAAATTAATGATTTCAATAATGCGACCTGTAGAGAAGAACAGCTTGACGACCGGATATACAAACGCATTTTCGCCCACAAACCGAAACGGAGAACTTCGTTTGCTTCGCTCGCTCGTTCAATTATTGAACCTGGTCACAACATTTCACAAGAATCGGTAGAGAAATGCGAGTTGTAGGGGAAGGAGAACAGCCGGACAGACGCCGGACATACGAAACAGTTTTTGCCCAACGTGAACCAGGGAACTTCGTTTGCTTAGCTCGCTCTCGCTTTGCTAGCTCGTTGAATTATACATATACATAACGTTTGACCTAGGTACAGTCGCCATCACATACATCGGAGCAAACCAGCAGCTTACAAACATCGGAACATAAGTACCTCTATTTTCAAGGCATTAGGGTGCATGTGCCGATATTTTTGAACACCTGTACCTATGCACAGTCTGTTTTTTGACCCAAAAGTGTGACATCCTCTTTTTATTAGACAAATATAGTGCTTGTATCGTTACAAATGCGAGACGAGATGTCTCGTAGGCCGATTTTCAATATTTAATATTCTGACAGATTTTTTTAAGTTTGTGTGACTTTGTCACGAATGGAAAACGAAAATTAATTCCTATAAAAAAACTATGGCCAGTTCATCGTTTAACGTGGCATTGTTTTATGTGGCAATTGAATGCGCATATTTATCCGATTTCACTTGCTCTTAAATTTGAACAGACTCGTCGCAAAAAATATCTCCTTTTTGGTTTTTATTTTTTATTTCCATTTCTAGATCGAAGTAGAATCTCTGGATGTGTGGGATAGATTCCTTATAATTGGTAGTATAACGTCTATTTTTTTACATTCTACATACGCGGATGTGTGGCGACTGTACTCAAGTAGGTACTTATTATTGTTATTACTGTCTACCTTAAACATTTGACTTGTAACTATGGTGTTATCAAAAAATTATTGTATTGTATACAGGTGTATAATTATCTACAGATATATGTAATGTCAAATTCAAACTCGCGGGAATTTGATCAAATCTATCGAAATAAAGATATATACTTGGTACAGAGCGGATGTAAAGAAATGTAACACTTACCAGTAGATGGTAGGCTTGTTGACTTCAGGATCCATGAATTCAGTTTTACATTTCACACTGGAAAGGACTGCCATTGGGTTCTGCCGCACGAGACGTTTCTGCTTAGTAAACATTTACAGTGAATAAATACATATACAGGTATGTCCTTGACCCGGGTATGTCCTTAAACTACGGCCAAGACCACCGGGGGATGGGCAGCAGCATCCCTGGAGTTCGGTGGAAATACTGCGATCGCCAACCCGCACGCCAGGCGTGGCGATTATGGCATATACCCCTCAATCTTTGGGGGAGGCCTATGTCCAGCAGTGGACGTCTTTCGGCTGATAAATGTTCTTGTTGTAAATACATATTATGTAGCGAGTGTAGCGACACGCATTATAAACTTAATGTTCGCCACTGTAGCCGAGCGGTAGGTAAGGCTCAAAGTGTTTGTGGCATACTTTCGAATTGGAGGTCATGGATTCGAACCACAGCTTGAAACACTAGGTTTTAATAAACTAGTAGTACCGCAGACTGATGGACGGGCAGACGGACATGGTGAAACTTTCTAGTTGACTACGGAACCCTAAAAACGTAATAGTGAGTGAAAAAAGTGAAGGAAAACACTGTGTGGAATCCGGTCGCTTTCGTAAAACTAGTGCCTACGCCAAATCTTGGAAGAAGTGCCAAAGCAAACCCCAGTCTCTATTAGGTTAGAACCGGGAAAATGCTAGGACTTTGATAATATTTATAGATGTTACATTTTTAAATCAATTAAGGAAAATGAAACACGTATGTACTTACTTCTTGATGTGGAAGGCAAATTGGATTTAAGGACTGTCGTTTCAGTATCAAGAAGAACACTTGGTAATTTCTGCCATAGGCTCCGCAGTGAGGATCTGAAAAATACCTATTAATAATTTATTATATCTATTTGTTTTTACCATATCTCGGGACCGTGGGGTCCCGGACTTTTGGAAGGCATGCGTATAAAGCCGAAACCAACAGCGCAGAGGCCCTTTAAAACAAAAATAATCTAAAGCGAGGGATTCCAATGGCGGTTACCATATCCGAGCGCACAACATAATACAACTGGTGATGGTCCCCGCCCGGTGCAAAGACTATTGCAGTGTACCCACAGATGTATGAATATAAGGAGATCGGACATGGCGGCCGATTTGTATAGAGTGAGCCTGTCGCAAGTACATTAACCCACACAACGCCCAAGTAATTAACAAGACAAAGCACGCACACATCTAAAACACACACACACTTGTATACCTACACGCTTATTTGACAATAAACGCGCATCATATCAGGCATTTTGGGAAAAAACGTAATATTCTCTGCGATCAGCACGCGTGCACAGTATGGCAGTGTATGCCCATTGAGCATACAGCTGCGACACGGCCGCCGGCGGCTTGTCCTCTCTCTAGTATTCTATGCTCTGAGAGTGTACCTAACACTGTGTTGCGATGGAAACTAAGGTCATGGGTTAGTGGGTTGAATGGTGTGTGGTCTGGAAAATGGGTTATGGGAGGAAACTAGCGGACACCTGCCGTGACAACCAGCCTCAAAATTGTAAAAAGGCGGTGACTCGCTGGCTCGCTGAGTGGGCCCCATAAAATATTCGCAAGCACAGTGCGACAATGGAGCAACACGTCTGAGCGGCTGTGAGGTTGTCGAGAGGTGAGTCTGCGGTGCGCCAGATCTCGGTGTTCCGTTCAAGGGCCGCCGGCGTTATGACATTTTACTTGGAGCATAGGTTCCGCTCTTGCGACTCCACTCTGGCCGACCGATTAAGGCAAGCACAGAGGTGAGGGGGGCCAGATCAAATGGGCCCTCTGGAGATTAAAATGTATCATACTATTATACCAAAAATTTCAGCTCAATGGGTTGAGGTTAACTGGTTCAAAATTCAGTTCCAAGATTTGTCCCACACAAACACACAAACGAACATGTCAAGTTAAATAAAAGCTTGTAAAAATCGAACCAATAAGCCAGTCTTGAACTGGCATTATTGGTTACATTGCCGGAGTGGTTCCCAATATTTATTTCCATATCCGATCTTACCTAAGATAGCAAAGAGAACACTATACGAACGAGTTGCATGAAATCTGCGGGCACGGTAGTACCCCCGCCAAGTCGGCCAAACGAAGAGGCACGGCCGTAGGTACCATCCTTTTCTCGAAGCCATTCAGGTGATTCCGAATGTTTTATAATGGGATTGATTTTATACATACAATATATATATATACATAACAACAATTTAATTACCTGGGAGACGTAAAGTAGACACACTCTTCTTGACTTGTGAATAAATTGGTTGTCTATACAGTAAATACTTATCTCCTCCTATTGCATAGAGCCAAATTCGAAATCTGTCTGCATGATTTTCAGGATTTGGAAAGCAGTGCAATGTAATGCCATCAAGATCTGTAATATAACAATGACACTTAGTTTTAAATTTCATGCGGTGTTTGTAACGGGTTTATTGCATAAGTGAGTGCTCGTGTTTGAATGAGAATGGAGAGCTCGGTAAAATATATTTGAACCATAATACGAAATATCATTTGATATTTACCTAACACTTTTCGATGAAGGAAAACATCGTGAAGAAACCGGTCTTATCCCAATGGGACGAAACTAGAGTTTTCTCTCTGGTTTGGAAGGTCGGATAGAACTGATGGCAGTCGCTTTCGTAAAAACTAGTTCCTACGCCAAATCTTGGTATAAGGTGCCAAAGTAGACCCTAGGCTCGTTTGAGCACTATCGGGCAAAACGGTAAGAGTATGAGGGGTGGAATTTTTAAAAACGCTGATATTAATTGTCTTGGTTTCCAAGATAATTTCAAGACTCTTCGGAAAAGACTTTCTCGCCATACACGCTTTCAAATCCTTTTTAATCCCCTGGGGGATGAGTAAAAAAAACCGGCCCAGTGCGAGTTGGACTCGCGCACGAAGGGTTCCGTACCATTATCTATAAAAAACCGGCCCAGTGCGAGTTGGACTCGCGCACGAAGGGTTCCGTACCATTATCTATAAAAAACCGGCCAAGTGCGAGTTGGACTCGCGCACGAAGGGTTCCGTACCATTATCTATAAAAAACCGGCCCAGTGCGAGTTGGACTCGCGCACGAAGGGTTCCGTACCATTATCTATAAAAAACCGGCCAAGTGCGAGTTGGACTCGCGCACGAAGGGTTCCGTACCATTATCTATAAAAACGGCAAAAAAATCACGTTTGTTGTATGGGAGTCCCCCTTAATAAAATATTTTATTTTGTTTTTAGTATTTGTTGTTATAGCGGCAACATAAATACATAATCTGTGAAAATTTCAACTCTCTAGCTATCACGGTTCTTGAGATACAGCCTGGTGACAGACAGACGGACGGACAGGGAAGTTTAGTAATAGGGTCCCGTTTTACTCTTTGAGTACGTTGTTGTTATAGCGGCAACCGAAATACATCATCTGTGAAAATGTCAACTGTCTATTAACTACCACGGTAATTGAGATACAGCCTGGTGACAGACGGACAGACAGACAGACAGACGGACAGCGGAGTCTTAGTAATAGGGTCCCGTTTTACTCTTTGAGTACGGAACCCTAAAAAGCTGGACTTTGACTGGACGACTTTCTGGATGGCTATTATAGGCAATTTGCCTGCATTCTTTGCAATACGCGGGCAAAGCCGCGCGGACAGCTCGTCTACGCGTGCATGCATACTTAATATACTAATCTACTTATACAAAGCCACAAGTCCCCGGACATCACATAGATGGGTAATCTCTGGAACCAATGGAATGGACCGATTTCAAAAAATCTTTCACCTGTGTGTAGTATGGACGTGGGTTTGCCTGCGTTCTTTAAGCCACGCGGACAGCAAAGTTCTATGTAAGTATTTATTTACCCTGCTCACAAAATTTCATTTGCTCGTAGAACCGTTGGCCGTTCGGGCGGAAAGGTTCTCGAGTGGCGACCACGTACCGGAAGGAGCAGCGTGGGTCTTCCCACAAGGTGAACTGATGACCTGGTAAAGGTCGCGAGAGTCCGCTAGATGCGGGAAGCGCAGGACCGGTCATTGAGGCACGCTTTGGGGGAGACATATATGTCAAGCAGTGAACATCTTTCGGCTGATATGATGATGATGATGACAAAATTTCACGAGAGTCGGTTTAGAAAGACGACCTGTAGAGGAAAGCAGCTGGACAAACGGACATACGAAAGCAGCTGGACAAACGGACATACGAAAGAATTTTGGCACAAGCTGAAGCAAAGAAACTCGTGGGAGCGGAGCGTGCACTCAACTTGACAACGCTCAATAAAGTCCATATTTAATTCCTTCATTCTGTCTTCATCAGTTCAGGCGGTGGTCAAGCGGTGGTCGTGGGTTTGAATCCCGGCTAATAACAATCACATTTTCGGAACTTATGTACGGAATATTTAAGTAGGTAACGTAAACTTTTCGGTGAAGGAAACCATCGTGAGGAAATCGGTTTAATCCCATTAAGGTCTAGTTTTCCCTATGTGGGTTGGAAGGTCAGATGGCAGTCGCTTTCTTAAAACTAGTGCCTACCTTATCTATCTCCTTTTTTGAAGTCGGTTAAAAATACACTACGTACACACAAGTTTCAGAATTACGAGTAGCAAAAGTGTAAAACATTCAAAGAAGATTCCATAGTGTTAGGACTTTGCGGCTTAACTAGAAAAGATTAAACGAACGTACGGTACGGCACAAAAAATAACTAGTATTTCAGCTTTGCCTTCCAATTTAATATTTTAAGATAAGAGCAAAATGGTAAAATTTATGCTCAAAACACCAAAAAAGCAAAGCGGCTTTTCCCTACAAAACTAAAAATTATTGAAATTACCATTTTCCAGAAACCAGCGCCAGCTGAAAGCTATACAAATATGCTATAAACTCTTGCTAACATTGTGATTTAATAATTAGATGTATATTCGACCGCTTTAGCATAAAAAAAGTCCAAAATCGGGTAAACATTATAAAAGTTAGTGGCACAAAAGTACAAAACCGACAGTAGGTAAGTTGGCGGAAATTGCCACCCGTTCCCGCTTTAGAAAAATGAAAATTAAACAGAAACTATGCAATTTCTGAATGCAAATGTGATATTAGGTATATATATTATGAAAGCTGTATTGCTATTCAATATATGTATTAATACTCCAAAGAAATTTGACAAAACTGAATGAAATATACACAATTTATTCAGCTTTCATATGATATGATACCCCACATGCATGGTTTGGATGTAATTGACA
This sequence comes from Epinotia brunnichana, assembly GCA_963854355.1. NCBI lineage: Eukaryota > Metazoa > Arthropoda > Insecta > Lepidoptera > Tortricidae > Epinotia > Epinotia brunnichana. The sequence goes on from OY977952.1 coordinate 17,929,701, forward strand.
GTTTTCCAAACGCGGCCGCGGCGATTTTGATAAAGTTGTTACTGAGGAGACCGACTCCTTAGACATTGTATAAATATTTCAGAATGTGTGCGATGTGCATCTTCGATCATGTAATGGGTATTCTAAATCGATGCATGTAACTGACTAGCTGCCTGCCCGGCTTCGTCCGCGTATAGCAAAATAGGCAGGCAAACCCTGTAGGATAACATATAGCCTACTAGTTTCTGCCTCTACAGTTGTTATTAATTCATACGTCGCACTGCAGCGGGCAATTTGCGGGCGCGTCAGTTGGTAGGTAAGGTTAACAAATAAATCAATCAATTTTCAAGTTATCAGAAAAAGGTATTTTCTCAAACATGCAATGAAATATTGACGTTACGTTCCTTATAATAGGCAGCGAAGTATCACGTTTCAGGTGCGGAGAGACGAGAGACACATAATGACATTTCATGCAAAATTGGAGGCCTAGGGCCTGCAAGATGGTCTTTTTTAATTTCCATTCCACATTAATTAGTGGCACAGCATCACGGCGTTCAGCCATTAAAAATACCATAAGCAACATTTTGCTTTTTGGTTCGTTGTGACATTTTGCCACTACGATTATTAAGAAAAACAACAAACGATGTTTGCTCCATTTTGCAGTTTTATTTATGTAGAATCGACTAGAACATAACAAATAACACATTATTAACAAATTGCAATTATTTTAAATTGCCAATTTAACTAGAAAAATACACATTTAAATGATTTAATCTAAATATTAGCGGTAAAAATGTCTACTCAAACCGCATAGGTGTTTTTTTAATCATATTGGAGGCAAAATTGATAATTTTTCATTCTGTAATTCTATTTTATTGGATTTATTGTGCGTTGTTGATTTTGTTATTTAATATGAGTTCCAACGAAAACACCGACTAAGAAATAGTACCTACCATATATGTATGTGTTAATTATATTTTTTTGTGTATACTAGAACTTTCTTTAGAAATTAATGTTTGATTTCTTGGAGTTTTTGTAATTTATGTCATTGCATGTTTGAGAAAAGCACTATACATACCTCGGCGGGAAAAGGAGTTGCCAGCCTCATAACCCCTTACTTTCCGGCCTCTGTAGTAATGTACTATTGTATAGGTACCTAGTATTTGTACTACGCAATTCCGAGTACCTACCTAGTAATTAATACTGTACGTTAGGTAGTGGTAGCCGAGTGTACGGAAGCAATTCTATTTGAAATAAAACAAATGATACAATATTGAATAGTATATAATTATTGAATTTATTCAAAACTTTTGGCAGTCAAGTTTCTTCGTCTGCTAGTAAAAATCAATTTCAAATTGGAGAAGTAATTAGCGAGTAGTTACAGCGCTCAAAATGCTGAAGTTTCTTTTTATTCACGTTATTTGTGGTCTCAACTTGTGATGGGTTGAGTGAGTGGGAGGTTTTTGCACATTATGTAAGCAATTTAAGATTGATTGAATTTTTATGTTTTCTTATTACGTTATAACAGGAAAAAATACTAGGTAAGTTACAAATACTAAGAACGTGTACTCGTAAATTTAGATGTAGGTATATTTTGTAAACCTTACCAATTGACGCGCCCGCAAAATACCCGCTGCAGTGCGACGTATGGTTATTATGGCCCCGGTCTTGTGACAGCGTCCGGCTTGACCTGACCTATTGTATGTGCGCTCACCTTGCTACTACAGTCCCCCGAGGTGTTGGAAGAGTTGCGCGAGTGCGTGTGCTGCTGCAGGCAGTTGGCGCAGTTCGCGCCCGCCGTGAGCGTCGCCGCGCCTGTAACGTTCCATACACAGTCCATTAACACCCTGTATGGGGGGCAATGGTTACTCGCGTCCGCAGGAAGATTTACCCTCAGTTTCCCTGCACGTGTCCCCCGGGTGTTGCTAAAGAGTAATCAACTTCTGGCTGATGCACTGCTTATTCTAATAGCCTCGCAGCAACATACAGTTCTAACCCACGATGGTCTTAATATAAGTTTGTAACGAACTGTACCCATGCCATACGAATAAATAAATAAAAACATCCTGTATACCCTGTAGGGAGTACGCGCCTGCTAGTGCCTATGGCCGTTGCGTACTTGTAATACCAGACATTTTAAAACCAAAGAAAGACATACACGAATAGTAGTCTTGCAACGGGCCCTAGTTTGAGGGATCAGAGGCCTTAGCACACTAGGTTGTATCGCCACGTTTTACGGCGAAAATCTACTTGAACGTCACGTAAAACGAGACATAAAACCTATCGTGCTATGGCCTCTGCTGGTAGTAGACCCTAAGCTTCAGAAGTAACTAAGGGAAGAAAATAGAAGAGTAATCTGGTTTTTTCTTGCATGAAAGTCCGGAGGGCTTTGAGATTTACATCTGTAAAAATTCAAAGTGGATACGTATGGGAAGGATTAAGAGTCCGCAGTAAGCTCGATTCCCCATACAAACGTAGTTACGCTCTCATTTTAAAACGACTAGCTAGTTTGCTCTGAAACTTTGTACTTAGAATAAGTTAAGTACCATCCAGGTCTGTAATTAGAATTACTTAATGTAGTTTCAGATACCATAGTAAAAAATTTGTTAATTGCTAATGTTATTTAATATTTTATTCATTTATTTAAGTCAGGCAACAAGGCCCATATTACAAATACCTTAAAGACTAACATACATAATCAATATATTAATAAGACACCGAGGCAAAGGTTAACTTCAAAATGCACTTGCTTTAACTACAACTCGCAATAGCACATACCAGGGACTGATTTCGGTTACGGTTATACCGGTATTAAACCGGTATTCCATTACGGTACCGTTATGTCGTAAAGGTTATGCGCGCCGCGCGAACATAACGGTACCGTAACCGTTTTGAAATAACCGTAAGCGGTATCAGTTTTAAATGATACCGAAACCATTATAATACCGGTATTATAAAGGTTTTCGAGAAAAGTAAGCGAGCTGGCACTCTACAGAGGAAGCATTGGCTAACATATAAAGATAAAAAGACAAAACGGCAGTGACTTTGCCGGCGGTTTGGCAACAACGCCAGCCCAAAGTCGATATATCGGTACCTTTAAAAAGCGGTTACGGTACCGGAAAAAATTAAGGTCCCGCTACCGAAACCGCTATATGACAACCGATATGACGTCATACCGTTAAAATAGAATACCGGTATTTTTCGGTTATGCGGGACTGCATACTGGCACAGACGAGAGAAGAATTCGCGAAAGCATCAGTATTGATATCGAAAAGCAACCTTATTCGCATGGCAACGTTTCATAATGAGCAATTTTCAGTATATTATCAAAACAAATCAAGTTTCGATTATTTCCAGGCAACTAAGACCCTGAGATAAATACCTTAGAATAACATACATACAAAAATATTATGACTTAACAACTAGATGGCTTAATGTAATGACACTTGACTTGTGTTATATCAAAGTGAATTCGTTTATTTGTAAAATTGTAGTTCAGTAGGAAAGCATCGTAAGGAAACCGGCCTAATCCCAATAGGGAACATTATGCAAAACTCTTCGTAGGTGGCGACACTAGCAGCGTTGACATTGTATCTCGTTCCCACTTGCGGTATTGTCTATGCAAGCATCCTTGTCACTCATTTGACAATTAATTATGCATGTGTGTGTGAATCCCTATATTCCTATACTGGTTTACTATTAGTGGTAGTGCTGCCTCTGGCGGCAGAACATTGCAGTAATGTTCCCTATTATGTCTAGTTTTACCTCAGTTGCTTTCGTAAAAATTCGCCTTCGCCAAATCTTGGGATTAGAAAGAAAGAAAAAAAGAAACTATGTTTGTAAAACTTGATATTTAAAAAGTGTTCGCCATGAATTTATTTTGAATAAATGCATTACTGCCAGCGCTGATCTTCCGATAGAACCATCGAGTGACTCCACGGTGGATATCAAAATCCAACAATAATTAGGTGGTACTATATATATATTAGGTGTCAAAGTGGCTCCGGGCTCGGTTACGGTACGACCGGGAATAACGCTAGATGGATGATGATGGTGGATTTTGAAACCTAGATCAATGGTCAATGGCAGGAGAATTGGAGGTCGTTGTTGTTCTACGTCCGTAGGAATAACCCTAGAAACCCTACACGTGACCTCCGGGTGGTGCTAAAGGAACAACAAACTCGGCAGCTGCACTGTTCCTTCTGAACCTCGCAGCGCACACTAAATAAATAAAATGGCAGATGACTCAGTTCCTACAAGTAATCATTCCCAACGATTTAGTTAATATTCGCATTGTTTTTTTTTCTTGTGTTTATATTCAGGTTTAGGTACTTATTTTAACTAGATTAAGTACTATCATTGTAATAAGCTTCGATTTGGCAAAAAATGACTGACAGTTGAGTTTGTTTCAGCGTTTCGTTTTAACAGTGGTCTTCTATATCAGAAACGCTAGTAGATTTTTAACTTGTTAAAGTGATATTGCGGCCAATATGCAGAATAAAAATCGTTGATTACTTATAAGCTTTATATTAACTTGACCTGTTCGTATGTATGTAAATATTTATGTATGTAAGTAAGTATGTAAGGTGTCCGTCAAAATTTCCAATCCATTCTTCAGTCACTTTCCGTTATTCGATTAAGCTGAAATTTTGGGTACTAGTATAGTTTAGATGACACTTCAATATTATGGTACCATCGAGCTGATCTGATGATGGAGACAGAAGGTGGCCATTGGAGTTCAGTACTTAACCGACGTAACCCTGTTGAGTTTGGGCCCGTTAGAATCGTCTCAATGAGAAGTTGACGATGGTACACAGAAAAGTAAAGTAGGCAATAAAAGTTTGTCTCAAAAATGAATTTTTTGACAGAAACTTATTTATTTTATGGTTACATTTACAGCTGGTGTTATAAGGATACCTAAAAGCCCTCATTGTACATCATCATCATCATCATCATATCAGCCGAAAGACGTCCACTGCTGGACATCGGCCTCCCCCAAAGAGTGCCACAATGGCCGGTCCTGGGCCACCCGCATCCAGCGGACACCCGCGACCTTTACCAGGTCATCAGTCCACCTTGCCTACCCACGCCGCGCCTTCCGGTACGTGGTCGCCACTCGAGAACCTTTCCGCCCCAACGGCCATCGGTTCTACGTGCAATGAGCCCCGCCCACTGCCACTTAAGTTTAGCAATTCGGAGGGCTATATCGGTTACCTTGGTTCTGCTGCGGATAGCCTCATTTCTGATGCGATCGCGCAGAGAAACTCCCAGCATAGCCCTCTCCATTGCCCTTTGAGTGACTTTGAGCCTTCTTATGAGGCACATAGTAAGCGACCACGTTTCCGTGCCATATGTCATAGGCTATCCGCACTCTCGTCTTGAGACACTGCGGAATATTGGACGAAAAGATGTGCCGTAGCTTCCCGAATGCTGCCCAGCCGAGTTGGATTCGACGATTGACCTCTTTCTCAAAGTTGGACCTACCTAACTGGATAGTCTGTCCTTGGTATACATAATCATCTACAACTTCGAGCGTAAAGTGTCCGATTGAAATGGGAGTTGGTACTACATGGACGTTTGACATGATCTTTGTCTTATCCATGTTCAATTCATGCTCATTGTACAGTCGACGTCAAAATAAAATAAAAAAAGATAATAATAATAAAAGATGCATTTTTCGCCTTATTCTAATGGAATAAGGTTCAATTGACGTCCCGTATAGGTACGTGGTGACGTCTGAATAGTCAGGAACCAATTGGCGGCAAAATCCGAACCATTGATCACCAAGTGTCGGTCAATAGACACATTGCATCGCTGCAATTGGCCTCAATTTGGAGTAAGTCACAGACGGGAACATTGTGTTGGTAAGTACATGAGACTTGCGCCGTTTTTTATTGGGTGAAGGATGCAGTGGTAAGGGCAGTGCTCATGTTGTTCAGTTTTGCAAATTATATATGCCCAAAGACCCGTAGCCTAGTGGGTAGTGACGCTGCCTATGAAGCTGAAGGTCCTTGGTTCGAATCCCGGTAAGGGCAAACATTTGTGTGGTGAGCATGAATATTCGTTCCTTAGTCTTGGATGTTTTCTATGTTTAAGTATTTATATATATTATAATGTATATCGTCGTCTAGTACCCATATTGCCTTTATTGAGCTTAATATGGGGCTAGTTCGATTTCTGTAAGACTATCCCCTAATATTTATTTATTTATTTATAATTTTTATATCTGGGTTAAACATGGAACTAAAAAAATGCTTAATGCTTTGGCATGCTTATGCTTGCATTTATTTATAAAGACCTATCGTGTGATGTGCCACATGTTACCGATGTTGAAAAAAATGATGCTCAGCAACTAATGAATTACACAGGGCATACAAAATACATCTATATTCCAAATTGCACACACATATATCCTATAGTTTTTGATTAAAATACCCGTGACATACTGACAGACAGACGGACATGACGAAACTATAAGGGTTCCTTTTCTACCTTTTTGGTACGGAACCCTAAAAATCGACCCCGTGCGTGTCGCACCCGGGCACGTAAGGTTCCCACAAACGTAACAAAGACGTTAACCGGGATTCGAACCCGGGACCTGAATAAACAATAAAGAGTAAGTTCGGCTTCGCAAGCTATATCTAGGCCCACATATATAACAAGCCCGGGTCGCCGTCGCCGGCGATGATAACTAATAGGGCACTTGCATATTTTTATTCTATTACGAAAATCAATAGTTTATTTGTTATACAAGGGGGGAAAGTTGTATTTTACCTGCGAGTGTTCATTTGAAACACGAGCCAGCGAAGCGAGTGGTTCAAAAATAGAATCCAGAGGGTAGCGAGTGTTTCAACACAGGAGACGTAAAATAACTTTTCACCCGTGTATAACACAAATCTTTTCACCTCACTACAGCGAGGCAAATAAGAAAAAGGGTAAAAAAAGTTTTAAAAAAAGTTAAAAAAAAAAAAGTAATTTTTTTTAAAGTAAAAAAAAAGTTAAAAAAAAATGTCAAAATATAAGTACAAAAAACCAAAATAATCATGTAACGTTCTTACGTCATAGTATTTTTAACGTTCTACGTCTACTTTCTTCACATGTGGATAAAAAGCGATTTTCTCAATAGATATCAAACATACAAAAAGGCCTTTCCGAGCTAGTGAGGTGAAAAAGTATAATCCAGCATTAAAACAATTGTAGCATTAAAACTTTCTTATGATTTATTTTTCTGATGTTTTATGCATTAAAAATCTGCACGCGCCGGCACCGCCCGAAAACGCTCTATATTAAACGGGTTTATGCTATGGCGTCACATCATATATTCTCGGCGCGTTTACTATGGAGTAAGTAATTCATTTGCAATTGTGTCCACAAAATTTGCGTTTAAGTTTATACTTGTCATACAAAATATCATTTCTAATTTAATATTCTGTGTAACTGTTATGCTACTTTATCGAAAAAAAAATTGTAATTTTAACGTGAGATAAAACTAATACAATCGTTGTTTTTTTCTTTTTCTTCTTTCGTATGATATCTCTACGTATATCCGCATCGATTGAGTGCAATTTATTCGAAATTGAAGTCCCATGCAAGTTCCTCATTCCCGCGGAGCACTACTGGCACTGGCAGACAATAACAAGACTAAACTGATCGTATTAAAATACAATCTAAATACTAGCTTCTGCCAGCCATTTCGTAAGACTCGTTAATCGCCTTAAGGGATGTTTGCTTTTAGATTTCCACATGCGTACTATTAACTATTGCACTCAAAGAAACGTACCCTTCCGGGTTAAAAAGCATCCTATGTCCATTCCGGATCTTAAACCACTCATATGCCAAATTCCACCACAATCGCTTAAACGGTGAACAGCAGGTCGATCACGTAACGCATTGTACGCGCGTCAGGTATGTCTAAATGTCACTTTTTATATGGAAAAATCGCAGTTAAATTGTCCTAACGCGCGTTCGGAACGTTAGGTGATTAGCTCTCAACAGGTCAATCACGTAACGCATTGTACGAATGTCGGGTAGGTCTAAATGTCACTTTTTATATGGTAAATTGACAGTTAAACTGTACCGACGCGCGTTCGGAACGTTACGTGATTAGCTCTCAGGTCACAGATAGGCAGTTATTCTCGCTTTTATAGTATTAAGTCCGATTCATTCACTTGCTAGGCCTCAGAGTGCAACAGAGAGCATCACGTCAGATAAGTCATGAACCCGACTTTAGTATGGATGTGGATGGATATTGTTAACATTCGCAAGCCGCTGCAAAAAATCGTCGCGTGTATCAAGTAATTTATACAGCATTTGCGTAAGTTGCACTCGCAAAATTAATCGCATTTAGCACCTTTATTTCAATTTTGGTTTATTTATTTTCGTTTTCACTGATCTGGCTCTAAAGCGGATGGTAGTATGAAAACAAAACTTCAATTCGCACAGCAAAAGTTAATGGTTCTTCATACCCAGGCAATAGGTACAGCTTTGTCGATAGTCACGCGCTTTGAAGTGTTCTAAACACAGAACACTAAATACTATAGCGCGGGGTATGGCGCGCGATTTCCATCGGGACCGGTGTCGCCACCTCGTCCCCTCCACGTCGCCTACAACAACACGGCGATCGGGTCACGTTGGTGCGAAAGCATGAGCGCATGCTCAAGCTCTAGTGGCGCCCGTGCCACGCCCACATCGCCAATCTATAGTATTAAGTGTTCTGTGGTTCTAAACCAATGCCTTACTAACAAACGATCCAGCCACCTCAAACGAAGACTTGCTCAGTCCAAACAATGTTTTTTTCAAGTGTGCTTTACTCGTCTAGCGGGTGCCTATGTTGTAGGCGCTTACCACTAACGGGGTGGGCTACATATTTGGTTACGAGCGTAGCACGAAGCCATTCTTGGCATTGAGTACGATACCTCAACCCTCCTAATTAGTCAGGGCACAGTCAACCGGTGGGATCACTGACTATTGACAAAATGGTAACTTTTGCCCATGGCCAATATTCAGGTAGTATACTAACCCGGGTGGTCGATCACGTCGTCGGGGTCCGGCGACGGCAGCTCGCACGACGGCAGAGACGACAGCGGCACCGAGTGGCTGCCTTCTGTAAACAACAAGAGATGTTAGAGTTTGTGCGCAATCCACGTCGTCTACCACGTCACGGTTCGAATGGTAACACCATGCATGACAGATGGAGCCGTTCATGTGGCCGATCAATTTTTCCCATAAACTTCATTTCCCAAACGACGAAAATGTTAACTTTTCAGGACATGAACATTCCCCGTCATCCGTCAGTTCAAACGATAACGCCATGCCACCAGTCCCGACAGATGGAACCATTCCTAAAGCAAAGTCTTTTTCGCATAAGTTCCTTTCCTGAACGATGGATCCGTTGACTTTTCAGGACTTAAACAATTATTCGCGTAGAGCCCATTAGGCTGGATAACGCCATGCAAGTCAGACTAGAAGATCGACGGAAAGGCAGTAAGCATGCGAGAGGATCCCGATGGCACCATTCAGGCTCGGGATTGTATTTGTTTGTAACTTTTTGCACAGAGAACTTCTGAAACTGAAGGTCGCGGGAGTCCGCTGGACGCGGGTAGCGCAGGACCGGCCACTGTGGCACTCTTTGTGGGAGGCCTATGTCCAGCAGTGGACGTCTTTCGGCTGATATGATGATGATGATGATGATACAGAATAACATCCAGCAGGTGACTGACCGTAGTTGGACCGTTTGGTGAGCGAGCCGAAGCCGCTGCTGGGCGTGGATGACGTGCAGTCGTCCTCGGGCCCGCCGGCCGCGCTCTCCGACCCGCTGTCCGCCTTGCCGTCCACGGCGTCCTGCTTACGCTCCGGCCTGGGGGATAGATATGTTTTTTGTTTTTGAGTTCTATCTATATACCTACTGGACCCGCATTCAGAAAGCCTATTCATTCATATTCAGGTACACAAGCAAGCATATAGTTGGCTGCTCGTCTGTCTTGCTGTAGGTACATCGTGTAAATAAATCACTATTTTTTTAATTAGTGTTTTATACGGCATGTTACCAATTATTTGCACGATGTACAGTATGTTAACACGTTTAATTTACTTGTTTGTCCAATCAATCAGTTTCAGTACTAATTATGTAAATAATTCGGGGATAACACATGAAAAGAAGCGACGTTAAAAAGGCATTATTTTATCTTCTGTATCCATTTATTATTTCGCCACAAGTAAGAGTACTGAAAACAGCTTCGGCAAGACGGATTTATGTTCCTTATACCCCAAAACTCGAGAGTACCTTTTACATTCATCAAATAATGCAATAAATCACAACAAATACTCATTCAAAAACCATCGTTCATGCTTTATGATAAGGTAAAAAGTCGATTATATTCATCTTTTCTTACTGTTCTTCACAGAACACTCAAGTATCGTTAAGGGTAGATTATCGCCTCTTCAGTTATCGATTAAATATCGTGGCTTGTCCTATAAATTGCACAAGCTAGCTTCACTAACCGCTGTTATTGAAAAAGCATCCGTATTGCGTGCACTTAAAGTTCTCAGTTAAGATGTAAGTGGTACCTACTAATTGCTCCCAGGAGCAATCTGGTCTGTAATATGTATAATCATTAAATCGATGCTAGCGTAACCTAGTTAGGTTAGGTGCATTGAGTACATTCTATACCGTATGTCTAGAATCTAGATAACTAGGCATCCTTTGAATACGAGATAACTACCAATACAAGTAGACTACTGTTTATATGTTTGTCATTTTGCAAACCTATTTACATATTACTGTTGCCTCGTTTAATTACAATGAGTTTTATAATTCTTAGAAGTATTTACTTATGTACGTCCGTTTTGACGCCATCCTTGCTTATGGATATTACGAAATCATCAACTGTGCAAAACATACAGCCTCTAAAGGACCGTGGTATGTGGTGGTATAAAGCTTCAGCTGTTCTAAACCACAAAAGGCAGGGTAGACTGCAGTCAACCTTCCTAAGTCGTCAGTTCAGACGCGGATCTCGCATTTTGAAAAGCATGTTCATATCGCTGGGGCTTTCCGGTGCTACGTAAAGAACTCTGACTCGCCACTGAAGAGCGCCATCAGTCAGAGATCATTCAAAGTCACTGCCTCTGAATGGTCTCTTACTGATGACCCTCTTCAGTCGCTTTATACACTCGAGAGCAAAAGTTTCGAGTCGATGAAATACCGTCATATTTCCTAAAATAGTCCAAATGTTGTACAGTTTTTTAATCCTTTCATGATCTTTATTTAATTTTACATCTAAACTGCAGAGATAACAGTAAAAAAGACACACGTTTAAATCGGACTCGTAAAAACCTATGAAAAAAACAACGTTAACGGAGCGATATATCGAAAAATCGTCATTTTTGGATGTTGATATCTTTATGATAGGTTCCGGAAATTGCTAATATATTTGAGTATTACGAAAACTAGTATATTATGTAAATAAGAATAGTGTAAAATATTTAAAAAAACCTTTTGCTCTTGAGTCTAAGTATTTTGTTCTTTCTCATTAGAGAAATAGCGTTGTTGCAAGGCTACACCCAAGCTGGATCCTGAACTGTCTTCAAGAATGCGACATCGAGCCGACTAGCCACGTACGATCTTGTTTGGTCAGGTGGCCATACGTGTTCCATCCAGCGCTTGGGAAACTATAGGCACCTAGTCAGTCAAGTAACTTAAACAAAATACTCAGCCTGCAATTGCCTCCTTCCCGGCCACGGCAATAATGTACTATTTATTATATGTTACAAAAGGTGGTGCATTCGATTTTATTTTTTTATACATTGTAAGATTTGGATGGAACCGAGTAAATATCAAAAATGGTAACACGAGATATATATATCGCGGGGCCACATTGGCAGCTACAAATGCTCGAAATTTTGGGGATTTTTTTGGTTTCTCGCTCATAATTTCTATATGGTGTACCCTTGCGAAAAGTTACTTTGCAGCAAAATAAATAACATAATGTTTTGCGTTAAGTAAGTAGCAGTGGCGGAGCGCCCATACAAGCCAATTCCCACCGGCTTGCCTAAAATTTATTTTTAGACAAGCCTACTCTAAAGGCCTCCACACACCGGTCGCGTGCGCGGGCCCGCCGCGGCCCCCGGCGGGCCCGCGCACGCGACCGGTGTGTGGAGGCCTTTAACACTTTCATAACTTTTTTCTTCCGGGTTGCCCATCGAAAATTATCACGCGCCGCCACTGGTAAGTAGTACCAAAACTTAATAATTCAGATACCTGCCTTTTTTACAAACATTTATGTTTTTAATTTCTATAAAATCCGAATCGACAATAACATCGAAATATCTTTCAAAAAATCCAACTGCATTTTTACAAATATCGTCGGGTGACAAGCAAAAGTCACTACCAAAACTGTCACTGCTCTTCAAAACCTCGTATCTCGGTACGTATTCGATATCGAGATACGAATTTTAATTTAAGTAGGTATTTGTTAGTTAGTGAGTTTTGCTTGTCACCCGACGATACTACCTATAGCGCTATAACATATGTCACTCCTACGATTAAGAGGAATCCAACGACACCTTATCATCATCATAATCATATCAGCCGAAAGACGTCCACTGCTGGACATAGGCCTCCCCCAAAGCGTGCCACAATGACCGGTCCTGCGCCACCCGCATCCAGCGGACTCCCGCGACTTTTACCAGGTCATCAGTCCACTTTGTGCGGGGCCTACGGGTACGTGGTCTCCTCTCGAGAACCCTTCTGCCCCAACGGCCATCGGTTGTACGTGCAATGTGTCCGGAGGTACTACGCGTAGTCTATCACGCGCTGTGCCAATCAATTATTAAATTATATTGTATTGCAGTCTGGGGCAGCGCTGGTAAGACAGCACTTCTTGCCCTTGAACGCTCGCAACGTGCAGTTATCAAGGTAATGAGTAATTACGAGAAAACCTTTTCACTTTCCCACTGACACTCTTTATCACAAAACAGGTCTTCTTAGAGTTAGGCAGTTGTTTATCACGAATACTGTCGTTCGAGTCCACAGAAGTACTGTGAAGTCGCCGCTTATAGACTACATCATGAGTAGACGCATATACACATACAGGGTGTATTATTCAAGCGGGGCAGTGAGGACAAATCCGAAACTGTAAGAGATACGGAAATTTGCTCTTAGGAGTCACGAGACCGAATTTAGAAAAAAAAATCTGCATTCAAAGATTTTGAAAAAAGCCTCATTCACGGCCAGGAATCATACCCGGTCAAATTTGTCAAAAAATCAGAGTTCTTTTTTGCATGAATAAATAGTGCTGGTTATGAGAAACAATTGATGCTAAGGAACCCTCTATCTAAGATCACAGGAAAATGCCTAATTTCATAGTTTAATGTACAGTCGCGATCAGATATATCGGACCGGCCAAGGTGTCCAAATATTTAGTTCTGAGCAAGACTAAATTTCAATAAATTCTGCAGACTACAAATGCCATTTATATCATAACTACTACAATGCCATAAACATCTAAGCACGCTGTTTTTCAATAATTTATTTGCATACGACCTGCCGAAAATATCTGATCGCTCAAACTGTCAAAACGTACCTATCTATAAACGTAGCAATCAGGGCGATCACAAAGATCTGAACATCCATGTTTTAGTAATTTTAGTATACAGGTACATTTTAATTGATTGTTTGCTGATGTATATCAGTGTGAATTTAAATTCTAGTATAGTAAAATATACCTACTTACTAAAACAACAACTTCGTATGGTAAAGGTTATAAGTCATTATTAGTCATAGAGGTAGATGGGCAAAACATTATTATTTTATTTTTCACCCGACTTCAAAAAAGAAGGAGGTTCTCAATTCGTCTGTTTTTTTATGTGTGTATGTTACGCGATATCCCGGTAATTTATTAAAACGATATGAAAAAAAAATTCTGTGTTCGAAAGCATATACTTCCAGATTGGTCCCGTTGTCACCAAAATCCAGTTCTGATGATGGGATCCTGGAGAAATCGAGAGTACTCTTCAAATTTTATAGGCAAACTTGAAGCAATTTGGCTACTGATTTGAAGTCGGTTAAAACTTTGTTTTAAAAGTACAATTATGTAGTCGTTGACAGCCCTCACTATCGGCGACGCGGCGAGTGAGCCAATTCATTTTCACAGTTCGTACACAGACTTAACGTTCCCTTTGGCTTGCGCTGGAGTCGACGACGTCAGAGGGCCATAAATCATAGTGTTTTTGCTAAGAAAGAAGCGGCTTTTGTGAAGATCAAAGGAGTGTCCCTTCTGTACCTGTACTATTACTTATTCTGTGCTAATGAGGAGGTCCATTTCCGTACATTAAACTATGAAATTCGGCATTTTCCTGTGATCGTAGGTACAGGGTTCCTTAGCAACAATTGCTCCTCATAACCAGCACTATTTATTTAGGCAAAAAAACTAACTCTGATTTTTTGACACATTTGACCGGGTTCGATTCCCGGCCATGAATGAGGCTCTTTTCAAAATCTTTGAATGCAGTTTTTATTTTTTCTAAAATCGGACTCGTGACTCCTAAATAAGAGCAAATTTCCATATCTCTTATAGTTTCGGACTTGCCCTCACTGCCCCGCTTGATTAGTACATCCTGTATAGAGTCCCCAGTCCCCACTCCCTCAGTCAACTCGGAGCCAAACGCTCCGCATTCTTCATTCACCCCTTTGTCTATAACGCTAGTGCCTGTAAAGGCTGTGACATAAAAAAATGCACCATACGCAAAGTTAAGTCCACTCTAAAGAAATGGTTTGCTACACTGTCGTATAAATTCGGAGAAATTTTTACGTCCCTGCACCTAAGGTATATACGTTTGTAATAACTTAACCTTTCACTTTGTCACGTTCATGTCGTGCTCCTTGTGACGTGTCGTGTCTAAAGTGATTTGTTAACCGACTCAGTGGGTCCCAAGTCCCAAGATACAGACTCAGCCTAGTTTGGAGCCCAACGGATAATTTCTGTATAATTTGTAATCATGTGCTTGATTGTCTAATAAATTATGCTTATTCTTTTCTTATTTAAGTTTAGCGATTCAGAGGGCTATATCGGGTGGTGTCCCCTTGTTTTGCCGACATAGGTACTTTTCATCGAATATAATTACATCGACAACGATCCACGCGGACGGAGTCGCGGGCAGAAGCTAGTGCATGACATAAAAAACCGGCCAAGTGCGAGTCTGACTCGCGCACGAAGGGTTCCGTACCATTATCAATAAAAATATTTATTTTATTTTGTTTTTAGTATTTGTTGTTATAGCGGCAACAGAAATACATCATCTGTACAAATTTCAACTGGATCTATCACGGTATCAGTGAGATAAAGCCTGGTGACAGACAGACGGACGGGCGGACAGCGGAGTCTTAGTAATAGGGTCCCGTTTTACTCTTTGAGTACGGAACCCTAAAAATGTACACATGGTCTCCCGCGATACAGGCCGAGCCTAGTGCGGGGGACCCCTGGTAAAACTGAAAATTCAAATGTCATGCAGCAAATTCTATAAATTTAATGTTTTGTTTACAATAAAGACTTTTTTATCTTTAAAAAAAATCTATACCTATAATCATCGAACCTGCTATAAAAATTTCACGGGAATCGGTTGAAGAATGAATAGAATCGGTAGAATTGTGACTTGTAAAAGTGCCATTGCGGCCTACTTGCAGAATAAAATTAATGATTTCAATAATGCGACCTGTAGAGAAGAACAGCTTGACGACCGGATATACAAACGCATTTTCGCCCACAAACCGAAACGGAGAACTTCGTTTGCTTCGCTCGCTCGTTCAATTATTGAACCTGGTCACAACATTTCACAAGAATCGGTAGAGAAATGCGAGTTGTAGGGGAAGGAGAACAGCCGGACAGACGCCGGACATACGAAACAGTTTTTGCCCAACGTGAACCAGGGAACTTCGTTTGCTTAGCTCGCTCTCGCTTTGCTAGCTCGTTGAATTATACATATACATAACGTTTGACCTAGGTACAGTCGCCATCACATACATCGGAGCAAACCAGCAGCTTACAAACATCGGAACATAAGTACCTCTATTTTCAAGGCATTAGGGTGCATGTGCCGATATTTTTGAACACCTGTACCTATGCACAGTCTGTTTTTTGACCCAAAAGTGTGACATCCTCTTTTTATTAGACAAATATAGTGCTTGTATCGTTACAAATGCGAGACGAGATGTCTCGTAGGCCGATTTTCAATATTTAATATTCTGACAGATTTTTTTAAGTTTGTGTGACTTTGTCACGAATGGAAAACGAAAATTAATTCCTATAAAAAAACTATGGCCAGTTCATCGTTTAACGTGGCATTGTTTTATGTGGCAATTGAATGCGCATATTTATCCGATTTCACTTGCTCTTAAATTTGAACAGACTCGTCGCAAAAAATATCTCCTTTTTGGTTTTTATTTTTTATTTCCATTTCTAGATCGAAGTAGAATCTCTGGATGTGTGGGATAGATTCCTTATAATTGGTAGTATAACGTCTATTTTTTTACATTCTACATACGCGGATGTGTGGCGACTGTACTCAAGTAGGTACTTATTATTGTTATTACTGTCTACCTTAAACATTTGACTTGTAACTATGGTGTTATCAAAAAATTATTGTATTGTATACAGGTGTATAATTATCTACAGATATATGTAATGTCAAATTCAAACTCGCGGGAATTTGATCAAATCTATCGAAATAAAGATATATACTTGGTACAGAGCGGATGTAAAGAAATGTAACACTTACCAGTAGATGGTAGGCTTGTTGACTTCAGGATCCATGAATTCAGTTTTACATTTCACACTGGAAAGGACTGCCATTGGGTTCTGCCGCACGAGACGTTTCTGCTTAGTAAACATTTACAGTGAATAAATACATATACAGGTATGTCCTTGACCCGGGTATGTCCTTAAACTACGGCCAAGACCACCGGGGGATGGGCAGCAGCATCCCTGGAGTTCGGTGGAAATACTGCGATCGCCAACCCGCACGCCAGGCGTGGCGATTATGGCATATACCCCTCAATCTTTGGGGGAGGCCTATGTCCAGCAGTGGACGTCTTTCGGCTGATAAATGTTCTTGTTGTAAATACATATTATGTAGCGAGTGTAGCGACACGCATTATAAACTTAATGTTCGCCACTGTAGCCGAGCGGTAGGTAAGGCTCAAAGTGTTTGTGGCATACTTTCGAATTGGAGGTCATGGATTCGAACCACAGCTTGAAACACTAGGTTTTAATAAACTAGTAGTACCGCAGACTGATGGACGGGCAGACGGACATGGTGAAACTTTCTAGTTGACTACGGAACCCTAAAAACGTAATAGTGAGTGAAAAAAGTGAAGGAAAACACTGTGTGGAATCCGGTCGCTTTCGTAAAACTAGTGCCTACGCCAAATCTTGGAAGAAGTGCCAAAGCAAACCCCAGTCTCTATTAGGTTAGAACCGGGAAAATGCTAGGACTTTGATAATATTTATAGATGTTACATTTTTAAATCAATTAAGGAAAATGAAACACGTATGTACTTACTTCTTGATGTGGAAGGCAAATTGGATTTAAGGACTGTCGTTTCAGTATCAAGAAGAACACTTGGTAATTTCTGCCATAGGCTCCGCAGTGAGGATCTGAAAAATACCTATTAATAATTTATTATATCTATTTGTTTTTACCATATCTCGGGACCGTGGGGTCCCGGACTTTTGGAAGGCATGCGTATAAAGCCGAAACCAACAGCGCAGAGGCCCTTTAAAACAAAAATAATCTAAAGCGAGGGATTCCAATGGCGGTTACCATATCCGAGCGCACAACATAATACAACTGGTGATGGTCCCCGCCCGGTGCAAAGACTATTGCAGTGTACCCACAGATGTATGAATATAAGGAGATCGGACATGGCGGCCGATTTGTATAGAGTGAGCCTGTCGCAAGTACATTAACCCACACAACGCCCAAGTAATTAACAAGACAAAGCACGCACACATCTAAAACACACACACACTTGTATACCTACACGCTTATTTGACAATAAACGCGCATCATATCAGGCATTTTGGGAAAAAACGTAATATTCTCTGCGATCAGCACGCGTGCACAGTATGGCAGTGTATGCCCATTGAGCATACAGCTGCGACACGGCCGCCGGCGGCTTGTCCTCTCTCTAGTATTCTATGCTCTGAGAGTGTACCTAACACTGTGTTGCGATGGAAACTAAGGTCATGGGTTAGTGGGTTGAATGGTGTGTGGTCTGGAAAATGGGTTATGGGAGGAAACTAGCGGACACCTGCCGTGACAACCAGCCTCAAAATTGTAAAAAGGCGGTGACTCGCTGGCTCGCTGAGTGGGCCCCATAAAATATTCGCAAGCACAGTGCGACAATGGAGCAACACGTCTGAGCGGCTGTGAGGTTGTCGAGAGGTGAGTCTGCGGTGCGCCAGATCTCGGTGTTCCGTTCAAGGGCCGCCGGCGTTATGACATTTTACTTGGAGCATAGGTTCCGCTCTTGCGACTCCACTCTGGCCGACCGATTAAGGCAAGCACAGAGGTGAGGGGGGCCAGATCAAATGGGCCCTCTGGAGATTAAAATGTATCATACTATTATACCAAAAATTTCAGCTCAATGGGTTGAGGTTAACTGGTTCAAAATTCAGTTCCAAGATTTGTCCCACACAAACACACAAACGAACATGTCAAGTTAAATAAAAGCTTGTAAAAATCGAACCAATAAGCCAGTCTTGAACTGGCATTATTGGTTACATTGCCGGAGTGGTTCCCAATATTTATTTCCATATCCGATCTTACCTAAGATAGCAAAGAGAACACTATACGAACGAGTTGCATGAAATCTGCGGGCACGGTAGTACCCCCGCCAAGTCGGCCAAACGAAGAGGCACGGCCGTAGGTACCATCCTTTTCTCGAAGCCATTCAGGTGATTCCGAATGTTTTATAATGGGATTGATTTTATACATACAATATATATATATACATAACAACAATTTAATTACCTGGGAGACGTAAAGTAGACACACTCTTCTTGACTTGTGAATAAATTGGTTGTCTATACAGTAAATACTTATCTCCTCCTATTGCATAGAGCCAAATTCGAAATCTGTCTGCATGATTTTCAGGATTTGGAAAGCAGTGCAATGTAATGCCATCAAGATCTGTAATATAACAATGACACTTAGTTTTAAATTTCATGCGGTGTTTGTAACGGGTTTATTGCATAAGTGAGTGCTCGTGTTTGAATGAGAATGGAGAGCTCGGTAAAATATATTTGAACCATAATACGAAATATCATTTGATATTTACCTAACACTTTTCGATGAAGGAAAACATCGTGAAGAAACCGGTCTTATCCCAATGGGACGAAACTAGAGTTTTCTCTCTGGTTTGGAAGGTCGGATAGAACTGATGGCAGTCGCTTTCGTAAAAACTAGTTCCTACGCCAAATCTTGGTATAAGGTGCCAAAGTAGACCCTAGGCTCGTTTGAGCACTATCGGGCAAAACGGTAAGAGTATGAGGGGTGGAATTTTTAAAAACGCTGATATTAATTGTCTTGGTTTCCAAGATAATTTCAAGACTCTTCGGAAAAGACTTTCTCGCCATACACGCTTTCAAATCCTTTTTAATCCCCTGGGGGATGAGTAAAAAAAACCGGCCCAGTGCGAGTTGGACTCGCGCACGAAGGGTTCCGTACCATTATCTATAAAAAACCGGCCCAGTGCGAGTTGGACTCGCGCACGAAGGGTTCCGTACCATTATCTATAAAAAACCGGCCAAGTGCGAGTTGGACTCGCGCACGAAGGGTTCCGTACCATTATCTATAAAAAACCGGCCCAGTGCGAGTTGGACTCGCGCACGAAGGGTTCCGTACCATTATCTATAAAAAACCGGCCAAGTGCGAGTTGGACTCGCGCACGAAGGGTTCCGTACCATTATCTATAAAAACGGCAAAAAAATCACGTTTGTTGTATGGGAGTCCCCCTTAATAAAATATTTTATTTTGTTTTTAGTATTTGTTGTTATAGCGGCAACATAAATACATAATCTGTGAAAATTTCAACTCTCTAGCTATCACGGTTCTTGAGATACAGCCTGGTGACAGACAGACGGACGGACAGGGAAGTTTAGTAATAGGGTCCCGTTTTACTCTTTGAGTACGTTGTTGTTATAGCGGCAACCGAAATACATCATCTGTGAAAATGTCAACTGTCTATTAACTACCACGGTAATTGAGATACAGCCTGGTGACAGACGGACAGACAGACAGACAGACGGACAGCGGAGTCTTAGTAATAGGGTCCCGTTTTACTCTTTGAGTACGGAACCCTAAAAAGCTGGACTTTGACTGGACGACTTTCTGGATGGCTATTATAGGCAATTTGCCTGCATTCTTTGCAATACGCGGGCAAAGCCGCGCGGACAGCTCGTCTACGCGTGCATGCATACTTAATATACTAATCTACTTATACAAAGCCACAAGTCCCCGGACATCACATAGATGGGTAATCTCTGGAACCAATGGAATGGACCGATTTCAAAAAATCTTTCACCTGTGTGTAGTATGGACGTGGGTTTGCCTGCGTTCTTTAAGCCACGCGGACAGCAAAGTTCTATGTAAGTATTTATTTACCCTGCTCACAAAATTTCATTTGCTCGTAGAACCGTTGGCCGTTCGGGCGGAAAGGTTCTCGAGTGGCGACCACGTACCGGAAGGAGCAGCGTGGGTCTTCCCACAAGGTGAACTGATGACCTGGTAAAGGTCGCGAGAGTCCGCTAGATGCGGGAAGCGCAGGACCGGTCATTGAGGCACGCTTTGGGGGAGACATATATGTCAAGCAGTGAACATCTTTCGGCTGATATGATGATGATGATGACAAAATTTCACGAGAGTCGGTTTAGAAAGACGACCTGTAGAGGAAAGCAGCTGGACAAACGGACATACGAAAGCAGCTGGACAAACGGACATACGAAAGAATTTTGGCACAAGCTGAAGCAAAGAAACTCGTGGGAGCGGAGCGTGCACTCAACTTGACAACGCTCAATAAAGTCCATATTTAATTCCTTCATTCTGTCTTCATCAGTTCAGGCGGTGGTCAAGCGGTGGTCGTGGGTTTGAATCCCGGCTAATAACAATCACATTTTCGGAACTTATGTACGGAATATTTAAGTAGGTAACGTAAACTTTTCGGTGAAGGAAACCATCGTGAGGAAATCGGTTTAATCCCATTAAGGTCTAGTTTTCCCTATGTGGGTTGGAAGGTCAGATGGCAGTCGCTTTCTTAAAACTAGTGCCTACCTTATCTATCTCCTTTTTTGAAGTCGGTTAAAAATACACTACGTACACACAAGTTTCAGAATTACGAGTAGCAAAAGTGTAAAACATTCAAAGAAGATTCCATAGTGTTAGGACTTTGCGGCTTAACTAGAAAAGATTAAACGAACGTACGGTACGGCACAAAAAATAACTAGTATTTCAGCTTTGCCTTCCAATTTAATATTTTAAGATAAGAGCAAAATGGTAAAATTTATGCTCAAAACACCAAAAAAGCAAAGCGGCTTTTCCCTACAAAACTAAAAATTATTGAAATTACCATTTTCCAGAAACCAGCGCCAGCTGAAAGCTATACAAATATGCTATAAACTCTTGCTAACATTGTGATTTAATAATTAGATGTATATTCGACCGCTTTAGCATAAAAAAAGTCCAAAATCGGGTAAACATTATAAAAGTTAGTGGCACAAAAGTACAAAACCGACAGTAGGTAAGTTGGCGGAAATTGCCACCCGTTCCCGCTTTAGAAAAATGAAAATTAAACAGAAACTATGCAATTTCTGAATGCAAATGTGATATTAGGTATATATATTATGAAAGCTGTATTGCTATTCAATATATGTATTAATACTCCAAAGAAATTTGACAAAACTGAATGAAATATACACAATTTATTCAGCTTTCATATGATATGATACCCCACATGCATGGTTTGGATGTAATTGACAGTTTTCCAAACGCGGCCGCGGCGATTTTGATAAAGTTGTTACTGAGGAGACCGACTCCTTAGACATTGTATAAATATTTCAGAATGTGTGCGATGTGCATCTTCGATCATGTAATGGGTATTCTAAATCGATGCATGTAACTGACTAGCTGCCTGCCCGGCTTCGTCCGCGTATAGCAAAATAGGCAGGCAAACCCTGTAGGATAACATATAGCCTACTAGTTTCTGCCCGCGAATCCGTCCGCGTGGAACTCATTTATATCGTAGCTCCATACAATTTTCCCTCCCACCCCGCCATTTCATCCCCTTCAAGGATGATTTTCGGGATAAAACCTATCCTATATCCTTCCCGGATTCAAACTATCTCCATACCAAATTTTATCTCAATGGGTTCAGTGGTTTAAGCGTGAAGAGGTCACACACAGATCGACAGACAGACAGACGTACAGACAGACAGACGGACGGACGGACGGACGGACGGACTGACTGACTGACTGACGGACGGACGGACGGACGGACGGACAGACGGACGGACGGACGGACGGACGGACGGACGGACGGACGGACGGACAGACGGACAGACGGACGGACGGACGGACAGACGGACAGACGAGCATACGAACAGACGGACAGAAGGACAGACGGGCAGACGGACAGACGGATAGACGGACAGATGGAGAGACGGACAGACGTACAGACGGGCAGACGGACAGACGGACAGACGGGCAGACGGACAGACATACAGACAGACATACAGACATACATACAGACAGATAGACAAACATACAGACAGACAGACAGACAGTCAGACAGACAGATATCGTATTTTATAATATTAGTATGGATACTATGGATATGTCAGATTCTCACGGGAGTTTTCTATATAAAATTAGTGTACATGTTTTTACGCAGTAAAATAATAAAAACCAACTTAGAAAAGTCAAAAAACCCCCCATATTTTCATTTCAAAGTTCAATATCTCAAATGCTAAAATTGGTGCTATAAGAACAACAAACTCGGCAGCTGCACTGTTCCCTCTGAACGCTGAACCTCGCAGCGCACACTGGAACTCTATGAGCGACATCGATAAGAACAACAAACTCGGCAGCTGCACTGTTCCCTCTGAACGCTGAACCTCGCAGCGCACACTGGAACTCTATGAGCGACATCGATAAGAACAACAAACTCGGCAGCTGCACTGTTCCCTCTGAACGCTGAACCTCGCAGCGCACACTGGAACTCTATGAGCGACATCGATAAGAACAACAAACTCGGCAGCTGCACTGTTCCCTCTGAACGCTGAACCTCGCAGCGCACACTGGAACTCTATGAGCGACATCGATAAGAATACATATATACCTACGTACCAGTGTGTAACCGCCATACGATAAATAAATATCTCAAATACGGATGAACTGATTTTGTTGAAACGGTAGCTAAGAACCATCTCCATCACGTTAGCTTTCGGATAAAAAAATCGCATTCAAATAGGTCCATTCGTTTAGGAGCTACGAAGCCACAGACAGACACACAGATACACAGACATGTCAATGTAACAAGTGGTCTGTGTAACAAAATGAACCAACGGCAAGCTGTGTTTGGCATTTAAACTCAATAGGTATCTAGATAGGGTTGGGGGTTGAAGTTGCACCACGTCCGTAGGAATTACCCATCGCTACCCTACACGTGACGTGACCCCTGGGCGGTGCTAAAAGTGCTACAACCGTCTTTTCGAAGATCTCACGGTTCTAATACAATGATTTGCCATACAATAAATAATAATACCTATTGAGTTTAAATGCCAAAAATCAAGGTACAGTCGCCATCACATACATCGGAGCAAACAAGCACGTCACAAACATCGGAACACACCTCTATTTTCAAGGCATTAGGGTGCATGTGCCGATATTTTTGAACACCTATTGTGTACCTATGTATGTGATGGCGACTATACAATCAACCAATTTGATTCCTAGGCCATCATAGAACCTTGCCGTTGTCAATGCTATGTCAATACGGGTTACTAGGATTATTGCGTCGCTATGTAGCAGTTAAAATGACAGGGTTCTACGGTGGCTTAGGAATCAAATTGGTTGACCGTACCTTGATTTTTTTCTCTGAAACGTATTAAAATATTGAATAGCAATGTTAGAATGAATTGTAGGTACTTAGCATATTTTATCACTTATCAGCTTTCATTGACAAATTCAGAAATTGCAACGTTTGGGTATGATTTAGATTTTTCTAAATTGGGAGTGGGTGGCAATTTCCCCCCAGTGCTGTCGGTTTTGTACTTTTGTGGGTCAGAGTATAGCAAACGGGGCCCGTTTTTTGGACTTAGATAATTTTTGTTAACAATTTTTTTTCTTATTTTTGCTACTTTTTTGATTAAAACTTTAAATGATACATTAAAATAAGCATCTTTTAATGATTACATTTTTTTGATTAAGGTGGTTCGATTGCCATACAAAGCGTTAATTGACATTCGCAGGCTAACGGCGTGATATTTTAAGAAACTTATGTAACAAACTTTCTTCAATTGGCTTCCCATTTGCGCCAAATTTCCCTTTTCCTAGTATAAACTTGTATAAACTAGATTAATTTGAGAAAAATAGTTTTCCCAAAATATCACGTGACAAACCAATTTCTCAAATTAATCTAGTTTATACAAGTTTATTCTAGGAAAGGGGGAATTTGGCGCAAATGGAAAGCCAATTTATGAAAGTTTGTTACATAATTTTCTTAAAATATCACGCCGTTAGCCTACGAATGTCAAATAACGTTTTGTATGGCAATCGAACCACCTTAACTTGCCCGTTTAAGAACTAGAGCGGTTCAAAGTTGCGAGTTCGGCCATAGGATTACTACGGAGCCAGGGACTTATTTTACCAGTATAACCTCTATTTTTTATAACTGAATCATAATTATATAACATGCTAAAATGAGCATCTTTTAGGTGTTGAAGTTTTTTCATAAAATTGTCCGTTTACGAACTAGAGCGGTTCAAAGTTATGGTATTCTGCCATAGTTTTACCTATGAGTTATGAAACCGAGACTACGTAACTTCCGTGACAGAGTCGACGAAGCCCCCGCGAAAAGGGGGGAGGGGGGTCAGGAAAAAATCACGAAAGATCACGTTGGGGGAGAGGGGGTTTAAGGAAACCTCACGTGCATTTTTCTACAGAGAACGAAACTAAGAAAAAATATCTACCACACGAGTAGATACTTTTTCTCGGCTTCGTTAAACACAAATCTTTAACTTCAAAATAGCGAGTCCATTTTAAGAAGATAGAAAAATAAACAAGATTTACTATGTAAAATACTATTTATCTTACAATTAGGTCGAATGAAAAAATATACGTGAGGTTGTATGGGGGAGGGGGGTTTGCCAAGAACCTCACTAAATATCACCAGGGGGGGGGGGGGGGGGGGGTGTTAAAAAGTAGCCGAAAAAACCTCGCGTGATCTGTGCACAAGCCCTTGCTGGTCGCCGAACCGCTTTGCACGGCTCCCGTGCTTTGTCACAGCGGGCGAGGGCTGCTCACTCTCCGCGCCTCCGGCTTTTTATATACACTCTAGGGGTAGGACAGACAAGACCGTGGATAGTTGGGTGCTCCGATTCGGATCATAACTCATAGGTAAAACTATGGCAGAATACCATAACTTTGAACCACTCTAGTTCGTAAACGTTCAAGTTAATGAAAAAACTACATGAATAAAATATGTTAATTTTAGCATGTTCTATATGATTCAGTAATAAAAAAACAGAGGTTATACTGGTTAAAAATTTTCATCGTAAATTTTCCAAGTCCGCGCCTTAGATATCCTATGGCCGAACTCGCAACTTTGAAACTTTGAACCGATCTAGTTCTTAAACGGGCAAGTTAATCAAAAAAATTGTAATCAATAAAATATGCTTATTTTAATGTATTTTTTAAAGTTCTAATCAAAAAAGTAGCAAAAATGTGAAATATCTTTTTGTAAACAAGATTTTTTTAAGTCCTAAAACCGGGCCCCTTTTGGTATACCCCAACCCTTTTGTGTCACTAACTCCTATATTGTTATTTTCTACCCGATTTTGTATTTTTTTACCACGTAGATACAGCCAGGGGCCACTCCGTGATTTCGTCGCGCCGCTACAATTACATGCTGGCACTACCGGCCCCGGCCGGTATAGCGCTGATACGGCACGCATGCTATCGCAGCGAGTTGCATGCGATATTCAGATTCAGATTCAGATTCATTTATTCACAATAAAAGATTACATTATAAATTACATCTCAATTTACAAGAATCCCTATTGTGATGAAACGGGATGGCTACGTTTAGGCTCGTTCGGCATACCTAAACATGGGATTTGGTAACAGAGAGCCTTCTGTACGTAGTACTATTATTTATTATGTGGTATAGCCTAAAGGTTACCTCGAAATAACATTAGTACATAACTAGTTAGTTGATATTTAGGTTACCTGTTTATTGTTTACACAAGGAATCCTCAAATCATTAAGGAGTTGACAAAACGCTTGCCTATGACTCGCCGAACAGCAAACGTCCATCCATTGCTACGGTGCTGTTTGCTAACCACATCGGACATGATAATATAAAAATTGTGTAAGTAGCTGTAAATTGTATAAACGACATCGCTGCCTTTTTTGAATCCGCAATTTAATAACAAGATCTTAAAAAAACAGACTGCAGGAAATCAGAAAGATTTGAATCAAAATTTCAAAATGTCAAAAATATATGAAAATTACTTTGTGACGTTCCATTCCATTCAGTCGAGCAAAAGTATAACGTTCAAATTGCAGTAAAATAAAATATTATTAAGAAATCAAACATTTTTACAGCATATTTTTAATTTGGGGGTTATTTCGTATTGTTACATATCTTGTAACAATTTTATTTTGTGTTTCAATAATTTGGCATCGAACATCTTTTAAATGATTCAGCGTGAAATGGAGTACAGGTTGGCAAGCTGGGGCGCTATCATGAAAATAGAAAGTCGAAACTCACAATATTTCTCTCTCTGTCGCTTGAATATGCAAGTGTGACAGAGATAGAGACAGACGAACGAACGATCGAAGCGTTTCATAGTAGCCGCTCTGTGGAGCTACTACGAAAATCGAAGGTCGAAACTTGCAACATCTCCTTCTCTGTCACTAGAATCAAGTGCGACCGAGAAGGAGATATTGCGAATTTCGACTGACGATTTTTGTAATAGCGCCGCTGTCAAAGTGTACCATTGTAAAAAAGTATCTAGTGTTGCCTTAGTAGGCTTACCTGATAGTTTTAAACAAGCAACTGAAACATTTATTTAGAAGGAGAATAATTTTGAAATTATTATAAATTAATAATAGTAAACTATGAGCCTAACTGAAGTTCAAATAGTCTAATTGTTAAGAATTATCGAAAGTGGCACCATCTAGTCCTATAGGACGGGAAATTTAACAACGCTTTTATCGCCCATACAAGACGCGTTGTATGAGACTGATAACACCCTGGCCGGTACTGAGATAAATTCCCGCGCGACGGTAAATTTATACTAGTTTTGAATAATTATTTATAAATATAAATTTTGACAAAAGTTATATTTTTTGGACTGGATCTTGTTGGTACAAGCATGAACTTTAATGTTGTGTAAGATTCAATACAAAAATTATTCAACAATAATGAGAAAATCCTTGAGTTTTCAGTACGATTTTGTCGACAAATATGGTGTAATTGAGAACAGTTTACATATATATACGTGCAGAATAAGGAAAATTCGAGGCGGCTAGGAGCAATGGCAACATATTACGCTAGTGAAAATAGAAAAAAACAAGTTGGTTCTTATATAACATCATGGAGTATTAGGGGCTCAAACTTATGACTCTGCGCTCTCTTCAGAAAACTACTGTCGGTAATCGGGTATTTTCGGTTAAAGTATTCAGTTCTTCGTAAATTGGAGGCGGCTAGGACCAATATGAGGAGTTTACCTATGCAAATAAGTAATCAGGATTTAGAAAAAGCTCTCCGTTTCTTAGAATTACAACGTCAAAAATCCGTCATTCTCGCTTATTCCTGACCAAAAAACGAGCGCCCTCTTAATGTCATTCATGATTAACGGCGTCTGAAAGATGTTTCAGCTGTCTAACACAATTAATATCTAATTAGAGCATTCAGAGCGTCTATATGAAAATTGTACAAGCAAGGCAATCAATAGACGATTTAACTACAAAAACTACTTTTTATGTTACCTCATTTAACCAATGGCATAAATTAAATGCGTGAGTGAAACCTAAAATTTTACCAGGTTTTTCTTGTATTTACCGGCCCAGATTTTGTTATCTTATTCCTGCACTTTGCAGAACTAAATCTCGTTTCAGATAAAGGTTTTTTATATATGTAGTAGGTATTCTCATATTCCCTCCTATGTATAATGGTTTATTACTAAGTCGCAAAACAATGTTGTTATCATGTAGAAACGATCGAAAATAACCTATTTTTATTTTCTCATTATATATATTAATCTAGAATGCATACTTTCATATTTAGTACGATGCATGTTAATTACTTTCATTACTTTCTTTAGTCAGGCACCTGCGAGATGTAATCCAATGTTTCCTTACAAAGTAATGAGGCAGATAATATTAATAACCAATATATAAATCTTATCATAATCAATTAATCACTTATCGATAATGCGCATTAATAATTCAGACAAAACCTTTCAGCTGCGTCAATCGTGGCAAATACTGCAAATATACTGTTGAGGTCTTTCGTTAAGTGAAACAATGGAAAGAGTATTTCTGTGCTGTATTTTATTGTTAAATGGGGGACTAGCTTACTCACAGTTGTTAAGTACGGGTAAGTAACGTTAATATTTATCATAAACAATGAACAAACCTGTCTTAATAAAACTATCATTAAAATTCGTTTATCTTTATCTGTCACTTTCGCATTGGTGTTCGTTGAAAGGGACAAAACTTATTATTTATCAGAGGCTTTTTTCATTTTTTTTTTATAAAACATACTAGTTACCTTGTTCGTCACGTTTATCAAATAAAATTGTCACTTTAAGAACCGCGTTTGTGATTATTTAGCAAATGCATATAATTTAAATACGTATAATATGTAGGTACGTTTGTTTTTCTGTTAACTTTGCCAATGAGCATCTAGCTAATGAAATACACAAAAGTTTATTGCTATGCGATATATTCGTAATTCTGCAGTGTTTATGCGTAATTTTCGAACGTGCGTTAGAATATCAACTGTAATTTTATAGTTGTGAAAATGACAATCGATATGCTCTAAGTGGCCCTAACACAACGAAAAGTGGCGCAATTAACCTTCTGTTTTTTTTGTCTTGATTGTTTTGATGCACCTATATACACCGTGGCCGTGAATAACCCGAAAGATTTAAACCACGTATTTTTGACGACAGTACGAGTAAATAATGTTGTATCAACATGGGTCTAATTATGTGTCTTAATTAAATTACTATTTCAGTACAAATTAAATCTTATTAATTGCCCGCTTCTTTGTGAACAACTCTTTAGTTGAGAAACTCAAGTTGAAGAACAGAGAGCGAGCATAACACTTCACGAATCGCTCCGAAATCATACGACGAACGGCGAATGCCGTGACTTGTGTTCCATGACAAGAAGTGTCAAGTTATGCTCAAGCCTTTAGGGTATGTTAGACTGGAGATTTTTTAACTTTTGATTTGTTTCAAATAATTAATATCTCCTTAATTATGAGTTTTTGGACTATATGTTACATAACTTTATATACTCTAATTAGGCTCTAGTATCGTTAGCTTAAATCTTTCGGGTTATTCACGGCCACGGTGTATAAGAGAATTGGAATTTATACTTACCGTTTTGAATTGGAATTGGTATATCTATCGTTCTCGGGCATGCACGCTCTAACAATTTATTTGGCTTGACGTGCGAACAGAACGTAGAAATACGAAACCGATGCTAATTAACTGGAGTACGTTAAGCCCAATAAACCCTTGTTGAATGTGGTATTTGCTTTCAGTTAACAATGTCCGTTTAGTCAACCATATTCCATACATTCTTGAGCTTATGGAGACTACGATGAAGGATATGGAAGAATACGGCTGGTGCAACTTGAAAATACCTAGCTTTGAGGTTGCAGTTGAGTAAGGGTTGTAATTTTATGAAATTTCTTATATATCAACCATAATTTGAGATTATTTAATGTGGCCAAATTTTTATAGGTAATAATTTGAATATTTTTACTTGGACGGTAGAATTGCTTTTTGAATAGTCTACTTTTGCAATCGGGCCAACTCAAATAATCTCAAGTATACTTAATTTATTTATTAACATGACCTTATTTGCATAAATTTTAAGGAATCAAGAATGCATGAAACGACAGCTATTATAATAGGCATGGTGACATAGATGTCACTTGTGCAGAATATATTGCAAACAAGAAGACATCAGAAGCCCGACGCCAAAGGCGGAGGGCTTTCGATAACTCGAGTTTGCAATATGCTTACGCCCGTGTTATACACAATGTTTTTCATCACATTTGCGAGGAACTAAATAACTACAAAAGACAGAAAAATCTATGTTTCATATAAGCGCACCAATCAAAAATTTATGAAATTGACAACTTCACTTCCAGATCAGTGCGAGTCGTGCGAGTGGAGCGCGCAGCTTCAATATTTCAACCAATCACATAGCAGTATTCTTGCAGCGCGTGGCCTACTAGATTTATTTTCAACCAATCTCAGAGTAGAATTCGTGTAGCGCGCGGCCATCTAGATTTGCTTAAACCAATCAGATCACACACAAGCTCATTACTCCCTCGGAAGCTGTAAAATACCATTACTCCCGCGGGAACAATTTAGGTCATTGTCCTTCTGTATAGGCATGGAATACCACCATTTATGAGCAAGTGTGATGAAAACAAACTTATCCTACCAGCCAGCCATAGATTCCAGACAAAGATAATATAATGTCACTATCTTTTAATAATCATCTTATTATTGTCTACGTTTGATAATGATAATCTATAGTTACATGGCGAAACATTGGCGGTCATTGAGCCGGATTTTGGTCGATAATAAAAGAAGATTGTAAAAAGCCAGCCAAGTCTGATGCGACATGCTAATGACTTTATGCATAAACGTCTGTCGTTTTCTTAATCTTCGCCTGTCACTTTGACATTTGACTTGTTTTAAGTACTTTGTTATATTATACTGAAATAGAGAACAATCTCTGGGCCTAAAAACGGTAACCCTGTAATTGATGACATTTGATGCGCCATCTGATATTTTTATTTGAAGACTCCACTTGAATGTTAAAGCATACAAAAAGTGCGTCTGTCGCAGGATTTGAACCGGGGCTCATCGACTCCAAATACCGCCGTCTGTACCCCTAGGCTACTGATGTCTTTTGACAATACGGTGAATTTCGAAATACCTTGACGGCGCGTTTCATCACCATAGAAACAAGGCCATTATTGACCCCGCCGTCGTCACAATATAGTTAAAGAAAATTAATAAATAACACAAGTATTTTAGTTTTGACATTATTTATTGATATTATTAGTACAATTAATAATTTTCCGATTTTTAGTAGGTGCCGCCGCGTGCTTCTATTATTAGCATTTTACACATTTTACATCTATGAATTATTATGTGACTAAATTGGAAATCACCAGATATTCATAGTAGGCCCCTATACTTAATGTCCTTCTTTATTTAGTAAACTTATTATGCTGTCATTACCGTCCACCTAGTACTAAGATTGCCCGCCCTGGTTTTAAGTAACAATGTCAAGTGTTATGGTAACTCATAAATTTAATGTTGTACATCGTCAACATTGAATAACACCTGACTCAAGATTTTCAAATTTACAAATTTATTGTACATAAATTGATTTAGCAGCAGACTAATTTATAAAATAGTCTATAGAACGTGCATTTTTTAAGGAAGTTTTTTTAACTAATTACATATTGTATTTCTCAACAGCGAAAACGTATTTGATTGGCACGTAAAAGGCAATGTAACTTTCCAAAACGCCTTTGTCACGTCCATCCAAAAAGTCGACGTCATCGAAAACACGGTCCAACAAGTTTGGCGGTTTGACAATACTGACAATACCACCAGCGTGTTCGCTCAGGTAAACTAAAAAGATTCTCTAAGGGCCTTTGAAACCTCACAATGTATCGCTACAAAAGATAAGAGCTATAGGGAGACAGCATTACAGCATTTCACAAGTCAAAAATTAGACTAAAGAATTGTCTTCTCGACTTGTCATGATTAAGTGTACCCATAGGCTTTATAAAGAAATAAAGAAAAAAATTTTTGATAATACGGCTGACCATAAGGCTGGCTACCTCCTCGGCCAACGGATTGGAATCGCAATTCAACGAGGAAATGTAGCCAGCCTTATGGGCACCCTTCCCAAGGGCTGTGACCTTGGAGAGGGTATATATACTAGTAGTTAAGTAGATTTAAGTGCCTAGTGTTAAGTTTTTTATGCACATTGATAAATAACATGTTTTATTCATGAAGTGTGTGTGTGTATGTATGTATGTATATGCGCGTGCATGTGTGATGGGACGAGAACACACTCTCGACTTATCACATGTTTGTGTATGTGGCATGTAGATATATATATACTTGCAGATATAGGTATATTTCTTTTCTTTACTTTAGGCATGACTCTTTATTTTGTATAAGATGAGATTAATAGGTTAAGTTGTATGAAAACTGAGCGCGTCTCGCCATCAAACGTAACAGTTTGGCGAGAATATAAATATTTTGTAAGATGTAATTTGAATATATAAATAAATAAAAAAATCAAAAATAAATGTCCGGGAATGGATAGTTTCATGATAAATTTGAATTTGCACCGAAAAAAAAAGATTACGGTTATTTTATGGCAGACATTCTCCAGCTTAAACGTTAAATTCTTCTTAGTCTCGTGAGAATGACAAACGCTATATCATCATCATTATCATCATATCAGCTGAAATTCGTTCACTGCTGGACATAGGCCTCCCCCAAAGAGTGCCACAATGACCGGTTCTGCGCCACCCGCATCCAGCGAACTCCCGCGACCTTTACCAGGTCATCAGTCCACCTTGTGGGGAGTCTACCCACACTGCGCCTTCCGGTACGTGGTCGCCACTCGAGAACCTTTCCGCCCCAACGACCATCAGTTCTAAGTGCACTGTGGCCCGCCCACTGCCACTGTTTAGGCTATAATATAGGTCAAAAACTTTACAGTTTTAGATTTATTTAAATTTCACTTACCTAAGTATGTTTTTTTTTTTTAGGCTACGCTAAGGATGGTGCAGGTGGCGTTGGGTTATGATATACACATGGAGTTGGAAGACGGCAGTCATCACTATTTTACCGGGATTTTTAAACACAATCTTGCGCAGTTTCCGTTCGCGGTAAAGTTTCGCGTTAAAAATATTGAAGTACAGTAGCAAAAATATATTGCATCGAATTAATCCTCTCATAAATATGTATATTGAAATGTTAACTCGCCGACATAAGAGTAATGGGACATATTTTTAATTCATAGTAGTGCACTTGACTGTACCTTTTCATATTAAAATTATACAATTCTAGAAAGTCTATATATTTGTAGAAATTTAAAAATACCGTTTTTGTAGAAATTACATTCATTTGTTATGGTACATACAAATGGAAGAAATTGAGAATAAAACTACATTTTTAAACAAAAGTTTATATATCTTGAAACAACATTTTTATAATTTTTCGCACAATGTAAACACAAACATATTTTTCAGGTAATTTACAATATGTTTACCGAAGAACTCTCAGCGTCAGTAACAATGACCGCATTAGCGCAAAGCACCAACAAGATGGTTTTCGCCCCTGCTACTGCTCTCACACAAGTCCTATCACACTCGGTATGTAATTTATGTAATCTCCCTTAACTTAACATACCTACTCACCGAAGATAAGTAAGTATACCTATTTACTTTAACAAATGTCTATAAAAAATCTATACAGCTACCTATGAAAAATCTAAACATAGTTACTGGAATGTTGCGTTCACAGATGTATGAATATAAGGAGATCGGACATGGCGGCCGATTTGTATAGAGTGAGCCTGTCGCAAGTACATTAACCCACACGACGCCCAAGTAATTGACAAGACAAAGCACGCACACATCTAAAACACACACACTTGTATACCTACACGCTTATTTGACAATAAACGCGCATCATATCAGGCATTTTGGGAAAAAACGTAATATTCTCTGCGATCAGCACGCGTGCACAGTATGGCAGTGTATGGTGTATGCCCATTGAGCATACAGCTGCGACACCGCCGCCGGCGGCTTGTCCTCTCTCTAGTATTCTATGCTCTGAGGTTGCGTTGAACAGGTTTAGTGAAAAAAACTAAATGTTAACTTAACAAACTAATCATAATGAAACAGAAAAAAAACAAAGCCTAAAATATTTATAAATTATGGTTATGGAGTTTGCTGTACTTGAAATGGTATTACTTGAAACACTACTTAGCGGAAAAACCATGGGATCGGCCACGAGCGTAGCACGTTTCGAGCGTTTCACCAACTAAACTTTTGATAGAATGTAACGTATCGTCTTCTGCGGCGCTACCACGAACTTCGAATCTCGAACTTCGTATATCACCGTCTCTGTCGCACGAGTACCATGAACTATAAGTGCGATAGGGACGGAGATATACGAAGTTCGAGATTCGAAGTTCGTGGTAGCGCCGCTGTTTCAATTCGCCTTTACAAGACTTTCAAGGTACTAGTTCAAAGAACAAACCAAATGAAAGTTTCCAGGACAAAACGCATAAGATGTTTTTTTAGCAGGGATTCTTCATGCGATGCCCTTACACCCTCATGTTTGAGAGTTACTGTAACATTTGTGTCAACTATATGTACCGGTAGACTGGGGTTACTTTAGGAAAAAATGGGGCTACTTTGATCATTTAGAATGTAGTATAAAAGCAAAACTATTTGAAATGAAGAAGATTTAATCGAGTATACAGCAAGATAGATAACTAATATATTCACTGCCACAGTTCACCCACAAGTAAAAACAATGATTTCGGAGAAAAATCTATTTGATCAAAGTCGCCCCGCGAATCAAAGTAACCCCAGTTGACGGTACCTACTATACTATGTATAACAACATGAATGCAATGAAATAAATCAAAAAATGCTTCTATTTTCTAGTATGACGTCACAAGTGCCGCATCAGGCATGGCGGGCTGGTGTCCCGAAGTGTTCCAGCCCATCCTGCTTAACGTGGCCACACACAAGGTCCATTTCCCTCAGATCTGCTACAATTGCGCTGTGTAACACAAGACTGATTATCACAAACTGTCATAACGGCCCGGCCACGACATTGCGCGAATGAGGAATGGATGAAAATTTTAGAATTGCCTGATTTTTTTTGGTGTTAGGTTAGGTTAGGTTAGGTTAGGTTAGTATATTAATAACCTTCCTTAGCACCAGAAAAAAATTGCAGACTTTTTAGGTGAGTCAATTATTTTTGAAAAATATAAACAGTTTCCTCACTTACGTTTTGGGGTTAGGACGGCGAATGAGACACTTTCTTTGATCCGTCTCATATTTCAAAAAATATTTTGAATATCTGACCCTGGCAATGACAAATATAGCTGCTGCAGCGTCAATATCATTGCCAGTGTCAGTTTACCACGGATTTTTAAGATATTTTTTGTAATATGAGACGAATCAAGGAAAATGTCTCATTCGCCGTCCTAAACCCAAAACGTAAGTGAGGAAACTGTTTATATTTTTCAAAAATAATTGACGCACCTGAAAGATCTGCAATTTTTTTCTGGTGTTAAGGAAGGTTATTCCTAACACCAAAAAAAAAATCAGGCAATTCTAAAATTTTCCTCCATTCCCCATTACGGCGCGGCATGCGTTTTTTTCTGACGAGACTTGCAACGCACTGTGGTTAGTTGGGATACTTGGATCACGCGCAATGAATTAGAAAATCCGCTGCCGCTGCCGCCGCCGCGCAATGTCGTGGCTAGCCGCTAAGTGCGTTCCTGGCCTTAGGATCGATCAACTTTTTCCTGTTGCTGTTCTGTCCCGGAAAGCCAGGAGATAATAAGGCCAAAGTTTCAATAGGGTCAGAGTTAAGAATATTTACACTTCATGTTAATGTGATCTGTTGCGTCATCTCGCTCTCGAATTTTACGGTGTAAAAGCAGATCTACTCATCTTTATGGCTTTCATAGGTAAATACAAGTGGTGGATGGCCTGTTGTTACCATTAATTATTTAATCTACTCCTGTATCATGTTTTTCTTATGTTGTGGTTCAATAAAGAATATTACTACTAAATACTACTACATCGAATATGTTGTTATTGAGAGACTCACTGTTGTTGTAATATATGTACATTGTATACAGCCAAAATCAATACAAACGGGATCGAGTATCATGTACATACTTCCAAACATAAAACTTGAAAACAGAAATAAAATACTCTTAAATCCAGCGTTAAATCATAAAACGAACGGAAACAGAAAGGGTTGTAAATTTTAAAGCCGTTTTATGATATAAATATTTATTTTAACAATAAATTTAATTAAGTTGGTTATATGGTTTGTTTTTTTTTTGAGTACCTAGTAAGTATAAGTTATTTAGCCAAAATGGCTTGTCAGTTGAATTGAGAATTTTACAACATCATATTTTTTATCTTTAGAATAAGAAAAAAGTATTTTCAATAAAATATCATATCATAATCTGATCTGTTTCTCTGCGCGATCGCAAAAGAAATGAAACTATCCGCAGCAGAACCAAAGGTAACCGATATAGCCCTCCGAATCGCTAAACTTAAAAGTGGCAGTGGGCGGGGCACATTGCACGTAGAACCGATGACCGTTGGTGCGGAAAGGTTCTCGAGTGGCGACCACGTACCGGAAGTCGCGGCGTGGGCAGGCCCCCCACAAGGTGGACTGATAACCTGGTAAGGGTCGCGGGAGTCCGCTGGATGCGGGTGGCGCACGACCGGCCATTGTGGCACTCTTGGGGGAGGCCTATGTCCAGCAGTGGACGTCTTTCGGCTGATATGATGATGATGATGATGATGAGGTAATCTGAATGATGAAACTTTAAGAGATGATGGTCAATGCTGGTAAAAATGTATGATAATATTAGAATATATTATGTTAGGTTTGTGTAATACTATATTTGTTACGACTTATTAGATGCAATATTTATCTCCATTCAGAGTTTATTAAAACCTACTAAGTATCTACCTATGGTTTTTTTTATATAATGTAGGGACTTTACATTCGATAGTAGTTCTTTAACAACCATAT
This sequence comes from Epinotia brunnichana, assembly GCA_963854355.1. NCBI lineage: Eukaryota > Metazoa > Arthropoda > Insecta > Lepidoptera > Tortricidae > Epinotia > Epinotia brunnichana. The sequence continues at coordinate 17,967,044 of OY977952.1, forward strand.
TGTCTTTGATTTTTGCACTAATAAGCTATTTTCTGCTTCTTCAATATTACAATATTTACAATGCGACCGAATTCCGCCATCAAATTCGGCCGCGCAAGTCATTGTGTGTAATAAACCGAATGTGTGTCCCTATTAAGATACTGGTACGTCGATCAGGTGAATCAAGTGAGGTGGGCTGGAGTCTGGTCTGACCAGTATAAACTGGAATGTGGAGTGAGGTAGGGTGGGCTGACTTCTCCTGTCTTCTTCAATTTGTATATAGATGAGTTGATTGGAGAGCTGAGCAGCATGATGCATGTCGGATGCCATATTGACAATGTCTGCGTAAACAACATTGGCTATTATGCTGATGACATGGTGCTGCTTGGTCCCTCAATCAACTCCATAAGGCAACTGATTGCAAGGTGTGAGAGCTACGCTGAACGACATGGTCTTAGGTACAATTTAAATAAAACTGAGATGGTGATTTTTAAAGCCCGTAAGTATAATCCGCTAAGTGTACCTTCGGTCATGTTGAACGGTGAGGCCCTAAAAGTATCCAGTAAGTTTAAATATCTGGGTCATATAGTAACCGAGAATCTGGATGATGACCTGGATATCGAAAGGGAGGGAGAATCAGGGGTAACACGCTCATCCGTAGATTTGCACGGTGTACCTACAAGGGAAGTCAAGCTGACACTCTTTAAAGCCTATTGTACGTATTTTTACACGTGCAATCTATGGATGAGGCATACAAAGCGAGCCTACAATGCGTTACGTGTACAATTCAACAATATCTTCAGGATGCTGTTCAAGCTGCCTCGTCACTGCAGTGCGTCAGGCATGTTTGCCGAAGCGCACACTGATGGCTTTCATGCGATCATACGCAAGAGGGTCGCCTCGCTGCTGAGACGAGTGAGAGGAAGTGAAAACAGCATTCTGAGGATATTGGAAGGACGTTGGGATTGCCCTATGTTAGGGCACTGGGTTGGCATTGTGACGGGGAGGGTAAAATAAAATAGAGTTTTGCCCTAAACGATACAGTGCCTGCCAGCGTACACGTTATATCTATATTTTGCCTACTAACACTTAGCTTTTAAATTATTTTACGTACTAACAAACATATGGATTCTATGAGTCTGAAATAAATGATTATTATTTTATTTATTTATTTTAATACGCTCTTCGGCTAATACCACTGACGCGCTAGACCTACAGTAGGAGGTTACCATAGATAATCTTCATTTCCCGTTAAAATGACAGTGGGATAAGCCTGCGTGTATGTAGCCTGCCTGCCTGCTGTGTCTGTATTGACCTGATTTTATGAATTTAACATAATCTACCGCCATATGGTTGTCAGAATTAATCACCAATTCGGTATACTAAACTATAGTGATGCAAATAGCTAGTTGGGCCCTGGCAGCGCTCCTGAAACGTGACTTGGCAGTAATGTTGCCAATTTGTTGGATTGCTCGCATATAAGTAAAGAAACTAATAGAAACCTACTGTTCTTAGCGTTATTTCTATTATTGTTTCGTATGAACTAACATGACGCCCTCTGCAGCCTAGTTGGTAGTGACCCTGCCTACGAAGCCGGAGGTCCCGGGTTCCAATCCCATTTGGTACGAATATTTGTTCATGAGTCATCGATGTTTTTTTATGTATTTAAGTATTTATTTATCTACAGGGTGTTACAAAAATACCCGTAAAGCGGAAAGGGGGTTACTTGGTCCCTTACAAAATTTGAAAACCGTAGTATGGCAGTATGACTTACCGCCAAAATAAATTAAAAAATAGTACATTATGATACAAGTGAGGTATGTTGATAATTACATCAGTACTCACATTTTTGTACATCTCCAAGAATGTACAGTGGCGTCAAATCTATTTATCACTTTTCCATTCACTACGAGTCAACATTTTTAACAATAACCAAACACGCATCATCAATGTTTACAAATATTTGTGAAATTACCTATAATGGCGCGCAACAATTTTTTTTCGTGAAGTTCGCGCAGTGCGCCCGCAGCGAGGCTTAGATGAAATCTCTAAACAGCCAATACAAAATAAAATAAATATTTTATTATTCAATATAAATTCATGTAAAATGTTATCAAAAGTAAATAGTTTTACTAAATGAAATGTTTCTATATCATATCCAACAAGAAATAATCAATAAATCCACAAGAAGGATTTAATTTGTTTAGTCGAGTAAGAATCCATTTGCCGTGAATTAAAAACAAACCTGTATAACCCGGTCAATTTAAGAATGCGCCGAGTCCATACATACACCTTGCTGCAAGGTGCCAACGTGTCTTAATCGGGATATAAACATAGCTACACGAGTGTCGTAATGTTATTAAACACGCGTGTTTAATACCCAGGATTATGAGCCCAAAAGCGGCACAATAAGAGGCACGTTACGAGCAAATGTGTTGAAAAAGAATTGGAATATTTTGTAACACGTTGTATATAAGTACCTATGCATATCGTCGTCTAGTACCCATAGTACAAGCTTTGTTTAGTTTGAGACTAGGTAGATTTCTGTAAGGTTGTCTCCAAAAAACATAAAAAATATAAATATATGAACTGTATTAAAGTTACTGGAGGATGTTTTCAAGACTCTGGTCTGGAGAAGGCTAGGCATCAACATCAACGGCGAGTACATCACTCACCTTCGGTTTGCTGACGATATAGTAGTCTTGGCTGAGACCATGGAGGACTTAAGTACGATGCTCGATGACCTCAGTTAAGCTTCCGAGCGAGTTGGTCTAAGAATGAACATGGATAAGACGAAGATCATGTCAAATGTCCAACATCAAATCCAACTCCCATTACAATCGGACACTTTACGCTCGAAGTTGTAGACGATTATGTACACCTAGGACAGACTGTCCAGTGAGGTAGGTCCAACTTCGAGAAAAAGATCAATTGTCGAATCCGACTCGGCTGGGCAGCGTTCGGGAAGCTACGGCACGGCACATCTGAAAACGATATCTAGAGTATTTTTATTTATTTATCAAGAATAATTTCTTAATTAAATTTGTAATTTACATACTTTTGTATGTAATTTTATGTCTTCAAATTCCTATGAGATTATCTTTAAAGTCCCTTCTTTCAAATAAAAAATAAATAATCGAAATCGATTAAACAAACATATACTAGGTTGTAAGTTGTTAGTTTCAAAATGCAAATGGTCTAGAGGTGACGGATATGGTGTATGAACGTTTGCAAGGAACCCTCGGTGCGCGAGTCAGACTCGTACTTGACCGGTTTTTTTTTCTTTTCTATTCGTGTCCAAATATTTCGCGCGAGTTAATTATCTTTACAAACTTGACTGATACACTACCGTGCACCTTAATTACAGCTTTCATTGTTCATACCATATCAGGTAGGAATTAGTGATTAATTGATTATTTTAAGTGGGTACCTTCATGACTTTCATGAGTCTTAAAACCAATTAAGTAGAACAATGCATTTCAAAGTCACATTATGACATCTCTGCGAATATGCAGCAGAGATTCTTTATCGTGTAATCTTAGAATAATAACGCCTAAAAAACGCAGTTCACGCGCACCGGTGAGGCCACTAAAACTCGGCCATAAATGGCCCAGTAGGCCGATCGGTGGAACAAAATTGGTGCGTTTGTGTGCGTATTGGCGCGTGTGAATACGAGTAGATCACAACTACATGAATCCATTTTATGCCTCACGCTTGGCGCGTCGGTCGGCCGTATGAAACTATCCTTCTATGCGTTATTATTCTAAGCGTGTAATGATCCCGCGCGCGTACTGAAAATCCACTCAAATTGTGCTATATCATGCTTAGATTTGATTAGAATTAAATTGATTAACTGGGGCCCGATTCTGAACACGTTTTTGACGTAAGTATTCAATTGATTGCCAATACAACATGCAAGTACCTACCTACACTTTTCTACTTTAGCACAAAGACAAGCGTATGAGCGAGACGCACTGATATTGAGATGGGTTGGAATAAATGAAAAGTTAAAATTATTTGCGGAAATCGCGAAACGTCTAGTTGATGTAACTGGTGACCGAAGAGCTGGCGGCTTTCCCGCGCGACACATCAGCATTGCAATTCAGGGAGGAAATGCCAGCACCCTTGGTACAATGTCTCGAGGCAGGCGCGGCTCACTCGCGATTTGTGTTTATCGCTACAAGTACATGCCGGTCGCCCCTTCGAAGGGCTCTATTCAGTTGCTACCACGTGTTGGTACAGGACGCTTGCACGGGTCGCAGCGCGTTGCATGCGATAGAACGGGATGGCCACATTTAGGCACGTTTGGCGTAGGTACCTAAAAAGGGAATTTGTTAACAGAGAACCTTCTGTACGTAGTATTACTTATTCTGTGCTCGAGGGCCGTTTTAGGGTTCCGAATTTAGATTTAATTTAATTTAGTTAATGTAAATTATGATCTTGTTTCAGTTTCAGTTCATTATTTGCGTATAAGTAATAGATTATATAAATCTATTCTTTTGGTATATCTAACTATACGCGACGCCCGGTTAGCCTCAGGGGTAGTGACGCTGCCTACGAAGCTGAAGGTCCTGGGTTCGAATCCTGGTAAGGGCAAATATTTGTGTGATGAGCACGAGTAGGTGTTTTTTTCTGAGTCTTGAATGTTTTCTATGTATTTAAGTATTTATATTCATTAAATATATCGTCGTCAAGTATATATAACACGAGCCTTATTGAGCTTACACTATTACTATTGGGCTAGTTAGATTTGTGTAAAAATTGTCCTATAGGTAATATTTATTTATTTATTATATGTACTTATAATAAATATATTTTTTTTCCAATGAAATTGTTATAATGCTAAATGGTGCCCTGAAATGCTTACATTGTTACAAAACAAATGATCGAGATATTCGAGATATAGATAATGTAGGTACATGCTTTCACATAGTGCACAGTCTGGCACGAATCCTTTGTATGACGACTAACGCGACAATCATCGTTTCATTAAATGATCAGACTTTAGTATAAACGATTGTATGTATTAAAGCGTAAGGCTACAGTATGAAACTTAGTATATTTTTTCTTCTTGCGTTTGCAACTAATGTAACATATGGACAGTGGGGTGAGTTTTCCCATTATTTTTATAGGAATACTTATTTATCACGTTGGCACTTGGCTCTCATGACAATGACAGTCACTGGTGACTAACAGACGCAGTAGGGTCATTTCGCCGGTTGGCGACCACCTAATTTCATGTGCCGGTTAGCGACCACTTAGCTGACTTGGTGAACTGAAAGCATATTTTCTCGTTTTTTTTGTAAATTCCTATTCCATAACTACAAACAATAAGGCATACGACTGACTGTTTCAATAGGCTCTGTAGAATTGATGTTATCTTCAATTGAAAAAACCATGTTCTTCAAGTGGTCGCTAACCGAAGGTGGTCGACCCTATAATGGGGAATTTAAAAAAAAATTGCAGATTAAGGTTAACTAAAGTGATGTTTATTTAAGTCACGTCTAACCTGTCGGTTTTGTTACTAAACGTATGCGATTGACATTGACTGTCGGTTTTGTTGCTATCCTTAACTGTCCGTTCAAGGGGGCAATCTGACTGATGAGAGTCTTACCGAACTTTTAACCTATTCATAGTGTGGGACGCTCTATTTTTATTTACTCAAGACTTCTAGTAATACCTAGATCTTTAAGACTGTCTAGAAATCGTATTTTTTGTGTTTATCAATTGAAAGCGAGAATAACCGTTGTTAGTTTTACATCAGTTGTTTTGAGCATTAGCTCTTTAAGGACAGCTAAGCGTAGGTATAAAAAAAGTGTTAAGGGGCTACCCGAGGTTCTCATCGATTTTTGACTAGTTTTGAATCGATACAAATACTTTTGCACTACAGATAGAATTATAAAGCAAACGGCTATCGATTTTTCAATCTTTAATCTCCATTTTGGTGTACCATATTTTGAAAGAAACTAACAGTTATTTTTTTATGATTCTTTTAAACATTGCCTAAAAAAACACCTTTTTTGTTATAAGATTGCCGTGGAAGATCTAACATATACGAAATCTACATGTTTGGGTTCGTCTCTGATGTCTCTATAAATGTGTGTAGGGTTTTGATTTTAAACTAATTAACATAAAAGTTATGGCCAGAAAACTTGTTTTTTGGTCTGAAATTGGTCAACTTTGATGCCAAATGTCTCGAAGACAGTGATGTTTGAAGTAAATATAAGTTACTATATTGCTTAAAGCTGTTGTTGTTAATATGATAAGCTACAAAAAACATTAGAAAACTAAGGGATTCAGATCGAAGGTCATTGGCGTATGGGATCCCCTTAAGGAATTTCGTACATTAGTAAACTTGATTTTAGAAGTTCTTTAGGAAGTTTGTGCTAGTCGACGTCATATAATGTTGTTATTTTCTGACTTATTACATAGTTTAACTAAGGTGATAAACATATATTTGACGTCAACTGTACACCTGACCCATTAAATTAAAATGAATTTGCAAACTGAAGGTTTTCAAATCTCACTTTACTTGATTTCAGCGAGTCGGGTGTTTTTGGTAGATGCTGTGAATTACTTCGACAGGGTGATGCAGGAAACTGTATTGCGGTTAGAAGAAAAAGGTTTCAGCAATCTTAAACTCAACGATATACCGCAAAGTATAAGGTGCGTCCACTGATTTTACAGGATTATTAAGGGATTTTTCAAAAGTGTTAACCCCCGACGCAAAAAGAGGGGTGTTATAAGTTTGACGTGTCTGTCTGTATGTGTGTCTGTCTGTGGCATCGTAGCTCCTAAAGGAATAGACCGATTTTAATGCGGGTTTTTTCGAAAGCGCTCGTTCGAGATGGTTCTTAGCTACGTTTCAACAATATCGGTTTAGCCGTTTTTGAGAAATTGAACTTTTTAACTTTTCCAAATTATAGTTATTAGCAATTCAATGGCAATTCAGCTCAAACTCAATTCTTCACGACAGTAATGCACCATTATTCTTAGACCTTATTTTTACAGACAAGCGACTCATTATCAAAATGCCCATTTTTTTCATTCGTACCATTGAAATTATCGTGAATCCGCATTCTCTACATATAATAAATATTCTCACTTTACAGTCAAGAAATGTACAAATGGCACGTAATTGGCAACGTTACGTACACAAACGGATTCCTAGTGTCCGTACAAAAGATGGATGTGACGGACGTCACTCACACCACGTCGACAAGCACCGTGGATGGTGTTGCCCAAACTTTAGGGGTGGTCCACGGAAGGTTAAACATTAGGGATATGAAGGTATGTGGTAGATTTAAGAGTCGACAGCACGGTCGACTCAACACATAAAGGATGACTCACGCTAGAACGGGCAGTGTCCGGCACGGGCCGTTTTCTAAGAAAAACGACGGTGTTTTCGCGCGGTCGAGCCATACCCAAGCCTGGCTGAGCCACAGTCGGGCCGTGCCGACACCGAGCTGCTTTCGAGCCTCAGCCGTGGCTCGGCCGGGCTTGGGTATGGCACGGCCGCGTAAAAACGCCGTCGTTTTTCTTAGAAAACGGCCCGGGCCGGGCACGGCACGTTCTAGCGTGAGTCATCCTTAATTCATGTCAAGATTCTCTTCTTGTTCTACATACATATTAGCAAGAGATGTAAGGCAGAAACGCACAGAATACCGTATTAGTTCGAACATTACAACCGGTACCGCCTCCCCACCGCGCCGCGTATAAGAGAATCTTGACATAAAACATGTGTAAGGAAGGCTATGTGTAAGTCATCATCATTCTCCTAGCGTTTTCATGGTTGTAGGCTTTTGTCGCCTTCTACGATAGGCGGGGAGACCGTAGACCACCGGCGTAGCTACCGGAGATCTAGGCGCCAGGGCTCCCAAAACCTATTAGAAAGTAGCTTTGCATTTTTCATTATGTATAACACAAAAACATACGATAGGTATGTATGTATATGAAAAACTATAACAGAATGGCTTAAAACTCTTAGCTATCAAGAGACGGAGTGTGACCTAGTAGTTGTCATGTCACTAATGTAATAGATTTTTACAGCTACATTTACACACACACACACCGATTATCCTCTCTCTCACACACACACACACACACACACGCACGCACGCTCGCACGCACGCACGCACGCACGCACGCACGCACGCACGCACGCACGCACGCACGCACGCACGCACGCACGCACGCAATGTGTATTACAATGTTAGTAGGTATTACAATGTTTTTACAATGTTTATGTAGGTATTGATAAAACTTAATCGTTAAGGGGCCCCAGTTTTTTTTTTCCCCAGAGGGCTTTGGTCACCTAGCTACGCCACTGCCGTATTAGATAACCTTAACCAAGCCTACCCAGTAGAGTAGTACCTATTCACTAATATTAACGACTAGTGCGATTATTTTCAGATTGGTTTTGACGTGCTGGCAGAACTAGGAGAAGATGGAGACCACAAGTTTACGGGAACGTTTGTTCACACTCTGACAAGGTTTCATATTTATGTAAGGACTAGCTTTTGCCCGCGACTTTTTCGCGTTTTGACTTCCTTTTGTTGGACTTTTATTGTGATAAAAAGTATTCTATATATGTTAATCCAGGAAAGAGTAAAGCCTCGATTCCAGTCCATACTCATTTTGTATAATAAAATTCATCCTAATCCGTTCAGCCGTTATTGCGTGGTTTAGTAACAATCATCTAAACTTTCGCATTTATAATATTATGTTTAATGCAGGATTCGGTAAAATTAAAACATTTTTTTTAAAGATCGCTCGCGATTTCTACGTTTCACGGAGTCACTAGGTACCTACCTAGTACTTAATAAATGATTTTACTTTCGTCTTATTTCAGATTTACAAGAACTTACACACAAATGTGATGACTGGCTCTGCATCATTAGACAGCCTCACTGGTGGTCTTGATAGAATGATCTATATGCCCGCTAACAACATAACACAAGTCATCTCTAGAACTGTGAGTATACATTGCAAAATGTATTCAATTATTTTTCATCAGTTTATCACACTTGCTCGTAAAGGGTTTTATAACGCAAAGGCATACACTAATTTACTACAGATACACCTAAATGATCCACAAAATAAACTAAATGAACTTTTGTATAAAACATATAGAAATAAAACAAATAAATACATGTATAAAGCTAAGAATAATCACACTAAGAAAGAAATATGTAATAACTTTAAGAATTCTAGGAAGCTGTGGCAAACCATCAACAAACTAACTGATAGGATAATAAAAGTCTTTCAAAACTAAAGCAAAATACCTGTGTGATAGGTTTGCCAGAGACTTCGAAAATAACTTAACTACGATACTGAACACCTGTAATGAGCCGTTGCTTGATGAGGATACCTATAACAATAGCCCAAACCTAACTCTAAATATTAAGAAAATTCATGAAAACTGTATGAGTAATATAATTAAAAACATAAATGATAAAAAAGTGCAGGCCACGACAAAATTAGAGCAAAAGACATTAAACACATTTCTCAAGAAATAACGCCAGTCCTTACACACTTAGTAAACCAGTGCATACATTCCTCAACTTACCCAGATAAACTGAAAATAGGAATGATACGGCCAATTCACAAAAAAAAGGTAGCTGTACCAACAACTATAGACCAATCACTATTCTTCCGATCATAGATAAACAAAATAATCGAAACATTCCTAGGAAAAAGTATTAACGGATTCCTATCAAGCAACGGTATCATACATGAAAGGCAGTATGGTTTTCAAAGGGGAAGAAATACTGCTCAATTGCTCGCTCAATTCACAGATGAGGTCAATTGCCACCTATATGAAAGAAAAGCATGTACTTGTTACCATGATTGATTTTAGCAAAGCCTTTAAAACACTCAATTTAAATAAACTGTATACAAAACTCGAGCAAACTGGTATACAGGGGCCACTCTTAGAACTTATTAAAAACTATCATACAAACAGGTATAACATGGTCAGTTATAGCAAATGAGCAGAGTGAGATGGCTCAATCGCTACAAGGCACAGCCCAAGGCTCAATAATCGGCCCTACCGAATACATAATCTATGTTAATGACATGTGTAACATATTTAGAGAAGCCTCCGTATACCAGTTCGCCGATGACACCTGTTTAATAACTGCAGATAAGGACGAAAATACTGCGCAAAGTAGGATGCAGAGCGAGTTCAACATACTATGTAAATGGGCCCATGATGCTGGACTATCTATTAATTATCTAAAAACTAAACTAATGCATATACACTCTCCTTACATCAAAACTTGTATGATACTCAGGATTGTGGTCAATAAGCACTCATGTATGCATACCACTCACACTTCGTGTAATTGTGATACCCTAGAAGGGCTAGAAGTTGTAACACATCACACTTACCTTGGCCTTGCAATAGACAATAAATTTAACTGGAATAATCACATCGAACTAGTCTGTAAAAAACTAATTGCCATCCTTTGTAACATACTTAAACATAAAATGCCATACACTACTACTGTACATGGCCATGGCGGACTCAATCATAAATTATGGAATCTCTAGCTATGGTAGAACATACAAAACTTATTTACAGCGTATATATAAGCTACAAATTAGACTACTGAAAACAATAGTCCCGCTAAAAATTAAATATTAATATAGAGATAATTATCATGAACTATTTCAATACTAGAGTTATGAATGTATTCGATAAAGTTAAAATGGCAATTTTAATGCAATATAAACATAAATTGGGCGATCTTGTTAAGTACACAAGGAAAGGCAACCTACGAACCCTAACCAGTAGGAATGTATACCTACATAGTAAACAAATATAACAAAATATATGGGCAAAGAGTGTGGTCCAACTACCTACCCTTTGTAATAAACGGCTATCCCAAAACTATTTTTGAAAATATAGAAAGTAAACCTACACAAACTAAAAATATAATGAAGAAAATGTTAATTAAGGCTCCCAGTAGTAATATAGACAAATATTATTCGTTATTAAGATAAAAAAGTTTAGTAAATAATCTTAAATATTAAAGATTGTACCTGGGTATTTTCAATAATTCGTGCACCCAATTAGCATAATTTGTTAAACAAAAATTAACTCAGTGTCAGTTTTGTAACGACAATGAAGTGTTTAGTTTGTATAAAAATTTACTTTTTCTTTTCAATATATAAATCATATGCATATAGACCTTATTTAAATGCGAAAAAAGTTCAGTTTGACATCATTTGTATGCTTAACTTTCGTTACAAAACTGACACTGAGTTAATTTTTATTTAACAACTCACGCTAATTGGGTGCACGAATTTGTAAAAATGCCCACCTACTAAATGTGATGTAATTTAATCACAGATCAGAAAATAAACACATCAAATTTTAATTTTATTTTTTTTGGTTCGTAAATTTATTTTTAATTAAAATCAGCCAATTTATTTAGTGTCTGAGTACAATATTTTTAGATTCTAAAGGGGTATAAATTACTTATATTTTATTTTTCAGTATACTCCAAGCAACATTTGGGACAGCGTCGGCAGTTGGGGCAGTCAGATAATTTTGCCCATTATTTTAGACGTCGCTACAAACAAAGTCGAGTTCCCCTCAGTATGCCTAGACTGCAGATAATCATCATCATCATCATTAAGTATCAGCCTCTAATCGACCACTGCTGAACATAAGCCTCTCATAATAATATTGATGTTAAATATAAAAACAATGTACTGCTTTAATAGAGAACCTAATAATTATAATTTATAACTTTTAGGCTAATTAGTTTAATTTTATTTATTTATATTTAATTTTCAATGTTATGTAAGACCTAGTTACTAATTGGTTCCTAATAAACTTTGATCATTTCAACAAGTATGAAACAAATAATTATTTAAGTAACTTACTCAAACCCACGATTTCAAATCCTAATTCACCATACTCGTACCTCAGACTGCCTCCAAACCTCATTCATTATAGTAGTTTATGTGACTGTACATAATGCCTAATTATGTACAGTTACATACACTATTTTATCTACCCACATGTTATAAATCCTCAATGATGTGGTCGGGAACCATTAGAATAACCGCCATTGCACCGCCATTGCTGCACGACCCCAGCACCGGACCTGATTTCCATAATAACATCGATTGTCGATGCTATTATGATTTGTCATACATTATAATAACACTGGCATAGATAAAACGCTGATGTTACGTTACTGGTTGCAATTATGGTGGTCGTTATATATGGTTTCCGAACACATTCTAGAGGATTTATGATATGGGTGTAAATAAAATGCTTTATCTACACCCATATCATAAATCCTCTATAATGTGTCCGAAACCCATATCATAATGACCACCATTATTGCAACCAGTAACGTAACATCAGCGTTTTATCTGTGCCAGTGTTATTATACTGTATGAAAAATCATAATAACATCGATAACGGTGTTACTATGTAAATCTAGTTGGTCATGATTTGAAATCTAGTCGGCCATGACGGTGCAATAGCGTTTATGGTAATGATTCCCGACCACATCATTAAGGATTAATAATATGTGGGTAGATAAAGTAGTGTATGTCACTATACAAAATTAGGCATTAAAACACTTATGTGATCCTATTATGAAACTCGCTCACGCTCGTTTAATAAACCAACACTCGTGTTTCATGCCCTTCATTATGTACAGTCACATAAACTACTATTAAAGAGCTAGCCAATGGGTCATTAAAGAGTACTTGCCCAAATAGCTGCAGTTGTGCCTATAAATCGGTCGGTTCCTCATGGATCCCGTCATTAGATCTGGATCAAATGCATATCTTAGCACTGGCTTAAATGTGGCTTCGCCCTGAAAAAATATGAATTGTAGAAATCCTTCCAAGTGGAGAAGAATTATCGATGAATAATGCATCCCGTGCTTTCAAGCACGACGCAAAGCGATCTTAACAAAAACTCGCAACATCTAGTCACGGTTGCATGAAATATTTCGATGGGCCATCCCCCTTAAGGTCATCCACTCTGCAATTACCCTAGAGTACTTATTCCATCAATTGCAGGAGTGGCTTAGATGCTAAAGCTTTTCAAAAATAAAATAAAACTCGGAATCTATTGGGTCTACAGCGACGATTCTAGTTTAATATTTAGCAAATTTAGGCTTATTTAAATACGTCCTTAAAACGTTCTATTAAAAACGAGTCCTTTAGGGATTTCGCGGTATTTTCGATTTTTGACAAAGTTGCGTTCGGCGCTTGAGGTCACAAACTTGGATTATTCATTCAACATTATAAACAAGTATGCCAAAATCAGAACTACCGGATTCGACGCATTCTTCTCCGTACTTGCAGGCGACAAAGTTACTGGATTATATTGCCCAGCCAAGTAGTTAGGTACCTACTATATATTTTTACGGTGTACTATATTTTTGTCGTTTTTTTCTGGAAAATACTATATCTCCCCCAAAAAAAGTTGGCAACCCTACACTGCAGGCAGGCTGCGTCACCGTCGCGTCAGCGACGTCAGCGTGATTCAGGACGGCTATTACAAGACGGCACGCGAGCTCTCTCGATTTTTCTCGCACTATCCGTTTCTCTCTTATTAGAAAACTTAGAAAGAGACGTATAGTGCGAGAAAAATCGAGAGAGCTCGCGCGCCGTCTTGTGATAGCCGTGCTGGATGCGTGCTGGCCTTACAATTATATCACTGATAGCAATGATAGTGATCACTGATCATCATCATATATTTAAGAGCCAGGCTCTTGTCGGTGGAGCAATTTCCATTCGTCTCTACTGATAGTGATAATCACGAAAATAGAAAATAGCTGCTGATAACATTGGGTACACAAAACATTTTTAATAATCATGACATCTAGCGACTACAGATTATGCCAAAAGAAACACGACTAGTTGGAACCATTGTTAATAATCATGACATCTAGCGACTCCAGAAAAAACCAGCGACTACAGATGCCGAAAGAAACACAACTAGTTGGTTACTCTACTAACAAATTGTCGCCAGGACACATCACTAGAGGTCGTAACTAGCGCATTCTTTGAAAATAAAAAAACAAACAAATTTAACAACAAATCATCATGAATGTGTTGGTATTTAAAAAAAGTTATATAGTATTTTCCAATAATCAGTGCTGTGTGAATTTAAGAATTCAAACATTTTCGTAAGAATTTCGTCATCCACTTGTCAAACCACTTTTCAACAAAGTTTACAGCGACATCTGTTAAAATCAAATTATACGTCATTTTGCAATTAGTTTTTTTTTTTTTTTTTTTTCGTGTTGTGGCTTTTTGCTGCTTAGGCACTTTGCCAATGCAATTAGTTTGTTAACGTTGTCGTTTCGAGCAATGTCAGCTCGTATTGGTTACAAAAATGTACTGTCATTACTTGTTTTTGTATCAACCAATCAAAAACTCCCATTCCCTGTGAACCGCAAATTGACAACATGCTTTGTCAAATTCATCTGAAGCGATCGTGTAATCGTGTTTCGTGTCTACTGTGCAAGTTCACAACAACAAAGTGTATTTTTCGTGAAGTGCATTGTAAAATGACATAATTCGTGATAAGTGAGATAAAACTGTAGTGTTAAAGTGAATAGAATTGACAAAATAATCGCGAAAAGCGATGTGATACTATCCTTGGCAGTGTTCTGAGATTGTGGTCATATCGTGAAGTTTCATAATAGTGTCACTTAGATAGCATTTGAGATGTCTGCAAAGCCGAGTAATCAGAAAAGGAGGTAAGGAATGAACCCGTTCTTAGTATGAGCATTCCCTGTTTGCAACAGCATCGTGGACATATAGTCTAACCTCATAATTCCTTCACTACCACAAATGTAGTGGCAAAAAACTTTCTCTCGACAAACTGCTCTTTACAATTTCTTTAGAATCTATGTTTATTCGATGTCTATGGAACAAATTAAACTTTAAATGTTGAAAGGTGTTTAACCCATCTATTCACTGCTTAAATGCCTGAATACCTTATTGTAAATTAAGAATTGTATTAACTTTGAGCCAGAAGGTTACCACAATCATCCAGCTCAAGCCCATTTCTGCGCACTTTGCACTTTGAGCTTCAAATTCAAAAAGTTAATATGAAAATTATTAAGATACAAGTCATGATTATAATAATTTTGGTATCATATTTTTATAACTATCCTGGGTTTTTGTTAACCTGGGTTCAGTTTGCTTAACAGATAACTGCATGTATGGCTTTATAAACCCAATAAGCAATGCATGCCATATGTCAACCATTTTTAGTGGTAACTCTAAATAATGCATAAACATACATTATGTTTGTTTATAAGCATGTTAGAAATGTAATTAAAAACAAATATGACTAGAGATTATACTATCATAAAATATTACCCGCAAGTTGTTTTTAACACATTCAACTGCAAACTGCTCATAGCCGCTTTCCTCTGAAAAGCAGAAAACCTGCGGTATTGGTAGTACTATGAAATCAAGGGCACTGAATATATTAAAGAACTGGTTTTCATGCTTCCCAAAGTTATTCTTATCAAAACATTGTAGTGCATGATTGTGTTTTTTTATGTCAGTATTAAAGTATTTGTGATTCACTTGGAAGTAGGAGTCAGAGCAGGTGGTGCAAGGATATCCCTGGTCGTGGCCGCGCAAACAGGCCAGTCACGAGGGTCAAAGTAGAATGCGTCAAGCTAACCTTTGGCCCTCCTTGGCAGCGACATGGTTGGACAATCGTTGGGGGTTTAGTGGGTAGTCTGGGCCTTCTGTCTGGAAGTCCCACACACCCGTCCGGTCCCCCCTGACCGGGCAGACGGTGCGTCAAAGCATTCCCCCAATGTTAAAAAAAAAAGTCAGTGCAAGGATTTATGACACCTTGTAAGCCTAATGAAAAGATCTCCCTAGAAGCCTTACATGAAATGCTTCTTTTTATCAGTTATCTCTTGAAATTTTTAGACACACAATTAAAAAATTATGGCCAAATATTTAGTGACTGCAAATTTTACGATCGAGGAAAAATGAGATCCGAAACTTTATTACAATGAAATAACGATTTCGAATAAAACATCTAACAAACCATTTAACCCTAGCATAATTATGTATTTTTACCTTGACTGTATGTGAAAGCTGAAACTAGTAATTTGTAACAATTCTGGTAATGAGGCCACAGTCTATTTTAAATACAACTTGTGACACAGAAGATTAATGTAATGTTTTAAAAGTAGATTTTTTTCAGGAAGAATGTGTTTTTTTCTATTTGGTTTGTGGGCCTTTATAGAGAGCCTTTAGAGTTCACCGTTAAGGCCCGTTGCCTCCAGGAAATTCCATATTCTTTGGGCCGTGATATGTTGTACCTCTTCTGGGTGCATGATGTGCCACCCTAGGTAGGTACTTCTTTTGTGCATGAGTGGTCCGCAGGAGCAAAGAATATATCTGAACTAGGTAATTCACATTTATCTTTGCACAATCGTCAACTGCTTGTTCCAGTTTGCCCGAACACAAATGGGTTTATCTTGTGTAGTTTAGGAGGTGCTATCATATGGCCACATACAGTCTCCATTATCAGATGATCTTGGTGGTGCCAGAAAAAAAAAAAACTTAATTCTACATTAAATATAGCTACAATTTTTTACTTTTAAGATTTTGAGAGCTATAAGGTGTTGGAGGAAGCCCCCGTTTAATATCAAACTATTACATATATGTTTTATTTATACATTATATCTATTTATTTTATCTTGTTTTTATTTATCTTCGCCGCTCACAGTAATAAAAAATTTTGTGAGTGCTTTCTTAACTTAGGTTTATTATTGGCTATAATTGGATTTTCTAATAGGTATACTATCTATGACTTGTGTAGTGGAGCGCTCATACAAGCCCATTCCCACCGGCTTTTATTTAGACTAGAATTTTTAGGCAAGCCTATGGGCATTATATTTTATAATTTATACTTTATTACAATAGTTTGATGGTTTACTATCTATTTAGCAACACTACGTTATCAATAGGGGTGTAGACTCAAAATTTATTATTACTTCAAAAGAAAGAAGGCAAAAAAATATGCCTAATGACGAAAATCCCATTCGAATATCTCAAAAAATTACGAAGCTACAACCGTTTTAATGTTGCTTGTTAGAGAGAAAACGCTCCGGGATCGTGACGTCACGATCGTCTAGCGTCATAGTAAATGACAACCATTTCATATGAAAGTGCGTTTTGCGGGAAAGGGACAGAACATACCCCCTCTTCAAACTTTGGATGCTTATAACTTTGTGATTATCTAACCTCTTGCATTGCTTTTTTCTCCATTTAACTATATTTTAATCCTTTTTCGAGAAAATGCAACATTATTGATTATATTATTTAGTATCTACACCCCTATTTAACATGAGGCATCATGCCTATTGCATCAAAGTAGTCCATTCAATAAGCAACTCTACCGTCTGTGGTAGAAGATTCCAATTCCAAACACAGTTTTTTATAAAGTCGACTACATTAAATATTCTCAACCAAACCTACTGTTAATCAAGATCGAGGTTAAGGATATTTTCATTAATTTGTCTGACATACTTTAAAACTAATAGAACATCAAGTAGAATAATTTGCTTATCTCATTTGGGCTAGTTTTTGATTCGACTATTGTTCCAATTTTTAACCGAGTTGTTCCATATTGCTGTATCAAAGTTGCTGTATGTGAATACATAAAAGCAAATTCTAACATGATTTGACAGCTCTACAGAATCCTGTCACATATTTATTGACCTGTCAGATAAGATATTATTGCAGCGGCGCTACCACGAAACTCGAACTTCGTATATCTCCGTCTCTGTCGCTCGAGTACCATAAACCATAAGTGCGATAGAGACGGAGATATACGAAGTGATTTGCGCATTTTTCGCTGTGCCAAATTGTGCTCTGGGGCGCTACCGCGACACGAAAACGAAGTTCGTTCGTGTATCTCCCTGTCTGTCGCTCGAATGTACAATGCAACAGAGAGCGAGAGATGCACGAGTAAATTTAGTTTTCTCAAACATGCAATGAAATATTGACGTTACGTTCCATATAATAGGCAGCGAAGTATCACGTTTTAGGTGCGGAGAGACGAGAGACACATAATGACATTTCATGCAAAATTGGAGGCCTATGCCTGCAAGATGGTCTTTTTAGGGTTCCGTACTCAAAGAGTAAAACGGGACCCTATTACTAAGACTTCGCTGTCCGTCCGTCCGTCCGTCCGTCTGTCTGTCACCAGGCTGTATCTCAAGAACCGTAATAGCTGGAGAGTTGAAATTTTCACAGATTGTGTATTTCTGTTGCCGCTATAACAACAAATACTAAAAACAAAATAAAATAAATATTTTTATTGATAATGGTACAGAACCCTTCGTGCGCGAGTCCGACTCGCACTGGGCCGGTTTTTAAATTTCCATTCCACATTTGTTAGTGGCACAGCATCACGGCGTTCAGTTCAGCCATTAAAAAAACTACAAGCAACATTAGCTTTTTGGTTCATTGTGACATTCTGCCACTACGATTATTAAAAAAAACAACAAACGATGTTTGCTATATTTTGCAGTTTTATTTATGTAGAATCGACTTGAAAATAACAAATAACACATTATTATAGTAACAAATTGCAATTATTTTAAACTGTCAATTTAACTAGACAAATACACATTTAAATTATGTTATCTAAATATTAGCGGTAAAAATGTCTACTCAAACCGCATAGGTTTTTTTTTAATCATATTGGAGGCAAAATTGATAATTTTTCATTCTGTTTTGTTGTCTATTTTGTTGGATTTTTTGTTATTTTATATGAGTTAAAACGAAAACACCGACGAAGAAATAGTACAGCTACCATATATGTATGTGTTAGTTAGGTATATTTTTTGTCTATACTAGAACTTTCTTAAGAAATTAAAGTTTGATTTCTTGGAGTTTTTGTGATTTATTTCATTGCATGTTTGAGAAAAGCACTAATACCAACATACCTCGGCGTGAAAAGGGGTTGCCAGCCTCATAACTATCCGTACTATATGTATATATGTACTCGGCCGGCAACCCCTTACTTCCCGGCCTCTGTAGTAATGTACTATTCGAAGTAGGGCCTCTGTTTCGTGATTACATAATATTACCGTACCATTATCTATAAAAACGGCAAAAAAAACACGTTTGTTGTATGGGAGCACCCCTTCAAAAATTATTTTATTTTATTTCTAGTATTTGTTGTTATAGCGGCAACAGAAATACATAATCTGTGAAAATTTCAACTCTCTAGCTATCACGGTTCTTGAGATACAGCCTGGTGACAGACAGACGGACGGACAGCGAAGTCTCAGTAATAGGGTCCCGTTTTACTCTTTGAGTACGGAACCCTAAAAAGATACAAAGTAACAAACCATTGACGTAAACAACGATAACGAGATATCTAACAAACCTGTTTTTAACAAAGACCAAAATGCATTCTGGAGATAAGCGATAACAGCATTAAGCCTCCCATAGACTGGCGCGGCGCGGCATGGCCGCGGCGGGCAATAGTAAACTTGTCATTAGCTGTCAAATTTACTTGTCCGCTACCGTAGGCCGCGCCAGTGTGATTCAGTAAAATACTGGTCAAATGGGTCATCCACAGATTTAGGTCCGCGTCTTTCCTGTGGACATTGTCAAAGTTAAGGCCACAAAGCCTAATTTTTGGTTGGACTCTTAATCCGCATAAACAAGCAAACAAGAAGCAAGAGGTCCTGGGTTCGAATCCCGGTAAGGGCATTTATTCGTGTGATGAGCACGAATATTTATTCCTGAGTCATGGATGTTTTCTATGTATTTAAGTATTTATTTATCTATATAAATATGTTTATCTTCGCCTCTCTAACCCATAGTACAAGCTTTGCTTAGTTTGGGACTAGGGCGATTTGTGAAAGTCCGCAAATAAAAAAAAATAAAAAAATTGGAGTCTACTCATATACATATATTCATATGCGATAAAAAAAAATATTTAGGTATATGCTCCTAAGCTCGTAACCATTGACCACAGGAAAGACAAATTTGGTTTTTAACCCCCGACGCAAAAAGAAGGGTGTTATAAGTTTGACGTGTCTGTCTGTCTGTCTGTCTGTCCGTGTGTCCAGTGTGTGTCTGCCTGTGGCATCGTAGTTCCTAAAACAGTGGACCGATTCGAATGCGGTAGCTGACGTGATCGAGATGGTTCTTAGCTACGTTTCAACAAAATCGGTTCAGCCGTTTTTGAGATATTAAAGTTTGAAATGAAAATGTCGGGGGTTTTTCAACTTTTCAAGTTGTAGTTATAAACTCTATGTATGAATGAACACATATTATGTACTTACAGTTTGGACCATAAGAATGTTTACTTTCGACTTCCTCACCGCCCACGGATGTCTCGTTAATCAGTAATGACACTGACATACAAACTTCCCTCCATAGGGTGAAGATGAATGGTGTCCCAGAGATGTGCGAAGCGACAGCTATTAGGCTAGATGATTTCCGTAATAAAGATTACCTACCCTGTATCCTTTTCGATTACACCAGGGCTAAATCCAATTACGAAATTCCATGATGATTTCTGTGATAAAGATTACCTACCCTTGTATCCTTTTCGATTACACCAGGGCTAAATCCAATTACGAAATTCCATGATGATTTCCGTGATAAAGATTACCTACCCTTGTATCCTTTTCGATTACACCAGGGCTAAATCCAATTACGAAATTCCATGATGATTTCCGTGATAAAGATTACCTAACCTTGTATCCTTTTCGATTACACCAGGGCTAAATCCAATTACGAAATTCCATGATGATTTCCGTGATAAAGATTACCTACCCTGTATCCTTTTCGATTACACCAGGGCTAAATCCAATTACGAAATTCCATCCATCATAATCGGTTCCAAGGTTTAAGTAGGCTACGAGATGATTTCCGTGATAAAGATTACCTACCCTGTATCCTTTTAGATTACACCAGAGCTTAATCCAATTACGAAATTCCATCCATCATAATCGGTTCCACGGTTTAAGTAGGCTAGGAGATGATTTCCGTGATAAAGATTACCTACCCTGTATCCTTTTCGATTACACCAGGGCTAAATCTAATTACGAAATTCCATCCACCATAATCGGTTCCACGGTTTAAGTAGGCTAGGCGATGATTTCCGTGATAAAGATTACCTACCCTGTATCCTTTTCGATTACACCAGGTCTAAATCCAATTACGAAATTCCAGCCATCATAATTCACTATTTTTAAGTATCTACTAACACACATGATCCCAGTTGGTTGGTTTATAAATTTGATTTGATGAAATTGATAATCGGTTCCACGGTATAAAAGATAACATATATTCATGTGTTCAAACTCCGCTCCTAGTGCGAGCGAGCCAAACCGCCACGCGATACGCGGGTCATATGTGGTATCAACTTACATGACCACCGGCGACACGATATGGTAGAGTCTGTCTAGTTAGCCGTCAAAGGTCATCATGTCAAGTTACAAGTCTGTTGTGGTCGCTGCTGGGGCTCCGCGGGCTGTTGCCAACAAGGCGCGGCTCCAATCCCAGGCGCCAAATCCCGCGGCACCTTTCTTCACCAAATGTTCTTTTTCCACTTAAACGACTCGGGCCTTCAGGCCACCAACACGAGTCTCGAAACAGTTCACCAAATATCCCAACAAAACACTCGGACCTTGTCCACAAAACGAGCGATTACAACCCAAAAAAAAGCACGTTGTTCCCCGGAACTCTGGTGTGTTCCGTGTGAAAATTTATGACAAGTCAAGTGTCACTGTCAAAAGCAAAGAGGCGCGTTCACGGAGCCGCTTACAGAATAAACGGTCGGGTAATCGCGCGGCCCGAACAAACACCCGCCTCGGAACGGCCTCTAAGCCGGTCCGCTATACTAAGGGAAGTCGCGATAGGGTTGCTACCGCTCGCTTCAGAACCGAGTCCCCAACCATGACCTCGGCAAACCGAGGGGTCCCGTCTTTACCGGGAAACAAATTAACAATGCGCCCCCGGCGCCATCGCAGTGGCGGAAGGTTAGCATCCTTAACTAGCACAAGGTCTCCAACTCTGGGGGGACTGGTTTTGTCAGTCCACTTGAGGCGCTGCTGCAAAACATGCAAATACTCTAATGACCATCTGGTCCAAAAGTTCTGAGCCATTTGTTGCAGCATCTGGTAGCGCGACAAACGACCGGAGGGTACGTCCCGGAGGGGGTGCTCCGGCAACGCTGCAAGTGGCTGACCAATCAAGAAATGGCCTGGAGAGAGCGTTTCCAGGTCATTTGAGTCGGAGCTGAGCGGACACAACGGACGGGAATTGAGGACGGCCTCAATTCTACAAAACAACGTCGCGAGCTCCTCAAAAGTCAATACAGTTTGACCTACTACCCGATACATATGGGCTTTTGCTTGCTTCACGCAAGCCTCCCAGATTCCACCCCAGTGGGGGCAGCCTGGCGGATCAAACGTCCAGGTGATACCCCGACGAGAGAGGTCTGTTCCAATATCAATCTTATTTTCAAATAAAAATTTTACAACATCTTGTAAATAACGGTCGGCACCCTTGTAATTGGTTCCACAATCTGACCGGATCAGAGATGGGAGTCCCCTACGGGATACAAATCTATCCAAGGCCGCAATAAAAGCCTCCGTCGTAAGAGCACCTACGCGTTCAAGATGAGCAGCCTTGGTCGACAAGCATACGAAAACGCACAAATACGCTTTTACAACCTTCGCATTTCGAAGTCGCGACGTTTTCACTAAAAAAGGTCCGGCAAAATCGGTCCCAACCCTAGAGAAGGTCCTAGCCTCGTTGACCCGATCAGGAGGAAGGTCCCCCATCTGGGGCTGCATCGTGGCTGCCTTGAGCCGAAAGCAAGGCAAGCACCGAAACACGATGCTCCGAATAACCCGTCGGCTGTTCAATATCCAAAAGTCTCGCTGCAAAATGCCCAAGAGTGCATTGCAGCTGGCATGCGAGTTCTTTATGTGGCGGTCAATCACCAACAATTCCACCAGATGCCCCTTCTTAGGCAGCAAAATGGGGTGGCGCACCGAGTACGGCAAGCTAGCGTTGCGGAGCCGTCCTCAACCCGGAGTGTGCCCGACTCGTCAATGAACGGGTTGAGGCGCAGGGGCTTCAATACGTCCCCGAAGTGTTCTTCCTGCACAACCCTAATCCAATGATGTAGGGCGGCATTCCGCTCTTCAGTGGCGAGAACACTAACGCGTGACCGGTTGTCAGGGTGGCGACAATTGTGTATAAATCGCTTGACCCAGGCGGTCACTCCAACAAGCTTGTCGAGAGAGCTATACCGTTCTAGCAACCAAGCAGTGTCTGATACTGGAGCGGTCTCGACAAGGTGGACACTCAAGCCAGAGGATGGGGTCCCAATCACACAACTGGCAGGCCAGAGGGTCTCCGGTTCCAACAACCAATCTGGTCTCCACCACAGTGAGTGGGCAACAAGCTCAGGTGCCGTGCAACCCCTGGACGCCACGTCCGCTGGGTTCAGTTCACCTGGCACGTGTCTCCAAACCAAAGCAGTCTCAGAGTTCTGGATCTGCGAGACCCGGTTGGCCACAAAGACCTCCAAAGTATGGACTGACGACTTCAGCCAACACAATACAATTTGGCTATCAGTCCATGCGTAGACACTCTCCTCAAGGTTCACGGTGTCCTTCAAGGTAGAGGCCACGTGGTTCAGTAGGCGTACAAGAAAAGCCGCTCCGGATAATTCCGATTTTGGGATGGTCAAACGCGTGCGAAGGGGAGCCACCTTGCTCTTCGCCATTACCAAGTGCAAATCGACCGATCCGGCGGAGCTGACCGTCCTCAAGTAGACGGCAGCTGCATACCCTCGCTCGGAGGCGTCGCAAAACCCGTGTAGGGTTACTCGGCATTTCCCTGCCGGCAACAGCTTACGCGGCAGTTCGACCTGATTTATCTCCGGGAGCGTGGAGAAGAAAACCTCCCAATCGCTTAACAAATTTCCGGATAGCGGATCATCCCAACCTAGTTGGACCATCCACAGGCGCTGCATAAATGCCTTCGCCGTGAAGATGACCGGCGCGATCCATCCATTCGGATCGTACGTCCTGGCCACCGTGGACAGCACAAGCCGCTTCGTCCAGACCCTCGGGGAATCCAGTTCCACCCGATAGGTGAACACATCTTGGACTGGTCGATACTGCACGCCTAGGACTGATAACATGTGCGGGCTCTCGACATTTTCGAAGAGGTGCGGATCCTGCTGGTGATCCTCGGGGAGGCCGGCCACCACGGCCGGTGAGTTAGACATCCATTTGCGCAACTCATATCCACCCGTCCGCAAGAGCTCAACCAGCTCATCCCGCAAAACCAAAGCCTCTTCGACACTGTTTGCCCCGGTGCACACGTCATCGACAAACAAGTCCCGTTCCAAAATGGCGGACGCTCGAGGGAACCTCAGTCTCTCTCGAGTCGCCAATTCCAACAAAGTTCGAATTGAAATGTACGGGCTGCTCTTCAAGCCGTATGTATTCGTATTCAACTCGTACACCAACATCGGTTCATCAGGGCTCTCACGCCACAAGATCAGCTGATACCGACGATCATCAGGATGGATCACTGTCTGCCGAAACATCATCCGGATGTCGGCGACGAACACCACCTGATGTTTCCTAAAATTTGTGAGGATGTCCGTGATATCCTTGTGCAGCTTAGGACCTGCATGCAAACACTGGTTCAATGACACCCCAGTCGAGGTGGCCGCGGACCCATCAAAGACCACGCGAATCTTGGACTCCGGGGATTTTAGGACCGCGTGATGCGGCAGGAAGCAGTGCTCCACTGTTCTCCAATCCATCCGAGCCACCGACATGTGTCCCAAACCCTCGTACTCCCTCATGAAGTCCACATACTTCTGCCGGAAGAGCGCATCTCTTCTCATTCGGCGTTCCATCGAAACCAGCCGCTTCTCAGCCATCTCACGTGACGCTCCGAGAGGAGGTCGGTGGATGAGCAGAGGAAGTCGTGTTATGAACCGACCAGAGCCGAGGCGCCCAGTATTATTCTGGTAAAACCGTTCGCACTCTTCCTGCTCGGGGCTCATACGCGACGCGGTAGGTGGTTCCTCAATCTCCCAGAACCGTTGCACGGCTTCTGAAAGAGCAGTTCCAACCAGACAGCCCTCCTCAGTAGGAGGCGGTGGAGCCGCTAACACCAAACCCATTACAGCATGGCCAAACACCGTTTCCAGTGTAACCAGTCCGCCAGGCTGTAAGGTACGGTTGCCGCTCAACAGCACCCGCCCAAGAACGTCTGCACCCAGCAACACGTCAATCGGACCAGGTCTGTCAAATCCAACATCCGCCAGAACTAATCCAGCTGTCAAACTCCGAACCTCTGGAGGCAGCTTCACCTGGGGGAGTCTCCCCACCACTTCATCCAATACTAACGCGGGAGCAGTAATCCTCGCGCGTGAAGTGGGATCCGGTCCAAAGGTGAGTAAGGTCTGCCCTACCAGGTTTGACACTGTCACATTGCCTACCCCACGTATACTTTCCGGGTGGGGTTTCACAACCAATCCCAACTGTCGCACCAACCTGCTGGATACCATGCAGCCTTGCGCTCCCGTGTCAAGAAGAGAGCGCACGCAGGCTGATCCTCCGCCAGGGCCCCAAACACAAACCGAAGCCGTGGGCAATAACACGGTCTCCGAGGGCGTGGCGGTTGCTGGTGCGTGGGCGGCGTATCCCTAGCAGGGATAACGCGTTGCGTCCTGTTCCGCATGGGAGGGCCGCTCGTACCGCTCGAGCGGGTCCCACTCCGGCTGGTACTGCCGTCGCGCCATGCGTGCCGCCTGCGGCCCCTGGTATGTCCTACTCCGGCCGTACACCGGAGGTCCCGACGCCAAGCGGGGTCGCTCCACAAGCGGCGGCGACATCCGTGGCGCCTGTCGGGGTGGCGGCGTTTGCGGGCACCCGCCCGTAAGGGCCCCCCGTTGGGGCACGGGTGCGTGCGAAGTAGTCGCGTAGTTTTGGAGGGGAGGGGAAGGGGGTGTTACCCGACGTCCCCACTCCTCCTCAGCCATGGGCCCCTGGTCAGCCCGCTGCTGACTCCGAACAGGGGAGCATGACCCCTGCGCAGGGGGGGGTGTACCCCCACTGCGGTTCATGCACAAAATGGGGTGGTGCTTCCCACCACAGGATCTGCACGCCTGCGGGTGGGCACAATCTCGCACAAAATGTGGGCCCAAGCAAACAAAGCACCACTGCCGCTGCTTAGCAATGTTGCGGCGTCCCACAACCCGCTGCGCAAGAAACTTCGGACACGCTGGCACTCGATGGCCAGGGTTCTTGCAGCATAGGCAGACTTCAGGGTCCAATGCACTTATATTATATTGGTGAGGACCCGCTGGTTGTGGGGCCGATTTGCCCCACCCTCCCCTTTGAGGTGCAACTCTCCCCTGGGCCCGCTGGGCCCCAGGAGGCCTCGGGGGTGGAGGTAAATCCGAGGTGACGGCCCGTCGACACTCAAGTTCCAATTGGTCGATAAGATTGGTGAAGGTCGGCAGATGCTGCGCACTTTCACCACCATACCGGTGCTCAAACCTGGCCCTTACATCAGCCGGCAGCCGGTTCAACAAAAAATTCAACAATATGTAGGACCACTGGTCCACCGGCAAACCAAGGTTCTCTAAACCCTTGGTCGCTGTCAAAACAGGATTCAGCATTTTCAGCCGGATGTCTGAAGCCTGAGCGATCCGAGGGATATTCCAGATCTGAGTCATAAGAGTATCCGCAAGTCGCCGCACGTTCTGGTATCGGTCCTTCAGCAACGTGCGCGCGATTTCATAATTGTCGTCGGTGACCGACAAATGCGCGAACTTCAACGCCGCTGGCAGGTCCATCCGGGCATGCACCAAACTATCAAAGAGGTCGATGAAGCTGGTCCACTCGTCCAGGTCTCCTCGGAAGACCGGCATCTGTATGGCTGGCAAGCGCGCTGCCAACCCCGGGTTATTGATAACTGCGTGTTTCACATCATCCTGGGCCGCACCATTCCGAACCCGCAGTATCTCAGAAGCCCTCTCGACAATCCTGTCGCCAAAATCCATACATTGCTCGAAGTCCCGCTCCGCCTGCTCGGCCTCCGGGCTCGTCCGGCTGGGCTCCGCTAGGTAGAGTTCAACCTGGAACTCCACATCCTTGAGACGGTCCGGTACCTCCTCGTACCGGGCCAACAAAGCCTCTTTCCGGTCATTTCTGTCAACCAAAGCTGCTGCAGATGAAAACCAACGCAGTGCAGACCGGATCTTAGACATAGGTGTAGATCCCATTTTAAATTATTTTCCAAACAATACCAAAGAAAATTAAAATTAATTTAATTAATGTGGAAATTCCAATCTCTTGGTCACCCTAGTGAATCAAAACCAAATATCAACTCAATTACAGAAATGCCTTACAATAACAGCCAATATAGATTCTCAAAACGCAGTGGAAGCTCAAATCTATAATCTATAATTGGCTAGTTACATAATTCTTACAACAATTAAGCTTACAAATATATATTTAGCAAAATGCTGCTTATAGCAGCTTGAACAAAACAAATGCCTTATTACCAAACAACAAACTATGAACGGCCTTTCCAATGACAATCAATCAGATATGTGGCTTAGATTAGCCTTCAATTACATTTCAAATTGAATTACAAATACAAAATACAAATACAAAATTTATTTATTTACCTAATGAGTTACAGACAAGAAGAATTACAAAGAGCTTAGCTTAAGATTTTTAACATTAGGGTTGCTATAGTCCTCACACTAGGTCGAGCCTGTGTCGTGAGAACTGTAAGGTATTTTCAGAAGAATTTAAACCAAACGTGATGCGCAAAAATACAGTGAGAGGTAGGAAGTTAAACATAGGTACATTCGTAAAATACAATAAGCTTACATTATATATTATTATTATTGTACCAAACATTAAGAAAACTCCTTCCCGGAGGCTGTAATCTTTATAATTTTCACTACAAGGACAATAACTTCTCTAGATATACTGTACAAAACGCTTGCAGTGCCACCAAATAGCGGTTTTCAATAATTGTAAGCTAGTTACTGATTTGAACAAATGTAACTTCAAAATACCCTTTTTACCAAAAAAAAAAACGATCAAAATTCGCGTTTTTTCTTTTTGTGGTAAACCACGCTCTGCGTACCAAAAATTGTTCAAACTCCGCTCCTAGTGCGAGCGAGCCAAACCGCCACGCGATACGCGGGTCATATGTGGTATCAACTTACATGACCACCGGCGACACGATATGGTAGAGTCTGTCTAGTTAGCCGTCAAAGGTCATCATGTCAAGTTACAAGTCTGTTGTGGTCGCTGCTGGGGCTCCGCGGGCTGTTGCCAACAAGGCGCGGCTCCAATCCCAGGTGCCAAATCCCGCGGCACCTTTCTTCACCAAATGTTCTTTTTCCACTTAAACGACTCGGGCCTTCAGGCCACCAACACGAGTCTCGAAACAGTTCACCAAATATCCCAACAAAACACTCGGACCTTGTCCACAAAACGAGCGATTACAACCCAAAAAAAAGCACGTTGTTCCCCGGAACTCTGGTGTGTTCCGTGTGAAAATTTATGACAAGTCAAGTGTCACTGTCAAAAGCAAAGAGGCGCGTTCACGGAGCCGCTTACAGAATAAACGGTCGGGTAATCGCGCGGCCCGAACAAACTCGGGCCTTCAGGCCACCAACACGAGTCTCGAAACAGTTCACCAAATATCCCAACAAAACACTCGGACCTTGTCCACAAAACGAGCTATTACAACCCAAAAAAAAGCACGTTGTTCCCCGGAACTCTGGTGTGTTCCGTGTGAAAATTTATGACAAGTCAAGTGTCACTGTCAAAAGCAAAGAGGCGCGTTCACGGAGCCGCTTACAGAATAAACGGTCGGGTAATCGCGCGGCCCGAACATCATGTATATAGTCAGACTGAAAAAAATCACCACTCGTCGAAATAAAACTTTATTTCAATGATGTTAAGGTTTTCGAAATTATCGTATTAGGATATATCGCATTTGACAGCTGTCATCCCAGTACAATTTATGTCGTCATATGTCATCAATGACGTTTATTGTACCGGGATGACAGCTTTCAAATGTTGGAAGTAAGATCTCACAGTAGTGTACAGAATCATTACATTACCCCAAAACTGAAAGACTAAGTATCCTATATTTTAAACAACACATCTCCGTGCTTAGTGGCAGAGTAAGGAAATGTATTTATATAATGAAAAAACTTCACTACTGCACCTCGGAGCAACTGCTTCGCATATTCTACTGCGCGCTGTGCCAATCAATATTGCAGTAGGGCATTATGGTTTGGGGCAGCGCTCCAAAAAGCACTCTACTGCAGTTGGAGAGTGTAATAAAAGTAATGTTTAAAAAACCTTTTCTTTTTCCTACGGCGGACCTCTATCGAGAGACAAAACTACTGAGTGTAAGGCGGTTATATATTCTGAAAGCAGTAGTTAGAGCTCATACGGCAATAACAAACTTATCAATTTATAGGCAACTTCTGGTTAAGCGTAAGTTTAGAGTTCCGTTGCCAAATTACAGATCAGCCCTTGCCAGGCGCTCTCCGGACTATATGCAATTACGCATTTATAATAATACTTATCTGCCAAACTCAATCCATTCAAAACTACGCAATAGGTAAAGTTAAGGTGATTATTAAAAAGTGGCTAGTGGCACTATCATATCATGACACGGAGGTCCTTCTCCTTGGCTGCTAACACGTACTTAACACACTCCACACTACATACACACGCACACACACACACACACACGCACCGTTGCTTGTATTGTATTGTACATTTTGCTTGTTAATTTGTTTCTAAGTTTTTTCTACGAAATTTGTTTCACATAATTGCACTCCAGGGCCCCAAGATACAGGCTCCGCCTAGTTTGGGGTCCGCCGGATATCTCTGTGTTTTTTTTATACTTGCATGTTAAAACGAATAAATAATTTTGTAATTTAGATTTCGCACATCAGTATCTCGGTCACATTGTATTGCACGCGGTGTACGGCTTCAAGGAACGCATACACAGACGGCAGGCATTGTGTTTGCTAAGATAAGACATGCAAATAAACATACGTCCATACTTTATAAACACGCGTAAGTCCATACATACGTATTGCTAGCGTGATCCTGTTTATGTCCGACATAAATCGTCGTCACTCTCACACTTACGTTACTTTTTTGATGAATTGAGTAACACTTTCTAAGTCTATCTTATTAGCTTATTGGGTCCAATACCCAAAATTGCGTAAAAGTGTCTAAATACTTAAGTTTAGGTTAAAACTGCGACCCCATCAGAATCTAAACTGCTAGCAGCAGTCGAGTATTTAGGTTATATTATATGGTAACTTCGATCCTAATAAAGGAAACGAACTGCTAAAAGTAAAGTAGGTTAAGTTAGAACTGCGACACAAATGAACTGATAGCAAAATTTTGGTTGTCCCAAACGTTACCCAAGATTTAAATTCTAAAGCAAACAGTTTCTTTTTTCATTTACTTTTTGCATTTTTCACATTACGATCATTAACATTGTATCCTTTGCAACTAAGGGAAGAGAAAGAGGACTGCAAAAATAGCTCGCTATCTCTTTTTTGATATGAATGACAATGAAAATGGTAAAAGATAAAGAATTGTTATTCGTCGAGTATTACTGTGGCCGACGCCCGTGGTCCGATTAGAGTTGCAGATATCACATCACATGTTTGATAATTAGGCACACTGAAAGATGACTGAATGGTTGTTAATTTTTGTTTCATCTATGCTTCTACACTATCTTCTATACTAATATTATCACGAGTAAAGTTCGTGAGTGAGGTTAGGTTTTTAACCGACTTTAAAAAAAAGGAGGAGGTTCTCAATTCGGATGTATTTTTTTTAATTTTTTTTTTATGTTTGTTACCTCAGAACTCCGTCATTTATGAACCGATTCGTACAATTCTTTTTTTAAGTTGAAAGTATATGCTTCCAGATTGGTCCCATTGTTTTCAAAACCCCAGTTGGATAATGGGAACCATGAGGAATTGAGGGAACTCCTCAAATATATTAGGCACGCGTGTAGTAATTTCGGTATTTTCTATTATAACTCGTGTATTTACACCCGGAAATCATAAATTTGGTGATGGTGGAAGTGATGATGAAGACCACAGATGGCTTGTGGAACTTCTCAATGATGTACCGACTTCAAACTATAAAAGTACGTCACAGATTCTGATATGATTGCGTTGAAATATCAAACATTGAAGTGCCAAGGGTAATTATGAGATCCTTGAGGAATCGACGGAAGTCCTCAAATATTATCGGCTCACATACAGTGATATGGTTTATCTCTCTAATAATCAACGCATTTGCTCTCGGAAATCAGTTCATGTGGTAAATTGCAAAAGAAATGTGGTAATGTTCATGTGGCTTGGCGGAGTACTGAATTGAAGTCGGTTAAAACTTTGTTTTTAAAGTAAATTATTAAGTTTGTATATAGGGGGTAAACTTATTCAATTTCTAAAATTATTTTACCAATATGTTGAATAGGCCTTCGGGATGGACATATAGGCTATATTTTATCTCTTTCTTGGATGGCTCGCTAAGCCTTTGATCCCGGTTGTTGTCTATGACAACAGTAGTTAAGCCGAGTTAGAGACCTTCCGACGGTTTGCGAAAATTTACAAATTGCACACTCACTTGACAAGATCTTATTCTAAAAAGGTACAGTTTCCCCTCTGAGTTGGAAGTAAACTAAAGGTCAGGTGGCATTCGTATCAGCTAAAACTAGTGCCTACACAGGGATTAGGTGTTGGACTGGACCCCGGGCTCCTCAAGGATGCAACCGGGTTAACGATAAATAAGATGAGGAGCGCTGATCTAGGATAAAGCTATAATTTAATCCAAACAAGCGCTACGTCTTTTTAGAATTCCGTTTTCTGAGCTCACGTCGCCTTAAATATAAAGTGATGTGATATTTCGTATTTCGTAGGTATATAAGTTATTTTGAAAACAAGATTGAAAGTCACGTGCCTCACCTCTCAGCTTCTCACCTTTCAAAGCCTAAAAAAATATCACAAAGAAATTAATAAAATGACTTAAAATAGCTACTCCGCATCTCGCGCTATTCCGTCTCAAGGTGGACTTAAGAAGCAAAATGGAAAGAGTCCAAGGGGCGGCCTACTCAGCCCATTGGAACAGAATAATAATCGCGGCTACTCACAAGACGGCCCGCGAGCTGTGTCGCGGCGAGATAGACTATCCATCATCATCATCATATCAGCCGAAAGACGTCCACTGCTGCACATAGGCCTTCCCCAAAGAGTTCCAAAGTGACCGGTCCTGCGCCACCCGCATCCAGCGGACTCCCGCGACCTACTTCAGTAGCATCAGAGTATTTAACCCCCGACGCCATCGAGGGGAGTTATAAGTCTAACATGTATATTTGTGTGTCTGTGACATCGTAGCTGCCAAACGGAAGAACCTATTTGAGTGCGCCTTTTATAATCGAAAGTCTTGTATGTCCAGGTGGTTCTTAGCAGCTATTTTTAATTTACCGATTAATAAACAGCATGAGTTTGTTTTAGCAGCCGGGAGACGAGGTGTCAGGGTCGCAATACAGTTCATCCATATTTAAATCTGGTGTCAGAAATGGCGTAAACGGTACTTTTCCGTTTTCTCAACTGCCCATTAAAATTGTATCAACAGGAAGAAATATTATTATGAGATATTAGTCCGTAAAGAGAAAAGAAAAAGAGGAAGAAAAGAAGAAGAGGGAGGCTTTTGTCCACTCCCAATACGCCTAAAAAAATTTAAGAACAAATATGGCTGACTATCAATTGCATTTGTTGTCCCGTGTCTAAATCGAATCGATAACAAAATAACACTGTTCATGTCCCATCACTACCAATTGTTTTTTCATAGATTCAGAGAGATCAATTGATAGTCAATTAGTCAGCCATATTTGTTTACACTTTTTTCCTTTTCTACTGGCGCGGATTTTACGTCTCATGACAACACGATAAAATGCATGACAGCAGGTCCAGAAAGTTGTGTGTCGTGTGTTATACTTATATGGTATGCGCCGATATTGTATCCTAAATGTAGGTACAGTATAGTTCGTTATTATCAACTGATTTCAGTTTGCTTTCAATCTAACTGTAAATGGGTTTAGTGTTGTTTTTGATGCAGCTAATTACTATTACTTTATAGTTAACATCATAAATATCATAATATCTACAGGAAGAAACTAGAAAATTTACTATTAGGAAAGATTTTTGGGTAAACTTTTAAATTATATCTTATTTGACCTGTATGACAAATTACTCTCCTTTCGGCGTTAGTACCTACCATAATACCTATCGTAGCTATGTTCGGAACAGCGCTAAGCATTTGAGCCTAAAGTTTGATTAGCTAATTTTTACATCCGCATATGAGTTACAAATATTTAGAAATAGAAAAGGAAATATCATTTGATATTTAAACTATCGCTTTTCGGCGTAGGAAATCGTGAGGAAACCGGTCTAATCCCAATAAGGTCTAGTCTTCCCTCTGGGTTGGAAGGTCAGATGGAAAACCGCCCTTTTCATGTGCTGCCGGTTAAAGTGTTTCAATTACGTATAGTTTTATGATGCGAACTATTTTTAAGGAATGAAGATATGTGTAAAGTAGCTTAAAAGTTTTCTATATTCCTACCAAAATTTAGTTTGCTTTGAATTTGACATTGCTGAATAATACGCAAAATTCAATGTATGAAAATCACAGTTTTCATAAAATTCTCCATACACACCGCCAATTTCATAGGTAAGGACCTAATATCTTATTTGACCTGTATGACAAATTACTTTGCTTTCGGCGTTAGTACCTACCTATCAGTGGCGGAGCGCCCATACAAGCCGAATCCGACCGGCTTGCCTAAAATTTCTTGCTATATATTACCAAACTCATAAATCATTAAAAAACAGCCATTTTTTGTGCTCCGGGTTGTCCAGTGAAAACTCTCACGCGCCGCCACTGCTACCTATCGTAGGTATGTTCGGAACTGCGCTAAGCATTTGAGCCTAAAATTTTAATCTCGAGGTCAACCTTTGATTAGCTAATTTTTACATCCGCATATGAGTCACAAATATTTAGAAATAGAAAAGGAAATATCATTTGATATTTAAACTATGGCTTTTCGGCGTAGGAAATCGTGAGGAAACCGGTCTAATCCCAATAAGGTCTAGTCTTCCCACTGGGTTGGAAGGTCAGATGGTAGGATCGCTTTCGTAAAACTAGTGCCTACTTCCTACGCCAGATTTAGGTGCCAAAGCGGACCCCGGGCTCCTTTAGGGCACAACCGGGAATAACGCTACGAGTATGGTAAAAAATGGAAAAACCAATATATAAACAACTGCAAGTCATATGATTTTACTTGTCGTTCGTTTCTGCGACGATGGATTCTGTCAAGAATATATTGTACAGTCGCCATCACATACATAGGTGTTCAAAAATAATGCCTTGAAAATAGAGGTGTGTTCTGATGTTTGTGACGTGCCTTGTTTGCTCCGATGGCGATGTATGTGATGGCGACTGTACTGAATAACGCTATCTTTATGTATGCTTCAATGTTGCGTTTAATTAAATATCTTTTAAAACAACATATCTTGATAAATGTTGCCTGATATCAGCGCCCGCAAGTCTTGCCAGGGTCGAAATTGATAAAGTCTACTTATCTATTAAGTTTTATATCGACTATTTGCTACCATGCTAGTTAAGTTTTGAGATAAGCCGCATCTTTGCCGCTATCAGTAGCTCGCGGATTTCGTCCGTAGATGGACTGCTTCATGTTTCCGTTTGTGTCTGAAGCGGAGAAAGCTTCAAAATGGTGATAAACGGTTACAGGACTGTCCCTCTGCAGTGCCCGGTTGTGGGCCGCATGGAAGACATTGGATGGAATCTGCAGTGTCCGATGACGGGCCAGTGGTCCAGGCAACCAGTGAACAATGTGGGTTACAGTGCTCCAAATGTTTACCGCGAAATCCCTCCCATGGAGTGTTACGCTAGAAACTATTACGTCCCCAAACCTGAGTATTTTCCGCCCCAAATAGCCTATCCTCAGCCGGTCAGTTACCAGCCTGTCATACCTAATCTGCCATGTAACCAAGCGCAAGAATGGGATTACGGGAGTATGTGCTACAACGTGAATGGCCAGCCTTGCCAATACACGAACGTAGTCGACTTGGAAGATTTTATGTAAGTGCTTTACCATGCGATTCATTGAGTACTAGCATATAGAATTTGTCTATTACAAGCTTTTATTTACTTTCACCTGTCCCGTTGTCTGTCTGTATTTAATCAAATCTTGCAAGTTAAATTTGACCCACTTCCCGGTTTCCGATTGAGCTGAAATTTTGCATGCATATGTATATCGCATGACAATGCAATGTTATGATGACATGGAGCTGATCTGATGCTGGAGCTGGAAGGTGGCCATAGGCACTCCGCAATAAAACGACACAACCCCATCGAGTTTGGGCTCGTTAGAATCGTCTCAATCAAATCAAATGTTGATGATGGTATGCAGAAAAGTACAGTCGGCAATAAAAGCTTGTACCAAAAATGACGGTTTTGACCGAAACTTATTTAGTTTCACCTGTCCCGTTGTCTGTCTGTAATCAAATCTTGCAAGTTAAATTTGATCCACTTCCTGGTTTCCGATTGGGCTGAAATTTTGCATGCATGTATATATCGGATGACAATGCAATATTATTACGGCATTGAGCTGGAAGGTGGCCATAGGAACTCCGTATTCAAACGACGCAACCCCATCGAGTTTGGGCTCGTTAGAATCGTCTCAATGAGTAGTTGATGATGGTATACAGAAAAGTACAGTCGGCAATAAAAGCTTGTACCAAAAAAGATTTTTTTTACAGAAACTTATTTAACGACTGGTTTAGCCTAGCTACGAAGCTGACGGTCATGGGTTCGAATACCGGTAATGGCAAATATTTGTGTGAAGAGCATGAATATTTGTATCTGAGTATTGGATATTTTTTATGTATAGGTACACACAAGCATTTAGCACATTACACGTAGAACCGATGGCCGTTGGGGCCTGGTAAAGGTCGCGGGAGTCCGCTGGATGCGGGTGGCGCAGGACCGGTCACTTTGGCACTCCTTGGGAGAGGCCTATGTCCAGCAGTGGACGTCTTTCGACTGATATGATGATGATGATGATGATTTAAGTATTTATGCAATATTTGAGCTTACTATGGGGTTAGTTCGATTTGAGTAAGATTATCGCCTGATCGTATTTTTTATTGTTCATTCTCTCAGTTTCTCTTTAAGAGTAGGTACCTATATTAATGGAGGCTTATTGAATAATTAGTTATATCAGTCACTGATAATTTTGAATGAGGATTAAATTTTGGAATTTTATGATAACGTCAATATGTTAATTAATAGGATTCAAGGTGCAAAATAACTCGCAAGCCATTGTATAATCCTTTTTATGCTTCTGCTATATTATCATTGACAGAAGTGTGAATGAAAAAAATACAATTTGTTGGTCTTTTGTCGGGGATGCGGTCAGCGGTGCACGCCTTGCTTCTGACGCTGATTGCATTATTGACCACTGACCAAACTACCGAACAACGTCGCTTTATAAGCAAACTTAACTTGACATTGGCGAAATCATGTTAACTAAGATGGAAGCCATTTTCTAAAACAAGATAAGAGATACAATTTGTTGACATCCTACTAATATTATAAATGCGAAAGTATGGATGTTTAGAATAGATGTTTGTATTTTTGTTACTCAATCACGCTTAAACGGCTCCACCGTTTTGGATTAAATTTTGTACGAAGATAGTTTATAGCCTGGATTAAAATATAGGATAGTTTTTATCACGGGTCTACGCAGACGAAGTCGCGGGCGGAAGCTAGTCCTTTATAAGCCTCCTATATACATGTTATCTGACAGTCAAATATTTTTACAGCGCCGTCTATTGGGAATGGTATTCATTAACATATGTGAATGAAAACATGAATGCATTTTCATGTTGGTAAATAAAAGGAGTTTAGAAAATGTAAGATAATAGTTATTTATGATAGAAGTGCGGAAAGTAGGTAATTCCCAACGAGTGGCGATGACCAAAAACACGACCGTGAGGGAGTGTTTTTGATCGACACGAGTTGGGAATTACCTATCCGCATGTGTATAATACAACATTTTACAATGCATCATGCGAGGAAATAAAAAAATATGCATAAAAGGTGAAATTTTAATTGTCACGAAATTTCATTAAAGCACAGTATGCGGGAATTTTGGCCTGAAATCCATTCCCACACGGGCAGGTCCCGCCCGGCGACGCCGTGCTGGCATCGACCACTTCCCGTGTTTATGTTGAACCATATAAAGGGGCACATTCAGAACAAGTGCATTGTAATAGCTATTTATGATACAAGTGCGGAAAGTAGGTAATTCCTAACGAGTGGCGATGACCAAAAACACGACCGTCAGTACGTCTAGCACAACTTGCTGCTAAGTCGTGTTGCGCGCGACTCAGCGACTCCTGTCTCACTCGTATTGTGCAAATTAGAAAGAGGCGGGTGGATTCTCTCGACTCGCGTCGCGCTTGTTGTGTCAGTTGTGCTAGCCCCGCTGGGAGTGTTTTTGATCGACACGAGTTGGGAATTACCTATCCGCACGTGTACCATACAACATTTTACAATGCATCATGCGTGGAAATAAAAAAAATATGCATAAAAGGTGAAATTGTCGCGAACTCACGAAATCTCATTCCCGCATAGTGTGCGGGAATATTGTACTGAAATCCATTCCGCACGGGCAGGTCCTGTTCTTCCGCTGCCGTGTTGGCATCGACCACTTCCCGTGTTTATGTTGAACCATATAAAGGAGCACATTCAGAGCAAGTGCATTGTAAAAATATATAACGGCATTGGGTTGAATCTTTTAATAGCTAGTCATTCTACTAGCTATTAATAGATTCACTGCAGTTGCGCCTGAAACAAACCGTATGGGTGGCTTGCACCAAACCGTTTGAAATCGTAATATTCAGAGCAATGATGCGTAGAAAATAGTTGCAGTATTCAAGAGGCAACCGGATGGGTCGCGGTATTTGAGCTCCCGAAGTGTTGTGGGACCGCCCTGTGGAACCTGATGTTATTAAGTTCAAAGTTTTTGTACGCCTATTTTCAAAACATA
Source organism: Epinotia brunnichana (assembly GCA_963854355.1). Classification (NCBI taxonomy): domain Eukaryota; kingdom Metazoa; phylum Arthropoda; class Insecta; order Lepidoptera; family Tortricidae; genus Epinotia; species Epinotia brunnichana. Next base: position 18,005,270 of record OY977952.1, read on the forward strand.
GTGAAACTATATAAAAAGACAACCACTGTAATTATACCTATGTTTACAAATAAAACACTTACTTACTTTGTATTGACGATCATGATAAAAATTATTATAGTTTTGACATGTACCTACATGCGAATAGCTACATGCGGATTTATACTGTAATCTCTTATCATGAAATAAATTATCTTATCTTACCGAAAGTTTGACAAGTTTCTATGGATTGATAGATGCCGGCACCATAAAATAGAATAGAATACTTTTCTCAAAAATGGCCCGCAAAGTGAACATAACTCGCTACATATTGGAAGGTAAAATATATAGTTTAAGGCCAGATCAAAACTAAAAAATAAAAACCCGGCCAAGTGCGAGTCGGACTCGCGCACGAAGGGTTCCATTATCAATAAAAATATTTATTTTATTTTATTTTTAGTATTTGTTGTTATAGAACAGAAATACATAATCTGTGAAAATTTCAACGCTCTAGCTATCACGGTTCTTGAGATACAGCCTGGTGACAGACAGAAGGACGGACGGACGGACGGACAGCGAAGTCTTAGTAATAGGGTCCCGTTTTACTCTTTGAGTACGGAACCCTAAAAACATTGTAGGCCGCCTGGAATGTTACATATAAATTCCTTTTTCTACTCCTGTACCGTTATCTGTCATTTAAGTATATAGGCTGTAGCTCAAATACAATGACACCACTAATAAGTCGTCGAAAAACTTTATGCTCTATGGCCCAAAAACGCACTGTTTAGCGTACTTTTTTGGTTCATACATTTGTCATAAAAGCACTGTTTAACTTTTTTAAATCGGCCGCTATATTGCAGCAACTTCATAAACAAATATTTCGAAATAAAAGTTTTTATTTACGATTTAACATTTGACATTTGTATATTATATTATACATTATTTACTACAATAATTATAAATTATCATCTATTGTGTGTTAAATTACATGTTTTATAAATTCTCGGTATTATTTATGAAAATAAAGTTCGAATTCGGTCCGAGTCTGGATTAGGTTTGGTCCGGAAGGCAAATGCAAACAAATTAAAAACAAAACAAACCATAAACACAAAAGGGTCACATTTCCGATTTCCCACCAAAATATATACAGTTCAAAATGAAAAGATGAAAGATGATAAACTGTTAGTCCTAGAATATTAAGATTTTATTCGTGTTTGTGAAGATAAAAGTGTACGTTCCTTTTAAAATGGTCGAAGCAATAAATAACTGCACTCCCGAAGAAATTAGTATTAGCAAAAGTACGAATAGAAAACTTGCTGCCCGAAAAGGCTAACTATTTTGTAGTCTGCTATTTATTTAAAATTTGTCGTAGAAACAGTATTGTATGCAACGGTTTATAACTGGTCTAAAAACGCTCGTGGCGTCTTTAATTGCGCAACTCACGCCACTCGCGTTTTAAGACCCTTCTTATAAAACAGTTGCATAAAATACTATTATTTGTCGAGTACCAAACTTTAAAAAATGTTGAAACTGGCAAATAAAAGACGGCACAGGTCGTATTCAGCCAAATCAACTCGTATTTTTCTGTTGCAAAAGCGACATTTTTGTATGAGTCTCAAATAGTTTGCGTTTTTCGGTGGAAAAATACACTTGCGATTCTGTTTAAAAAAAAAAGGTATAACGTTTAATTTTATGTAATTTGCGGTATACTCAATTTTTCATCATTTTCTTGCCCTTATCCTTATTTTATTTGGGGTCGGCGCAGCATGTCCTTTTCGTCACTTACTTCCTTCCTCTTCATATCCTCTCTCACACAGTCCATCCACCTTTTCCTTGGCCTACCTCGTTTCTTCCATCCCTCCACGTTCATACCTAACACTCTTTTGGTCACATGACTGTCATCCCTCCGCATAATATGCCCATTGCCCATACCACGCAAGGCGATGGGATCTCAATTTGTCGATGATAGGTGCTACTTTCAGGCTTCCTCTAATATACTCATTTCTTATTCTGTCCATCTTCGTCACACCAAATAATAAAGCTTGATTTCAATTTAGTCTTTTTTGTTTTCTCCATTTTTGAGAAAAGCCTCAGCCGGAATGGCAATTGCAGGCTAAACAAATACTCAGCCTGCAATTGCTTTCTTCCCTGCCACGGCAATAATGTACTATTATTGTTCACTGTGTACAATACTGGAAATCACAAAATTCACAAATCATAAAATTCCTTCAGATCATAAAATACCCTTTCAATTAGCAATTTTTTTAGCCTAATAGGTACTAGGATTTCCTTCCAACATCTTTAGGTATATCATTTGGAAGTTCATTGAAGACACGTATTGCCCTGATAAACGCGCTTTTTAACCGACTTCAAAAAAAAGGAAGAGGTTCTCAATTCGGATGTATTTTTTTATTAATGTTTGTTACCTCAGAACTCCGTCATTTATGAACCGATTCGTACAATTCTTTTTTTAATTGAAAGTATATTACGCTTCCAGATTGGTCCCATTATTTTCAAACCCCCAGTTGGATGATGGGAACTATGAGGAATTGAGGGAACTCCTCGAACTATTAGGCACGCGTGTAGTAATTTCGGTATTTTCTATTATAACTCGTCTATTTACACCCGGAAATCATAAATTTGGTGATGGTGGAAGTGATGATGAAGACCACAGATGGCTTGTGGAACTTCTCAATGATGTACTTCAAACTATATAAGTACGTCACAGATTCTGATATGATTGCGTTGAAATAGCAAACAATGAAGTGCCGAGGGTAATTCTGAGATCCTTGAGGAATCGACGGAAGTCTTCAAATATTATCGGCTCACATACAGTGATTTGGTTATTTTCTCTAATAATCAACGCATTTGCTCTCGGAAATCAGTTCATGTGGTAAATTGCAAAAGATATGTGGTAATGTTCATGTGGCTTGGCGGAGTACTTAATTGAAGTCGGTTAAAACTTTGTTTTTAAAGTAAATTATGTCATACATAGTATTATTTGCTTTCGGTCGCAGAAGATTGTATTTGTATTGCACTCTTAGGTTTGCCCTTAACGTGTTCATTTTTATAAAGTAATCGAGGTGGCTTTTAACAAATAGGCACATTTCAAGAATGCAGATATCAGTTAGTGTTAAAAGACGCTTTTCTCTGAGGACATTGTGTAAAGAATGTTTTCATCTCTCCTGCTCTGAAAGTTGATTTTTCATGGGCATATAGCCGGGTGGAAAATAGCTTTTTCTCCCCTAAGGTGGAAAGTATTTTTTTTTTATTGTTACGGTCAGCCACGGAGTCGAAGATAATAGAGTTACGTCAAATCATTAAAATAAAAACTTTTCACAAATCGACACTCAGCTATATGTACCTGCATTAACGAGTTGTTTATTACGATTATAGGTTGATATTAAATTATTTTTCCTCACAGTCGAAATGAAAAGTAGAGTGTTTAACTCGGGTGAAATTACCCATTTAACCCTCGAACAATTGGCGCTCTCACTTCGTTCGAGCGCCAGAAATATCTCGGGTTAAATGGGTCACTTTCAACCCTTGGTTAACAATCTACTATTATTGCCTAAGCGGTATATGGTACGTACACATTTCTTTTGTAGGATGAACTTCTACCGAGTTTCCCCAATAAATAATACCATAATTAACGTTGGTCCAGCTGTAAATGATGCATATGTCAACGATGCGTTTAACAGGCATCATGTAACAGTTTCGCTTTCATTGCAGTATCTTTATGCGATTACAAATAGGCCGCGTTGGACGATCGCCAAATGGTCGCGTGGTTTTTGTCAGCTGACCAAAGCCACGTGAAATATCAGTTAGTTCAGCTTCTGACTATAATACCGTTTCTGTCTGGGTTCATTTGTTTATTGTTCTCACAATGCTTGACCCTATTATATATAATACTAGCTTGTACGTGCGGCTCCGCCCGCCTTTATAGAGAACTGATTTTTTAGGGTTCCGTACTCAAAGAGGCCCTAATACTAAGACTTCGCTGTCCGTCCGTCCGTCCGTCTGTCTGTCATCAGGCTGTATCTCAAGAACCGTGATAGCTAGAGAGTTGAAATTTTCACAGATTATGTATTTCTGTTGCCGCTATAACAACAAATACTAAAAACAAAATAAAATATTTTTAAGGGGGGCTCCCATACAACAAACGTGATTTTTTTGCCGTTTTTATAGATAATGGTACGGAACCCTTCGTGCGCGAGTCCAACTCGCACATGGCCGGTATTTTATTACTGACTTGTGACCAATTAAGTAAGGTATAATATCAATGTATTTTGTATTTCGCATGTAATAATATTCACAATCCTATTTCTGAATTTGTTAGGATGTCTGTTTACGTGTCTAGATGTAAGTTTTCAAACACAATGTATTATTGTTATTGAATAATTTACTTTAAAAAACAAAGTTTTAACCGACTTCAAATCAGTAGCCAAATTGCTTCAAGTTTGCCTATAAAATTTGAAGAAATCCCTCGATTTCTCCAGGATCCCATCATCAGAACTAGATTTTGGTGACAACGGGACCAATCTGGAAGTATATGCTTTCAAACAAAGAAAAAAAATTTCAAATCGGTCCATAAATTACCGAGTTATCGCGTAACTAAACACAAAAAAAACAGACGAATTAAGAACCTCCTTTTTTTGAGGTCGGTTAATAAATAAAATGAAATTAAACCCAGGCGGAGTCGCGATATATATAGCATAAATATGCATCCTCAAGGTCCATTCTATATGTATAGGTACCTATCGAAGGATTAATTAGTTCTTAATTTAGAGTTTCCCCCTACATACAAACTCACAATTATACCTACGAACTTTGCCGCTTTATAATATTAGTATTAATACTTGTGTAGGTACACTTGTTTTTAGTTTATAGTCCGCAAGCCCAGTCCCAATACGCCTGCGTCTCATGACAACACCAACACGATAAAATGCGTAGCGCAGGGCGAGAAAGTAAGGCTTACGGATTATTAGGAAACATTGCCTTGGCTAGAGTTCATTCCTCTAAGCCCTGTGCTGCGATATTCCGTTCTATTTGGAATACATCCAACAATTTATTTTAATGCATTAACTTTCCTTAATTTGCCTTTTTTATCATTGACATGCCAGTCTAGTGTCATGCTTAGAACGAAAAAGAAAACTGTTTTCATACATTTACTATGGAGTAAAAGGTTCTTTAATTTCTGGCTTTTTTGTACATTACCGAAAGTTGACCCCAAGAAAACTATTGATAGAAATGGAATCGATTGACATAAAAAATTACATGTAAACAAAACTTTTTTTATTTTCGTACAAATTGTATGGGGAAAGTTTTTCTCGATTTATGGCTTTTCTAGTCGTAAATTTATTTTTGGTCCCATACAAGCTTTTGATCCTGGACAGGAATGGGATCGATTGGCATCAAAAAAAAGGTTTGTTAAAAATGACCATTTTCTCGCACCCTGTATGTTTTTTCCAAAATCTGTACACGCCAATCTTCATTAATTTGAAATCGAAGGAAGGTCTCCTGAGATCATTTTCGCCTAGCAACACGGGATCTGGTAGCTGGCCTCACTGATCCATCCTGTATGACTGGTGGACTGATGACCTGGTTAAGGTCGCGGGAGTCCGCTGGATGCGGGTGGCGCAGGACCGGTCATTTTGGCACTCTTTGGGGGAGGCCTATGTCCAGCAGTGGTCTTTCGGCTGATATGATGATGATGATGATGATATGGCGCTCATCAATCACACTGCCGCGCGCCGCATTCCGCTGCGTTTAAATTTCGCCGGGCAGAGTACAGTAGCCACACACCACGTGAGTATGGGGACCCCTAAAACTTAATGTTTTTTTTCGATTTTTGTGTGAAAATCTTAATGCGGTTCACAGAATACATCTACTTACCAAGTTTCAACAGTATAGCTCTTATAGTTTCGGAAAAAAGTGGCTGTGACATACGGACGGACAGACCGACGGACGGACATGACGAATCTATAAGGGTTCCGTTTTTTGCCATTTGGCTACGGAACCCTAAAAACCGAAGACAATATCCAAACTCAAGCAAAACATCCGCGCGATGAGATAGCCGAGATCCTTCGCAGCATGTGTCAGCGAGTTTCCCAAAATCTGCGTAGTCGTTTGTAGGAGTGCCAGCGACGAGATGGGGCCAAACTCAAAATATATGTTACTTTCAAAAAATAAATTGCATTAGGAAATGATCAGGTTCACTTTCATGGTTATATTTTCATCAAAGTTTCAAAAGCGCAATAATTTTTGGCCCACACTGGATTATAAAAAAACCGGCCAAGTGCGAGTTGGACTCGCACACGAAGGGTTCCGTACCATTATTTATAAAAACGGCAAAAAATCACGTTTGTTGTATGGGAGCCCCCCTTAAAAAAATATTTTATTTTGTTTTTAATATTTGCTGTTATAGCGGCAACAGAAATACATAATCTATCAAAATTTCAACTCTCTAGCTATCACGGTTCTTGAGATACAGCCTGGTGACAGATTATCTATAAAAACGGCAAAATAATCACGTTTTTTGTATGGGAGCCCCCTTAAAAAAATATTTGATTTTGTTTTTAGTATTTGTTGTTATAGCGGCAACAGGAATACATAATCTGTGAAAATTTCAACTCTCTAGCTATCACGGTTCTTGAGATACAGACGGACGGACGGACGGACAGCGAAGTCTTAGTAATAGGGTCCCGTTTTACTCTTTGAGTACGGAACCCTAAAAAGCAAGATATCAATAGGTCATCTTAATCATCCGTTGTTTGTATAGGTAGTTTCTAATTAATTCTCCAGGTGAGCAATCATGTTCTGTAGGCATATTATTATAGTTAAGGTTATCACGCGACATACGCCAAGATAAAGCCTCTGTCGCTTTCTATCAGGCGTAGTACGAAAGAGCCAAATGCATCACGCTTTCACGCTGCAGGGTATCTCTCGTCGATAATTTTAAATAGCCACCAAATTTAAATGACCTTTGTTCAAATTCCAACCATTCCGTAAATACACAACATACAACTACTTAATGGGGAATGGATGAAAATTTTAGAAGTGCCTGATTCTTTTTTTGGTGATAGGAATAACCTTCCTTAGCACCAGAAAAAAGTTGCAGACTTGTCAGCTGCGTCAATTATTTTTGAAAAATATAACCAGTTTCCTCACTCACGTTTTGTGGTTAGGACGGCGAATGAGACAATTTCCTTTAAGGAAAGTGTCTCATATTACGAAAAAATATTTTAAATATCTGTCCCTGGCAATGACAAATATAGCTGCTGCAGCTGTCAATATCATTGCCAGTGTCAGTTTACCACGGATTTTTATGATATTTTTTTGTAATATGAGACGGATCACGCAAAATGTCTTATTTGCCGTCCTTAACCCAAAACGTAAGTGAGTAAAGTGTTTATATTTTTCAAAAACTATTGACGCATCTGAAAAGTCTGCAACTATTTTCTGGTGCTAAGGAAGGTTATTCCTATCACCAAAAAAAAACCGGGCATTTCTAAAATTTTCATCCATTCCCCATTGAATCTATTAATGTAGTGTTGTGCCGTGTTGTCTACTGTAACACCGGTTTTAACAACCGGTGTCCGAGACCAAATACAAAGTTCGACTGTACACGACGGTATCTGGTCTGGTTACGATAACCTTAAGGTGGTTCGATTGCCATACAAAACGTTATTTCACATTCGCAGGCTAACGGCGTGATATTTTAAGAAACTTATATAACAAACTTTCATCAATTGACTTCTCATTTGCGCCAAATTCACCCTTTCCTAGAATAAACTTGTTTAAACTAGATTAATTTGAGAAAAATGGTTTTCCCAAAATATCAAGTCCCAAACCAATTTCTCAAATTAATCTAGTTTATTCAAGTTTATTCTAGGAAAGGGGGAATTTGGCGCAAATGGGAAGCCAATTTATGAAAGTTTGTTAAATAAGTTTCTTAAAATATCACGCCGTTAGCCTGCGAATGTCAAATAACGTTTTGAATGGCAATCGAACCTTAATTCTAATATGGCCTGCGTATTCGCAACGGGTTTTGTACTCGACTCTGAACGTCTCTAATATAGTTTGCCCCTAGCCTTCCTACAACTAGGGTGTTGTGAATATTACTACTCTTTAACGACGACATGACGCTCGACGAGCTGACAATGTTATCAAATGTATACATAATATGTATGAACTCGGACGGACACGATTTTACCGGTAACCTCGCTTGCGTTATTAATATAGAAATATAACATGTGAGTAATAAATATCCATCTTTAAAAAAAAAATCTTCTAAACCCCATTTGGCCTACTGGAAGCCTACTTCTCTTAAGGGGACGTAGGTTCGTGGTCTTCTCTCCCTCTCACTGAGCATAAGCGTGAGCGAGATGGAAGTGCGTGTTTGGAAGCACGGATATCATGTCATGTTTTTTAATTTTATTTCTTTGTGCGTTTTAATAAATAAAAAAGTGATAGCTGATTTCCCTCAAAAACAAATTTAAGGTCACAAGCCCATTGTAGAGTTGCATACACTACCGGTCAAAAGTTTAAGTTCACTCTTTGTTTTAGGTACAAATGAATACTTTTGGACAATAATTTTTTGCAGTTCGGAAGCCGAAATTTGTTTCCAAGGGATCCGTTATTGTTTCCAGAGATTTGTTTAATTAGCCAGACACAATTCACGTACCTTTCTAAACAACGCATTCCCTAAAATCTTATAGGAATGACGGCAAAGGCTGGGCCATATATGGCCTTGCCACTTAAAACGTACAATGATTAATGGTTTTTAGGGAATCAGTTGTTTAGAAATCTACGTGAATTGTGTCTGACTAATCAAACACATCTCTGTAAACAACAACGAATCAGTTGGAAACAATTTTCGACATCTGAACTGCAAAACATTATCGCACAAAAGTACAAATTTGTACCAAAAACAAAGGGTGAACTTAAACTTTTGACCGGTACTGTAGGTATTTGTTTTGTTTCAGTAGTTTTTTGAAACAAACGAAATTCTACAGTTTTTCCTTCAAGAGTTGATTCAAATTGACTATTATCCTAAAAAAATGTATTTAGTCCGTCGGTTAAATTATCAAAAAGTATTGGACACGTATATTTTATTTTGTCAATCAAACAAAAAAATATGAAGATATAAAAGCCCGCTAAAAGTTCCGTGTGGCGTCACATTATGGTACAATTTTTAGCATAATGTGACGTCACACGGAACTTTAACGGGCCATATATCTATCTTCATATTTTTATGGTTGATTGACGAAAAAAAATGTTTCCAATTTTTTTTGATAATCTACCTGACGGACTAAATATGATTATTTTCTTTTTTACCCAGGAAAGTAGGTACCCAATTTCAATGCTATTTTGTATAGTAGGCCTAAAGCACACCACAGCAGCAGTTTCTCTGGGTGACTTAAGGACTACGAATAAAAATAACATGGAAGCCGCATCTCAGTACTTCGCCGTTAAATTTATCGGGACAGTTAGCACACAAACACAAATACACTTACTTACCTTTAAATAAGACGTTACGTATACAGAGCCTTTCTCCGAACATGACAAACCAAATAATAGTCATCTCTTTTACACTATTGTGAACACTTACGTGTAAGTGAAATAGATAGATTGTCAATAACTACCAATCAGTAACATTATCCGCCAATGAGCTTCATGCTGCACGCACTAGCAGCAGCCCGCCCAGCCAATGCCCGTTCACCGTTCGTCAGTTATGGATAGGTTTATGCCATACATTAAAGAGTCATTCAAACAATTAATGTATTATTTGTGCAGTTTTGAAGATACCAAATATGTAGGTTAGAATCATCATCATCATCATATCAGCCGAAAGACGTCCACTGCTGGACATAAGCCTCCCCCAAAGAGTGCCACAATGGCCGGTCCTGCGCCACCCGCATCCAGCATCCGCATCGTAGCTTAAGGACCTCTAACTCTCAAGTCACTCCCTTGATGAAACCTGAAGATGAATAAGCTCCAGTTTTATATGGGCTTGGAAGGTCAGAATCAGAACCCAGCTGGTTCTTCAAAAACTAGTGCCTACCCGATACTTGACAGTAAGGGTGCAAGCGGAGCGACCGGTGCTATAACGCCAGGATGATTCTTGGTTTGATCTAAATTCTCATTGAAAAAAATATTTTTCTCAATCTGATTATTCGAGCCGGATTTGTCTTCACTCTTCAATCATAATTATCATACGAGCCTGTTATACCTTCGTTCGGTAGTGATTTTCAATCATCATCATCATATCAGCCGAAAGACGTCCACTGCTGGACATAGGCCTCCCCCAAAGAGTTCCAAAGTGACCGGTCCTGCGCCACCCGCATCCAGCGGACTCCCGCGACCTTTACCAGGTCATCAGTCCACCTTGGGGGCCTACCAACACCTAAAGAGTTGGTCTAAGAATGAACATGGATAAGACGAAAATCATGTAGAATGCCCAAGTTTCATTTGGTACCCCACATGTGTGTGTATGTACGTTGCATGGTTTGGGTGTAATTTACACATTTCCAAGCGCGACCGCGGCGTTTTTGATGACGTCATTACAGGGGAGATCTACTCCTTAGATATTGTCTCCTGGCAGTTTTGGAATCCAGGGGGCATGCCTAACATAACAACATACTAAAATATGGCCCCGGTATCCGAAAGTGAAGTATTTTCCCCTAACAACATGCACTAATAGTGGCTGGACCGCAATAAACTCTCAAATCAATAGCCTCAAAAACTAATAATAAATGTAATAAAATACACCTGAATGAGTTTATGTAAGTATGCTTAGCGTATTGAATTGATTGACAAGGTCATCACTGTAGAAGAGCAACACACTTAAATAAACCATAGGTAGACCTTATCCCGTTGTAATATGGTACAGAATGGCTAACTATGTCTTCGTCGGTATTCGTATTTGAGAATGCGTCCTATTTATCATAATGAGATATTAATTGAAACTTTAACGCGTTGTTAACATCCGTTATGACGTATATCGATGATCGTGTGAGTGCTCTAAATGTGGATATCACACTGTATCTATTTGAGAACTATAGTAATAATTATCTAAATTGCGTAGCGACAAGTATGGCCTTAAATGTGTATATTTAGACACCAAGTTTTTGGTTCTAAGTGATTTAGAAATCGAAATTTTAATGATATTCCTATAATTCAAAATTACCACCATAAAAAAAGATGGCCGACGGGGGAGTTGGTTCCTCTCAAAAACTTGAAGCTATGTACCTACCTAAGTAGAACCTGAAAAAGATTTGGTGCTTTTGTACAGTCGCCATCACATACATAGGTACACTATAGGTGTTCAAAAATATCGGCACATGCACCCTAATGCCTTGAAAATAGAGGTGTGTTCCGATGTTTGTGACGTGCTTGTTTGCTCCGATGTATGTGATGGCGACTGTACAGCGTGACAATAACCACCACATTTACGACAATGATGATTGATATATGTTCCAGCAACCTGCCCCGCTATTTCTCCTTCACACGGCATACCTACTAAACTTCGAACTGGAAATTTTGACATAGTATAAGGGCGTATATAAGCGCGGCAACTCGCAACCACCAACTTACAATTACAAACCGATCAACGTTAAATATGGCGCCGACAGCTGTCATTCCATATAAACTTGTCAAACTTTCCATGCATTCAGATTTTAACAAACACCGCCTACGATAACCAGTTGAGATTTTCTCAACTAGACTGATCTTCTTATCTTTGGGACAATAGCATTCAAGACTAACAATACGACTGTGTGGTCGGAAGCATGCCTTTTTTTGCAAGAAATAGCTTAGCGCCACATAAATTGTTCATTGTAAAATGAACTCTATCGGCTTATTCAATAGATTCAAAATGCACTTAAATATAAAAGTAACCGCTCCCAGCGACCCAGGTATAAGCCGATTTTTTTGCAAAGTTTGGCTCGTGCGAGAGAGAACAACGACTATTCATAAGCTCAGAACAATGCCCCATTCATGAGCTCACTTCAAATTCATCAAAGTATACCTACCTATATGGTGCAACCTCAGAGCATAGAATACTAGAGAGAGGACAAGCCGCCGGCGGCCGTGTCGCAGCTGTTAGCTCAATGGGCATACTTTGCCATACTGTGCACGCGTTCTAATCGCAGAGAATATTATGTTTTTTCCCAAAATGCCTGAAATGATGCGCGTGTATTGTCCAATAAGTGTATAGGTATACAAGTGTGTGTGTTTTAGATGTGTGCGTGCTTTGTCTTGTCAATTACTTGGGCGTTGTGTGGGTTAATGAACTTGCGACAGGCGTACTCTATACAAATCAGCCGGCATGTCCGATCTAGTTATATTCATACATCTGTGGGTGCAACCCACGGTGATAAAATTACAAATTAAAGGCCAATAATTGGCAGTTAATAGTTTTTGTATCTATATTTGAGGTTGGTGTCTATTTTTTTGGTTAATTATTAATAATTTTGAATTTTTTTACTTTAGAATCGGACATTTATCCCCCGACCCAACGTTACATGCGCCAAGCTAATGTTTACATACTTACACACAGCCATTAGAATACAATACATGACATAATCAGAGTAACACGACATACTAATGACGTGAAACCCGTCATTGTAGTGTGATTTGATGACACTATTTACCTAATACTACCGCAACGTTGGTGTGATCATGTGACACGGTAAAAATATATTCTAACGCGTATGAGATACCGCTAAAAAGGCCCTAAACGCCAAATACGTTTCACCTCAATAACTCTGAAAAATAAATAGGTACATTAAAAAAACCGTTCGGGACACCACTTGGCAATATCAAAAGCTCTTATATGCTAAATTTCTACGTTAATTATATGCACGGGTACAGTATTGGCGATTTTTTCTATAGGGCCAGTTTTGGTTTCGTATGGTTTTGTTCCGATACACTGATTGCAAATATGATGTACTTAGTTTTTGTATGTTTTTTCTCTAGGCAATCGCTATAAGTAGTTTGTCATTGGTAAATATTCAATCTCCGAATTGCGATTTAGCGGAGCGCCCCTTCCTAAGATAAGACCTTTTACACCTGCGCTTATGAACCGCCGACTTGCACTTAAATTTGTGTATCAACGCGTGTCTGCGTGGGTGCGTCGCATCGCATTGGGTTTGTAGGGATTTGTTTAACTGCTTGTTGCTTATGTCTACGGTGACTCTGATCAGATACTTAATTAATTGTTAAGTAACCTTTGGTACCAAAACATTACAGATATAAGAGGGCTAGAAATGACGCAAAATCTGTGCAGGTTGAATACAGCTTTTTTTGTGTGGGATGGACCCTAAAATACCCAGGATGGTCTCAAATCACAAACGCGTTGCCACAAATACAAACCTTTCCTTTTTTTCGCAGACGAGGCTTGATCTACTTATGTAGGAACGAATTTTAGAAAATGTATTTAACCTTTATTTGATACCCCACTCGTGCAGTATGTACGCTGCTGCATAGTTTGGATGTAATTGTTACTTTTCCACACGCGGCCGCGGTGATTTTATATTCTCTTTTATTTATTTATTTATTAGGCTCACACAACAAATTACAGTTATTCTTTCAGTAACATAGTGTCTAGATCTGGACTATAATTCTAAACAGTCAGTGCATAGAAAGATTCATAGCTTAAAGACAAACTATTCACTAGATAGAATTACATATCCAGTATTGCCAAACTTAGAGGGATTGGCAATGTGCATAATATTTTAAATTTAATAATTAATTTAACATTTAGGTACCTAAATATTGCGATAAATATCTACTACTTACTCTAACTTAAAGCTTAAAAACTTTTGATGAGGTTATTAATCGAGAAATCGACTATTTAGAGATTGTCTCCCGGCAGTATTAATAGGGTCCAGAAGACATACCTAACAACATGCTAAAAGCTGACGCTGGTATCCGAAACGGACATATTTTACTGGAACAGCATGCACATGCACAGTATTAAAATAATAACCCAATCTCTAAAATGTATTATAATATAGGTAATAACTGCGAGTTGTTAATTACATACTAAGATTAGAAAGACAGATAGATATAATAAATAGGTTTTAGAAGCAGTAAGCGATACATAATGTTTTTCGTGTCACAAATGTAGAGTCCTATAAGTATCCGTAAACTAAACTGGTAACCCAGATAATCTATCTCATCCACGCCTGATGTATTTGTACCTACCTACTAAACTCTACTGCTAAAATCAATCAGAAATACCTACAATGCACGTTACTTGTCTTCTAAAATGTAAAATGGTAAGTACCTAATGAATATAATGTATCTTATGCTTGGAAACGAGAACATCAAAGTGACGTGCTCGATTGTTTTAAAATGGACATAATCGTGTTTTAATCGATTCTATTGACGATCGAGGAAAATCTCGAGCCGTTTTGATTTAACTACTTAAGTAGCATTGTACCATCCTGTGTTTCTATTACCGTATGTACTATTGCAACGAATACCAATGTAGGTATTCAGTGTTCCTCATGTGGCGTTCGTTGAATATTAGCTCCACCCCATTTTAATCCCGCATGTTGCGTAAAAAGTCAATTTTGGGTATAAAGTTGAAGTGTATTGTGGGCTATAAGTAACACTTGCAAAGTATCACTGCAATTTCAGATTATCTCCATATTAAAACCTACAATTGCTGAAATTGGCACTGAAAATGTGCTTTGTTTACCAATTTGGGAATATAGGCGTGAGTTTTATGTATGTATGTGGGTATATGAGGTTATTGTATGCCTAATGAGGCTTTATTAAGAATAAAATAAATGAATTAGCATACATTTTTATTTTGAATGAACAAAAATAACAAAATCTCTCTCTGATGCACTGACGCCTGGCGTAACAATAGCCTTCACGATCAGAGTGCATCTGATTAATGTGAATATTAAAACCGATATCGTGCTGTTGCGTCACAACACGTCACGACTGTAAAAAATGAATCTGCTTAGCTTAACACAAGCAACACACAGGTTAAGAACATAGACATATGACGAGAGAGTTATATTATTGAGACGATTGCAATTCAGTGGCGATGGCTGTTGATTAAAATATCATAAACGTGTCGGATTCTCTGTGTGTTTATGTGAATAAAAAAATATCTTATCTGCCGGCAGTTCAGTATGCACCCAGATTAGCATTTGGACATTGAAATGTTTGTAATTTTATTGATTAACATGTCTGGGTCATATCTACTACGTAATACCTGATTTATTTTGGTTAATTGTAAACTCTACCAATGCACATCAATCACCATGGCTTTATTTTCAGTTCTACTTGAACTTTACCTACTTGTTCGTGTTTTGTTATTTGTTAATGAAACCGGGATTTCATTCCTCTACATAGGTTTCAAAGACGGATTCATACTTAGGTATATGACGTGTCGTGACGTGACCGCGTGACGCGACAGAACGAATTCGGTTTCATACAATTATAGTACGGTGATTAGATTCACATTCATTTAATGCGCTCTGTCTGACTCTGACGTAATGGCTCCTTTTGTGTGAGAGCTCATTAAAGGCCTGCGCAAACCGGCGGAGCGCAGCGCAGGGATTTACTCCGCGCAGCGCACACCGACGAGGGAAAATCCCCCGCGATACCGCGAGCGCCCGCCAGCGCAGCGCCGGCGGCCGGCGCACTTGGGAGCACTTCTGCGCATACCGGGGGATGCCGCGGCGGTATCTTCTCCCCGCGGCGTTGAATAGCGCCTAGGCCGAGGATACTGCGGCGGCATCCACCCCATCACCGGTATGCGCCGAAGTGCGCCGGGCCTACGAATCACCGATCATGGCATGCCGTGGGATGAAAAACATGAAATGTGGTGTAACTCTATACTTATGGTAATTCAGACGTACGTCGTCATATCTGCCCATTTTTAACAAGTTTTTATTTACGTAACTTGGCGTCCATAAAAATTTGCAAAACATTTTTCAACCTCCTGCCGGAAATCCGTTGTGCAGAAATTTGGCATATTTATCGGAGTTCGGTGACAACATAAAAAATGGAGAAATTCTTACGGAGAAAACTAATTTTCCCGGACATGAGACCTATCTAGATCGATTTCTCGCCCCCGTAAACCCCTATATTCCAAATGTCATCGAAATCGTTAGAACCGTTTCCGAGAACGTGATTGCAAATATATATATGTAATCGTTAGATTGTGAAAACCGTCAGTTTATAATATTACCCGTTATATTGTAAACTGACGGAATATTGTGAACTGCCAAAATAATTCATAATTTTACGCATTCATTTTCGTTAGTTTATAAACTAACAATGTCATATCGTCAAATTGTGAACTTTATCAAATTTGTCTAATTCGGAACGCAACCTGTGCGCTGTTTGGTTGAGCGAATTATTCCACTTGCATCAGTTTCCACTTACGTCAGAACATGATTGTTTTTTTTGTTATTCAGATATTTTGTTCCATTTATTTCGGCTCCCAGTAGTGTCGACGGAGCTGTATTTCTGGGCGCTTTGCCCTTCGGGCAGTTGCCCGAAGGGCAAAGCGCCCACTACTGGGACACTGGGACTAGTTAGTCCAGGCAATGAACTGACAGCTTGTATGGAAAATATGTCAAATTTGGAAATAATTCATAATAGCAGATTTTTTTTATGTAATGGATATATTATCAATTAAATAGTTACTTAGTGACAAAATCCAACAAAAATTCAGACATCAAAAAAATGATAACTTAACTAGCTTCTGAAAAGTCAGAAAAAATATTAATAAATGGTTTTATCTTTATTTTGGTTCATTTACATTTGCTCTATAATATTCAAGATAAATAATTAAAAAAAAACAATTCATTCTTTTTTTAAATCTATATAAATACTTCCGGATGGAAAGATTGTTGGATTCTTGAATAAAGCATCTTAGATCAATGTTTTAAAATGATATAAAGAAAAAAAACGCTATTATAAATTAATGTTTTTCAAAACCGTATTTTGCCTGGAGTAAACTGAAGATACCTAACTAACCTAACCTACCTAGTCTTTGTATACGTTCCTTACCAAGCCCATTTTATCGCAGTTCACAATTTGACGATTCGACATTTTTATAAATAACTTTTGGCAGTTCATAATTTTTCGACAGTTTATAATATCGCGAGTTAGATTATAAACTGACGGTGTTCACAATCTAACGGTGACATATATATACAAATATTGCATGTTTAATAGTATCTAGGATAATTATGGAACAACCAAGCTGATCTCAGAAACTTATTTGTTTTAGGTTTTTGAATCTCCAATGAGCCAGCTACTCATGTCGCCGAAATTTCTTTTCTCATATCAATTTACCGCAGACGCACAAGTCCGCGCGAACGGAACATATAAATTTGTCGTCATCACGTCGCATCTCAATTGGCTTGGTTGTCGGGGCACGCCATTATTTTTGCAATCATCTCCAATTGCCCACTTACCCACTACTTGCAAGCTTGATAGCAAAATGACACGTTCGTTATATACCGACATTGGCCTAATATCGAGAGTTGTTTATTTGTTAAATTGGCTACGTTAGCCATCTGAAAATTGGAAATCATAGTCAAACCTGGAAAGGGGAGGATTATGTCTGATCTTGTTGGAACTCGGGTATTGAGTCCAGTCGTGAATGGAAAAGGTTTGTCACTATTGGACCTTCAGCGGGCGTATGGTTTCCAATTTATCACTTACGAGTATCGCTATGGATAAGACATCCTTCCAGGGATCGGAAACCGGTATTGTTTGTATGGGAACGAAAACGGTTCTTTTTCGTTCTTTTGATAATAATTTCATTTCTAATTGGGCAATCTAATAATACGCACTCGTTACCTCAAAACACAACTGAGTCCTACATGTGAAGTATAAAATAGTTCGAGATTTGTGGTAAACCGAGGTTTTAGCAATTAACCGGTTCCGATCCCTGCATCCTTCACGTTCTGACAACTATTGACGGATAGAGTGACGGATCCTCAACGATAAGCGCTATGCTATAATTTACTTTAAAAACAAAATTTAAACCGACTTCAATTCAGTACTTTACCAAGCCACATAGGTACATGAAAATTTCCACGTTTCCTTTCCAATTTACCACATGAACTGCTTTCCGAGAGCAAATGCGTTGATTATTACAGAAAAAATCCAAGTCACTGTCCTCAAGGATCTCAGAATTAACACTTCATTAGTTGCTATTTCAACGGAATCATGTCAGAATCTTTGACGTACTTCACATCTTTAAGGAGTTCCATAAGTCATCTGTGGTCTTCATCATCAGTTCCACTTCACCAGAATTGCGATTTCCAAAGGTATAAATTTTGGTCACAAGCCTATACCATGTTTGATTTGTATGTGTTTGCAATCATTACAAGATTACAAGACCCTATTACAAGATATTTACAAGATATTTATTCATATAAGTCAATGTTTTACAACACACACAACAAACAATGTTTTATGGACGGATTCCACGGGTCGCGGGTTCAAATCCCGCTCGTGGCGAAAAATTTTTCAATTTTCCACTTTGATCGAAACTTAAGTAATGTTGTACAAGTCAGTAAATAAATAATTATAGTGCGTGTTGTTAGGGGATTCCGTCGAACAAATACTTCACTTTCGGATACCGGCTCCATATTTTAGTATGTTGTTAGGCATGCCCCCTGAATTCCAAAACTGCCGG
Source organism: Epinotia brunnichana (assembly GCA_963854355.1). Taxonomy (NCBI): domain Eukaryota; kingdom Metazoa; phylum Arthropoda; class Insecta; order Lepidoptera; family Tortricidae; genus Epinotia; species Epinotia brunnichana. Next base: position 18,023,916 of record OY977952.1, read on the forward strand.
GAGACAATCTCTAAGGAGCCTGTCTCCCCTGTAATGACGTCATCAAAAACGCCGCGGCCACGTTTGGAGAAGTTTACATTAGGTACACCCAAACCAGCACGGCTATCACGAGACGGCCGCGACATACTCTCGAGCTCTCTCGCACTATACGTCTCTTTCTACGTGGTCTAATAAGAGAGAGATGGATAGTGCGAGAGGGCTCGAGAGTATGTCGCGGCCGTCTTGTGATAGCCGTGCAGGGAACGTACATACACATGTGGGGTACCGGATGAAAGCTGAATAAATTTGCAAAAGTTCATTGATACATTATATTTCAATATATACGCTAGTCTGAAAGTCCTTAGATTTTTCTTTGAATTTTTTATACTTTTGCTAATGGTTCTTACCATTAGCAAAAGTATAAAAAATTCAAAGAAAAATCTAAGGACTTTCAGACTTTGCGGCAAAACTAGAAAAGATGCACGATAACAATGTATGACGACACTATAATGATATCTAGTATTTCAGCTTAACATTTTAGTTTTTTACTCGAATAGCGAATGTATTGTTAAAGATTATATTTTTAATTTAATTATTAAAAGAGAAGTAAATTTAATATTTTAAGAGGATGAATATACAGTAAATAGTAAATCTAAAATAACTTAAACAAGAATAACAAGAAAATAAAAATTAAACTAAACCGAATAACAAGAAAGTAAAAATGCATAAGTATTATTTATAAAAAGAATACCCCGTCGTAGTTTTTTTATTTTAAGACAAGAGCAAAATTGAGAAAATTGTGCTAAAAAAACCGAAAATGCAAAGCGAGTTTTCCCTTTAAGATTAATTTTATCGAAATTACTATTTTCCAGAAACCAGCACGAACTTTTAGTATGTTGTTAGACATTTTCCCACCACCACGAGGTGTTCCCTATAGTTATGAGGTAACAAAAGTTAAAATGTTACCCACGAATTTCAGGTATACCACACAAACTCACACACACGCGCACACATACATACACACACACACATACACACACACACACACACACATACACACAGGCTGGCGTATTACATACGTGCAGCCTTTCTGATCTAAGTAGCAAGTAAGAAACTAAGGATAGGAACTTATATAATTTGATTTAGCTAACTCATAACAACAGCATGTAATGGAGGAGCGGGACTTCCTGACACAGGTTTTTTACCTACTAGGAAGTCCCAACCTTGTTATCATTTTGTGACATGTTTTCTCTCAAATAAATGTTCATTTCATTTCATTTTCATTTCATGTTATGTGCACAGCAACACTGCAGAGAGCCAGTCTCTGAAGTGTCTTGTTTATCAGTAATGACATTAATCTTCATTGCCGCGGAGGCTTTTTGAAAAGTGGGAATTGTACCTGAAACATGTAATACATATAAACGTGTGTTATATCATGGAAAAAAAGCTGAATAAATATGTTTTAATTCTTCCCACCATTGTGATTCCATATATCCATAAATTTAAGAGTTATTTGCAAAATTGTAGAGAAGAAAAGTGAAAAGCCTGCTAATATTAGATTTTCGGGAATTTAGATTGCTCTGAAACGTCTCATTATATTGAATTATAATGTTTAGAAAGAGTTAAAGTATATTTTTTTAGCTTTCATATAATATTACATTTGTATTCAGAAAGTACATAGTTTGGGTTTAATTTAGACTTTTCAAAAAGCCATAGCGGGGGCTTTTAACTTTTCTTGTCTACTATTTTGCATATACCTCTTAAATTTAAGGATATATTGGATTCCTAATGTTGGCAAGAATTATAGCATATTTGTTTAGCTTTTACATGATATAACACACGTTTATATATATTACATGGTTCAGGTAAAAATCGTACTTTTCAAAAAGCCTCCGCGGCAATGAAGATTATGTCATTACTAATGACCTAGACATTTTAGAGACTGTATCTTTGCAGTTTTGCGGTGCACATAACATGTCTAACAACATACTAAAAGTTTGTGCTGGTTTCTGGAAAATTGTAATTTCGATAAAATTTTATCTTGTAGGGAAAACTCGCTTTGCGTTTTTGGTTTTTTGAGCAAAATTTTCCCAATCCTGCTCTTGTCTTTAAAATAAAAGAACTAAAATGCAAAGCTGAAATACTAGACATAATTTGTGTTATATATTACATTCGTGTATATTTTCTAGTTTTGCCGCAAATTCTGAATGTTCTTAGATGTTTTCTTGATTTTTTTATACTTTTGCTAATAGTAATAAGTACTTAAACTAGAGTATACATTGAAATATAATGTTTGAATGAACTATTGACAATTTATGCAGCTTTCATTTGGTACCCCACATGTGTATGTACGTTGTAATATATGGGTGTAATTTATGGGTTTTTGATGACGTCATTACAGGGGAATTCGACTCCTTAGAGAATGTCTCCTGGCAGTTTTGGAATTCATGGGACATGCCTAACAACATACTAAGATATGGCGCCGGTATCCGAAAGTGAAGTATTTTCCCCTAACAACATGCACTATTAGTCTCATATCTAACAGATAAGCGCTGTTGCACTTCCCTGGCAACCAGCCTTTGATTGCGTCGAGTCGTTGCGTTTGTTGTATCGGAAATTAACACAGGCTTAGGCTTCATACATTTTCACGAATGCAGAGCGTGATTGGATCATTGTCAGATTTAGGTTTGCGTCTCTTCAGTGGACATTGCCAAAGCAAAGTTAAGGGGTATAAAGCCTATCTTTGGCTGAACTCTGAATCCGCATAAACGGCTTTCCCCGTTCTATAATTCTATGAGATAAAACATATTATACATATACGTAAGACCTTAACTATTGACCACCGGAAAGATATTTTCTGTTTTTGTGACTGACATTGACCCGATTGCGAATGCCAATAGGTGCGTCCACACCAAACGCACGCTCACCCGAGCGGCTCGCCCGAGCCCTCCGCACGCTCACCCGAGCCGCTCAGGCGAACGTGCGGAGGGCTCGGGTGAGCGTGCGTTCAGTGTGGACGCACACCGCGAAAATAATTTTCACGTTATTCATATGAAAACGATAAATAAATAAATAAGTACATTGCCAGTAGCATGGCGCAGTGGCCCTTTTGATTTCGCCCAAAAAGCCGACAATGCTCGGGTGAGCGTGCGGCCACACAAAACAACCGTCCACACCGGCACGGGTGCGGACGCTCGGGCGAGCGGCTCAGGCGCGCCGATCGCCGTCCACACTTAGCGCGCACGCTAGGGCGAGCCGCGCTCGGGTGAGCGTGCGTTTGGTGTGGACGCACCTAATGAACTTTCTTTGGTCTATTCTAACATTCATTTAAGAAGATTATTTAACAGTAATTATTACGGGTATTGATTTGTTCTTAATTTACTACATGGTCTTGTAAAATTAGGTATGTACTACCTGGTCGCAATACCTCTGCACCTCACCAGAATGTTACGCTCCTCCCGCTTCCCCTTTTACTCCCTCGCACTCCCTCGCGCTCCCTATGAATCCTATACTGTGCGCTTCACATACCTTACTTATTATTTACAGCATTAAATTCACGATTCACACACGGTGTACGTGATATACGCATTCATTCACCCCGTTTTTTTTCGTTTTCCTTATTTATCTGTTCGCTACTAAATTATCTGGTTAGCGTAACAGGTAAAATTAAACCGGTTTCTTCTCAAATCGTAAAAAATATACATCTTCAAAATGTTTTTTATTGTTTTATAAGATGTTCGACTGGTTACGTCTTTTTCTTGGAACTGGAAACGTCGGAACTAATTGCAGTTATTGATATTCTTCCCCCGTTTGGAATTTACATCGATTTTTCCTCAGTGTCTTTCGCTACCAGTATGTCCGTCCTTATCGTTCGTAGCACCGAAACACGTTTTTCTTTTCGACCCGCTTTTAGAGTTAGTTAGCGCCCTACTTTTGGCATATAATGTTAGTTTACGATAGTTTTATCGTTGTAGTGTTCAAAAATTTGCCATGGACGGTGAACTGGAGGCTTCAAATATTTTACGCGAAAAGATAACATTGTATCTTGTTCACATATTTTTTTATTATACGTCGTCTGATGTAGTTTTTCTACACATAAACAAATATATACTTAAATATGCTGACGTCAAACCGTCGCAACGACCAATCAGAGCCCTTCATTGTGATTCACGAATCTAATCTAGTTTGGTTGTAATTAAAATTAAAATACTTATGTATACCTACTTAACGTCTTTGGCCCGGCAAATAAATTGTTGTAAAAAACATGTCTTTCAAATGCGTAGTTATCGAGTTCACGATTTCCGCAAATATTTTGGCTTTTAACGAGAATGATTTAGTTTTCATACTTTGGTATCCAGTCAGATTACGAACTGAATATATTTCCAATAATAGTGCATTAATTACTTACCTAGGGCGGTGAAACAAGGAATGCCTCAGATCACAGTTATCACAGTTAAATATGTGATCTAAGACATTCATTATTACCGCCCGTGGTGAGTACAAAGTTTTAAGGCTCTCCCTATCCAGGAAGTGGGATTTTCCGCACGCGTAAGTAGTGTGCGGTAATTGCTACTCTGTCGCCAGGTATGACGTAAAGATTTAAATGTATAGTTAGATCTAAATATTACGCTATTTAGTTTCCCGTGTATGGGTACACTACTGTGTGTGTTTAAGGCAGAAATCACCGTTTATCACTTGCTACGATCCAGACTTAGTAACTACCTCTTTCGATTATTCCACTTTCATGTAATTATTCATGCATTGCTAAATACCACTTCATTCATAAAAGTTCATCAAACCCGTTCCCGTCGTTTTGTCACTTTCACATTAGTGCTTGGAAAAGGGACAAAACACACTTTACTTGACAGAGATTTGTTAAGTATGATGAATAACGGGGTAAATGCATTATGTATGGTGAATTTTAGGTTGCCGTCACTTCACCCGCGTGTCGAGCGTGTTTTGTTTATCCTTTGAGAAATGTACGTTTCCGGGTCATAGAAAAGTAAGCTTTGTCCCTCTCTCACCCATAAACGGGTCATAAGATGACGTAGATATAATAGTATTTTATGCAATCGTTATATAATGTATGCTTTTTAAGTCGAGTACCACGTTTAGGCCACGAAGCTTGCTGAGTGGCCTAATTAAGGTACGAGACTTAAAAAGCTAATTATATAACTATTGTATACAATACTTTTTCTACGAGTCAACGGAAATAATAATTTATTAAACAAACTTGGTATCTATTGAAAATCGCCCTGCTGAAATGAAGCGCAGCAGCTTAGTAATTTTGCGCGTTGATGTCTTCACAGTTATCTTATACAGCTCCTGGATTCATAAGATGACTGCTGGCGGTTATCTTATGGAACCATACGAGTTCGTGACCGAGCTCGTGGAGCTCCAGGATTTAAAAGTATGTGATCTTAGTTTCGTGTACGAAATCTTAATTCAAAGATTAAAGTCGACGAGTAGAAAAATATGTATAGGTAGTGAGCAGAGTAGTCAAACTTACTCTAGCATGGATGATGTACGGGCACATAAAGCAGATAAGTGCGGAATGCATCACTTATATGCGGAGATGGTGTAGAATACATATTTATGTTTATGTCTGTGATCTTGATAAAATTGTACTGGCTAGACATATTGATCGTACCGTTATCACGTGTATGCTTTGAACCCATTTATTAGTATTCTGAGCCTATGAAGAAATTAACTTGTGTGTGTAGGTATATATACCTACTCGTACTAAGGACCAGTATTGACGCAACATCAGCCTATTTATTATTATTTATGTCCGACGTAAAATATTCGCCCTTCACTTGCGAGAGCAACTATAATGCCTTATTTCGGACGTAAACGCAATCCTCTTAACCAATGTAGATAAGATGAACTGTAAATAAAATTGCGACGGCGCATGTTATTGAAAATTAACGAACATAGCCGGCATTAATTATTGGAATGGTTACGACTTACGGCGCTGAGCTTCTAAATTATCTGTTTACTTAAAACAGGCTATTTGTTTATTAACTAGGCGGCATCGATTTCCATCGCTAATTACTAGCATTACTTCCATTTCTGTCGACTTGCTTTTCTATAGTGACTAATTTAAAATTCAATTAACTTATTGCGTAAACTAGTTTAATCCGTCCTTAAGACCTTACGCGGCACGATTTAAGTGAAACAAACCTATCGCCACTAATTAGTGGCCGAAGGGCCGGCCGTTCACTCCTAAAGTTTCAACCTCCAATATTTTTTAGTTACTTCCTCTTATAATATAAACGTATGTTTTCTGGTTCCATAACATTAATTTTTAACGGACAAATTCGTCTACGTTTCTTCGCTTATCTAGGATACCAAAGCACAGAATAAGTAATAGTACTACGTACAGAAGGTTCTCTGTTAACAAATTCCCTGTTTAGGGACGCCAAACGTGCCTAAATGTGGCCATCCCGTTCTATCGCATGCAACGCGCTGCGACCCGTGCGAGCGTCATGTACCAACACGTGGCAGCCACTGAATAGGGCCCTCCGAAGGGGCGACCGGCATGTACTTGTAGCGATAAACACAAATCGCGAGTGAGCCGCGCTTGACCAAAGGGAAATATTTTACATATTTCGACTCACAAGGACTTTTCAATCACAACAATATGTTTTTGCATTTCAAAATGGTTTTCCTTAAAATCGCATGACGTTTAACGCACGATTGTATGGAGTAGGGTAGGTATAGTTAGCTGGCCAGTAATGGTTTATTTTAATGAAAGTCATCTATCATAGTATTCATAGTCGTAATATGTATACATCGCGTTGTCTCTATCGCTTGTCTTGCGATCAGATTAATTTGATATGGCGGTCACGTCTGGAACCCCGACGTGCGTCAATACACTTTTCAATTGTGCTTTATCAGTGTCTTTGCCATCATTGTTGCGGTCTTAGACCACTAAAATACTTTTTGTACTCGACGATTAAAATATGTGTATTAAGATTTCATAGAGAATACTGCAACGTCACTCTTTTCATAGTTGTAGTCCATGTTACTGTCGAAACAATCGAAATAACTACTTTTCGATACGCTCCAGACAACTAAAATAAATTCGACCAATCACGTGGCTGCTTTACTGAACTGTAATGAATTGGACCAATATAATCGCTTTGATGTCGTACGCTCGTTGATGTATTTCAAGTTATCAACAAGCGTACGAGCGATGAGCTGCACTTCGTTTCAACAGTATCAACACGCCCCTCCGACCGAGCGACCTTGGTCGACACCGACTGCTCTAGTATGAAATTTTGCTGCAAACAACTGTCTACACGGTCGGTGCGGACCAAGGTCGCTTGGTCGGACGGGCGTGTTGGCGAAGATTGAAGGTTTAAGGCCCATTTTGGCCTTAAACCTTCAATCTTGTAGTTAAGTCTGCAAATACATTTTTTCTTGAAACAATCTCCTCTTGATTTATTTTATCAGAGACGTTTGAATTGAAATCACTTGTTATGTAATATAGTCGGTAAACAAAACATGTAGAGTGTCAATACTTTATCTAGTAAAATAAAAATGGGCGCCAAATGTAGAGACATCATTGTACAAACCTGATAGTCGACCAAAGGAACTTGTTTAGTAAATGATTAATCGTATCCTTAGTACTATTTGGAACTAGCAATAATAGCACTGCGTTTACGCGTAATGATATATTAATGGGATAAAGTTCGTAATGACTGATTCCATCATTGTTATTACTGATGCGGAGTAGAAGTGACCCGTGTCAATTTTATTACAGTTGAAGATATTGAACCACCTGATGTTAAAATCGTTATAAAAATGTGTGTTCCCGGAAATCCTGAGCTTCTGGAGAAACAAAGCAAACTTCAGTCCATATTTATTAAAAGGTTAGTTTTGTTGTTTATTCTAAGCTGTATACTTTACCTTACCTATTATTTACACCGAATCAGAACTGTCATTCGGAGATTGAGGTGGAGCTTCAAGACTCTTTTGTATTTAATAGGTAAAACCCTCTGGTTGACCCTATTCTTCAAACTGACTCTTACATTTGCACTCGAGAAGGAGGCACGGATTTTTTATTTTTTCAATGTTTGTTGAAAGTTTTTGGTATTTCGAGCGTCAACATAAACGAACTCGGCTTAGGGCATGTGTTTATTTTCGGAGAAAATGTAATGTTCATAACAAAGATTTTATACTTTATTGGTTGTTGACCTATTTTTAGAGTCTTGTGACAATTGTTTTGGAATTCAAATTACCAACTTATTTATTCATATAGGTGTGTGAAACAAGTGATGAAGTTAGTTTTAAGTAACTGGAATACACATATGGATCTAAATTATCATGATAAATATCATTGGTATCTATCTCTTGAGTCAGGTATATAGTGTATTTTCTTTAGGTATATCAGACATATTATTGTACCATCGAGCTGATCTGATGATGGAGACAGAAGGTGGCCGTGGGAATTCAGGACTTAACAGATGTAACCTCGTTGAATTTGGGTTTGTTAGAATCTTCACAACGAGTAGTTGATGACGGTATACAGAAAAGTACATTTGGCAATAATAGTACATTATTGCAGAGGCCGGGAAATTGCCGTTCCCGCCGAGGCATATATAGTGCTTTTCTCCAAAAATGCGAGGAAAACAAATAATATTTTCAATAATCTTAAAACAGCGAGTATAGTCAATAACCTATCAAGTTCCCACCATACTTATTTTTTTAAAGTATGTACACGGCATGCATGACTCGTAGTGCCAGTTTCAATTAACATACTTAAAATAACTAAAAACATTAGAATCGATCACAGTTTTAAATGTTTACTTATTAAATATTAAACGGGATTGAAATCTTAACGTATTTAAAGTTCGTTATGAATTTTATATCAATAAATATTTTTATTTCTTCGTTTCCAACAATTTGAGATATTTTTAAAAACGTCACTTCGATCACTTACAAAAGTAAGAGTTTTGTCTATGACTTTTAAAAAAAACAGAAAACGCGGGAAAACGTTTGGCACACTACAAACGGGCGCAATTTGTCACACCAACTTGTAATAGTTGGAAAGAGACAGCCATACATTTCTTTCATTCTAACAATAACAAGTTGTTGTGATAAATTGCTAGGCCTTGAAACGTACGAGCATTTGGCTGTTTGCAGTGATTTGTCTTAGTCAAAAGTAAAACATATGGTTAAAAGGTAAAAAACTATACAGTAAAGGAATTTCATACATTTTCCTGGCCGCTGAAGCTGTACAATAATGACTTTTAACTTTTTAAATTTGCGCTCGCTCGGCAGTAACGAGGAACATCACGGACTATTTTTGCTACAGTAAGGCGGACATTTCCGAGCATATTGGAGAAAAAGCCTTTACCAAAAATGAAACTTGACAGAAACTTATTTTGACAGAAGCTACACCAGGGACTGCATAACCGAAAAATACCGGTATTCTATTTTAACGGTATGACGTCATATCGGTTTCGGTAGCGGAACCTTTATATTTCGCTACCGAAATATAAAGGTTAAAAAAATATATTTTGTTTTTAGTATTTGTTGTTAAAAAAAAATATTTTGTTTTTAGTATTTGTTGTTATAGCGGCAACACCAACAGAAATACATAATCTTTGAAAATTTCAACTCTCTAGCTATCACGGTTCTTGAGATACAGCCTGGTGACAAATTATCTATAAAAACGGCAAAAAATCACGATTTTTGTATGGGAGAGCCCCCCTTAAAAAAATATTTTATTTTGTTTTTAGTACTTATTTGTTGTTATAGCGGCAGCAGAAATACATAATCTGTGAAAATTTCAACTCTCTAGCTATCACGGTTTTTGAGATACAGCCTGGTGACAGACAGACAGACGGACGGACAACTAAGTCTTAGTAATAGGGTCCCGTTTTACTCTTTGAGTACGGAACCCTAATAATAGGGTCCCGTTTTACTCTTTGAGTACGGAACCCTAAGAATTTAACTGTTTATTTCAATAGAACACAAAATATTTTTCAGGTAGGTACAACTAACAGGTACATGATTAGTTAGTTAATTTTTATTTATTTTATTTTATTTATTTCCAGGAACAATGAGAAGCGCAAGGAGAAATCCCGCGTCGCGGCGAGATGTCGTCGCACGAAAGAGATGGAGATATTCTCGGAGCTGATGGAACAACTGCCTGCCAAAAAAGAGGAAGTGGAACAGTTGGACAAAGCCTCCGTGATGCGTCTCGCTATATCCTACCTCAGGGCGCGCGATGTGGTTACGATGCGTGAGTTCCATTTTACAAGCTTTCTATTAACTTGCAATTTATGTAACTATGTAACTATAAGGTGGCCAGTTAATATTAATTTTTGCATTTGAAAATGTACCCGGAACATTATCATTCGTAAGCCTACACAAGTGACGGATTATGCAAATATCTAATAAATAATAATGATTGATAACGTGTAACATTATAAACTGCCACTAAATAATACTTAGCGCAGCGCCCAGTATAAATGAACGAAGTAGGAAGCGAAGCTGAATGTACTGGGTTCAAATCCCGGTAAGGGTAAATATTTGTGTGATGACCATGAATATCTGTTGCTGAGTCTTGGATGTTTTCTATGTATTTAAGTAGCTAGTAGATATATAATCTACTAGCTACCCGCGCGGCTTATACAAAGAATCTAGGCGGAGCGACGGTATAAAAATATAGCACATACTTAATCCTGTAGGGTATGTCCATTCTACATATAACCTACTGAAGAAAGGGTTTTTAGAATAGGATGGGTATCGTTTCTGAGATTATCCCCAACATACAAACTTACATTTCACCTGTTTATTATTAGTATCGGCACAGATCAAAGAATACTGAATCGGGGACCGTTAATGATTTAAAGTAATATCTTCTTAATATTTTTCACCTCACTAGCTCGGAAAGGCCTTTTCACTCCTTCTATTCGAAAAACAGTCTTTTCTAGCCCGTTTATAGGGAGCAAAACTTGTTTTTGATCCCTATGCATATTTTTTTTCAATTTATCTTTTTTGCCCTAGGGAGCAACATTCAACTTTGCTCCCTGCACGCTTGTCATAGACCACATAGAGAAGAAAGCATTAAAAACATTATTTGAAAAAATCTGTGGCCCCAAGCGAGGCCAGAGACAATATTATGTTATTTCAGTAGCGTGTTTAAGGAGACACTTTTATTGAGTGTTTTTTAAATACCGCGCTGTTTTGTTCTTGGAGCGTTTAGGGTCTCATAATATTGTTTTCCTTGAACGCTTTTGAATATTAAGAGGATTCTGAAGTGTCCATACGCGGCGCGAGTAGGTATTTAAAAAAATGCTATCTGTTTCACACCGCTCTGTGCCTCACCCGTATCGTGCGATAGAGATAGTTGCCAGACCTGCAGGTAATTTGCCTACAATTTCTTGTTGAAATATTGTTTCGGGTGATAACGTTTTTACCCCACTAAACCTTTATGAAATTAAACAATTTTGGTATAATTCGATTTAGTACGCTTTAATCTATGTCTGTACGTTTTCCTTTTTTAGTAAATCAGTTTAGATTAATTCAAAAAAAATAAAACGGTAAACAAAGTTTTTAAGTCAAAAATACAGATTTTTAGAACTTATAACGTAAGCAAAATTTCTTAAAAACCAAAATGTACCTAGTTTTTCATTATATCTACAACATATCCAAAAATTATAAAAATCGAACTATGTTTGCTGGGTGAAAAACGTTATCGCTTTTTGTATGAAAATTTACATGTTCACAATCCTCTTAATGTGCTTAATAAATAAAAATATGGATTTATAGATACCTACTACTTTCTAATAGCTACGTGTTATTTCAAACAATGTTTATTTGATAGTTATACATGATTACTAATGAATATAAATATATTAAGTATAAAAAGTTTAAGACCATGGAACAAAAAGCCGTAACAAAAAGTCCGTATTTTTTATTTAAAAAAACCGTCTTGACTCATCAGTTAAAAAAGTTTTATAGGAAATGCTTTTACTAGTCATTACTAGCACGTAAAAGCATTTCCTATAAAACTAATATTTTCAATTTAAGATGATGAATTCATCCAGTTCAACTGAAAATTATACGTTAACACCGTAATTTTTTAAGATGGAAGCAACAAGCGTCAAAAAAACGTCAATAATAAAGCCATATTCTTTTGAAATACCTACTTATATTAAACCTTGTTCTTAGGTAAAAATTATCGTGTTTTTAATTATCATGGAAGGAGTGAAAAGAATAGTGTATTACGCGGGCGCAAAATTATTTATATCTCGGGTGACGTTGCTTGAATCCTTCACTACGCTCAGGATTCCACGTTAGAATCCCTCGCTACGCTCGGGATTCTATTCTGGAATACTTCCCTTCGTTCTGGATTCAATCAGTCACCCTCGTTACAATATATAATTTTGCTCCCTAGTATTTATTATTATTTCTGGTAGTGGCTTTCGGGCTGTCAAAGCCCTTATATCACTGCGACCATCGCTGATCTATTGTGATCGCCACTTACTACAATTCTTGGTCAAGTCCTGCAAACTCGAAGAATTGCAGGATTTTGTTGAACTCAAGAAATTTGATCTCCTCCGGGCACATGATGTTTTTGCCCAGGAAGGAGTTACGACTGCGCATGAGGCAAGGGCAATCGGTAAGGATGTGTGTAGGCGTCTCCTCTGCTTCAAAGCAGAATCTGCACTGCCTTGTGTCACACAGTCCTATCGTTTGCATGTGCTTATTTAGGCGGCAGTGCCCAGTAAGCACCCTGACCAGCATGCGTAGACGGTTCCTACTTAGCGCCAAGGCGTCAGAAGACGCCTTTTTGCTAAAGGCTCTAATAAGTGCCTTGGAATGTTTCAGTCCTGGGTTAGCTCTCCAGGCTTGAATGGTCTTGTAGAAACAATAGGCTTTTAGAGTGAGCTTGGTTAGACTTTTAGGGAGACCACAGAACGGCTCTGGTCCGCAGTGTGTTCCCTTCGCCCCCGCTCGTGCAAGCTCATCAGCCTTTTCATTTCCCTCGATACCTGCATGCCCTGGGACCCAACGTAAAATTACCTTGTTTTTGGCACCCAGGTCATTCAATAGTTCCCGGCAGTTCTCGACCAGCCTCGACGTTGTGACGTTAGAGGTAAGAGCCAATAGAGCCGCCTGGCTATCCGAGTGGATATAAATAGTATGATTGAGGAAGGCGCTTTGCAGATTCGTTGTCGCACATTCTAGAATGGCGTATACCTCTGCCTGGAATATAGAAGTGTGCTTACCCAGGTTCAGACTGATCGCTGCCCTGGGTGCCTCCCCATATATTCCGCATCCTACCTCCGATCCGGATTTGGAGCCATCAGTGTACCACTTCAGGCTACCTGGTTTCCAATCTATGAGGCTGTCCAACCAGTCCTCTCTCCTTAGGAGTTCCACAGAGTAGTTTATCTGCGTGCAAAGTTTTGGGGGCATTGTGTCAAGTGGCATCCCTAAAATAGGAATATCGTATACTGAGTCCTTGAGTGTTCTCAAGGTTGTGGATAGCCAGAGTCGCCTTTCCTCACGGACGCTACTCTGAGCATGATCGAATGACATATCATTTATCCAAATCGGACCATAACTGTAGATCTGATGGCATGTACAAAAATCGGCCTCGCGTAATAATAATATCGAATAGATAGATAGATTAAATATATCGTCATCTAGTACCCGTAAGTCCCATAACACAAGCCTTATTGAGCTTACGATACGATGGCTACTTCGATTTGTGTAAGATTGTCCCCTAATATTTATTTATTTATTTTTACATTAATAGTTCTCCATCAAATTTTTTTATTTATTTCCGAGTGTGCTTTTTTGCACTATACACATTTATTTGAAATCATTTTATACATGCCATGCTCATCATTGTCACGTGACAAGTATCCATCTCTGTTTAGCACCTGTTCCGGCTGTTCCTAATTTCCTATAAGGAAAATTCAACAAAACAAATCTGTTTTGACGCATACATTTGTCACAGTGAATAAATCATTAAAAACAAATTTACATTCCGTGTGATTATCAGTTAGTAATTAAAACTTATTCTTATTCTATTCTCGAACCCCTAAAATTATTTTATAATTTTGATATTGAAGGTAGATAGCATTAGTGACGACGCTCTTAATTGCTCCTGTTCACGTGTAACCAAATGTGTAAGAGAGGAACACAACTAAAAGTATAAAGAGCTTAAGAGTCCCCAGCAGGCTCGGCACAACTGCACAAGTCGACTCCCCATACAAACGTAGTTTGGCTTTCATTTTGAAACGGCATGCAGAGTAGACGTTTACGATGAAAAACTTCTTCTAACTCTACTATTTTTCTGTTATAATCTCTAGCAACATAATATATACATTATTGCAGAGGCCGGGAAATTGCAATTAATACCTAGTGGATGAGTTGATTTTGTCGGATGAAGCGAAGCAGAACGTCACGTCGATCACTTACAAAACTAAGAGTTTTGTCTATGACAATTAAAAAAAAAGAAAACTCGGGAAAACTTATAAAGCACACTACACTTGGAAAGAGACAGCAATACATTCATTTCATTCTAACAATAGCAAGTTGCTGTTATAAATTGCTAGGCCTTGAAACGTAGCATTTGCAGTGATTTGTCTTGACTCAAAACATATACGTATGGTTAAAAGGTAAAAAAGTATACAGTAATGGAATTTCATACAGTTTCCTGGCCGCTGAAACTGTACAATAATGACTTTTAACTTTTTAGGGTTTCGTACTCGAAAGAGTAAAACGGGACCCTATTACTAAGACTCCGCTGTCCGTCCGACCGTCCGTCCGTCCGTCCGTCTGTCTGTCACCAGGCCCCTATTTCACCAACTTGACAATTGTCACCTGACACTGACAATTCGCCATACATTGCTTGTTCTAGAAGTTAAGGTGGCCGCTAGGTTACTTGTGGAACCAGCAATGTACGGAGGATTGTCGTTGTCAGGTGACAATTGTCAAGTTGGTGAAATAGGGGCCTAGCTGTATCTCACTGATACCGTGATAGTTCCAGTTAAAATTTTCACAGATGATGTATTTCTGATGCCGCTATAACAACAAATACTAAAAACAAAATAAAATAAATATTTTTATTGATAAATGTACGGATCCCTTCGTGCGCGAGTCCGACTCGCACTTGGCCGGTTTTTAAATTTGCGCTCGGCAGTAACGAGGATCTTCACGGACTATTTTTGCTTCAGTAAGGCGGACATTTCCGAGCATATTGGAGAAAACTACTTTCCGAGCTATACAAAGTTTAATGTTATTGAAGCTTTCCGAAGAGCCAAAATATAATAGAGAGAGAGCTAAAGTACGGTCAACCAATTTGATTCCTAGGCCATCATAGAACCTTGCCGTTGTAAATGCTATGTCAATACGGGTTACTAGGATTATTGCGTCGCTATGTAGCAGTTAAAATGACAGGTGGTGGCCTAGGAATCAAATTGGTTGACTGTACCTACGTTTGTATGGAGAGAGACGAGCGTGCTATCTCTGAAGGTTTATACCAATCCCGAGGTAGTTTTGACATATAAAGTTGCGGGTGAAAACGGGTGGTACGAGTAAAATATTATCTATTCTCTATAGTGTCATTCCAAAGGTATGCTTTTTCGATACTCAATAAAAACTTCTAACTAACTTTCCTTATTTAAAGAACCCCTTGCTGTAGTACCTCGGGAAAACGACGGTAGGGAGCTCATTAGCCACAGCCAGAGGAAATTCCTCTGAAACCATACCGTGTGCGACCATTTAGGTTGTGGTGTGTGGGTGAACACCCTGACGAATCTTCGAATGCACTGGTTTTATTGCCACCCGGACCGCAAATTTCCGATTAATTTGTAACGTTGGCACGCGTCCCCATCGCGCGACTAACCGCAATGGCGTCACTGGCTGCTGCTTGCTGTTCACCATAAATCGCGCTTAACGCATTGGCCACGTCTTTGGTCTTAAGCGACCTGCGACCAGCGTTTTATCTGTTCATCAGCGTTGTTCCTGACACGGTAATTGCCGTACGACACGACAATTCAGGTATCCTCAGACCTAAACACGGCAACGGCAGCCGATCATTGCCGTATCATTTGTATGGCATATTTTTTGACACGGCAATTATTTAAGGTCTTCTTCATACAAACACGGCAATTTTAGACTCGGTACACGGCAACCCAAAAATTGTCAGGAACAACACTGCTGTTCATTGCGCGGTCGAGACGCGCAACGCACTGTGGTTAGTTGGGATCACGCGCAATGAAGATATAAAACGCTGGTCGCAGGTCGCTTAAGACCAAAGTCTTGGCTAGGGGGTTACGTCACATGTGATTATGGAGCTCACATGCGTTTAGGACGCGCGCGATATTGCGATTTCAAAGGCGAGAAGTATTCAATGAAAAATTAAATTATCGCACTTATACTTTAATGGGATGCCTCGATTCTTTTTAACCACGCCCCGTGTAAGAGACACTGCGGCTATCTTCATCCGCGCTCGTGAAAATGAGATGCTACGCTCTCCGGGAATGGATTTTTTGGACAAATGACTATACATGTTTAAATTAGTGAAATAATAATGTTTCCGTTAGTCAAGATACTTTTATCCGAAAATCAATTCATTTGTTTACTAATTCAGACAGTATAAGTAATCCCATAAGAAAACATTCCATGTATAAAATAGGCTAAGTTTCGAAACTCTTTAATTTTAAAAAGTTGTGTGTGTAAATTTTAAAATTTCGTACGGCCGTGCCTCTTTGTTTTGCTCGACTTGGCGGGGGGCACTACCGTGCCCCCAGATTAGTAACAGCCTTTTAAGAATATCATATTTTTCCAATTCATATCCTATGACCCGCTTATGAGGATTCCGAATAAAAATTACCCCTTAAATAAATTTGAAGTAACTACTAGAAAAAATATCCTAGCACTTTCGTGACTCTTCGTGAATACGAGTAACTCTAGGTATATACTTATTATAACACGTGATATATATCATTCATAAGTATGAATTATGCGATTCAACTAGAAAATTCGCATAATAGTCATCAATTAAGTTATTTCTTGTAGTTTTTCTATTATTAACGTTTCATATTACTTGTTTTTTCCATGAAATGCAAATTGCATTTAACAATGACTAATAGTCATGCAGTGGAGTTCTTAAATATCTATACAGATAACCTTTCAAAAATACCTACCTATACGTATTTTTGAACGGTTGTCGGTAAACAGTATTTATGTTACTGACATAAGACGCATGTGTAGATATTTTTGAAAGGTTGTATTTATTGATATTGGAGAATTCGACTGTACTATACTTAAAAGGAAAAATATATATAATAAAGACACATTTATTCTGCAAATAGCCCAAAGTATCATTCAAAAGAATATTAACACATTCACGGCCACGCTAATCTCGTAGCGCTACGCCGTAGTCTGTAGCAGCTTCACCCTCGTATGTAGCGAAAAGCACTCGTAGCGCTCTGACGCATATGTCCTGGGCACTGAATGGGTTAAGGAAGTAGGTTCATAATCTTAATTACGGTAAACATCTGAGTGCTCGACGATGTACTAGTATTACAGCGTCTTTAAATTCGAATGAAGAAAAATCCTCTTATACCCTCTCTGGTTAGGTAATTAACTAAATGTAAACAAACAAAACCACGTGACTTGGTCATTCAACCAATCATAGCTAACATTTTGTATCTATGGTATTATCTTATTGGCTGAATGGCCAAGTCACGTGGTTCTTTTTGTTTACATTTAGTTAATTACCTAACCAGATAGGGTATAGTAAGGTGGACCTGGGTGGACGGATGACCTGGTAAAGGTCGCGGGAGTCCACTGGGTGCGGGTGGCGCAAGACCGTTCATTATGGCACTCTTTGGGGGAGGCCTATGTCCAGCAGTGGACGCTTTTCGGCTTATATGATGATGGTTATAACACATACATATAATTTACTTTAAAAACAAAGTTTTAACCGACTTCAATTCAGTACTTCGCCAAGTCAAATGCATGAATATTTTCACATTTCCTTTCCACTTACGGGGACTTGAGCTCCAAAAACTGATTTTTAAAAAATCGTAGCTCTTGTTTTGGTTATAATACGGCTGCCTTAAATTTAATTAGCAATCTTGAGGCCTTTCTCGAGGGCAATCAGCTATTCGAATCCTGAGTTTTTGACTTTCGCTCGATAGAAAAAAATTACGAACATAAATCTAAAATACACTTAAAAAAATCGTAACAAATTATGCACAACAGCTAAACATATTAAAATTGGTTCTAAAAATCGGCAATGTCATGTTTGAGGGCAATCAGCTATTACTTTTTTATTTATTAAAACGGTTACGGTACTTGAGAATTTCCTTTCCAATTTTGCACATGACCTGCTCTCCGAGAGTAAATGCGTTGATTATTACAGAAAAAACCCAAGTCGCTATCTGTGGGCTGATAATATTTGAGGAGTTCCGTCGATTCCTCAAGAATCTCAGAATTAACACTTCATTAGTTGCTACTTCAACGGAATCATGTCAGAATCTTTGACGTACGTAAAGTACGTCAAAGATTCTTCAGGAGTTCCATAAGTCATCTGTGGTCTTCATCATCAGTTCCACTTCACCAAAATTGCGATTTCCGAGGGTAAATCCACGAGTTATTATAACTCGTGTATTTAGCCGACAATACCGAAATAACTATACGCGTGCCTATAAAATTTTAAGGTTGCCCTCAATTTTCCTGGGATCCTATCATGAAATCCTGACTTGGTGACAATATGACCACCTCAGAAGTATACTCTTTCGAATAATAAAATAATTTTGGAAATCGGTCCACAATTGACGGAGAAATCGGCGAATATACATTACATCATCTTTAAGAAGTTCCATAAGTCATCTTTGGTCTTCATCATCAGTTCCACTTGACCAAAATTGCCATTTCCGAGAGTAAATACACGAGTTATAATAGAAAATACCGAAATCACTACACGCGTGCCTATAAAATTTGAGGGTTGCCCTCAATTTCCCTGGGATCCTATCATCAGATCCTGAATTGGTATCAATGGGACCACCTCGGGTGGCCACTCTTTCTAACAAAAAAAGAATTTTGGAAATCGGTCCATATTTGACGGAGAAATCGCCGAACATACATAAAAAAAAAATACAGTGGATCATATAACCTCCTCCTTTTTTGAAGTCGGTTAAAAATAACAATTATCCAATTGATATTTGCCCTGGATTTCTATCCTACGAGTATATATCCCTGTACATTGAACCGACCCACCGACTAACCGTATCGTCTTCGCTACGTACTGAGCACGGACTCTGTGGGGAATACATGTTTAAAGTGTCGGCTATAGACGGTTGTCAACACGCCCCTCCGACCGGGCGACCTTGGTCCGCACCGACCGTGTAGACAGATGTTTGCAGCAAAATTTCATACTACAGCGGTCGGTGACGACTTTAAACGTCTGCTACACGGTCACCAACACGCGCCTCCAACCGAGCGACATTGGTTGGCACCGACCGCTGTAGTATGAAATTTAGCTCCAAACAACTGTCTACACGGTTGGTGCGGACCAAGGTCGCTCGGTCGGAGGGGCGTGTTGGCAACCGTCTAGCAGGGGCTTAAGTGTGGTTCGCGGGAGTCTCCAGCGTGCGAATGTGGCGCGCCCGTGCAGTCCATCCACCGGAAGTACTGTGGTGGCCCTCTGGACCTCTTTGCTCCAAGTGAAGACGCAGCCCAATGGGTGAAGAATCTTGATATAAATTTGTAATAGCGACTGGGTTTTGTATGTCATACGATTAAATAAATAAATAACCTTATCGTATGTTTCCTTCCAGTACCCAACGCTACGAAAGACCAACCGAAGATGGAAAACCCCAAAGGCGTAGAGGAACTATCTTCAGAGTTGTCATATATGAAGGCGTTGGACGGATTCGTCTTGGTGCTGTCCCAGCAAGGCGACATCGTGTACTGCAGCGAGAATATCGCCGATCATCTTGGGGTATCACAGGTGAGACTTATCTTAAACACCTATCCTACCTAACTGCCTATCACATGTCGGAAAAAGCGCACGGCCTAACGATGAATGGGCACTTGAGAGTTCATAGCGTTCATAGTCGTTCGAGGATATGCTCGTAGCTCGTAGCTGACTTTGCAAAATAAGAACAGAGCTTTAGATAATGCGCTGCAAAGATGTGCAAAACTTTGTTTTCATATTTTTGACATGCTAGGTTTTATAATTTACTTTTCAAAACAAAGTTTTAACCGACTTCAGATCAGTAGCCAAATTGCTTCAAGTCTGCCTATAAAATTTGAAGAGTTCCCTTGATTTCTTCAGGATCCCATCATCAGATTAAAAAAACAATCCAGATTGGTCCCGTTGTCACCAAAATCCAGTGATTTTGGTGACAACGGGACCAATCTGGATTGTTTTTTTTTTCAAATCAGTTCATAAATTACCGAGTTATCGCGTAACAAAACACAAAAAAAACACAACTTCGCACATCTCTGATTCATTGACCCTTACAGTACGACACACTTATGGAACGCAGAGAAAAGTTTTTAGCCTATTAGATGAAAAACGGAATACTGGACAATCCATGTCATGCCGAATTTTTTTTTGTTGTTGACCTACGAGTTTGTTGTCTTGTCAAAGTTAGCATATAATTATTACAATTATATTATTATTATTTTATTGTACTACGGTAGCCTAGTGGTTCAGGCTTGCGGGTGTCAAGCGGCGGTCTTGGGTTCGAATCTCGGCTCGTACCAATGAGTTTTTCGGAACTTATGTACGGTATATTTACCGTTAGCTTTTCGGTGAAGGAAAACATCGTGAGGAAACCGGTCTAATCCCAATAAGGTCTAGTTTTCCCTCTGGGTTGGAAGGTCAGATGGCAGTCGCTTTCGTAAAAGTAGTGCCTATGCCAAATCTTGGGATTAGATGTCAAAGCGGACCCCGGACCTCTTCGGGGCACAACCGGGAATAACGCTAGGAGGATGATGATTATTATTATTTTATTCTTCTACCATTGTACTTATTGTACCTATTCATCGCATATAGATACAATTGAAAAGTCCGTAGTAACAAATCGCTACGGCCACTCTAGAACACTTCTGATAACGTTTATAGATAACATGGATGTTTTCAAAAATCATTCTTAATCCTAATATTATATGGTAATACAATACCTTATCTCTCAAGGTTATCGGATCTGATATTAGATAGTTGCCGTTATACGGATTGTTCGAAATTCGATTATGTAGTTGAATGTATAGTGGATTTATTTATAAACCCATTTGTTACTATTATTTGGGCGCGATTTTCTTAGCAAACTTAATCTAAATCAGTAGTTTTTTAAAACAAGAACGAAAGCAAGTTTGTCAACCTTCCTAGGAATTTATCCTCAAATTAATAAAGGGTCGGCAACGCGCTCACCAGCTGATCGATTGCGCAAGGTTTCGTACGTTCATCATCATCATGATCATATCAGCCGAAAGACGTTCATTGCTGGACATACGCCTCCCCCAAAGAGTGCCATAGTGACCGGTCCTGCGCCGCCCGCATCCAGCGGACTCCCACGACTTTTACCAGGTCATCTGTCCTCACTTTCGTACGTTAGGAAGATATGTATGGAAAAATGACAGTTCAGTTGTCCTAATGCTCTTTTAAAAAGTTACGCAAATACCTCTCTAGAGTCGCTTGCGTCAATCAGGTAGGTCCTATGAACAAATAATTAACAACTTAGAAAAGTTGTATAACCCCCGAAATTTTCATTACAAAGTTCAATATCTCAAAAACGGCTGAACCGATTTTGTTGAAACTTAGCTAAGAACCATCTCGATCAGGTCAGCTTTCGGACAAAAAATCCGCGTTAAAATCAGTCCACTCGTTTAGGAGCTACGATGCCACAGACAGACACACACACAGACACATCAAACTTATAACACCCCTCTTTTTGCGTGGGGGGTTAAAAATAAACCTAATAAACGCCTCTTTATACAGCCAATAAAAATGTTTACCCAAACAACAGTTCAGGGAATAAAAATATCTCGATTAAAACCATGTGTTTACGCATGCGCACCGTCCTCGCAAGTGGGTCGTCGTGACGTCACCGGCTCACGAGTCGATTAACGGACGGAATAATTCCTATATAATAACGCGGAGGCTTGTGTGTGAAGGACGGAAAATGTGCGGTCTTTGTCTGCGCTTTATTAATGTCACCGTGACTATGTATTTGGATTATGTAATGCAATTGGTGGGATAGGTTTTCTGTCTATTTTAAGAGTACCCGTAGGGTTATCGTTGGGGTTTTAGACGGTAGTCCAAGGCTTGCCGCGGTTAGTCCGTCATACCCGCCCTGTACCTTCCCCGTGGCGGGCGGGATGCGTAAAAGCATTTCCCCAAAGTAAAAAAAAAAAAAAAAGGGTTGCCAACCGTACTATATTATATAGTATTGTACTATATTTTGACTCTTTGTACTATATACTGTTGAAGAAATATATAGTACGCGAAAATACTATATTTTGGGTGACCTTACGAAGTGCTTCAAATTGCCGAGGTTTTACTAAACAGCAGTGGCGGAGCGCCCATACAAGCCGATTGCACAACATATTTTTTTTTTAGGCAAGCCTAGTAGTTATATATTCTAAACTATTTCATAACTTTTTTTGTTTCGGGTTGCCCATAGAAAATTTTTACGCGCCGCCACTGCTAAATAGCAACATTGGCCAGCCAAGTACTAGTAGTTTTTTACAGTGTACTATATTATTGTCGTTTTTTTCTGGAAAATACTATATATCCCCCAAAATTAGTTGGCAACCCTAAGTACTCACGTCGTACTTCACGACTCACGTCGACTGTCCAACGTAGTTTCCTTCTCATTTTTAAGCTGCATACTGGAATAACATGAAACTTTTTGTACACAATGTTTGTGTTGCTAGAAATTATAATAGAAAAAAATGAAGCGATTAGAGATTTTGTATGAAAAACTCGCTCTATTTTTTGTATTAAAATTTTTAGCAATAAAAACTACCTTTGACCTAGATATGGCGGATGCCATTGTCTATACAAAGTTTCATGTTATTGTAGCTTGTTAAACTACGTTTGTTTGACTCGTGCGATTTAAGAAAAATTTAATTTCGTCACCCGAGTCATGACCTGGTACAGAAAGCAGTCGTTTTATGTATGTACAGTTGAGCTTGTGACGTTCAATATTTAATTTTGCACCAAACTGTATTCGTTCTTAGTTTTCTTCCTGTATCACAAATGTTTTTTTAACTTAGTATTCAGTTTCTGTATTTACGTATATTCACCTTAAATTCACTATCTGAAATAAAAGTTGCGTTCGGTCTGTCAAGTTGACAGTGACACTGACACACAGTTTGGCGACGCGTTCACACGATGCAATCTGCCGTGCCACTCTGGCGTCGGATTTGGAATAGTTTTAAGATATATTATGTTTAGCGTAGGTATTTGTTTTGTGTTGCCTTCCAGGAGGTAACTCATGTAAAGGTTCCGACGGAAGACCAGCGCTGGCCTTCTAGGTTAGCACCATGCTGAGTCGGGGCCTTTTCGTGGACCCTGCTATTTTTACGTTCTGTGTTTTGTTTTTTACACCCAATGTTTTGTCCACGAATAAATGTTTTCTTTCTTTCTTTCTTAAATTCGATACCATTATCCGAACCCGCATGGTTCAAATTAGATTGTACTCTTTTGTTGTAGAAGTTATAACACAATTTTTTTCATCATGCTCCTAGCATTATTGCGGTTGTGCCCTAAAGGATACCGGGGTCCGCTTTGATACCTAATCATAACATTTGACATAGGCACTAGTTTTGCGAAAGCAACTGCCAGATCTGACCTTCCAACCCAGAGGGAAAACTAGACCTTATTGGGATTAGACCGGTTCCCTCACGATGTTTTCCTTCACCCAAAAGCTAACGGTAAATATTCCGTACATGAGTTTTTGAGACTTTTTTTTAAGGGAGAAAAATCCGTTATGGATACCTCCGTGCCACGGCGATAGCGCGGAGGTTATGTCGGACTCGAACCGAATGAAATCCTCCGATGGTTCTCCTTGAAGCCTTTCGGACGGCTATGGGAGATCCTACGGAACGCACTAGTGCCGCCCTAGCGTCATGCCTCTGTGGGTCCTACCTTTTTAGGGTTCCGTAGCCAAATGGCAAAAAACGGAACCCTTATATGGATTCGTCATGTCTGTCTGTCCGTCCGTATGTCACAGCCACTTTTTTCCGAAACTATAAGAACTATACTGTTGAAACTTGGTATGTAGATGTATTCTGTGAACCGCATTAAGATTTTCACACAAAAATAGAAAAAAAAACAATAAATTTTGGGGGTTTCCCATACTTAGAACTGAAACTCAAAAACTGAAAATCAAACCCATGGGTAGGTCTTCAAAAATGATATTGAGGTTTCTAATATATTTTTTTTCTAAACTGAGTAGTTTGCGCGAGAGACACTTCTGTGTGTCCCCCCCCCCTCCTGTAACTTCTAAAATAAGAGAATGATAAAACTAAAAAAAATATAAGATGTACAGTACCATGCAAACTTCCACCGAAAATTGGTTTGAACGAGATCTAGAAAGTAGTTTTTTTTTTAATGCGTCATAAATCGTAAACCGCTATTTATTTTACGGAACCCTTCCTGGGCGAGTCCGACCGCACTTGGCCGCTTTTTTTATTTATAAAATTTATTAAACGTCCCGGCTTCGCACGGGTGTATATGTATCCTACATTTATCATATATGTGTAGTCAACCAATTTGATTCCTAGGCCACCGTAGAACCCTGTCATTTTAACAGCTATACATAGCGACGCAATAATCGTAGTAACCCGTATTGACATAGCATTTACAACGGCAAGGTTCTATGATGGCCTAGGAATCAAATTGGTTGACCGTACATGCATATGTATGATACATATAACACATACATATGCGTATTATACCAAGGTAACCGATATAGCCCTCCGAATCGCTAAACTAAAGTGGCAGTGGGCGGGGCACATTGCACGTAGAACCGATGGCCGTTGGGATGGAAAGGTTCTTGAGTGGCGACCACGTACCGGAAGGCGCGGCGTGGAGCGTGCCCCCACAAGGAGGACTGATGACCTGGTAAATGTCGCGGGAGTCCGCTGGATGCGGATGGCGCAGGACCGGTCACATTGGCATTCTTTGGTGGAGGCCTAAGTCCATGATGATGATACAAAATACAATACAAAATACAAAATAGTTTATTTGACTTTTTAACACGGTATAAAAACAAACAAGGTTGGAACCTTCCATTAAGCATGTCGTATGCTTGTATAGGAAGATCCCGCTCTTCCATCACTCGGAGATGGTAACAAAAACCAAATAAATTAAGTTTAAATACTACTACATATAAGCAATAAGATGATACATATAAACCTTCCTCTTGAATCACCCTATCTATTAAAAAAACCGCATCAAAATCCGTTCCGTAGTTTTAAAGATCTAAGCATACATAGGGACAGACAGACAGCGGGAACCAACTTTGTTTTATACTATGTAGTGATTGCAGCCCCCAACTGTACCACCCAGAGGACCCCTTTTAGTCGCCTTGTACGACAGGCAGGGGATGGCGTAGCCCGTAGCCGTATTCTAAGGGCCGGGCTACAGGCCCAGCTATCAAGGATACGAAGTGTCAAATATATGAAAACACATCTTATTACGTCTTTTGTGGATATTCGCCCTAAGCTCGCGCGAATGGAATAAACAAAACGAATAACAATCTATTTGATGTAATAACTTACACTTACATACACACTTACTTTTTGTGACTCATTCGGTCACTTGATACCTATTTTCGCGAAATTACCCATTTATGAACAAACAACGAAGTTTTTGTCCCAAAACTACATTCTTGGTTAGTTAAATAGGCTTTCTTGGGTGTAATATTGTTTCTGGAAATTCAACGTGTAAATAAAATTATGATTATTATTCTATAAAATGTTGAACAGCGGGGCACATAAAGTTGACAAATAAATAATATAATTATTACGAATTACGTAATCCATTGGTCCAAAAAATATGTAATATTTCCTTAATTATACGGGTAAGTACTTACATATTAATTCGCAGAATTGCAATTGAATTAGTATAACAATTTAGCGGTTATTTAAACCTTATTTCATTTGATACCTATGTTATGAACAAACAGGATAATTAAAACGGTTTTCCTACATAACATAAAATAAATAAATATAAATATTTGCGGACAAATGAACACTAATATTAGTAACCGGGTCGAATAATTAAAAGAAAGCCTTAAATGTTTGAAATGAATTGTAATAGGGAATACCTGTTTGGTAAATAACACACCGGTGACACTTTTACAAGCCTGCACTTGCAATCGAACATAATGGTGTTATACAATATGTATATTTATGTCACATCTGACCATACAGTTCTCTGTCCATAAAGTAACAGCTCACAAGCTGTAGAAATCGCGAGCCTGTCAGTTGTAGGAAAAAAACCGGCCAAGTGCGAGTCAGACTCGCGCACGAAGGGTTCCGTATTATTATCTATAAAAAACTATTTTATTCTGTGTTTTTTAGTATTTTGTTGTTATAGCGGCAACAGAAATACATCATCTGTGAAGATTTCAGCTGGAACTATCACGGTACCAGTGAGATACAGCCTGGTGACAGACAGACGGACGGACGGACGGACGGACAGACGGACGGACAGCGGAGTCTTACTATAATAGGGTCCCGTTTTACTCTTTGAGTACTGAACCCTAAAAAAGAAAAATTGTGTCTAAAAAAAGCTATATAATTAAAGCTGAAACGGAGAAATTCGTTCTCTTCGCTCGCTCGTTCAATTACCGCCCGCTAAGTCTGCGAAAAATTACCAATTCCTGGCGGTAATGGTGGCATATTTATCTCTGGGTAATGTTGTAATAATATACATCATTTATTAAGTAATACGTATGGACACTTCGCTTCTCGCCTTCAAATTATATCTCTGTGGCCCTCTACAATAAAAAATGTCCAAATGGCCCGTTGATATAAGTCAAGAGCCTCAGGGTTGCCAGTGTAGACTTATAAAATTGTAGTTACGTGAATGGCCCCCTGGTCTCTCACCCTGAATTGGAAGCGGTATTAAAAAATGTATTGTTCTTATTTTCAGATGGAAATAATGGGCCAGAGCGTTTTCGAGTTCAGCCACCCCTGCGACCACGACGAGATCCGCGAAGCGCTGCGCTCGAACGGCAACGGGCGACGAGACCTGCTACTACGTCTGAAGTGCACACTCACTAGCAAGGGACGGAATGTGCACCTCAAGTCGGCTTCCTTTAAGGTAAAATCTGTTCCGTCATATTAGAGTTCAGCCATTATTGATACCACAATGAGATCCGCGAGGCGCTGCGTTCGAATGGCAACGGGCGACGAGAGCTGCTACTACGTCTGAAGTGCACACTCACTAGCAAGGGACGGAATGTGCACCTCAAGTCGGCTTCCTTTAAGGTAAAATCTGTTCCGTCATATTAGAGTTCAGCCATTATTGATACCACAATGAGATCCGCGAGGCGCTGCGCTCGAACGGCAACGGGCGACGAGACCTGCTACTACGTCTGAAGTGCACACTCACTAGCAAGGGACGGAATGTGCACCTCAAGTCGGCTTCCTTTAAGGTAAAATCTGTTCGGTCATATTAGAGTTCAGCCATTATTGATACCACAATGAGATCCGCGAGGCGCTGCGCTCGAACGGCAACGGGCGACGAGACCTGCTACTGCGTCTGAAGTGCACTCTCACTAACAAGGGACGGAATGTGCATCTCAAGTCGGTTCCATCAAGGTAAAATCTGTTACGCCATATTAGACAGTGGCAAATGAGTTCAGCCACTCTTGGGGCCAACATGAGATCGGATAGGCAATGCGCTCGATCGGCGACAGGCGATGCGACCTGCTACTGCATCTGAAGTGCACTCTCACTAGCAAGGGACAGATTGTGCAAGTCGGCTTCCTTCAAGGTAAAATCTGTTCTGCCATATTAGACAGTGGAAAATGAGGTCAGCCACTTTTGGGACCAGCACGAGAGCACTGCAGTGGTACGCTGACGTTTGATGCGACCTGTTACTACGTCTGAAGTGCACTGTCACTAGCAAGGGACGGAAAGTGCATCCTAAGTCATGTTCTTACGTAAACTTTCTTCCGGTGGCGTAGCAATCACACTTTTTATAGCCAGTCCTGTATGGAAAATATGTGAGGCGTGGCGAACCAATGTCGGAGGGCCGGAATACACGCTCACCAATAAGAAATTCATGACAAAATTCTTAAGTCAGCTGCTTAGTAGAAGCCTGTTCAGATAGAATGGCGAATGGGTAGCTTCGCTTTCGATTTCCCTCATTCTATTCAAAGTGCACACGCACCAGCGAGTTGAGCGAGTAATGCAATGTGCATCTCAATTCGTCTTTCTTCAAGGTGAGACATATTGCGCAAGGTTAGTTACAATGACACACAGTTGAAACAACCTTGCCTAGAGCTGAATTGAAATATGACTTTTTGATAAATAGCATTTGCGGATGTGAGAGTTCTCTTATCGATCCCACCGATCGTGGCTTATCTAAATCGCCTTTTGTTTTGTTTTTTTTCGGTTAGTTTGGTTTTGAATAAAATATTCGCTTGTTTTTTTTATCCTAGTGTAAAGTGTCTCAATTCGTGTCCAAGTGATAAGTAAGGTACGTCCGAGTGCTCGACGCTGTAGTAGTAATAGTAACAAATCATCAGTTCAAGGTGCAAACTTTGTCGAATGACCTAATTTGATAACTCGTTAGTAACTATTTACCTAAATGTGTCTTGTTTCTAGAATAATTTGTCAAGGTTAAAACTTAAAATAACGTTATTTTAGCTAATTATATCATAATATTTGGAAGCCATTTACGAATTACCTAACTTGTTTCGATACCGGGAATAAATTGGGTGATTATTAATTAAATGTGCGCATCTGTCGTCAATGTCTAGAACAGAGTTTAGCTTGGTTTAATATCTTACAGTGGCGGCGCGTGAAAATTTGCGATGGGCAACCCAGAACAAAAAAGTTATGAAAGAGTTTAGAGTATAAAATTAGTAATACATTTTAGGCAAGCTGAATATCGCACCGCATCTCTTTTGTTTTTAACACCGCGCTTTCACGGGACAAAATACTCAAAGTATAGAAAAACGATGAGTTGCGCGACTCAAATTTGTACTGGCTCGTGAAATACAACTAATACCTGACATTTTACTAGCTGCTTGGGCCTTATATATAATAATAGGCTAATTCCATCCCGCCTTCCAAACTTACGAATTACAACCACAGACTTCCTCTTTACAATATGAAGTACCTATAGATAATTTAGACCTCAGCCTTGACTAGTTGCATTGAAGTAATAGTTAATTTAAATTACAAATGTCCATTATTTAGTAGGTAATTGCGTATAAAACGGGAGCATTCTAGACACGCAACGTTCAATTACAAATTTTAATGTTATACCTACAGTCAGACCAGCCGACTTTGTCAATAGTAAAAAAGAATATATTTACTTTTTCACGCTATCAGCATTAGCGTGGCATTAGCCCAGAAAAGGGGACAACTGAATGTTTTCAGTTACTTTGCTACGGTTAAGCTGGCAACACAACACCAACTAAGGTCTGCAGCACACGTCAGGTTCCTGGGTCAGGTTCTATGACATGGTATCATAATCATCATCATAAATTTAAGAGTGTCTCCCTTATCAGCTACAACATTGATATGATTGTGCTGGAGGTTCCAATTACTTTCTGCACCGCAATTTAAGAGTCAGTAGCCCAATGACGGTAAAATACAATAATAACATTCATATTTCTGTAGATATACACATAACCGGTTATTATTGCGTTATTTGTGAAGTAGGCACTGTTGCTCACAAATATGGCAATAATAACCGGTTATAAATAATAATAATATTCTTTTCTCAAACATGCTCGGAAATGTATGCGATAATGTCACGAAATGAAGTTTCTTGTTCAAGAAAACCCTAACTAAAACCTTAAATTTGCTTACTAATATTAAACTGACAAAGGAAAAATTACATACTACCAATCACCACTAGACTCTGTAAGCATACTTGCGACCAAAGAGAATATAAATACTTGCGACTGCGACGTAAAAAAAAAACAAAATCTATGGTACTATACTTATGTACGGTTAAACATGGTGCTCGAACGGCTTGTTCAAATTGCATGTTTAAAGAATAAATTAACATAAAGCTTGTAAAAAGGCGGCAAACATAGAGGTAGAATAGATAGAGGGACTCACCCACACATACACACATGAGTGACAAAGATGTATGCATAGGCAATACCGCAAGTGGGAACGAGATACAGTGTCATATTTTCTGTCCCTCATCGCGTATACGGATTTTTTGTTTGCCACCAGCTTGTTTGCCTGTCAAAATTTGTACTGAAACTGACACCACCATGACGTCACCGATATAATACGCCTTAATTATAAATGACATTAGACGTCAAGAATGTATAAGCTACTGATACTTCTTAATTTAGTATGGTTATTTTACCATCGTCCCATTTGGGTTTACGTTAGGACGTCATCTATATATCCTCTATCTACGGCGGCAAATTACACAATTTCTTGAATTGATTACCTTGTATTTATTTTAATTTTATTATTTCCTCACATCGTTTGAATAAAGCACTATACAATCCTCGGTCGGAACAGGGATTGCTGGACTCGTTGTATCCGGTCTACACCAAACTCGTCCGGCAATCCCTTACTTCACGGCCTCTGCTGTAATGTACTGTTATTGCTCCAATCCAAAAATTCTAATAACTACACGGTTCAACTCACGTATTAAATGTCCCTTCCCTTTCGTTATTATAATTTATAGCATTATTTCAACATGTCTCACGAAAGTTTAAATTCGAAAACAATTTTTTTTACAATACCTACAATAACTAACTAAACACTAAGGGCCGATTTTTCAATCCCCGGTTAAACAACCAGATAGGTTTTATTCTATAGATAGCGGGATTTTCAATTTTTCAACAGTCGGATAGCAGTTAACCGACGAATAAAGCCGTTAACTGAGGAATATAGTTGCCTGTCAGTTCAAGAGCTAGTTAGGACCTATCGCTCCGTTAAGTTTGACGTTTTTAGGTTATGTTATGGTAAATGTGGCACTATTTGTGTTTTGTAGTTAATTATTTACTATAGTGTACCAATTTTGTTCACCTGTTAATTAATTTATGGCAGTGCCTGAACATGCAGAAGAAATACAGGGAAATACATACACAAGGGACATTTTACTTGTTTATTTTGAATTTCTTTCAAGTTAAAATATTTTTTTATTAGGTCATTTTGGAACTCTTTGGGGAGGCCTATGTCCAGCAGTGGACGTCTTTCGGCTGATATGATGATGATGAGTTACTTACAATAATTTAAAGTTGAGAATGTCAATAGAACATAATAAAAACAAATAAGTAGGTACATTTTAAAATATAAAACAATTCTTGTTTCAATTAAAAACTAGTTTTATTGCAATAAGCTAAAGTAGACGAGAACTATACAAAAAATAATCATTATATCTACGCCGTATTGTAACTAACATTAGTTCATGCAATTCTTGCTTCCTAGACTCCTCGTTTCTAAGATTGGTCATTTTTAGCTCGTGCTCTTCTTTTACAAAATTTGTATTTAATTCATGTTCCTTATTTGCAATATCCTTTTCACAACACAAGTGTGTTTTAAATAGGTAATAATTAAATAACACGGCACAAACAGTGGTTAGTTAGTTAGTTAGTTATAAGTGAAGTGGCAGCCTCAGGGGCCTTTGCCAAAGACAGTTTTGATTTGGTTGACATCTGGTTTGACGTTTCGTTTAACATAATATAGGTAGCAAATACAAAAAAAATTAAGAATTCGGGGAATCTGACCAGTAGCAAGGTTTTATATAACAAAACACGGAACAAAAAATGCAAGTAATGTTACTGTTGAGTTGCCAACATAAAATTAACTAACTACAATCTAATGTTATTAAGACTAATGAATTCACATAACAAACAGTGGTTCCTTTACGCGGGTAATAATTATAGGTTATGTTTTGTTTGGTAACATACGTCAAATGTCAAATAAACGTTTTGTTCCTATTTCGCTCTAACATATTGAATTCTGTATCCTTGCATCTCGCTCGCACTTGGTCGCCACGAAGTTCGCTGGCTAAGACTACAGATAACTATACTCTGGATAAAAGGTGATTGAAAAATTGAAAATCTCTAACCGACAAATAAACAACCAGTTAATTTAATCGGTTCGATAACTATCCGGCGACTTATCTGGGGATCGAAAAATCGGCCCTAAATAAGGTAGCAACAGGCGGTCTTATTGTTAATAAGTGATCTCTTCCAGACAACCTTCCGGTCAGGGATTGTAACCGGTTTTTTTTTAAAACCTCGAAATAACCACATATCTCGAACTATCTTATACTTCATATGTAGGACTCAGTTGTGTTTTGAGGTAACGAGTGCGTATTATTAGATTGTCTAATTAGAAAATGAAAGAATTAACAAAGAACGAAAAAAACCGGTTTCAATCCCTGCTTCCGGTTATACAGTTGATGTGTATACTAAATCTTGGGATTATACGTATCGCGGTGAATCCAGACCCATATGACATGACAGCTGTCATTTCCATACAATTTATAACCTTAAAACGTAAAATTGTACTAAGATGACCGCTGTCATATGGATGAAGACTCGCCGCGATACGTATAGGTGCATATTTATATTATACATTGTCATTCATTACATTATAATATCATAATAAGGTTTATTAATAACAATGTCAACAGGCGTATAAAAAACAATATAGTCAAAGTTATTAAAATTACAAAATGTTCGTCTGGGAATTCAGCTACCGAATAATAGGCCAAGGCGAACCCCCGGACTCCTCCCGATACTAACAACAATGCTAACTAATAACAGCAACACTGGTTGCTGTCTCTCGTCCGGATCCTGCGCCACCTCCCACAACTTCACGGATTGAAGTTCGAGCAGGTCTGAATCGACGATGACGCTCCAACGTTTCCTCCAGATATAACCGGGAAAAACGATAGAACGTTGATAATAGGGAAGATGCAGCTTTAATATTTACTGTTATTTTGTGCTCAAACTGTTGAAAAAACATAAAATAATTGCTACTGAAACGTTTTTACTTTAGTTTATACTAATTTCAAACAATAATCGCGACTTGAAGTAATGTGAAACGGAACGTGTTTTTATCCACGGTTCAGCGAATGGTGACGTCACTCCTGTTATGACAACTTCATGACAACTAATGAAAGGTTATAATTGTAAAGGGAAAGATTGTATCATTTAGAAAAAATTGAAGAATTTCGAATAAAAATGGATGTAGGCTTTATTAAAGCAGACTCTAGAAACCTTCCAAAAGTTTAGTGTCGACATGGTCGTAAATTATGGCGAGTGACAAACACGAGTGACGTCACAGGAACTGTAGATCCGTTTAGGCGCCGAAGTTTAAATTGTCAGTTTGTAACAGATTTTTTTGACTATAAATTACAGTATTTTATTTTTTTAATACACTCGTGGTCTATTCTACATGTAATTGTCTCAAATGAAAGCAAAAATTAAAGTATTGCATCTTGCCTATTGTGAGCAATAACTAAAACTCAATTCTCATTCCAGGTCATACACGTGACCGGCCACATGTTGGTTCCCCCAGAAACCAAACGCAACGGGAACCCGGAGGCCGAAGATAAGAAACCGGAATCCGACGACACAGCCCCCAAACTACCCTCCCTGATTGCTGTGGGTCGTCCGATCCCGCACCCGTCTAATATAGAGATACCATTGGATAGCAAGACTTTCCTTACTAAGCACAGTTTGGATATGAAGTTCACGTACATTGATGACACGTGAGTTATATTTTTTATCTACACCCAATATGTGTATACAATAATGTGTTCGGAAACCATATATAACGACCACCATAATTGGGTAATTGACAACAGTGAAAATAAATAGTTTTTTCATTAGCAACAGATAAACATTACGAAAATACTCGGAAAGTGTCAATCTTTCATTTAAGAGGCTGACAAGACCAAATTTGTTGAAATTGATATTATTTGAGCAGTTGTATAAGAAAAACTATTTGTTCTAGCACATCAAAAAAAATATAAGTTAATATTCATCATATTTCCAAGACCGTAGACGGACTCGAAACATAATTGGATGAAATCGGCTCGATAGAAAATAATTGCAAAGATTGGTCTTAAAATTATCTTAAACGGTTCTATGTCCTTATTTTTTTGACGTATGGGTCTGCAATTAAAAACACGAAGTCCACATATTCATATTCATACCTAAACCGTAGACGAGCCATATTTCACAAATAATCCACACTTTTTTTTATTTCAATATTTATTCATTATTTTCGTCTAAAACCTGGCCCCGCTCAAGTAACACTCGTTCTCGCTTACTCCGATACAAATAGACAGTGTGCGCGTTTTTGGTGTTGACAGTGCCTTAAGTTTGCTATTTTAAGATTTTTATAGTATTTTATGCAACTGTTGTATAAGAAGGGTCTTAAAACGCGAGTGGCGTGGGTTGCGATGCGAGCCTTGGCGAGCATCGCAATTACAGACGCCACGAGCGTTTTTAGACCAGTTATACACCGTTGCATACAATACTTTTTCTACGACAAATTTTAAATAAATAGCAGACTACATAATAGTTAAACTTTTCAGGCAGCAAGTTTTCTATTCGTACTTTTGCTACTCACGCAATTTCTTCAGGAGTGCAGTTACCTATTAATTTCTTCAACCATTTTAAAAGGAACGTACACTTTTGTCTTCACAAACACGAAACTTTTCTAAGACAAATTTTAAATAAATAGCAGACTACAGAATAGTTAAACTTTTCAGGCAGCAAGTTTTCTATTCGTACTTTTGCTACTCACGCAATTTCTTCAGGAGTGCAGTTATTAATTTCTTCAACCATTTTAAAAGGAACGTACACTTTTGTCTACACAAACACGAAACAAATCTTAATAGTTCAGGACTAATAGTTTATCATCTTTCGTCTTTTCATTTTGAACTGTATTTTGGTGGGAAATCAGAATTGTGACACCTCTTGCTTATGGTTTGTTTTGTTTTTAATTTGTGTGCACTTGCCATCCGAACCAAACCAAATCCGGACCCGGACCGAATTCGGACTGTTTATTTTTATAAATAATACCAATATTTTATAAAACATGTAGTTTAACACACAATAGATGATGATTTTAGTAAATAATTGATAATATACAAATGTTAAATCGTAAATAAATACTTTCATTTCGAAATATTTGTTTATCAAGTTGGCACTACTGCAATATAGCGGCCGATTTAAAAAAAGTTAAACAGTGCTTTTATGAAAAATGTATGAACCAAAAAAGTATGCTAAACAGTACGTTTTTGGGCCATAGAGCATAGAGTTTTTCGACGACTTATTAGTGGTGTCATTGTATTTGAGCTACAGCCTATATAAATGACAGATAACGGTACAGGAGTAGAAAAAATTCATAAAAACTCATAATAAGGACTTTTTTGATTGTGACGTCACAATAAGTACTTAATCCCTACAAATTCCATACTATTGGAGCGTTTTTGACGTTTCATAAAAAGAAGCTGATTTGATTTTTGTCAAATACCGTATTGCAACCAGTAACAGCCCGTTCACACAGAGTCTCCGTATTTACGGTACCCGTTTTAACGGATAAACTTATTATGGATGACTGTATACTGAATACTGTGTCATATGTGAAGTCGCTCATACAACTCCATACGCCATCAATGAAAAAAAACGTATACGATAAAACGGAAACCCTGTGTGAACGGGCTGTAACGTAACATCAGCGTTTTATCGGTGCCAATGTTATTATAATGTATGAAAAATCATAATAACATCGATTATCGATGTTATTATGGAAATCTGGTCAGAGGGCCATTTCTAAAAAAATTATTAGCCTAATAATACTAGTGTTTTGTCTCATTTTTTGGTTTTATTTACGAGACAAAGCACTAATATTATTATACTAATACGCTGGTCTGGTATGGTGGATATGGTCATGATTTGAAATCTAGTCGGCCATGGCGGTGCAATGGCGGTTATTCTAATGGTTCCCGAACACATCATTGAGGATTTATAAGATGTGGGTAGATAAAGTAGTGTATGTAACTGTACATAATTAGGCATTAAAACACTCGTGTGATCCGCTCACGCTCGTTTCATAAACCCACACACCTGTATAGTGCCCTTCATTATGTAGTCACATAAACTACTATTATAATATGTTAGCGTCATCGTTCAATCCCTAAAGAAGCGTCTTTTATCTAAGCTATAAAGGGAAGCCCCCTTCCACGTTGAATATTACATTGACAATCGGTGTTACGCTAAAAAAAAATCACAAAACATGATCATTTCGCCATCTTTGTTATATTGTCGAAACTACGTCAATACTCACTCCGCACACGGCCACAATACCTGATATTACCTTATCGCTACGTAAGGTGGCGCTGTAAAAAATATCCGAAAGCCGCTTTACCTTACCGAATGAAAGCGGCTATTGAACTCGCACGCGCGCCACCGAGCACCGCTCTTCCGTTCACTGCCGGGTAATATCAACAAAAATATCACCTTCAAATGTATTTTGTAGGTTAAACACGAGTGATTTCGCGATTTTGTACATAGTCCGAGATAAACTAACGGGAGTCGGTATTGTTATATGTTTCTACGAGTGTTGTGTTGTGTATGATATCTGTGTTCTAGTAAAAGTGTTTGTGTATATTAATCCTTGCGGGATTGTGTTTTTGTTCCTGGATTTGGCAGAAATGGCGGGATTTTTGAACTACTTTGTAAGTTATGTTTCAAAAACGGCCTAAATCCTTATGAACCATAATTAAAAAGTCACAATTTGACTAAAAGGTGGATTCAATCGCTTAGTTATAGGGTTTCAAGGGAGTCGCGTTACCTAGGTCATGCAAGGTCACCTACCGGTAAAGCTATCATAACCTAAACATAGGAAGTCTGGCCCCATTTGTGGGTGACCTTCACGAAGGATGTACCAAGGACTTTCTTTGTTCCAAATACAACTTATTTATTACTGTTTCTAGACATTCCAAAGTTATTTCTTTAAAAAAATTAACATTTATTAATTATGTTTTGTTATTTTTAATTAAAAGGTGTTTACTTATGATTTATGTGTATTTTTTTTCTATTACAGTTTAACAAATACGCTTGGCTTCGACAAGGACGAGTTGGTGGGTCATTCCTTATACGATTACCACCATTCAGCTGACAGTGCTTCTTTGGTGCATCAGTTTAAATCATGTGAGTACTATCTTTAACATAATAATTATTTACGCTCAGTCACAAGGCTCATAATCTGTTACAAAACCAGAATCATCTTGGATTTTCGGTCAATTATACTCCTTTAGTACTGAATATAGTACACAATCCAAATCGACCTTGAACTCTAATATTGTAACTGTTATGTACGGTCAACCAATTTGATACCTAGGCCATCATAGAACCTTGCCGTTGTAAATGCTATGTCAATACGGGTTACTAGGATTATTGCGTCGCTATGTAGCAGTTAAAATGACAGGGTTCTACGGTGGCCTAGGAATCAAATTGGTTGACTGTAGTTATTGAATCATCATCGTCCTATTATTGACTAAATAATATACTCTCATAATGAAATCATTTTGTGTATAGTGCGTAGCAATTGTAAAGTAATATTAAGACATTTTTAAAGTTTTATCCACCTATGCCACTTATCCGTTTGTGGGTCATGCAATGACCTAGTTTTCTAAATCTTAGAGTTGCGTATGAACAAATTCGAATTAGTTTATGTCTCATAAAAGTAAATAATGTTATAGGTACTTACATTTACAGTTTTGATAAATTCTAGTTTAATGAAAATTATTAAAGATAGTCGAGATTCCTAAGTACCTACTATACAAATGCGCACATATAGTACAAACTGTTTACTACTAAATAGTAACCTCGTATTTCAAAATAATTGCAATTACATGCTATAACATTTTATCGATTTCTGTAATTTTCCCAAACGGTTTCGTCAGCGGATATTTGGGTGTAATTAGGTCATCGCTCACAGCGCCCTCTCTCTGTGACAGCGTAGACATTGCGATACAACATCCAGCGAACGTTTGTCGCCTTCCCACCTCGATGGTTTCCCCTGAAACTTGGCCAAGTGTCACCGACTGTCCAATAGATGGCAGCACTTAGAAAACTGACCGCAATAGGGAACATTACGCAAAACTCTTCGTAGGTGGCGACACTGGCAGACTTGACATTGTATCTCGTTCTCACTTGCGGTATGTCTATGCAAGCCTC
The DNA here is from genome assembly GCA_963854355.1 of Epinotia brunnichana. Lineage (NCBI taxonomy): Eukaryota > Metazoa > Arthropoda > Insecta > Lepidoptera > Tortricidae > Epinotia > Epinotia brunnichana. Next base: position 18,062,321 of record OY977952.1, read on the forward strand.
CTTGTCACTCATTTGACAATCAATTGTGCATGTGTGTGTGTGTGAATCCCTATCTTCCTCTACTGATTTGCGGTTAGTGGTAGTGCTGCACTCTGGCGGGAGAACATTGCAGTAATGTTCCCTATTCGAGGGTGATATTGATAAAGCGAGTTAAGTTTTCCCTGGCAGTCTTTATCACATTGGTATAAGATTTTATTTCGCCTGGCCAGTTGATAAGGTTTTTTCACCGTCGCGCGTCAAACGATACAGATTACGATAATGAAAGTTTGTTTATCATTTAATTATGTTTACACGTGCGTTTTTTTGTCTATTATTACGGCTTTCAATCTCAGATTATTGAATATACACGTGCAAGTCGTTTAATATGTCGTTTATTTGCAATAAAAACGGGTTAGTACTTAGCTAGTACTAGTATGATAGGTGGTTCGAAAAAAATAACATAGACCAAGCCAATAGTTTAAACTATTGGTGTCTAGCTGTCGACACCACGAATACTCTAATCAATATAGGGTCGGCGCTTGTGACTCTTCAGGAGTTTCAAGTGTCCATAGGATACGGTGTCTGCCACAGATGTATGAATATACGGAGATCGGACACGCCTGTCGCAAGTACATCAACCCACACAAAGCCCAAGTAATTGACAAGACAAAGCACGCACACATCACAAACACACACACTTGTATACCTATACGCTCTTATTGGACAATACACGCGCATCATATCAGGCATTTTAGGAAGACACGTAATATTCTCTGCGATCAGCACACGTGCACAGTATGGCAGAGTATGCCCATTGAGCTAACAACTGCGACGCGGCCGCCGGCGGCTTGTCCTCTCTCTAGTATTCTATGCTCTGAGGTGTCTACTTACCATCAGGCAGGTGGTATGACAATACAACTCTGTATTGCACACCTCAAAAAAAGAACACTTTACAGGACATTATCAATATAAATAGAGGCAAAAAACGGCGGTCTCATCGCTAGAGAGCTATCTCCTTCAGACAACCTTAGCCTCCTAGCGCCCATGGGCCCACTGGAAAGACTTATTCTCTTAAAGGAATTTAAACAATTTTGGGTTGGAATAGAGTTGCATTTGTTTTGTTTTGGTCTTCTCTTGAAACAAACGAAATTCAATTCTATTTCTTACATTAAATTTGATTCAAATTTCAATGTCATTTTGTGTCGTATGGTGGGCGCCACGAGGAGTAGCGGAAATCAAATCTAACGAGTGCAATTCATGCCATATTTTGCTACCTTTCGTGCCTACCTACCTTTTATTTTCGTGGCGATCATTTGGTCCAATACCTCCCCCCCCCCCCCCCTCCCCCCTCCCCCCCCCATATTACGATTCCTAGTTATTTCATCTCGCGTCCTTATGTAATATGACTATTTAGTATAGTGAACGCGTAATGTTTTGTTACACAAAGTTATTTCAGCGCTCTTGGCGGTCGGCCACGCCTTCCACTGCCGACCCCATTATTTTTTGCATTTTATTTGAGATACATTGTAACGCGGCTTGCATCAATTTCAAATGCTTCTTACAATGTGTGGGTATTTGGAATGTAGCCTCGTTTTATTTACTTATTTATTTATTTAAACTTTATTGCACAAAACGAAAAAAGTACAAAAGGCGGACTTAACGCCTCAAGGCATTCTATACCAATCAACCATATGACCAAACAGAGACTCTAAATCTCCTATCTATTTCTCTGTCTATATAGTAGGTAAATACTACTTTTACCTGACGTAAGCTAGGCAAAGGCCTAGCTTACGTCAATTAAAAGTAGTAATTAAAAAAAAGCGGCCAAGTGCGAGTCGGACTCGCACATGAAGGGTTCCGTTAAATAAATTGCTTTTTACGATTAATGACGTATTAAAAAAAACTACTAACTAGATCTCTTTCAAACCAATTTTCGTTGAAAGTTTGCATGGTAATGTACATCATATATTTTTTTTAGATTTATCATTCTCTTATTTTAGAAGTTACAGGGGGGGACACACACATTTTACCACTTTGGAAGTGTCTTTCGCGCAAACTATTCAGTTTAGAAAAAAATGATGTTAGAAACCTCAATATCATTTTTGAAGACCTATCCATAGATACCTTACACGTGTGGGTTTGATGGTTTTGAAAAAAATTTTTTTGAGTTTCAGTTCTTAGTATGGGGAACCCCAAAATTTATTGTTTTTTTTTATATTTTTGTGTGAAAATCTTAATGCGGTTTACAAAATACATCTACTTACCAAGTTTCAACAGTATAGTTCTTATACATAGTTTCGGAAAAAAAGTGGCTGTGACATACGGACGGACAGACGGACAGACATGACGAATCTATAAGGGTTCCGTTTTTTGCCATTTGGCTACGGAACCCTAAAAATGAATAAAAGTATCGACTCAATTTTCAACCAATCAAATGAAACAATTATGACTAGGGTTTCTGATTTCTCGACATTTTTCATTCCTCGAGTTTCGAGAATTCTCGAGGCCAATTTCTCGAGTTTTCTCGAGTTCCGAGTATTTTTATAAAAACAGTTAAAATTGGTGTAATTTAATAAAAAATGCAAATTTTTATCTGTTATATTTGTATGCACTATTGATTTCTAGTATTTCGTGCGTCTCATTTAGGCAAGGAAAGGAACAAAAATTTGATTCTTGTTATAAAATAATCAAAGCTGAGTCATATTTTCCTAGCCCTTATCCTATTTCAAAACTGAGTTTAGTTAAACTAAAAGGATTAGGTACTACACACTTTACTGTACACGAGTTGCCCGCTTTTGGATAGATGTATGGAGTTTATTATAACTGAATATTAACTTGATAAATAAAACAAACTTAAAAATAACCATCAATCTGTCAAGTAGTTTTTTGTTTTAATATGTGGGCTAATCAAATTCTAGCTAGGATAATTACTAAAATATTTTAGCTCTTTGTAGTGTTATCTATTATTTTAAATATTTAGGATGATTAACTGATAAGATGATATAAAACACCAATTCACTCTCTCAGACTAAACCCCTCCTAGGGTTTAGTCGATTGTAAAATCGAGTTTCTTTATACTCACAATAAAAATCTGCAACTACAATCAATAATTATAAACTCCAATAACAGAATATTCAAATAAATATTAACATAGGTATTTATTAGTTTTGATTGAGATAATTTCTACAAACCACTGAGTTACATATTTGTTTTTGACTACACCTAGACTTATTCTAGAAGTCTAGAAGCGATGTTAACCTTTTAAATAATTAACAAACTTATTTCAATCTACTCGTCTTTTCGATTCGAATCGATTTTTGACATATTTTGTTCAGCTGGAAACATGCTTCACTATCATGAGCGCTTGGAATAAACTCTCGAGATTGGATTTTCGTTTCCCAGTTGATAATTTTCTTATTAAACTTTTCTGTCACTTGGGATTTTGGGGAAAAATAGTCGCACGTCACGCCTGGCGCAATTCAAGTTCGGGACTCGAGAGTTCTCCAGTCTCGGTCATTTTTTTCTCGTCTCGAATTGAGCGAAATTTCTCGAGATTTCTCGAGTTCGAGAAGGCTCGTTTTTTTCGTCGGTTGAAAATGAAATTTTTGACAGAAACTTATTTGAACTCTTTCTCAATTCGTCGGCAGCAGCCAACGACAAAAGCTTTTTTAATACAGTTGCTCAAAAAGTGGTACTTTTTGTGGCTGCGTAGCGTGCGAGAAGCTCAATTTCTCGAACTAGTGCTTTTTACTTTTTAGTTCCAAACTATACTTTCGAAACGCAGTAATTTTATATTAGATTTTTTACTTGGAAATTATGAAATTAAAAACGCTTACGAATACTAGGAGTATTTATTTAAAGTATTCATTAATATATAAATGACGAAAAAATATTAAGAATTTGCATTTTATAGCCTACTCTGTCTTAGTATCTATGTATGAAATATTTACTTTCCTAAAAATCGTCGTCGTCAACTGCCAAGTGTCAATTTAGTTTCTCAACTCGAGGCCGATGGCGCTGATTCCAATAGTATGTTGTCACTGTCAGTGTCATTTGTAAAGTATGGGTTCGTTCAAAAATAACTTCGAAGCAAGCATATTTTATCGCAATGATATATTAATTTTTCGCAATTGTATTAAAAAACGTCGTTTACAACACGTGTGTGAAATGTCTTTTACCACTCGTACCGAGTCTTATACACGATACCTCGGTACTAGTGGTAAAAAGACATTCTTTTCACACTAGTTGTAAAATGTACTATTATCGTTGTTCTTTTTTTTGTCTTTCGCTGGTCGGTAGTTTTAATTTTTTATATAAATGGGTACTGTTATTGCAAAATATTCTGTAGTTTCAAATATCGTAAAGTAATTTACATTTATTTACGTTTTTATGTCCTGTAGGTATGTGATTCATTGTATGTATTGTATTGTATTGAATCCCGATCCCAACATCTGAAACACTCTTTTTTCGAATAGTATATATTGGTACTCGAGGAGAATGAATTGTGAACTTTATACAATGTGTTTTGCATTATTTGACCGAAACTACATTTTTATTAAATAATAAATCTATGAAGCCTTTAAGAAAGACCTTTTTTTTTATTCGATGGAATCAAATAACATGACTGACTTAATACAACAATAATAATATGATGATGTTTGCTTTATTTAAATACAATCTTAGGATAGGCTTTTTACAATATTTTTGTAACAGTAAAATATAAAAATGTACACACAAAATATAAAAACATTATAAAAGCCTAGGGTGCCGCCGACAGCGGGGCAGGGCCTAAAGCTACCGATGGTCAGGATGACAGAGACTGAGGAACCTCCTGACCACAGATGTATGAATATAAGGAGATCGGACATGCCGGCCGATTTGTATTGAGTACGCCTGTCGCAAGTACCTACACTAACCCACACAAAGCCCAAGTAATTGACAAGACAAAGCACGCACACATCTAAAACACACACACTTGTATACCTACGCTCTTATTGGACATCATATCAGGCATTTTGGGAAGAAACGTAATATTCTCTGCGATCAGCACACGTGCACAGTATGGCAGAGTATGCCCATTGAGCTAACAACTGCGACGCGGCCGCCGGCGGCTTGTCCTCTCTCTAGTATTCTATGCTCTGAGCTCCTGACTATCCGCGCAGTGCACAGGAGTACCGCCTTCTGTATCTGACCCTTGACCCAGCCACCTAGCGAGAGTCTTCTTAAGTTGTTGGTCGAGACTTCGCTATTAAACTGTTCGACGTATCGACTACGTTTTACAAACATTTTCATATTATCACTGTTCTTACAAATGAAACTTATCGGCCAGCGACTAACTATTTCAATTCAAAAAGGATGGGAACACTCTTGTATTGGCTTTCGCAATTCCGCATACCGACCGCATGGCGATAAGACCTGTTGCTACGGTTGCTACCTATGAGTTTATATGTGGTTTTGTGATATTTTTGGTGCAATAAATAATAGTTTAATTATTTGCATGTCTCCCATATCTCGGGTCCATGGGTTCCCCGGACATTTGGAAGGCATGCGTGGGGCCGAAACCAACAGCGCGGCCCTATAAGACGAATTTATCTAAAAGCGAGGGATAGGTACAGGGCGGACACCATCTTCGAGCGCACAAAATGATAAAACCGGAGATGGTTCCCGGTTATTATTCTGCAGATGTTTTACAATACGGCTAAGTCAGCAGGACGATTCTGCGGGCGATCGATCGACGATTTAAAAAAAAAAAAAAAATAAAAAAAAAAAAAAGCATTTATTCAGTATCTTAAAATATTTACATAGTCTGGAGTTGGTGCCTCTTTTTAAGCATTAAAATATGCTTGTGTTAAGAGACCCCGCTCTTCCACATGTTAATCTTAATAATTTAATTTTAGGTGTACACATATTATACAAACTTACTTAGATTTGATACGCCAATACTTCCAACAATATGTCGTTAATCGTAATACTGGCCCCGTAGCCATGGAGCACGCGATACGTGACAAGATGTCTCTTATCTTGTCACTTATCGCGTGATAAGGCCCTTCAATGCTACGGGGCCTGATCCTGAGAGCCATAATTTTTATATAGGATAATATTATTTGTCAATTTATTAAGCCTGCCAAACAAATAAGTTGTATTCAGATTTAAAAATAGTATCCAATGAATTGACATTTATTGTAATATTTAGTTAACAGTATAAAACACGTAGCGAACCGACGACGTAGTACCTACGCTGCCCTATTGAAAGCATCCCATAAAGCTTAATGCATTCAGTGCTTATGATTTCGTAGCGCTACTCCAGCCGATAATGTTACGAGCGCCCACCTAGTGGGTTCCTTTCCTGGCACCGAGTTATATTAGACCATGCACAAAGTAACCAAGTCATTCATAACTTGTATATTTAAGTTAGTCTTTAGAATCAATGTAACGCTTTGGTTAAAACTGTAACTTAATGATTCAATTATATAAATAAATAAGCCCACATAGGATTTTCTAATAGAGTTAGGTATAGATGAATTATCGAGAACATGGAATTGCATTTGTAGTGGTTGTACCGTTTGCAACAAAAGGAGAATAATTAAAATATATGCACAACGTAAATAATATTCACAATTTGACACTGACATTATTTTGGTATTTACTTCTTCAATATATAACAACCTCTTTTTATGCTGATAGTACGAGAAAATTGAAAATTCAAATATAGAATGCCTGTTAACATACAATACTACTACATATGCAATTCCATGCTCTCGTTAATTTATCTATACAAATAGTTAAGAGCCCGTTCACGTGCTCACTAGTGCCACCGGTAAAACATTGAGATTATTACAATTTAACGATAGATAGATATTTAAAAAAGTGGCCCGCTACACATCGTATTTTGTATTTAAGTACCTTGTGAATACATCAAACTAGTTTGAATGTTGCTGGATTCGTCGATCTATGAACTCAGAAAAACGGCCGTTTTAACTTTGGATGCACGCAACGGGCTCTTAAGTAAGTACTAAGTAATGCCAATGTCCCGTCTTGAGCGTTCTGACTCCTTTAAGTTTATAATGAATTGAAAGGTTTAAATGAGAAGTCGGAAAAACGGTCAAAAATATAATATTAAAACTTAGCAGGCTAGTTCAGCAAAGCTAAAAGGTGTAAACAAATAAGTAGGTTCGGGCTAATACACGTAAAATCGGATTCCGCTGATTCCTTGTAGCCGAAGTACTCCCCTGAGTGCGCTGGGTAGGTTGGCGGAGGAATTTCTTGTCGGCGCAGAGTTCAGCGCCAGCCGGAAAACCGCTCCAAGGTCTTGTATAAATGGCCAGAAGCAAGCGCAGGCAGGCGGGAAATATTCAGCCGATTAATTGTCACTCTGGACCTTGGACCCCAATTGGGGGTACACTTTTAAGTACTTTAAACACCACAGTGATTGCTATTTTGACGAGGAACACGTAGGGACGACACCTTAGGACATCGATTACGGTTCCGTGCAGTGGACCGTAGCAGAGATCGAGTCTAGGTGACGTGCGTTCAACTCAATGTCTTTTGGCTAATACTTGTACCTACTATTACTTATTCTGTGCCGTAAAGCCAGTGGGATCTTTAAAACGTTACGCAACTTTCGTCCGCCATTCTTCGCCCTTACTCGTTCATTTGTTTTGATATTCGAGCCACGCTCGGCACGTGCCTGTATTTGTATCAGTTATGCGAACCCTCTACTGGAACCATATTTTAAAGAACGTTTTCTCAAGAGGAAAGTGTCATTGCGGCTTTTAAAAGGTTACATGAGATGGAAATGATGGAAAATTACTGTTGTTTTATGAAGAGTATTCCCGTTTTGTGAGTATTTTGTTATCACAAGACTCCATGTTCGTTACTCATCAAATTAATATGGATGCACTTTAAAATAAGTAGGACTCAGGAGTGAAAACGATGTGACAATAATATATCGTCGCTACTTTGAAAAAATCTCGTATCTGAAAATCATCAAGTTTCTAGGAGGAACAATAAACATCCTGTAAATTATTGTGATTGATCAAATAAGTTCCTGTTAGTTTCATGAGATACTTTGATAGCCAGTCATTAATTTTACAAATATTCGAATAACTCACGCAAACACTTTTTATTAAATTTACAGTTATTCGTAAGATACAAGATTTTTGTTCTAGTATTGACTGAACGTTGTTGAGTTACTATAATTTTGCTTTACATTTTGTGGTACAAAATTAAACGAAATGTATGTTTTATGTTTATTAAATTAACTAAGTAGACTATCGTAGAGTAGGTATAATAGACGAACTTAAATAATAACGTATCTCTGTAATAAAAAAAAGATCGGCTCGAATTATTTTTTCTCACCTATACATGCAATAAAATATCGTAAAATGAATGGAAGTCTTTTGGCAAAATCGGCTTTAGAGATTGCAAACCATCAAATTTTCGTTTTTTTAATAGGGACTGCTTTTGCTGGGCAATCGCTTCATGTTCTGAACTATCATTGAACCTTTGAGGTACATAGTCCCGATTCCGGATGTCATCAAAGCGAAGTTTAAACTCAATCGGACTGTGAGGTGTATATTTTAAAGCCCTCAAATCTACCACACATGGGTCACCTGGCCCCGTAGCATGGATGGCCTTATCACGCGATAAGTGACAGGATAAGAGCGTCGTCTCGTTCTATCGAACGGTGTCAGCCAGGGACGGATGCTACGGGACCTGCTCTCTTTCCAGGCCCCGTAGCATGGATGGCCTTATCACGTGATAAGTGATAGGATAGAGCTGCCGTCCCTGGCTGACACCGTTCGATATAATGAGACGACGCGCTTATCCTATCACTTATCGCGTGATAACGCCATCCATGCTACGGGGCCTGGTCTAATAGATGTATAGGTAATAGTAACTACTTAAGTGTCGCATAGTTTTTGAAAAAATACCTGTGTACATAACATTGTACTTTTTAGTCAAAGATGCCTCTGTTATAACCTTATAACTTTTACAAAATCGGCAGGCACATGAAGTTCTCTGTTTTTTTTACTCTATGTCAATTTTAAAGATGATAATGATAAACATGTAAAAAAAAAACTGAATTTTTATGGGTAACATTGTATTAAATAAAAGCATTAGTTAGGTACTAAAACCTGACGTACGAGAAATTAATCGAAATATACATAATACAATTCTTATAGGTACCGTCGAATTATCGACGTTGAAGTTTGTTCACGTGTGTAGTAGTTATAAGAGTTGTAATTATATTAGTTTAATAAGTTAGTAAACGAAAAAATTAAAAATAAATCAGATACGAGTTTTTTTCAAAGTAGTGACGATATTTTGTTTAGATACGATATTTTTGAAGTAACGATTACTTATTATATTGTCGATTTATCGAAGTTGGAGTTTGTGCAGCATACGAGATGTATTTTTATAAGTTTAATGCGTAAATAAACGAAAAAATTGAAAAAATCTGATCCGAGATTTTTTCAAAGTAGCGACGATATTTGACTCAACATACAACACAAATGCAATCATAATGTGTAAAACACCGCGAAATGTTTTTTTTACACCGTCATGCTCCGTCAATGATGTTGAATTTCATTTTTATATAGAAGATATATTTTTTTCCTTATTTTTTCTCGACTAATCATAAGCAGCTCCATCCTCTGGTGCCGGCTTATCGTTGAGTTTTGGGACACGTTGTATATATATATATATTCACCATTCCTGTAGTACTTTGGGGATATCAAAACTTAAGCTCTCTTTCCAGGAAATCAATATTGGATGACACCCCTAATAACATTATATAATATACACCATAAAACTTAACTTGCGTCACGAAAAATCCTTTTTTTTTTACAAAATGAATATTAAGTGAGTACTTAGTACTTACGTATGTTTTGTGGAGAATTTGATGTTCTTTTTAACTGGCAAGCTTTTATAATGTATATCCCCCCAGAGTGCCATTTTCATTGTACGAGGATCGCGCACAATAAACCGAGTAAAACGCTTTACTTTATTCAAAACATTTATAAACTCTGAGCCAAGTTACGCCTTATTAAGTCCCTTGGCACATAATTTTATTATAAACTAGCTTCTTTTCGCGCGATTCGCAAAACTGCTTAAGACAGATTTTGGCATCACTTAGAAGTATGGAGGTACATTTTATAAGGATGTCTTAAATATCTTCAAAAAGAGTCTAGTAAAGCGATTAGCGAACATTTTCCTGTATCTGAAAAAATATTTTTTCGATGAAGTGAAATTTCGATACATATTCATTGGATGAAGCGTTTGTCGGTTAAAACTTTATTTTTAAAGTAGGTAACTCTTTACCTACTTTAAAAATAAAGTTTTAACCGACTTCAATTCAGTACGTACTCCGCCAAGCCACATATTATATGACCATTTCCACTTAAACAGCAAATGCGTTGATTATTACAGAAAAACACCACATCGCTGTATGTGAGCCTATACAATATGAAGAGTTCCCTCGTTTTCTCCAGGATCCCATTATCAGATCCTGACCTGATGACCATGGGACCACATGGAAAGGATATCTACCCTTTATAACAAAAAAAAAGATTTTCCAAATCGGTCCAGGCGAGGCGTCGGGAACATAAAAGATTCCGACGAATTGAGAATCCCTTCCTTTTTGAAGTCGGTTAAAAAATGGCATTTAGGTCTGCTTAATGTACCAAACGTACGAAACGTTACGCAACCGACCAGCTGTTGATACTATATTCATTCATGCTAAATATAGAATGGAATACTTAACGCATACTATTTTAATTGACTATGCGTATCATAGTCAATTAAACCAATAAGATCCAATATGGAAATACTTACCTACTACCCAAAAGCATATATAATGTTACTAAACATAAATTACAATCATCGAAGCGAAGAAGACAGAACCGACCGTCAAGATGGCCATCTCAATTGAAATTTATGAATGATGACGTCGCACCGAGATATAAGATATACGAGATATTGTTATTTAATAGTAATACGATTCTTGACTAGAATTAGTGTCTACAACCAGACAACTTATGTATTAATGCTACGATTTCACAATGATTATGAGGAAAAAGTCATGTCACGTTTTTGTTATTATTATTTGTTTAATTTAATTTATTTATTTCAGTAACTTTGTTACATTTCACAAACACACATCTTCGCCAAACTGCAAGGTAGTTTGTTGGCGAATAAAACACTCTTTATATATAGCTTACTTTTAAATGTGCTGGTAACAACATGCATTATGTACATAGTGTACATACGAGTACAGTGATAACAACCTTTATCAGTTTAGTTATGATGGCGTGTATTCCTATCTAATAAAAAACGTTGCGATATAATATAATTAGGTGCACTAGCTGGCCAGTTCAGTCCACGTATAGATATTTTTATCGTCCCCCCATTAAAAGCTTTCAGTTCCAGAGGGGATGATTTCCGGTATAAATTCCTCAGGACTGAAACTAATTAAACCAAATTTCATCAAGATCGCGTCAGCGGCTTCGGCCCAGAAATTGGTTAGTTTGCTACCTTTTTTGCACGAAAACACTCAAAAGTACGTAAGGCAGGTTAACGGCCCTACTAACTTGAACTTTAACAATAAAGCGTATTAAGTTACAATTCTTTTAATCACTTCCAAGTCTCCAGCTCGGCGCATTTTAAGGGAGTCGAGTCGTAACAATTTCTTCTCTGAAAAGTCAGTCCGTGTCGATACCTTAATACCTTCGATGTGACTGCTTCTGACAATTTATCCAAGGAAACGTATACGATATACTAAATATTTGTTATTGTTGCGACGATTCCGTGCTGTTCCGCTATAACCCTTTCGATTATCGTAAAGATTATAGCTGACGATTCAACCGTTCCGATGCCATCTTAACGGTTATGCGTCACTTCTAATTTAAGTATATTATCAAATCCGTGGATCTAATGCAAATGTGTATTTCAGTGTCGCAAATTCACTTTTTGTATTTATTAACCAAACTTTCCAAACGCTAAGGACCAATTCTTTATGTTCTCGGACATGAGAGACAGTTATTTGGCAGGAAAAGCATTTTTCACTAACAGAAGTGACTCATAAACATTATTTATGGCTAGGCGGAAAGGATCGAGATACATAAAAATGTTACCTAGTAAATCCACATATTAAGGTACTTGGAGAACTGAGGAGGGAAGTGAAGGTTATCTATACCTATCTTATATTTATTTCCTGCGATTGTCTCATGTATGTATGTGTCTGATTACTTTTTAAGTTTAAGACGTGTAGAAGTTTGAAACTTTGCGGAATAGTAAACGCCCTAGCACAGACATTTTGTGTAATTATTTGTGGCGCGACAAATATTAGGTAAGTATTTATTGATTATCTGTTTAATAAGTTAGCAGAATTATTCATAATTATGGTACCCGCTATATTTAGAATGTTTCCCGTAGACAGGTATCACTCTGGCTCTCAGGTAAACAGTTAACCCCTGAAAGCTAAATGTAGATTCATAATATTCTTCATTCTCGTCTTGTCCATTGTCGTTTCAAGATACACCTCGCCGCCGAATGTTTATTCAGCCAGCGACAAAGTAAACACTTTCGAGCCACAAGCTCCTCGTCAGATCGGAAAAAACTTTGAAGGGCATATACTTATGCAACTCGCCGTAACGCAATCAAACGGGATACGAACTTTGACGTGGTTTGCATATTTATAAGACTGCGTCTGCCTTGCGATGACACGAATATGACGCCTTTGTTGGAGATGGGTGAAAGATTTTTTTCATTTACCACAATCCTGTATATCAATTTGGTATTTTTTGGAGCTGCGGGCTTTTTAATAAATGCGCATGCTATATACCATATTACGTACCTATATAGCCTGCCTTTTATTACCATATTGGTTGAATATGCACTGGAATAACTTTGTATTGTGTAGCGCTGTTATCGTAACTACAATAGTAATGCACGAGTGCGGGAATAACCATTTTCTATTTATCGTATAGATTCAAGAATAGATTTTACCGGTTTCCTTGGCTAGGTTCTTAATATGTAGCTCGGAGAGTGAAGCTACGTTTATCTACGTACATTTTCACTGAAACCATTATATTATACTACTACTATATAATAAAAACACACCGGTTTAAATGAATACTAAAAAGAGGACGTGAACCGTACAGTAGCTGGGTGCTACTAAATATAAAACTTAAAATTTTGTTACCCAACGGGAGACTGTTTAGGTAATCCGGGCTTGTATAACATTCTAGCCTTTAAAAGGGTTCACATTACAAAGCCGACTTTGCGAGAGGCAAAAAGGTGGGCGAATTTTTCGTTTGTTGAAAAAAAATTGAACAGGCATTATGCGTATTCACATTTTTAGGCACAGTTTAGCTACGTATAATATCCTATTATATATGTGTTTACTGCCGTTGTTGTATATATTTTTGATTGCCGGCCAAGTAGATATAGAAGAGATACGCTGGATAGGGATACGAGGCTAGCTATCTCTCTCCCCGAGGTATGTACAGTCAGGGGTATTATATATATATATATTTTTTTTAGACATTTTTTTTTGTACATCCATATATTGTTAAGTAGTATACTCTTAACCTAGGTATTAGCCTCTATAGTTTTAATATACGTACATAAATTAGGACATAAATATCTGTACATGCCTTTATGACATTGACAATAGAGTCCTGTACATATATTGTGTCCTTATTTATGTACGTATATTATTACCCCTGACTGTACACTTTTCTCAAACATGCAAGTAAATAAATAAAAAACCTTTTTAAAACCCTGATGCAAAAAGAGGGGTGTTATAAGTTTTACGTCTATGTGTCTGTGTGTTTTTGTCTTTGGCATCGTAGCTCCTAAACGAATAAACCGATTTGGATGCGGGTTTTTTTATCGGTAAGCTGATGTGATCGAGATGGTTCTTAGCTATCTACGTTATAGGAAAATCGTTTCAGCCGTTTTTGAGATATTGAACTTTGAAATGAAAATGTCGGTGGTTTTTCAACTTTTCTAAGTTGTAGTCATTTTATGGCTGAATGCCATGACGTCGTGTCACGAATTGGTATTGAAACAAAAGACGGTCGCTTTTCAGCTACCAATTTTGTATGAAATGCTATCTCTGGTCTAGCCGCGCCCGAAACGTGGGTGCTTCGAAGCCTAAAAAACAAAACGTCAATATTTCATTGCATGTTTGAGAAAAGTACCTATATTCGCGTTATTAATGAAGCAAGGCTCTTGCCTCTCAATACATGTCTCAGGAATACACCCCCACACTTTGCCATTTAGACCGACCCTACCCGTTCCCGCCTTGGACGATATACCCAAATTGTTATTTCACCATAAAGCAATCTAACATGGGACGATGTAAAATATGAGATTGTGCAGGAATTCTCCTCCCTGCGTCATTTCGGGAGACATCAAATGTGTTTCCTCTAAGTTGGGTTTGTTATTGTGAACTGGCTACTGAAGATTCGGAATGTACTTTTTCTGCCAAGATTGATCCATCGGTTCAATGGGGAAATACGGACCAACTAATATTTATTTAATGTTTATAGTTTGTCACGTTCTGACGGGTATACGAGTGCGAACGTGACGGATGTCTTGTCTTATCCACAGCGACAAGTGATAAAATGGGAACCATCATAGTAGGTATATACGCCCGCTGACTAACCATCAGTGTCCCAGAGTGGTTGAGAGAATCATCCCATCACTTTAAACGCAAGCACTATTTATCACCTACAAACCTATTGCATCAAATAAATAGGTTCTCAACTTTTCTACTACTAACGCAGTTGGTGGCAAGCTATAAGTTCACAAATCAAAATTATTGATTATGGACAAAGTGGCGGGCTTTGGGATGGATGGCTTCCCTTTGCCCAAGTTGACAGACCAGCAACATACATCTCATGATTCTCAAGATTGCTGCTATGTATCTCTCAATAAGTCAAAAGATAATAAATGCAAATTATTGCACCTCATACATCTGCATAACATGACTATCAAGATCCTCATTCATTTTAATAAGGCGGGACACGTAGGTAATATACTCGGTAACAGGGGTTGGCTTGCTTAGCAAAATTAAATTGGATGTCAGGACCATCGCACATTTAACGTAGACTAGGCACATTTGTCCGCTGGATGTGATACAAAGAGAATTTTAATTAGAACCACGTATCTACAATACAAATTAGATACACTCCAGTAAGTTTTGCTCAATTTCCGAGCGCTCTGTTTACTTTGTCTAATGTTATTGTAACTGGATGGAAACATTTCAACTATGTAATGGGGTAAATCGCTTATTCAGACATCATTATTTGTAATTGTAACTCAACTCGAGTATATATATTTGTCGTGTAGTTTTTGAAAGAAAATAGGATATCAATTTGGTCAAATAATATAATGTTTTAGTGAATTTAGCGAAACAAACCGACGCCAGTAAATTTAAAAAGTCATCGATCGGAATACATGAGCCCCAATAAAAGATCTTAAGTATATTTACCTACTTATATGTAATTTAGGCCATACGGTAACCGTTAGTAGTTGTACACTGTTTACTAGCAAGTTTGAATTAAAATAAAATACTGATGTAACATGAAAGAGAAACTGATTGGACACGTACAAAATACACGTAACGCCCACTTCGAGTCTTCGAACCGTCTGGGATTACAGTATGTCGTGCCGTCTTGAGCCTTCCGAAACCTAATGATATTAAAGTCCGCCGACTAAAGTTACTATCACCCTACCTTTATCGACGAATTCGCAAATGTAGATAAAAGGGTTGCAGGCGGCTGAAACGACCACGGGTTATAGCTGACCCTTATAACAATATGTAAAGCAGCTTAAGATACGCTCTTTCTAAGACCTCGCTCGTCGTCATCTTATTTTCCGGGTTTTTTAACCCTTTCGTTGCTGATTGATATACAAGAGGTAACTGAAGGGTTTACATACGGCTATGACATTTCGTTGTATAATTTTTCTCACGAATACAGATCATCATTTAACTCTATGTGAATGCGAATACTTATATGAAGAGGGTTCTTTTTCATCTAAAACGGCCGTAAAACAAGATTAATTCTGCTGCCACGTTACCTATTTTGTAAGCGATTCTAACTGTGCCATGTTTTTTTCACACAAAATTACCCAGATATTTTGCCAACGGGAAAAATCACTTTCGTTTGCTTCCAATTTTCTGTGGCGTGATTTCACGTGACTGTGACTATTTCCGCAGCGGAATTCGAACGGGTCACGATCAGGGACGACACATTCATGGTCGAGGCAGGCGGTTATAGCGACGTGTAGAACTACGCCGCAGCCGCAACGCGATCGCAGAGTGACGGTTTTGGATTAGTTTTATAGCAGTTTTACATCGGAATATTCTTTATTAAATAACAGATAAACCACTGGATAGTCCAGTCTGCATACCTATTAAACGCACGCTCTAAAAGACATCCTGCAAAAAGGAACGTGATTTTTCGTTGTATTATAACGTGTAATGCGACTGAATTTTAAATAAACGTCGTTTTAAAGGGTTCTTCTTCTACGAGAAAAAGAATATCTAAAATTAATTAAATCAAGACGGACAGCCTAGCCTTTTTTGATAACATGATAGCGGATGAAAAATGGCCTGAAAAATAATTAAATTCGATTCAGGTGCGTTATTTTATGACTAATCAATTTCGTTAAGTTGGCCGATCGCAACGTTATAAAATTCGGCGTTGGATCACGTGCCACGTGCGTGCCGAGTGATAACAGTAACAATATTAAAGGCAGAAGATCTGATCTACATTTATATGCTATTGCCATATCCCACTATACATTTAGAAATTAAGTTAAGAATTGGTTGAGCGACGTGAACACGCGTGGGTTTTAGGTAAGCTTGTTACGTACTTTCCAACTTAATGAAATTGTTTCACTTTGTGGGTGATGAGCTGATGAGAGATGAAGCGAAGTCGTTAGATGTAATATAGAATGCCAAACTAAGCGGGTATGTGACAACTTGTGCGGACTTGATACGGATTTATCTGGAAGATATTACCTAAAATACAAGCTTCGAAAAGATACAGAAGAATTTACTTACATTTAAGTGAACCTTAAATGACGCTTACATCTTGAATCAATATTAAAGTATACTATGTAGGTATAAAATTAATAAAAATCAGTCTTGTTTCAACCATAAATTTTAATAGACACTTGCCTAGCGACAATTATATCGCGCCAATTGGACTGTTTATAGAATTGTTATTATATCAGCTGCAATAACAGCCGTGATTCTCTTGACTTCACCTTGAACTCGCATTGTTGCCTATTAGTGCTCAATTATACACGCATTTTCACATTTTAGGACATTCGTGTTGGCGCTTAAGCAATTAAACTCTATCAAATAAATTACGCTGTTGTGCGTAAACACATTTAATTGTTTAACTTCATTTTCATCGGGCCTGATGAATACATCCTTTAATTTTTGGCTAAGTTTAGAATCAGGGTGTTTAGTTATGGTTGAATATGAGGTTCCGAATGAAACATTTTAGTAAATATAACAAAAGAGAATACATTGCCAAGGAAGCCTGAGTTGTGGTCAAATTCAGTTTGGATTGTGTTCAATATTACATAGTAATAATATACAGGTACGTTGTATGACATGACAACGTTTTAATAGATGGACACCGGGGCAAAGCGAAATGGATACAAAAAGGACATTTTATAAAAAAGTGATCAGCATAATATTAATAGTTAAGGTCGATTACGTACAACATACTTGAATAGTTCCGTAACCAATACGCAAATTAATGACGAGTTAAGTACGTACGTAACTAACAACTAACTAACGTCATGCATTCAGCTAACTCGCGAGTGTCTACTGTCATGTCAGACCTTCGTGCTCACGAGCACGTAAGGTCAGCTGAGACCAAAATAACACGTAACGGTGTCGTAAAGACGACTTGTTAAAAGAGAATTACTATTTGCTTGTTCATCTCATTCATTAATACGTTGTTTATCGTAGGTACCTGAATGAGCCAATTTGTTACAGTTCATTCATGATATGCGTCGATTAATTATACGTTACCATAAATAAAATAATCATTGTACGTTACTTTCTCGTCGCCAAATTGATGTTGTTGTTCAATAGTTGTACAGTATCAGCTTATTAATGTACCCATTTGACTTGTAACTATAGCGTTATCAATAAATTATTGTATCAGTTGAATACCTTTTACTGGTTTATGTATTATAATAACTTTTTATGGTCATAACTTCTGCATTGTAGAATTCCTTAGCAGTACAATCTGGATATAGAACAATTAGATCTTGTTAGTAATATTTTTTTACTGCTGTTGAATTGCGTATAATAAGTTAATTGTCTCGTAAACGTAATAAAGCAAAAGTATTTAAATATAAAAACGAGAAGCGAATATTACAATCATCAAAGACACTGCTAAGTTTCATTGCAATATCCGAACTTGTTAACATTGTTCCTCTTGCTGCGTTGGGTCTTTGTTTGAATTTCTGTTTGTGTTGAACTTTCCGTGTCTCTCTCAGACTGATATCAGATCTTATTGAAACTTGCTGTTAAGTAAAATGTGTTGGTAGAATTTCGTACCTTTGACTTTATAAAATACATAACGTTTGAGGTCTAGAGCAAGTGTATATTACCTTGAACATGTTACTACCTAACCACGTAACATAACTGTTTTTTAGGGTTCCGTAATCAAAGAGTAAAATCTCTGTATCTCACTGATACCGTGACAATTACAGTTGAAATTTTCACAGATGATGTATTTATGTGGCCGCTATTACAACAAATTCTAAAAACAGTTTTTTTTTATTGATAATGTTATTGAACCCTTCGTTCGCGAGTCCAACTCGCACTTGGTCGGTTTTTTCAAAATTACGTAGTCAATGATAAATAAAGATAAGACACTGTTTGACAAAAGGTGTCGAATTCTTTATGTACCTACTCGTATAGTATATCACTGTCGAGTGGCGACCACGTACCGGAAGGCGCGGCGTTAGTAGACCTCCCACAAGGTGGACTGATGACCTGGTAAAGGTCGCGGGAGTCCGCTGGATGCGGGTGGCGCAGGACCGGTTACTTTGGAACTCTTTGGGGGAGGCCTATGTCCAGCAGTGGACGTCTTTCGGCTGATATGATGATGATGATGATGAGTATATCACTTGCTAAATGCCACCATAATATGCCATCAGCTGGTTAAATTACTAACTAAGTATGTCATGTGCTCGATGCATTGTGTTAAGAGTGAGGGACCTGCATTTCTAGATACAGAATAACAGCTAGAACCTCACAACCCAACGAATTAGTGAACGACTTTGTTTTTGTTTTTATAAAGGGTCGGTAATGAGCTTGTGACTCTTCTGAAGTTGCATTGCATCCATATGCTATGGCGTCTGCATACCTTTAACCGGACCGGCTCGCTTTTACCACCGTTTTGGTATTGAAAAACATGTCTCAAAGTGTATTTATAAACATATGTCTCATATCATCATCCTCCTAGTATAGCGTTATTCCCGGTTGTGCCCCAAAAGGAGGTACGGGGTCCGCTTTGACACCTAATCCCAAGATTTGGCAAAGGCACTAGTTTTACGAAAGCGACTGTCATCTGACCTTCCTACCCAGAGGGGAAAACTAGACCTTATTACATATTACATTATGTCTCATTTATCTATATATTTATCTATATATTCTGGACTATTAAACATTACTCTAGATGCGCTTTTATTATCCATTTAAGGTCCAATAGTGTACGTGTCTAACCATACGAATATCGCATTACCCACATTCTTCTCCGGCCGGGATTATTCAAATAAGAATCCTTCGGATTCTACCGACCTCACTTTCACATTAGAAAACATCCCACACAGGCGTTTAAACAGGAACTATCCGATCGTATTACGAGTATAATAGCCCAAAGCTTGAGTAAATTTAAACTTCTTCAGCTTAATTCCACTGTATGTTGGACATAATAATATGCCTGTAGAATGGATTTCCATAATGTTCGGGATGCAGCGTCAACTACGCTGCATCATGTTGGTCCAGACCGCCAAAATTAAACAAAGAGTACTGCGGGAGCTTTTTACTAACGTTCAATGTTCTTATGCATGTTGTCCGTCTGAAATCTTGCAAACCATATCCAGTTCCTGATATCTCATTGAGGTCAAATTTGACATACCTTCTTACGAAATTTCGGTGACAAATTGACAATGCAATTTTATGGTACCTACTATTGAGCTGATCTGATGATGCAGACAACATTAGCAACACCTAAAATACTTACACGAGATAACCCGTCGTGTCTGGGCTCATTGGAACCATCTCAACGTCTAATTAATGAATGGGCAAAAAAGTACAGCCGGCAAGATAACCTTGTACTTACAATTTTTTTTATTTTTGATTGTAACTTGCCTGAGGCCTTACTTGGTGGCACTTGCTCACACAAACGTCTACTTTCTGCGGACACTACTCTGCTATCTGTTATGCCTCCACTACACGTCAGCAGATGCGTCCGCGGACGTCATCTCTGGATGCATCTGCGGACGTGTAGAGGGGGTAATTTGGTCATCTGTGATAGGTATTTGACGTCCGCAGACGTTTGTTGTCGGTTTTTGTGGCACGGATCAAAGGATAGGAGGAATTAGACTGAACGATCAACATACGTGTGGTCGGTTGGTGGAGATTCGTCTGCGGATGCATTTGCCGACGTCCGCGGATGCATCTGCGGGCGTGTAGTGGAGGCATCTGACCTTCCAACCAAGATGGGAAACTAGACCTTACAGGCATTAGGGCTGGCTAGTGGCTACCATAGCCCTTTTAAGAAAGAAAGAAAGAAAGAAAGAAACGACATTTATTCACTACACAAAAGACACACAGAGATAAAGGGAGACAAAGAAAACAATCTCTATATCAAACTCTATTTTCTTCTTTTATGATATTAAATTAGCAAAATCAGGCGTCTTTCAGATAAGATCTGGGGGCACGGCAGTGCCCCTGCCAAGACGAGCCATTCTGCATTACTTATTCTATTTTGTTTTGAATCGTATCTTCTGTCATATACGAGGGCTGCCTTTTAAGTTGTGTCGTTTGGAAAAAACTAAAGACAATTTAAGTGTTAAATGGTATTTATTGTTTTTCAAAGTAATCACCGTGATATGTAATACACTTTTTAATTCGATCGAACCCGTTTTCGAAACACTTATTCCAGTCCGAAGTCGGGGTCTCCAAAATGGCCGTTTTGTATGCCTCAACCGCTTCTTCAGGCGTCTGGTACCGTTGACCACGAAGTCGTTGCTTGATTTTTGGAAAAGTAAAAAAATAGTTAGGGCTTAAGTCTGGACTGTACGGCGGGTGTTCCAGAATTTCGACGTTTTGCTCTTTTAAAAACGCAATTGTTTGCCGGGCGGTGTTTGCTCGCATTATCGTGGTGCAGTCTTATACGACGTCTTGGGTTATTTTTTCGAAACTCGCCGATGATTTCTGGTAAACAAACAGTCAGTATTAACCGTTTTACGATCCTCGAGCACGATGGTGGCAACGTGGCCACTTTTCGCCACAAAGGAAGTTAAGGAAGCTTCTATCTCACGGTATGTCGCATGGCGATCTTCGACGATCAGTTGCCGTACAGCATCAATGTTCTCCTGGGTTACGGCTGTTTTTGGTCGACCTTCACGATGTCTATATCACCAAGACTAGAGCAATGACTTTGAAATTCCACAGTCCGGAGGCATGTTGCTTTATCATTGAAAACCGTAGTCAACTCTTCGAAGCACTGAAGTCGCGTTAAGCCCCTTTTGAAGTTGTAAAAAATTATCGCACGTAAATTTTCCTTTGAAATTTCCATTTTCACGACTGACTTGTCAACTTTGAACGAACGCTGTACTAAAACGGTTGGGCCGATTTCGAGTCATTCTTTTGTTTTCGAATTCTAAATTCAAATATTTTAAGATGACACTAGTTCTTTTTTATGCAATCACGGGAGGTTTGCAAACGACAGAACTTAAAAGGCAGCCCTCGTAATGTAGCCATCTTGATTGAAATGCAGATGGTATAAAGTTTTACTTTTACCCTAATCGCTTGCAAAGTTTTTATTGATTTCTTTGGAGCGTGGTTATAAATTCAACTGTAATTTTGAATTCAACGCGTTATTTTCGAGCCTTTCATTACGGAGATGCGACTTGCATCTCAATTTGTCGTTCGCAAATTTGGTCTCGGCTCGTGATAAAGTCCGCGCTTATTCGGCGTACTCTGTAAAATTCATTTCGTATATTACTTTCTTTTCTTCAAACTTGAACCCTGTTTTGTATAGAACAACGTTGATTTTTCAATTGTTATTTGTAAAATGATATGAGGTTTGTAAACTAACGGTTTACACTCGGGGCTATAAACGAAAGCTTTTTATTCAACCTCATTCCTTATGCACTGATTGCCTGACCCAAAAGCAGTTAATGGCCGTGTATTCGTAAATATTATAGCAAACAATGTGAGCGAAAAGTATTTGTAGAACTATTTCGAGGTTTATTTCCTGAATTTTGAGCCTTGGCCGTTAGGTACGAATTCCTTTTGCGGCGGGCAATGTGCAAAATTGCCTGTTCATCATTTTTATACTAGTAACACTAGGTAGGTACCTACCTTCCGATGTTACTGAAGTATAGAAGTACCTACTAAGTTGGGATTCATGCTCATCTATACCTACTAATAGTATAATCTCCACTTATAATAAATCTCTAAATTAAAAAAAGAATCAGCCAGTTTGAAACTAAGCTTTGCGCGGTTCGAATGTTCTCAGCATCCCATGAACGGAAAAATATGAAACATTTTATATAGGTACATTATTATTCTAGCTGCAACTTAGGATAGTTTTTATCCGACTGCGACACTTAATTAATTTTCCGAAATATACGACTTCATTTAATTTTTCATTTATTTTTATTGAAATCAAACGCTGCTCCAACTGTCAGCTATAAGAACCGTCAAATGTTCGTCAAAATGGCGGAATTGCTTTGCCTTTCACTTATTAATAATTTAAATCCCGTCTACGATAGACCTTTACGAGACAAATGCTAAAATATAAACCATAAAAAAATATTCGATCTGATATGAGAACTTGCGCAAATGTCGTTTTATGTCGTAATTTCAATAAATGAAATCAACAAATTTGAACAATATAATTAACGCGAATTTGTTTTTTTTGAATGACAATGGCACGCGCTCGGCGCATTCAGCCAAAGTACCTGCGGCGCTACCACGAAAACCGATACTCAAATGTTCATATATTTGCATCCCTGTCACTCGAGTATGGTTAGTGCGATAGAGATAGAGATACCCGAATATTTTCGAATTCCGAAGTTCGTGGTTATAGCTCAGGAATCGAAAATATGGTAAATAATCATAATGTATTTTCTCGAAAAAGAATTTAAAATAAATATAGTCAAATGGAGAAAAAAACAAAGCAAGAGGTTATATAGGTAATGATTAAGTTATAAGAGTCCAAAGTTTTAAGAGGGGGTATGTTCTGTCCCTTTTCCGCAAAACGCACCTTCATATGAAACGATTGTTTTTTACTATGACGCTCGAGTATATTGACGTCACAGTCCCTCATCGTTTTCTCACTCTAACAAGCGACATTAAAACGGATGTAGCTTCATAATTTTTTGAGATATTTGAATGGGAGTTTTATTATCTTCTATCTATTTATACATAATAAATGCCTATGTCCTGACTGACTTATTCACTCAATCACTCACTCACTCACTCACTCATCAACGCACAGCCGAAACTACTTATCTTAGAGAGTTGATTTTTGCACAGTATGTTGCTTTTATAACGTGGGCTAGGGATAAAAAGGGATTTTTGAAAATTCTACCCCTAAGGGGGTAAAATGGGGGTGCAAAGTTTGTATGGGAGAACCTTTTTTTTTTGAGCTATAGACTTAAACTTTGTAGAAAAATTTGTTATTAGAATACAAATGAAACACTTTCAGCGTTTTGGAAAATTCCACCCCTACTGGGATTAAATAGGGGTGCAAGGTTTGTATGGGGGAAACATTTTTTTTTAAAATAGAGACTTAAAACTTTGTAGAAAGATCAGTCATTAGAATACAAATAAAGAACTTTCAGGGTTTTAGAAAATTCTACCCCTAAAGGGGTAAAATAGAGTGCAAAGTTTGTATGGGAAAAACTACTTTTTTTTAAATAGAGACTTAAAACTTTGTAGGGAAATTATTCATTAGAATACAAATAAAGTACCTAGATTCAGTGTTTTAAAAAAATCTACCCCTAAGGGGGTAAAATAGGGGTGCAAATTTTGTATGGGGGAAACAATATTTTTTTTAAATAGAGACTTAAAACTTTGTAGAAAGATTAGTCATCAGAATACAAATTAAGTACTTTCAGCGTTTTAGAAAATTCTACCCCTAAAAATAGGGGGCTAAAATAGGGGTGCAATGTTTGTATGTGGGAAACTATTTTTTTTAGCTAGAGTCCTAAAACTTTGTAGAAAGATTATTTAAATACAAAGAAAGTACTTTCAGCGTTTTGGAAAATTTCACCCCTAAGGGGGTAAAATAGGGTGCAAAGTTTGTATGGGAAAAACATATTTTTTTTAATAGAGACTTAAAATTTTGACGAAATATTACTTATTAGAACATGAAAAATACTACATTCGGCGTTTTACAAAAATCATTCCCTAAGGGGGTTAAAAAAGGGTGCAAGGTTTGTATGGGGAACACTTTTTCTGAGCTAGACACTTAAAACTTTGTAGAAAGATTACTTATAAAAATACAAAAAAAAAGACTCAGCGTTTTGAAAAAATCTATCCCTAAGGGGGATAAAAAGGGGTGCAAAGTTTTTATCAGGGAAAGTTTATGTTTTTGAGTTAGAGACTTGAAACTTTGTAGAAAGATTACTTATTAAAATACAAAAAAAGAACACAAATCGTTTTAGAAAATTCCACCCCTAATAGGGTTAAAAAGGAGAGCAAGCTTTGCATGGGCAACACTTTTTTTTGAGTTAGACTTAATACTTTGCAAAAAGATTACTTATTAGAATACTAAAAAAGAACTTTCAGCGTTTTAGAAAACTCCATCCCTAAGGGGATCCTTAAGATCCTTAAGAAGGGTAGCCAGTGTTGTGTGGGAAAAACTTTTTTTTTTACTAGACTTAAAACTATTCAAAATGTTACTTATTAAAATTAATAATAAAGTACTTTCAGAGTTTTAGAAAATTCCACCCCTAAGGGGGTTAAGAAAGCTTTGTATGGGCAACACTTTTTTTGAGCTAGAGACTTAAAAGTTTACGAAAAAAGTTCTTTCAGCGATTAGAAAAATTCAACCTCTAAGGGGGTTTAAAAGGGGGTTCAAATTTTAAATGGCGAGCAATAAAATTTTAAAGTGTGAGTAAGAGATTTTTAACTTCGGTCTTATTCTGTACGTTAAAAGACTACAAAACTGATTTCAGAGTTTTTCCAAATTCATCCCCTAAGAGTGTTAAAATTGGTTCAAAGTTTGAGTATTTCAAGGCATTTTTAAAGTATGAGATTTTTAACTTTGGTTTTAGACTGTTTGTTCACAAACTAGAAAATGAACATCAACTTTTTTTTTAATTATCCCCTAAAAGAGGGTTCAAATTTTGTATTGAGAGAAATCATTTTCTAAGACGATAAAAAGTTCTACGCGGACGAAGTCGCGGGCAACAGCTAGTAATAAATAATATTATAAAAAGCGGCCAAGTGCGAGTCCGACTCGCGCACGAAGGGTTTCGTACCATTATCTATAAAAAACTATTTTATTCTGTGTTTTTAGTATTTGTTGTTATAGCTGCAACAGAAATACATCATCTGTGAAAATTTCAACTGGAACTATCACGGTATCAGTGAGATACAGCCTGGTGACAGACAGAGAGACATGCAGACAGACAGACAGACAGCGGAGTCTTAGTAATAGGGTCCCGTTTTACTCTTTGAGTACGGAACCCTAATAAAGATGAAAAGTCTGTGACATTGTAGCTTTATAAGTTTATAAGTCTGTATATAATGGGTAATCTCAGGAACCGCTTATCCGATTACGAAAATTCTTTCACCTGCGTATAGAATGGACTTTCTGGATGGATTTAGGCTATATTTTATCCCGCGGGTTTGCCTGCGTTCTTTGCAATACGCGGGCGAAGCCGCGCGGGCACCTAGTCTACTAATATTTCACCGCGTAATGAACATAATATCTTCGGCGTACTTAGTTCTCGTTACAAGCGGAATACGAAATCACACAAACTCATCTCGAAATTGTTTCAGTATTTTACTGGAATTCCCGTGTCTTGTTATCAATAGTTACATAACAATTAATCAAAGATTCAACTAACAATTTTAATTAACAAGCAAAACAAACAAGCCTTAATTAATCCAACGACCCTCTTGCTGTCACTTTTTAATTTATTTGCCAACTTGAAAATAATGTTTTGCGAAACATACTAGCGTGTACCTACTGATATTCGCTTGCTTACTCCATTATATCTGAAAAATGTTTGTACAACAACGGAAACTATGCGCTTACTTTCCGCGGAGTCTTCGAGTGCTTGGAATTTGTGTTGCTGCTCTTCTACTTTTTTTTATTTTTGACATTATATTCCAAATACGTCATAATATAATTCACAATGCTTTATGAATAATCAAATCATATATATGTATTGTAAATTGTAATGTATAAACGAAAGCATAAGAAGTAGATGTTTAAGCCATTGTTTTTGTACGCCAATCGACAAAACACAGTCAAATTGAACATCACTGTTTCTATGCAGCCATCGCCTATGTGTAACAAATAAAACACTTTGCCTTAACAAGAGGTAGGTAGGCTATGATTTCGTATAAGTTATGTTTCGTCCAATGGAAAGGCACAATAAATCTTAGTCGCGGTACCTAAATACTGGCCTTAATCGTGGTTTCTTCTGCATCTTTATCGCCACCATAATGAAGGATATGGTCAATAATAAAAAGGAAGTGGTAAATACTTATAGTACTTAGTATCTGAAATTAAATGCCTAAAGCCGTAGCAAATGTATATCGTTGTTATTGTGACGTGTGTAATGAATTTCAGACGTTTCGCTGAAACGTCCCACGTCCTTAAAATAAAGCGCACGTGACCCTTATACGTTTATTTCATTCTTGAAAAGTGCTGGCTACGTATATATATATCACACGTACTTATATATTACAAGACTTGATACTTCGCTTCTTTATGTTTTTATTCAGGTATTTATTTCTACTTCTACAGATAAAATTTGAGATAAATTTGTAGGTTAATAAATCTGTGGAGTGAAAATATTCGCTACTTTTGGACACCGCATTGAAATAAAATCGGGCGGCAACAACATGCAACCCCTGTCAGCTTGTCTACGTTTTTAGGGTTCCGTAGCTAAATGGCAAAAAACGGAACCCTTATAGATTCGTCATGTCCGTCCGTCCGTCTGTCTGTCCGTCCGTATGTCACAGCCACTTTTTTCCGAAACTATAAGAGCTATACTGTTGAAACTTGGTAAGTAGATGTATTCTGTGAACCGCATTAAGATTTTCACACAAAAAATCGAAAAAAAAACATTAAGTTTTAGGGGTCCCCATACTCAGAACTGAAACTCAAAATTTTTTTTTTCATCAAACCCGTGTGTATCTTGGATAGGTCTTCGAAAATGATATTGAGGTTTCTAACATCATTTTTTTCTAAACTGAATAGTTTGCGCGAGAGACACTTCCAAAGTGGTAAAATGTGTGTGTGTGTCCCCCCCCCCCCCCCCCCCCCCTGTAACTTCTAAAATAAGAGAATGATAAAACTAAAAAAAATATATGATGTACATTACCATGTAAACTTCCACCGAAAATTGGTTTGAACGAGATCTAATAAGTAGTTTTTTTTAATACGTCATAAATCGTAAACCGCAATTTATTTCACGGAACCCTTCATGTGCGAGTCCGACTCGCACTTGGCCGCTTTTTAAGTATTAACGCTCCCTTTATCACTTTTCTTTGCCCACATTTCTCTCACCGATTGCCAGTATATCAGTCAATAACAATCTGTCCATTTGCTATTATAGCGATGCCCGCGAGAGATAGCTGGACTAGATAACTGGGCGACTTTTACGACCGCCTGTCCCCGGGCTTTTATGTTCTGACGATCTGGATTTTTCTAGAATAACCCTCATTGTTGCGTTCGTCACGCATCACTGGATTATTTGTGGTTACTTTAATCTCGGGGATTTTCGCAAAAATCCGTGGTACTTAGTTTTTAAGTAAGTACGATCAAACACGATTTTTTACAGAAGTCTAACTTTAATAGAGCCTTAAAGTGGGTTGCATCAGCAAAATTTTACGACTCGATTAACGATAAAAATCTCGCTTACAGCTGCCGTCCGTCCTGTGTAGGTAGTAAAAAACGTCAACTCTGCGTACTAGTGGATTTTAACGGGCTGATCTTTCGCTTAAATACAGATACATTAAGAGTCAATATGCTGTAGGTAACCCTTTTCCCGAACGATGGCGTACATAGTGTACTATGACTATGAGTCGCTGACTGACGCCTCTATGTCGCTCGCCACGATAAGCAGTTCTGGAGCGCCATAAATTTTATTTGTTTTTTCGGTGATTTGTACACTGAACCGCCCTTAGCGGCTTCTGTGTTGTTAGTCGGTCTTTACTCCTGTCAATGGGAATGTTGCAAGAATTTTCGTAATCGGATAAGCGGTTCCTGAGATTACTCATTATATACCTACAAACTTATAAACTTATAAAGCTACAATGTCACATACTTTTCATCTTTATTAGGGTTCCGTACCCAAAGGGTAAAGCGGGACCCTATTACTAAGAATCCGCTGTCCGTCTGTCTGTCTGTCTGTCCCCACGCTGTATCTCATTAACCGTGATAATTAGACATTTGATATTTTCACAGATGATGTATTTCTCTTGCCGCTATTACAACAAATATTAAAATACAGAATAAAATAAATATTTAAGATCCCATACAACAAACGTGATTTTTTTATGTTATGCTCCCTGTCAACCCCAATTTGGATTTCGGGATTTCTGAGCATGTTAAAAAATTGTACCAAAATTATAACGAATTAGTACTTACTTGAAAAAAATTGTACCTCAATAGTTTCGAGAGTACAACTATTTTCAATTGGGGTTGCTGGGGAGCATCTCTCCAGCAACCCCAAACTTAAAAAGAAGGAATTACGGTGCTATTTTTAATTGGTATAATTACAGACCTAGATATACCACATGTCATTGTATATGCAAAGTTTGGTTACAATCAAACACGTAGTTTTAAAATGAGAACGAAACTCCGTTTGTATGGGAAGGTGAAATTGGGCCGAGCTTGCCGGGGACTCTTAATGAAAAAGTTACGGTTCGTTAAGTAGTTTCATGATGCCCTTTTTATATCGAAAATTGGCTGGAATGATTCGATCAGCCACAATTTGACTAATCCAAGCATTTGCTTCGTTGAAGAAAATCATTGATGGTGAGATTATTTGAAAATTGGCTCGTATTGAAATATTCCTTTCAAATTATTTTCTAAATTAGAAGTGCGTTAAAAAAACTGCTTACTATGATTAGTCTTAATTTGATAAGAGCAGTGCAAGAATAATATTTATCGTTTATAAGTATCCAAATGCAACACTATTATCACTAAAAACAAAACAACGCTATGAATAACATCCCAAATATTTTCAGTGACACGTGTATTACCAAATACAAATTCATGATTACCGTTTGACCTATATCATATTATTGTTTTGTTTGTGTATTTCATTAATTGTTGCTACGTTGTCAATTTAGGTATCTATGTTTTCATTGGAGTCGATAAGGAGTGAGTTCTTTACATGCCTGCACCACGCTCACGCAGTTAACATTTCTGATCCACGATACACACAAATGTGTCAATGTCAAGTGCGTGCCAATAAAAAATGACGACTTAAGGTTAAAACAATTTATAAAGGTTAAAATGGCATAAAATGCCAGTCTGATCATTCTAATTAGCGAACAGGAATACTGTCTCAATTAACGTTTTTGCAATCCCAGATAAGGACTCCTTATTTCGATTAAAGAAGGAACTGTTTTTAGGTTTTGTCTCAAACTCAATCGTTAATAATTCGGTACTGTGATACAGACCGTGCTATTTTTAATTGGTATAATATTCAAAAGATTCTATTAACTTGCGGACGAACGGAAAGCTGGTAAAAAATCGAAGTCACCGAACCGTGCAAAATAAAAGAAGTTAATAATAATATGAACATTTTTGTATTAATGAAAGGAATTCCCCGATATCATAATCCATGTTTATCTATCCAAATATCATAAACCCTCCATGATGCGTTCAAGAACTGCACATTATGGCCACCATAAAAATAGACTGTTTTGTTAGATCAAACTTATTATCTGTGAAAATGTTATTATTGCTAAATAATAACATCGATTTTGATAATATTAAGTCATCACTGGATTATTTGTGGTTACTTTAATCTCGGGGATTTTCGCAAAAATCCGTGGTACTTAGTTTTTAAGTAAGTACGATCAAACACGATTTTTTACAGAAGTCTAACTTTAATAGAGCCTTAAAGTGGGTTGCATCAGCAAAATTTTACGACTCGATTAACGATAAAAATCTCGCTTACAGCTGCCGTCCGTCCTGTGTAGGTAGTAAAAAACGTCAACTCTGCGTACTAGTGGATTTTAACGGGCTGATCTTTCGCTTAAATACAGATACATTAAGAGTCAATATGCTGTAGGTAACCCTTTTCCCGAACGATGGCGTACATAGTGTACTATGACTATGAGTCGCTGACTGACGCCTCTATGTCGCTCGCCACGATAAGCAGTTCTGGAGCGCCATAAATTTTATTTGTTTTTTCGGTGATTTGTACACTGAACCGCCCTTAGCGGCTTCTGTGTTGTTAGTCGGTCTTTACTCCTGTCAATGGGAATGTTGCAAGAATTTTCGTAATCGGATAAGCGGTTCCTGAGATTACTCATTATATACCTACAAACTTATAAACTTATAAAGCTACAATGTCACATACTTTTCATCTTTATTAGGGTTCCGTACCCAAAGGGTAAAGCGGGACCCTATTACTAAGAATCCGCTGTCCGTCTGTCTGTCTGTCTGTCCCCACGCTGTATCTCATTAACCGTGATAATTAGACATTTGATATTTTCACAGATGATGTATTTCTCTTGCCGCTATTACAACAAATATTAAAATACAGAATAAAATAAATATTTAAGATCCCATACAACAAACGTGATTTTTTTATGTTATGCTCCCTGTCAACCCCAATTTGGATTTCGGGATTTCTGAGCATGTTAAAAAATTGTACCAAAATTATAACGAATTAGTACTTACTTGAAAAAAATTGTACCTCAATAGTTTCGAGAGTACAACTATTTTCAATTGGGGTTGCTGGGGAGCATCTCTCCAGCAACCCCAAACTTAAAAAGAAGGAATTACGGTGCTATTTTTAATTGGTATAATTACAGACCTAGATATACCACATGTCATTGTATATGCAAAGTTTGGTTACAATCAAACACGTAGTTTTAAAATGAGAACGAAACTCCGTTTGTATGGGAAGGTGAAATTGGGCCGAGCTTGCCGGGGACTCTTAATGAAAAAGTTACGGTTCGTTAAGTAGTTTCATGATGCCCTTTTTATATCGAAAATTGGCTGGAATGATTCGATCAGCCACAATTTGACTAATCCAAGCATTTGCTTCGTTGAAGAAAATCATTGATGGTGAGATTATTTGAAAATTGGCTCGTATTGAAATATTCCTTTCAAATTATTTTCTAAATTAGAAGTGCGTTAAAAAAACTGCTTACTATGATTAGTCTTAATTTGATAAGAGCAGTGCAAGAATAATATTTATCGTTTATAAGTATCCAAATGCAACACTATTATCACTAAAAACAAAACAACGCTATGAATAACATCCCAAATATTTTCAGTGACACGTGTATTACCAAATACAAATTCATGATTACCGTTTGACCTATATCATATTATTGTTTTGTTTGTGTATTTCATTAATTGTTGCTACGTTGTCAATTTAGGTATCTATGTTTTCATTGGAGTCGATAAGGAGTGAGTTCTTTACATGCCTGCACCACGCTCACGCAGTTAACATTTCTGATCCACGATACACACAAATGTGTCAATGTCAAGTGCGTGCCAATAAAAAATGACGACTTAAGGTTAAAACAATTTATAAAGGTTAAAATGGCATAAAATGCCAGTCTGATCATTCTAATTAGCGAACAGGAATACTGTCTCAATTAACGTTTTTGCAATCCCAGATAAGGACTCCTTATTTCGATTAAAGAAGGAACTGTTTTTAGGTTTTGTCTCAAACTCAATCGTTAATAATTCGGTACTGTGATACAGACCGTGCTATTTTTAATTGGTATAATATTCAAAAGATTCTATTAACTTGCGGACGAACGGAAAGCTGGTAAAAAATCGAAGTCACCGAACCGTGCAAAATAAAAGAAGTTAATAATAATATGAACATTTTTGTATTAATGAAAGGAATTCCCCGATATCATAATCCATGTTTATCTATCCAAATATCATAAACCCTCCATGATGCGTTCAAGAACTGCACATTATGGCCACCATAAAAATAGACTGTTTTGTTAGATCAAACTTATTATCTGTGAAAATGTTATTATTGCTAAATAATAACATCGATTTTGATAATATTATTTCATACAAATTTCGAACATCTCTGAAATCAAAGAATTTTGATTTGACCTCTATTCTGATATCAGTCGAGATGACGTTTAGTTCGAAATGAATTGTCAATTTGCATACAAATTTGACAAATGTCGCACGTAAGTAAGATATCGAACGATATGACAGTTGGATCCGACTCTAGTTTGTCTCTGAATTAAGAAAAAACTATGACAGCTGCCAGAAAACAACGCCGCGATGCCGGTCATAATATGCGGCTCCTGAATGCATCATGGAGGCTTATGATATGTGGATAGATAAAGTAGTGTATGTAACTGTACATAATTATAATTAGGCATTATGTACAGTCACATAAACTACTATATTACATCTGATCAACTGTAGGTATCAGTAAAAAAAAAGTACTCTGGGTGAGAATTGTAAATCATTAATAGAGCTGCGACCTTGTTATTTTTTTTTTATTAAACAAATTTCATTAAACTCGCCAAACTGTGACGTTTGATGGCGAGAAACGCTCATGTTTTATACTATAATAATAACTTAATAACCTATTTAAATCTAAAATTTTTAATGAATTTTACTAAATTTAATTATTCTTATTACTCTAATTTTGTCGTAAAACTTCCTTTGAAAATGTCTAGTTCTCCAAGCCATACAGGGCTTTAAAGTATAATCGAAGCCCTGAAACATTGCTCTTAGTCAGTAAAAAGTCATAAGTGTCATAACTGGAAAAGTGCTAACGCTCGTAAACTGCGCATTTTACGTTTCCTTCAGTGAACCATGTTATTTGTAGGCCCTTAAAGTATTAACAGCCACTTCCCGGGTGTAGATAAGAATTGATGGTATCACAAGCTGGTTGCACGGTAAATCACTTGCAAATCGCTGTCTTATGCTAATTCTGCGTTCTACATTTTTTGTAAGGCGTTACATTGGGATTGGGATATATCGACACTTTCTGTAGCAAGAATCCCCCGCTCAAAATAGAATTTCCTCTAATTTTGTATCATTCCTCTACTGCAACGGTCGTCTGCTTTGTTTTTCTCGGTTCCACTAGTCCTGAACTGTTGCATCTGTATTACCTATTTGGAATCCCTTTCAACCAGTCTTTCTTTTCCTTTTCAGCTCCGTTTTATTCTTACTTAATTTAAATACCGCACCTGTACCTTTAATTACTTTCTGCGGGACTTCCTTCGTTTTATTACGTCAAATAACTACCAAGAATCTTGAATCACTTCGTGTTTAACGATGGAACGCCACATGGAAAATGACAGAAACTCAAACTCAGTAAACCACCAGAGCGCTGAAACCGCTTCTAAATTAATAAAGCTCGAAAGAACCAGGCGAAGTAATTCAGACTTTAGCTCCCTAACTAAAGTTAGCAAAGCTGCATTCAGTCTCGGTTTTAGACATCACAAAGCGTCGGGGGCAATGCCACCGAACTGGAACTCTGTGGCTTCCAGTTACCTGTTACGTATGCATGTACTGGGTATTCAGTTTATTCGCTGTGAATCTACAATTCCTCGAGGATAACTCCGCTTATGTACTTAAAACACAACAGTGTAGCGTTGCGAATTACCCAAACATACACCGTGCATGTTTGCTAGAAGGGAGGCTACTCGGCTAGTAAAAACGTCGACGCTTATTAAAACTTCAGCACCGAAACAAAATTGGACATCTCATTTAGCGTAAAGCCCACCTGCGTTTCAAATTAGAAGCTGGCAAAAACCCCACTAAGAAAAGCGAGTTTTTTGTCAACATAATTTTTATTTTCAGCACTAAACCAATGCTGTTTCCGTGTTCCTAAGACCCGATAGTAAGTCGCGTGACCAGGCTGTTCTGATACCATCAGTGGGTTCAATTTTGTGCCAATCAAATTAAGCTAAGTGGGAGCGCTTTCCTACGACTCTGAGTGAATGGCATCTTTATTACAACAACTAATGCTTTTGTAGAGTTGTTACCGCTTCAGGCGAGTGAAGACATGAAAGTTAATTAAGCGACGTTATGAAAACCCAGCGTTGTTAAACCTAATTGTCATGGCGTAATGTAACGAGGCTGACAGTTTTACATGACTCACTAATATTGTATGCTAGCTTCTTTCCCTAGTCTTTGTTGCTAACCGCTACATTGGCTGGTATCCAAATGCTTTAGATTTAATTGAAAGTTTCGGAGTTCTTATTTTGTTTGGGCTACGAATAATATTAAAGGTCAAACAGTGCAGTGGGGCTTTATATCTCTAGCTTATGTTTTAAGAGAATCTAGACTAATACGGGCCCTTCCTTTTATCTTTTACAAATTTATTCAAAGGATCTATTGTTTCTGGGAGTCATTATAGAAAGTTATTCTAGTCTCTTTGAATGTGTTCCATGAAGCCTGATTCTTGGTAAATGTAATAAATTGTTGTCAAGGGCGGTTAATATTTTGCGAGGCAGAGTGTAGCAAGTTATAATAATTACCTCCTGAACACGCCGTACGAGGTACCTCATTTAAGTTCGGCTTTTCTGCGCGTGTCAAGTTCATAAGTACCTAATTGTCTCCACGGTATATTGTTTTCAGGCTAAGGGATTAAATTGTCCTTAGTTACCATATGCGGAATATTTATTTGACCTTGGCATTTTATACGTGTTGAATTAATATTTTCACAACATAAAACATATTGTTCAAGCTTTATGATTAGTTCAATTCATGAATAATTATTTCATCGACACGTTTTATATTTTAAATAGTGTACTTGTCATATGATACGTACTCTTATAAGAAGATTTTATTGACGATGTTATACATATAACAACAACAAAATATTTAACTTCACTTCCAATAAATTCTTCTTTAGAAGTGATTTAGATTGTTTATGTCGTGCGTTTCCAAGTCGACGTCAATCAATACTAGCCTTGTGGCCTTTTTAGGAAACTAGATGCACGCAAAGCCGTATTTTTTTTTCTATGTTGCTCCGTTAATTCCCTCAAGCAATTTTCTGGAAGATAAAAATATATCAGGCCGTAACAGGCTGAATTAACCGATCCCGCGGGACACTGAACCCTTACGCCTTACATCGCTGTTGGCACTATGGCAGTTTATCTTCATCAGGTTAACTTACACGAGCATTTACTAGGATTACGAAATATGGCGTCAGTAGATTGTGAGAAATGTGAAGGAAGTTTGACCTAAGTATTAGTATATTTAAGAGGGAGGCTCTTGTTTTGTCGGTGGAGTAACTTCCAAGTTATTCTACAGTATTCAATTTCTCCAATTTAGGGATGTGTTGTGTAGTGTGATAGCCAACCCGCTTCGCTTCCCCACCGCAGAAATTACTTTTCATTGTCGTATGTATATTGGTCTTACGGCGTCTCCGTCGACGTTATTTTGTTAATTTCATTATTAGTTTTGTTTTTCAGTGCAACTTCGTTCATAACTCCATTATTATAATTTAGTCTAAAACTACTTCATATTTCGTAACCTGTAGATGTAGGCGTAACTAATATTACTCTTGTAACCGTTTTGTCATTGAAACTGTTATCGTAACATATATTATATAAAATAGTTATGGATAGGTAACGAAAATGGTTACCGTATATTTCGTAATCTGGCCTTATTTGTGACCGCTGATATCCTTTACCTAACTAATGTCCTGGGGCGTTCCCGTCCTTCCGGTCCTCACTTAGGAACTCAGCAAATCTGGTACACATTTGGATTAACTTTTTTTCGATGGGACTCTCATCGTCTTTTCTGCCATGCTTATTTAAAAGCTTTTACTTAAGTTTGTACAAGGATAGTGGCACTGAAAGAATAGATAAATAATTCTGCCGAAAGGGCACCTTTCTTACTTAGGATGCAACACGTTCTGTTTTATGCTATACATAAAATCTTAGGGGACGGTAGGGTGATATGTGATATTACAGTCGGGTGCGGTGCGAACGAAAAGAGCCGATTCGTTTCACAATGCTATCATGTTATGAAATTTACAGCCTCCCTTAAGAATAGATTTCACCCCTTTATCATATTTACGTCACACCTGTCCATAATGGATAGGGAAAGGCGTAAAATTGTGTACTCCCTACGGGCGGTAATGACGCAAGCATCAGCGCATATGTTTATTGCCTTCGGCGCGGGCGTAAAATACTTGCAATCTGAGAATTGAGACATTATTTGCATGCATGGTAATGTACCAGATATTATAAGTAGGTATTATTATAATGACCGTACATCCTTAATTAATTAAATAAATAGGTGCCCAAATCTATTTCTATCTAATTCGAATTCAAATGGTTTATTGCGTTTCATGTGTACATGTGGTCTTAAAACTATATATACAGTATCAACATGAACCCTGCTAGGGTATAGCAACGTAACTAAAACTAGGACTAGGTACCTATTCACTAATACTATAGTTTGTATCTGTTTGTTTTTGGCAAAATATGTAGTCACGTGGTCGCCACTCGCCGAGAGTCCGTTGGATGCGGGTGGCGCAAGACCGGTCATTATGGCACTCCTTGGAGGAGGCATATGTCCAGCTGCGGACGTTTTGGTTATTATGATGATGATGATGAGTGATTTTCTATCTTTGCAGTGTTCTCCAAAGGACAATGCGAGACTGGTCAGTACCGCTTCCTCGCCAAGACGGGCGGTTTCGCCTGGGTTCAGACTCAGGCTACCGTCATCACGGACAAGCAACAAAAGCCTGTCAGCGTCGTTTGCGTCAACTACATCATAAGGTAAGTCTAGGATTATGACAATTTCAAGAATGATAGCAATATCTCGTGTAACTTTGTGTGTCACATTTTTAGGTATGATATATTTCAGTATATGAATCGGTAAACATGTTTCGTAAATATGACGGTGAGGGTAAGTAACTATTTCATTTTATTCTCTTGTTGCCTACGTTTATTAAGTAAACAGTGCTCTTTACGAATTTTATGTTATTTTTACGACATACGTGGTTATAAAAAACCAGCACCGCGCCTTGTGTTCTTTCTAGATTGAAATTCATGTTTAATTGTCGTTGTTTAGGTTTGTATAAACTATAAATTTGTGTTAGTTAGTTATCGAAAATGAACAATACAAAACTGCTTAAATGTAAAACCATTTCCTTTCCGAGGGAGTTGTTATTTATTAGAGAGCGTTATGATCAAAATATCCACGTCTTAATATCTAAGAATCAGACAGTTAAATGTTGACATATCAACGGTATGTTAACATGTAACTGTCTAGTGCAAAAAGTTCAATTTTATTTTTATTGAAGCCAAAACAAAGTTACTAGCGTAATGTATTAAATTGCCATCATTAAGGTATAACTCCGATTACATTTTGACGAGCAGTCCACGACCAAAGGGAAAAAGTGTAAAAAGCCCTTGTATAGCAGACATTTTTCGCGTAAATTTATATCCCTGTCAGCCGTTCCTTGATTTCCGAAAATTCTAAGCTAAGTCGATGGCTATAAAGGGCCGAGCTCCGATAACGAACAGATAGAAAGTCCTTTGATCGGATATGAGCGTCTTTTGTAGCAAAATTTCTCGACTACTAACAGAGGTCGATAACGTGCTATGCCCACTTGCCCACCAATATACATAAGCCACCAATTATAGGCCCTACGCACTATCGACCACTTTAGTCCAACATTGTTCACAAGGACTTTTCAATTCACTGCAAGTTCATTCACATCCATAATTGTATTTATATCTCGCTGGGACGCTGTTTATTTATACATAATGTGAATCCGCTTAGATACAGGGTACAATTTGCGTCATATACTAGTCTATTTATTATGACGGTAGGAATGGTAGGCAAGGCCGAGGTTGTTTTCATCAGCCTACAGCTGAGCATTGACTGATTTGGCCTGCATGTCAGGGGCGCAACTTTGGCGTATCCAACTAAATGCTTGGCACTGATAGCAACACTTGTGAACGAGACATTGTAGAGTAACTCGTACTAAAATGTTGTTCAACAACAATCAACATGTACTTTTTACTAATACGATGACGATGAAGTAATAATAATTGACAAAAACATACCCTGGTTGCTTTCTAATCTAGAGGGTAAACAATGTTTCATGAAAACAACACGGGCTCTAGCTAGCTACATGAATACCGAAATGAGTTTGCAAATTAAATTCCCACTCCCTTGCTTGTGGGTGCCCAAACTGACCCCAAGGAAGTTTTCGAAGTAAAATTTAAACTAAAGTTGTGGTCAATAATCGGAACGCTATTTATCTTACCTATGAGAAGTCAAATTATGTCTTATTTTTTTATTACAAGTCTGCAACCTCGATAATACTTTGATATTCTACATAAATACAAGTCCTTATTGATATATCGTGTAAATTAAAAGCGGGCGGCAAACACAGAACAGTTTTAGGTATAGCTAAAATTTTAAAAGCCTCAATACACATAAATTTAATGTTGAAGTAAATTGCCCGGCTTATGAACATTTCCCAACCAACAGAGACAGGCAAAATAACAATAATCCTAACGAACTCATATTTTTGGTCTGTGTAGTGCAAACACGAACCCTGTATTAAATTTTACCTTCCATCATTGTTTCTGATTTTAATACTTCATTTGAGCTTCTAACAAAAGTGAAACGCGGTGATCCGTGATTAAGAATTTTCCAATAAGAGGGGGGCCTCTTGCGTTTGATGAGTGGTGACTATTGGCTTGCAGGATAAATTTTCTGCCGACATTAATCTCTGGACATTTTTATAATCTCAAACGAGATCATTGTCATCCTTGAATTTTTTCGATGTTTTTCAAGAATTCGGCGATATTTTTAAGACTGTCATTTTATGTATGTTTATTTTCGAGCGGTGTCGACGAGACGTCGGCATTTCATTAGATTTTTACGATCCTATTTCACTGGGCTATAACTTTCTCTCTCGATCCGCTCTCATCGCTAACAAGAAGTATAGTCGCGGGGTGGTTGTTTCCGCTTTTAATGGATTTTCTTTGTCTCAATATCCATGTAGGTATCATTTACTTTTGTAGTTTTAGCACTTTCCCTACAACTCTGTCGTTTCATAATAAATAATAAGTCATTTACTAAGTATACATAATTTTAAACGCCCTTAATATTTCAAGTTGAGAATAAGGCAGCAAATGATTTTGGATTCCGGCTTGAGTCGCGGAGTTTCTCTTAAGTTAAGGTGAACTCAGGAATTTTCTTATCCAAGGCCTTTCCCGTCGTAAATCGTGTCGCGTTTATGGCCCCAAGGTCATGGCTTTTATTTGGGAGCCTGTATTATATACTCGCCCATTATATTCGAATCTATTGTTTCAGCCTTCCTTTTTAGCTCGTATGAGGCTTTCTTTGTCACCAGATCTTCATAAATTCTTGATCACAAGTTTAAAAATCTCGCAAAATATTAATTTACTTACCCACAAATAAATATATTTAACATTGGAATTGTAGTTTTAGGTATCCAAGATCAGTTCACGCACAAGTCGCGTGATATCGCGATGCGATGCGAGGCGAGTGAGGTGTTTTTGTGATGTAAAATATTTGTTGACGTCTATTAAAAGTTATCTACCTGTTTATCGACGTGTGTCGCGCAAAATTACGTTACACCTCAAGTGATTAACGAGGAATTAGAAGGTTGGTAATGTTGCAGATTGTAAGAGTGTGTTCTGTCATGGGCGGCTCACTCCGTGGTTTCATCGCGCCGCTACAAGTACATAACAACTTAGTTGATACCTTAGTGGATGCCACGCGCTGCTGCGTAATGCGTAACGCACGCGTTCGCGCTTTACGTCATTCTCATATAAATTCGCTTGTCAATGCAACTTTTAACAGGGGATTTGTTAACAGTGAACCTGTACGTTCTCAGTAGGACTAGAGATAGCAATTTTTTGCAAAAGTATTACATGTTTTAAAAAGTTTTAATTATATGGTTATTACTACAATCATTTGCCCGCGCTACATCATCCGTTTGGAGAATGATTTTCGGGATATAGAGTTTAATCCAGTAGGATATTTAAATAAGAATCGCATTTAGTGTAAACATGAGAATATTGGAAAAACATAACGAATAATAAAAATTTCAAATTGCCTCTGATTCTGCTGACAGTTGAGTAAAAGTCCTATATATCGACAGAGTGGGTGTATATTCAATTCCTTCGAGCAACATGAATGTTGAGGCGTTGGAATCTTTATTTTTAATTTATAGACTCAATTTTAAATGTTGCATAATTTGTTACCTACATATTTACTAGTGGCTCTATGAGCTGTAAAATGCTGCTTCAAAAAGAGAAATTCGGTTCGGAGAATCAGTTGAGATATGCGATCTGTAGAGGAGAACAGTTGGACAGTCGAACATACCAAACAAATTTTGGCCCAACCCGAAACAGAAAACTTCGGTCGCTTCGCACACTTGTTCAAAAGATGGTTGAATAGTTTCACGTGCACGACTTTTATCTGATCAATTGAATTGGCGCTATATTGCACTCGCTTATAAATATAAACTGTTATAACTAATGGATAGTTTTACGTATACCAGATAAACCCCAAAAAAAGCTATTTCAAAGTCTTTGTCCAGCTTCATTGGATTATGTCTGTTCATTCTGGCGTGTTTTTGTTATCTCTTCAACACAGCGTCTGGGCCTGTACGTTGTCGATATTTTCAGTGCATATATTAATTTCAAGTACCTAGCCGCCTCGCCACAACGGCTGGACTGGCTACATTTCATATTTATGAAACTATCATATATTCTCGATTGAATCTGGGATCTGGATGGTACGTTATCCATGAGTACTATATATACCTTAGGTTTGGTATTTTGATCAAGATGATTTTTATCGTGCTATATTTATGTGAAATGTTGACATTGTGCAGTGTATTATCGCAATAAAACTCAAGTATGGGCCGGAGTTCTCGGTGCAGTGGTTATGTACATGCATGTTACTGTAAATGATTTGGGAATATTTAATAATGTTTATTGTAACCACACTCTTTGTGATTATAACAACATATAATTTATATATTTTTGGAAAGAATTGTGAACTCCAGCGACTAAACGGTGACTGCCGTTTTTGCTGATTATGGTCGGCACGCTCTTAATAATCGCTAGAAGGGACTGATTTTTTCTATCGGTCATCGTATTTATGTATTATTTTCTTCTGTTTATTAGACACTTTTTTTCAATCACTACTTAATAATGATCTATTTCAAAAACCGAGTCCTCATAGTTATTCATGTCCTTTTGTAAAATCAAGTAAACAAATCTTTATCTCCTCAAAATGCCTGGAAATCACGCGAATAACTAAAATAATAAACCAAGTATTAAAATAATATCAGCTCACGCTAACTATTCTATGATAGGGGTCTGTGAAAGACTGATAAGAAAATTATTTTATTTTGTGCATATAATTATAAACTATTTATTCATGTCAAAATAATAAAATACAATAAAATAATATAACAATAAACTTAAGACTACCTTAAGCCTAGTCAAACAGTCCCCCTCGAGTCGTCCCTGGCGCAAAGGTTCCCATAACACTGGCCGCGTTGCCACGTTGAATGGCGATGGACAACCTTTGCACCAGGGTACGACCCTACGCGGGCGTCAGATCCCCTCTCTTAATATTAATAATGACATGTAAAATACTGAATTTTATAAATAATTATCTGAATCTGAAATTTAGCTAATTTGCCTAGTACATACAATCGAATGAACCAAAATTGGATAAAAAAAACAAGTATCTAAGTCTACCTGCTTATATAAAAAGGTGCCCCAAGAATTATGACCCTCATTCTTATAAGTGGCTGTGCAAGAATTTGAAATATTTCCAATAAAATGTTTCTCTTATATTGCGTTCTTTGTTGTCATTGTCTTCATAGTTTTTTTTATTTATTTTTCATCCTCGTAAAATATTACATCGTCTTTAAACTTTCTTTTGCGTTTCTTCTGACAATATATTCTGGAGTCAGATTTATGAATCTTATCTTTTTACGTAATTCAACAGACAAAGCTTTCAAAGTTTGGCACATGCGTAATAAGCTTGTTGACTTTTCCGTGTTCACTTCACTCGTAGATTCTGCTTCACACGACTCCAGGCAAACATCGAACGATTCTCACAATCTCGTTTCTATGTTTATCTTTTCGTCGCCATTAGTTTGTTTATCTTGGTCAACATTATCTATAATTGCGAAACTAATCATAAAGTCTCTAATGGCGTAAAGCAAGTCGTTAGACCAAACTTAATATCAGTTGTAAATGATGAGTATGTACGGTTCAGCGGAGAGTTTATCTTATCTATATGTACTAAAGATAATAAGACCAAGCGCTGCCTGATCGGGAATATCACCAGCAAAGGCAGAGGTTATCCGAAGGAAATGGTTGCTATGCTTCTTTCTATGCATGTCAGTCTTTATTTCACAATCCATATCTCTTGTAAACGAATTAACGGAACTGTCCTCTTACTGAAACAATTCACTTGAATAACATTATTGCAAGTTGCAACTCTTAATGTCTTTCGCGGATTGTATGTTCTTAACTAAAGATTAAAGTAAGTTAGCGGAGTTAGAAACTGAATTACAGTTAATTTATAGCCTTTCGTCCGTAACAACATTAACTGACTTATGGATCCTTAGAGCTTTGTTTCTTTAGGGTGAATGCTAAAAAAAGTTTTTCAATGTAATTTACTTAACCTTTCTTGGGAATTTAAATGTGATCGCGCAATTAGGAGGGTTGTTCGGGGTATTTTC
Organism: Epinotia brunnichana; assembly: GCA_963854355.1. Classification (NCBI taxonomy): domain Eukaryota; kingdom Metazoa; phylum Arthropoda; class Insecta; order Lepidoptera; family Tortricidae; genus Epinotia; species Epinotia brunnichana. Next base: position 18,105,728 of record OY977952.1, read on the forward strand.
TAAATAGTCCTTTACGTTACAGTGTTTATGGTTATAGTAATCGTTTTTTGTATTTATAGTCAACGTTCGAATTAAACCATTCTTTAAATAGATTTTTGTGGTTTAGTTAATGCTTACTTTGTATTTGTTCTTAAAGTCTAATTTTTTTGACACATTTATTCAAGCAATTCATAGGCTTTTTCATGTATTGAAAATTACCCTGTAACGACACTTGTTTTTTGGAAAGAGCGTTATTTATAAAACTGTGAGATTAATATTATTGTAGTCTGTAAAATTTGAATTACGAGTATTTCGATTCGAATTTGGTTGAAGTCGAAGTTGGAATATACCGATATGTGATTTAAATTATAAGTCCATTTACATAGTGGCGTAAAACCCATATGTAAATGACCTCACGCTATAAATCCTGTTATCAGCATTCAGATTGTATCACGACGCCTAGCCCTTGCGTTCACTGTAACGCACGCATGGTCATATCCAAAAACATGTACTTACACAACTTTGAATCTTAATCCTCAGACATTAGATTCAAAATGTAAAGATATTATCAGGCGTGTGTGTACAACCTGGTGAAGGGTTACCTGATCAAGTCATGAACTGATACGTTACTGTGACATTTCCAACGTGCATGTGCAGTAGTCTGAGGTCATACGTAGATAAATAAGTGTATTTCTCAATTTTATAACAGGGCTGTCATGCCAATTCATTAGAAATACCCAAATTGGGAGATGTACATACACAGAAATCATATTTTATCTTCCTTCGGCTATCCAGATCACTGAAAAAGCGGCTTGTACAAAAAGAGATACGATATGCCTTAATTTTAATTTTGATGTAAAATATTTTGTATGCAGAAATTTCGTAATACGTCATAGATTTTCTCGCGATTGTTCACCGTAATCGGATATTTTCCTTAATGCACTCTCAACTAAAATAAATTGACAGGGGTCAGGGAAAATGTGATAACATTTTCGTAAAGCAGCGTTTTTGGATGAAATAGGTCAATAATGTTTTACAATTTCTATTGAATGTAGAAAGTGTTATTGTGGTTATTCTCTCACTTATTTAACTTTATTGTATTTGTAATAGAGCAACCCGTAATCTGTCAATTTACCTATTAGATGAAAATTAATTTACCTGTAATTTTACTAAATATGAATAGATGACTACCTACCTACCTAACCAGATTAGAGTACCTATAACTGACGCGATTAGTTCTTCTTGCACCGCCTCACATTTTGATAAGTGTAAACCTTATAAGTTCTTGATAATCATTATCATCAGCTATTAACTTGTTTATAGCACAATCTACTTAACTGACAGAGAAATAATAACTACTCGGATGTATATTATCTGTATTTCTGAAAAGCATATCAAGATTCTATTGACTTGTTTACTACTTTTTTTCTCTTTCTTTCTCTCATTCATCACATAATCACCCTCCTTGCGTTTTAAAGGAGCCTGGGGTCCGCATTTATCACCTAATCCCAGATTTATCGTAGGCACTAGTTTTACAAAAGTGACTGCCATCTGATCTTCCAACCCAGAGAGAAAACTAGACATCGTTAGGATTAGATCGGATTCCTCACGATATTTTCTCTTACTTTTATTATCAACAACTCAAATTTCAAATGAAAAAGGTAAGATGTATTTCGAACTAATTTCTATTACCGTTACTTCCAGTAGGTTCTCGACCGATGCCACCCCTGAGTAAAGCCTGATCTCACACAATATATGTATGTCATGTATGAGATCAGGTCCAACACCTGGCGAGCGTGCTATCACGTGCAGTGCCGTTTATTTTCACACATTATCTAGGACATCTAGGTCAATGTAACAACGTAATTAAGTATTCGTTACGTTGGGGCCACACCTTCCATCGCAGTCTAATATTAGATCTATCAGGTATTAAGGGCCATGCAGAGATGAAAGTGCTGATTTGTTTTTGTGGTTCCTGTAATTAAGGACATAGTAGCTTGGATATCAATTGAACCTGGCGTTACATTATGAAGTTACTAGAACAAATAATAGATAGCATTAGATATCCACACATTTTGATACAGGGACAAAAGTACGCTAAGTTATATGCCGATATGCTTCCAAACCAGGAGTAATACTGTTAACTTATGTTTTTCATTACACATCAGTACGTTGTTCAAAATCTTCTTTTCAATAGTTCTACACTAGCGTCGTCTCGTATTCACTCAAAGAACAATTAAGTCGATTGTGAACACATACGGCACGTAAAACCCTTACCTTTCAACGCGCTAAAAGGGATTTCCTTAAATACCCGGCAGACACGCGCCTTTTTAACTTTTTCTTTTTATCTGCAACAGTCTATTTTTACACGACTGCCCAACGAAAAGGAGTGTAATGATTTTTACGATTTCTTTCACGCGAGTCTTGTTTTTCACTCACAAAATCTTAATAATATATAAATCGGGATAATGGAATGCCTTTCAGAATTATAAATTGTCTAAATAAAAATTTCAGTACAGGTACTATAGTCTTCTGGGCTGTCTATTCAAATCCGTTTCATGATGGATTCTGGATATTGCGTTGCGTGGCGCGCCGTATCGGTCCACTTACCACAATCCGCATTGCATCTAAATCGCATGTCAACGATCTCTTACTGGCACATCTTTTATCGCCGCTGAAATTGAATTGCATGAAGTAAATTGTATACCTCTTGATTACTTCAAGTCCTCATGCAACCTTTTAAATGCACGTGCAGTCTCCCCTGAATAAAATACTCGGTCGTCGTTCGGGTTATGCAACTGAAGCGGGCGAATGCACCTTCGCCTCCCCCCTCGGTCGACGACCCCTCAGCTAGCGGTACCGTACCAGGATGCAGTTTTCGTTTCAGCTTGAATGGGGAGCAACACCCACGCTGCTCTGTTTCACCGGTCCCCGCTCTCTAGATAATGCTCGCTGAAAACTATGCAGGGTACCTGACGTGTATCTGCGTCGTTCCTTTGTTTAACAATTTTTAACGTAACATTATCTTTTGTGAAGCTTCAGCGCTTCAGTTGTTTGTTTTGCATTTTCTCCCCAAGGCAAAGCACATTCGGTATTAAAAGTTTTTACAAAACGTACTGTTATTTTAAACACGTCATACAAGTAAGTCTTTTTTTACATGTTCATATATTGTGTTATGAGATGCGGTGATTGGCACACAAATGGACCGGGAATGAGTGTCAATGGCTGTGACGTCAATGTACGGGGCCGCTGGGGACCTCTCAATTGTAGATGTACCTACTCTCGTCTCCAGAGACCTTGGTGGCTTATTAAGGATATTCGGGCTTGCTGTTTATTAAGACGTGCGTATATACTCACTCACACACACATGTATGTACGTCATATATGTTGATATATTTGATACGTAACGATTGTAAGATAACGTCATGTTCTTATAGCCACTTTTGCTTCGCTAGTACCTATATCAAGTGCAATGAGAGATATTGTTAATTGAAACACATTCACAGTTTGAGAATTTCCCTGTACAAGGGAATTCCAAAATGTCAACCGCAAAACAAGTTAATAACTATGATTCCAAAACGCGGAAAATTAGACCGCTAAAATATGGCTGTCACAGGTGGCCGAATGTGAGTAAGGAATTATTCACGAAGAACACATTCCTTAGTTATTTGTCTTCATTTCTATACAAATGTTTTTAGTATGTGTATTCGGCAAGGCTGCGCAGATTTGCGCCAGACGTCTGCCGTTATCGCTAGATTACTTGTTGTTAAACTATCAGCTTGCACAATACCGATACCGGGGGTGTGCGAAGAGAAGTCTTGGCGTAAAAAGTCAGCTTTGCTATCTTAATTTAGTTCTAAAGAAACACTGTTACTTCTTGTGTAAGAAACAGTACCTACCTAAAGTTTAAGTAACTATTTTGGCTCAGTGATCCAAAAAGGTTGTTGGTGTTAGATGAGAGCACACCACTTATGCAGGAAAATTATTTTTGAGTGCATGTTTTTTGGCATTGGCTTGATTGGCTCATACTAAACAAAGGGCATTGGGCAACTTTGTATGACAAAAAATGTCGTTTTTAGGTTTCCGTACTCAAAGAGTAAAACGGGACCCTTACTAAGACTTCGCTGTCCGTCCGTCGTCCGTCCGTCCGTCCGTCTGTCTGTCACCAGGCTGTATCTCAAGAACCGTGATAGCTAGAGAGTTAATTTTTTTTGTATTTCTGTTGCCGCTATAACAACAAATACTAAAAACAAAAGGGGGCTCCCATACAACAAACGTGATTTTTTTGCCGTTTTTATAGATAGTGGTACGGAACCGTTCGTGCGCGAGTCCAACTCGCTTTTGGCCGGTTTATTTTTATTGCAGCGGCCAAAGATGTTTTTTTTTTAATTATTCGTTTAGAGGACCTCTTAATACACATAAATGTATGTATAAAATTAAACGCGTTAAACAATATCGGAGCCGAGATATTTAAGTTTTGCTTATAGCTTTTCAATAAGTATGACATGTGGAAATATATATTGCAAATATCTCGGCTCCGATGCATTTTAGAGTTTACATACATTTTATAACAATAGTAGATTGTTAACCAAGGGTTGAAAGTAACCCGAGATATTTCTGGCGCTCGAACGAAGTGAGAGCGCCAATAGTTCGAGGGTGAAATGGGTAATTTCACCCGAGTTAAATAAACACTCTACTTTTCATTTCGACTGTGAGGAAAGTCAAATACTGCACGTACATTTTATAAAACAGGTATATTAAGGCTCGACCTTTCAAATTTTCGTAAAAATGAGTTTTTTAGTAACCACTTGATACATTATGATAGAAAAAATACATCATAATCTGCAAGATATGAGAAGTAACAAAGTTTTTGTAGAAATCCATTTTAACAAAAGAAAGTAGAGAAAAAAAATCTAAAGTGAACCCTATTATTTCACTTGTAACCAGTTTACTGCTCCATTTTTTATCAGAAAAAGATCATCATTATAATCTTCTTCATAAAGTAATGGCCAATAACTTTATTTTCTTACTTACTTAAATTTCTTCTCGTTTTCTGAAATATTCCGAAAAACATGATATTTTCGAACACGCACTTCCATCTCGCTCACGCGTCTGCTCAGTGAGAGGGAGAGAAGACCATGAACGTGCGGAGACTTAAGAGTAATCAGTTAAAATACACATGCCTGGTACCTGGTATTGCCAACTTTAGAAAAGTTTAAAAAACGTATCTGGTCTAATAATTTTAATTTTATTTCTTGTATTTTGCTTAATCTGAAATAAATTAATTATTCGATTTTAGATATACCTAAGTAAATTAATTAAAACTATATCCAACCTCTAACTTCTTTGCACTGGCCACTTGCCACTCGATTGTAATCGAGTAGGCCGCGACGCAACTAATCTAGAGGGCTATGCCGATACGTGAAAAAAAAAGTTTCATAGCATTATGGCGGGCAGCCGATATTTACAGAAATGATTTTGAATGTTGATTTTCTGTAATTAGGAAGAAAAATACCAACAAGATACACTATCGATTAAAAACGAACACATTTTTCCCCTTTTTTTTCCTCATAGTCGGTGTGAGAAGTTGTATGTGTCACTCAGGAGCAAAATTATTTTCGTCATGGGCGTTAACGCTTGAATCCTTCGTTAAGCTCAGGATTCTATCGTAGAATCTTTCGCTTCACTCTGGATTCATTGTACCGCCCTCGCCGTAAATACATCATTATGCTCCTTTGGGACACAAATAACTATTGACCGTCTTCCGAAGACCCGAATCTAATGCCTAGAGTTAAATTACATTATTGAATTCCTGGCACGGCCAGCCTTCCACATTAAGTTCGTTTTGATTTCCGATCACCTCATCAATATCAGCGACTACTGTACAATATGGGGTCGTCTGTATTCATCAATTTTACGACACTTTTTAGTAGGCTGCCTAGATCAACAATTCAGCCCATGTACTTTATTAACAAACAATGAGTTTCAGGACTAGTCTGTTCGTAACTGTTTAGTAATTGATTTGTATTCTTTAGGTATCCGTTAATAGTTATTTATGGTACAAGTGCGGAAAGTAGGTAATTCCCAACGAGTGGCGATGACCAAAAACACGACCGTTAGGGATTGTTTTTGATCGACACGAGTTGGGAATTACCTATCCGCACGTGTATCATACAACATTTTACAATGCATCATGCGAGCGCGAGGAAATAAAAAAATATGCATAAAAGGTGAAATTTGGTGACCTGTGTTTTGACAAATAAATACAGGGTGTCTCAAAAGAAAGTTCACATTTAAAAAAAATTGCCATCACGGAGAATACCTGCCGAGCCGTCATAGGCAATTTTAGTGCTCGATTAAATGAATGCCATGAACGGTTTACATTTGGACGATGTCATTTTTAAAAAAATAAATTCCCAAACATTGTATTTTAATATATGATAAACATTTAACTTCTAACTTTTTTTATTATTTTTTTTAAATGTGAACTTTCTTTTGAGACAACCTGTACTTTGAACTTTGAAATTTTAATTGTCACGAAATCTCATTATCGCACAGTATGCGGGAATATTGTACTGAAATCCATTCCCGAACGGGCTGGTCACCTCCCGCGACGCCGCGTGCTGCAATGCAACATGCTGGCATGGGCCACTTCCCGTGTTTATGTTGAACCATATAAAGGGGCACATTCAGAGCAAGTGCATTGTAATAGTACATTGTGATACAAGTGAGCTATGTTGATCATTACATCAGAGGCGGAATTGTCACGCGAACCGCAGGTGAGCATCATAATAGAGCCGAGGATGTAATTATCAAAGCTCACGCGAGTCATACGACGTTTTTCAACACATTTGCGAGGAAAAAATCCTTTTCATCAATTCTATTTATCAACTTTCTATTCACCACGAGTCAACATTTTTAATAATAACCAAACACGCATCATCAATGTTTACAAATATTTGTGAAATTGAAATTACTTATAATGGCGCGCAACTATTTTTTATTCGTGAAGTTCGCGCAGTGGGCCCGCAGCGAGGCTTAGATGAAATATCTAAACAGCCAATACAAAATAAAATAAATATTTTCTTATTCAATATAAATTCATGTAAAATGTTATCAAAAGTACCTAAATAGTTTTACTAAATGAAACGTTTCTATATCATATCCAAGAAGAAATAATCAATTCATTCACAAGAAGGATTTAATTTGTTTAGTCGAGTAAGAATCCATTTACGAGAATTAAAAACAAACCTGTATAACCCGGTAAATTTAAGAATGCGCCGAGTCCATACATACACCTTGCTGCAAGGTGCCAACGTGTCTTAATCGGGATATAAACATAACTACACGAGTGTCGTAATGTTATAAAAAACGCGTGTTTAATATCCAGGATTATGAGCCTAAAAGCGGCACAATAAGAGGCACGTTACGAGCAAATGTGTTGAAAAGATTGTTTCGAAAGTGCTCTCATTGTGCGGCTAGCAGGTATACCGGTTTCTTGTTCTTGTGTGACAACAGGATTTACGAGGATGACAGATTCGTTAGAGACTTATTTCGTTGTGACAGTGACAATGAATATTTTCTACTTTACGTGTCCGGTTCTAATAATATATTTTTAAACTCATACATTCCTTTCCAGTTAAAAATTAAATTCATTATACTCGTATACATTAAAATTACGAGTACCTACTTATGAATTATAAACTCGGTTAGCTATAGCTTATTTCCTTATGCAATGTTGACGTGTGTTTTTTCCTTGCAGTGATAAAACAAAAATAAAGCTACCTAAACGTATATTGAATGTATGCTGCACTATTTTTCATTCACCGGACTTCTTCATGGAGATAACTAGCAAATATTGTGTCACGATGACATCATGTAGGCACTGCAACATTGACGCAAAGCGAGCCCCAGAGTATAACACGCTATGACGCAGCTCTTGAAAGCATACCTGTTGTAGAACGCCAGTGGAGTCACGTAGCCACAAATGCTGAAATTGGGGGTGGGGCTACCGGGTCAATGACCGCCGACCGTCTGCATCCGGCCATAATAGCATAACGATTTGCAGCGCGAATTGCATCTTGCACTGCAACGAGTGGCCTGCTGACTGCTTGCGTTGGCCAATTACAACTCGTGACTTTGAAATCAACACGAGCAACAGGAATTGGCGCATAATCAGTTTCTTTAATTAGCACATTACTACACACCCGCAATTTTGGAGATTTTGGCATTTTATTATATCTATGTAGCTAAGAAAGAAGCGTATTAGTTGGTGTTCATTTATTCTACTATAGACGTAATATTGTCGCTCACATTCACATTACCTACTTATAAAAAAAACAAAATTCAAAACAATTTATTTGTTAACATACATGGATGGTTAAAAAACTTAAAATTATGTACCACTATGTTTTGCCAAATACTTTATGAGAAGATGGAGCATGCATCTAATTTAGAGTACGTATATATAATACAAAATGCGTTCTGATTTCTGATATTGTTAGAGTTCACAATCCGTTATATATTCATTCAGTGAATAATAGTTATGCTTTTTTTACTAAAAGGGTAAACAGGCTTTTTTTAATTCTATCTAATCTTCTACTTTGCATAGATTTTTTGGCAATTTTTTTATAGATTTTAGGTGCCATTCCTAAATTGCTTTTAGCAAGAAGACCCGTTTTTATTGATTTCGTAAATATTTTATGACATTGGCGAGCACAATGTACTTGTAAACACAGACGTTGTGGAAATAAAAAGTAATTTCAACTATTTATATCTCAGATCGAATATAGCCAAATGAAGCGAAAGGAAAGACGAGTTAAGAGATTTACATAGGCTTCCAATCTAAACCAGCTAATATCTTCTCAGGGGAAATCCGCTGTATTGAGAATTGAGATTGACACTTTTACACGCTTGCCTACTTTACGCGATCCGATTCGTCTGTGATGTTTAGCTCGATTCCTTATATCAATATCACTCAAATACTATTGTTATATTATTGAGGGACTGATTCAATATTGGGCTAGTAATGCGACGCTTCGCCCGTCACGTATGCCCAAAACTTACAAGCGGTTAGTTCCACCAACACTCGAACACTCACGTAGACCTATACGTGATGCTGCTGAGTCACGCCTCACCATTGGCTTAGAAAAATCAAGCAATACTTTGGAAATACTTGCTCAATCTTAACTTAGGTTACTATTTATTTAGCTTTTAATTCTTAAACCAACCATTGTGATGTTTTAGTAATATCAAGCAACTCTTTGGACATACCTGCTCAATTTTAGTTGATGTTACGAATTTTTTCTCTTTGGATTCTAAAAACCTATTGTTCTATCCAGTGGTCAAGTGGTGTGTTCCTAATGTTAAGCAATACTTTGGAAATGTTATGCTGCTGAGTCACGCCTCACCATTGGCTTAAAAAAATCAAGCAATACTTTGGAAATACTTGCTCAATCTTAACTTAGATTACTATTTATTTAGCTTTTAATTCTTAAACCAACCTTTGTGATGTTTTAGTAATATGAAGCAACTCTTTGGAAATACCTGCTCAATTTTAGTTGATGTTACGAATTATTTCTCTTTGGATTCTAAAAACCGATTGTTCTATCCAGTGGTCAAGTGGTGAGTTCCTAATGTTAAGCAATACTTTGGAAATACTTGCTCAATTTTAATTTAGCTTTGTATTCTAAAATCGAAACTGCGAAGCTTTTTTGTTGCGAATTTTTCTTGGAGAAAATATACAAATATATATCAAAACATCTAAGTTTAACGAAAAATCTTACACCGTGCGTCCGAAATGAGTGTACCTTCATGCGGCTTCATGTACTCCTTGTTGTCAAATTCGTCCCAATTAATTAATGTGTCTCAATGGTTTTGGTTGAGACAGAAAATTATGCAAGTAGAAACTTGTATATGAGTTGATTTGTAACGTAACTATTTTACCAGGCGGTATGTGGAGTGAGGATTACTTGACCTTGATAATTAAATTATTAACGTTACCTAGGCTGAATAGTTCATTGAAAAACTGATTAGCACGTTGTCTCTAAGTAGCCGCTTGTCACACGGATAAAAAATTACGCGTTTAGAGTTTTTGCATCGTCATCGTCAATTAATTCTGATTGTGTCTAAGATTTCATCATTTTGGGAATGTTGAAATCATTGCAAGGTTGTGCAATAACTCGCGCATGCTCTCGCGCTCAGTTCCTGTCCTCAGTTGCCCGGACCCTTCCTGATGAAGAGGTATAGAGCTCAGCAAATTTCTCAATTCGCACTATTAACTACACGGTCGTTGCGTTTAAGGTATTCTGTTCCATTATCTGGTGCTGTAATTTAGTCATTTAGATAGTTTGTATCTATTGTGTTGTTTACGTGAATTTGGTTCGACAAGTTTTCCACACCACACTAAGTAGATACGCAGTTGATAATTATGGTGTTGTGTGGATTAATCAAATTAAACCACATACGTCCCCAAATTTTCCTTCAAATGAAGTTCAAAGTGATTTCCAGTGGAGCTAGCTCAAATTTTACCTACAGATTATAAAATCAAGTCACGTTAGCAAGAGATTGTCTAGCGGTCCATTAGAGCCCGGGTTTTAGTTACGCGGCTAAATTGTGGAACAACGCGGCTTCATCGCGCGTATCGAGTGTCGCCATTCGCTACTGACGGCCTGATGGATTGCTAAACGGAATCGTTGTTATACATATATATTTGCACAGGACAATTTATGAGTCATTCACTATTAAATAAAAACTCAGTTGAAATACTTGATTTTAAAGGGGTGCTAGAAGAAGTTATAGGTACCAGACGAAGTTTTTCATCATCATTGTCATCATATCAGCCGAAAGACGTCCACTGCTGGACAAAGGCCTCCCCCAAAGAGTGCCAAAATGACCGGTCCTGCGCCACCCGCATCCAGCGGACTCCCGCGACCTTTACCAGGTCATCAGTCCACCTTGTGGGGGGCCTACCCACGCCGCGCCTTCCGGTACGTGGTCGCCACTCGAGAACCTTTCCGCCCCAGCGGCCATTGGTTCTACGTGCAATGTGCCCCGCCCACTGCCACTTAAGTTTAGCGATTCGGAGGGCTATATCGGTTACCTTAGTTTTGCTGCGGATAACCTCATTTCTGACGAAGTTTTTGCTCTACAATAATTTTCGAGTACTTAGGCCTTATTTATCAACTAAGATGAAAAAATCGTTGATCGCTCATCAGTTTGCTCAATTGTTTTTATATTCAGATTCATCTTGTTGCAAAGTTGCTGAGTGATAGATCCATTAGTGATATTTTTCTTCACAAATGCTGCTGCGTATCTAGTAACGACTCTCTTGATGCTTTCGTTTAGTTAGTGTTTCGTCCGAAAGGACCTTAATCTTAGCAATTACGGTTTAAAATGGATGTAATCCCGTTTGGGCGGTTAATTGGGCCAACATATTAAAGTACCTAACTAACTAACTATATCATTTTATGAGCCGACTACTTATCCTTGCATATGGAACCATTACAATATCGTTAGCAAATTACGCGAAAATCAAATGGTAGGTAGTATATTCGGCTTCTGCGGTTGATATTGCTACCATGTTTACCGATAACTTTTAATATGCTAAGGTAAACAAGAGCTTGCGAAGGAAGGATATCGATTCGATATTTTAGAAACGACATTGATCTTTATGTTATGTTGGTCCTATTAATAATTTACTTGGCACACATGGTTAACGATGTTTCTTTTCCTTTGCCTGGCTAGTAAAATATTTGTAGAAACATATTCTAAGCAAACGATGAATGAAAATAAATTATTAGTAGTTACCACTACAGTGTTTATTATCTTAACTGTCCAGAATTATCTTTTTCCTTGTAAGTACCTACAATTGAAATAGCCTCTTGTTTCTTATTAGAATGTTTACCGGAAATCTTTGCTGGTCCTTACCCAATGAACGGATTTTTTTTCTAACGTATGCGGAGTGAAATTTGCTCAAAGTTCAATGTCATATTAAAAAAAAAGCACATGGTTATTTTTATAAATACTAATGTTTTTAATAGTGTATTTCACGACGTTCAATGCAAAAAAAGTTAACTCCAATGCGAAATGATTTACGGCAGTTTTGTGGTACTTTGTCCATCGCTGTCGAAAATACAGATATTAGCATTTTTTTAGGTGCAATTTTATCATTCTTAAGAAAACTTTTTTGGGAAACTTCGTATGTTCGACATATTATTCGTTCTCGTCCGTTCGACCATGGGTGTTCTCAAAATAAAAGTTACCTTGCCACGAATTTCCATTTTAAGTGACATATGATTCGTCACCCATAAATCCCATAACGCAAAAACCGCTAGTTTTTAAATTTTTTGACCAAATGACGTAGCCGTATTTTCCGAATAGGTAAGTTTATGATTTTCGGAGACCGCGGGCTTAACTTTTCTTGAACGATTGAAGATGCCCATGTCTTAAAGATATGTTTTTACAGTTTGGCCGTCATATTTGATTTTCCTCTGAGCTCTCTGTAAGATTTTGCGACTCGGCCGGCCGTATTTTTAATTAATCGTGCCTCCTCAGAAAACTGGCTAAAGCTGGAATGTTTCCCTGAACCAGGCCATCTAGTAGTACTTTTTCTCAAAGAAAAGGACACAAAAATAATATAAACAGAGCTTGGCTCTCACCCATTTGCACAAAATGTTCCACTATCTTCAGTTTCGGCCGTATAGGGAATGTGTACTGTAGAAATTACAAACAGTGTCGCGACATCTTTCGTCTCGATTTACTATAATTTTAAGAGAAAAAATCCAATGCCCATGAAACTTACCAGATTGATGGACAGATATGTAGACTTTAAATTACCCGTAAGATGCAATTGCTGTCTCGATTTTTAAAAAGATTCCACATATTTAAAACTTTTTGCTAATTTTATTCCGCATACGTTATGTAAATCATGCATAAACAATTGTTCTATTAGATATATTTATCAATAAAGGCGGGTTGCTAAGACCACATGTGAATCCATTAACATTAATTATGGCGTCAGCAGCTATCATCCCTCATTTACAAAAACGTCAAACTTACACATTTACAAACAGTCATTCGGATGTTACCCATAACCCAACACGTATTAGATAACTTATCTACCCATTATGGACGGCTTGAAGCAACTGACCCAAAATATAAATAAACAGTTGAAATTTATATCTACCCTAACTTTACCACAAATCGCGAACATTTTTAGACATTAACGCTAGAATTATTATGTGAATTAGAAAACTTTAGACTTCAGCCCAACGACCTTGAAAATATGATTAGAAGTAATGCGTTAAAATAATTGTAACGATGTGTTTGTTTCCATTGCTTGTTTACTCAACAAATGATACATTATACGAGGGTTAGATTACAAAATCACGATACGGTTTAGACTAAACTTAGCAGCATATTTGTTCCATTTTTGAGTCGAGTTCAATGACTTCTCGAGGAGTTGCTGTCACGAAAATAACTCCTTTCGTCGCTATCCTTATTTAAAGTTAGGTATCCAGTATCCTATATGACAGCTGAAACGATTCGGATATGGTTCGGTGCACCGCGTCCCAGAATAACAACAATCTTTCCTTATAACAACTTGGTGATGCAGGTTGTTATGTCCTCATATTATAATTATATGGCTTTTATATAATGGAATAATACAACAATTTAATAGCTGTGCGCCACTCCTAAGTTTATTACCGTACATTAGCTTTATACAGGGTGACTGGTAATTCGACCTATTCCTTGAAAGGGGTTATACTAGAGCTAATTTGCAATAATTTATGTCCAGTCAACTAGGGGTCAAAACACGATTTTTTTTAATTTTTCGAGTTTTTAGTTTGTTTGAAAAAAAAGCTGCCAAGTGCGAGTCGGACTCGCACATGAAGGGTTCCGTTAAATAAATTGCGGTTTACGATTTATGACGTATTAAAAAAAACTACTTACTAGATCTCGTTCAAACCAATTTTCGGTGGAAGTTTGCATGGTAATGTATATCATATATTTTTTTGAGTTTTATCATTTTCTTGTTTTAGAAGTTACAGGGGGGGGGACACACATTTTACCACTTTGGAAGTGCCTCTCGCGCAAACTATTCAGCTTAGAAAAAAATTATGTTAGAAACCTTAATATCATTTTTTAAGACCTATCCATTGATACCCCCCCAAAGTATGGGTTTGATGAAAAAATAATTTTTGAGTTTCAGTTATGTGTATGGGGACCCCTAAAACATAATGTTTTTTTTCCATTTTTGTGTAAAAATCTTAATGCGGTTCACAAAATACATCTACATACCAAGTTTCAACAGTATAGCTCTTATGGTTTCGGAAAAAAATGGCTGTGACATACGGACGGACAGACAGACAGACGGACATGACGAATCTATAAGGGTTCCGTTTTTTGCCATTTGGCTACGGAACCCTAAAAATCGCCTTGCAGCCTTAAAGTGCTGATTGTGACAAAAATGTTTTTTTACCATCCAAATGGAAGTACTTTTGTCACAATCACCAGCTTAAGGCTGCAAGGAGAATTTTTTTCATACAAACTAAAAACTCGAATATCTCGGAAACCAGCGAGTTTCGACCCCTGGTTGACTGGACATAAATTGTTGCAAATAGGTCTAGTATAACCCCTTTCAAGGAATAGGTCGAATTACCAGTCACCCTGTATAGGCTGTGGCGGCTTTTCGTAAGTTCCAATCTCTTAGCAACAATTTAATGACTCAATCAGCAATCCGGTGGAAGTACTAGTATACTAGATAGTAGTAAACCCCGATAGGAAATGATATCGCGTGGTTCCGACCGCGATCACACCACCGGTGTGCGGACCGGTTATCTCCGCGTGGCCGTCAAAAGCACGGGTCTTCGAAATGTATCGTCATCAGGTTAGTAATCGCGATGTAATGATAGTAGCATCACACAACGCCACTATAATGCGGCACGCCAAACAATATATTATCAGCCTTATGTCATCGGAATAGGAAAGTATACTGTGTCAATGGATAAGAAACACGGCAAACAAGAGCGACAGTGCGCCGTCGCCTGGCCATTCGCGCCACGGACCTCGTCTGAACCGTACACGTTACTTCGCCGACCAAACTCTCGCGATCAGCTGTTACCACCACGCGTCCACCGGCTAAAATCACATATGATTATACTGTTTAACAACAAATTCCTCTAACCAACATGGTAAGCGTGACAGTGAAGTGAATACAGTGCGTGTTTCGTGTCCGCAAGTGCAGAATAATTGCAATACCTAATGACCGTGCGTAAACGTGATAAAAGTTTAACTTGACCCTAGTTTGTTAAATTAATAAACACCGGAGAGATAAGAATTAGAACGGTTGGTTATTGAAAGCACGGCTTATGTAACTCTGCAGTGTGTTGTTGCCAATATTTGAACTACAATCATGCTTAAGCTATTTTTTGCGCCTCAATATATCGCGGTTTTCCAGTCGGCGCGTAGTTAACATTATAAATACTTTGTAATAGACGGAGTTGTTGTTAAAATAAATTGCAATTCAGTAAATAATTAATATTTTAAACCTTTGAAACAGTAGCGTTGCGTCCGCAGTGCATTTAGAAACATTAGCGTATGCGCCGGTGATGCGTGATGTTTGCAAGAAGCCGCTAAAATTAGCGCCCCTCGCACCCCAGCCCGCCGTTACATAACCGCGTCGCGGCCTTGACTCCCGCGCAGCCGCCACGCTATTGTCAGACTGATGCGCTGTGTTCCAACAAATCGTCCATAAATTATCCTCTATCGATATCAGGATACCTACACCACAGAACCAATTTCGATTCGTTTCGCTACCTACACTGTAACTTTTTAAGAAGTCTTATCAGATAAATCATCTATAATCGGTGGTGTATTGTTTATACAATGAGCTGCTTGTTATTTCTCCCCTTTTGTTAACAATGTGCATAATAATAATAATAATAATTCCAATACTACGACCGATGACGTTGCGTTTCCAGCCCAGTTCCGTTTAAATTTCCGGGCGCGGCTTTATTAGGGTTCCGTAGCCAAATGGCAAAAAACGGAACCCTTATAGATTCGTCATGTCCGTCTGTCTGTCCGTCCGTATGTCACAGCCACTTTTTTCCGAAACTATAAGAGCTATACTGTTGAAACTTGGTAAGTAGATGTATTCTGTGAACCGCATTAAGATTTTCACACAAAAATGGAAAAAAAAACATTAAGTTTTAGGGGTCCCCATACTCAGAACTGAAACTCAAAAAAACATTTTTTATCAAACCCATACGTCTATGGATATGTCTTCAAAAATGACATTGAGGTTTCTTACATCATTTTTTTCTAAACTGAATAGTTTGCACGAGAGACACTTCCAAAGTGGTGAAATGTGTGTCCCCCCCCCCCTGTAACTTCTAAAATAAGAGAATGATAAAACTAAAAAAAATATATGATGTACATTACCATGTAAACTTCCACCGAAAATTGGTTTGAACGAGATCTAATAAGTAGTTTTTTTTTAATACGTCATAAATCGTAAACCGCAATTTATTTCACGGAACCCTTCATGTGCGAATCCGACTCGCACTTGGCCGCTTTTTTTTAATTTTCAATGTAGGTAGATTTATTCCCATTTTTATTTTCTACTCTAGCAGGTTTAGTGATTATGTTATTTTTATCAATGTTAACTCACTTTTATCTAATCTACATCGACCTTCAGATACTTTCCCAAATCGCTTTATCATTAAGTATCAAATTTAATCATGTTAGACGAAAACTATACAGTCTGGGTGGCGTTGGTATGAAAATACGAACGCCGATACTGATATTATCGTATCATGACAGATCGTATCACAACCGTTATCCCAACGTGGCCATAATATTCCGCTTCAGACTGATTTTCGCTTATTATCTTAATGTTATAAATTATAATCTTATAATTTCTACAACAAAGCTCACTAGCTGAAGTCATTCGTTAGTGCATATTATATCACTTCAATATCAAATTGATTGAAGAAGATAATGTATAACATAGACAATAGTTAGGTTAGTATGATAGATTTGATGTTATAATGAATTTTAGATACTAAGCAGTTATTAAAATTCGCACGCCTGGAAAAGGTGTAATATGTAGATCCACTATAATGTAATTTAAGACCTTTGTAACCATAAGTATTACTGCGAATAAACGATTTTTATTTAGTTATGATATAATAAACGCATACCGAAAGTTAAAAATCCCCATTATATCATCTAATCTTTACTTACATAAAAAATATACGCAACTAAATCTAAAATAGTTAACTATTTATAGTTACGCAGATAATTAATATGCTTGTGAATCTCGTCGAACTAGTTAGTTAAAATCTGATATGACATCAATCCTCGATTTGGCAGATGTAATTGTTGAATTGCGTTGCCCCCCGAATTGAACAGTACAACGGATCACGGCCAAGGTCCACGTCGAGCGGCAACCCTAGTGCTTACGCACCCGTATTTCTGAATACGCTCACACTAAGGGACTATTATTTACTACAAGTTATATTATTATATTATAATTGAGTCCCTCTTTACTTATGCTCTCGTCCCCGCCAAATTGCGTTCTGCGTTCTATTTTTGCTATGCATTTGGGGTAGGTCTGCCGAAATGTTGGATTGGAATTTCTTAAACTGGCAATCGATACGGGTACGTGTGTTAGCGCTGCGCGCGCATACACTTTCACTACACTCTTGGTGAATGGCCTAAGTGGAGGAACGAGCCTGCTAGAGGGTGGCTGCTGCAAGGTCGAACTTACTACCATACCCTCGTCTCTCTCCACCCTGTTTCACGCCCATCAAATCGTCCTTCTCAAATAAATATCTAAAAGTAGCGCGTAATTGCATTGACCAAAATAAATAAACCACTCCCTTTTACGCCTTTACGTCTAGCCTACGATGAGTTGGCGGTTTTGAACGGCGTTATGGCATTACGAACTAAATTGGTTGCTTTTGGGGTTTAGATGATGTAAACAATCATAATAATACTTTGTTTTGGTTATTGCCAGCAACGGACCCCGTCATGCCTTTAATTGATAAAGTAATATTTAGTTTCAATCGTGATTTTATTTAAAGTTTCTTGTATTCCAAAATCTCGGAGTGCCTTACAAATGTTTACTGATATATTTTTAAGTTGTAGTAGCTTTCCACGGAAGATCACGCTGTATCTATCTAAGGTCAACAAATAAGTATAGCATCAGATAATTGTCAACAACATTAGAGTTATCATATTAATGGATGCGACTTTGCGTATTACAGAGATACCAGTACTAGTGGTGTATCTATTGACGCAAATATCGAAAGGCCATTCGCGGGTCAACATCGTTACTAGTCGAAAAGTAATTAATTAATCATTACTGCAATATTATCTTTCATTATCACGTTATCGGCTTAGTAGGGTTTTAGTTTATTCAAATTAGCGCCGGCTCTCGTACTGTGCGCACGCGTTTTCTCAAACAATTTTAAAAGTTAAATTAATTCGAATACTTTAAATATCTTAATGAATTTAATACTCTTGGGTTAATAGACTTTGAAATTCTTGACGATCAAAATTAGGATCCTTGTAAGTAGGTATAGCGAGGGCTTTATTCTTCTCTTTGAACCGAAATTGTATTATCCTACAATCATAAACAAGCAACCGATAGAGACTAAGTACCTACCTAATTAATAATATTTTTAATTACAACAATTGTAACTATTTTTAAATAAAACGACGAGATGTCCTCTTAAATAATTTTCTCGAATCCGTGTGTATCGTTTCATTTATAGTGTGAGCTATTTACGTTAGCACCATTATCACCTGTCTTCACTAGTGATGAAGATAACAGTTGCATGTAATAAATAATACCATTAATATGTTTTCACTACAACTTCCTTGTTTACGTCACTATTATAATGCACTCAGTGTACTTATTAGTTATTCAATAAAAATGCCTCGTACCTACTGCATATTTAATGAGTGTTGATGACTAATTTCATTGTCATTCTTTTGCAAAGTCTCTATTATCTTTAATACTGGACTGATCCTTATTTTTTGTGAGAAGACTCCTGAGATATTTGCAGTATTATATGTTTTATCTGTACAACCTTGAACATTATTGAATGGTTTCATGCTGTAATGACTTAATGACGCCTCAGTATTAGTCAGTGAAGGACTTTGTTGCTATTCATACGCGTATTCTCTTCACATTTCTTAGCTACCTCACCGCGAATATGAAAAAACAATTAACGCTTAAATTGTTGGTGCTGTACTTGAACACGAAACCACGTATGTTTTAGGTAGGACGTTTGCCTTAAGGGCGGTTATTTGCATTGTTTTCTTTGTCCACAGTGCTATCGAGTGCAAAGATGAGGTGTTCTCCGCACACCAGCTCCAACATGCGGACTTGAAACCTTTGCCTCTGCCGCCTGTTTCATTTGAACCAGCTAACGGGGCCATAGTGTCCGTCGTACCTGCTACAGAAGAAATCTTTGCACCAAGAGAGAAAGACATGAACAAGGGTTATCTCTCGCTAGCACAAGTCAAGGGACATACAAGTAAGTTGAGGGTTCCAAATCTGCCATGTTAAGATCAATAACATTGCTAGATCTGATAAGTTCCTAAGTGTATTTATACTAAACATTGGATCTATTTTCAGTGCTAAAAGACGAGCCTGATGAAGAGGATCTCACTTATCTGGCACCCACGGCCGGTGACACTTGCATACCACTCGAGGACAGTCCGTTTGACATGTTCGACGATTTCATTTTGAGCGACAACTATTGCAGTCTGCTCGGCGACGATCTTGCTAATGGTTCGCCGGTGGACTCCTTGACCGCTGACTCTCTATTATTATCCTCGCCTGAACCTCAGGTAAAGTGTCAACGCTGAGTTTTGCTGCGACATTGGGAATTTCTGTGGAATTTTGTCTCATATATAATTTGTTTCAGGAGAGTGATTCATCATGCGAACAGTCGTCAATACTGACAGAACTATCATTGGATGCGTTAGATAGCGCAAGGTCAGACAACGACATAGACGATGGACACTCGCCGTTTATCCCCCTTACCGATGAGCTTCCGGTTCTGGAGCCAGCGGTTATGTGGGCGGCGTTCCCTGATAACGTTCGTATGGCTAGACCACAGCCAACCGCCCCGGCCACACAGAACGCTTCGCCGGCCCCGGCGCTGCAGCGCCTTCTAGCCGCGCCGCCTACAGGCCCTCCGCCACAAGATCTCATTACAAGTATATACTCAGATCAAGGTACTTAACTTTTAATATATAATATATTTAGAATATAATAACTTCAGGCACGCGTCTTATCATAAATCTTCTTTTGTCCAAAGGTTTAATACCAAGCAGAAGCGTGTCGTCATGGGAGACAGGCGTGAAACGCGTGTTAAACCAGGAAGAGGAACCACAGGCCAAACGTGCCAAGCGCAGCCCGTCCCCGGCTTTAGAAGTCAGGAGCACGGGAGCGCCGTCCTCGAGCGTCCTCATGAACCTCCTGGTGAGCGGCTGCGATGTGGACGCGGGCTACATCTGCATGGTGCAGTGCCGCCCCCGTCACAAACTCAAGGCCTGAGGCCCGGTTTCCAAGAAAATCAATAAACTGTGATAAAGCGCGTCCAGTGTTCACTCGATAGTTGCCTCGAAACGTTTACCCTGGGGTATTGCCACGTGACTCTTTCTGGCCGATTTTTAAATTAATTTCATAGTTATAGTCCGATAATTTGATGTGATAACCTTGCACCCGATAAACCGAATATGAGATCACGAGAACTTTTCACGTCTAATTATCCGTATGATGATAAAAGTCGGCACAAAGTGCACCCTCGGCCAGATTAATGGCAATTGATGTTTTAAGAACCGGGCAAACGGCGGTGTATTGAGTTTTGCGGATGGGTAGTGTACTAATCTTCCACAGACTTGCAATATTGTGCTTTCGCCTGCGGGCGTTAAACAGACTCAGTTTTAGGTGATATGTATATAATGGTGTAAGTTTGGAAGCAATCGTTCGTTTTAGTCATTTGGTGTTTAAGTTAAAGTGCGCATATCTTGGTGGTTATGTGATTACTGTTGGTTGGTTCCTAGTTGTGTAGTTACCGGGATCGGCGTCCGCGCCGCCCGGCATTCTGCCGCGCACTCAGTCTTATGTTCGTAGTACGAGCAAAGTCAATACTAATTCTAGATTTATCTTGACGAGTAACGCTATTTATTTCTTATTGTAAGTTAATCTAAGTTATAGTTACCTATTTGTAGGTAATGTTTTTTACATCGAGGTATTTCGACCGAATCGCAAGAGAGTCAATCGAATCGATCGACTTTTTTCGATATAATCGTTTCGCGTTTTTATATTCAGAGTCTATGTTAGATTGAGTAGTTTTAGGCAGTTTTTAAACACTAGTTGGTTGTAAGAAGATAACTATTTCCACTGCCAAATGATACAAAGTACAATTTAGAACAGTATAAGAATGTCATTTTGGTTATACATTTACAAAGGTTACAAAGATAGCGTGGAATTTTATATACATAGTATTGTCGCGAACATGTATTTTGGTTTTTCCGGATCTATGAGACGTTAGTTTTTATTTCACCACTAGAATATTTGGGGTCATACATAGAATGGTATTTTGTATAAGGAGGGCTGTAGCACATAGCCAGAGGATAGAAAATACTGGAAATGTAGCGCTTCGCATTGTCATTAACTTATCAAATTATAAAAGACGTATTTGTGTAGATATAGAACAAATCTATCATCGTTGTTATAAAATAACTGTATGGTCGAACTGGACAATGTGTTAGAAGAGTTATATATTTTTCTCGATTAATAAAATATATGCCCAGAGTAACTGACAGAATTGCCATATATATTGAAAATAAATCAAAAGTTATACTTGTAAAAGGTGCATGTTGATTTTTATTATCCCTCCTTCTCCTAACCTGACATCCTCCATGGCACAACGGTAATGAAAATATTCACTGCAAACAAGTTTAATTGGATTACAATAGGAAAACTAATTATTTGCTATCAATGATGGCTAATGATTGATTAGGTGTGTACGTAAATAAACATGCTTAAACTAAAACCATATTTATCTAAAAAGTCAGCAGTTGCTATTTAATCCATCAAAATTTGTGCCATTATCTAAAGGTAGTGATGGTATAATACCATAACTATGTTTATGTGGTAGCGATCTTAAATGATTTTGTTAAAGAGTGCCATCAACACGTTTGCTTAATACATATAACACGAACGTTAATTAAAATTGAAAGTCATAAATGTAAAATCGTTACTAAGAAATTTTTATGTTGAAGTCTCAACACGCTATCATTGTTAAATTCCCTAACAACGAATTCTTGAAGTAAAATTTTCTTGACAACACAATAGGCATTCACAAAACTGTTAAATTATGAATCTGGAAATTACCCAACAAAAAAAGCGTAGGCGGCAACCAAAGGATCTGTACTCGAGTTGAGTAGGTAAGGTACACAATTCTATTCATAGAAATTATGGATATAGGCACACTGTTTTGGAATCGTAAAGCATCATCGAAGACGTATAACTGATTCCTGAATAGTAGAACCTTATTAAAATGAAATAAGGAGTTCGACTATAGAATTACTTCGTTTTGTGTGAGCCAGGAGCGGTAGTGTTTCAGAAGATTTCTCATATTGAGTTATCAGAAGCCATAGAAAAAGGATGCCACATAAGAAAATTGTTTTTACACAGTCAGCGCCAGCCCGTCCATTTCGTTCGGAGTAATCTCCACGAAAAGTTTTTTCATCACCAGAACACCAGCTGTTAGAAAAGCATACCAAGTTACGGAATTTGCCGCTAATATATTTACTGTTATCTTATCCCTTCGCACCTAACATCGTTACATAACTCTTAGGCTAAATTAAATAATACGCTCGCGCTTTTTAAACCCTACGAAGGTTTATAGCGTAATAAACTTTTTGATTTGTTGCTTTGTAATTTTGTGGGTCTAAAAAGAAACAATCCTTTCAACCGCCCTTCGTGGCGTTATGGGCTCGGCAGATAACAATAATAGTAAAAAGGGCATTGACGCTTGAAATTCTGGCTGCCCTTCTGTCCTTCTGAACAGCCCTATACGTAAGCCTCTATATATATACGACGCACATTGTAACATTTGAGTGTGTTTTGTGGAGGTAGCAGCGCTTATACAAGTTATCTCACAAGCTATTGATACTCGTAGATAACTGCTATTACTTTATAGATATACATATACTTATTACTTGTATACTGACAGATTAATACCAGCTGTCAATGCTAAGCCGGCTTCGCAGCCGACATATAAAGCCCACGTCCAAGTAACCTCAGAAAACTGAACTGAAAATCCGTTTTGTTGGCAGTTGGCACACAAATCCGAATTTGTCAAGTAGGTAGGCACTAGGCACCTACTACTGAAATATTTTCCTGACGAGCAAAGAATTTGAGGAGTTATAATTAAGGCTAGGCGTTCTTATCTTTCATGTGAGTCTTTTAAATTAGGAGAATGGCTGTATTGGGCAATAAGGTCCGCAATCTGAGTAGGTACGTAGACCCAAGGGAGTGATCGCTAAGCCTATAGCGGCGAAGGGCTCCTTAACTGCGCCCGGATACTTAAATATATTACTGCTTTAGGTATATATGAGCCCATAAGGCTCTGTGATCGGATGACGTTTGGTAACGTAATGGCTGGGTGAATTTTGGCAAAAAAACTGTTGTAAGTAGTTCTTCGATTATCTTATCACAAATCAATGTTATGTCAGTTAGAATTAAGTCTGACATGTATAGTAGGTACCTATTTACTATGTCTAAAAACTAAAGTGTACTAGTAGGTATTGAAATAGTTAAAGATAACATTATCTATCAACAACATAATCTGTTTATTGGACATTTTATGATGAAATAACATCAATGACAAAACTCCAAACCTAGTAGGTACCTAACAAAAAGTTTGGCCTTAAATATGAACTGAATCGTTTTAAGGGTGGTATAGCGTAATGCGTGTGGGTGTAGGTATGTATTAGATCAATCTAATTAATTAAAGGCATAGTTAACTTAACATGGTTCGTTTACTACTTATGTAAACCTTGAAGTACCTATCTCGCATCTTTACCTCGTTTCTATGTATGGATTCATATGTATTATATAGTACATTAATTAGGTGTTAGACTTGGGTAGGTACATATGTTGAATTTTATAATACGGGCTGAACAGAAAATTATAATTGAAAACCAAATATCCAATGTGTCTGGAAAACAGGAATAGTGACATCATAAAAGCACCCAATTCTGCTCCATGTATGTAGGTAGAGTTATGTTATAAATAATTCTTTTTTCGAGCGTCGTAAATTTTATGTTTAATTTGACACTGCCATTAACACCTGCCCAACGAATTTCATTCGTAAGTATTCCCAGCCTAGAATCATGATAGCCCACAATAATTCTTGAATATATTTTTATTACTGCCCTAGATGTAATATTATCACTAATTATATTAGGAATGAAATACTTGCTAAAGTAACATAATGTCGTGTTTAGTAATAACACTAGCTCTTTTAGCGAGTTTGATCAGTTTTTGGCAGCTACGGTTTTGGATAAGTACCTAATAGGAACTAAAAATATACCTACTCGTCGACATGCGATCGTCCTCTTTTTTGACCCCCGGGTCCCGACGCAAAAAGTGGGGTGTTATAAGTTTGACGTGTCTGTCTGTGTGTCTGTCTACTTCTAAGATTAATTACCTATTAACCATCTCATCACATCACTCACAATACCCTAGTAATAGCAAAGTCATTCACGGTTCATTTTATTCCAGAACAATCTTTAGCAAACAGTCGCTTCAATACACGCTAAGTGCATTCTATTAGACCACGTAGTTAGTTTAATAGAAACAAACACATATGTAACGAACGGAGAATCTGTGTCAATGGACAAATACCAGCATACTCGTACCAACCTCCTACGATGCGATCTTGCTCGAAGAAAACTGATATATCGCGATACGAACACTCGTCGCACTACCTATGTAAATACCTACCAGTGAATATTTTCAAAACCAAGGTCGTCCCGATACTGAGTCAATACCTATCCTCTTACCTAGCAACAATCACATGCACCTATTTACAATGCCCATTAAGATTTTGATGAAGATTTCGTTTGGAACTAAAGTATGTTGTAATTTTTGGAGTTTTTAGCTTCTTTTAGGCCTAAAGGTGGCTAAATGTGTCGATAATCGCCGACATGAAACATTTAAGACAGTAAGAAAGTGACGAATGCTTTACGTCGACGAAAAACTACTATTTATGTGTTCATAAATCGTACACAGACGAAAAATTTCTCAATTGTTCCCAAAAGTTAAAGGACACAAGCAATTTAGGCGAAAATAAAAACATTTGTCGAGAAATGTCTAAAATTTTTCGTCTGTTGACCTTTATGACCCAAAAAAATAACGCTTCCTCAATTCCAATACTAATGACTACCCTTGTATGTATTCCAGGATGTACCGCAGCCAATGCAGACCGGGAAGCCTAACCAGTACAGGTTGGTACTGAACCAGCTGCCAATCCAGACGCCAATCAGCAACATCATACCGGTGCCCGTCATGAACCTCATGCAGTCCAGGGTCCCGAAGCAACGCCCCATAAAACCAATACACAACTCAAATCTGATACCTCACTCTAACTTGATACGAACCTCTAATCTGATACCGAAATCCAACATGATACCGACCTCAAATCTGATACAGCAATCCAACATGATGCCAACCTCAAACGTGATACGTAACAACGTAACCAGTAACCCCATGTCTCCGCTAACTCTCAATATAGGGAGCCCAATGTACTCGCTCCCGTCGAGTCCTAATACACCCAATTATAGTCCTGCCATGAGTCCCGCTCAAAGGGAGCGCGTTCTCAGCCCGTATCGCTCCCAATCCGTCTCGCCTATAGGCAGGTACAAGCAAATGTATAGCCCTGGCAGACTTCTCTCACCCATGGGCGGCGTTATACACGGCAGCGATCCGTATCTGACCAACAAAATGACCCCAAGCCCTAATTACCCTCAGCAGGTTGACATGTTAGTGGATACGAACATGAATCTTTCTTCTGCAGATTTCTGGCCTGATCCAGAAATACTGCCGGAATCCAATGATCTCCTCGCAGCTTTAGACGACGTTAAGCTCGTCTAGAAAACGGTCGAAGAGTTATTCCAACGAAAGACGACAACAAACTTTATTCGATCCAAATACCTAAAATATGACAATCAAATCTCGAGAACGCGTCTGTCAGACCCAAATCATCCGCATTCCCGTAGACGAAATGTCTGTCATTTTATTTGAGGTCTTATTTTTTGTTGGAATCACTCTGGCGAATACAGGGTCAGAAAGGGTAGCAACAATAAAATACTGAAAGGATTCGTAGTAACGTATCATCAACCGCATTATATTGTTACACTAGGCATGAGTACGAGTATAACAAACAGTTGTCTTTTTCATTGTTGAATTGTAAATTGCACGAGGGAGGTACGATATAGACTGCCATCCCGGATTACGTAGAAACTTGTCTTAGCGGGAAAACTGGTTCGTGGTAAGAATATAGTTTAAAAAATTGTATGTACCTATATGTAACATCGCTGTTAATTAGATTTTAACTTTCGTTTACTGGCGAAAAGGAAAAAATATTGTTTAAGTATAATATTTACGTCATACCTGGCCATAAAGTAGGAATTACCGCACGCTATGCGTGCGGAAAACCCCACTTCCTGGCCAGATAGAGACGTAAAATTTTGTACTCACCACGGGCGGTAATAAAGAAAGCCTCAGAGCGCATATTTATCGCCCTTGCCTTCGGCTCGGGCGTCAAATACCTGCGATCTGAGACATTCTTTGTTTAACCGCCCTAGGTAAGTAATGTACTATTGTAGATCTATACACACTGTGCAAATAACGCCATATGGTGCATCTAATGGCTGTCTAGCGCTTCAGACCTTGAATCGCAATAGAGAAAATCTTATGCGCAGACGATTATACAATTGAAATTGAGTTCTACCGTCGATATATACCAGAATGAATTGAGAAATTATGTAAGGCAAATTTAATATAAAATGAATTGAAGAAAATTGGCGTATGATTTTTACTTAAAGTAATTTAATATTGTAAATTCTCATTTAATGGCGAGGTCTAATATTTTCATATTTTTATAATATCATGGAGTAAATTATTAAATTAGTGATTTAAGAAAACTTTAAGGTCATAATCATATCACAAATAATGTGACCATGTTTCTGAAGTTTAATGTTTTCAAAACGAATTTTATGTATTCGTAAAAGGCACATGAAAAATCTGTTAAATAAATGCATAGGTATGAAATAAATGATCAAAATTATTATACTCAACTAGCATTTAAGAATTATATATTTTGTTAAAATGATACTGAGTTTACCTAATGTACGAGAAAAACTATTTGCTAAGCATTAAACGATTCGGCATATGTATAAGTGTATATTATTTTCGATTTTCAATGATCTTCAGCATTCATACGTATAGTGAAAAATATCACTGATTATAAAAATCTATGACCTAATTACTAAATAGTCTTAAGAAGTATTCGATACTTATCAGTGGCGACGCGTGAAAAGGCAACGCGGAACAAAAAAGTTCTGTTAGAGCTTAGAGTAGGTATATATAATTATAGGCTTGCCTAAAAATACATTTTTCTCAAACATGCAATGAAATATTCTCTTTACGTTCCATATAATAGACTCGGAAGTATCCTTTTTCGGGCGCAGCATCTCGAAGCGGCCTGAAATGGGATTTCATACAACTTTTCAGGCCTAGGCCTGCAAAGTAACTTTTTAATTTTCATTCCACTATTTGTGGCATAGCATCACGACATTCAGCCATGAAAATTAGTTTGATTTGAGAATTTTTATTTAATTATTTCATTGCATGTTTGAGAAAAACACTATACATGGCTTGGCGTGAAAACGGATTCCCGGCATCGTATCTCTATCCGATACTATCTATACCTACTTGGCCGGCAATCCGTGTTTTCCCGGCCTCTGATGTAATGTACTATTGGGCAAGCCGGTGGGAATCGGCTTGTATGGGCGCTTCGCCACTGAGTACCTATACAAAAAGAAGTTAAGATTCCACTCATTTTTGCGCGCTGCTGTATGTATGTGTCCTTGCGTTTGTAAAGCCGCGTCCGCTGCGCCATGTTTTCGTGGTTTTTAAATGTCAAACATGTTTTGCCAAACAAAACCATACCCTATTTGTTTGCCGAAACTGACGGAAAATATGTTAGATGTGCAGCGGACCCGGCTTAACTGCCACTGTGGGCATGTGACGAAGACTTGTCACTACCACACAAATCAATCCTGCATAGTTATGAGCGCACGCACACATACACAGCCGCGCGCAAACATGAGTTAAACTATCTATAATTCAGTATTATGGATGGCTTAGCACCCATTCGTTAGTACTGGAGAAAAGTTAGTTAACTTAGTATCTTAAACTCGTTTCAAGAAGAACTATTTTATAACACGTTCGTATCGATTACTTCTGTTTAGGCTCGAATAGCACAGGTTATTTTTATTCTATTCTATTACCTATATAGTATTAAATATAGTAAGCATGTTGTGAATAAAAAATATCCACAGAAACTGCTGCGAGCGAGTACACTTCAAGTACAATGTATCCTTCGGAGAAATATTTCCGACAAATGCAATCAAAGTTTTCATCGACATCAAATCTCGTTGGTTATTAATAGATTATAATTTAAGGTAGTTTTAAGAAGGGATTGTTTCTAATGTTTTAAAAGGTGACGTAGCTGAGCATTTTCTGTCGTTAACGTTTTGAGTGATGCCCGCCTGAATGTCAAAGAGCGATTTTGGAGGATTGGATAATAAAGTAGCAAATAATTATAAAGAAATAACATTAATCGTAAAGTTAACCCACAATAATTATACGTGTAATAGGGGCGGCAATATCGGTTTATTAACAGTAACTTTGGCGATTTTGCTGTCTCTATTGAAGAAATAAAACATACTGCCAATTTTCATGTAGGTATAACAAATAATTTAGATTAAGTGTCGTATACGTTTATGTTAATAATGACATATTTTAATTAAAGTGCATGTATATTATATTTAAAGTTAATTATTTGTGAATTATTTCAAATATTTCATCAGCACTTGTGCCATAATCATATTTTGTTTTACCTACCTTTTGATCCTGTCTTGCGAAGGCGAACTTAATCAAATTTTGAAATCATATATTGCAACGAAATTGTAAATAAAATTCATATTGTTTTATAAAATACACCAGTATTTAGATAATAAAATTACTGACTTTAATTGTTGTTTTATTGATGGTAGCTTTCTTACCCTCAATGCCTTCAATCGTATCACAATTTACTCAAAATCTGAATGTGGGCCCTTTTTTTTATTGCGTGTACGCGATTACCTACTCATTTGACCACTATCTCACTTGATGGTAAGTGATGATGAGGTCGAGGTTACATAATGCATACCTATGTATATAGTGCCTCAGTATCGTCTTGAAAAGATGCAAGTTATTAAGTAACTGGGAAAGGGTTTGACGGATAAGTGAGTTCCACTCTTAAGCTGTCTTCGCTAGAAAACTGGAAGGGGGCTGTCCATATATCACGTCATTTCAAGATAAGGGGGGGGGGGGGGCTGACCATTGGATGACGGTAGTCATTTTAATAGGCGGGGAGGGTCCGTCCATTCAAGGAATTAACACGATGATGACAGGGGGGAGGGTCAAAAATCGTCAAAAAACTATTACGTATATAGAAAAGCCCAAGCAAAGCGCTTCGTGCGAATCGTTGGTAAATGGGTCAGGCTGTAGGTTTTGGAATAAATATATGTCGGCGCATCAGTCGAAGGAGGGTCCGGAATTGTTGAAGTAAACAAGCAGATACTTTATATAAACTCGCTTTTATTTGGGTCACTCAATGAATGTCACTATATTTCAATATGTACTTTATAATAAATCAAACTGTGCTGCACCAGCGGTTGGCCGACGCCATAGCCAGTCAAAGAATGCCCCCTCCCAATTTTTTTTTATTATTTTTGAGCCTGACTTGCTAGAATAGGACGAACCCGATATAGCGGTCGAATTGCGTGGTTGGAGGGTAGCTTGGGGAAAATACAAGGGGAACCTCCGGCACGACCACGCGGGAAGGGGTAAACACTGGAATACTCTAAGAGTTTGCGCTCCAGTGACATTGGTTGAACGGTGTCAACTGAATCTGAGGTGTGAGTGGTGATGAACTACCTGGGATTGCTGGTTCGCTAAAACCTACCCTCGCTGAGAAGAGTCCAGCAAGAAACTCAGCTAGGCCCGACATCTGTCGGGTTTGTCGGACTGACTCTACCCGGTATGCGGCGGTGCCGGGACGAATATGGACTAGGGTAAGTGCACCAGTGAATGAACGAATCCAGTGAATGAACGAAAACCTGATTATTTGCTTAAATTAAGAGTTCTGTATATTTCTAGCATACCGGGTATTTTATTCTCGATTAGAAGCATTCACTGTAAGGGTTTTGTAACATTTATATCAACTCAGTCGCAACAGTTACTAAATGAGCGAAGCTTAAAGTTGACGGGCTATGGGCATGGATTTTTTGTATGAGCCGGTAATAAGGGGACAAGATTGTTACCTTTTATTTGATGTGCCATTGTAATAGTTTTATAAACTTGTAACTTATGGTGTGTGGTTTATGGAAACCATAAGAGCGAAATTGTGCTATTCAAACATCTTTTTAAGTTATTTAAGTTTAGATTCTCGTTTTTTAGAAGGTGTTCTATAACTAGAATTAGAAACCGCCTAAATCCAGTGAATGAACAGGAGTGTTCATTCACTGGCAACGCCTGTTTTAATGTTTTCGCAAAATCTTATGTTCTAGTTATTGTAATAAGATTTAGTTTTTAGTAGCATAACCACCAATGGTTTTTCCATCGTTGGTCCAGTGTTCGAACAAACCTCATTTTCGAACATAAAGTTAGTTCATTCACTGGTGTATAGATTTCCAGTAAATGAACATCGACCCAGAATTACCTAGTTCATTTATTGGTTCATTGGAACCAGTTATTGAACGAACATTTGTTACAGTTTTTTAATTGTTTTAGAAAAAGTAAACCATTAACTACCACCCCGTGTGTTGGTATATCGAGATACTCCAAACAAAATCGCTAAACAGCAATTTAAACCAACAAACCATAACTATAACAGTAGTTCATTCACTGGTTTTTAGTTGTTCATTTACTAGAAAACCCTGTTCATTCACTGGTGATTTTCCATTTTTCAACCTAAAAGGTCAAATAACTTAAAACTATGGAAACTTATTGCAAAAGCAAAGTAATTTAAGCAAACTAGAATACTTGTTTGAGCTGTACAAACAGTCACGGCCGATATTAAGTATAGCTATCTTACATAAAACAATTTTTAAAGTCAAAAATATCCTTAAGCGTTCATTCACTGGTGCACTTACCCTATATGTGTATGTGTTGTCGCGATCACGCGGTGGAAGTGTGCGCTTGATGTTCATTTTCTAGTTTGTGAACAAACAATCTTAAACCGAAGTTAAAAATCTAGTACTTTAAAAATGTCTTGAAATACACTAACTTTAAACCCCCTTTTAACACTCTTAGGGAATGAATTTGGAAAAACTCTGAAATTAGTTTTGTAGTCTTTTAACGTACAGAGTAGGTACAGAATAAGACCGAAGTTACAAATCTCTTACTCACACTTTAAATTTTTCTTTCTCTTCATTTAAAATTTGAACCCCCTTTTAAACCCCCTTAGGGGTTGAATTTTTCTAATCGCTGAAAGAATTTTTTTCGTATTGTAGTAAGTAATCTTACTACTAACTGTTAAGTCTCTAGCTCAAAAAAAGTGTTGCCCATACAAAGCTTTCCCCCTTCTTAACCCCCTTAGGGGTGAATTTTCTAAAACTCTGAAACTGTTTTTTTTTATAAGTAATCTTTCTAATAGTTTTAAGTCTAGTTCAAAAAAAAGTTTTTCCCCCACAACCTGGCTCCCCTTCTTAACTCCCTTAGTGGTGGAGTTTTCTAAAACGCTAAAAGTTATTTTTTAGTATTCTAATAAGTAATCTTTTTGCAAACTCAAAAAAAGTTTTGCCCATACAAACCTTGCACCCCTTTTTAACCCCCTTAGGGAATGATTTTTGTAAAACGCTGAATGAAGTTATTTTTATATTCTAATAAGTAATCTTTCTACAAAGTTTTAGGTCTCTAGCTCAAAAAAAGTTTCCCCCATACAAACTTTGCACCCCTATTTTACCCCCTTAGGGGTAGAATTTTTCAAAACACTGAAAGTACTTTATTTGGATTCGAATGACTAATCTTTCTACAAAGTTTTAAGTCACTATTTCAAAAAAAGTAGTTTTATCATACAAACTTTGCACCCTATTTTACCCCCTTAGGGGTGAAATTTTCCAAAACACTAAAAGTACTTTCTTTGTATTCTAATAAATAATCTTTCTACAAAGTTTTAGGTCTCTAGCTCAAAAAAGAAGTTTCCCACATACAAATTTTGCACCCCTATTTTACCCCCTTAGGGGTAGAATTTTCTAAAACGCTGAAAGTATTTTATTTGTATTCTAATGACTAATCTTTCTACAAAGTTTTAAGTCTCTATTTAAAAAAATATTGTTTCCCCCATACAAACTTTGCGCCTCTATTTTACCCCCTTTGGGGTGAAATTTTTCAAAACGCTGAAAGTACGTTATTTGTATTCTAATAACTAATTTTTCTACAAAGTTTTAAGTCTCTAGCTCAAAAAAAAGGTTCTCCCATACAAACTTTGCACCCCTATTTTACCCCCTTAGGGGTGGGATTTTCAAAAATCCCTTCTTATCCCTTGCCCACTTTATAAAAGCAACCTAATGTGCAAAAATCAACTCTATAAGATTAGTAGTTTCGGCTGTGCGTTGATGAGTGAGTGAATACGTCAGTCAGGGTCAGGACATAGGCATTTATATATATATGTAGATTAGAAGATTGTGAACCAAGGGCAAAGAAAAACATTTGAAAAACCGCAAATCTAAGCAAGTAAGTCCGCATACACCTTTACTAAGTAGCGCAGAGTAGTATACTGCCATTCTGCGTAACGTGACGCAGATATAATTAATTATCACTCGATAAATACACTGTTACACACACTTTACTGAATAGGGCACAATAACAATAACAAATATTCATCGAAAACTTACCTTGAAATCTTAAAAAATGTAGGTACCTACTCCGCGACAAACAGGCCCCGTAGCATGGATCACGCGATAAGTGACAGGATAGAGCATCCGTCCCTGGCTGACACCGTTCGATAGAACGAGACGACGGCGACGCGCTTATCCTATCACTTATCGCGTGATAACGCCGCCATCCATGCTACGGGGCCTGGTTACCTTCCACTTTGAATTAAAGTTGACAGCCCACCGACAAAAATAAGGCCGCTACCGCGACGAGAAGGTAGATTTGGTGTTGCCACTACTCTAATATAAATACTGTTTAACTCCACAAAATGGGGAGACGTTAGTTATATACGCATGGTTACGCAGTCAAAGTAGCGCAGAAGAAAGGTTATGTGTGTTTTATATTGATGTGTGAAACTGACTTAGAGTACAAGTATTAATATAAACAATCAAATTTAAAGATTTCTTACAAAAAATAATAACATAAACCTACACAATATGAGCACACCTCTCAATTTACCTAATATACCGCATCCATCCAACCAAGAGCATCACCGTATTTCTGTTCGTACATCGTAGTGTTAGTTCTTAGTGCAGAGGGCCTACCGCGAACGGCATTCGAAGTTTTCCCTCCCTGTCGCTCTTACGTACGAAATTACAAGTATGACAGAGAGGAAAAACTTCGAATGCCTTTCGCGGTAGGCCCTCAGTTAGCAACGCGGAGATACGGTCCGAGGGCTTAGCGCAATAATTATTGTAATGGGTTTCTACCCCCATCGATTTTTAATATGTGTAGTATACCTACTTATCCTTGTTTTTAAACACTGTATGCTTAGTTTTACTTTTAATTTGTAAACTTTCTCATGTAAGTGAATTCTTGTAATTCTTATGGGAAATAAAGTTCTTTAAACCTAAAATTTATATAAGTACTATCTTAGGAAACTTCCCAAATTTATGGATTTATTTAAATATCTTTAGTGGCCGCGGTTCACCATCTCTTAGAGAATACAATGCTGTGGTTGAGAAATTAATATTGCATATAAAAAAGTTAAAAAAAAAAGGAGCGGAGAGTTAGGTTATACCTTTTGTGGCAAAATCTACGGCCTGGCCCAAATAAACAACATAAGGGTGGAACCCACGTCCGCGCCTAGTCCCAAGATGGCGTAATTGTGAGGGCGCGGGGATCAATTCGTGTAATCCTAGCGCACACTCCGAAATGTATCTTGTAGAACACCGATAAGCAGGCAACTTTTCTACGGTGTTCCAGTTTTTGCATTTCAGTCTCAGTCAAATCTAAGTCACCAATGAAGCTTCCTGAGGGCCTACCGCGAAAGGCATTCGAAGTTTCCCCTCTCTGTCATAATTACGAGTTCGTACATAAGTGCGACAGAAAGGGAAAACTTCGAATGCCGTTCGCGGTAGGCCCTCTGGCACGCCCCAAGCACGCCCATCAATCGAATCCAGAGTTTTTTTTTTTCATCTAGGTAGGTACCAGCGGCGGCGCGTGAAAATTTTAGATG
This sequence comes from Epinotia brunnichana, assembly GCA_963854355.1. Classification (NCBI taxonomy): domain Eukaryota; kingdom Metazoa; phylum Arthropoda; class Insecta; order Lepidoptera; family Tortricidae; genus Epinotia; species Epinotia brunnichana. The sequence continues at coordinate 18,140,470 of OY977952.1, forward strand.
GGCAACCCGGAACATAAAAGTTATGAAAGAGTTTAGAGTAAGTATATAACTACAGGCTTGCCTCAAAATAAATTTTAGGCATGCCGGTGGGAATCGGCTTGTACGGGCGCTCCGCCACTGGTACTTAGGTACCCATACAACGTTCTTAAATTAAAGCTAAATAATAAAAAAAACACAGACTAATAAACCTATACTATAAGTATTAAGAATAAATCTTTTTGATCTCCTTAAAAGAGTGTAGATATGAAAACCGCACGTACCCTGAGAACTTTGCGGTTTCGCTCTATGAAAACACAACAATATATCGATATCAGCCATATTTTTACACCAAAAAATAGGTTGGGTAGTTTGACTAAATATTCATTAATAATCCACCTAAATTTAATACCGATACGGTAAAAAATAATGAAAGTAATCTTCATAAATTCCGTAAAAATCAGGCGAAAATGGTATAAACTTTCTTTACTTTATAATTGACTACATCTATATACGTTCTTGGGATACGCGCATAATCCACTTATTTTTGTTAATGAATAAACCTTTCTATAGGCCAGATGAAAGTCAATATTATCTCAAGGTCGTAAATATTTAATTAAAATGCCTTTATTTCCTGATGCATATATTTTTGGATTCAGGTAGTAAGTCTCCAAATTTGTGTACTCAAACATGTTTTCATTATAAAAATACTGATAGTATTTTTGCTTGCGGGTTAATTTTTTTTCCTAACTTCTGGTCCATAGAATTATTGATTTCAATAGTAAAAGTGGTTTAAAATAACATATAAAATACAAATAATTAGCCTGATATTGAATTATTTCCAAAAAAACCGTCATTTTCTCGGGGTAAAGTGTCTGATGCAGCTTCGAAAGGCCGCGATCAGAGATGCGACTTATTTGAAATACGTTTATTTAAAATGGAAATACAAAATGCAAAATACTACCCATTTTATATTTAAATACCTTTTTTCAAAAATGCATTTGTGTTTTCTTTGAAATACTTTTTAAGACGTATTTACTATTTGCAAAATACTTTATTGTGCCAACATTACCAGTCAAGTTTCAAATTAACAACGTAAAGATGCGATTGATTTTGTTGGGTTTAGAGAAGTGTTAACAAAACTAAAACAAGAATACAAGATTAACAAAACGACAGCCAACTCTATTCTATGTAACATACATTCACACTGACATTCATCTTTTATTTAAAATCCCAACTAATTTATCTAGATAAAAAGCGGCCAAGTGCGAGTCGGACTCGCACATGAAGGGTTCCGTTAAATAAATTGCAGTTTACGATTTATGACGTATTAAAAAAAAACTACTTACCAGATCTCGTTCAAACCAATTTTCGGTGGAAGTTTGCATGGTAATGTAGGGTCGTTTCGCCGGTAACGCGACCACCTTCGGTTAGCGACCACTTGACGGACTAGGCTGCTTCAATTAAAGATATTAACATTTCTACAAACCCAACAGAAAAATAATTAGTTATTAACTATTCTTGAATAGTGTCAGAATAAGAATAAATACACTTTAAAAACCCAAAGCTTAATCCAAAGCAAGAAAAAATAACCTCAATTCACACATTTCACACATTGCTTCCGAAAAGTGTTGACGTGCAAGCAGTGAATCTGTAAAAAAAATAACGCGACAGTTGGCGCGAAAACTTTAGTTACGTCACTTAATTTTATTATTATGCTGAAATTATTTAATTGATCGTTTAAATGATTTAGCTGTTGTAATAATTTCGTTGAGATTCGGCATATTTAAAAATAGATTTAAATAAAATAGGGTGGTCGCGTACCCAAATACGTAATTACCAAAGAAGTCGGATAGCGACCACATCGTTTTCTTTTTCTTTCCTTATGGATTCTTATGCGGCACCCGCGATATTTAGCTTGGCTAGCAAATTGAGTCGGTATTTAAGCCGCGCCAATCCATGCTATGTCCATAGTATATATAATATAATAATAATATATAATTATATATTTTTTTTTAATGAAATAGGAATTATAAATAAGACAGAGTACAATAACAAACTTAAACGTATTATATTATATAATAATAAATAATTTATATGAGATAGTTATATTATAAATTCGAAAGTGTGTATGTCTGTCTGTCTGTTATCTCTTCACGCTTAAACCGATGGACCGATTTTGATGAAATTTGGTATGGAGATAGTTTGAGTCCCGGGAAGAGACATACCTAGGATAGTTTTTATCCCCGAAATAATCCCCTAAGGGGGTGAAAGTTTGTATAAAGCTACGATATAAACGATTTCCACGCAGACGGAGTCGTGGGCAGACGCTAGTGTAAGTAGAATATAATCTAAAAGTTAAATAAAAGCTTGTAAAAAGGTGGCATTTAGATACCTACTATGAATAACATGTGTGACTGTAATAGCAATATATATAAAAGCACTATGGTGTGAGCGAGATGGCGCGCTTTATTCGATTCTATTCTTCATTGACACAGCAATGTAAAGTAGATTTAGGAGAGTAACAATTTAGGGGTGTAGACACTAAATAAAATGACCTATAATGATGAATTTTCTCGAAAAAGGATTAAATGTAACGTCAAATGGAGAAAAAAAAGAGCAGGGGATTAAGTAATCACAAAGTTATAGTATCCAAAGTTTTTAGAGGGGGTGTATTCTATCCCTTTTCCGCAAAACGCACCTTCATATGAAATGATTGTCATTTACTATGATGCTTGGGGATTGTGACGTCACGATCCACTAGCGTTTTCTCTTTCTAACAAGCAATATTAAAACGGTTGTAGCTTCGTAATTTTTGCAGATATATGAATGGGATTTTCGTCACTTAGGCTTATCATTTTGCCTTCTTTTTTTGGATTAATAATAAATGGTTAGTCTACACTCCTATTTGTAGTGGTATAAGGGCAGTTAGGTAGGTCAAACTTTGAGAGAAAGAGGTCAATCGTCGAATACGACTCGTCTGGGTAGCGTTCGGGAAGCTACGCTATGGCACATCTTTTCGTCCAATATTCCGCAGTGTCTCAAGGCGAGTCTTTGACCAGTGTGTGTTGCCAGTGATGACGTATGGCACTGGAAAGTGGTCGCTTACTATGGGCCTCATAAGAAGGCTAAAAGTCACCCAAAGGGCAATGGAGAGGGCTATGCTGGGAGTTTTTATGCGTGATCGCATCAGAAATGAGGCTATCCGCAACATAACCAAGGTAGGTAACCGATATAGCCATCCGAATCGCTAAAGTTAAGTGGCGGTGGGCGGGGCATATTGCACGTAGAATCGATAGCCGTTGGGGCGGAAAGGTTCTCGAATGGCGACCACGTACCGGGAGGCGCAGAGTGGATATACCCCCACAAGGTGGACTGATGACCTAGTAAAGATCGCAGGAATCCGCTGGATGCGGGTGGCGCAAAACCGGTCATTGTGGCACTCTTTGGGGGAGGCCTATGTCTAGCAGTGGACGTCTTTCGACTGATATGATGATGATGATGATAAATCGTTTTATTAACTACTTAAACACTATTTGCAAGAGTGGTCGCCAACTAGCTAACAGGTGGTCGCAAACCGACTAAAGCGGTCGCTATCTAGCGAATTCGCTATTTTGTAACCTTTTCTATATTTTTTCCTAATCTATGGATGAAAGTGCTATATTTTATTGTAGGTTTCAAAACTTGACTATACTCAGAACCTATACGAATACCATATATTATGTGTGTACATTGAATAGGTATACATTTACTAATCTAAAGTGAGCAACTCGGCTAAGTGGTCGCTAACCGGCGAAACGACCCTACATCATATATTTTTTTGAGTTTTATCATTCTCTTATTTTAGAAGTTACAGGGGGGGGGGGACACACATTTTACCACTTTGGAAGTGTCTCTCGCGCAAACTATTCAGTTTAGAAAAAAATTATCTTGGAAACCTTAATATCATTTTTGAAGACCTATCCAATAATATCCCACACGTATGTTTGATGAAAAAAAATTTTTTGAGTTTCAGTTTTGTGTATGGGGGGACCCCTAAAACTTAATGTTTTTTTTTTCGATTTTTGTGTAAAAATCTTAATGCGGTTCACAAAATACATCTACATACCAAGTTTCAACAGTATAGCTGTTATGGTTTCGGAAAAAAATGGCTGTGACATACGGACAGACAGACAGACGGACATGACGAATCTATAAGGGTTCCGTTTTTTGCTATTTGGCTACGGAACCCTAAAAATGAAACTGATCTAGATAAATTCAAAAAAACAAATGACGGATTATTTTATTATATTATATATAGCCTTTTATTTCAGACACACGTTATTAATTACTCTAATATATCACACTTTCTTATCTTCTGTGCGTCAGTTTGCCAATCGGCAAAGGCCTCCTCCAACCTTCTCCATTCCTTCCTATCTTGTGCTACTCTGCTCCATGTTACTCCAGCAACCTGGGTTATGTCGTCATCCCATCTTTTTAATGGTCGGCCTTTCTTCCTTTTGTTTCCTCTGGGGTACCATTGAGTAACACGTTTGCTCCATTTGTTTTCTCCTCTGATAATGTGACCAGACCATTTCCATTTCAGCCTCCTTATTTTTGTTGTTATATCCTGCGTCTTGGTTTTTGATCTTATATTGGCTGTTCTAATGCGATCAGCTTTTCGGATACCTAGCATGCTCCTTTCCATTGCACGTTGGCAGCATTCTAATTTGTAAGTACAATGTCTAGTCATGGCCCATGTCTGGCTTCCATACATCAGGACGGGTAGTATGCAGGTATTGAAGAGTTTTCCTTTTATTTTGTTGTGGAGATTTTTGTCTTTAAAAACTTCTTTTAGACTCCAATACCTTTTCCATCCATTTGCTGTTCTTCTTTCCAGTTCTTTGGTTAGTGTGTCCCTCGGAGATATTATTTGGCCGAGATAGATGTATTCTTCTACATATCCGATGACATTTCTACCAATGGAAATGCTGGTTTTTTCTCCATTTGTCGTTACTTTCGTTTTCTCATAATTAATTTTTAGCCCCACTCTTTGACTTTTCTCCGACAACCCGTTTATCATACTGTCTAGCTCTTCACATGTTCTGGCAAACAGCACAATATCGTCCGCGAATCTGAGGTGTGTGAGTCGGTGCCCATCTATATTCAACCCATATTTATCCCAGCATAGGTTTCTAAATACCATTTCTAGGACCGCAGAAAACAGTTTTGGGGACAAGGGATCACCTTGTCTCACGCCCTTTTGGATCCTAAATATGTCTCCTTTCTTTTCAAGCTGGATACTCGATGTGCTATGTTTGTAGACATTTTTGATTAAGCGTATGTATTTGTGGTCTACCCCTTGTTCCTTCAGAGCGTTCCATATCTCCTCGTGTATAAGTGAGTCGAATGCTTTACTATAGTCAATAAACCCTATATAATACGTAAGTTGGTATTCGTTGTATTTTTCAATAATTTGTCTCACAACATGGATATGGTCTAGTACAGAGAATCCTCTCCTGAAGCCGGCCTGCTCTTCTGGCTGTTCTTCGTCTAGTCTTACTTCCATTCTCTTTAATAGGATTTTAGCAAAAATCTTGTAAATGTTGGATGTCAGGCTGATGGGTCTGTAGTTCCCGATGTCCTGATGGTCTCCTTTTTTGTACAGTAAAATTATGTTTGAGTGCATCCATTGCTTAGGGATGGTCTCCGTCTCAATAATTTCGTTGAATATTTCTGTAAGAATTGGTACTACTACTTCTGCTGCTTTCTTGAGAATTTCATTTCTTATTCCATCAGGACCTGGGGCTTTCTCGTTTTTCTGGGATTCTAAAGCTCTCCTCACTTCCTCTTGTAGTATGGTAGGAACCTGCGACTGTTCTTCGAGTTCAATTTCACTGCCGCTTGTAGTTGCCTCGTACAAATGTCTGTAATAGGTTGTAGCAGTTTTTAGAATTTCTTGCCTTCGGCTTACTTGTTTTCCCGTGTTATTTTTTATTTTAACAATCCATTCTTTATTTTGGCTTAACTCTTTATACGCCTTCTTGATTCCACCATTTCTTATTATGTGGGCTTCGATTGTTTCCATTCTTCTCTGTTTTCTATCTTTCCTCATACTCATTTTTATTTCTTTACTTAGTGTTGCAATATGTTTTCTTCTGTTCACTGTTTCTTTTGAACTTATTAGATACACCCTTTGTTCTAGAAGACTTTGGGTTTGTGATGATTTCCAGTTGGCGTTTTTTATCTCTTTATTGGTACATTTATTTGCTATAGTTTTAATAATTTCCTCAAAAATAAAGTACTTTCCTTTGATGTCCATATCCCCTGCTTTTTGTTTATATTCTGATAATTGATGCATAGTAGGCTCCACCAATTCGTATGATTTATGTTTTCGCGTGTTTTCTAGTTTCAGCCTCGGTCGCGTTTTCGTAGGTTGCTTCGCTGATAGTTCAGCTCGTATGAGTCTGTGATTGGTATTAAAATTCAAGTTATTACATACACTCATATTTGTGAAGTATTTTGACCTGTTTGTTGCTATGAAGTCTATTTGGTTTTTTGTTAATCCGTCTGGAGAGATCCAGGTCCACATACTTTTGCTTTTCTTCTTGTATTTAGTGTTCAGTAACGTGAGTTTATTTTCGAGGGCAAAGTTTACAAGCTTCTCTCCATTTCTACTTCTGGTCTTGTTGCTATATGTAAATGGTCCTAATATGGACTGTTCTTCGTGTCTACGTTTGCCAATTTGACCATTGAAGTCACCTAGCACTATCAGGTTTTTGTGTGCATGTGTTAACAGTGTTTCGTTCAAGTCTTTGTAGAATTTGTTTATTGTCTCTTCCTCTGATTGTTCAGTTGGTGAGTAAATTTGAACTATTGTCCATAGGTCTTCATATCCTGGGAGATACATATTAAGCACTGCCATGCGTTCTGATATGCCAATGAACTCTTGGATGTATGTGGATAGATATTTTTTGACCATAAATCCTACACCGTGTCTACCCGGAGTCTCTCCAATGTGGTAAAATATGTGTTCATCGCTGTCGCTGATATGTTCACCCATTCTTCTTACTTCGCTGAGCCCGAGGATATCCCAGTTAACTTGTTTCAATGCATGATTAAGTTCGGCAAGGCTTTCCTCAGATTTTAGTGACAGAACATTCAGAGAAGCAATGTATACCTTTCCTTGTTTGGTCCTTGAGTGGGTGGTATGGTTGGCTTTGTTTGGTATGTAGTTGTGGTGATCCGGTGTCCCTTGGGGACCAACCGGAGTCGTAGCTTGTTGCATATTGTTGTTTTCTAGGGGCTCACTATGGAGCATTTGCCTTGTGTTGTTTACTTTATGGTGGTTTTTCTTGGTTGGAGGGTTTTGGTCAGACATCCCACGGGGACCAGCCGGATTGGGACCTTTAGTTTCCAGTGTTGTGTTTGTAATATTTGTTGCATACGGTTTCCCCATAAGAGGATCTCGCTCTGCTGCTAGTTGTTGTGATGTTTTAGTTTTTGTATGTATTTTTGCTTGAGAAGGAGTATGATCTTTCCCGCATGTATTGAAAGGCATCCCTCTGGTGACCATCTTCTTGAATGGCAGCCTTTTTGTCTTTTTTCTGAAGCTTTGAATTTGTTGGATTCTGGGTGCTGGGACTTGGGGTCTCACATGTTTTCCTTTTCTCGTTCTCTGTGTTACTGAAATTTTGATTTTTGTTTTCTTTTTTCCTCTGTAGTACGGCTTTTGGCAAGTCGTGAGTGATGTAGGTGTTCGACTTTAGTTTTTTCTTGTTCTTCAAAATCTGGATTTTTTTCTGTAAAGTAGTCGTAGCGAGTAAGACTGGTCTAATTTTTTGAGTGTCCTCTCTCTTTTTTCCCAATCTCTGAATTCTGTCTATTTCTGCAGGTTCAATTTCCACATCTATTTCTTTCAGTGTTGATATAACAAGAGTAGGGAGGTCCTCCCGTTCTTCTTCCAATTCAGACAGCCCATGAATTAATATATTGTTCCTCTTACTATGGTACTCTAGGTTTAGTATTTTGTTGTTCAATATTTCGACTTGATTTTTGAGTTTTTCGTTTTCTTCCAGTATTGGTTTTAATTTATCATCCAGTTTTTGTAAGACAGCTGATGTGATATTCTCAGTTATTACTGTTGTTTGAAGGTTTAGCTGTTCTGTCATTTTATTCAGAAGAAGTGACATTTCTGGTGACAGCTCGAATGACATGTTGTCTTGGAGAAACGAAACACAAATTTTTATAACAATGTTTTATAAAGTGCCTTTGACGTTTGTTTATAAAGTTGGTAGCTCTGTGACAGGTAGTGATCTAATTGTGACAGCTCTTCTGTGCTTTTATTATAACCTCAAACCTGCGATTCGAATTTCTATTCGGGTTTTTTCTGTTATAACGAGTATTCTTGATGTTTTTATATGATGTATCGATGCACCCACTTATAGAAAGCGTTTCGATGATCACTTTTGCACTGAGTGTTTGTTATTTATTCTTGTTTTTGTTTTATTCACGGGAGCGTTCTACACAGCGTCTGACGTATAACGTAGCGGACGGATTATTTAGTCAAAGAGTACTATATATATACTGAGATAGAGACATCAGTCGCCAGTACTGACTAGCGACATCTAGTGGTATACGATAGGACTACTCCGGATGTATACATATTTATGCGCTACTTACTGTATACATATATATGCCACTGTGTACCTGTATACTTACAGCTATTACTATACTTGTACAATTGATGAAAATTTTGGTTTTTGATGAGAGAATGGATTAAATTAGATGAAAATTAAACCTCGTAGGTTTAATTTTCATCTAACTTAACCCAATCTCACGGTAACTTATGGGGAATAGAGGGATCGTGTAGGTAAATAAAATTAAATTGTAAGTTAATTTCGTCTATTTTCTTATGCTTAATCACGTAAGAACGTACATACAAGTGACATTGTTTACGATATCTATGTGCACAGTTTGCAATTTTAAATATAATCTTATTCTTAAAAAACGCGTCATTCTTGGTTGCTTTCATGTGGTGTGTTAATAGCATCTCTGTCTTTATTATATTTCTAATAACATATGCGGGTAAACTTAAAATGGGCTTTTCAATGTAGATTCTTTCTTGTAATGTTACCCAAGAATATTGCTTTATCTACTACTTGTAAGCATACATTTAAAAATATACAAGCTGGTCTAACATTAGGCAAATAGAATCTAACACATTTAGTTTTAGTAGCATCAAGTAGCAGATTGACAATGGTAAACCAACTTTGACCAGGTGCCATTAACTCTGCTATAGTCATTGAATTTCTAACAAACATACTATACATACACTAGATTATTAACGATGACTGACAATTTGTATATACCGGTACGTACGTTTAAGATAAAACAGCAATAGGTACAGGAAGCCAACAATGTTTTTAAACGGAAGCATAATAACTAGGTAATTAATATACACGACAGCGGGAGAAAAAATACATCACTTACACGGCTATAGCAAGACGGCGCGCGAAATCTCAATTTTTCTCGCACTATCCGCCGAGTGCGACAAAAATCGAGAGCTCGCGCGCCGTCTTGTGACAGGTAGCCGTGCAGCACGGTTAGCACAAGACGGCGCGCGAACTGTGTCGCGGCGAGATAGACTGTCTGTCTCTTTCTAATTGGAACATTTAGAAATGCTTGAAATGAATAATTTAACTTTTTTTAACAGACAGCCACTGACATATATTCTTGAATCGTTTTTTTATCAAAATCTATTAGGTACAATAATGTTAGGTATCTTCAATGTAGGAAAAATCAATCTCCTGCTCACCGCTTTGAATGTTTTCACTAGTTTTAAATAAATCCCTCATTCATTTAAATAGACTAGAGCAATCATCGTCCTTACAATCGGACCCTGGAGAATGCCTGCCCGTTCAATTATTAAATAATAGTGAAGCAAATGCTGTCTCAAAACCGACTGGGGATGGACTAATATTCCTCCATCCATAACGATTTAATGCAATGCTTTTTAAAAAGTGTATCTCGTAAATATTCAACATACTTTTCTCCAATATGCAAAAATAGGACGTGAAGTTACTGTCTAGAGCAAATTTAAAAAGTTAAAAGTCATTACTGCACGGCTATCATGAGACGGTCGCGCCATACTCTCGAGCTCTCTCACTATCCGTCTCTTTCTAAGTGGTCTAATAAGAAAGAGACGGATAGTGCGAGAGAGCTCGAGAGTATGTCGCGGCCGTCTTGTGATAGCCGTGCTTACAGTTTTAGCGGCCAGCACGGCTCAAGACGGGATGATACTGTTAAGTACAATATCCCTTACCAATATCTTGAATTAACACAGCGATTGTCTCCTTTTTTATGCTTAGAGAACAAAATGTGTAAGCCACCGGCTGTTTATGATTTCGCAACACTCCTCTGATGATGAAGACTAAGGCATGATCACATATTTTTCGTTCCGTTGTTTTTCCGTCTGACACGAATCCCGATATTCTATCCTTACGGTGACTGTAATCAAAGTGAGGGGTAATGCTAATTTCGTCGAATAATAACGTGCACAATTTTATTTATCGTCTGTTGTCATTTTCTAAATTTTTTTGGCAATACTTGAAACCACTTTTTGTTTAATCCGGCTCTTATTAAGAGTGTCACCAACACCATCGAACAACTTTTTAGAAATCTGTAGCATTTGGGTCCATTTTTGTAAATGGTCGGAGCCATTTTTTTTCTTGTTCAGTGAACCGTCTCGTCTGGCCATTTTCTTTTTTGGTGCTTCTCGGAACTGCATTACCATGAAAATTGCTGACAGGCATGTAATTTTTTTTAACGTATCTTTTTGAGACGGGTTTTTTTCGGGTCACTTTCTGTAGTACTATTTTTAAGTGGTTGCCATTCTTGAAAATGATTTCTGAAATTCATAAATGGGGTAGTTGTTAGTTGGAATTGACCAAAGTAGCAATGCAAAGAACCCACCGTATATAAAAATAAAATTGCATGCTTACCAGCAGTAGGCGCTTTTTTAGTTATATTAACAGTAGCAGCGTCCTGAGCGGGTACTGCCGGTTCATATGGCTCTATTGACGTTGAAGGCAAGACGTTCAGCTCGAAATCCTGAAGCAATACAAGGAATGAGTAAGAATATTTCATGCTCAGAAATGTGTAAAATTTCCAAGATGTATACTTGAGATTATTTGAGTTGGCTGAACTGCATCAAAGTTAGTCCATTTAAAAAGCAACTCTACCGTCCAAAGTAAAAGATTCTTACATTATCAATAATTCCAACCTATCCGCACCGTCCCCATCCTATCCGTATCCTATCAGCGTGGGGGCTTAATAGGTAGGCACTGCCCATTCGCAAGCATTTATGAGCAAGGATCGACTAATTGGATAGATGAATGCCTAAGCCAGTCAGTAATAGTACATTTCTCAAAAATGGCCCGCAAAGTGAACATAACTCGCTACATATTGGAAGGTAAAGTGTATAGTTTAAGGCCAGATCAAAATTAAAAAATAAAAAACATTGCAGGCCGCCTGGAATGTTACATATTCATATTTACATATACAATTCCTTTATTTGTCGAGTACCAAACTTTTTAAAAAGTAGAAACTGGCATATAAAAGACAGCACAGGTCGTATTCAGCCAAATCAAGTCGTATTTTTCTGTTGCAAATGCGACATTTTTGTATGTGTCATAAAAAGATTGCGTTTTTCGGTGAAAAAATACACTTGCGATTATGTTTAAAAAAATATATGACGTTTCATTTTATGTAATTTGCAGTATCCTCAATTTGTATTTAATAATAACGCTTGATTTCAATTTAGTCTTTTTTATTCCCCCATTTTTGAGAAAAGCACTATATTAGCCTCAGCCGGAATGGCAATTGCAGGCTTCGTATTATAATTAAACGGGCTCGCAAGCTCGTCCGTTTAAACAAAATACTCAGCCTGCAATTGCCTCCTTCCCGGCCACGGCAATAATGTACTATTTATTATATGTTACAAAAGGTGGTGCATTCGATTTTATTTTTTTATACATTGTAGGATTTGGATGGAACCGAGTAAATATCAAAAATGGTAACACGAGATATATATATCGCGGGGCCACATTGGCAGCTACAAATGCTCGAAATTTTGGGGATTTTTTTGGTTTCTCGCTCATAATTTCTATATGGTGGTGTAACCTTGAGAAAAGTTACTTTGCAGCAAAATAAATAACATAATGTTTTGCGTTAAGTAAGTAGCAGTGGCGGAGCGCCCATACAAGCCAATTCCCACCGGCTTGCCTAAAATTTATTTTTAGACAAGCCTACTCTAAAGGCCTCCACACACCGGTCGCGTGCGCGGGCCCGCCGCGGCCCCCGGCGGGCCCGCGCACGCGACCGGTGTGTGGAGGCCTTTAACACTTTCATAACTTTTTCTTCCGGGTTGCCCATCGAAAATTATCACGCGCCGCCACTGGTAAGTAGTACCAAAACTTAATAATTCAGATACCTGCCTTTTTTACAAACATTTATGTTTTTAATTTCTATAAAATCCGAATCGACAATAACATCGAAATATCTTTCAAAAAATCCAACTGCATTTTTACAAATATCGTCGGGTGACAAGCAAAAGTCACTACCAAAACTGTCACTGCTCTTCAAAACCTCGTATCTCGGTACGTATTCGATATCGAGATACGAATTTTAATTTAAGTAGGTATTTGTTAGTTAGTGAGTTTTGCTTGTCACCCGACGATACTACCTATAGCGTATGTCACTCCTACGATTAAGAGGAATCCAACGACACCTTATCATCATCATAATCATATCAGCCGAAAGACGTCCACTGCTGGACATAGGCCTCCCCCAAAGCGTGCCACAATGACCGGTCCTGCGCCACCCGCATCCAGCGGACTCCCGCGACTTTTACCAGGTCATCAGTCCACTTTGTGCGGGGCCTACGGGTACGTGGTCTCCTCTCGAGAACCCTTCTGCCCCAACGGCCATCGGTTGTACGTGCAATGTGTCCGGAGGTACTACGCGTAGTCTATCACGCGCTGTGCCAATCAATTATTAAATTATATTGTATTGCAGTCTGGGGCAGCGCTGGTAAGACAGCACTTCTTGCCCTTGAACGCTCGCAACGTGCAGTTATCAAGGTAATGAGTAATTACGAGAAAACCTTTTCACTTTCCCACTGACACTCTTTATCACAAAACAGGTCTTCTTAGAGTTAGGCAGTTGTTTATCACGAATACTGTCGTTCGAGTCCACAGAAGTACTGTGAAGTCGCCGCTTATAGACTACATCATGAGTAGACGCATATACACATACAGGGTGTATTATTCAAGCGGGGCAGTGAGGACAAATCCGAAACTGTAAGAGATACGGAAATTTGCTCTTAGGAGTCACGAGACCGAATTTAGAAAAAAAAATCTGCATTCAAAGATTTTGAAAAAAGCCTCATTCACGGCCAGGAATCATACCCGGTCAAATTTGTCAAAAAATCAGAGTTCTTTTTTGCGTGAATAAATAGTGCTGGTTATGAGAAACAATTGATGCTAAGGAACCCTCTATCTAAGATCACAGGAAAATGCCTAATTTCATAGTTTAATGTACAGTCGCGATCAGATATATCGGAGCGGCCAAGGTGTCCAAATATTTAGTTCTGAGCAAGACTAAATTTCAATAAATTCTGCAGACTACAAATGCCATTTATATCATAACTACTACAATGCCATAAACATCTAAGCACGCTGTTTTTCAATAATTTATTTGCATACGACCTGCCGAATATATCTGATCGCTCAAACTGTCAAAACGTATCTATAAACGTAGCAATCAGGGCGATCACAAAGATCTGAACATCCATGTTTTAGTAATTTTAGTATACAGGTAAATTTTAATTGATTGTTTGCTGATGTATATCAGTGTGAATTTAAATTCTAGTATAGTAAAATATACCTACTTACTAAAACAACAACTTCGTATGGTAAAGGTTATAAGTCATTATTAGTCATAGAGGTAGATGGGCAAAACATTATTATTTTATTTTTCACCCGACTTCAAAAAAGAAGGAGGTTCTCAATTCGTCTGTTTTTTTTATGTGTGTATGTTACGCGATATCCCGGTAATTTATTAAAACGATATGAAAAAAAAATTCTGAGTTCGAAAGCATATTATACTTCCAGATTGGTCCCGTTGTCACCAAAATCCAGTTCTGATGATGGGATCCTGGAGAAATCGAGGGAACTCTTCAAATTTTATAGGCAAACTTGAAGCAATTTGGCTACTGATTTGAAGTCGGTTAAAACTTTGTTTTGAAAGTACAATTATGTAGTCGTTGACAGCCCTCACTATCGGCGACGCGGCGAGTGAGCCAATTCATTTTCACCGTTCGTACACAGACTTAACGTTCCCTTTGGCTTGCGCTGGAGTCGACGACGTCAGAGGGCCATAAATCATAGTGTTTTTGCTAAGAAAGAAGCGGCTTTTGTGAAGATCAAAGGAGTGTCCCTTCTGTACCTGTACTATTACTTATTCTGTGCTAATGAGGAGGTCCATTTCCGTACATTAAACTATGAAATTCGGCATTTTCCTGTGATAGGTACAGGGTTCCTTAGCAACAAGTGCTCCTCATAACCAGCACTATTTATTTAGGCAAAAAAACTAACTCTGATTTTTTGACACATTTGACCGGGTTCGATTCCCGGCCATGAATGAGGCTCTTTTCAAAATCTTTGAATGCAGTTTTTATTTTTTCTAAAATCGGACTCGTGACTCCTAAATAAGAGCAAATTTCCATATCTCTTATAGTTTCGGACTTGCCCTCACTGCCCCGCTTGATTAGTACATCCTGTATAGAGTCCCCAGTCCCCACTCCCTCAGTCAACTCGGAGCCAAACGCTCCGCATTCTTCATTCACCCCTTTGTCTATAACGCTAGTGCCTGTAAAGGCTGTGACATAAAAAAATGCACCATACGCAAAGTTAAGTCCACTCTAAAGAAATGGTTTGCTACACTGTCGTATAAATTCGGAGAAATTTTTACGTCCCTGCACCTAAGGTATATACGTTTGTAATAACTTAACCTTTCACTTTGTCACGTTCATGTCGTGCTCCTTGTGACGTGTCGTGTCTAAAGTGATTTGTTAACCGACTCAGTGGGTCCCAAGTCCCAAGATACAGACTCAGCCTAGTTTGGAGCCCAACGGATAATTTCTGTATAATTTGTAATCATGTGCTTGATTGTCTAATAAATTATGCTTATTCTTTTCTTATTTAAGTTTAGCGATTCAGAGGGCTATATCGGGTGGTGTCCCCTTGTTTTGCCGACATAGGTACTTTTCATCGAATATAATTACATCGACAACGATCCACGCGGACGGAGTCGCGGGCAGAAGCTAGTGCATGACATAAAAAACCGGCCAAGTGCGAGTCTGACTCGCGCACGAAGGGTTCCGTACCATTATCAATAAAAATATTTATTTTATTTTGTTTTTAGTATTTGTTGTTATAGCGGCAACAGAAATACATCATCTGTACAAATTTCAACTGGATCTATCACGGTATCAGTGAGATAAAGCCTGGTGACAGACAGACGGACGGGCGGACAGCGGAGTCTTAGTAATAGGGTCCCGTTTTACTCTTTGAGTACGGAACCCTAAAAATGTACACATGGTCTCCCGCGATACAGGCCGAGCCTAGTGCGGGGGACCCCTGGTAAAACTGAAAATTCAAATGTCATGCACCAAATTCTATAAATTTAATGTTTTGTTTGCAATAAAGACTTTTTTATCTTTAAAAAAAATCTATACCTATAATCATCGAACCTGCTACAAAAATTTCACGGGAATCGGTTGAAGAATGAATAGAATCGGTAGAATTGTGACTTGTAAAAGTGCCATTGCGGCCTACTTGCAGAATAAAATTAATGATTTCAATAATGCGACCTGTAGAGAAGAACAGCTTGACGACCGGATATACAAACGCATTTTCGCCCACAAACCGAAACGGAGAACTTCGTTTGCTTCGCTCGCTCGTTCAATTATTGAACCTGGTCACAACATTTCACAAGAATCGGTAGAGAAATGCGAGCTGTAGGGGAAGGAGAACAGCCGGACAGACGCCGGACATACGAAACAGTTTTTGCCCAACGTGAACCAGGGAACTTCGTTTGCTTAGCTCGCTCTCGCTTTGCTAGCTCGTTGAATTATACATATACATAACGTTTGACCTAGGTACAGTCGCCATCACATACATCGGAGCAAACCAGCAGCTTACAAACATCGGAACATAAGTACCTCTATTTTCAAGGCATTAGGGTGCATGTGCCGATATTTTTGAACACCTGTACCTATGCACAGTCTGTTTTTTGACCCAAAAGTGTGACATCCTCTTTTTATTAGACAAATATAGTGCTTGTATCGTTACAAATGCCAGACGAGATGTCTCGTAGGCCGATTTTCAATATTTATTCTGACAGATTTTTTTAAGTTTGTGTGACTTTGTCACGAATGGAAAACGAAAATTAATTCCTATAAAAAAACTATGGCCAGTTCATCGTTTAACGTGGCATTGTTTTATGTGGCAATTGAATGCGCATATTTATCCGATTTCACTTGCTCTTAAATTTGAACAGACTCGTCGCAAAAAAATATCTCCTTTTTGGTTTTTATTTTTTATTTCCATTTCTAGATCGAAGTAGAATCTCTGGATGTGTGGGATAGATTCCTTATAATTGGTAGTATAACGTCTATTTTTTTACATTCTACATACGCGGATGTGTGGCGACTGTACTCAAGTAGGTACTTATTATTGTTATTACTGTCTACCTTAAACATTTGACTTGTAACTATGGTGTTATCAAAAAATAATTGTATTGTATTGTATACAGGTGTATAATTATCTACAGATATATGTAATGTCAAATTCAAACTCGCGGGAATTTGATCAAATCTATCGAAATAAAGATATATACTTGGTACAGAGCGGATGTAAAGAAATGTAACACTTACCAGTAGATGGTAGGCTTGTTGACTTCAGGATCCATGAATTCAGTTTTACATTTCACACTGGAAAGGACTGCCATTGGGTTCTGCCGCACGAGACGTTTCTGCTTAGTAAACATTTACAGTGAATAAATACATATACAGGTATGTCCTTGACCCGGGTATGTCCTTAAACTACGGCCAAGACCACCGGGGGATGGGCAGCAGCATCCCTGGAGTTCGGTGGAAATACTGCGATCGCCAACCCGCACGCCAGGCGTGGCGATTATGGCATATACCCCTCAATCTTTGGGGGAGGCCTATGTCCAGCAGTGGACGTCTTTCGGCTGATAAATGTTCTTGTTGTAAATACATATTATGTAGCGAGTGTAGCGACACGCATTATAAACTTAATGTTCGCCACTGTAGCCGAGCGGTAGGTAAGGCTCAAAGTGTTTGTGGCATACTTTCGAATTGGAGGTCATGGATTCGAACCACAGCTTGAAACACTAGGTTTTAATAAACTAGTAGTACCGCAGACGGATGGACGGGCAGACGGACATGGTGAAACTTTCTAGTTGACTACGGAACCCTAAAAACGTAATAGTGAGTGAAAAAAGTGAAGGAAAACACTGTGTGGAATCCGGTCGCTTTCGTAAAACTAGTGCCTACGCCAAATCTTGGAAGAAGTGCCAAAGCAAACCCCAGTCTCTATTAGGTTAGAACCGGGAAAATGCTAGGACGTTGATAATATTTATAGATGTTAAATTTTTAAATCAATTAAGGAAAATGAAACACGTATGTACTTACTTCTTGATGTGGAAGGCAAATTGGATTTAAGGACTGTCGTTTCAGTATCAAGAAGAACACTTGGTAATTTCTGCCATAGGCTCCGCAGTGAGGATCTGAAAAATACCTATTAATAATTTATTATATCTATATGTTTTTACCATATCTCGGGACCGTGGGGTCCCGGACTTTTGGAAGGCATGCGTATAAAGCCGAAACCAGAGGCCCTTTAAAACAAAAATAATCTAAAGCGAGGGATTCCAATGGCGGATACCATATCCGAGCGCACAACATAATACAACTGGTGATGGTCCCCGCCCGGTGCAAAGACTATTGCAGTGTACCCACAGATGTATGAATATAAGGAGATCGGACATGGCGGCCGATTTGTATAGAGTCAACCTGTCGCAAGTACATTAACCCACACAACGCCCAAGTAATTAACAAGACAAAGCACGCACACATCTAAAACACACACACACTTGTATACCTACACGCTTTTTTGACAATAAACGCGCATCATATCAGGCATTTTGGGAAAAAACGTAATATTCTCTGCGATCAGCACGCGTGCACAGTATGGCAGTGTATGCCCATTGAGCATACAGCTGCGACACGGCCGCCGGCGGCTTGTCCTCTCTCTAGTATTATATGCTCTGAGAGTGTACCTAACACTGTTTTGCGATGGAAACTAAGGTCATGGGTTAGTGGGTTGAATGGTGTGTGGTCTGGAAAATGGGTTATGGGAGGAAACTATCGGACACCTGCCGTGACAACCAGCCTCAAAATTGTAAAAAGGCGGTGACTCGCTGGCTCGCTGAGTGGGCCCCATAAAATATTCGCAAGCACAGTGCGACAATGGAGCAACACGTCTGAGCGGCTGTGAGGTTGTCGAGAGGTGAGTCTGCGGTGCGCCAGATCTCGGTGTTCCGTTCAAGGGCCGCCGGCGTTATGACATTTTACTTGGAGCATAGGTTCCGCTCTTGCGACTCCACTCTGGCCGACCGATTAAGGCAAGCACAGAGGTGAGGGGGGCCAGATCAAATGGGCCCTCTGGAGATTAAAATGTATCATACTATTATACCAAAAATTTCAGCTCAATGGGTTGAGGTTAACTGGTTCAAAATTCAGTTCCAAGATTTGTCCCACACAAACATACAAACGAACATGTCAAGTTAAATAAAAGCTTGTAAAAATCGAACCAATAAGCCAGTCTTGAACTGGCATTATTGGTTACATTGCCGGAGTGGTTCCCAATATTTATTTCCATATCCGATCTTACCTAAGATAGCAAAGAGAACACTATACGAACGAGTTGCATGAAATCTGCGGGCACGGTAGTACCCCCGCCAAGTCGGCCAAACGAAGAGGCACGGCCGTAGGTACCATCCTTTTCTCGAAG
The DNA here is from genome assembly GCA_963854355.1 of Epinotia brunnichana. Taxonomy (NCBI): domain Eukaryota; kingdom Metazoa; phylum Arthropoda; class Insecta; order Lepidoptera; family Tortricidae; genus Epinotia; species Epinotia brunnichana. The sequence continues at coordinate 18,159,588 of OY977952.1, forward strand.
CCATTCAGGTGATTCCGAATGTTTTATAATGGGATTGATTTTATACATACAATATATATATATACATAACAACAATTTAATTACCTGGGAGACGTAAAGTAGACACACTCTTCTTGACTTGTGAATAAATTGGTTGTCTATACAGTAAATACTAATCTCCTCCTATTGCATAGAGCCAAATTCGAAATCTGTCTGCATTATTTTCAGGATTTGGAAAGCAGAGCAATGTAATGCCATCAAGATCTGTAATATAACAATGACACTTAGTTTTAAATTTCATGCAGTGTTTGTAACGGGTTTATTGCATAAGTGAGTGCTCGTGTTTGAATGAGAATGGAGAGCTCGGTAAAATATATTTGAACCATAATACGAAATATCATTTGATATTTACCTAACACTTTTCGATGAAGGAAAACATCGTGAAGAAACCGGTCTTATCCCAATGGGACGAAACTAGAGTTTTCTCTCTGGTTTGGAAGGTCGGATAGAACTGATGGCAGTCGCTTTCGTAAAAACTAGTTCCTACGCCAAATCTTGGTATAAGGTGCCAAAGTAGACCCTGGGCTCGTTTGAGCACTATCGGGCAAAACGGTAAGAGTATGAGGGGTGGAATTTTTAAAAACGCTGATATTAATTGTCTTGGTTTCCAAGATAATTTCAAGACTCTTCGGAAAAGACTTTCTCGCCATACACGCTTTCAAATCCTTTTTAATCCCCTGGGGGATGAGTAAAAAAAACCGGCCCAGTGCGAGTTGGACTCGCGCACGAAGGGTTCCGTACCATTATCTATATAAAACCGGCCCAGTGCGAGTTGGACTCGCGCACGAAGGGTCCCGTACCATTATCTATAAAAAACCGGCCCAGTGCGAGTTGGACTCGCGCACGAAGGGTTCCGTACCATTATCTATAAAAAACCGGCCCAGTGCGAGTTGGACTCGCGCACGAAGGGTTCCGTACCATTATCTATAAAAAACCGGCCCAGTGCGAGTTGGACTCGCGCACGAAGGGTTCCGTACCATTATCTATAAAAAACCGGCCCAGTGCGAGTTGGACTCGCGCACGAAGGATTCCGTACCATTATCTATAAAAACAGCAAAAAAATCACGTTTGTTGTATGGGAGTCCCCCTTAATAAAATATTTTATTTTGTTTTTAGTATTTGTTGTTATAGCGGCAACAGAAATACATAATCTGTGAAAATTTCAACTCTCTAGCTATCACGGTTCTTGAGATACAGCCTGGTGACAGACAGACGGACGGACGGACGGACGGACAGGGAAGTTTAGTAATAGGGTTCCGTTTTACTCTTTGAGTACGTTGTTGTTATAGCGGCAACCGAAATACATCATCTGTGAAAATGTCAACTGTCTACTAACTACCACGGTAATTGAGATACAGCCTGGTGACAGACGGACAGACAGACAGACAGACGGACAGCGGAGTCTTAGTAATAGGGTCCCGTTTTACTCTTTGAGTACGGAACCCTAAAAAGCTGGACTTTGACTGGACGACTTTCTGGATGGCTATAGGCAATTTGCCTGCATTCTTTGCAATACGCGGGCAAAGCCGCGCGGACAGCTCGTCTACGCGTGCATGCATACTTAATATACTAATCTACTTATACAAAGCCACAAGTCCCCGGACATCACATAGATGGGTAATCTCTGGAACCAATGGAATGGACCGATTTCAAAAAATCTTTCACCTGTGTGTAGTATGGACGTGGGTTTGCCTGCGTTCTTTAAGCCACGCGGACAGCAAAGTTCTATGTAAGTATTTATTTACCCTGCTCACAAAATTTCATTTGCTCGTAGAACCGTTGGCCGTTCGGGCGGAAAGGTTCTCGAGTGGCGACCACGTACCGGAAGGAGCAGCGTGGGTCTTCCCACAAGGTGAACTGATGACCTGGTAAAGGTCGCGAGAGTCCGCTGGATGCGGGTAGCGCAGGACCGGTCATTGAGGCACGCTTTGGGGGAGACATATATGTCAAGCAGTGAACATCTTTCGGCTGATATGATGATGATGATGACAAAATTTCACGAGAGTCGGTTTAGAAAGACGACCTGTAGAGGAAAGCAGCTGGACAAACGGACATACGAAAGCAGCTGGACAAACGGACATACGAAAGAATTTTGGCACAAGCTGAAGCAAAGAAACTCGTGGGAGCGGAGCGTGCACTCAACTTGACAACGCTCAATAAAGTCCATATTTAATTCCTTCATTCTGTCTTCATCAGTTCAGGCGGTGGTCAAGCGGTGGTCGTGGGTTTGAATCCCGGCTAATAACAATCACATTTTCGGAACTTATGTACGGAATATTTAAGTAGGTAACGTAAACTTTTCGGTGAAGGAAACCATCGTGAGGAAATCGGTTTAATCCCATTAAGGTCTAGTTTTCCCTATGTGGGTTGGAAGGTCAGATGGCAGTCGCTTTCTTAAAACTAGTGCCTACCTTATCTATCTCCTTTTTTGAAGTCGGTTAAAAATACACTACGTACACACAAGTTTCAGAATTACGAGTAGCAAAAGTGTAAAACATTCAAAGAAGATTCCATAGTGTTAGGACTTTGCGGCTTAACTAGAAAAGATTAAACGAACGTACGGTACGGCACAAAAAATAACTAGTATTTCAGCTTTGCCTTCCAATTTAATATTTTAAGATAAGAGCAAAATGGTAAAATTTATGCTCAAAACACCAAAAAAGCAAAGCGGCTTTTCCCTACAAAACTAAAAATTATTGAAATTACCATTTTCCAGAAACCAGCGCCAGCTGAAAGCTATACAAATATGCTATAAACTCTTGCTAACATTGTGATTTAATAATTAGATGTATATTCGACCGCTTTAGCATAAAAAAAGTCCAAAATCGGGTAAACATTATAAAAGTTAGTGGCACAAAAGTACAAAACCGACAGTAGGTAAGTTGGCGGAAATTGCCACCCGTTCCCGCTTTAGAAAAATGAAAATTAAACAGAAACTATGCAATTTCTGAATGCAAATGTGATATTAGGTATATATATTATGAAAGCTGTATTGCTATTCAATATATGTATTAATACTCCAAAGAAATTTGACAAAACTGAATGAAATATACTCAATTTATTCAGCTTTCATATGATATGATACCCCACATGCATGGTTTGGATGTAATTGACAGTTTTCCAAACGCGGCCGCGGCGATTTTGATAAAGTTGTTACTGAGGAGACCGACTCCTTAGACATTGTATAAATATTTCAAAATGTGTGCGATGTGCATCTTCGATCATGTAATGGGTATTCTAAATCGATGCATGTAACTGACTAGCTGCCTGCCCGGCTTCGTCCGCGTATAGCAAAATAGGCAGGCAAACCCTGTAGGATAACATATAGCCTACTAGTTTCTGCCCGCGAATCCGTCCGCGTGGAACTCATTTATATCGTAGCTCCATACAATTTTCCCTCCCTCCCCGCCATTTCATCCCCTTAAAGGATGATTTTCGGGATAAAACCTATCCTATAGGATAGGTCCTTCCCGGATTCAAACTATCTCCATACCAAATTTTATCTCAATGGGTTCAGTGGTTTAAGCGTGAAGAGGTCACACACAGATCGACAGACAGACAGAAGTACAGACAGACGGACGGACGGACGGACGGACGGACGGACGGACTGACTGACTGACTGACTGACTGACTGACTGACTGACTGACTGACGGACGGACGGACGGACGGACGGACGGACGGACGGACGGACGGACGGACGGACGGACAGACGGACGGACGGACGGACAGACGGACAGACGAGCATACGAACAGACGGACAGAAGGACAGACGGGCAGACGGGCAGACGGACAGACGGATAGACGGACAGATGGAGAGACGGACAGACGTACAGACGGGCAGACGGACAGACGGACAGACGGACAGACGGGCAGACGGGCAGACGGACATACATACAGACAGACATACAGACTTTGGATTCCAAAAAAAGCGAAGTACTGCTCAGCTACTTTGCCAGTTCACAAATGAAATCAACGATCACATGAACCTAAAAAGACACGTGATCGTTGTTTTCATTGATTTTAGCAAAGCGTTCGACATGTTGCAATTTAACACTTTATATGACAAGTTGTACCAAACTGGAATACAGGGCCCTCTATTGACTTGGTTCAAAAACTATCATAACAACCGAAAAACATTTGTTAAAATAGACAACGTAATGAGTACAGGTTCAGGCATAGAAACCACTATGGGCACAGCCCAAGGCTCAATAATTGGGCCGAGTGAATACCTTATATACGTAAATGAAATGAGTTCTATGATCAGAGAGGGTTCTGTATACCAGTTTGCGGACGATACCTGCCTTATAGTCGCGGACACAGACATTGTAAGGGCAGAACAGCAAATGCAGGCAAACTTCGACCTGCTGTGCCGCTGGTCGCACGATATGGGGCTTGTCATTAATGCTCAAAAAACCAAAGCTATGCACATACATACTAGACACAATAAGGCAGCTCACATCCCGTGCCTCATAGCGCACAGCGTCGACTGCTTGCATAATAATTACGATGTTAAATGTATTAAGTGTAATTGTACACAGATTGAAATAGTCATGCAACATACTTACGTGGGTTTAATAATTGACCAGAGATTTAACTGGGGTCCGCATATAAAGCATGTATGCGATAAACTAAGAGCACTACTCAGTAAAATACACATTTTAAAATATAAACTACCTTATCGCACACTTAAGCTATTGTATAACTCCATGGCAGATTCAGTGGTTACATACGGACTAAGCAGTTATGGTAGAACTTACAAAACTTACCTGAACGATATTTATAAACTACAAATTAGATTACTTAAAAACATTGTACCCAAAAACACAAGGAAAAAAATATCCCCAAACTATGAGCGTTTGTTTAATTATTGTGAAGTAATGTCAGTGTTCAATAAAGTTAAACTATGTATTTTAAGGGAAGAGTATGCGTACAAAGAGCATTTAGTATTATATGTAAGAAAAAGCAACCTTAGACAAAATTTACCAAAACAAGCTATGTTCAAATTACCTAATTTTGTCAATGTGCATGGGAAAAGAAACGTCAGATATCTTCTTCCTTATATAATAAACCAACTACCAAAAGAACTACAGCATAAATACGTAAATAGCTTACAATCGATACCTAGTATCAAAAGGTATCTGACGTTATCTGAACCCAATACGAGTGTATTGTAATAATTATGTTATGAGTCTATAACGGTGATGTATTCAAGTAAATTAATGTACCATAGCGAACTATTCATCAGCATATAAACCCTAGAGGTTTCCGCTGGTGAAAAAATGTATACCAAAATGTACTACTCAGATTATATTGGTCAATAAATTAAAAAAAAAAAAAAAAAGAAAAGACATACATACAGACAGACAGACAAACATACAGACAGACAGACAGACAGTCAGACAGACAGATATCGTATTTTATAATATTAGTATGGATACTATGGATATGTCAGATTCTCACGGGAGTTTTCTATATAAAATTAGTGTACATGTTTTTACGCAGTAAAATAATAAAAACCAACTTAGAAAAGTCAAAAAACCCCCCATATTTTCATTTCAAAGTTCAATATCTCAAATGCTAAAATTGGTGCTATAAGAACAACAAACTCGGCAGCTGCACTGTTCCCTCTGAACGCTGAACCTCGCAGCGCACACTGGAACTCTATGAGCGACATCGATAAGAATACATATATACGTACCAGTGTGTAACCGCCATACGATAAATAAATATCTCAAATACGGATGAACTGATTTTGTTGAAACGGTAGCTAAGAACCATCTCCATCACGTTAGCTTTCGGATAAAAAAATCGCATTCAAATAGGTCCATTCGTTTAGGAGCTACGAAGCCACAGACAGACACACAGATACACAGACATGTCAATGTAACAAGTGGTCTGTGTAACAAAATGAACCAACGGCAAGCTGTGTTTGGCATTTAAACTCAATAGGTATACTAGATAGGGTTGGGGGTTGAAGTTGCACCACGTCCGTAGGAATTACCCACACGCTAACCTACACGTGACCCCTGGGCGGTGCTAAAAGTGCTACAACCGTCTTTTCGAAGATCTCACGGTTCTAATACAATGATTTGCCATACAATAAATAATAATACCTATTGAGTTTAAATGCCAAAAATCAAGGTACAGTCGCCATCACATACATCGGAGCAAACAAGCACGTCACAAACATCGGAACACACCTCTATTTTCAAGGCATTAGGGTGCATGTGCCGATATTTTTGAACACCTATTGTGTACCTATGTATGTGATGGCGACTGTACAATCAACCAATTTGATTCCTAGGCCATCATAGAACCTTGCCGTTGTCAATGCTATGTCAATACGGGTTACTAGGATTATTGCGTCGCTATGTAGCAGTTAAAGTGACAGGGTTCTACGGTGGCTTAGGAATCAAATTGGTTGACCGTACCTTGATTTTTTTCTCTGAAACGTATTAAAATATTGAATAGCAATGTTAGAATGAATTGTAGGTACAGCATATTTTATCACTTATCAGCTTTCATCAGGAGATGATCACCAAGTTTATAGCAAAAGATGTTTTAAAAGCTATTAAATGTATGACACGGGGTAAGTCTCCTGGTCACGATGGCCTTAGCATTGAGCACCTCCAGCATGCCGGCCCGCATCTGCCAAGAGTTCTGGCTATGTTGTACACATTCTGTGTAGGGCACTCGTACCTGCCGTCGGACATGATGGAGACTGTGGTGGTGCCCATAGTGAAAAACAAAACCGGTGACATTAGCGACAAAACAAATTATAGACCTATTTCACTGGCTACCATTATAGCCAAGGTGTTTGACAGTATGCTTAACTCCCACATTGACAAATATCTTAAATTACACGATAATCAATTTGGATTTAAGCCGGGATTATCCACAGAAACTGCAATTTTGGGTCTTAAGCATACTGTCAAGTACTACACGGACCGACAGACAAATGTATACGCATGCTACCTTGTAGGTTAGGATACCTGATAGGTATCTAAGGCATTCGATATGGTGAATTACGACATCCTCTGGCAGAAATTGAATAACTCTGGCGTGCCAGCTGACCTGAATAGCACTCTCAAATTCTGGTACCATAACCAATCCAATGTCGTAAGATGGGCAGGGGCGTATTCGGATGCATACAGGCTGAAGTGTGGAGTAAGGCAAGGAGGACTAACCTCGCCTAAGCTCTTCAACCTGTATGTAAACGAACTTATAGAGGAGCTCAGCAGCGCCCGCATCGGTTGCCATATTGACGGAGTGTGCGTAAATAACATCAGTTACGCAGATGATATGGTGCTGCTGAGTGCCTCTCCATGCGGACTTACGAAACTGATAGGCATCTGTGAACGGTACGCTATGAGTCACGGTCTGCAATACAATGTGTTGAAAAGCGAATGTATGGTCTTTAAGGTTAAGAATAAAAGTCCTCAGGATGTTCCACCGATAAAACTAAATGGCAGGATACTGACTGTGGTATCACAGTTTAAGTATCTGGGCCATATCGTGACCTCTGACCTTAAAGACTGTACAGACATTGAGCGGGAACGAAGAGCATTGTCTGTGAGAGCAAACATGATCGCTCGCAGGTTTGCTGGATGCTCGAGACAGGTCAAGTTAACCCTTTTCAGGGCCTACTGCACGTCCTTATATACCAGCGGCCTGTGGGCGAACTATACTCAGACACAATACAGTGCTCTTCGTGTTCAATTTAATAACGCATTCAGGATGCTGATGGGGCTGCCCCGATATTGCAGCGCGTCAGGGATGTTCGCAGAGGCGAGGGTGGACTGTTTCCACACTACTATTCGCAAGCGATGTACATCCCTGGTGCGTAGGGTACGGGCCAGTGCCAACAGCATCCTGAAAATGATCGCTGAACGGATGGACTGTGGGTATCTAAACCACTGCTGTATGATGCACACAAACACACATGTTAACTACGAGGTCGCATAACATTTGACATTTTGTGATTTCAATGAGTAATTAATTTTTTTACTTGACATCCTGTACATTTTTTAATTTGAATTTGACATATACATATTATTTTAATTGACTGTACTTAGCTACTTACCTTTAATGTAAATTTCATTCTGGCCTAAATTATAAATTGTATTATTATTGTTTTAAATTGACTATGTGTGCTATTCTATTATTTTTGTAGTTACTAATATTAAGCTAAGTATTATTTTATTACTAACAATAATGATCCATGTTGGTCCCTGAATAAATGAATTGAATTGAAAAATTGAATTGAATTGACAAATTCAGAAATTGCAACGTTTGGGTATGATTTAGATTTTACTAAATTGGGAGTGGGTGGCAATTTCCCCCCAGTGCTGTCGGTTTTGTACTTTTGTGGGTCAGAGTATAGCAAAAGGGGCCCGTTTTTTGGACTTAGATAATTTTTGTTAACAATTTTTTTTTTCTTATTTTTGCTACTTTTTTGATTAAAACTTTAAATGATACATTAAATTAAGCATCTTTTAATGATTACAATTTTTTGATTAACTTGCCCGTTTCAGAACTAGAGCGGTTCAAAGTTGCGAGTTCGGCCATAGGATTACTACGGAGCCAGGGACTTATTTTACCAGTATAACCTCTATTTTTTATAACTGAATCATATCGTCGGGTGACAAGCAAAACTCACTAACTAACAAATACCTACTTAAATCAAAGGTCGTATCTCGATATCTACTACGTACCGAGATACGAGGTTTTAAGGAGCAGTGACAGTTTTGGTAGTGACTTTTGCTTGTCACCCGACGATATATAACATGCTAAAATGAGCATCTTTTAGGTGTTGAAGTTTTCGGGGGGGGTCAAAAAGTAGCCGAAAAAACCTCGCGTGATTTGTGCACAAGCCCTTGGTGGTCGCCGAACCGCTTTGCACGGCTCCCGTGCTTTGTCACAGCGGGCGAGGGCTGCTCTCTCTCCGCGCCTCCGGCTTTTTGTATACACTCTAGGGGTAGGACCGGCACGACCACGTGGATAGTTGGGTGCTCTGATTCGGATCATAACTCATAGGTAAAACTATGGCAGAATACCATAACTTTGAACCACTCTAGTTTGTAAACGTTCAAGTTAATGAAAATACTATATGAATTAAATATGTTAATTTTCCAAGTCCGCGCCTTAGATATCCTATGGCCGAACTCGCAACTTTGAAACTTTGAACCGATCTAGTTCTTAAACGGGCAAGTTAATCAAAAAAATTGTAATCAATAAAATATGCTTATTTTAATGTATTTTTTAAAGTTCTAATCAAAAAAGTAGCAAAAATGTGAAATATCTTTTTGTAAACAAGAATTTTTTAAGTCCTAAAACCGGGCCCCTTTTGGTATACCCCAACCCTTTTGTGTCACTAACTCCTATATTGTTATTTTCTACCCGATTTTGTATTTTTTTACCACGTAGATACAGCCAGTGGCCACTCCGTGATTTCGTCGCGCCGCTACAATTACAAGCTGGCACTACCGGCCCCAGCCGGTACAGCGCTGATACGGCACGCATGCTATCGCAGCGAGTTGCATGCGATAAAACGGGATGGCTACGTTTAGGCTCGTTCGGCATACCTAAACATGGGATTTGGTAACAGAGAGCCTTCTGTACGTAGTACTATTATTTATTATGTGGTATAGCCTAAAGGTTACCTCGAAATAACATTAGTACATAACTAGTTAGTTGATATTTAGGTTACCTGTTTATTGTTTACACAAGGAATCCTCAAATCATTAAGGAGTTGACAAAACGCTTGCCTATGACTCGCCGAACAGCAAACGTCCATCCATTGCTACGGTGCTGTTTGCTAACCACATCGGGCATGATAATATAAAAATTGTGTAAGTAGCTGTAAATTGTATAAACGACATCGCTGCCTTTTTTGAATCCACAATTTAATAACAAGATCTTAAAAAAACAGACTGCAGGAAATCAAATCAGAAAGATTTGAATCAAAATTTCAAAATGTCAAAAATATATGAAAATTACTTTGTGACGTTCCATTCCATTCAGTCGAGCAAAAGTATAACGTTCAAATTGCAGTAAAATAAAATATTATTAAGAAATCAAACATTTTTACAGCATATTTTTAATTTGGGGGTTATTTCGTATTGTTACATATCTTGTAACAATTTTATTTTGTGTTTCAATAATTTGGCATCGAACATCTTTTAAATGATTCAGCGTGAAATGGAGTACAGGTTGGCAAGCTGGGGCGCTATCATGAAAATAGAAAGTCGAAACTCACAATATTTCTCTCTCTGTCGCTTGAATATGCAAGTGTGACAGAGATAGAGACAGACGAACGAACGATCGAAGCGTTTCATAGTAGCCGCTCTGTGGAGCTACTACGAAAATCGAAGGTCGAAACTTGCAACATCTCCTTCTCTGTCACTAGAATCAAGTGCGACCGAGAAGGAGATATTGCGAATTTCGACTGACGATTTTTGTAATAGCGCCGCTGTCAAAGTGTACCATTGTAAAAAAGTATCTAGTGTTGCCTTAGTAGGCTTACCTGATAGTTTTAAACAAGCAACTGAAACATTTATTTAGAAGGAGAATAATTTTGAAATTATTATAAATTAATAATAGTAAACTATGAGCCTAACTGAAGTTCAAATAGTCTAATTGTTAAGAATTATCGAAAGTGGCACCATCTAGTCCTACAGGACGGGAAATTTAACAACGCTTTTATCGCCCATACAAGACGCGTTGTATGAGACTGATAACACCCTGTATTTAGTTACTTCAAATAAAAGATGATTTATCGTAAATAGATAATTTTTGCCCAACTCATAAAGCTCAATCATACATCTACATCATCGAGTCGATTCACAACTAATAGCGCCATCTAGTGCAAATAAGTAAAGTTAGATGCTCAGTTCAAAAGTAAAACCATAGATGGCCGCATGACAAATGTATGTACATATTTTATTGTTTTCTTTTTACCATTACATTTTATTGCGTATTCAATTGGATATAACAATGATTATATGCTTCATGTACTAAAGGGAAAAATACGTATTTTTAACTTTTTTCTCGTATATTTTTTTAGTTATAGCAACATTCTGTAGACACGTTTTTTCGACGGTTAAACCGTGAGACTGTTTTGTTTGTGTTAAGCCGGGTCAGCTGCACCAATGTTTCCCATGTTTTAAAACATCTAAAGCCGGGTCCGCTGCGCCGTGTTTTCGGTGTTTGCAAACATCTAACATGTTTTCTGTCAGTTTCGGCAAACAAATAGGGTCTTCTTTTGATTGGCAAAACATTTTTGACGTTTAAAAACCTTGAAAACATGGCGCAGCAGACGCGGCTTAAAGCTTGGCATTAACATGTTTTCCGTCAGGTTCGGCAAACAAAATAAATAGGGTATTGATTTGATTGGCAAAACATGTTTGACGTTTAAAAACCTCGAACACGAAAACATGGCGCAGCGGACGCGGCTTTAGTTATGTCAAACACCGTAAACTTTCGTCCTGAATTTATTACTTTATTACTATTACAGTAAATCTTAAATGACTCAAAATGGTTGATCAAATATTTATCTATGCAGTGGTAGGTATAGACTATTAGATATTATATTACCTTTCTTTTTCTATTTACAATTCTTGGAGTCACGGTACGAGTTGTTTATTGAAATATTCGTTTAGTTGGGGCAACTGACAGTTTTTGACAGCAGCCGATAACGTCATGTCATTGGTCAATCGAAATTGAATCGAGGAATAGTCGCTCCTGCGCTCGGTCGATGAATTATTTATTGTTTGTTTTTTTCTCCGTCGTGAATACTAAATAAGGTTGTGAGTGTGGGCAACGATGAGATAATAATTATACAGTTACAAGTGCTTCTTTGTTTAGAAACTTTTTGTGCGATCAAATGGCTTCTACGCCAGTGCAAGTGAACGGTAATGCGAATAAAAACAGTCCCCTGGGAAAGCGGAAAAAATCTCGAGGAAGCAAAGGCTCATACTTATCGAAATGGTTGGACAAGACTATGTGCCACATCCAAGAATCGACGCCTAGCATGGACACGTACGGTTCATTCATGACACCGAACATGAATTGGAGTTCTCAGTTCGCGCCGGGTTACGACCCGTGCAGGTTTAACATGTTCGGTTACGCAGAGCCGATGTCGCTGCCTACGCCTCCTACATACTGCAGTCCTGTGATGCCGCCGCTGTATCCTCCTGAATACCGTTACGTTCAGAGCGTGAATAAGAGCGTACAGGTGCAGAGACCACGGCCGCGCCGCCGCAGCGAGAAACCTGACGACTACCACAGCACGCCTACCAGCACCAACACCTACTTTCAACCAAAGAACTGCTTGGACAGCCAAGACTTCGCGAGCTTACCGCCTATCGTTACGTCAGTGACCGACACGAATTCCAACAGTGATATGAATACCAATGAGAAAGACGAGTGCGCGCGGAGATACAGCGATCCTTGCGTGCAAGGACTGCCTGATATAGCCCGGCCGGCCAACGGAGACATTGACTCTGTGTCTGAAGCCAGCTCAGGGTTGTCCGGGAGCCAAGTTGGCAGCAGGCTGTTAACATACCTCCTCGACCAGATTACGAGCCTTAAAATGACTAATGAAAGACTGAATAAAGACTTGCAGGAAACTAGAGGTAATACCATTCATAAGTCTTTTTATAATATATGGGTCAATCAACTTTTGTATGGTTGTTGCTATGGTTACGACTTCAACTCCTTTCTAAACTGAGTGAATCTAAAAAACGTGAATTTTTAATTTTATTTATGTCTCATCACTGAAATAATAATATTGTTTGACCCATATACTTTGAATGTTATGTTATGCCTAATCTTCTGTCTATGTTCTGTGTAATATTGTGTCTTTATATACCTTTACATAGAAGTTGGTTTATAGTTACCATAATCATTAACAAGAGTTACTGTGATTTTCTTGCACTAACAATTTGGGTAGGTATATAATTGTCATGTTTAGTGGGTATTACCTTATAAGAGCGAGCCCCACATACCCCCTGGGCCTTCCCCGGGTCCGGAGAGATGCGTAAAGGCATTCCCTCTGCGTCAACAAAAAAAAAACATCCCTAATTACTTCTTATTACTTAAGGGGGTCAACGGGGTCGCCAGTGATTTTTTGTGGCGGGAGCCACAGCTCTCCACCCCAGAGAAGGTGGGCGAAGATGCCCAGAACGAGCCAGCAGGGGCAAAGCGCGAGGAGGGCTCTAGTGCGTTCAACCTGAGATCCTAGAGTCCTCCAAAATACTTAGTGCAGATGGCGGTTGACGTGGAGTTTTTAGTGGGTAGAAATACCACATAGCCCAGACCTCCTCCGAGAGCGGTACCTGGTTCACAGGTTTTCTCCACGAAATAAAAATTAAAAAAGAAAATAAGGTCTCTAATTACTTAATTTTTTTTGTAATTTTTATATTATAATTTATAGCCACAGAGCAGGTTCCAACCTAGAGATCCCATTGTGTATAAAAAGTTTAATGTTATTCCAGTATGCCATTTTAATTAAATGAGAACCAAGCTATGTTTGTATGGATAGTCGACTTAAGTCCACCATGCTGGGGACTCTTAAGGCTCTGTAAGTTCAGCGAAGTTAAGCGAACAGAGTTTTTGAAACAATATAATGTGTCTGTTTATATTAATATAGTTTCAAAAAAATACGAATCTTGAGGCTTTTCTGCAGCAAGATCAGTGATTCGAAACATGATTAAGAGAAAATAACGGTTTTTTTGGAAATAATTCAATATCAGGCTAATTATTTGTATAAGTACGGCTTTTATATGTTATTTTGAAAAACTTTTACTATTGCAGTCAATAGTTCTATGGACCGGAAGTTAAAAAAAAAAATTTACCCGCAAGCAAAAATGCTATCAGTATTTTTACAATGAAAACATGTTTGAGTACACAAATTTGGAGACTTACTACCTGAATCCAAAAATATATGCATCAGGAAATAACAGCATTTTAATTAAATATTGACGACCTTGAGATAATATTGAATTTCATCTGGCCTATAGAAAGGTTTATTCATTAACAAAAATAAGTGGATTATGCGCGTATCCCAAAGAACGTACCTATAGACGTAGTCAATTATAAAGTAAAGAAAGTTTATACCATTTTCGCCTGATTTTTACGGAATTTATAAAGATTACTTTTCATTATTTTTTACCTTTGCGGTATTAAAATTAGGTGGGCTATTAATGAATATTTAGTCAAATTACCCAACCTATTTTATTGTGTAAAAATATGGCTGATATCGATATATTGTTGTGTTTTCATAGAGCGAAACCGTAAAGTTCTCAGGGTATATCATGTTTGAGGGAACTTAGTGATTACTTTTTTATTTATTTAAACACAAAAAGTTCAAATTATAAACATGGTATCCGCGCTTCCGAACACGCACTTCCATCTCGCTCACGCTTATGCTCAGTGAGAGAAGACCATGAACCTTTGGTGCCTTAATAGAGATCTTTTGTACCCTATTATTGAAAATGAAGATAAACCAAATCATTCAACTATATTTAAACTGAAACTCCAGGATGTTCGTATGACCATACATTGATTCACATCATAAACTCTGCATTGTTAGTTTTACACATTTAACAATAAAAGAACATCAATTGTTTCTGCAATTAGAGCATGAGTGAATTGAATACAGTTGTGGTCAGTTTGATGTGGAATAGTTGTAATGAAAACCATTGCATGTCCATGTATGCGTCATGGTTTATTGCAATAAAACGTCTATATAATACAATACACTATAACATTAAAGTTACTGGGATTGACTTTTGAGTAAGCTACATGTAAGGCAATAACTGAACACATAGTTTTAGCGAATAGGTTTATGAGATTTATCCTCTAGCAGCCCAAAGGCCTATTAAAAGGTATCCAACTCTTCAAAGGAATTTATACCATTTTTTATTAGAACAGAGTTGCATTCGTTTTGTATAGTTTGATTTTAAAACAAAACTAACTCTATTATTACAATTGATTCAAATTTCACTGACAATTTTTCATGTTGGTATGTTTGTGGCTAGAGGCCATACATGATACCATATCATGGAAAATCACCTGTATTTCTAGATATTATTTATCTCTAATATTTGAATTTTATGATTCTTCATTGGGGAACCAGAATTTATTTCTACTTCAACTGTTTAAGACTTCCAACATCTTCAACAAAAAACTTTTAATTCGCCATTTGTATCAAAATCGTCCATCATTTCATTCACAAATTCCAACATCTGTCTTCAATTAAGCAACACACAACATAGTGGCCACCCACACAAAACACTTCCAAATGCTAAGAGTCATCCCACACAGTATGCAAATCAAGGAGAATGGTCAAATGTTTTGTTCCTCCCACAAACAAGCAAGGACAAGTGATTTAACTGGAACCTCTTTAAAAGGCAGTTAACTTGAACCTTGGCGAAATGGTAAACTGGACGTACAAAATATCGTTAACTCACTCTAATGGTTTTGGTTACTGTGTTGCTCTGTTTTAACAATGAAACAGTGATTTTTGACATCATTTTGAATGAATACAATATGACAACCTCGAAAATATCTATGGACAAAGTTTAGTGAGAACATAACTTCAAGAGATAAAACTATATTAATTATGACTTTGACTGCTCTTACTCAATGTAAACTCCATAGATATGAAATGAAATGAAATGAAAGTTTATTCACGAACATATGGTAAGTTCAGTAGATGTTATAAGTGTAGTTACATTGTTGACCCTATCTATCTATGTAATATCTATGTATGATTGATAATTACTCAATGTATGGCTTTTTTTAGACTCAGTGTATATGTCACCGTTAGATTGTGAAAACCTTACCCGTTATATTGTAAACTGACGGAATATTGTGAACTGAATCAAATTTGCCTGATGCGGAACGCAACCTGGTTGAGCGAATTATTCCACTTGCATCAGTTTCCACTTACGTCAGAACATGATTGTTTTTTTTTGTTGTTCAGACATTTTATTTTATTTGTTCCGGCATCCAGCAGTGTCGACGGAGCCCCGCTACGCGGCGGGCGGTTTGCCCCTCGGGCAACTGAAGAAACCTAACCTACCTAGTCTTTGTGTACTTTCCGTAGCAAGCCGATTTGATCTCAGTTCACAATTTGACGATTCGACAAATTAAAGTTTATAAACTAACGAAAAATATTGCGTTAAATTGTGAACGGTTTTGACAGTTAACAATTTTTCGACAGTTTATAATATCGCGAGTAAGATTATGAACCGACGGTGTTCACAATCTAACGGTGACATATACACTGATTAATGATTATCTTTTTGTCTCAAGAAGTACAGCTTTTCAAAGACATAATTTAAAATGTACAGTCAGCTGCAGATATATTTATGACTCTCGTTCACACAATCGACGTCAAAGATATGTAGGTAAACATATGTTTGACATTGACTGTACTTCAAAGTTCTATGCGGGGATGGGGGGGGGGGGGGGGGGGGGGGGTAATTTTTCTCTCATTGATTTTAAGAAATGATTTATTTATATTGTTAAAAGGTAAACATTAGTAACAAAAGAGGAAACATTAGTTTACCTTAATACATAATAATTTAATAACTGTCTGTCTTGTGCAGGTTTGGTCAATTGATGAATAATTAAATACAAAAACAATTACATTTACTTGTATAATTGTTTCAGCGGAACTAAACAACCTGCGAACACAACATAGTATCTGGCAGAAGGGATCTAGTTCCAGTATTGGTGGCAATAATGGTAAGTATTCAAATGCAATTCACTGTTAAAAAAACTAAGAGTAACTATTTTCGTTAAGACACCTTTAGAGTTTAGTTGGGTATGGTGTTGTGTGGTCATGAAAGGTTTTGATCTTGTTTGACCACTAGAAGCACCGGGTCATATAGAAATTTAGGTTGTTGTCTTGTCTGTGGACATTGCCTAGGCTATAAAGCCTAATTTTTGGCTTAATCTGAATCCGCATAAACGGCGTCTCCTCTTCTATAATTCTATGCGATAAAACATATATATTCACATAAGTCCTTAACTATAGACCACAGGAAAGAAGATTATTGACTGTGTATGACCCATCGCTGTCGTTGGCGATCGATAGATATAACACAGACAATACTTGTGTACAGTTACACATAAGTGGGAGTGTTTAGCTTACATACGATAAGACTATGGTTTAGTTGTTTAGTAGAATTGACATATTTGAGCTTATTATTGCTATTGTGAAACTTTCATTTAAATAAGTTGGTATACACTCAAGAGCAAAAGTTTCGGGTCACCCTAAATTAAATAACCGCAATAGGTTTTTTTAAATATTTTACACTAGTCTTATTTACATAATATACTATTCTTCGTAATACCCAAATGTATTAGCAATTTCCGGGATCCTATCATAAAAATATCGACATCCAAATATGACGATTTTCGCGATATCTCGCCCCGTTAACGTTGTTTTTTTCATCTTTCAAACCTGGTAACGTGTTTTTTTTTTTACTTTTATTTCTGCAGTTTAGATGTAAAATTTTAAAGATCATGACAGGATTAAAAAACTGTACAACCTTGCACTATTTTAGGAAATATGACGGTATTTCACTGACCCGAAACTTTTGCTCTTGAGTGTAGAATACACGGACATATTATGTACATTACTCGTACTAGTAGGTATACGACAAACTAGAAAACGTGATGCATTTAAACTGCGATGATAACCCGAGGACCTTTATTGCTTCCAATGTTGGGGTCAGATAAATATCATTCGTAGAGGTCAACCTGACACTCAGATTTCGCATTTCAAATTCCAATTAGATATCGAAATTTTGCGCGCAATGAGAAGCTCGGTCGCGCGTCGAAGGGAGCATGCGAAATATTGATATCAAATTGCGAAATGTGAAATTTAAGCGTCACATTGATCTCTAAGAATCTTATAGATCTAGTGTCTGATTAATCTGAGGCAGCCATACTCAACCTTTTTTGGCCGACAAGTCAAACGATGGCCGCAAAGTCATTTTAGCTGTGGAGCAAGGTAAATTTATGGTTTTTATACTATAGGATCGCATGGTGGATGACTCGCAAAAGCTCGGTGGGCTGCAAGTTGGGTATAGCTGATCTCATTGCTGTAAAGTTGTCACTATTTTTGACCGATACCTTGATACAGATTACCTGCAATGATTGATGGTGAACGTGATGATGGATCAAAGAGAGATGTGCGAGGATTTTTTATTTTTTTTTAATGTGCCACCTTAAGTTTCCTTGTATTTGACACGTCGCATGCTTGACAGCTATGTGTCAAATATATTAATACAAATTTTGACACATCTCTGGGTGATGGATATTCACCGTCATTCACATGTGTAATTATTGACATACACGCGTCACATGGCTGACTGTACGTTGTACAGCCCCCCTATTCTGTAACTTGTTTTAAGCTCACCTCAACGCTCACCCACAATTTTACCTTGACACCGCGATGCGTAGTAATTAAGCGAAGGTAGAGGTCTAGTTTCGTAACGGGTGACCGGCGGGGTGAGCCGCATTAACGCGTAGCGAATAACAGCCCAGTTTACAGGTACACTAGGTTCAACTCTTCAAGGAGGTAATGCCCATCCCCCTAATAGTTGTCAATCATCCAACTATGACGCCAATGTCACAGCGACACCCGTATGCTCGACCAATGCCAATTGGCGTCACTTATCTGAATTACACCTTTTGTCGCTATTATTAGATAGCCATTTTAGTTTTCGTGTTTTGCAACGTCATTTAATTTAAACGTCCCAGTGCGTTTCACCCCCCATTTCACCCTCTTAGCGTATGATTTCCGAGAGAAAAACTAACCTATGTCCTTCCCGGGGACTCAAACTATCTCTATACCGTAAGCACGGGTTAAATTGTCCAATTTTTTTTGTATTTTTTTGTTAAAAGTCATGTAGTTTTACATATTTAGTAAATATAAATGTTCGACTAGGTTTGATAGGATTTCAAGGATGTAAGATGTCGTCCGAGAATAATAAAAGGTGAAAATTATTTATTTAACATTTTTTTTTTTTTTTTTTTTTTGGGCCAATGTTGTTCTTAAAAAAAGGCTTCTTTGCCCCTAAGCCTTTTTCTCGTATTTAAAGTACGATTTAAAGAGAACGGGCTAATGAAACTATTCGGTAGTGTTGAAAAATCAAATCTGAATATTTATTAAACAAAAATAAACAAAGAATTCAATCAAATTTTTTTTTTCTTGAAAAGAAACAAAACTTAAACTAACATCTTAACTAGATTTAACTTAACAGTCTTTTTATGAGAATCATTGCAGTCATAATTTGGTTTTGGACTTTCTTGTCTATATCTAAGTCTCTTTAAACATAAAAAATCAACAAAAACAGAAAAAAATATTTTTCTTAATACAAAACATATTTGCGGTTTTCTTAAAACCTAACAAGATAATTAACAGCCTTTATTGAGAATCATCGTTAACATAGGTACAGTATTATACCTTTTTTAATCTTAATCTTCTTATATTTAATCATCTCTGGGACGGAAAAGCAGCCTTTTCTTATAAATTTAGGCAGTTTGATTTTTTGTACTATATTTTGGGGTGTATATAATTGTTCATCTTTTATAACAGGCCACCGCCAAAAGTCTTTTCCTTTCTTCATACATCTAACGCACACCGCCTCCTCACTTATAGATATTACCTGACCAGGGTAAAAGTCTTCGTTCCACTTCACTATAACATGATCGCCAGTTTCAATATTTTCTTTCATTTCTGATGATTTATTTTGAGAATGGCATGACTGCGAACTAATTGGCGTTTTTTCAATGGACAATTTCGAATCGAAACCCTGAAGAGGAACCTTCTTTGCTTGTATTTTTTTCACTTGAATAGGTGATTCTTCTTTTGTTATTTTGTTTGATTTTTTGTACGATATAACTTAAATAGGTACCTATAACAAAATGAATTATTATTAGTTTTATGAAAAGGGTTACTTTGGCCCGCGGGCCAAAGTTGTATGAAACATGGTACAAAGTATACACACTCAACGTTTTCAAGATTTTCTTACTTTAAACAAGGACTAAACAAATTAAAAAAACACTTAGCTTGTGCCCAAATACACGTCTGAAGATATCAAATAGATAAATAAACGAAAACTTACCAGATTTATGAGTTTCGACAGGAAGTTTGCAGGCACGATTGCAGCACGTTTTCACTCAGTAACAGCTAATCGAGACTGACAAGTCAAAACCTGCGCCAGCGTCGTGAATATATCACCGAGTTGCTAGCCACTAGTGCCATCTATGAGTTTAGGTAGACATTTCTGCGTTCGTACACGAACTGACAGAGTAGCGAGCTATGCAATCTTTTATTTATTTTGGGCCATTGTTACCCCCCAGGGCCAAAGAAACCCGTGCTTACGGTACCAAATTTCATCTAAATCGGTTCAGTGGTATAAGCGTGAAGAGGTAACAGACAGACACACTTTCGCATTTATAATACTAGCTTCTGCCCGCGATTCCGTCCGCGTGGAACTCGTTTATATCGTAGCTCCATACAAATTTTCACTTCCCATTTTACCCCCATCGGGGATTATTTCCGGGATAAAAACTGTCCTATGTCCTACCCCGGGACTCGAACTATCTCTTCACCAAATTTCATCTAAATCGGTTCAGCAGTTTAAGCGTGAAAAGGTAACAGATAGACAGACAGACAGACACACTTTCGCATTTACAATAGTATATAGTATGGATTAGTACCTATGGACAGAATAAATAAATATTTGCGGACAATCTTACACAAATCGACCCAGTCCCAAACTAAGCAAAGCTTGTACCTACTATGGGTACTAGACGAAGATAAACATATTTATATATAGATAAATAAATAAGTACTTAAATACATAGAAAACATCCATGACTCAGGAACAAATATTCGTGCTCATCACACAAATAAATGCCCTTACCGGGATTCGAACCCAGGACCTCTTGCTTCCTAGGCAGCGTCACTACCAACAGTACCAACTAGCCTAAAGCCGTCATCAGAAGGAAGCTTTTAACCTAAGACGCAAGTCAGGGGTGTTATAAATTTAACATGTTTATCCGTCAGCGGCATGGTATCTCTGAAACGGATGAACCGATTTGCTTCCGTTTTTTTTTCATCGAAGGTCTTATACCTAGTTTGCATGGGGTCATTTTCTGACTGGTCTCATTTTTATTTATTTATTTATATGATATATATTGTAAGCACTTCATTGTAAGTACACGAAACAGGTTAAAACATAAACACGATATGTAAGATTAAAGTAGGTACAAAGGCGAACTTATCCCTATATATATATGTATAGGCATTATACAATAATGTATATGTAGAGTTTTAGCTCTACTCCAATGAAGTAATAAGGAAGGTTGTTTGACGCATATGTATGAAACACTACATCCGACTTCAACAAAAAATGTCATTGAGTTTTTACATTGCGTCAGGAAATGCGTGGGATGTTACCGTTAACCTTTTAACCGCTATTGTCTGATGTACCTATGTTAAAAGGCACAGTGCAAATTACACCTTATTGCATTACAATAAGGATTAGATCCATGGGACATACGCGGTAGCGATAGTCTAGTAGTAACCTATAGATTATTATTTTTATACCAAAAATAAGTTTCTGTCAACAATTTAATTTTTGGTACAAGCTTTTATTGCAGATAGTACTTTTCTGTATACTGTCATCAACTACTAATTGAGACGATTCTAACGAGCCCAAACTCAACGGGGTTACGTCGGTTAAGTACCGAATTCCCATGGCCACCTTCTGTCTCCATCATCAGATCAGCTCGATGGTAAATACCATCATATTGAATTTTCATCCAAACTATACCTTTACCCAAATTTTCAGCTCAATCGATTGAAGATATTTCCTTCAAAATTGAGTTGCAAGATTCCACCCGAGCAAACATAGTTATATACATAAAAAGTGGCGGCTCTACTCTGCGACTTGTCGAAAGCTTTCGATTCAGTAATCACAGCCTTCTTAAAATCAAACTAGACAGGTTAGGTATAAAGAACAAAGCTCACACTCTCCTATCATAATTTTTAGAGAACAGGTCGCAAGTCGTTGAGGTACAAAATCTAGAAGAAAAAACGAGGTCCTCATCCGCCCAAACCACCGTAGGAGTGCCCCAAGGTTCAGCCCTGGGAAATGTTCTCTTTCTAATGTTTGTCAATGACCTGCCAAAGGCTGTAACAGAAGGCAAAGTAATACTATTTGCTGATGACACGAGTGTTGTGGTGGCTGGCATGACGTACAATGAACTAGAACTCAAACTAAATCTAGTCATCAAACAGGTACAAGCTTGGTTTGAGTCAAACGGACTTAAACTTAACACTGATAAAACTCAATGTATCCTCTTCAGTGGGCGTACTGTCGGCCACCCGCAATTATCTCTGTGTGGTTAACATCCAGGTGACAAAACTAGTTAGGTTCTTAGGCTTCCAACTTGACAACACACTATCATGGAAACCGCACGTTGAACTGGTGTACAACAAGTTGGCTACCTCGATATACGCACTGCGTGAGCTGAGCAAACCAGTATCGTCGGAAACCCTCCTGCAAGTTTATTACGCCTATATACATTCTATCATATCCTACGGTGTTGTCCTTTGGGGAAACTCGACGGATAGTAGAAGAGTTTTAATTCTCCAAAAGAGAGCTCTTCGCATTTTAACGGGAGTGTCAAGGAAGACATCTTGTCGAGCCTTATTTAAATCCAAAAAAATATTAACTTTAATGTAAAACGAAATTTAAAAACTTTTAAACCAGGCGATGAAGTTCATAACTTCAACTCTCGAAATGCACATCGGCTCATAAAAATTCGAAAAAGGCTAGCGTTGTGTGACAAAGACCCTGACTGAAGTAATGGGGCCTACCCTATATGAAAAATTACCGAAGAGTTTGAAAGACGTGATCAGTGTATCGGATTCCAGTCCCAATTAAAAAAACTACTTTTAGAAAATACAACATATTACATGGACGAATTCATGCAGCTGTGGCTGAGGAGTTCGTGAGGTGTTTTTTGTATTTTTAAATTATTAATTATCAACTATTGTACCCTTGACGATCATAGTATTAATTCTTATGGATTGACATTAATGTAGTTTATAATGCAATGTAATATTATGAGATAAATAAATATCAATATCATACTATAAAGTCCGCTGGATAGTTACATACATGAATTTATGGTTCGAATCCCGGTCAGGGCATTTATTTGTGTATTTATCACGAATATTTGTTCCTGAGTTATGGATGTTATATATGTATATAAGTATCTATATGTATGTATCTATTATATATATCATCGCCTAGTACCCACAACACAAGCCTTACTGAGCTTACCGTGGGCCTAGGTTGATTTGTGTAAGATTGTCCCGTAATATTTATTTATTTATTTATTATTTATTATACATTGCAAGTTGAATAAAAGCTTGTAATGTAATGATCTTAATCCGTTCAGCCGTTTTTGCGTGGTTGAGTAACAAGCACCCAAACATTTTCGCATTTGTAATATTAGTAGGATTTATATAATTTCTCAATCTAAGTCACAGAGAGTAATAGAACTTGTGTACATTTCAGTAATGAAGTGTGCATACTTAAGAGGGCGTTCATGTGCACACTAGCGCCACTGATAAATAATTGTGATTATTTAAATTGAACGATAGATATTTAAAAAAAAAACCGGCCAAGTGCGAGTCGGACTCGCGCACGAAGGGTTCCGTACCATTATCAATAAAAATATTTATTTTATTCTGTTTTTAGTATTTGTTATTACAGCGGCAACAGAAATACATCATCTGTGAAAATTTCAACTGGAACTATCACTGTATCAGTGAGATACAGCCTGGTGACAGATATACGGACGGAAGGACGGACAGCGGAGTCTTAGTAATAGGGTCCCGTTTTACTCTTTGAGTACGGAACCCTAGAAAGGAGGCCGCTATTAAATAATCACAATTATTTACCAGTGGCGCTAGTGCAGTGCACATGAATGCCCTCTTAAAAAAATGGATATGGAAAGTAGAGTAGTGTTGCGTGCCAATAAACACTGGCAGTAGCTGTGAATAAACACTGGCAGTAGCTGTGAATAAACACTGGCAGTAGCTGTGAATAAACACTGGCAGTAGCTGTGAATAAACACTGGCAGTAGCTGTGAATAAACACTGGCAGTAGCTGTGAATAAAGCTCAGAACAAAAACAAGATGCCGGCATCATTGAAGACGAGGTTACTGTGCACAAGTACTAGCTAACCGCGCGGCCCCGTGCGTGCTTCGCAGTTTGGCGAATCTTTACTTTAAGTTAATAAAATTGTATTTTCATTTTGATTCCAAAAAAAAAAAACGTATTACATTATTATAAAGAAAACATAGACAATCCGGTTCATTCTATGTACTGGTGAAATAATTTTTGACCATGACCAGTTCCGGGAATTACCCCCGGAGCGATTTTCCCAAAAAAGTGTAGGTATATTAACTTTTTTCCAGTTTTCTTTTGGTTTTTTATTCAGAATCCTTGATTAAAAAAATTGTCCAAAGTTTTACCATGTAAGTTTCTTCTTCCATAGCGTCACGACCATATTGCCTAATAAAAAAAGACTGCATACAAAAATGTGACGATCTGGAATGGAATATTTGGGACACTTTTTTTCTTGTATGAGGATCGATAGTATCAACGATTATGAGTAAGAAGAACCCAAAAAAAACACAATAGACCAATCAAATTAGCTTACCCTGGACATAATTCGTAAACTCGTTGTTTTTATTGTTTTATCGGATTTTACTATTCAGTATCAAATATTAATGAAATATATTAAGTAAAAAATCCGCGATCGTAACCGTAGTTAAAAAAAACACGAGTTAACGTACACTACCTAACTTTTTCCTAAAAGTAAAAAAGGTAACCAAGTACCTTGTTAGTATAACTTTGAGGTGCATTCAAATTCGATCACTTAATAGCAAAATTAAACTGAAATCAAATTCGCATATACGTTTTTTTTCACAGTTTTCCTCTGATCTCATTATCTAGACAAGCCAAAATGGTAACTATGATGTTTTTATCTGTTTAAACTATATTGCGTCTTTTTAGACATTTAAGACAATATTTAAACATTTATTTGTAACGTTTTAATAATAATGTATTTCTCAGTTATTATAAATAGTAACTATGATTTTTTTGTTTACTAATAGCCTTTTGTGATCGATAATCATGATTTCATCAAAATCAAGCATGTTAATTTCACGCTTAAGAAATTGAAAATTTAATTGAAAATACTCGCGACCTTGTCGTGGAGCCAGATGCATGCGGTGGGTGCGAGGCGGGGAGAGAGTGGGGCGCCAGCGGGCGAGCGCACGGCGAACCCGTCTTAACGAGTTTATTTCAATTACGTGTTTTGCACCGACCGCGCCGTGTACAAATAAAACAAATATAACGGAATATCCTAATTGTAGGATTTTTAGCTCAAATGAAAAAAATCACAGTTTGTCCCTTACGCCCTTTGAAAACTCTGGTCCAAAGGGCGTAAGGAACGATTGATTTGCTTTTATCATCGAAAACATAAGTAAACTCTTAACTGTTAAGTAAATGAAAGAGATGATGTCATGATCGTGGTTAGCATAAAAAAAACCGGTCAAGTGTTCCGGACCACCCCGTACAATAGAAACAGGTCCACTATAAACTGACACTCACTAAGTATGTATTTACATACTTAGTGCGTGTCAGTTTATACTGGACATCACATTTTCAGTGATGTAACTAAAAATTTACGGTTTTCGCAATTTTTCCTTTATTTGTGCTATAAATACTTCGTACCAAATTTCAAGATTGAGAGTTCACGGGATATGGGCATGGGCATTTCGTCCCTTACGCCCTTTGAGCCTACGGTAGTCGATATCCTTATTGGCAAAATTGAGCCGACAGGCCAGAACGCCAAAAAAAAAGAGAAGATATGCTTATTGTCACCCACCCAGAGATGGGATAAATTTATTCGAATACGAATAACGTTTAAGAATAAATAGGATTATTTGCGAATGACGAATAAATATTTCGAATAATTATTCGCCAATATTTATTCGCGAATAACTTCTTCATTCGCATAATCATTCGTAATGCTTTTCGGGAATAATATTTTGAACGAATATTGTAGGAATGCTTTTTAATGGAATATATCTCAAAAACGTAATCATTTCCTACAGACAGAACAGAGATACCAAGTTTCTAAATTTGTTAGAAAAAGGTTACCGCTTCATCAAGGGTACCAATTAACATCGCCGTGCATGGTGAAACGGATATTAATTGTAATTATTTCACCTGTTTTATTTTTACTATTTCGGCTTTACCACGGGTGAAAAAAAAAACCGGTCAAGTGCGAGTCAGACTCGCGCACCGAGGGTTCCGGACCACCCCGTACAATAAAACCAAGTCCACTATAAACTGACACTCACTAACACATACTTAGTACGTGTCAGTATATACTGGACATACAATTTTCAGTGATGTAACTAAAAATTTACGGTTTTTGCTATTTTTCCTTTATATGTGCTATAGGGCGTTGCTTCGCACCAAATTTCAAGTTTCTGAGTGCACGGGAAGTAGGTTTTGATTCCCTTGCGGGTTTCGAAAACTTGCGGAAATTTGCGGCATAAACGGTTGTATCTTTTGATTGCGTTGGCTTAGAAGTTTGATTTTTTCACAGCTCCAAAAGACAGTAAACCTGAGTATTTGATATAAATTTCAGCTTAATTCATTTATTTGTTGCAGTATGGGTCTTACAAGATGTTACATATAAATACAGTTCCAGCATAACCCTGTTAGGGCACAGCAACATTAATATAAAAAATATTAATTCTAAAATAATGTATGCACACACTATGCACAGAAATTCAAACTTTTAATGATTGATACCTCCAAGCGTTCCTGAGAAAAAGGGTATTGACAGACGGACGGACGGACAACAAAGTGATCCTATAAGGGTTCCGTTTTTCTATTTCGAGGCACGGAACCCTAAAAACACACAGATCAGAATATAACATGATTAAGTACATACAATGTACAATTACAGGTATATAGTTGAACAATCTTACATGCGTAATCGCCTCTAATAACATAACATTGATCCAATTACAGACAGTGGCTGTCCATAAATTACGTCATTTCAAAACAGGGGCGGGGGGGGTCTATTGGATGACGGTAGTCATTTTATGAGGCGGGTAGTGTCCATTTAGGAATTAACAGGATGATGATAGGAGGGGGGGTCAAGAATTGACAAAAAACAACCGGCCAAGTCCTGAGTCATGGATGTTTTCTGTGTATTTAGGTATTTATTTATCTATATAAGTATGTTTATCGTTCGTCTAGTACCCATAATACAGCTTTGCTTAGTTTGGGACTAAGCTTTGCTTAGTTTGGGACTAAGCCGATTTATGTGAGATTGTAAAAGAAAAAAAAAACTGGTTTTTAGTATTTGTTGTTATAGCGGCAACAGAAATACATCATCTGTGAAAATTTCAGCTGTCAAACTATCACTGTTGTTGAGACACAGCCTGGTGACAGACGGACAGACAGACAGACTGACAGACAGCGGAGTATTAGTAATAGTGTCCCGTTTTACTCCTTGAGTACGGAACCCTAACAAAACAATGGTTCAGTTTCAATTGTTTTCTCGAGTTGTTGAGTTGCCGCTGAAGATGGAAGTGTCCCGTAAAAATGTATTACAACTTTCAAAGTGGATGAACACAAAAACAATGTGGAGACCGGATGATTGCTGCTTTTAGTAATGAAACACCTTCAAAGACGACAATATACAGGTGGTATTCAGAATTTCAACGTGGCCGAGTATCCCTCACGGACGACGCGCGTGAAGGTCGACCAAAATCGGCAGTTACGCAAGAAAACGTCCACATTGTGAGTCAGCTGATAAAAGAAGACAGGTATGTGACATATCGGGAAATTCAGGAGTCTTTGGGGATTGGAATGAGTCAGATACAAGTTATTTTACAGGAAGAACTAGGCGTGCGAAAGTTGTTTTCCCGTTGGATCCCGCACTTATTGTCTGACGAGCAGAAAACGACTCGTGTCAATTGGTGCCGCAAAACATTGAATAAATTCAACGGAGGAAGCTCAAATGCAGTTTTTAGGGTCGTATCAGGTGACGAGTCGTGGATATACGCATATGAGCCTGAAACTAAAAACCAATCTCGAGTATGGGGTAACGAAGACGAGCTTCAAGCCAACAAAAGTTATTCGCTCTCGCAGCAAGGCCAAGAAGATGGTGGCTATGTTTGTCTCCAAATCGGGTCACGTGGCTACTGTTCCACTTGAAGATCGTAGAACGGTCAAAGCCGATTGGTATACAAGTATTGGTTTGCCGAGTGTCTTTGCTGAACTTAGGAAAAAAGGCCTAGTCGCCGCATCATCCTTCACCACGACAATGCCAGCCCTCACACCGCTCGTAAAACAAATGAGTACCTGGAAGGTGAAAAAGTCGAACTACTGGACCATCCTCCATACAGCCCTGACCTAAGTCCCAACGATTTTTTCACATTCCCCAAAATCAAGGATAAGTTGCGTGGTGGGCGCGGTGTTTCAGACACCGGCAGAAGCAGTGGAGGCTTTTAAAATGGCCATTTTGTCGACTCTTTTTCAGCTTTCAATAAGTGTTTTAACGACTGGTTTGAACGCATGGAAAAATATAAAAGAGAATACTTTGAAAAACAATAAAAATACTTAAATCAATGTTACTGCATATTTTTTTTTATTCCCGAAACTTTCAGTTTGACCCTCGTAGTGACCCTGCCTGCGTAGCCGGAGGTCCCGGGTTCGAATCCCGGTAAGGGCATTTATTTGTGTGATGAGCACAAATATGTGCTCCTGAGTCATGGATGTTTTCTATGTATTTATGTATTTATTTATCTATATAAGTATGTTTATCGTCGTCTAGTACCCATAGTAGTTTGCTTAGTTTGGGACTAGATCGATTTGTGTAAGATTGTATAAGAAAAAAAAAGAAAATAAAAAATCTGTTTTTTAGTATTTGTTGTTATAGCCGCAACAGAAATACATCACCTGTGAAAATTTCAACTGTCTACCTATCACGGTTCGTGAGATACAGCCTGGTGACAGACGGACAGACAGACAGACAGACAGACGGACAGCGGAATCTTAGTAATAGGGTCCCGTTTTACTCTTTGAGTACGGAACCTTAAAAAACGACGACGTAATACTATATGGACAAGCCCACACACATGACATATTGAAACAAACCTGTTAAATGCCCCATGAAGTGACTCATTTAACTCACAAAAATATTGTTAATTAGTAGAAAAGGGTATTAATACTTGAAAATAGGTACACTTGTAGTGATCGTGTTAAATTCGTGTACGTGTTACAACGAGCAACCGCATCCTTAAATATTATTCGTGGATTTATTGGAATGAAATGAGAATAAATCATTCGTCATTCGAAAGTGTAGACGAATAAATTATTCGCGAATAAATGTTTATTCGAATAAGAATCATTCCAATAATGCCCCTTTCTGCACCCACATAAGTAACATATTTTATTTAAATAATTCTATACAGAAGACTGAGTGCTTATAAATAGGTAATCGACATTCCACGACAATTATGTCTCATGCTGAACAACTTAGTTATTATCGATCTAATGAACACAATATTTCAATAAATCTCCACCCTAGCCGAACCGTGGTAAACGCCACGTTCGTGTTTATAAATGTTTGACAATCATTGACCTATCCATAATAAATGAAGGCCGAAACGCATTGACAGCGGTGGCGAAGCGGCGGCGCGGCGCAGTGTGGAGGTGGTACCGGCTGTAATGTTCGATCTAATACGAATGGGTCCGCACAGAATACCGGCCGGGAAAAAAGCGTTCGGATCCTTTCATATTAGCTCGAACATTACAAGTACCGCCTCCGCGCCACCCCGCGCCGCTTCGCCACCGCTGTCAGTGCGTTTCGGCCTTGAATGCCTGCGACTCGCGACAGCACGGTCGGTAGTTGAGGCGCAAAGCAATGACGGCCTTATTCTGCAAGAGATAAGGTTCATATTAAAACTTAAGTACGAAAAAATATGAATTAATTAATAATCGTGGATATTTTTTGTTTAATTTGTTTCTTATAGTACTAATAATATGTTGACCGCATAAATCAAACACTTTCCAAGTAGTTATGTATTTTGGTTTTCCAAAAACTACCAATATTTGTGATTTTAGAAATCCGCAAAGAGAATCTGTTTAATTTTTAATAATTTATCAACACACATAATATACTATTCAGAATAATTTGTTAAATTGCAGTTATCTTTAATTTCTGGTAAGATAAGCCAGAAAATGTGTAACTTACTGAACTTTCTTTATTATTGATAGTCCCGGTTGATTAATTAGATTAATTTTGATTTCTTTAACTGGAATGCAAGCGTTATATCACAATAGAGGCACTTTTACAAAGTTACATATTATGCTGCACTTATGAAATCAGAATTTGTTAAAAATTTAGATTTTTGGTTTTTTTACAATGACGCGGAACCCTAAAATGTTTAATTCTTTTTATTTTAACTATAACTAACAATACTTTACATCATAGAAAAAGAAAATTACAGTTATCGAATTATGTCCGGGTTTAGCTAATTTGATTGGTCTACAAAGCTATATTTCAAAGACATTACCTCTATTATTGGAATAAATAATTTGTTTAGGTGCGTGTTTAATTTATCAGATATATATATATATATATATATATATAATGTATATATATATACCAGTCCACTTCCACCAGAAAATTATGTACTGGGTGGCTGCCCCTAAATGTACACCTCTGTTGCTTTCAAGAAATTCAGGCTAGTGGCAGTTTTTAAATTTAAAAAAAATCGTAAAATCACTACTGTCAGGATTCTTTGAGCAGTTTTCAAATTCCAAATAAGTTGTTAAATCACTGATGTGTTTTCATTATATCCTCAGCTTCGCATATCTATCTCGATGGATAATCTCCCTGCGTGTTTCGAGTTTGTATACTTTCTATGTATGGGAGTTGGGAAATGTGCTTACTTATGATACAAATGGAACTGGTGCGAATCACCAGTATGGAGTCTGGAACCCCCGAGTAGACTGTACACTCTGTACAGTCCACCACACGGTATTTGACTGCCCTCTAACCAAATACCACAGACAACTATAGGATTTTACAACTTGAACTTCGGCTATAGCGCTACCTACTTGAAAACTGTAAAATTGTAAATCTTTGAAATAAGAGAAACATAAGCCATACGATAAATAAATAAATTTTTGTCTCGAAAATAAACAACTACAACATAAAGAATTATAGCGAACCTTTGAAAAAAACTGGACTGCTGGAGGCTCGATACTGACGGCTAAAGACAACATGTTTTTTTGCTCCTATAGTAATTATATTGAACTGGCCTGAATCCGCGCAACACTACCTGACCCAGTGTTTCACTCAGCTCATTCGAAATAGAAAGCATTTCTACCCATTGTTCCAACTTTCCAAAGCTTCAAGCAACGATTGAATAAAGTTTGGGAATCCGCGCACTCTTGAAATCGAAAGCAGTTATAATTGCAGTGATTTCATCGAAACCGAACAAAATGAGCGTTGCTAATCGGTCGTGTATACTTGGAATTATTTGATTTGGCCGTGTTTAAAGAATTCCGTTCAAATAGCGATTTTATTGTCCTAAGCTTGAAGATTTAATCTGTAATAACAGCTCTTGATGTCGTACATCTCTTAAAATATATCAGGTAATTAGGTAGGTATACTCAACCATCGATTCTTAAAATAATGTAGTTGAAAGCTGATCATCCGGATGGAAGTCTGAGAATAGCTGGGGGGTTCTGAATCAATTGTTGCACGCTCCGATTCATTTCATCCGTAAAGCGAGTGCACTTTGTGCACATTACAAATGTAAATTCATTTTCAATCCAACACCTTAAGTATGATCGACCCCATGCTAAATGAATTAATAAATGGATAAGTATTCTGTATGTGGGCGTACAACGTAATCTAATCATCTCAGGTACCTAGGTATTGATAATGAATAATGAGCGAAGTCTGGACTAGAATCGGTTGCCTAATGAGAAACTAGAATTATTTCTCGAAGTAGCTTTCTGGTTTTAGAACAGTTAGTTGGTATCAGCTGCTTTCCTGTATCTAATGAACATAATTCATTTTCATTTACGGCTTAAATTCTGTGATTCTATACTCAACCTTTCAAAAATATCTAAGTATAAAGTCTTTACTGACATATGACGCATGTGTAGATATTTTTTTAGGTTGTCTGTATAGATATTAGAGAACTGGACTGTACTAAACGTACAGTTAAAACAGTGTTCTCCGCGAGCAGCAGCCATGATAGCCCTCAACTTGTTGAAGAACTTCCAATGAGGAAAAAATGTTTTGTTAGAACCTAAATCATTTATTTAATAAATATTATATTGATGTTACGTACAATAAATCCGACCGGGCAAAGTACGTAAGCGCCGGGAACATTAAAACTTTTCATCTATTTTAACGCAAACATCGGTCGTCATAAAACCGAATAGTCTAGGCATCGCACGATAAGACTACTCGTATATATTTATGAGTTCACGTTTTCTCTCACAGACAACCAATTCGTTTTTATTTCTGCGAGCAGATACATTTTATTGGAATAACAGGGGATAATTGTGTAAGTTTACGAGTTATAACGACGTCTAATCTATGGACTAGGTACAACGTTCGTACTTGTGTGGTGCCAGTGCGTTCATTTTGTGATGCTGGCTGGCATAAATGACGCCGCGACGCGACGCGAGTCGAGAAAATCTACCTTCCTCTTTCTAATTTGTAGAGTACGTGTGAGACGGAACATTCGCACCATTTATTTCCCTTCTGTCAAAGTACAAGCCCAAGTGGGCATGATTCGTACACAAAAATTGATGAAGGTGTGCAAGTTTTTTCGGTGTATCGTGTCATTTTTGATGTATTAGTGTCATCATTACAGCAACTTTAACTTCGACACTTCGAGTGCTTGGTACATTTATATAAGTCACCAATTTTTTTTCAGGTTTCATACAAAGTAATGTAATATATACTTGCAGACTATTGTAAAAGGTCTTTTAGAGTTAAGGAAGAGTTAGCGTCAATTTGGTGTCAACTATGTCAGTACCTTAAACGTTGTGCGTGACCGCATTGACAGCTCATTAATAAATTCTTATCTATCCAAATATCATAAACCCTCCATGATGCGCCACCATAAAAATAGACTATTTTGTTAGAACACATTTCTTATCTGTGAAAATGTTATTATTGCTAATTAATAACATCGATTTCGATAATATTATTTCATTCAAACTTCGAACATCTCTGAAAAACAAATAAATTTGATTTGACCTCTATTGTAATAGTATTAACAGACAATCGAACGGTGCGGTGGACCGATAGGGACACAACTATCTGAAAGAATAAGAGACAAGACGTTTCTCTTATTCTTTCAGATAGTTGTGTCCCTCTTTGTCCACCGCACCGTTCGATCGTCAGTCGAAATGACGTTTAGTTCGAAATTAATTGTCAATTTGCATACAAATTTGACAAATGTCGCACGTAAGTAAGATATCGAACGATATTATATTTGGGGCCGACTCTAGTTTGTTACTGAATTAAAAAAAAACTATGAAAGCTGCCAGAAAACAAACCCGCGATGCCGGTCATAACATGCGGCTCCTGAATGCATCATGGAGGCTTGATATGTGAATAGATAAAGTAGTGTATGTAACTGTACATAATTAGGCATTATGTACAGTCACATAAACTACTATTAGCTCTCTGGTAGTGCAATTGCTTATTACGTACAAGCTAGGGGGTTCAAACCCAGCAAAAGAAGATTTTACACTGGTTTATATTAAGTTAGTGATTAAATTTCGATTTGAAATATTTTGAAAACGGTGCGAGTGAGGACATACGTTTCTTTGAGAAATTATCTACATAAGATGTAAAGAATCTGCCTTTAAAATTAAAGCAAATGTATAAAAACACGTTATATACCTATTAAACGACAAAATAATGTACGGTTGTAAATTAAAAGGTATTCTAAGCATTCAAACTGTGATTCAAAAACCTCTTAAAATCCAAGTCACGACTCACGACTATAATTTCGTGGAGGTGTTCAAATTAACGTTGTGATGTGTTGTGGCATAGTCCGCGTTTGGATTACTTTTGCCGGGTTGAGATATCTTGTGAGAAGAGATATAGGTTTCAAGAAAAAGTATAGGTATATGTTGTAAAATTTTATGTTTTTACAAGTACAGTCGCCATCACATACATCTGTACACTACAAGGTGTTCAAAAATATCTGAACATGCACCCTAATGGTTTGAAAATAGAGTTGTGTTCAGATCTTTGTGAGTTGCTTGTTTGCTTCGATGTATGTGATGGCGACTGTACCTATTCATCCCTCTCAGAACACACATTACTCTATCTTCTGGTAAAAAGAGAAAATGCTACTAAGTTGTCGACATTAAGTATCTACCGCGCTATATATACTTATAGTACTAATTACAGAACTCCTAAACCTACAGCTTTATAACATGGCCTCCAAGTGGTACAATTTTACAAGTCTAAACTAGCAACAGTGAGGCGCTTTGACCACGAACGAACTTTACTAGTTTCCACCCGCGACTTCGTCTGCGTAAATCTCGTAATTGAAGTTATCTGGGTTAATGAGTGGTATTTTATCTTTCTTTATTATGTGCAAATTATATCTCTACTTCATACATCCGTGAGAAAGTTAGTGTCTCACAATTTCTTTCTTAATTTTCCTATTACATAAGTGACTCGTAGGCGATTTAACACTAGTCCCTGGGCGACCGAGCTCCGCTCGGATGAAAATGGAGAAAATACGGAGAAAACGAATTTTCCCGGACATGCGGCCTATCTAGATCGATTTCTCGCCCCCGTAACCACCTATATTCCAAATTTCATCGAAATCGTTAGAGCCGTTTTCGAGAACGTGATTGCAAATATATATAAATATACAAATATTGCTCGTTTAATAGTATAGGATATACACGTATTACAAATTTGAAAGACCACACTTATGTTACTGTTTTTTCTTTACTCAGAGATATCCCCACTGTTAGTCTCTCTCTTTACTCAGAGATATCCCCACTGTTAGTCTCTCTCTTTACTCAGAGATATCCCCACTGTTAGTCTCTCTCTTTCAAAGACTATATGTCTTAAGTCAGTAAGTCTTTAAGAAAGAGCAAACGCTACATTCTAATGACGTCGCCTTCTGTCATCTGTCTTCGACTTTATTCTGTCTGTCGAATTGCGGACCTGTGTTTACACACCAAAATATCCAAAAAAAATATTCGTATGGCATAGGTACAGTTCTTCACAAACTTATATTTATTTATTTATATTTATTTATTTGGTATTAATCATACACTGTCAATTGGGTACATTATAACTTATAAGTAAATTAAAATTAAAACCACAAATACTGGGTTACAAATGTCCCAAGAATAATATTAAAAAATATGTTACATAATGTCATTCAATAAGAATAGCTTGAATATAAAATGATGAAATAGTAGATTGAATATGTCCGCAATTAAAATAATATGATACAATCAAAATGTAAGTATTATCAATGTCATTTCTAATTAAATGTCCGCTCGACATATTTATTCATCCAGGAACTCACAGAGTAGTAAGCCTTGGCTGCGCAATATATTTTAAGTTTATGTGTAAAGTTACTTTCAGTGTCTAAAGTTCTGATGTGCTCTGGTATTTTATTGTAAATTTTGGCACCCATTACACCAAGAGACTTGCCAGTTTTCTGGAGCCTGTGCGCAGGGACGGCCAGTCCCGGTTTCCGTCTTGCTGAATAACAGTTACCTATAGGGAACTCCTCGGGGTTTCTTCTAACATACTTACCGACCTCAAATATGTAGAGAGAAGGCACTGTTAGTACTCCAAGAGTCGCAAAAAGTGGCCGTGCTGTCTCATCTGATAGAACACGGCAAATCAAACGGATCACTTTTTTTTTGTAATATGAATGGCCGGTCTCTATCAGCTGCCAGACCCCAGAGATCGATTCCGCGTATTAGGTGCGTGTGGAAGTAGGCATAGTACGCTGTTAGCAGGTTGTGTAGCGATAATGTGCGAGTTAATCGGGATATGGCATAGTAGGCCTTATATTAAGGCGCTGTCAACACCAAAAACGCGCACACTGTCTATTTGTATCGGAGTAAGCGAGAGCGAGTGTTACTTGAGCGGCCAGGTTTTAGACGAAAATAATGAATAAATATTGAAATAAAAAAAAGTGTGGATTATTTGTGAAATATGGCCCGTCTACGGTTTAGGTATGAATATGTGGACTTCGTGTTTTTAATTGCAGACCCATACGTCAAAAACATAAGGACATAGAACCGTTTAAGATGATTTTAAGACCAATCTTTGCGATTATTTTCTATCGAGCCGATTTCATCCAATTATGTTTCGAGTCCGTCTACGGTCTTGGAAATATGATGAATATTAACTTATATTTTTTTTGATGTGCTAGAACAAATAGTTTTTCTTATACAAGTGCTCAAATAATATCAATTTCAACAAATTTGGTCTTGTCAGCCTCTTAAGACCACCGTGGGTTAGAACTGTATGTTGCTGCGAGTCTATTAGAATGAGCAGTGCAGCAGCCAGAAGTTGATTACTCTTTAGCACCACCTTTACTTTCAGCCAGTATCCGTTGAGCTGAAATTTGGCAATTACCTATTGCACCACCGTGCACCGAGCTGACCTAATGAATACTAATAACTACATATAAACTCCAAAAACACACGCACAAGATAAACCCATCGTAATGGGCTTGGAACCCTCTTAAGGCGACGTAGGCTCGTGGCCTTCTCGCCAAGAATTAAAAAAAAAAAAAAAAATAACCACCAAGCCAAAATTTTATTCATTAGAAGAATACTATAGTAAATGCAAGCAATTGACATTGTTTATATTATTATTGTATTTTTTTTTATCAAATGAAATTTACTTAATTTTAGGATATTATTATACAATTGTTAATTAAACTTACTTTAGAATGATATGTATTAATTATCTCGTTAATTTGGCTCGTATGATTGTGAATGTGTATTTATGAATTTAATACCTATATTTTCATTGTTAAGTATTAGAGACCATAGTTAATGTGTGTACGCCTGAAAAGGCAGGATTTAGTGATACTATATTGTCATTTTCGACTTCACCTTCGACTATGTACCGACCTGAATTCTTCACACAATAAATGATTACTGATTACTGAAAATCCAGATGTTCCTGCGCAGCAGACGACCCTGGTACAAAATCAAGCCTTAGTCAGAAGTTCCTGCATTACAGATGACCCTGCCAGATGTTCCTGTACCCCAGAAGACCCTAATAAACTAACCGAAGAAAAGCCATAAATAG
The DNA here is from genome assembly GCA_963854355.1 of Epinotia brunnichana. Classification (NCBI taxonomy): domain Eukaryota; kingdom Metazoa; phylum Arthropoda; class Insecta; order Lepidoptera; family Tortricidae; genus Epinotia; species Epinotia brunnichana. The sequence goes on from OY977952.1 coordinate 18,197,122, forward strand.
CCCAAAAACAGGGAAAAACCACCAACAGCGCAGAAATCGCTACCCCAACACCACGGTCGTCTTAACGGCTGGAGACTTGCCGCCGAAACAAGCGGAAGCTTAAAACGGCTCCCATCCCAAAAACATGATATCCGGCGAGTACGAGTACGAGTCGTGGTCTTCTCTCCCTCTCACTGAGCATAAGCGTGAGCGAGATGGAAGTGCGTGTTTGGAAACGCCGGATATCATGTTTTTTAATTTAATTTTTTTGTGCGTTTTAATAAATAAAAACGTAATAGCTGATGTCCCTCAAACATGACATCAATTTTAATATGTTACGTTTTTTTAAGTGTATTTTAGACATATGTTCGTGATTTTTTTTTATCGAGCGAAAGTCAGAAACTCAGGATTCGAATAGCTGATTTCCCTCGAGAAAGGCCTCTAGATTGCTAATTAAATTTAGGGCAGCCGTATTATAATCCAAACAAGAGCTACGACTTTTTAAAAATCCGTTTTCTGAACTCACGTCGCCTTACCGGATACTTGAGATTATTTGAAAGATAATTGCATCAAATTATTCCATTCAAAAAGCAACTCTACCGTACAAGGTAGAATATTCCAATGACAGTTTAATAAAAAATCCGCAAAATTAAATAATCTCAACCATATACATAGTTGATGTCAAAAAAGTACAGCCAGCATTAAAATCTTGTACCAAAAATGAAATTAATCTCACATCTCACATAATAGTGTAGTCACTAAATAAAATAATCAATAATGTTGTATTTTCTCGAAAAGGGATCAAAAATGAAGTCAAATGGAGAAAAAAGCAACGCAAGAGGTTAAATAATCACAAAGTTTTATGAGGGGGTATGTTCTGTCCCTTTTCCGCAAAAGGCACCTTCATATGAAACGATTGTTATTTACTATGACGCTCGGGGATCGTGACGTCACGATCCCCTCGTAATTTTTTGAGATATTTGAATGGGATTTTCGTCACTAGGCATATTTTTTTGTCTTCTTTCTTTTGAAGAAATAATAAATTTGGAGTCTACACCCCTATTCTAGATCGTTCAATCCTAGTTAGAAGTCGCGCTCCACTCCCAACCCAACGCTATGGACAAAACATGAGAAGCAATAAAGTGCATCCTCGTGGCATCACGATCGAATTTAATTCTGAATTACGTGTCTGTTTCGTATGTCGGTGGTAGCGGGCATCGCGTGCGTTTCGTTCGTGACCTAGGCTGATAGCTTCTGTTTAATGCTGGTTGCGTAAGAATGAACAGAAACTTGGCTGGGAATACTCGACAAGAAACTATTTTTACTTAGCATTATAATGAGGATTTTAGAGTTGCCTGTGACACCTATAACTATAACCGTTTAAAAAAAACTACCGCGTTGTTTGGGATTTGGAATAGCTGTCAGGTCAGATAAACTTTGCCGTGTTTGTATGGCCAATCTGTCACCTCTAATGCCTTTGTAATCGTTGTTTGATAGTACTGCATGGCAGATTTAACTGTGTGTGAGTCTAGTATTAATGAATGAGGATGAATATTTGTTTATGAGCCTTGGATGTTTTCTATGCATTTAAGTATTTATATCTTTTAAATATATCGTCAGTACCCATAACATAATACAAGCCTTATTGAGCTTAATATGGGACTAGGTCGACTTGTTTAAGATTTTCCGCTAATATTTATTTATTGTTAATTACCAAGTAGTTACAACTACAAAAAATTTCGCTATCTAGTTAGTTATTGTGTCTAGGCAGTCGTGATACTCTTCCAATATGAACTGTAGATAAATGAATAAAATATTATTTTCCTTAACTAGATTGTTATTGTTTTGTATTGCCTATTTGAGAGAGTCATTCAAGCTATTAATTTACGAATTATCTTTACCTTGGAGCATCCATATACGGGAGTTGTTGCAAATAATTTTCGTCTTACTACCTACAATGTTTTAAATCCCTAATGCTAATTGTTTTAGAATTCATAATGGGCTGCTTACACTACACTTTGATTAGTGATTAGTGCAAGTTCATTTGCTGCAAGTCGGAGTAACTTTGGACTTGCACTAATCACTAATCAATGTGTCAAACAGGCCCTTCGTGACAGATTTTAGTGCTAAGAATTCCGTTTTTATGGGGATAGTCACATGATGACCTGCACGAACCACGTAACGCATTGTACGAACGTCAGGTAGATCTAAATGTCACTTTTTATATGGAAAAATGACTGCTAAATTGTCGTAACGCGCGTTCGGAACGTTACGTGATTACCCCTTGGTAAAGGTGTCGGGAGTTCGCTGGATGCGGGTGGCGCACGACCCCTAATCTTGGCACTCTTTTTGGGAAGCCTATGTCTGACAGTGGATGTTTTTCGGCTGATATGATGATAAGATAAGTCACCATATAGTTGACCTTTTCTAACGCTAACGTTTTATTTTCCAGGTCTTGTAGGCGGTCAATACTCACCCGGCTACGTCACGGACCTAGTGCGGGAGATCCGAGACTCGGCGCGGATCCGCGAAGAGGCGTTGTACGCGAGAGTGCGCGCCATGGTCATGGATAGAGATGTAAGTATCAAGGGGATGCCTCGATGCGAGTACACCACACCCCCATGAAAAACATGTATGTGCGCGCACGAGAAAACGAGATGCAGCCCTCTTCTGGAATTACTATTTTGGACAAATTTTGATAAATAGCTAGAATAGTTAGATTTTAGATGAGGTAAAAATTCCATCATTAAAACTTGTTTGTGTCCTTTCATAATGTATTTTTTGAGTAGGCTGAGGTGTAAAAGGAAAATCGTCATCATCAATATCAGCCCAAATCGCCCAATGCTCAGTATATGCCCGAGTACACCCGTCCCGTCTGTGCTAATATTATCCAGAATTGACTCACGATGTTCATAGAATGGAGTAGCGCAGCGCCAAAAGCAAGCATGTATTGCATATAACCTATGTATAATTTTAATAGAAATACCAGTAGAGAAATGTAATCAGTTAAGACTCCTTAACTCATAAAATCTTTAATATTTAAGATAAGTAGTTAAGCTCAAAATAATGTTACATATATAAAAACGCAATAAACAATTCAAAATTTAATTTAATTAAATTATTAAAAATAATCCAGGTATGTCAAAAATGTAGCGTGTAAAGATAGCGCCGCAAGTTGGTGTCCAAATGGATGGAAAGCCATTCCGACGCTCCAACACGCCATTTGAATGGTGTGAATTTCAAAATTCAATCTGGGAACAATTTTCGCAAAGACAAATAGCGTGCCAGTGAATGTCGAAACAACACATGACCACGACCGCTACGTGGCTCGCCCGTCAATGAATATGCCTCGTCGAAGTATAACGTCCATCCATTTCAAACAGAACACATTTAATCGTGACACACAAAACGACTTAATGCTAAAGAGAAATGAGGCCGTAATTTTGACTCCACAGTCAAACTGAAAAATTTAGTTTTGTGGAGCAATGTATCAACCTATTCATGTAACTTTTTGTGGTTAATAAATAAATAATAAAAAAAATACAACCAGAAAACAAAAGAAATATGTCACGAAGTGCTCCCAAATCAGCATGTATAAGCTGGCGATAACGAGCGCTGGTGTCCGATTGGATGCATACATTTGTTGCAGAGGAAAACTCGAGCTGGTAGACGAACGACGCTACTTTTATTATATTTTTTAATGGTAAGAAAATCTGTTATGGATAGCGTGCGCAGGTTATGACGGACTTGCACCGACTAAAAACCTCCCGATAATTAGTCCTCCTCGACGCATCTCGGCCGACTCTGAGATCTCCTACGAAACGCACCAGCGTCATGCCTCTGTGGTTTATTTTTTTACTCCCGACCAAAAATAGCGGTGATGTTTGATGTGTCTGTGGGTCTGTTTGTCTGTGTGTGTGTCTGTCTGTGGCATCGTAGCTCCAAAACGAATGCACCAATTTGAACGCGGATTTTTTTATCTGAAAGCTGATGTGATCGAGATGGTTCTTAGCTACGTTTCAACAAAATCGGTTTAGCCGTTTTTGAGATATTCAGCTTTGACACGAAAAAGTCGGGGGTTTTTCAACTTTTCTAAGTTGTTGTTGAGGACCTCTTTAACCGACTTAAAAAAAGGAGGAGGTTCTCAATACGTCTGTATTTTTTTTTATGTGTGTATGTTACGCGATATCTCGGTAATTTATGAACCGATTTGAATTTTTTTTTCTTCGTTTGAAAGCGTATACTTCCAGATTGGTCCCGTTGTCACCAAAATCCAGTTCTGATGATGGGATACTGGAGAAATCGAGGGAACTCTTCAAATTTTATAGGCAAACTTGAAGCAATTTGGCTACTGATTTGAAGTCGGTTAAAACTTTGTTTCGAATGTACAATTATTACGTAAGAGTGGTCAACAATCAGTTTACTTTTGAGTTCACCTGGCAAGCCCAACTTCACTTGAGAGAGCCATTACCTAATAAAGGCTTCTGCGATGTAACGACAAAAATCAAAATAAAAATGTCTGATTAGGTATATGTTTCGGCTCCTGTATTGCCCGTAAAAAGGTCGGCCACCCTGGTCTGGACAGATAGCTGGCGAATTTTGGCGCCACTCCAAAATAGCCGCGACTGTATCGTATTACGGTCGACGACCTGTCCTGTCCAGTGAAGGTGAACCGATCGAATTATCATTGTACGGGACTTAGCCGAGCAATATGATTACTGCACTTTTCTACCGGTGCAAAAGATATTGACATTATTTATGGTAGATGTCGCAATGAAACTTTAATTTGTTTGTTAAGTCCCCCAATTCTTACTGAGCTCAGTGTGGAGCTCATTTTTTCTGGTCCATTATGAGATGATTCCAATACTTAAGGGTCGCGGTAAGCAACCGTAGTTTAAACGAATAACGACATACTGGAATAACATGAAACTTTGTATACACTATGGGATCCGCCATACCCAGGTCGGAAACTAGATTCTGTGCTAGAAATTGAAATAGAAAAAAAATTGACTTTATTTTTAGGGTTCCGTACTCAAAGAGTAAAACGGGACCCTATTACTAAGACTTCGCTGTCCGTCCGTCCGTCTGTCTGTCTGTCACCAGGCTGTATCTCAAGAACCGTGATAGCTAGAGAGTTGAAATTTTCACAGATTATGTATTTCTTTTGCCGCTATAACAACAAAGTCCCTGGGCGACCGAGCTCTGCTCGGGTGAAAATAGAGAAAATACGGAGAAAACGAATTTTCCCAGACATGAGACCTAGCTAGATCGGTTTCTCGCCCTCGTAAACCCCTATATTCCAAATTTCATCGAAATCGTTAGAACCGTTTCCGAGAACGTGATTGCAAATATATATATATACCTACATACATACTTATATATATATATATATATATACAAATATTGCTCGTTTAATAGTATAGGATACTAAAAACAAAATTAAATATTTTTTTAAGGGGGGCTCCCATACAACAAACGTGATTTTTTGGCCGTATTCATAGATAATGGTACGGAACCCTTCGTGCGCGAGTCCAACTCGCACTTGGCCACTTTTTTCTATTATCATTTATAGTAACAGAAACTAGTTTCCGACCTAGATTATGGCGGATCCCATCACAAAGTTTAATGTTATTCCAGTATGCCGATTTATAATGAGAACCAAACTCCGTTTGTATGGAGAGTCGACTTGAGTGAGCTGTGATTCTTAAGGGGAATAGCAACGGGCCATTTTCATAGAATCAGCCCCGCCCCCATCTCGCGCATAAAATGTTGTATGTACCTACAGTCAGCATCAGATAGTTAGTAGGTAGCAGCCAAGGTAGCCAAATATATCGCAACACGTCTTTATTAATATAGGAGTAATGATGTGTTACGATAATATTTGGCTGCTACTAACTATATAACGCTGACTGTACTCACTACGGGCGGCAATAAAGAAAGCCTTCGGCTCGGGCGTCAAATACCTTCGAGCCATATTCAGTCATATTTTCTTCGATCGCCATATGTGAGTGATGTACTATTATTACTGTCCCACCTTTAGCTATTTTTACTCCTCCGAGGCGAAGTACTTGTCTTCTAGTCGTCTTTTGTTACGGAGAATGAAACTACGCACCTGTGGTTTTAGCACACAGATCTTGGCTAGTACTACACACGGCTACGAAGTTTTAATTTTGCCATCATCCTCGTAGCGTTATAGTCCGGTACGTGAACAGAATGCACCTTCGATAATTCACAAGAGCGCGATTTTTTGTTAATATTTAGAATATAATGAGTACTACTAGTAGTAAAAAGAGAAAGTGAATTCTAACGTGGATTTAGGTATGACACAGCATTTTCTTTGTGACCTGTTTGTGTAAATCCAGGGAAAGATTATACAAGTGGTATTTTTCTTCAATAGAGTGTCGCATTTAACTGTTACAACCTTCCCTATAATTTACTAAAACTTTCGTCAATGGATAACGTCAGTATAATCCAAAATGAATAAATAAAAATATTTCCTTTAAAAGATTATTCAAGTGAGTTTTGGTAACTGAATTGTGTAAAAAACTATCAAAGATAACGACAGTTTGAATTAATAATATATTCATCAATAGGTTAAATTTATATGAATTAAATTAATTTTGAAAGCCTTCCACTAGTCACTTAAATATTTTTTTAGGAGATTTATAATTTTTTAAATCGTATCCGGTTTTGCCGACGTAATCTATTAACAAAATTATTAGAAAACGATAGGTCAGATTTTGAATAATCAAATGCGTTGCATTATTGGAGAAAACAATGACTTGTATAATCTTTTTGAAGTTTTACACGTGTTCCTAACAAAAAAAAAAATTATAAGTTAATCTACGTTAGAAAATCTTTAAAAATATTTTTCGCTGTTAGTATTTAATGTACTCTAGCTGATAACAAAAAAAATCTGACTTGTGAATTATGTTAGTTTGACGACCATTTACAGTGTTCGCGTACTGGACTATTATTCCCGGTTGTGCCCCAAGCCCGGGGTCCGCTTTGGCACTCAACCCCAAAATTTGCCACAGGCACTACTTTTACGAAAGCGACTTCCGCCTGACCTTCCAACCCAGAGGGAAAACTAGACCTTATTGGGATTAGACTGGTTTCCTCACTATCTCGATATATCTTATGCCCTGTATGCTGCCGTTTGGACGCGCCTATAAACGGGCAGAGGCGTTTTTTTCTTGGTGTCAATATTTTGTATCTGTGTCAAAGCAGTTTAAAAAAAAACGGCCAAGTGCGAGTCGGACTCGCACATGAAGGGTTCCGTTACATAAATTGCTTTTTACGGTATATGACGTATTAAAAAAAAACCACTTCATAGATCTCGTTCAAACCAATTTTCGTTGGTAGTTTGCATGGTAATGTACATCATATATTTTTTTCAGTTTTATCATTCTCTTATTTTAGAAGTTACAGGGGGGGGGGGGGGGGGGACACACATTTTACCACTTTGGAAGTATCTCTCGCGCAAACTATTCAGTTTAGAAAAAAATGATGTTAGAAACCTCCATATCATTTTTGAAGACCTATCCATAGATACCCCACACGTATGGGTTTGATGAAAAAAAAATTTTTGAGTTTCAGTTCTGAGTATGGGGACCCCTAAAACTTAATGTTTTTTTTTTCGATTTTTGTGTAAAAATCTTAATGCGGTTTACAGAATACATCTACTTACCAAGTTTCAACCGTATAGCTCTTGAAAAAAGTGGCTGTGACATACGGACGGACAGACAGACAGACAGACAGACAGACAGACGGACGGACATGACGAATCTATAAGGGTTCCGTTTTTTGCCATTTGGCTACGGAACCCTAAAAAAACATGCATTGGACAATCTTTTCGACGTGGAATATTGATTGTGGATGAATAATTTTTTTTTTACTATTTTCTCGCAGTCGAAGTGAAAAGTAGAGTGTATAACTCTGGTCTAAAAGCCATATTACCACTCGAACAAAAGCGAGTTATGCCTTCAAGGAGAAAAGTTCAAGTTTAAATTTGGTGTTCAAACAAAATACTTGCTTACTCTAAAATTGTCCATGTCGGCGGCTAATACAAGGTAAATTTTCACACAATATCTTATGTCATCTATCAGTTGTCAGTATTACTGATAAAAAGATCATACTGATACCATATTGCTTTGACTTCCGTTATACACTGATAAACCTTATCTGGATTAGCGTACCTATTGATTATAAAGTCAAATCATGCAAATTAGTCAATGTTTTTCATGCATTTAATTAAATATATACCGACCCGAATATAGACCGTTCACATTGGAACTCTTTGGGGGAGGCCTATGTCCAGTAGTGGACGTCTTTCGGCTGATATGATGATGATGAATTAAATATATGGGAATAATCTGACAATAAGGCCAATAAAGCCTGTGTTAAAGTTACTAGACGACTATATGTTTAATATATATATATATATAAATATTTTAAAACATAGAAAACATCCAAGACTCCTAGATAAATATGTATTTGCTCTTATACACCGTGTTTTTTTTTTTATTTCCGTTAACTTTAAGGGAAGAATCCTCAGGTTAAATGGAACTAATTTTTCTAAGAAACTAGTGTCTTAACTCTTACTATTTTTCAGATATTCAATAAATCAATTTAATGACCGAATCAGTGTGAAGGGTCCTTTATTTTATTTACGTTTTAATTTTCGTCAGTATAGTACATCATTGAACCTGGGACCCCTCACTCCATAAGCAAACTATTTACCACTGAGCCATGTGTTGACAAGTGCTGTCGTAGGTGAAAATTAACTTTGTGTTAATTGAGATTAAGTGTTAGAGCCCTCCCACACTGTAATATTGATTTAGTTTGTATGAAAAATGAAAAAATATTTTTTTTATGAATTTAACAAAAAGCAACATACCAGGTAGCTTCCGTTAATGAACCGAACATCGTGTCGAAATTTACGGAAATAAAAAAAAACACGGTGTATATTATATATATAACCTCATACCTGATACCAAATAGTTAAATAAATGTTTACCTACGATAGGATCAATTCACCGATTATTTACAGAGATAAAACTCTGCACGATTGGCCAAAAAGGACATTTTGAAAACTTTAAGTGTATTAAATATGTCATACAAAAACAAAGCTGTGATATAAGTTACTTTACTGTGTTTTCGTCTATACTTGCGCCACCACACTGGATACGAGTACATTTTCGGATATCCTGCCATACATCACTTCTAGTTGTAGCGTATCGAAATGTAGTGTTGCTGTTGCTTAAAATGCGACCTTATCGTTTAACACGCAAGGTCTAGTTTAGAACGAGCTCTACCGCAGTCAATCTTTAGTAGTAAAACTCATCAATAGTTCCGCTTGCGTAGTTTATATGAACGCACGCATCAAATTATAATGAACTGTATTATTGAACGAGGGAGCGAAGCGAAAGAAGTTGTCTTCTTTAGCTTGGGTCAAAATTCTTTCGTATGTCCGGATATCCAGCTGTTCTCCCCTACAGGTCGCATTTCTCTACCGTTTCTAGTGAAATTTTGTGAACAGGTTCAATAATTAAGTAGGTATATAGTTTTTCTTGTCTATTCAGTTTTTTTTAAGGTGCCGTGCCGTATGTTCAGTGAAGTTAAGCGAACGGAGTTTTTGAAATAATATAATGCGTCTGTTTATAATAATATTGTTTCAAAAAAATACGAATAGTAATCTTGAGGCTTTTCTGCAGCGAGATCAGTGATTCGAAACGTGATTAAACAATTTTCGCTCTATAGAAAAAAAAATACGAACATAGGTATAAAATACACTTAAACCATGCGTAACAAATTATGCACAAAAGATAAACATATTAAAATTGGTTCTAAAAATCGGCAATAAGTATGTTGTTTGAGGGAACTTAGAGGATTACTTTTTAGGGTTCCGTAGCCAAATGGCAAAAAACGGAACCCTTATAGATTCGTCATGTCTGTCTGTATGTCACAGCCACTTTTTTCCGAAAATATAAGAGCTATACTGTTGAAACTTGGTAAGTAGATGTATTTTGTAAACCGCATTAAGATTTTCACACAAAAATAAAAAAAAAACAATAAATTTTGGGGTTCCCCATACTAAGAACTGAAACTCAAAATTTTTTTTTTCATCAAACCCATACGTGTGGGGTATCTATAGATAGGTCTTTAAAAATGATATTGAGGTTTCTAATATCATTTTTTTCTAAATTGAATAGTTTCCGCGAGAGATACTTCCAAAGTGGTAAAATGTGTGTCCCCCCCCCCCCCCCCCGTAACTTCTAAAATAAAAGAATGATAAAACTAAAAAAAATATATGATGTACATTACCATGCAAACTTCCACCGAAAATTGGTTTGAACGAGATCTAGTTAGTAGTTTTTTTTAATACGTCATAAATCGTAAACCGCAATTTATTTCACGGAACTCTTCATGTGCGAGTCCGACTCGCACTTGGCCGCTTTTTTTATTTATTTACACGCACAAATAAATAAAATTACAAACATGATATCCGCGCTTCCAAACACTCACTTCCATCTCGCTCACGCTTATGCGAGTAGTAAGTATGTATTGTATGTACTACGAGAAAAGAGAGTAGGTACGAACTGTAGATAGTAGGTACTACATGACCATGATCAATGACCGCAGGCCATTTTATGATGAGAATTCTTCTCAGCTTGCTAATATTTTTCTAACAAACTCTTTCACTATGGCGATACGACCGCCTGTTGTTCAATTACCTCTATTTTAAGTTGTTGTTCTCTATTAATTTCATATACAGAGGTGGGCACTTAAATGTATTTGTATTGTATGGTTAAGATCTCAGAGCATAGAATACTAGAGAGAGGACAAGCTGCCGGAGGCCGTGTCGCAGCTGTATGCTCAATGGGCATACTCTGCCATACTGTGCACGCGTGCTGATCGTAGAGAATATTACGTTTTTTCCCAAAATGCCTGATAAGATGCGCGTTTATTGTCAAATAAGCGTGTAGGTATACAAGTGTGTGTGTTTTAGATGTGTGCGTGCTTTGTCTTGTCAATTACTTGGGCGTTGTGTGGGTTAATGAACTTGCGACAAGCGTACTCTATACAAATCGGCCGCCATGTCCGATCTCCTTATATTCATACATCTGTGGTTATGATTATTTTATGTGGCCGCATTTTCATAAAACCATCATTGCAATTGGAATTTTCTATTTTGGACGGTAGAGTTGCTTATCGAATGGATTACTTTGATGCAAACAAACTCAAGTATAAGGCCTAATATTCTGTGTGACCCCTTCAGAGTACCTATGCAGTGGCAAGTAATGAGTTCACTTCCCGATCCATTAAACTTATTATCCTATACTATTATTTATTTTATTTTTATTTTATTTTATTTATTTCCACACTTACAACTATCTTTACAGGTACTAAACCTAAGACAATAGTGTAACTATTTGTACAACCATGTTACCATGTATATCTAAGTATTATTATAACATAATATAAACAATGCTGACTTTGTGAATTCATTCAGAGAACACGAAAACAGGTCTATGTTATCTGCTATTAAGTTGAGGGTGCACAAGGCGCGGGTCATCGGCGCCATACCGAGCAGGTTGGTGCGCCCGCGCGGCGCGGACAGCAGCTGCGGCCGGCGGCGGCGCCATACGTATCTATCGGGGACACTCAGACTCACATAACTCAACACCTGACTGTTGCATATTTTGCCCCTAATTAATTTAAATACGTACGTGGCCAGACATAACTCTCTGCGCACCTGCAGCTTGTTGTACCCCACCATACCCAAAACAAACAGAGTTGGATACATGAGGGGGTAAAACGGATAGACGCCATACTTCTTCAAATACAAAAATCTAATAAATTTATTTTGTATACGCTCCACCATAAGCTGATATTTGGTTTCGTGTGGAGCCCATATGACTGAGTTGCACTCGAGGCTACTTCGGACCAGCGCGTTGTACAAAGCAATGATTGATCCTATACTGGTAAAATCTTTACAACTACGAAGTACAAATCCAAGCATTCTGTAGGCTTTCTTACACATATTGTTGATATGATCCCTAAACCTCAGATCATATGTAAATGTAACTCCTAAATCTTTAACTTCCGTCACCCTCTTTAATTTTGTGCCCTTAATTTCGTAATCATGGACAATGTGGTTGTGCGCTCGAGTAAAAGTAATAGTCAGACACTTCGACGTATTAAAATTTAGTTTATTAACTTCACTCCATGAAACTACTCGGTCTATTTCTTTTTGAAATTGTTCACAGTCTGCTTTACATTTGATAGGTAAAAATAGTTTCAAGTCGTCAGCAAATAATAAGCATCCGGAGTTTCTGATAACCTGAGGTAAGTCGTTGATCATGATAATGAATTCCAACGGGCCAAGGTTGCTTCCTTGACTTACTCCAGATCTTACAAAATAAGTTTCTGACCTATATCCCGCGTAATCAACAAACTGACGCCTTTTACTCATGTATATTACGAAGAACTTTAAAAGATGAGGGGTAAAGCCGGCACCTACAAATTTTCTTAGTAGGATATCGTTATCGACTACGTCAAACGCTTTTCGAAAATCGAAATAAGCAGCGTCAACCTGCCCCCCATCATCTACTTCTGGTATGATTTGAGTCACGTAACTAAGCAAGTGCTGTGCTGTGCTTCAGACAGCTGAGTCCGTAATTGGTTGTAAATAACATTCTGCAACGCCGACTCAAATGCTTTAGCTGGGGTAGACAACACCGCAACTGGCCTGTATCCTTCGACACCTTCTCCCCCCCCTGCTTTCGGGACTGGTACTACCCGGGTTGTTTTCCACGAGTCTGGAAACACTTCATTCTTCAAACACATATTGAAAACGTGCATAAGGGGTTCAGCTAATACAGATCTGCAGTCCCTAAATATAAAAGCGGGGATGCCATCTTGTCCAGCCGATCGCTTCGGTTTGAGTTTCGTCAGTGCTCGCATCACATCTGGCAAATATAACCTTTCAAGATGTATTCGCGCCGATTCAAACGCTAACTGTGCCTCTCTCACCGCTGCACTCACATTGAGTTCCGCTGGAACAGTGCTATAAACAGATTTAAAGAACTCTGCGAACTTTTTTGCACCGTTCTTTCCATCGAGGCCATCTTTAGATAACTTTTGAGCATTTCTGTGTTTTGTTTTTGACTTGACATACTTCCAAAAAGCTTTCGGGTCCTCTTTTAAATGATTTTGGACACGATTTTGATATTGCGCATGTGCTATTTGAATCATACTTTTTACCCGCGACCTACATACGATTATAAATGTGAAAGTTTGGATGTTTGGATGTCTGGATGTTTGTTACTCAATCACGCTTAAACGGCTGAACCGATTTGGATGAAATTTTGCACTAAGATAGTTTATAGCCTGGATTAAAATATAGGATAGTTTTTATCCCGGGTGTACGCAGTCGAATTCGCGGGTGGAAACTAGTAAAAGCATACATATTGCGTTGCGAGTAGAAAACTAGGAACTGATCGATGTAAAAAGTCACTTCTATTTGTCATAGTCGTCATAGACAATTATACCGTAGCAGGCATCGATTCCTCGTAAGGCGGTATCCACTAACCAGTCCGTTACATAGTTATAGTTACAGAGCTAAGGAGCGCACAGTCAGGTATGTAAATGGGCACTTATCGAATCGCGAGCGCAGCCGAGCCTGAATAGCTGACATGCGATCTATAAAAATCAATTATGAATTTATGATTCATTTAGGTTATACACTCTGAGTGCGTACCTAATTCAAATGAGTTATTTAAAGCCAAGGCTTACCACCAAGGTCAAAAGTATTGAGCACCCGTTTTTAGGGTTCCCTACTTCAAAAGGAAAAATACTGAACCCTTATAGGGTCACTTTGTTGTCCGTCTCTCTGTCTGTCTGTCAAGACCCTTTATCTCGGGAATGCGTGGAGGTGTCGAGTTGAAATTAAAACCATATACTCAGGTCTACAGTCCCTTAAAGTTGAGAAAAAATCAAACTTCTAAGTTAACGTAAAAAAGAGATACCGCCGTTTATGCCGCAAAAAACGTATATTTCTCAAGGGAATCAAAATTTATAGGGTAGGTACTTTCAGTTGACCTAGAACTAAGAAATTTGGCAAGTATTATCGTCTTAAGGACCGTATCGGAAAGAAAGTAATAGACAACTTCAAAATGGTATTATTTTTATTCTGTGTGAAAACTGATAATGAAACAAAAAGAAACTGAAAAATAAGGTCTTTATAAAAAACTGTTTTGAATGAATTCGTTGTATTATATATATTTTGCCTGCAACCTAACTTTCTTTTTGATGTGTCTCATTAAATTCTGGACGATCACTTTTGACACATTTTATGATGCCCTGTTCCACTTTTTTTTAAAGTCGTCAACTGAGGTGGCAGCTTTGACGTTTTTTAGAGGTGACGTTTCATGATAGCCCAATATCGCTTTTTAGAGTAATGACAAGAAGCCAAGTCCGGCCAAAATAAAGTGCTAGTCCTGTGCTTCTTTATTAGTGGTAGTAATATTTTCTGTAAGCACTCTTCACTGTACCTATACCGTAGCGTTCAAAGTATCTGTAGTGAAGAAGGATTGCGATCGCATACCGCATTGAAAAATCGCTTGCCACACTAATACTTTTTTGCCGAATTTCTCGATGTTGATGGCCTTATGTTTTCGAGTAACCTTCTATAAGCACCGTAATAAATTGAGGTCCTGGTAAGGCTTTAAAGTCCAATTTGGAATAGGTCTCGTCATCCATTATAATGCACTGATTTTTCTTGGTCAATATACGGTCGTATAATTGCCTTGCCAGTTTTCTGACAGCTATTGTTTGATTTTCATCTCGTTTTGGTTGTTTTAGTTTTTTATAGGTTTTTAGGTTGCATCTTAGTCTGATTCTTTGTATTATAGCCAAAGAAGTTTTGGCTCTTTTTGCCGCATCTTGAATTGAAAGGGACGGATTTTGTTTAAACATTCTTACGACTTTCTTTTCTAATGCCAAGTCGGTTGTCCCCGGTTTTCTTCCAGATTTAGGCAAATCTTCGATAGTACAAAAATCACCAAATTTATTTATTATCTTGTGCACGCCTGCGGGACTCAACTCGTACTTTTAACCAGTTTTCTAATATATAAAGTCATACCTTTTATTTTGCACCAATCGTCCAAAATATTTTTACGAACGTTGACAGTTTGACAAAAGTAGTAATTGCTTTTTGTTGCCATTAAAAGACAAGGATATAGTTCGTTATTTAAAAAAAAGTTTATGCCGATTTTATGTACGTACAGTCGCCATCACATACATAGGTACACAATAGGTGTTCAAAAATATCGGCACATGCAGTCATGCACCCTAATGCCTTGAAAATAGAGATGTGTTCCGATGTTTGTGGCGTGCTTGTTTGCTCCGATGTATGTGATGGCGACTGAACCAGTTTTTAGAGATGCCTAAAGTTGTTTACTTTCTTTCCGATACGGTCCTTTTACTACAAGTACAGGGAAAAATCTGAAGACTACATTAGTAATTTTGTACGGAATTCTCGGTATATTTCGACACTCTCAAGGGCATCAAAATTTATAGGGTACTTCCCGTTGACCTAGAACTATGAAATTTGGCGAGTATTATCGTCTTATACTTACTACAAGTGTGCAGGGAAAAATCGGATAACTATACCTTTTTAATTTTGTACGGAACACTCGGTGGGCGAGTCTGACTCGCACTTGTCCGTTTTTTTTTTTTATGAGTTATGACTTGCCTACTAACTGCAATGTTTGTGGTATTTCCTCTGCTTGACTTTTTCTATATTTGTATACAGTACCGGTCAAAAGTTTAAGTTCATCCTTTGTTTTTGGTACAAATTTGTACTTATGTGCGATAATGTTTTGCAGTTCAGATGTCGAAAATTGTTTCCAACTGATTCGTTATTGTTTACGGAGATGTGTTTGATTAGTCAGACACAATTTACGTAGATTTCTAAACAACTCATTCCCTAAAAACCAACATTGTATCTGAGCATTGTACGTTTTAAGTGGCAAGGCCATATGGCCCAGCCTTTGCCTTCATTCCTATAAGATTTTAAGTGTAATATTTCTGTACACATTTATAACGAAAATACACTTGACATACCTAAGTAATGCTAAATTAAATTAAAACTAAGTATAAAAAAAACCTAAATAAAAAACGAATTAAGAAACTACTTAAATAATAAATATTTACAAAATCTCAAAACTAAACTTAGAAATTAAAAAACATCTAAATAAGGCCCCCGCGGCATCGTGCCAAAGATGCTGGCAGCATTACCTCGCTGAATCGCAATGCTTAAGCGTTGAGCGAGGAAGCTGCCAGCTCTTTGGTCACCAGTTGTGTCGACGAGCTTTTTTGACAGCTCTTTAAAAAGCGTCCTGGCGCCTGGACCCCACGGCCCCAGTGTCTCAACGCCGAATGCCACGAAGTGGTAATGAGGGCCGAGACACTGGTACTTAGCTATTTTTTTAGTTTCAGCCGCCTCTGCTGCCGCACCAGCCCTGGTCGAGGTTCGGGGAAGATGAGACGGTGCCAGAGTGTCAACGCAAGTAGCATCCCAGACCAGCACACGTCCCATCTTCCATGGGACCAAGGTCATCCCGTCCGGCCTCTTGCCATCGTCCCGCGAAACGCCGTTGGGTTCGAGAATTGCCGGCGCGTTGACGGTGGCAAGAGTCCGGCGGATGATATCATTCAAGGCAGCGTGCCTTGAGAGGCGGCCTGCACTTAGCCGGCAAGAAAGGCCGTGGTGGCCTAGCTCGTCCACGGAAGTGCCGCAGGGGCACTTGTGAGGGGCACAGACTCTCACACCTAGTCTAAGACTTACCGCTAGTCTTAGTGTGTCGGGATCTAAAAATGTACCGATTGGGGGAGACGGAAAGGCGTGTAGCCACTGACCTGCTTCCTGTTCTGCAGCAGCCAAAAGCAGGGCGCGCGTCTTGCCGGAACTATAATTTAAGGCATCAGAGTATACCAATTTTGATAGTGCGTCGTCCCAGCTCCGTTGGATGTGTAGATTGGTGGGTAAATTTTGACCCGGACAAGCCAATTGCCAAGCGTTCCTAGCCTCCGTCAGGCACACCGTCTCATAGTTTGAAGGGCTAGCCCTTAGGATTTTACCTACGAGAGTGGAAGTGCCGTGTACGGATGATAGGAACGCTGGTAAAGCAACACTTGACATTTTGCGAATCCCTAACCCACCAAATCTGATGGGCAGGGACGCCTGGGCCCAATTTTGCTCGTTTAGCTGTATATTAAGAATCGATTCTAAAGAAGATTTAATAATTTGGTCAATCTGTAAAAGAGAGTTTTGGTGTTTCCAAAAAGGACAGCAGCGAAGCAAGTAAGTAAATTTGGGGACGAAAAGACAGAATTTTAGAATAGTCAAGGCGTAATGAGAATTTATTTCGAGGAGGCGTTCGGCGCAGTTATTGAATTTAGTTATGGCGTTGGATATGGTGTTGGGTATGGCTTCTTCGAATACAGGTGACCCTAGGAGGCTCAGGGTGTCTTTATTGACTATCTTGATGTTTGGAGTTAGGGCATGAAATTTTTGGATAATGTTTGCTTGATCAGAATTCAGAAAAAGTTCGCACTTGTTGAAATTCAATTCCAAGCCGATAAGACTGAATTTATTTTTTATTTCAGAAAGGTCTGAGAGCACTGTGTTTGCATCGCCTCCTAGTGTCCCGTCATCTAGATACCAAACGTTAAATTTTGAATTTAATTTTTGAATAATAGGGTTAATGGCTAAGCTGAAAATGGCAGGTCCGAGGGGATCACCCTGCTGGCAACCAACTTCTGAAGAAATTTGGTGGTGTTTGTACATCAATTTAGAGGGCTCTGCATAGCAGTGCAATAAATAATTATAGATTTCCGGAATGTGACTGTTTACTTCAGAGAGCAGGGTGTCCCTATTTACAGAATTAAAGGCGTTTTTAACATCAATTTTGAGTAATACCTCACACTGGTTGTTTATAAGGCTGGTACGAAGAGCGTGAACAGCAGCTTCGCATCCCCCTTTGGTGCCGAACCCAAGTTGAATTGGTTCGAATTGCTTTTGGAGTTTTGATACAACGTGACGGACGCAAATTTTTGAGGCCAGGCGCCGAAACGTTGAACCAACAGCAATGGGCCGGATACCGCCGTCTTTTTTTGTGAGAGCGATTAGATTCGCACCGTAAATTATGGGAACAAATAGTGGGTTAACATTACCGGAAAGCATACAATTAATAAGTTTTGTGAGAGCGAGTATAAGACGTTTGCCAGCATCACCGACGCAGTGTGAGGTCAGATCTTTGAGGTGTTGAGGTGATATCCCGTCAAGGCCCGCTGCCGAACCTGTTTTAAAAGAATTTATGGCATTTATTAAATCGTTCTCTGTTATAAGCAGGCAGGCATCGGGCCCTGATGGTGGATCTAAAAAGTAAGGAGTTGTTGGAGCTGGAGGATGTTTAGTCTGTAAGGCCGAGAGGGTTTCGGGCGAGTCCGCAGACAGCACATCGGAGGAAAAAAGGGTTCGCGCAGCACCTTTTAAGTCCCCGTCGCTAACCTTACCTTCTACAATTTTTTTAAGGTTGTAAGTTTTGTGGGTTGGCGAATGATTGAAGTGAAAATTAGAAGGTACCGGGTGGACAAGAGGATTGTTGCAGTTATTTTTTAGTTGTTGAGTTAATGATATATGTGTATTGTCAGATTTAGCGTGAAGGGTAGAAAAAGAAAAAGTTAAGAAACTTTTCCAAGTATCAGAGCTATTGTACTCTACGCATGCATTAATGACTTCGGAAAGTCGTGTCGCTATAGCGATTCTCGCGCCACGCGGTATTCTTTTTATAATGGGAAACGAATTCTTTAAGTAACTGAGTTGTATATGAAAGTTACTTACATTGTGATTTGGCAGTGAGGGGGAGGTGGCGGGTTGGTGGACGGAGGAGGATGGACACGAAACAGTAGATGAGGGATTTGCAGGTTTATGGCATTTTGATATGTGTATGTTTAATCCACGGGCTGTCCCGAAAGATTTGTGGCATAGGGCGCAGGGATGAACTTGGGGAGACCTGCTGCCTGAGGAAGGAGTGAAAGTCTGCATCCACCCAAACTTAAAACTATAAACGCTTATGAAAGTAAAACGTACGCTAGACTAAAACACACTACTTATTTAGAAAATTGTAAACTAAGTAACTTAACTAGAAAATAAACTACCTAAGAATATAATAAGAACTAAACAATTAAAGGATATACAACGCTGATTCACAACTATTAGGAAAAAGTCACTCAGCGATCCAATGATTCTTATAATCAACTAAAGTAGTAGACAATTTATGTATGATGATAATTGTTTCTGATTTGCACTGCACTTTTAATATAACTTAAGAGTGCTCTTCAAAAAAGCGCTCGCTCAGAATTCGGTATTTTGACACGCGTAGTGCGTTTGTGTGTGTAAATACTACTACCACCCACACAAACGTACCTTACCCCCACATGCACAGCGTGATCGCACCAGCCGCGGGTGCCGTCCCTTTCTAGCTATATGTAAGTGCGATCGGGATAGAACTAACCGCGGAGCTTGCCGATGCAAATATCTGTATAGCGCACCGTTGGAATTCACTCCGTGACCGATATTGATACTTGCACTAAAAAGTGGTAAGTATTACTTCGCTAACATGATGTTCTAGAACATCATGTTAGCGAAGTTAGATAACTTGAATAAAGTAAGTATTTGATTTTTGAGCACAAGTTTTCTATTTGTATTAAAATACTATGATATGACAAAGTATATTTAGTTTCGTTTATTTAGTATAAAATAAACTAACGAGTTTTAAAGTTGTCAGTAATAAGAATAATAATTTGTTTTACGGATATTAATAGTTTGCATGTTATCTGAGTCTTATTTATATGTATATAGTAATGTAGTGAAATTATACCAGTAGACCCTCTACTAGGAAATTACTGGGTACTTACGTATTCATTTCTTAACGAAAATTTTTTTTGTTATGGACAGTAAAAAAAAACTGCCCTTCATAGAAATTGCTATGTCCGTTTCTTACCAAAGGAACTGAAAATTATAAATTATACAAACACAGCTTTTTATCTAGAATACAATTAATTAATGCGTGATTTTATTCAAAGCCTAAAACCTCAGATGATAAAAAGGAATAGATATGAAACGGGGGCTTGGCGCGTGTCGGTGCGACATGGCCAAATGGGCATGTCACTGCCCACCGCATGTTAGTCGCAATTTGCCGTGAATCTGAAATGTTTTTCCACGTTTACTCAAAATGCCGAATTGTAGCGTGGTTACATGCAAAAATAGGAATGAAACTAAAACCAGACCAGAGTTTTAAATGAATGGTGGAGTCACGCACCACATGTGAGTATTAGTATTTTCACTTAAGTCAGTAAAAACGAATATTTTAATAAATAAACGCAACGCCGCATCATTTCTCGGGATCGAACTAACATATCGAACGAAAAAGCATATTTTTGTTCTATGCGTTGTACATTGAACGTTCAATACAGTAAACCACGGCGCAATGTATTAAACCACTATGGATATGGACGATGCTTGATTTTTTTAGTGGTACGGCCGCTGCTTGGCGTCGCAAACTAGAGCGGTGCCAAAGTGCAGTTACAATTTACGCGTAATCGATAAAATAGAAGTACGATATCATACTAGTTATTTTATTTCGACTACTTTCGCTGTTTTATTTTATTTAATTACTTGTTTTGGTTGGGTGCCTATCTTAAAGGTAACTAATAACATACTAATAAGATTAAAAGGCACAAAATGTTTACGGTACCTACTAATAAGATTTTCACTAAGTTGCAGTATGAACGGTAAATAGACATATTAAAATTGTATGTACAAGTATATAATTTAGTTGCAAATGGCTTCAGAACAACTTTAAATGTGATATTATTACCAATAATTTATTTTAAATGAGTATTTTTTACTTTCATTTGAAATGTGATAAATGAAGAAGAAATCTCGGTTTCTTATTACAGTTTTCCAAAGAATCCGAGTAGGTACTAAAAAAATGGATAGATGCTACTGGCAGAGGTCCTAACTGGTTTCCTGTACAGAGAAGAGTTAATGTGTTCGTAACATTTTCAAGAAAAATGTTTCCAACCACTTAATAAGAGCCGTACACTTTTCGAATATTTGACACCTCGCTTGCTTGAAACCTAGGTGTAAAATGTATGGTAACACATCTTCGCACATCTTTGGTGGATACTCGCCCTTAGCCGTAAATCTCGTAATATGAGTAATGGACATATTATTTCGCGCCAAAATGCGAGTCGGATCGGCCTGGTACCTACAGGTCAAAAATATCGATGTGACCAGAGTTTTAAATGTATGTGAACACGAACTTATAAAAAGCCGTTTATGTTACTCTGTAGGTATACGTCAATATTTTTTACTTTTGCGATTTATGGTAAGTTAACAACCCGTGTTATTTAAACTTGTAGCTAGAAGTTTAAATACCACCACATAAACTTACCATGTCGTTGAAGTTGTTACCCATCAATATCTTAACATACTATTCATTTTATTATCAATGTCGATAAAACATAATTTTAACGTTTGTCGCCCCCCTAGTGTAGTGCGTTTAAGCCAATCACAGCCCTTGTTTGCATGTTGCCGTAGACTCACTGGCAACGCCCGAATCTTTGTTTTTACACGGTTCAATGTGTGTGCCTGTGGGCGCTGCGGTGGGAGAAAACTGGGGACATCGGTTTTGGTTGAAATTAAGCAGTACGGCACTTCTCCCTTTTTTTATGTTCTGAGCATAAAACCTATGTCACTTTTTAGGATTCCGTACTCAAAGAGTAAAACGGGACCCTATTACTAAGACTCCGCTGTCCGTCTGTCTGTCCGTCTGTCACCAGGCTGTATCTCATGAACCGTGATAGATAGAGATTTGAAATGTGATGTATTTCTGCTGTCGCTATTTATAACAAAAAATACTAAAAAACAGAATACATAATTTTATTTTTATTTTAGTTTTATCTGTTTCTTTTTCTTTTACAATCTTACACAAATCGACCTTGCCCCAAACTAAGCAAAGCTTGTACTATGGGTACTAGACAACGATAAACATACTTACATAGATAAATAAATACTTAAATACATAGAAAACATCCATGACTCAGGAACAAATATTTGTGCTCATCACACAAATAAATGCCCTTACCGGGATTCAAACCCGGGACCTCCAGCTTCGTAGGCAGAGTCACTACCAAGTTACTAACTAGGCTACAGGGGGTTCCTATACAGCAATTTTTTTGCCGTTTAAAGATATAGATAATGGTACGGTACCCTTCGTGCGCGAGTCCGACTCGCACTTGGCCGGTTTTTTAAACATTTATTTCGAAATAAAGAGTGATACTCGGAAATGTCGAAGGGAAGGTCAATCGTCGAATCCGACTCGGCTGGGCAGCATTCGGGAAGCTACGGCACATCATCTTTTCGTCCAATATTCCGCAGTGTCTCAAGACGAGTCTTTGACCAGTGTGTGTTGCCAGTGATGACATATGGCACGGAAACGTGGTCGCTTACTAAAGGCCTCATAAGAAGGCTCAAAGTCACTCAAAGGGCAATGGCTCTCCATTGCCCTTTGAGTGACTTTGAGCCTATGCTATGCTATGCTGGGAGTTTCTCTGCGCGATCGCATCAGAAATGAGGCTATCCGCAGCAGAACCAAGGTAACTGATAAAGCCCTCCGAATTGCTTAAATTAAGTGGCAGTGGGCGGGGCACATTGCACGTAGAACCGATGGCCGTTGGGGCGGAAAGGTTCTCGAGTGGCAACCACGTACCGGAAGGCACAGCGTGGGTAGGCCCCCCGCAAGGTGGACTGATGACCTGGTAAAGGTCGCGGGAGTCCGCTGGAGGAGGGTGGCGCAGGACCGGCCATTGTGGCACTCTTTGGGGGAGGCGTATGTCCAGCAGTGAACGTCTTTCGGCTGATATGATGATGATGATGATGATGACTCGGAAATGTAATAAAACCAAGTAAAAATCTTCCTTTCCAGTGTAAACCCCCGGTGTGTGTTATTATTATATATAAACGAAAATAATTACTAAATGCAAGGTAGGATCGTGCTGTACTTAACAAACGCCATATAAGCTTGTTTTTTAAAAAGTTTTTTATTCATCTTGTTATTTTCAATAACCCTGCATACCTATTATGTCGCTGGTTCGTGGGTACTTGTACAGACAAATCACACAAACCCAAACAAGATAGGTCTATCTATTTTAGTTAAGGAGTTCCCATGACCACCTTCCATCATCAGATCCTGGAAATCATCCATCACCAAAGTGTTTACCAAGACAAAACAGATGAGCTCAAACTAGATGGGTTTATCTAGTTTAGTTTAGGAGTTCCATGACCACCTTATAGCTCCATCATCAGACTCTGGAAATTATCCAGCACCAAAGTCTTGCCGTGCCATGACCAAATAAATGAGCCCAAATTCGATGGCTTTATCTTGTTGAGTTTAGGAGTTGCTATGGCCACCTTCCGACTCCATCATCAGACCAGCTCTATGATATTATGTCACCGAAGATACGCAATTGTACCTAATTTGAAGATTTCACCCAAACTCCCATACATACATACATACTAACAAGGTGGACTGATAGTAACAAGTAAATAAATTAAATCTATCAAGTATCACGATCACTCGTACAATAATAATTGACTATAGAACGCGTAGTTTAGACAAAAGGATCCAACCCACAAGACATCACCATTGAAATGTATGACTTTTGTTTAAGGTAGAAGGTTCAATTTTAAATGTTACGTATCCGGTGGGTTTGAGCCTTTTCGCTACACTACGTCATATATGGCAGCTATGCAATTCATAACTTGTCTCGATTAGCCTCACGAATGTATCCCCAGTATAGTTTGACCCCGAGGTTGGTAACAACTATGCCTAGTCGGAGATCAAAATAAGATTATTTTATCTGAAGAGTGGCCGGTTAGCTTCGTGAATAGCCACAAATAAACACACTACACGTCTGTCTCGGAGGGCTATTCAGCCGGTACTGAGATAAATTCCCGCGCGACGGTAAATTTATACTAGTTTTGAATCATTATTTATAAATATAAATTTTGACAAAAGTTATATTTTTTGGACTGGATCTTGTTGGTACAAGCATGAACTTTAATGTTGTGTAAGATTCAATACAAAAATTATTCAACAATAATGAGAAAATCCTTGAGTTTTCAGTACGATTTTGTTGACAAATATGGTGTAATTGAGAACAGTTTACATATATATACGTGCAGAATAAGGAAAATTCGAGGCGGCTAGGAGCAATGGCAACATATTACGCTAGTGAAAATAGAAAAAAACAAGTAGGTTCTCTTATAGCATCATGGAGTATTAGGGGCTCAAACTTATGACTCTGCGCTCTCTTCAGAAAACTACTGTCGGTAATCGGGTATTTTCGGTTAAAGTATTCAGTTCTTCGTAAATTGGAGGCGGCTAGGACCAATATGAGGAGTTTACCTATGCAAATAAGTAATCAGGATCTAGAAAAAGCTCTCCGTTTCTTAGAATTACAACGTCAAAAATCCGTCATTCTCGCTTATTCCTGACCAAAAAACGAGCGCCCTCTTAACACGAACTGTTGATAAAAAATACCCAAATAAAAATATTCATCGACATCGATTTGACACCCAAGTGTCAAAACAGCTGTTTTCTCTGGGGCGTAGGGTCTCGGGCTGCGGACTCCGTCGCAGAGAGGTTTAGTTGGCGGCCTGATGTCTATTCTAACAAGAAAAAATAGGCCGGGGGTCGGATGGTTAAAATATCCATAACTAATAATTTATTAAAGTAACGGAAATAAGATTTTAAGGAATGCGTTGTTTAGAAATGTACGTGAATTGTGTCTGACTAATTAAACAAATCTCTGGAAACAATAACGGATCAGTTGGAAACCAATTTCGGCTTCCGAACTGCAAAAAATTATTGCCCAAAAGTACTCATTTGTACCTAAAACAAAAAGTGAACTTAAACTTTTGACCGGTAGTGTAGAACTATTAACTGTTATTCATGCTTTATGTAATATACTTGCATACATGTGTTTATATGTTCCCAGTGCGAAATATCAAGAACATGAAGTCAATTAGCAGATGTTAATTTAAATCATGTGGGAATGAACTCGTTATGTAGTCGCAACATTGAGAAATCAAGGCCTACAAATTGTTGAATTCATAATAATATTAACTTAATCTGTATTTGTTTCAGAACGGATTAGCGTCGCCGGAAACGAAATTCAGTGAGAAAACTCTTGAAGAAATCAAGGTTAGTGCAAAGTTATGAGCTATAATGTTTTTGAATACAGCGCCATCTCTTGGTTTCCGCATGTACAATCAAGGCACCTAGCAAAGCTTTCGTTTGTTATGCCGACGACGACTAACCCGCCGGCATAGGAGCCTGCCTACGTCGTCGCCTCTCGTCATATAAGTGTAACAGGGTCCCGATAGATGGCGGTTATGTATATTTTATTGTATACATATTTGTGATATATTTTAAGGTCCTCAGATTACTCGGCATAACCTATAATTTGTAGTTAAAATTGGACGAATTATTATAACTGTAATCACGATTTATACTCATGATATACAAAGATTCAAATGAGAAACTTATCCACGCTCATTGGCGTATGCAATTCTCATTACCATTAGAATTAGGATGCTATGGCCGAGTAAGGTTTACAATTTGATTGCACCTGCCGTTAAATCTTAATAAATAAATTCAATAATAAAAACAATGATTGGCTGTTAATAACGAACGGCCTTTACTTTTTATTCTAACAAACAGAATAAATATTTTTTTAAACTAAATTGATAATAGACTTGACGACCGGTTAGCATAGGGGGTAGGGTAGTGATGCTGCCTTCGAAGGTCTCGGGTTCGAAACCCGGTAAGGGCACATATTTGTGTGATGAGCATATTTGTTTCTGATTCTTGTTTTCTATGTAAGTATTTATATCTATTATATATATCGTCGTCTAGTACCCATAACCCGAGCCTTATTGAGCATACTATGGGGCTAGATCGATTTGTGTAAGATTGTCCCCTAGTATTAATAGAGAGTTGTAATTTTATTTTTCAAACCTTTATATCAACATTAAAACCGTGTTCGCACCTAAAAAATGGCGTGACAAGTAAAACACAAATACCAACCAGTCTTTAGTTTATCACGCGCCGCGCCGTAGGCGTTTCGCGCTCAAACAAAAAAAAACCATATTCACCATGAATATGACGTTCCTCCGGAGGCGTGAAGGGCCCTCGACCACCCAAGTCGACAAATAGACCTTAATAGTGCCCGATTGAGGTAAAAATAAACGGTGATGGAAAAAAGTGTTTATGCGCGGCTGTTTAGCCCGCCTCCGGTCGAGTGGGGTTTAAAAATATAGCGTTCGCAATTCGAATTTGTCGTTGGAATGTGAGGTTGAAGGCAGTGGTAAAAGTAGACAAGACAGAATTTGCCCTTTTAGTTCAAACGTATTTTCCTTGAACATATTCAGGAACATTCTAAAGAAAGCGGATTTATTGCCATAGTAATAAGTTAATATTCATTATCTATGAGAGTCCCTTATTTTACCGACAAACGTTTTACCGAATGCATTGTATCGACGAATTTTCATTTTATCGATTTTATTTCTGAAAAACCATTAACTTTTTAGGTGTAAAAGGTAATTGTGTAGAACCCAATAGTTTAGGTTAGGTTTGTTTTATAACAATCCTGAAAGTTACTGTTTCTGAAAAACAATGTTTTCGATGAAATGAAAATTCGGTGAAACATTCATTTTATGAAACGTTCGTCGGTAAAACAAGGGTAAACCATTATCCATAGGTACCTACTATGCAGAAGGCCCAAATCTTGATATACAGATCATACAGATTTTTTAAATTTTATAGTAATAAACTTAGGTAGGTATATTTTGATTGCAATTTTTTTAATGATATTCTGGTTAGAAAACCAAAACAAGGAATAATAAGATATAAATATTTACAATAATTAAGTAATACCAATATATATATATTTTTATTATATATTCAGCAATAAAATACTGTCTGTGACAGACGGACAGACCGATTTCTGTTGGACCAATTTTGGTACGCAATACTAAAAACATTAATCTTGTTTACAAGATTGAAATAAGTTACGCGCACCATACATAAGAAGATTAGAAGTATGTAACAGAATTTCAAATATATACCTACCAGCACCCCTTACCTTGTGCGTAGGTATTCGAGGTATTCGTTCTGCGCGCTTGCACGCGATTATAAAATCAGCGGGTCCCGAACGCATCGATTTAACTAAGCGGGGGCATTCGCACATTCACCGGGCTGGTGTGGCCGTTGTTACACCGTAGCGTAACATTCTACTTCTTCGTGTCGAGGTTCCTCAAATAAGAGATGCCCAATAGGCAGGGGTGTGGATAGCTCTGGCCTGGCAGTCGCGTAATATTATGGCGGGCGCTCGCTACGGGACGAATGTCACACTCAACATTACAAAGCAATAAAGTGCAAAAGTAGAAATAGGTATAGGTATCTTGAAAGACGACAGTAAGGTGGAGTCTTGTAATTGCAACTAGGTACCTATATTTGTCTGGTAATTGTAACTAAATTTAATAATGCCCTCTGTGGTAGTGATCATAGAGGGCATTATTAAATTTAGTTGCAATTACCAGACAGATACCTAAGTTTATGTCATTCACACGATTATGAGGAATCCAACGATACCTCATATGATATGTCTAAATCCATCAAGCCGTTTGGACTGTAGCCCGTGAAATAGAATTTTATTACCAACATACATACGCTCGAAAAACATAACCCTCCTTCTGGGGCTGTCGGGCAAAAACAACTGATTACCAATTATGTTACGCAGGGTTGTAAACGCAGCCGTGAGCGCGTAACTTTGTATTTTGTAGTCTTTAGTCTCCCCACATTTGAAATATGAACGGGCGCGAGGGGGCGCTACGCAAATATTGGCAGATGTAAGTGGATGGCTTGCCCCCGCCGCGGCGCCAGTACAGTGACAACACGCTGTTTTTATTTTACAGTTGGCTTCGAAATCTTCATCTGTCATGAATTATCTATAAAGGTCTTTCGTCAATTCATCATCTTTACGTTCAACGTTGTTTTGGAATGGAGGATTCCGTGTTTTTATAAATATTGTGGGATGATGGCTGCTCCCGCAGTGACTGGTACAGTCACCGGCATAAAAATATGATGGAACAAAGGCCGCAAAATATCTGATGACTACTCTATTCCTAGAGCCGTAAGAGCGTGTCAGATATTGTTGCGGCCTTTGATTCATCATATATTAATGCCGGTGACTGTACCACCCGTATCTGGTGACTACATGCTATTTTTATTTTACTGTTAGGTTCGAAATTTTCTTCTGTCATGAATAAAATACATCGATTGATTCTCTATTCTTACCTGTGCACTTCTTCAATCTGTCTATTTTATGTAAATATTGACAAAGGCGCCTGATGGCAACATGCTATTTTACTGCTATAGCTTCAAAATCTTAATGTTCAAAATCGATTTGTCATCTGCCAACTTCTTAAAACAGGTCATTTAGTGCGTGTTGTTAGGGAAATCCGTCGAACAAAGTCTGAAAGTCCTTAGATGTTTCTTCGTTTTTTTATAATTTTGCTAATAGTACTTAAACTACAATATGTATTGAAATATAATGTATGAATGAACTATAGACAATTTATTCAGCGTTAATTTGGTACCCCACATGTGTCTGTACGTTGCACGGTTTGGGTCTAATTTACAGATTTCCAAGCGCAGCCGCCGCGCTTTTGATGACGTCATTACAGGGGAGACCGACTCCTTAGAGACTGTCTCCCGGCAGTTTTGGAACCCAGGGGAACATGCCTAAAGTGAAGTAATTTCCCCTAACAACATGCACTAATTCATTCGTCTATATTTTCAACTGTGTTCGGAAAAGGAAAAGTCAGATTTATTTTGGAAATACGAGTATTGGTAGATGTAAGTGTACGAGTAAGTGCATGGCTACACCCGTCGCGGCGGGCGACAGTACCTGGTGACAACATGCTTTTTACCCGACTGCCGAAGGAGAGAGGGTTATGTTTTTCTAGCGTATGTATGTATATAAGTATGTATGTATGTATATGGGTATGTCTTATTCTTTGATACGCCCTGCAGCCTAAGCCGTTTGACGGATTTCGACATGTGAGCTGTCGTTGGATTCCTCTTAATCGTGGGAGTGACATAGGCTATAATATTTGGAAAAAAAGCAGTTGGGTTTTTCGAAAATGTTTTGATTTCACTTGTTTCATTTTTATTTGCATAGATCTGCTTTTCATCAGATTTCCAAGAGGAATAATTAGTCTTCAAATCATGTGTGTTTTAGATCTACTTACTTTATAAAAGACGAATGTCGTCTGTATTATCAACCGACTTGCAAAAATAGTCGATCTGTAATTGATAATGCTTCGAATTGGGCATTTTGAAATAATATTTTTCCTAAGCGTCCAAAACTTGTTTCTTAAAAAAACCATCAGGCCTTTCGTGAGAAGCCAGGCACTTACCCACATACCACCTCTTGGAAGACGAGCGCGTGGGTGAGTCCGCTTATACAACTCATTAGCGCGCCCGCGCTCCGAACGATAGTAATGAGTTAATTGAAGTGCAAAAATACACTGTCCTAGTCGAAAAGAGACTAAAACCCTTCAAGTACAGTGTGAGTTGAGCTCTTTTGTGTATGCGTTTGGGAAGATAGGGCCAGTAACTCGCTTAGCGTGTGCCGCGCTAAGCGAGTTACTGGTGGGAACGGACGTGGATTGATCAGAGATTTACTTGGAGGTATCGTTTGTGAAGGTATTTGCAGTTGCTGTGACCCAACTATAGTGCCTACAACATACTACAGCTACTTTTGAAATCTTACCGTTTTCCGGTTGAGTCTTCGAAGCGCGGGTACGCTCGTCTAAGGATTTGAAACGGCAAGCTAGACCTTATTGGGATGACTCTATGTCAAGAGAGCGGGCGACTTGGCAGCTAAACGACCTGTAGCCACCCGAAGGCACGTCTTGACTTATATTAGCTGTCATAGACAACAACCGGAATCAATGGCTAATCGTGCCTTAAAAAGCACGTATGTGCTCTGTTAGTAATTAGGTAGATACTCAAAGTAGTTTATTGTTTATCGTTTATTCTAATAGGCTTTATTATAGGACTTTTTCAGGTCAAAAACTGATTCTACCTTTATATAATAATTGGTTCAGTTACATTTGGTGGCGGTAACCAGGTGGTGGTCATGCAGAAGCTTCCATTGCATTTTTGTCTTCTATGTAACTAGGCAGTGAATCCATTCAGTAAGTTATCGGCCTAGGCTGAGCACTAGCGCCGCTAGGACTTTTATGCTTGACCGTAAGCAGTGATATCGCAATGACTCTATTGCTACCATTTGTATACTAATCTTACGCAACTCGCTTACCCCATCGCTTATTGTCCACTGTAACGATCAGCTGATACGCAACATATAGCGGAACAAACAAAATTAGCCGGTCCAGCCTGTCGGCGTGTTTGCTTCTGCGCATATAGACATAGTCGTGTAATCTTACTTAACGCGTCTCTCGCAAATCATAGGAATAAGCGGGAGCGATTAAACCTAGCGGTCTGTCCCTTCTTTTTTGCTATAAATCAAAGACAAACTAGATTTTATTTCTTACTCACTCGAGATGATTCTAACGAGCCGAAACTCCGTCGAAATCGCGTTGTTTTATTAGCTTATATATACGACCTAGGCGGTAGCTGAATGTACAATGGAGATTACCCCACCGTCAAGATCTTGGGCTTTACATATATTTTGATAATGAACGAGTTTTCTGCATACTTTCGATACGACAAAATGAAAAATCCGGGGGATATCATAATCATACTTATCATACTTTCATATCTCTGTCTTTCAAAGTCAAAAGTACTACCTATTACTATCTACTATTAGACAGATGACCATATCCTATCAATTAAGAAGGAAAGGCTCGCGGCTCTGCGGCGCTACCACGAACTTCGAATCTCGAACTTCGTATATCTCCGTTTCGGTCGCTCGAGTACCATAAACCATAAGTGCGATAGAGACGGAGATATACGAAGATTCGAAGTTCGTGGTGTTCAAAAGGACACTTTTGAACAGCGCCGCGAGTCACCTATCAGTGGTGTTATTGTCATAACACCATTGCTAGGTGACTAGGTAAACTATATTGTTTTTGATATTGATGATTCTGTACCTGAAATAGACTGCTAAAATCATAGCCTTTTCTCCATTTTTCCATAGGCTTTGCCATAGTCGGGCAAAAACAAAAATGAGTTACCTGAGCGAAAGCAATTCTTGCTAGCTCGTGTAATTGTACCAAAATCTAATAGCTTCATTGTTGGACATATAGGATGTCCAATATAAGCTGACCCATCCACACCCTGCCCGTTCCATACAACGGCAAAGAGGCTGTAGTACTGTATCCCCTCGGAGAGTTCTAAGTTGAATGGTGCGGTATTCTGTGATAAAGCGGAGTATATGTCGTGAGATATATTTTTGTGACACTTGGTGTTTTATTAGTTAAGTCTGTTTAGTGACAGACTATTGTTTATTTTGAAACGTGGAGAGTTAAAGGAAATTCGAATTATTAAAAGGTCTGTTTTTAAATTAATTATTTTATTCCTTTTAAACCCTTCAAACTCATTTCAATGCAAGTCGAGTATTGTTGAGGCGTGAGAGTGCATGTTCAGATATTTTAGAGCACCCTGAAAAATTCAGGTGTGGTGAATCAACGTTTTTTTTGTCGCTAGTTAGGATTTAGATCCATCAATGGTAAGCTTTTGTTGGCATGTTTAATCCCTTTTTATGGGCCATCTACAAATCATGTTAGAAGTCCATGATGTATTTTTTTCTAAGAAACACTTTCATTTTGTCTACTATCTAACGGGGCAGAGTAATAAGAAAAAGTTGACCCTAGTTACAATATCAATATCAGGTGAGCTACCTGTGTACAGAACAAGCAATTTTTCACAGTGATCAGTTAAAGCGCGTCGCAGCGCCAGTACCCAATCGTGGTAGTTTACAGCGCTTGGGAGTGGCCGATAGCGCCCGCTCACCTTTTACGAGCGCTGTGCGGCTGGGGGGCTAAAATGTTCGGCGTTCGATCAAACTTCATATAAGATTCATTGTTGTAACCTAAAGCCGGATTCGTAACTGAAGTTTCGTGTCGATGTGATAGAACGATATTATTAAAGTTTCATAGAGTTGGTACAGTTAGATAGACTCTCATCTGATGCTCTGACGTTTCAGGCGTCAGCATGCATCATAACTTGTGTAGGTAAGTAGGTATGTATCTACCTACCTACACATTGCCTCTTTGTGCGTAAATCGCTCTAATGACGGGTACGGAAATGATCGTGCAGATCTATGTCATTGTCTATGGTCTGTGTAAGAATACCGCCTGCAGGTTCAAATCGGACGGGCTACCTCTGACAGAATCATTGATTACCCTTAAACATTGCACATTGTTCATTAGTTTATAAGCCAGAACAAGACGTAGGTATATAAGTATATAAATACCGTTTGTTTGTGAAATGAGAAATGAGGCTATCCGCAGCAGAACCAAGGTAATCTATAGCCCTCTGAATCCTCAAACTTAAGCGGAGCACATTGCACGTAGAACCGAAGGTTGGGGGCGGAAAGGTTCTTGAATGGCGACCACGTACCGGCAGGCGAAGCTTACCCCAAAAGCCTACCTGGTAAAAGGTCGCGGGAGTCCGCTGGATGCAGGTGGCGCCGGTCATTGTGGGACTCATTGTCCAGCAGTGAACGTCTTTTGGTTGATATGATGATGTTTGTTTACTATCAGCAGGTCGTATGCATGTTTGCCCCCGTCATATTATATAAAAAAACAGGTTATACGTATTAGTCGTGTGGCATCTTAGCACCGGGCTCACCGCGCGGTCAGCACGCCGTGTCCGCGAATACATTACCCGTCCATTTGCGCGGCGCTACACCGGCTTACCCTTGTTACGGGAACTAGTCACGTCAGCGTTCTGAGGGTTAGTTTAACGTGAGTTACTACTGGAAAATATGGCTTTACAAGGATTTGCGAGTGACTTCGCCGGTGTAGAAGTGGTTAATTATACTCTTATACAAACCATCCCTGTTTCGCCAGCATTGGCTTCTGTAGCGCATCAGGGATGTTTGCTGAAGCGCGCATAGATTGCTTTTTTACGACTATGCGCAAGCGATGCACATCTCTGGTGCGTCGGGTGCGGGCCAGCCCCAACCCCATCCTGCGTTTGTTGGCTGGGAGGTTTTACTGCCCATATTTGAGGCATTGCGATGACATGCATGTTTCTAGAAGTACTTACTATGTCTGACCTACCTAAGTGCTTCTAGAAACATGACATTAAAAATAGGTAAAAATAATAATAATATGTTTAATGATTAAGTAATATAGATATTAACATAGCTATAAGTACACACTAATCATAAATATATGAGTCTAAGTTACTTGAAATAAACGATAAATTAAAAAATGGGGAAAATTTTGCTGTGCAAAAAGTATCCTATGTCAATCTCTGGGAGACAAACTGCTTGTCTATCGGTTGCATACATTCGGCGGCAAAACAAATTAGGGTCATTGTCAGATTTAGGTTCCCGTCTCTTCGGTGGACATTGCCATAGTATATAGCAACAGGCTATAAAGCCTAATTTTTGGTTGAACTCTGAATCCGTATAAACGGCGTTGCCCCTTCTATAATTCCATGTGATAAAAAACATATCATATTCAAACGTAAGCCCTTAACTATTGACCACCGGATAGATGATTTTTGTTTTTGTGACTGATAATGATTTACTGTTTTATCGTCAATATAATGAAATATTAATTCAATAGGGAACATTATGCAAAGCTCTGCGTAGGGGGCGACACTAACACAACCCGTAAACAAACCGCCATGACGTACAATGTCATATTTATTTACCTAACAAACAATAAATTAAATATCATTCGTGTGTAAAATACCTGTGTGTGATATTAAAATGGCATCCTATTCCTATAGCTATAAATATAAATTAAAGGTGGATGAGGGCTTTTTTTTGCTTTACGACGTATTGCCGCTTCCCATAGTTTTCGTATCATCGTTTCCTTAGGAAATTAATGATGCTCTTCATTATTGCATCCAATTGCGCAGCACTGATGCATTTTATTTATTGAAATATTTTCTTCCCTATTTGATCCAGAGCTTTGAAGGACTTGTCAAAGTTGTCAAAAAAACTGTTTACTAATTGTGTTAGTGCTGCACTCTGGCGGCAGAATATTGCAGTAATGTTCCCTATTCCTCGGCTCTTTTTGTCTGTGGTTTCTTACTTTAAAGTTTTAAAATATCATCGTACCTGGGTCTTAATCGTTTGAATGGGACAAACAGACATTCAGAGATACTTTCGCATTTCAATAATATAATATCATGGATTTGTCTTTCAAATTAATTTATTAAAGAAAGAAATAAAGAAAGAGAAACGATAGATATTAAGGATAAAATTATACATAGGCGTTTATTTGGCAAGCCTGCAACACTAATAGCCTACCCTTGCGTTAGCACTTTGGAGTGTTAGTTTAAGGGCTAGGTACACCGTGAGTTACTACTGGAAAAGGTCGTTATCATAAAAACTTTTAATGAAGGATAGGAAGGGAGAATAATGTTTAACGTCTATATGACGAGGCTGGGACATTTCCCTTACCATATTTAAAGCTAGCCTCACCTCAATCAATGGGTCAATTTTACACACGATGAAGTGTAAAATTTATTTTCAACTGAAATAAGCGCATTTTTAAGACACATTTAAGTTTTTTTGTACGGAGCAAATTCAAAATTTTAATTTATTCTTCAAGTAGGTGGGGCATCAAGGGATTTTACATGTCAGAGCTTACAAATATGTACTACAACTACAGTGGAATGAAAACATAGCAACAATGAAACAACAAAAATATACCTGGGCACACATTTGCCGAGAGATGAATTACAATGACGTTATCCTATAATAAAGAGATGTAAACAGTTTCCAGCGTCATAATAAAATAAGTAAAAAATATTGAAGGTGTGATTTAAAAGACGTGGTTGTTGTTACAGAGTTCCCTGCGCGCGTCCGAGGCGGATAAAAGGCGCATGATGGATCGCGTCGGGAAATTGGAAGACGAGTTGCGGGTGCTCAGGGTTTCCACGAGGTATGTAAACACTAAACACTAACTGGGTACATGTAGGTACCAAAAATATACTTTTCTCAAACATGCAATGAAATATTCTCTTTACGTTCCTTATAATATACTCGGAAGTATCCTTTTTCGGGCGCAGCATCTCGAGGCGGCCTGAAATGGGATTTCATACAACTTTTCAGGCCTAGGCCTGCAAAGTAACTTTTTAATTTTCATTCTACTATTTGTGGCACAGCATCACGGCCACAGATGTATGAATATAAGGAGATCGGACATGGCGGCCGATTTGTATAGAGTGAGCCTGTCGCAACTACATTAACCCACACAATGCCCAAGTAATTGACATGACAAAGCACGCACACATCTAAAACACACACACTTGTATACCTACACGCTTATTTGACAATAAACGAGCATCATATCATTTTGGGAAAAAACGTAATATTCTCTGCGATCAGCACGCGTGCACAGTATGGCAGTGTATGCCCATTGAGCATACAGCTGCGACACGGCCGCCGGCGGCTTGTCCTCTCTCTAGTATTCTATGCTCTGAGATCACGGCATTCAGCCATGAAAATTAGTTTGATTTGAGGATTTTATTTATTTATTTCATTGCATGTTCTAGAAAAGCACTATACATGCCTCGTCGTGAAAACGGATTCCCGGCCTCTGATGTAATGTACTATTTCACTACTCATGCTCGCAAAGTTCGCCTTTGTGCTGGATGTATGCTTTTATGTTCTAGTGCACAAAGTGAAATTATTTTAAAGACTAAGATAATCGGGTCTAACAGCCACACACACAATAAAACTTCGTAGAATAAACTTTTGTTTGCTTTAATAAATTTCACATCCGTGTTTTCCATTACTAAATTAATAAAATAAAACAAAACGTATTAAACCATTAAATGACTTTGGCAGTATGAAATACCTAAGTCTAATATCACGTGTCGAAAATTAAACATAAACACTTTAAAAAGTTAAGTGACGGGAATGAGCTATTATTTAATTTTTGTACTCGACGATTAAAATATGTGTATTAAGATTTCATAGAGAATACTGCAACGTCACTCTTTTCATAGTTGTAGTCCATGTTACTGTCGAAACAATCGAAATAACTACTTTTCGATACGCTCCAGACAACTAAAATAAATTCGACCAATCACGTGGCTGCTTTACTGAACTGTAATGAATTGGACCAATAGAATCGCTTTGATGTCGTACGCTCGTTGATGTATTTTAAGATATCAACAAGCGTACGAGCGATGAGCTGCACTTCGTTTCAACAGTATCGAGTTTGTTTAATTAGTTCAGTTGACTCGTAGAAAATTAATTTTAATGAACTCGTACAAAAAGTATTGTTCACAATAGTGTTATAATCAAGCTTTTTAATCTCGTACCTTACTTAGGCCACTCAGCAAGCTTCGTGGCCTAAACACGGTACTCGACTAAAAAGCTCTCTATTATAACACGATTGTGAAAAATACTATTATTTTGCAATTATTTGTTATTTTCTCGCAATCGAAGTGAAAAGCAGTGTGTATAACTCGGGCACAAATTAGCCATTTAACCCCTCGACTTAACTATCCATCCTCGCCGAAGGCTCGGGTGGATATAAACGGCTCAGGATAAATGGCTCGTTTTATGCGCTTGTTGTACAATCTACTATTTCCTTAATGTTTTGTTATGTGGAAACCTGAGCTTTATAATGATTATGACTAGTAACTTCGAATACAAGCCGAATTTAAAAAAAAAACCAGCCAAGTGCGAGTCGGACTCGCGCACGAAGGGTTCCGTACCATTATCTATAAAAACGGCAAAAAAATCACGTTTGTTGTATTGTATGGGAGCCCCCTGTAGCCTAGTTGGTAGGTAGTGACCCTGCCTACAAAGCCGGAGGTCCCGGGTTCGAATCCCGGTAAGGGCATTTATTTGTGTGATGAGCACAAATATTTGTTCCTGAGGCATGGATCTTTTCTATGTATTTATTATTTATCTATATAAGTATGTTTATCGTAGCTTTGCTTAGTTTGTGACTAGGTCAATTTGTGTAAGATTGTAAAAGAAAAAAAAACTATTTTTAGTATATAAGGACCGTATCGAAAATTATGGAAACAAGTATTATGGTGTAATGTGCGTAAAAACTTTTATTACAAAAAAAAAACTAAAATAATGCGATTCTGAAATCTTCAAACAATATAATAATAGTGTCCATTTTTTTATTTATTACCTCCCTTTGCTAGTTTTCTGACTTTACTTTTAATATTCTTCATTAACTTCTGGACAGCAACTGTACTGAAGGATTTTTGGGTACGAATCCAGTCTTTTTTGAATTGCTCGATGTTATCAGTTGGTTTGGCTTATTTTCTTAACCTTGCCTTCATCAGAGCCCAAAATCTCTCGATTGGTCTAATTTCAGGGCAATTCGGGGGATTATGCATTTTCGCAACAAATTCAACATTATTCTCTCTATACCAGTCCAGTACATGGCGAGCATAGTGACACGCAGCTAAATGAGGCCAGAACAATGCACGGCCACTGTGCTTGCGAATGAGTGGCAGCACTCGCTTTTGAAGGCATTCCTTCTTGTAAATATCGGAATTTAAATTGCCCTTTACGAAGAACGGAGACGTTTTCATGCCGCATTGACAAATAGCTTGCCAAACCATCACTTTTTGGCCAAATTTTTCGCAAAAAATTGCTTTGTCTTCTTTAGCGACCTTTGCTCCTCTCTCTACTGTATAAAACTGCGGCCCAGGCAATGTTTTGTAGTCAAGTTTGACATAAGTTTCATCGTCCATGATGATGCATTGGTCATTTTTACTTAAATTTTGGTCGCATAACTTCCGAGTCCTAGTTTTGACGAAATACTCTTGGGTTTTGCTGCGTTTTGGTTGGTTTTGCTTTTTATATGTTACCAACAAGTTCCGCTCCTTGGCACGCTGGACCATGCCTATAGTAGTATGGCATTTTTTCGCACAATCCCGAATGGAAATGTCTTTTTCCGGGAAAACTCTTCGCATATCTTCTTGTCCAAATTAGGACGCAAAGGGCCGCGTTTTCTGCCACGACCAGGCAAATCTTTTAAAGTATGATTCATGCCGAATCATTTGATGGTATTATAAACCGCTTTCAGGCTAACTGCTTCCTCTGCAGCTATCTTTCTCATAGACATACGCGATCCCTTGCTGTATTTGGTCACAATTGAAAGTCGTTTTTTATCTGATAAACCCTTCATCTTGGATATTAGAAGAATTGTGTTATTTTTTATATATATAGTTATTTTTTATTAAATTCCAATAATTGAATATATACCTGTCACATTGACATATGAAAGAAAATTCTAAATATTGCAACCTCTTTTTTTTACCCTTACAAAATTGTTTCCATAATTTTCGATACGGTCCTTATTGTTATTGCGGCAACAGAAATATATCAACTGTCTAACTATCACGGTTCATGAGATACAGCCTGGTGACAGACGGACAGACGGACAGACAGACAGACAGCCAGACAGACAGACGGACAGGTCAATTTGTGTAAGATTGTGAATGAAAAAAAAAGAAAAAAAACTATTTTTTCGTATATATTGTTATAGCGGCAACAGAAATATATCATCTGTGAAAATTTCAACCGTCTAACTATCGAAAGTCTGTTTTCGAAAGTATGTAGTCAGCCCTTAAATCAAGAATTGTAGCTTTTTTCGAAGATAATGATCTTTTCACATCCATTCAGTACGGATTCAGAGCCAATAAAAGTACGGGAACAGCTATTAGACGAGTAATAGATTTCATACTTGAATCCTTGGATACGTCACAACAATGTGCAAGCATATTTTGTGACCTATCCAAGGCATTCGATTGCTTGCGGCATGATATACTTCTGAGGAAGCTGGAACATTACAAGTTCAAGGGGACGTACGGCTCTCAAAATGATGACCTCCTATTTGCAAAACCGTATTCAAATTGTACAGATTGGGTCAAGCAAATCGAGGATCAGAAACAATGACATCGGAATACCACAGGGCTCGATTTTGGGTCCTGTGTTATTCCTGATATACGTCAACGATCTGCCATCAAATATTCCAGATTGGGCACAGGTCAGTTTGTTTGCTGACGATACTCATATTGGAGTGAGACATAAAAACATTAATACAATGGAAGCACAGCTGACACAGGCCCAGCATGCCCTCCAGGAATGGTTTCAGGCAAACGGCATTGTTTTAAATACAGATAAAACTATAAGTATCAAACCAATTCTCGAACTCTCAAAAATACACCAGAGCTAACTTACCAAAGTTCTACGAAATTTTTGGGATATATAGTGGATAGTAAATTAACACATAAAGAACATTTGGAAACACTCAGCAATAAATTATCTTCGGCAAATTTTGCATTACTAAAGTTAAAACCATTAATTAATAAAGAAACATTAAAAACGGTATATTATGCATATATACAATCATTACTAAATTACGCAATAACTGTCTGGGGGAACGCATCAGAGATTCAAAAAATACTAGTGCTTCAGAAGCGTTCCATCAGGATCATGTGCGGGGTCAACCGAAGAGACAGCCAAACCACACTTCGAGAGGCTGGGCATAATGACGGTCATTTCACTATTTATTTACAACTCCCTTTTAGAAATACACAGACAAACGGATTGCCTCCCTAAATTGTCTGATATACGTAACTATAATACGCGATCTAAACACAAATTGGTACTACCACAGTTGCGGCTTACAAAATGTCAAAAACAGGGTGTTTTTCTAAAGATAAAAATGTACAACAAATTACCTTTTGAAATAACATCATTGCCAATTCATAGTTTTAAGAAGAAAATATCACACTATTTCAGGAAACATGCCTTTTACTCCGTATCAGAATATTTAACAAGCAATATTAGCTTTCAAATATTTTGAACTATGTTATTAGCTATAAGTATCATTTTGATTTTATTGTAATTTTTTATTTTTATTTTTACAAATTGTTACTGACATACCATGTAATGCACATATTACTTTATGGTGAAATAAATAAATACTAAATACTAAAATACTATCACGGTTCATGAGATACAGCCTGGTAACAGACGGACAGACGGACAGACAGACAGACAGACAGACGGAGTCTTAGTAATTGGGTCCCGTTTTACGCTTTGAGTACGGAACCCTAAAAAAGGGTTGATAAGATATTTCCCCTTGCATTATAAGGTTCTTTTGGACTAATAATAAAATTGAGAGTCCCCAACCCTATTGTCCTCACAGTCTCGACTCGAGCGAGAACGGCATCACGAATGGCAACGAAGAATCGGACACGGAGCGGCTGCGGCTTCGCAAGGAGCTGACCAGCATGAAGAAAGCCAAGCAGACGGCAGAGGAGCACGCTTTCAAGTAAGTTTCCGTTGTAAGCCGAAAGTCGTCCACTGCAGGCCTCCCCCATAGAGTGCCACAATGGCCGGTCCTGCGCCAC
Organism: Epinotia brunnichana; assembly: GCA_963854355.1. Taxonomy (NCBI): domain Eukaryota; kingdom Metazoa; phylum Arthropoda; class Insecta; order Lepidoptera; family Tortricidae; genus Epinotia; species Epinotia brunnichana. The sequence continues at coordinate 18,237,858 of OY977952.1, forward strand.
CCGCATCCAGCGGACTCCCGCGACCTTTACCAGGTCATCAGTCCACCTTGTGGGGGGCCTACCCACTACTCGTGGACTACGAGAAAGCCTTCAATTCGGTCGAAACCTGGGCTGTATTACAGTCTCTCCAGCGGTGCCAAGTAGACTGTCGCTATATTGAAGTACTGAAGTGTTTGTATGAGAACGTCACTATGTCAGTCCGACTCCAGGATCGGAGCTCGAAGCCTATTCCGCAACAGCGGGGTGTCAGGCAAGGGGATGTTATCTCCCCAAAACTGTACTGTTCAGCGCTATTAGGCTGTAGAACCAAAGAAATATAGCCCTCCGAATCTAAACTTTACACATTCACTGCAAAACAAGATACACGGAGAAAGGTTTTTCCCTAAAGCAATTCTGTGGAGAGGTTTGTTATTCAACATCATCATCGTCATGTCAGCCGAAAGACGCCCATTGCTGGACATAAGCCCTGTGTAGACGAAGCCAGTCATCATCATCATATCAGCCGAAAGACGTCCACTGCTGGACATAGGCCTCCCCCAAAGAGTGCCAAAAAGACCGGTCCTGCGCCACCCGCATCCAGCGGACAATGGGCCTCATAAGACGAAGCCAGTCATCATCATCATCATATCAGCCGAAAGACGCCCACTGCTGGACATAGGCCTCCCCCAAAGAGTGCCAAAATATAAACTGACGAAAAATTGTGAACTGTCAAAACCGTTCACAATTTAACGCATAATTTTTCGTTAGTTTATAAACTATCAATGACGAATCGTCAAATTGTGAACTGAGCGTTTTTGAAAAAAAGTGTACAAAAAACTTTTTTTTCTAAATTCATTTCTTTTTTGTTTTTCTTACTCAGAATCTTTGATACTATCGATCCTCATACAAGAAGAAAAGTGTCCTAAATATTCCATTCCAGATCGTCACATTTTTGTATGCAGTCTTTTTTTATTTATATGGTCGTGACGCACTGGAAGAAAAAATTTACGTAGTAAAATCTGGGACACTTTTTTTCTTGTATGAGGATCGATAGTATCAACGAATCTGAGTAAGAAAAACCAAAAAATTTCGAATTCTGAAAAAAAAGAAGTTTTGTACACTTTTTTTGAAAAACGCCCAACTGACGTCAAATTGGCATGATTTGGAACGCACCCTGTGCGCTGATTGGTTGAAGGAATGATTCCTCTTGCATCAGCTTCCACTTGTGTCAGAACATTATTGATCCATTATTGAGATTGAGATCCATTTATTTCGTCATCCGGCAATGTTGACGGAGCCCCGGTGCGCGGGGCACATAATTCTATGCGGTTTGCCCTTCGGGCAACTAAAGCTACTAACTTAACCTAGTCAGTCTTTGTGTTTGCGTTCCTTAGCAAGCCGATTTGATCTTAGTTCACAATTTGACGATTCAACATTGGTAGTTTATAAACTAACGAAAAATAATGCGTTAAATGGTGAACGCTTCACTTTTCGACAGTTTATAATAACGCGAGTGAGATTATAACTAGACTGACGGTGTTCACAATCTAACGGTGACAAATATTATACATATGTCTTGTCTATAGCAGCTGGTGCAGGAAAACTAATGTAAATAAAACAAACACACTTCTGCAAACCGACACGATAGCAATTTATTTTATTTTTTATATCGGAACATACTTAAAAGAAATATTGTAGGCTTTTACGCTGTATTTGTACTTGTACGCGGAAAGCCGCGAAGATTAGGCTCACAGGTTTTTTAAGTAGATGTGAAGGATGAGATCATGAAGAATGCGTGGTATGGATGACGGGGTGAATGATTCAGGACGGTGAAAAAAACCTAGGGCATAAAACGAAAATATGTAGACGGTGGCGAGCAAAAAGCCTTTCTAAATTTTGAGGTAAATGGTAAGTCCGGAAAATTATTCACTGGCGGGACACGGAAGCAGAGCGCATTAGCGGGTTGCGACACTTTGCGACCCTACGTTAGAGGTGTAAGGTCTGTAGGTACAATGCTAAGCCTAGATGCAGATGGTCCAATAAAGGCTAAACCTAAATGCTACAGTATACAAATCCGACTGAGAAGTTCCTCCACCGACGCCTCCCGAAGAATAGACCACCGGATGCCTGCGCGGCAGGTTATACCAGGATGACCGCAACAGGATAACCGGCACGTGTTTCCCAACAGAACAGGCCTGTGTCGCCCGTAGAGAGCCTTGCGGGACGGTTGCGTCTAACCGCTAGTGAATGACCAGCAGGTTCTCCTAGCGCCCGTAACTGGCGGCTACCAACAAAATAAGCTAATTAGCATCACACGACAAAAAACTATAGAATCCGGTAAATTGACGGAACCAAACGTTGTAAATACTCACCCGAACTCTCTTCAAGGTCCGGCCTTGTAACATAAAGCTTGGATTAACTAATCCAGCAAAGCTGACTCCAAACACAAAAAACCTCTTGTGGCATCCAAGCACTCGCTGTGAATTTGGCGACTAGGACTTCAATAAAATAGATTACAGCTGAAAAAAAATCCCTAGAACTTGAGGTACGCGCACTGGATTATCAAACTTCAGCAAAAACTGTAATAAGCGGGCTGCTTCTCAAAGGAAAAAGGCACTGTCTCCAAAATGCAAGCTCACGCTAGGGCTTCTATATCGAGAATGATCCTTCATAAGTTTGTTTACAAGAATTGACAAGATTCTGGAAAAATTGTCTATCAAATTCAAATTTGAATAATTTAAAAAGATAATAAAAACTAAACATAATTAGGTTATTATAAAAAATTAAGGTTTTATTTAATTTTATCTTTACGCTTATACAATTTTACTTTTACTGTTTACTTTTTATGCAATTTTTGATTTATGGGTCTATTGCCTGTCAATAAAGAACTTTATTATTATTATTATTATAATAGCCAACAACCAGCCAGAGCCCCACACAAGGATATAGACGTGAAGCAAAGAGATTTGACTCTGCTAAAAAAATAAAGAGCAAAATATAATACAGATAGCGTAATAAAGGCAAATGCAGGGAGTTATCACTGCAGATATCCCCCCACCAAAAGAAAACATGAATGACACAACCTAAATCCCATGCCAACCCTTCAAAAAGTTCCATGGACCAGCCTAGATAGGAAGTGGATACAATAAATGTACCTGAACTACAAAGTACCAACAATGAAACGACACCCTAACCTAACACTTGACTAACCCTAAAGACAACACACAATACACAATAAGTCGATAATCGACTAGTAGTCCCACGAAGAATTACTAGCCGAGAACCACCCGAGGCTATTTAAATATAGAAATTTAAACTCTAATTACAGATAAGCTAAAATAACACAAGCACTAACCTAACATCCCTAACGTAAGGACGTATATACTGCCCACATCCCAAAGGTGCGGCAGAAATTCAAAATCCGGGAAAAAGGTCTAATCCGGGAAAAGCACTAAAGCAAGAGTCTCACCTATGCGATTGGCACACCACCACCAACTTACCACGCGCTAAGGGAGGAACAGGAGCGTCACACCGCAAACCTTGTTCGGTACAGCCAGCAAAGAAATACCGACACTGCAAAGAGTGCGGTAAGACAGGTTATCAAATCCCTGACGGGGTGATACCATCCAGTTGTCTAGCGTGAATGCTACAGACAAGGATATAAACGAAAAAACCAGGCAAGACTGTGGAAGCTTCACACAAAGTCGAGATATGTCGTAACCGGGATCAACTTATTCTAAACTACCCTAAATACACAAAACAACAGTAATCAATTAAGACACTAACCTACAACACAGCAATACTAATTGTTGGTACATTATTACGATGACACGGTACACACCTACGCGCCCTAACTTCAAACAATCGCCGCAAGCTAAGTCCGACCTTCGGCGAAATTACGTGCCTAGAATCTGACCCAAAGGCCTACAACGTGTTAAATAAAAAGGTCAAACGCACGCCGTGGATTTACAGGTACCTTAAATTAGTTGATAAGCCACCCCTATCTAGACCTAAGTCAAATGTACGGCCTACTACAACAAACCAAAACAAAAAACAAATAAACAGCCTAATAAAACAATCAATGAGGGAAAAGGACGGACAAACGCGTCAGTTTGAATTTAGAAAATATACAAAAAACATGAACGACAAACGAAGAGAAGAGAAAAAAACTCGCCAACCTACTTATCATTTTAGGATATCCTTGATGTGATAAGTACCGACGTGTGCAGAATCTGTGTCAGCCAACTCGTACACCTGCGGGGAGATACGCCTAACCACACGACACTGCACAAATCGCGCCGCAAACTTTCCACCTCTGTATGCGTCCGTCGTGCCTCGTTGGAAGTTCCTGCGCCAGACAATCTGCCCACCAGCAAGCCTAACCGTCTTCCGGTTCTCGTTGAATTTCCTGGCGTTACGGTGGAACGCCAAAACCATCGAATCAGCCACCCTTGCGTATACTTCACGTAAGGTGAGGAGATTTGCAGCGCGTTCGGCCCGACTGAGTCCCACATGTTGGTCCTTAATCTGGTCATCGACACGCTGCCGATCAACCACCACCTCACGACCGTACATCAAGAAATTCGGTGTGTAAGAAGTCGCCAGGTTAATGCACGAGTTCAAGTACAAAGCCACCGAGGTAAATGAAACGGCCAACTATGCTGATCCGCAGCCAAAGTCTCAACAGCCAGAATCCCGAAACGCTAGGATCTTGATAACAAGGAACCCAAAAAATAGTCTAGGACCCCCTAACAACTAGAATCCCAAACGTCAATCACCACAAAAAAACCACAAGAAGCCCAAAAAATCTGGGACCCTCTAAAAAACTAGGATCACAAAAAAATCAAGCAAAACCCCAAAGAAAAAAGAAAAGCAATAGGACCCCAAAACATCAAAGATCCCAGCAAAAAAAACTCCAAGAAACTGAGACTCAAAAGCTTAAATATGACCAGCATAGAAAACTACCATCAAAGGTCTTAAAACCGCCTGACGACATAGGAAGGACTGGCGTGACGCGCAACACCCTAGTCTCGGATTCGCAAAAAAAATTTACGAACGCATGTCTCACCGGAGAAGGTAAGGTTCCACTTGGTAAGCGACTCATTCTTGATAGCCCCTGAAAACGCGCAATACCTCGGCATCGACAACGTAGGCTGAGTCCGACCTTCGATGACATTTCAAATCTAGGGTCTGACCCCTGGGCCTACGAAGCGAGCGGAAGAACCAGCGCCATTCGATCAAGAAGGAGGTATCGAAGAATTCAACATCATCACTCCCAGGCGGATCCAACGTTCGAGCCTGCTGCGCCTTCAACTCCGAGGGAATACGGGGGGTATCACGGATGGAATCCTCGTTGTTTGCTCGCGACATCTTGAAGAAACTACCGTTGACAAAGATCCAGAAAGAACCTGGCAAGGCTAATATGACGAAAGTCAACTTCAGAAAGAAAATCGACAGCAACCGACACCTATCAATAACAATTGACAGCGTTCGACAACAATTACAATGAACAACAAACACTAACTATCTCCAAATGTCCCTAACTATCTCCCACTAGACATCTAAACATCTGATAGTACACCCGTCGTACCAGCAAAATGACACGAATGCCCGTCTGACTATCACATCATAATCGATACAGTAAAATACGGGGTTCCCAGAAGCCTTAAACCGCGCTACGTAATGGAGACCGCACGATTATAACAAACCTGTGCTGTTTAAATTATAGACTACCAAACCGTGAAATATCTATGAATAACTTTTAAAATTAAGTATTTATTATGCGTCAAATCTGAAATAAATCCTTTATTATTATTGTTCAATAAACCGGGAGCTTACAGAGAAAATAAAATAAAACAAAAAATGCAAAAAGATGACGTTTGTCGAGATACGAACCGGCGACCTCTCGCACACAGTACCGACCCCTAAACCGCTAAGCCACGAAAGCAGATACGTATCCGTGCAAAATCAGGCAACCTATCAAACTCGTGTACCGGTAACAAACAGACTAATAAATAACCCTCCTCTTCTTCGGCAGTCGGGTAATAAGAAAGTCACGCGAATAATTGACAAATTTTAACCCTTTGGGCGCCAAAACATCTTAAAGCGTCAATCGATAGCAACAAACACATAGCATAGTAGCTGGCAGGACTGCTCTATCATTTTCTTCCTATCATGTGTCTTGTCTGCTCATTAACAACCTGAAGAACTTAAAAATCGGTCGGCTGGTTATATTCGCGGATTTTATCTGAAAATAAGACAACCAAAATATAAATAACCCAAAAAAGAAGGGAAGGTGCATATTTAAATATTTGCAAATTGTTGAAAACCGACTCTATTCTCCATGCAAGTTGACTAAAGTTAGTATTACGCTATATACCTAGTAGGTTTTAGAAGGCTATAATGAACCCTCAACTTGCAGACTGGAGCGGCTAGTCACCCAGCTGCGTTCCAAATTCAACGGTCTCCAAACCCCGACCGGCCCCGACTCGCTCCCGAGCGAGCCCGAACAGGACGCGCACCGCGCGCGCCGCACCAGCGTCAACTCCAACACCACCGTCGTGTTCGGGCCCGTCACCGACTTGTAGCGAACACTTGGACACGACGTCTGTGTCCTAGCCGCAGATGTGTTCTGGTCTGTGGTGAAAAAGGTACGGTACACTGAACAGAATTAAGTTAAGCGCTGTTCCGAGAGTAAATATTACAAACTGGAAGTTGAAATTAGTAATGGATAAATTTATGGGATACGAGATGTAAAGACATTTCGCGTACGGGTCTATCAACTATTTCTTGTTGTTATAGGTTAAATCGCCATTAATGGGCCACCAAATTAACTATAATAGAATTCAACTTGTATAAAGTGGCCAGTTATTGAAGGGTGGCCAGTAATTAAAACCTTATACTAAAATGAATTCTATTGTAGGTGAATAGAGTTTATTTTTAGTATGAGGTGGCCAGTTATTGAACGGCGGCCAGTTACTGGCGATTTACCCTAATGACCCTCTAGCATTTAATTTCTTAGAAAAATTGTTACAACATAGAATTTTATCATGCTTAGAAGATAACCCATAATACGGAACCCTAAATTGGTGGATTTAAATAAATAAGATTTAAAAAGGGACTCAAGATACGTAACTATAGCAACTAGAAGAAACAAGCTGATTCGCGGCGATAGGTACATGTATCCGTCTTATTCCAGTTTGTAAAAAGTCACAATTCAATGGGATCTCTTGGACCATTTGAGTCTCACTGATATTTTGAAATATGTGTGTCAGTAACCGTTTGAACTTGATATTAATAATGTTAAAAATCATAACTACGAGTAATCGAATTTAATGTTGAAATCATCGCTTGCATATCCATATTTGTAAATGTGACAATAATGTCATTTAGATTAAATTGTGTGTGGGTGCTTTGATCGTTTGTCTGACTTTAGGCTTTGGTTTGATTGCAACGTCATTAAATTTTGCCTACAACTTCAATACTTCTTGATCTCAAAATAGTGTCAAAATGCCTAAATCCCACAATGCCAAATTTTTTGCTCAAAACTGGCTAGCTGAACAAAAGATACCATAATATCTCGAAACACCATACGCTCAAAAGAATCCGGTGTTTAAAACAAATTAGGGATTCTGGGATTTTGGCATTTTGACGCTAAGTAATTATGAAATCTAGAAATGTTGGTGTACACTCAGCGTCAAATACTCTGTAGCAGTCAAAGCGGCCACATTGTTCGGTACACCATACTAAATATATGGTGTACCGAACTATTTGAGTACTTTGTTTGCTACAAAGTATTTGACGCTGAGTGTACTAATAGGCTAATAGTAGATTGTACAACAAGTGCATAAAACGCACCATTTTACTCGAGACGTTTATCCATCCGAGCGAGCTTGCGAGCGAGGATAGATATAAAGTCGAGTGTAAAATGGGTTTTATGGACGAGTTGTACACTCTACTTTTCACTTCGATTGCGAGGAAATGAAACAGCAACACGTAAATATGAAGTTTTATTGTGTACTTTGGCTGTTGGTATCTTTGCCTTGGTCTTAGAATACGAACGAAACGAAATAAAATAAAGAGGTTGTTGTATGAAGTTAAAGATGTTCGTGTGGCTGTTGCAGCGATTGCCTTGGTCTTCGACGAAGATTTTACTTTATGCTCTAGAGCATAAAAAGCGACTTTATGTCGCCTACGCACGACATAAAGACGAACTTTTAGAGCATGAGAAGTGAAAATGAAATTATGTACGTTGTTATGAAAACAAAGCGACTTTTTGAACCCGTTGTGTTCTTTAATTTGCTTGTTAAATAATAACATTGATTACGTGGTGTCTGCTATAGAAATAATATTTACGGACACTTTGCGCCAGTCCGTGTTGACTTTTACAATTTTCAACTAGGTACTCACATTTTGACACATTATTATTGAAGCTTTTAATTCTATTTATACAGTCAATAATTGCTTTAACATTATCCTATTACAGGTGCTTTAAATAATCCATGTTATTGAATATATATAGTTATTTTAATACATAGATAAGGACTAACAATGTGACATAAGGTGTGGTAGTTCTTTTTTTGGCCTAATTTAATGAGTTTTTCAAGAGGCATTATGGCACCAGTTGGAGCACTGGGGCGAGAGGTCTGTCAAAATCCACTAATCAAATTAGAACTGATCGAATATCATCATCATCATCATCATCATATCAGCCGAAAGACGTCCACCGCTGGACATAGGCCTCCCCCAAAGAGTACCCCGCTATTCTGTAACAATGCAAACAAACAACGCTCACCCACAACTATATCTTGACGCCGTGATTCGTATTAACAAAGCGTTGCTAGAGGTCTAGTTTCGTTAGGCGTGATGGATGGGGTGAGGTGCATGAGTGCGTAAAGAATAACCGGTGATTCCCATCTTCCAACCTATCCAACATATAGTTGCATATGAAACCTGGGTTGGATAGGTTGGAAGATGGGAATCATCCAGAATGACAGCCTCTCGCCATAGTGCTGCCGATATAAAACAGCTGCCCAGCTACGATACGTTTTATCGTTACCGTAAAACTACACAACTATAGTCCAGGTCACCCAACTATGGTCCAAATCAATTCTCATATTACTAGCTCAGGTGGGACTATTTTCATGGATGAACTTAAAGACAGGCAATATAATAACACCAATTGAAATAAAAACGTATAAAATCACTAATACGAAATCGGTATTGATAGTAACGAAGTTTACTTTTGGACCATAGTTCGGGTAGTGGACTATAGTTGTGTAGTTTTACGTGACGTCTCAGTACATTTTCACCGTAATATACGTAATAACCTCTGGTGACGTAATGTATTATGAAAAATCCTCATTAAACACATATGACCCGTTCCACGAAGCATCAAGTTAAAATTTTACGAGTCTATAGTGGCAAATCGGGTCAAATGGCCTAATGTTATTTTATTATTCTAGCTACTCAGTGTTGCCAATTTACACTTTTAATTTGTAGCTGCGTGAAACTGGCCTCTACGTTTTATTAACACTGTTGTAATACAACTAATATAATAAAACATTGTGCAATTCGATTAATCAGGTCAAAATAACTTTAGCTTTAAAGGGAAAAAATAATTAATTAAGAATTCTGTTTCACGGGATGAATATTGAAACACGCCTTTTGTCAGATATTTTTGATTAAACCCGACTTATATATTTTCGCATGTTTTCGTTGTGTCTTTCAAATGCTAATTGATTGATAGCTAGTACAGTTCACTCCCTCACTTTGACAAGGTACGATTTAACATGCAGCTACTAAACGACATAGAACCTTGTAACACTATGTTTGTATGGTTGCTCGGTCAAATTGATGTTTGTTGTTTCTATTATAGGGAGTGAATTGCAATATCAGGTGTGCTCAATTATTTGTTGTAGTAATTATAAATGATTGTGGCATAATTGAATGCGTTGTCAAAAAATTATAATTTTATTGGATGTTTAATTTTTATAATGTGGTCTCAAATTGTCTTGAACAAACTTTATATTAATAAGTTTTTTTAACAACGTATTTATGTGTCAGGGAATATTTTTGATTGGTTTGTGTATTTTGAAATTATGTTTTAATTCGTAATTTTTAATCTAGCTCATGTTTGTGATTGTTGTTCGTTTGTAATAAGACTATACCTAATTAGTATTATTTTAAGGCGTGCTCTCTATAATCTTAATAATATAGAAAGAACATTAAAAAAAGTGTCTGTGGTTCAAAATTAATCAAATCTAAAGTGTACATTCTTATGCCATAGAGTACTAAAACAACTGCAATACTCTTTTTTAATCAAAATGGTCCTAATTAACACACTAGGAAATTACTTACTTAATTTGCAATAAAATACTCTAATTGCTATTGATATTACGAGTTAAAGTAGCATACACCTAAATTAAAATAGGCAAGAAATAAAGTATATGTTCTAAGATTTATATTTCTATCTGAAAAACTCGCTGAAAGACATAATATGTATAATATTTTATTGATATCTATTTTACGTTTACTCTATTGCCATTCACATATTGTAGAATAGTTATAGAACAATTCATTCAGTCTCAAAAACGCCGTACTTAATACTCGTACTGTAAACTAAATATAAATACTTACCTATGCTTATAACATATCCACTAGGGTGACATTTGTTACTATCAGCTTCCAATGCGAATAATTGTATACCTTTCCTATGCCCACAGAGAACACAAAGTATGGTGGAGTCTAATACTTAAAATAACTTACTGTTTCACCTCAGCAGCTCGAACAAGCATATTTTGCTGCGTGAAAACAGTGAGCAAAATGCGATTTTGTTCACTCCATGAGTCAAAGTAGCTTTTCATTTTTGATATCGAGCACTGACATTTCATAGTGTGGCATTATAGGTGCGTAAAAGCCTAACGAAATATTTTTTAACGTGACGATGTTCTCACTGCTGAGGTGAAAAGTTGTATGTATCACACGAGAGCAAAGATATTTGCATCTCGTGCCTTTGAGTCCCTCACTACGCTCAAGATTCTAATTTTGAATCACTCGCTACGCTCGTGATTCAAATATAGTATCTTTCGCTTGCTCGGGACTCAACATCAACACTCGCAGCAAAAATCTACTTTGCTCTCTTGTTGAACAAATAACTATTCCGCTAGTGTTAACGCTATAATACCTATAATGTTACTATTACCAAACAAGGGCTATGTGTACAGGTAACTACACTATACGCGAAACGAATATTACACGTGTCAGGAGGCTTACAGTAAAAATTATATCGCAAGTCAAAATGGTCTACGTATAGTAAAGCATAGCGATTTTATAAATAAATCGTCCAATTCAATAATTCATGCAAATAATCCTACTTCATGATCGGTAGATGTAACTTTGAGACTAACCACCGACATCACACGTAGTATAGACTGATTTTATTAATTTATTCTTATTAATAAGTAACATACCAAATTGGAAATTAGATATTAATATGATCGTCATTATCATTATTTATTAACGCTTACAGATAAATAGGAACGCTGCCGTAGAATTAAATGACGATATTGTTTATTGGGATGTTGTACCTACGTAAATGTAAGGAACGTAAGTAGTATAATTTCAATATGTTAGTCTATTATATAGTGTTCATTAGATAGATTGGGCATTCTCGAGGCGTATCGAGGAAGCAAAGCCACAGGACACGATATAGCGAGATACGTGTTGATTTCATGCTGCATTAGAGATCCTTAGATACTAATAATTAGGCCTCTAGCATTGGGTCTAACGAATCTTTGTAACACCGAGCCGAAGTTAAAATCAAATGGACATAACAGCTCCGTACATCTTTGGTATATTTCAACGCTCAAAACTAACCGCGGCTGTATTTTCGCGAGATACGCCTTTGATTGTAGTTTCAAATAATATCAAATAAAATAGGTAATTTACATTAAAAACAAAGTTTTAACCGACTTCAATTATTCGTCTTATTTTAGGAGTTCCCTCGATTTCTCCAGGATCCCATCATCAGATCCTGACCTGATGGCCATGGGAGCAGCTGGAAAGAATACCCTTTCAAACAAAAAGAGAATTTTCTAAATCGGTTCAGGCGTCTTCGAGTAATCGGGGAACATACATCAAAAATAAAAGAATCCGACGAATGGAGTACCTCCTCCTTTTTGAAGTCGGTTAAAAATTATGCTGATTTATTGAAAATAATCCTAACGACTAAAAATGTGAATAACTGTTAATGCAATTGTAGAATATAATAATACTGGTGCCTTATACATAATTCATCCGCCCGTTGTGCCAGCTGCCAAACTGTGGCAACACCAGGAGGCCTATTTCGAAACCAAATAAGGGACACCATTCGCCATTTGCTTTTCTCTTGAACTGTCTAAGTTACGAGAGAAAGAGATGACTTGAATTGTGTAAAACAGTGACCGGAATATGTACCCAAGTTGTCTACAGTTTTCAGTGAAAAATTATAACATTTTCAGACTCGGATGGGTTGATTTTAATTAAGATTGTTAAAATTTGATCACTTTAGGGACTATGCACACCGCGTTCTTTTTAAACGCGCCATCGAAGCGCGTTTGTGTCTATTTACACGTGATTCTGTACACACGTCGACGGCGCGTTCAAGAAACGCGGGTTGCATAGCCGCTTAAAGTCTGTCAGAGCGAAAATAGTGGAATATAATGTTCTCATCTCATCTCATCACTATCAAAATACGAAGTATTCCACATTTTCAAACTGTTAAACGTAAACAGATCAAAAATCTGCCATGAGTTGACCTCAGAACAAGAAAAAAAGATAGTCGAAGCATAACGGACGACCTAGTGGAGCCGGTATTCAACCAAGCCAAATAAGTTTAGCACACGCTCACGCACACAAAAACAAATTAAATTGCACAAAACTTGAAATAGGTGATCTTAACAGCATTGCGACACGCGCTGAAGAGTATTGTGCAACTTTGTTTGTATATGTGTGCGTGACCGTGTGCTAAACTTATTTGGTTTGGTTGAAAACCGGCTTCACTTGGTTGTTCGTAATGCTCTGTCTATCTTTTTTCTAGGTCTGAGGAGTTGACGATTAATTACGCACTACCTACGCTACTCAAAGATCACGTAGGTATTAATATGTTAATAGTTATTTATGATACAAGTGCGGAAAGTAGGTAATTCCCAACGAGCGGCGATGACCAAAAACACGACCGTCAGGGAGTGTTTTTGATCGACACGAGTTGGAAATTACCTATCCGCACGTGTATCATGCAACATTTTACAATGCATCATGCGAGGAAATAAAAAAATATGCATAAAAAGGTGAAATTTGATGACCTGTGTTTTGACAAATAAATACTTTGAACTTTGAACATTGAAATTGTAATTGTCACGAAATACGGAACCTGCTTTTCTCGTGTCGACTGTCAAATTCGCCTAACGACCCATTGTAGTCAAGCCTTTAGTTTATGTTTGAAAATTAGACTGTCAATTTTGTGATGTTAATATTAATTATGGAATACTCACTGTTTGCGGAGGCTTATTTACTCGTGCACGATCTTTTGTTAACATGCGAACGGGATTGGATGGAGGTTTAAATAAATTATTTCCATTATTTCGGCTTGTTTTATTCATTACATTCAGTTCCAATTGCCTAACACGCAGCATAATAGCTACTAGGTATACCCTGTTTAATATATTGTCACGAATTAGAAAAATCCTGCTTTATCGTCATGCGATTTCTAGGAAAACTCATATGAAACTGGAGAAAATAGCAAGTTTGAAAACACTTAATGATCGAAATAAGTAAAACTACTACAATATTTCCCTTTGATATACTTACCCGTACTAGATAAAGAAACGTAGACGAATTTGGCCGTTTCTAATGTATATAGATAACATAAGAATTTTGATGAGGAATGAGGTAGGTACTTAAGGCGACGTGAGCTCCAAAAACTGATTTTTAAAAAATCGTAGCTCTTGTTGGGATTATAATACGGCTGTCCTAAATTTAATTAGCAATCTTGAGGCCTTTCTCGAGGGAAATCAGCTATTCGAATGCTGAGTTTTTGACTTTCGCTCGATAGAAAAAAATCACGAACATAGGTCTAAAATACACTTAAAAAAATTGTAACAAATTATGCACAACAGCTAAACATATTAAAATTTGTTCTAAAAATCGGCAATGTCATGTTTGAGGGAAATCAGCTATTACTTTTCTATTTATTAAAACGCACAAAAAATTAAAATTAAAAAACATGATATCCGCGCTTCCAAACACGCACTTCCATCTCGCTCACGCTTATCCTCAGTGAGAGGGAGAGAAGACCACGAACCTACGTCCCCTTAAGGTCGGCATATAGGTAGGTACAAGTTTCGCCAGTTCAGTCAAAAGTTCTTAATCACTTTTAATAAGGACTTATGACGTCTTCGTTTGCGTAGCTACTTTTGATGCTGACTATATGGAATATTTGCGCCACGGCAACGAATGGGTACAGAACACACAGGTTTCAGACATCACAGACTTCTTACGACTGGGGAATGGGGAGTACATAGACTTTATAAATCCCGCTAATAGGGTAATCATTTATTTAACGTGTCCTTTTAATAATCACATGTGAATCCACAACCTCAGACCAAGGAAATAAGGTAGGTGATCCCATATCTTAGGTGCGTGAGAGTCTGCTAAACTTATTTGGTATGGTTGAAAACCGGCTACGCTAGGTTGTTCGTAATGCTCTATCTTTTTAATACTGATGAATATGTCATGAACCAAAGCTCTAATAAAACAAGGACACTAAATCTATATACTTACATATATAAACGTAAAAGTCCTGACTGACTCACTCACTTAAATCAACGCCCGGCCTAAACCGTTGAACCTAGAAAGCTGTTTTTTTCACAATACTTAGGTCGTTTACATAACGTAAGTACCTACCCACTATCTTATCTTATCTTATCTAGGTGAGGGCCCTTTCGGATGCACTTCGACCCAGTGGGATCTTTTGTGCATTTGCCCTCTCATTTATACCTGCTCCCAGGCTTGCTCCATCATTTCCACAAAGCGGATGATACTTCGATTGCGGGTAGGTACCTAACCGTTACCAAAGTATATATGTGCAGTATCGACTCCTTATTACAATACAAGATAATAAATTTTACGTCATACCTGGCCATAAAGTAGGAATTACCGCACGCTATGCGTGCGGAAAACCCCACTTCCTGGCCAGATAGAGACGTAAAATGTTGTACTCACCACGGGCGGTAATAAAGAAAGCCTCAGAGCGCATATTTATCGCCCTTGCCCTCGGCTCGGGCGTCAAATACCTGCGATCTGAGACATTCTTTGTTTAACCGCCCTAGGTAAGTAATGTACTATTAGGGTTTTGGAAAAACCCACCCCTAGCAGGTTAAATAGGGGTGCAAAGTTTTTATGGGGGAAAATTTTTTAAAGCTACAAAATTAAAACCTCATGAAAACGAGTTCCACGTGGAAGGAGTCGCGGGCAGAAACTAGTAGATCCATATTTTCTATAACTAAGTATATCAATTTTTTTACGTTGATCAATGCAAATTATGGTTAAGTATGTCGTTAAAGATTACTGAAATACAAAATAACCAAGCCATTTATTCCATTAGGAAAACCTTTTCCCCTTGTCACGAATCTCAATTTGACCGACCGTTGAATTCTTTATGTGAGAATAATGATCAGTTCAATTGCATTTTAACCCCAACCTTCCGGAACCAATTTACTCGAGAATGAAACAACACGCTATTCTCTCTATTATTCTTTAATATTTTCAATGAAAACACGTAAAATAGCATAGGGTGCGTTTGCGCACGTGGCAGGCGCGTGCCGACGCCATCTTTGCGACGCCATCTTGTTTTAATCTACGGGTGGGAACTTCCGGCGGAAAACGCGTCACCGAACGCTTTTGTTTGTGGGAAAACTTATCGGTGTGATAGTGTTGGTAATTAGTGCGCTATCGGGAGAGTTCCATTCAGGCTTGTTTGTATTTGAGTCTATGGTTTATTACGACTTATTTATGAAGCTCATAAGGTAGTTATTGTACGTATTTGGTCTTCACAAATAATATGTAAAATTTTATAAAACATCAGCAATGGACTTTTCGTTAACAATGCTAAATATGACTTAGGCTTGTGTGTCTCATATCCTCCTAGCGCCCATGGGCCTACTGGAAGGGCATATTCTCTTAAAGGAATTTAAACAATTTTGGGTTGGAATAGAGTTGCATTTATTTTGTTTTGGTCTTCTCTTGAAACAAAAGAAATTCAACTCTATTTCTTTTATTAGTTTGATTTAAATTTCAATGTCATTTTGTGTTGTATGTGGGCGCCACGAGGCTATGACAAAGTAAAGTTTTAATTCATTTGATTAGGTATCTGCCGTAGGCCGCGTTTACACGTCACGTCTTGCGCGCATGTCAGACTGTACTGTATATAAATCTATAGCGCCTGATATGCGCGCGCGGCGCGCGCATAGTGAGCTATAATACAATTACCTATATTACGCCCACGGTTGTCATGGTTTTTTTCTTAAATTATTTTCGTCACTCATGCGTCGGTTGTAAGGCAATGAGTTTTCAACTCAAATACGATGATGGAAAAGTACCTATGTATAAATTAAATTAGACGTAAAAATTATAAAATATGTTTAACAATTTAAAAATTAAATGTAGTTTAGTGTCTGTGTAAAATATTATTAATAGTTATTTTAAATCGTTGCTGTATGCCGAAAGGTTTTTAGGCCTTACGCAACGTTACCAAATATTCTATAATCAACTACCCGCCGATATTGTCAATAGCATAAGTGATAACCCACAAAAATGTAAACGTACTTTGAAAGCGTTATATCTTGCTGATGTGCCAACTGCACAAACATTCCATGTGTAAACTTAAAAAAAAATAAAAAAAAACTATGTTACAAAAAAATTACTTAAATACGGCCTTATTCATAAAATTTTAAAGGCCTACTAGGTAATAGTTATTTGTTATACAAGGGGGGAAAGTTGTAATTTACCTGCGAGTGTTCATTTGAAACACGAGCTAGCGAAAGGATTCTATGATTGATCACGTGCGAAGCGAGTGGTTCAAAAATAGAATCCTGAGCGTAGCGAGTGTTTCAACACACGAGACGTAAAATAATTTTTCACCCGTGTATAACACAGATATTTTCACCTCACTACAGCGAGGAAAATAAGAAGGATAAAAAAAACAGAAAAAAAGTTTAAAAAAAAAGTTAAAATAAAGTAAACATTTAACGTTCTACGTCATAGTACTTTTAACGTTCTACGTCTACTTTCTTCACATGTGGATAAAAAGCGATTTTCTCAATAGATATCAAACATACAAAAAGGCCTTTCCGAGCAAGTGAGGTGAAAATGTATAAAAAATGTCTTTTTGTCCCATTCTTACGAACACAAATGCCAAAGACAATGTGAGAGACAGACGAACTTTAGCGGCACTTTAGCTAAAATAAGTTTTTAACTTAAAAGGAGGATTCCACAAATCTGTATTAAAATATAAGTTAAATAATAAATAATTTTGAATTTTTGAATTTTGAATATTAAATTAGCTAAAATAGAACTGCACCCCTGTAAAAATATATATTTAATTAGTTAAAGAGCGAACCCAGCGGCAGATAAGATAAACCTTTACGGCTTTGTCCGCTGTACAAATGTTTTCTTTTGTATTGTTTTTTATAGTAAAAAATAAACTCTAATACAAAATCGAATCGTCAAATTCAACAAAATGTACGACTGACATTTTTTACTTTTTATTGCGATTCTGATTTACTTATAATTTATTTTAAAATGTGTTGAAGAACATGTACACGTACGGTAAGAATTTTACAAAGTTGAGTCATCAAAGCCCTCCGCCTCCTGCTTCGGGCTTCTAATAGACTCTCGTTCGTAAAACATCTCTTACCGTAGGTACTTACTTGTGGCAAGTGAAGCAATCACACACTAAAAGCGCACAGGTATAAAAATATATAAGTACCTATATAATAATTGAATCCGTGGAACTCGTTGATTGGAGAAGTAGTAATATTTCAACGATTACATTAATAACGGCGGTACAGAGCGATCAAATATTCACGACCGCGGCGCGACAAATTGGGCGCAAATCAATCGAGAGCTAAAAACCTACCTCATTACGCGATATGAATTAATCAGAGTTGTCGGTATTCTGTAGTGCTGGGAATGTACTGATAAAATATGTTCAGGTTTTCATTCACATACGATAGAAATATTGATACCTACTTACACAGATCTGCTGGTCGATTGGGTAATGATTCGTACGTATACCCTAATCCAGATAACAAAAAATCGTGCATTAATCTTAATACGATTTCAAGGAAAACCATTTTGAAACACAAAAACAGTAGT
This sequence comes from Epinotia brunnichana, assembly GCA_963854355.1. Taxonomy (NCBI): domain Eukaryota; kingdom Metazoa; phylum Arthropoda; class Insecta; order Lepidoptera; family Tortricidae; genus Epinotia; species Epinotia brunnichana. Next base: position 18,256,251 of record OY977952.1, read on the forward strand.
GCCGTCATGTTTGAAAAGCTCCTAATTATCGAAATAAGTAAAACTAACGTATGTTATGTAATGCTGACTGCATCAAAAGTAGCTGACCCAAACGAAGACGTCAAAGGTCTTTATTAAAAAGGAATAAGAACTTTTGAAGTCTTCGATTAAGTAGTTACTTTTGATGCTGACTGTACAACATTTCCCTTTGATACCGTAGATAAGCTTTGTTTTTTTTTTCTATGTTTCATTAATTTCATTATGATTAATTTGTTATGTTAACATAGTTTTCATATATTAATGAACCTCCAGGTGAAGCTAAAGCTTTATGGCTATTGGTACTCTTTGTGTACCCCTTATATTTTTGTTTATGCGACTGTTTGTGGTCTAAATAAATTAAAAAAAAAAACGAAGTAACGTAAACAAATTTGTACGTTAAAATTCTAATGGTATATAAGGAATGAGGCATGGATAAGGTAAAATAAAGTAGGTACTCGTAGTTCTACCTTAGGTGGTTACCTATTAATTTTTTTTGGGAAAATGATTGGTAGGTAGATGATTTGTCCTAAAGCTGGTTCGAAAAGTTACGCGAAAAATTTAAGCGCATGCAGTTGAGGGAATCAAACCCTGGTCTACGACACATTTAGTCAACAACCCCACCACCACAACACTAATGTAATTCTCGTATTCCCTCTTGCTTCTTTCAGATATTTCAATCAGATGATCTCAGAATAAAAAAAAATATGAATTGTCATAGCCCTCTGAATCGCTAAACATAAGTGGCAGGGGGCGGGTCACATTGCGGGCAGAAGCGATGGCCGTTGGGTTGGAAAGGTTCTCGAGTGGCGACCAAGTACCGGAAGACGCAGCGTGGGTAGACCCCCCACAAGGTGGACTGAGGTCGCGGGTGTCCGCTGGATGCGGGTGGCGCAGGATCGATCACTTTGGCACTCTTTTGAGGAGGCCTATGTCCAGCAGTGGACGTCTTTCGGCAGATATGATGATGATGATGATGAATAATTATTGTCATTGGCACTGAGGAGTAGGCTCCTGCTAAATAATTAATTAATTACTAAGATCGAATCTTATCACTGTTCACGAATTGCTGTGTCGATACAAACCCGATAGGGTTTAACGACACTGTTAGATTTAACGAAATGTATTTTCTTTTATAAATGTAATAAATAAAAAATAATAAATAATAATAAGATAGCATAGACGTACATATGTCCTATACTTGGCTAACTTATTTCACAAATAAACGGCTGGCCGGGCTATTCTTTTGTTTTTTACACTTCTCCTTACATATATTGAGTAAGGTGTCGCCAGTTCTTTGAAAAAGTATTAAGAAGATCATTTGGTTCGTTTCGCGCTCTTACATGTAGGGTACGTCGAGTCGTCATGTTTTCTTTTTTATACAACGACGGTGGCAAACAATCTTACGGCCTGCCTGCAGTTACCGTAGCCTATGGACACGTGTGACTCCAGAAGAATCACAAGCGCGTTGCCGACCCTTTATTCACTTTGGCAAGGGAGCTCTGGCGACCTTACTTACCACCAGGAACACAACACCACATGCTTCATAGCATGCAATAATATATCCCCAGTTGGGCTGCTCCACATACGAGCGAGATGACATTCCGCTGTGCCCTGCCTCTCTTAAAAATTCTTAATTCTAACACGTTAGTCAGAATGAGCACTGAATGAAAACTATAGATAATAATTTAAATAGATACATTTTAACCGCCGCTTCCCGGCCCTGTCCCTATGAATATTGTATGTTGCAATTTGTATAATTTGATCACCACCTGTGTCGGACCGACGCCGGTGTTGCTCGTCATGACGAACAAAAAACGCGGTAAGTGATTGATTCACTTCCGCGTTCTGATTTCGAAGTTTCAATAAAGGAATGGTTGAAAATCGTTCAACATAAACCACATGATAAATAATAGTACCTACCTACTACTTATATACTTAAACATAGGCAGTTGATTTTTAAATAAGAACAAACGTGTTTAGTTTGCCCTAGTTTGAGTGGATGTCATAATTTGACCCTGTGGGCTACAGCAGGAAAATTAGAGATCTATTTAGAACTCAAACATTATTTAGGTACTGTACAGTCGCCATCACATACATCGGAGCAAGCAAGCACGTCACAAACATCGGAACACACCTCTATTTTCAAGGTGCATGTGTCGCTATTTTTGAACACCTATAGTGTACCTATGTATGTGATGGCGACTGTACTTACTTACCGATTGTCTTTTCTTTTCTCTTTCATTTGATGATTACCTACTCATCACTAGGTACTATCAAGAAAGAGGTTGATGACGCGCTGCTACATTTATTAATTTATTCGGGTATGTACACATACATATTTGAGATATAAATTATATTAAATATTAAGGTACAATTTAAAAATGGGTATATTTTTAGCTACTCTCGAGATACTTTGACACGTAGAAGCGTCGTTACTTGCAGACTAAAGTTTAGTTATTTATAATAACATGTTTATTGTCACACAAACTGATACAATAAAAATACATTTAGGATAAAAGAATCACGATTATTTGTGAGACATAAGGACCGAACTCAGCATGCGCTGTGACAGTCATTGCGGCTGCACAGTGCTGGTTATTAGTGCGTCCCCTTTTCCCTCATACCACATTGAATGCTAGGGCGGGTAGAGATAGAACAAAAACAAAAAAAAAACGGAAGAACACTTTCCTAGAATCTATAGGAAAAATACATTCATACTTAACATACTTCTGAGTTTACTAGTACCTACTTGTTGGAACAAAATGGTTAATTTTAATGCAAAAAAGTGAAAAGATCACCAGATTTAAATTCATTTCATTACCGTCGCTGTAGAGTTGACTTATGCTACCTCATTACCACCACCATCAATATTAACCCCAATTAACGCATCGCTCTAGTATTAATGAGACACATTACGAATAATAATGACGATATAAAACCCGCTTAGTTGACGTCATGTGGGGTTGTGACGTCAGAGGGTGCACTGCACTCACGTCCGGTGCAATAATAGCAATTATTGTCGTATAATGATAGACGTATTGGAATATCGATGCGGTGTTAATGTAATTTGTGTGATGTGATGTATGATGGGTAGCTTATGGAAGTAATTATATGAGTTAAAACGGTTTTTTAGACGCGAATGTCACTCTGCTTAATGACGCCATCGGCTTAGTTAGGTACAGTCGAGTTCTAAAATATGTGCACGAACAAAGTGATCAAAGATATGTGAACACGACTTTATTTTCAAGGGCATTAAGGTTGCTCTGATATTATTGAACCTTTGGGAACGTATATATATTTATGAACTCGACTGTACTATAGTACAAAAAAGTTGTTGCTACTAATGAAATCAAAAGTATAGAAATAATAAACAAAAAGAAGAAAAAAAACTCGTTGAAGATAGGTAGGAAATAGTTGCCTATACATATTTTAATCGAGCAGTTAAAAAAATGTAAATCAGTTAAATGCGACAAACAGTTACTTTAGGAAATTAGATACTATCTATACTTTACCGAATCCTCAAATTCATAAAGGGTTGGCAGCGCGCTGGTCACAACCGTCCTCTGGTGTCACAACGCACGTGTCTGTTCTGGAGACATAGGCTAGTTTTTTATCCCAGAAATCATCCCTTAAGGCGCCGTAGGTTCAACGAAGTTAAGCGAACATAGTTTTTGAAACAATATAATGCGTCTGTTTATATGAATTTAAAAAAAAACGAATACTAATCGTGAGGCTTTTCTGCAGATCAGTGATTCGAAACATGACTAAGCAATTTTCGCTCGATAGAAAAAAATCACGAACATTGGTCTTAAATACACTTAGAACATTCGTAACAAATTGTGCACAAAAGCTAAACATATTAAAGTTGGTTCTAAAAATCGGCATTGTCATATCAATAAATTAAAAGTACAAAAAAATTCAATTAAAAAACATTATATCCGCGCTTCCGAACACGCACTTCCATCTCGCACACGCTTATGCTCAGTGAGAGGAAGAGAATACCATGAACCTACGGCGCCTTAAGTTACGATATTTTAAACTTGTTCCACGTGGACGAAGTCGCGGGCAGCAGCTAGCTAATGATAATTTTGTTATCAACAAAACGCAAACCTCAAAACTAGATTAGATCAAAAACGTGTCTCGTTTTGGTAACACCTACTTATCCCACTCCTTATCGCTCCGATGCACCATGCAACTTGCAATAGTTGCAATGCACGCTTTTCGAATCAATCACCTCGCTATCAGACAAATTACACATTAATATCACTCTCATTTTCAAAACAGCGTAATTTCAGAGTGATTTGATGAGACATACGTCTTTTTGGTTTTAGGAATGCTCGAAGTCCCCGCCCTAGCAATAAATGTAAGGGTAAATAGCTGTTTGGTGAGGGTTTAATTCGTTAGTACCAGGATTTGTATGATAGACAAATTCTTATTTTAGGAGTTTCAACGTATGGATGGAGCTTGAATATAATTTATATTAATATAGGTACTATAACGGTTAAACTAGCGTATTAATTGACAGTATGGGCGACATGTTTCGAACCCTTCGGGACTTGATTAGTGTCCTCGCTGCCGTATCGGAGTAAATTTTAAACGTGACTCATGAAAGTTTATAGAGCTTGGGTCTGTGAAAGGTCTCTTCGAAAATCAGTATGTATTGTATTTAGATGCAAAAATGTCGTCGCAACATCAAAACAAGTAGATAAGTGAATTGAGGAGTGAGTAATCACTTGGATCTGCTGTTATGTTGGTAATTTAATTGGGAATGGATGAAAATTTCAGAAATGCCTGATTATTTTTTTGGTGATACGAATTAACCTTCCTTAGCACCAGAAAAAAGTTGCAGACTTTCAGCTGCGCCAATTATTTTTGAAAAATAGGTATAAACAGTTTCCTCACTTACGTTTTGGGTTTAGGACGGCGAATAAGATACTTTCCTTGATTCGTCTCATATTACAAGAAATTATCTTAAATATTTTATTATTTATTTATTTTATTTTTATTTGCGGACAATCTTACACAAATCAACCTAGTCCCAAACTAAGCAAAGCTTGTACTATGGGTACTAGACGACGATATGGATACTTATATAGAGAAATAAATACTTAAATACATAGAAAACATCCATGACTCAGGAACAAATATTTATTCGTGCTCATCACACAAATAAATGCCCTTACCGGGATTCGAACCCAGGACCTCTTGCTTCGTAGGCAGGGTCACTACCAACTAGGCTAAAGCGGTCGTCAAAATCCGTGGTAAACTGACACTGGCAATTATATTGGTAGCTGCAGAAGCTTTATTTGTCATTGCCAGGGTCAGATATTTAAAATATTTTTTGTAATATGAGACGGACCAAAAAAAAAGTGTCTCATTCGCCGTCCTAAACCCAAAACGTAAGTGAGGAAACTGTTTATATTTTTCATTGACGCAGCTGAAAAGTCTGTAACTTTTTTCTGGTGCTAAGGAAGGTTATTCCTATCACTAAAAAATAATCAGGCACTTCTAAAATTTTCATCCATTCCCCATTGAAGTAGAGTAGGTACATAGATTGCATTTTAAATAGAACTCTTGATATTTCTATTTTATCGTCAAAATCAGCCCACGTTTCGAGTAGGTAATTTAATCAGAGATCCTCTTATCACAAAGTGAAAACAAGTGTTCAATCGAAAATATCTACTGCCCAGTCCATTCTGAGGCTCTAGTATAAGTTTTATCGAAACATATACGTTTTCGAACGCGTTTGCGTTTGGTTTCAATGTGTATGGCAACGCGTAGTTCCTAATAGTTACCACCAGAGGCGCTGTTCGCGTTGCCATATAAATTGAGACTAAACGCAAACGCGTTCGAAAACGTATTGCATGAATAAAACTTATACTAGAGCCTCTGAACGTGTCTCATTACGGAGCCCTAAAATTAGCGCTGCCCAACGGAAGTTATACGCGTGCATATGATTGTAATAATGTTTTCGTAGCGTGGGAGCGCGGGTCACCGCCAGGTAGGGATGAGCTTGTGGGGTGTGATGGGAGGACAATACTGTCAAATTGAGGGTTAAGTTTGAATGTTTACCGTTGCCCGACAAATGCTCATCGATGTAAGACAATGAAATACAAAAATTGGCATTAAAGCATTCCAAGGAAACCTCGATTGGAAATTGAAAAACGACAGAGATGAAACAATAGCGATATAATATATGTCGGGACCGCGATACGTAATCTTCTGTCAATTAGACAAATGTTTTGGCCTATAACAAAATTATTTAGGATTTATTTTTCCAATTTCCAGAGAGTTCCACGTTAGGCCTCAACAGTTGAGGCCTAACGTGGAACTCTGTCATTTGTTGACACAGTTACTGTCATTTGTCCACACAAAAAGTGACATTTAGTTCTTCTACCTGACGCACGTACGTGCCTTACAGGATCGATTAAGAAAAACGTCAACTTCCGGGAATAAGAAAAACTCATGTAGTTAGCATGTAGTGTAGGTACGTTGTAACCTCAGAGCATAGAATACTAGAGAGAGGACAAGCCGCCGGCGGCCGTGTCGCAGCTGTATGCTCAATGGGCATACACTGCCATACTGTGCACGCGTGCTGATCGCAGAGAATATTACGTTTTTTCCCAAAATGCCTGATATAATGCGCGTTTATTGTCAAATAAGCTTGTAGGTATACAAGTGTGTGTGTTTTAGATGTGTGCGTGCTTTGTCTTGTCAATAGGGAACATTACTGCCATGTTCTGCCGCCAGAGGCAGCACTATCACTAATAGTAAAGCAGTATAGAAATACAGGGATTCACACACACATGCACAATTGATTGTCAAATGAGTGACAAGGATGCTTGCATAGACAATACCGCAAGTGGGACCGAGATACAATGTCAACGCTGCTAGTGTCGCCACCTACGAAGAGTTTTGCGTAATGTTCCCTATTACTTGGGCGTTGTGTGGGTTAATGTACTTGCGACAGGCTCACTCTATACAAATCGGCCGCCATGTCCGATCTCCTTATATTCATACATCTGTGGTTGTAACATTAGTGTAGCACGCGCGTAATCGACCACGCGAAACATGTTGAAATCAAATCGGGATGGGTAATGAATATCTCAAAACCCCCTGACAGAATGAACGTGTAATAATTATCAATATTACTCTCGTCACTGATAAACTTAACTGACGTGAACTTCCCTGTCCAAATGTGCCCTTTTAAAAGATGCGGCCCTACTGGGGCACGTAATGTGGTGTTGGGGTTGCCCGGGTTGCATCACCAGGTGTGCGGTGACTTTAGCAGATTCGCTACCGATTTTTATAGGGTTAAGATAAATGCTATTAGACTGGCATCGGATGAGGGTTGAATGAAGTTGGTAGATAAGTTTCGTTATTTAATTTTACGACAGGGCAAGAACTTTATCGGTATGCGCATAGGTATATGGTATCTTACTGGCCCGTATCAACTATAAAATAAAACTACGTCATACATGCCTACTTTGCCACCAGGGAGAACTTTGCCCAAGAGGAAAATTTTAAAATTTGCTTCTAATGATAATCGTTAGGTAGCAAAGTAGATTAGGCAGTACCTACCTAAGGTATACAAGATTGGCGATAATCAAAAACGGACAATCTTCTCTCCCTGCAATGCTGGGTATAGAAAAGATGGAAATCAGAGACTTATTCGTATTGTGATTTAAGACTAGGTGCATCTTAAAAAAATCAAAACATCGCACAGGTACACTACACACTGTTAGTATAGGTAGGTAGCAAGTATGTCACTTGCTACCTACCAACTAAAAACACATTTATTTTCAAAAAAAATACCTAAGCTGCAAAGAAAATCATAACAAACTCTATGCCTAAAAGTCATTTGAATCAATAATTAGACATTCACTTTACCGCTAGCACTTGTATACTTAGGCACTTGAGACAGTTTTCCCACGACAACATAATTACAATACAGCTTAATCCTACTTCACTCAACAACGCATTGATCATTATCTTATAGTATAAACAAATCGTGGTTCAATTACACTGTGTGACCCTTTTGAGGTTATTTTTTAAACGCATCGGATAATTGTTACTCGATCACCACATTATATTTGCGTCTAGGATTATAAATACCGTTCAAAAATTATCCTTATGTTGTAAGTAGCATGAGTCTTGTTTCAACATCAAGGGGTGTATCAGTTGCATGAAATTTAGGTTATTTTTTGCGCGGGAAAAATTGCGTTTCGTTTCGTTCAGGAATCGGTCACCCGTGACCATAGAGTGGGCGCACGGTGCGGCACGCGCGCTTTTTATTAATATTTATTTTTAATTTAATTAATTGCTTTAGTGATGAATCACTTTCTAATGTGATGGGCGAATCTAATTGTAATTTTGTGCTGGTAGAACATGACTATTATATTATGCGTTATTTATTATAGCATAATTATGCTTCCATTTCTATATTGTCGTCTATTTTTGTAGATTATTTGCCCGTGTTATAATAGATAAGTAAAAATCTAACATGGTCGAGGACCTAGAGTCTAACGCAAAAAAACCTACTCATCAAATACATAATAATTATTTGGATAACTTAATAACTAGCCATGTTTCCCTATGGGTGAAAACGATGTGAATCAAAATCAAACGGAATAGGTAGATACCTAAGAAATCTACAAAGTTATCTACTTATGTAAACTATGTGGTAGCACTCCTAGACGTGACCCGACACCATCTTTCATATTTTTTTTAAAAACACACTGGATTTAATTCCCAACTCAAGTAAAATATAACTGTCATCACAAAATCACATCTCCATTCAAAAAACGCGTGGTCACGTGAAATTTAACGAATCCTTTTGCAGACCACCCACGGAGGCTCCTTTAATTGCCTAGGCAAACATTTATTAGGAGCCGAGTCCTGTTGAGGCAGGTCGTTAGCACCTGAGCCAGACATAAAAACTAGCTTAAACCAATGGAGCAAACTAGGACCCATTTTGTTCCATGAGTGAGATTTTTTCTATGAATTTTAAACTTGTCTGTTATGATTGTATTCACTTTCATGGTTCTTGCACTTACTGGGAGGATATTAAGAATTAACCTAATCCTGTTTACTAAAATATGATGCCTAATTTTACATGTAAAGTAAAGCGCCTTTGTGACTTATGACTTGTATGACTGAAACATAATTCATATGCAGGTACCCAAACCGTAACTATTGTACTCGTATTGTCGTTGTATTCCTGATTATGACCCTTATTAGAGATTTTCCTGATTTAAAAAAGGTGATTCTATTTTTACAAGCTTTATATTAACTTGCACTGTTCGTATGTAAGTATGTACGAGTAAGTTGTCCGTCAAAATTTGCAATGCATTTTTCTGTCACTTCCCATTAACCGATTGAGCTGATGCAAGCCTATGTATATCGCGCGACAATACAATATTATGATGACTTGGAGCTGATCTGATGCTGGAAATGGAAGGTGGCCCTATGTTTTATTGCGGAGTTCCTATGAACTCCGCAATAAAACGACACAACCCCATCAAGTTTGGGCTCGTTAGAATCGTTTCAATGAGTAGATGATGGTATGCAGAAAAGTACAGTCGACAATAAAAGCTTGTATCAAAAATGAAATTTTTGACAGATTATCATCTTTCAACCTAACGTCAATCCCGGTTGCATTATCTGAAACTGCTCCTACTTTCGCATATTTTCCCACCCATTTCCCACGAATTTTGCCGTACTCTGTTGCGACTGTTGCAAGACCAATGCATGCGTGTCAACCCCGGCCACTTTTAAAAGTCCATTATTACAAAGATACCTGTTAAATCTCAAAACTATTTAGCCCACTACAATGACACATATTCTCATTTTTGTGCACACTGTCACATCCGTGAATGCCACACTAGGTACTACCTTTTGTACAACGGTGTGTATTTTTTCCCTTTATTCAGAAAAAGACGCAAATTTATTAGGTAGGTACGTATCTTCTTATTTTAGATACACAATAAACTTATCATTACGTTACCGTTTCATCGTCCACGATAGAGAAATCCACGTCTGCGACAATTTGCACAAAAAAAAAATAATGGCCCGTCTAACAACGAAAATCCTTCCGTACAACAGTTTCCTTGTTAAGTACAATAACATGTGAACTGCGGGGGTGGCAGCATCTAATTAATGTAAGACGGGTGCCCGGTAGCGCGCGTTAAGTGCCTCTCGCGGTAAAACCATCATAAACTCGAGGCTCGCCCTGCGAGGTACACGCGGCTCGAAAAGTCACTACGTAGTCTAAGAAGACTACGTAGTGATTGTAACTTCTTAGCTATAATCACTACGTAGTCTAAGAAGACTACATAGTGATTGTAACTTCTTAGCTACAATCAACATCTAACAAAACACGTACGATTTTAATTGAAATTCTGTTAAAATTGTAGCCGTCTTGAATACCCTTAAGTAAAAATAATTAAGCGTCTATATATGCAGACTCTACTTATATTTGCTATTTCACAACCAAGAAAGAGGTTATTTGACGACGTCAAAAATTTATAACATGTGGGTAGATAAAGCATCTTACGTCATACCTGGCCATAAAGCAGGAATTACCGCACGCTATGCGTGCGGAAAATCCCACTTCCTGGCCAGATAGAGACGTAAAAAAGAAAGCCTCAGAGCGCATATCGGCTCGGGCGTCAAATACCTGCGATCTGAGACATTCTTTGTTTAACCGCCCTAGGTAAGTAATGTACTATTATCTACCCACATGTTATAAATCGTCTACAACGGTCGATTACGTACATACCTACATTATATCATAAATATTTGGGGTGCATTATCCAATGATTAACCCTATAAAATAACGAGTAATGAAATGTAACTTCACTGTCCTTATGCTTAAGCAGGAGCAGTTTCGTCCAAAATTCAGAGTTCTAATAGAGTTAATGGAACCCTTTCGCCGATGTCTGTACCACGCTTAGACCACCCGTGCTCAAACTCTACATGCTCGAAGCACAAGGCGCAACTTCTTAGGATATGATAGACCATGAGTGCTCACATCCTGATGGAAGGCTAATAATGGCTGATTAAAAAGTTAGTTTCATTTGTTTTGATAATCTTGTATTGTACGACTGATATCCATATAGACTTAAATACGGAGGTAATAAATGCCTTTTGGCGTTCTCAGTTAGTGTGTTTTAGTAATTGTACATGTCTAGTTATGTATGTTCCACTATCCGCCTGAGACTTTTGCCCATACAATTAAATTCTGGTAAAGATACTACTTAAAATATTTACAAGGGTATTTTATTCTGCCAAAGCGTCATTTCGACCAATCAAGAATAACATTTTTAGAGTTCTGCATCAAAAAACAAATGCTAGTCACTTAGCCACTTGGCATTTTCCTTCATAAATCGAAATTGATTTACTGTAAAATAAAAACTGTTTTCGATTGTGCAACTAAAGACTTTAGTTGCACAATCGAAAACAGTTTTTATTTTACAGTAAATCAATTTCGATTTATGAAGGAAAATGTCGAAATGGTAAATATTTTTTTCGACATTTTTCTTGTTGTGATTGACCGCAAAATATGTATTCATTTATTATCAGATATTTGCTGTCCCACAACTGGGTAATTAAAAGCTGATAAAAACACTATACTTAATACTCTACAGAAACAGACAGCAGTCTGTCTGTAGCAGCCTATTGATTTTGATTTGCAATCAATCAATCAAACAAACCAAGGTAAACAATTGCGTTACTTTTAGCGGATCCGTCATGTATCTAGGTAATTAGGCACACAGTTTGTTTGAGAACATAATCGATATATCAGCAATCGATTCCAATTTGCTCATCGATTTACACAGTGCGTTATCAATGGTGTACGAATTTATCTTTACGTAGACGAGAAGTGTCAATAAAGAATCATTAAAGGCCGCTTCACACTAAGATTTATTTCCTTTATTTCCTACACTAGGGAGGATGCCCGCGCTGCAATTTGCAAAGTACCTACTTAACTACGTACTTATGTTTTTTTTTGACGGAATGAAAATACACCGCACCGCATCCCCCCAGCCGGGAAGCTATAATGGGGGGTATGTGGGACCTCCGGCCATCTCTATTTAAAGAGAAGGGGGAGGGAGTATACCCACTAAAACCACTCCGGCGTTTCCGTCTCTGCCGTTAATGGGAGAGCGCCATGGGATCGCGAACATGTCACTACGACGCCCCCCGGCGGTCCTGGCTGACTTGTGCCAGGACACCCGCACCAAAGGAGAAGATGGTCAGAAACGCTTGACCATCCCCCCAGACGTGCAAGGCCGTGCTATGAGGGTCCCCAGCCCTCTGGCCCTACTGGGGCAGGACGCGACCCGCGGCAGCAAACCGCGCGCGTCTCTACCCCTTCGCCTGCGCCGGAGCGGGAGCGCATCCGCACTGTCTTCACGCACCCTCTCCGCGGCCTCCCAGGATCTCTCCCAGCACAGCATGGCCGTCACGACGCTGTGCAGACAGAGATCATCCACTTCGAGGGTCGTCACCATAGTGCGGCGCTCCTCGACCCATCTCCTACACCACTGCAGACTGTGTTGGGCCGTGTCATCCTCCGCGCTGCAGTGATGGCAGGCGGGGCTTCCCTCCCTTACTTAACTACGTACCTAACTTATGAAGCGGATTTCGGTTAGTTTGGACCCTTAGAATCAAAAAAGAAAGCGACCGAACACAGCCGGTTATTCCCGCTTTACCTTACTGAAATATGGGCTTACTTGTGCAAAAGTGTCCTCCTTAGCACAATGTAACAACAATTTAACTCAATGGGTCCGTTCAGTATCGCTATTTTAAAGTTCCCACTCCAGCTTCGCTATTCCGTTCTCATGTCACCGCTCGTCCCCACCATATCTTGCCCCTCGATTCCTAATAACAACGCGCAATGGAAGGTCTGACTTACATTGGTTGTGGTGAAGCGTTGTAAACGGACTTGGTATGGCGTTAAGGGTCCTCACAGCGATCCCACGCTCTCATTGTGCGCGACGCGTGCGCACTTGAAAAATAATCAGAGTTGCGCAGAGGGGAGGCTGATTGGAATATTCTAATTGGAAGGATGGATAAAAAACAGTTGAGAATCGCTGCTTAGTCTGCCCGTTGAGGCCGTAAATGCCGTAGTATTTTCACTCTGTAGTCTACTCCGGTATTTGAAACGAAATCCCAGAAATGTAAACTTGCTCAGTCTTCTTCTTAGTTCTTTACAGCAGCGCTTCAAAGGCGTCAGGTTCTAATTAAAACAAAAACATAAATTTCGTCGTTTTTTGATGCAACATATACAGGGTGTGGCCTGTAATAGGAGCAAATATTCAAAGAGACGCTTCCTTAGAGTCCCACTAATTTTTTTTTTTTTTGGATTCGGAGATATTTTGATTTAAAGTTATGACCTCCAAGTAATGTATCTTGGCACCACGACATCATAGCACAGCAAACAATGCGGATTTTGAGGTAACACCATGTAACGAGTCATAATACCTAGTTTTTGCATTTTTATTTCCAAAAGATATTTTTGTCTTTAAAATAAAAAGTTACTGATAGCATTGCAAGAGCAAAACAATACAACTCCACTTATTTAAAAAAAAAAAATCAAAAAAAAACTTTTTTTTCAAGTTTAACCATGTGGAAATAATTGTTCACAAGCTTAATAATCTACCGTTTAATTTTTTGCTCCTATTACAGGCCACACCCTGTATATAATATCTGGATATAGCTAGTACTTAATAACTAAAATCCTTCAAAATGTTGAAACCACTATATACCTAATATTTGTAAGAGTGATTGAGTGCAACTTAAATAAGTAATTTGTTAAAGAATCGGAACTACAACTAAATTTAAAAATAGATATCAGAACTCAGTATGTAGTGGGACGGCAGTCCAATATTACAATACGTAACCCCGATACAAAACTGCCACAGATAACATACACCACACATTAATTAAAAACAAGACTTAACCCGCCACTGCCCGCGGCCACAAATTAATTTCGTATTACGACTGTTAAGCGTTCCCACAGCGGGGAATCGGCAATACACGGGCATTAACATGGCCCCGGGGGGCGGGCACTTGCAAGGGCTTACACGGGATTACAAGCCAAGCAGTCTTATTGGACTGAGAAAGATGGTATAAGCTACTTAGGTCATAGTAGGGTAGTGATGTGCCGATGCCGGGAAAATTGTTAAAGAACACCGCAACGTAGTAGTATGGAAAAAAAGTACGGTGAGTTTTTAAGAAAAAAAAATTAACTAGGTGTCTCGCGCGCGTCATGAGCTATAATACTTATATCTGGGTGAGCTCTTAACTAGTGATGTTATTGACTTGAGATAAATCAATCAGAAATTGTGGTACGGGGCGTTTTCACTAAAATGTTTTCACAAAAAAAAACTTTTTTTTTTCAGAATTTGGGTTTGTTGGTTTTCCCGGTTCAGAATCATATCACTCTTGATCCCGATAAAGAAAAAAATGTTCCCAATTTTCCATACATTTTTTAGGATTCCATTTTATCTACTTCAGCGCTAAAAAGGCACATTTTACATTCACAGCCACTAACATTGTTCCAATCTCCAAAATACTCGTCTAGCTAGTCGTAATTTCATTATCGTCTGAAAAAGCCCAGGAAACAAGCTCACTTGAGACAGGGGGAGGGGGGGGGGGCTTTACCTGTGCGTCCGCGCACGTTACCTGACCTAGGAAAACAAACATGGCGGCGCGATGAGGTTAATGGGGATATTCCTTGAAGTTTAAGTGAAGTTAATATAATTGAGGTTTTAAAAGTAAATAATAACTTTTTAAGGGTTCGAATCTCGGTAAGGGCGTTTATTTGTGTGATGAGCACGAATATTTGTTCCTGAGTCACGGATGTTTTCTATGTATTTAAGTATTTATTTCTCTATATACAGGGTGGAATTTCATAAACTGTACATAATAAAAGGAGAAAAATTTCAGCCAATTTCATCGGTGAAACGGTATTTTTTTTTTTTTTCTAGTCATTAGTTTTTTTTTTACAGAATTTTGAAAATTTTTGTAAAAACTCGGGTAATACACCTAATTCAGACGGTATAACTTTTGATCCAATGGTCTTAAAATGAAAATAAAAAATGCAGAGTATTAACAAGGGACAGGTTAATAATTCTTAATAACAATAAAAAACCAACTAGAAGAGAAAATCCGCAAAAAAAATTATTGTTTTTGAAAAATGGCTACAAAAATTACGAATTTTAAAAGAAAAACACAATTTTCTGAAAAAAACGCAGATTTAGTTACCATTTTTTTTGCTTAGTATTAAACCTCACTTAATGCCGATTCTAAAACCGTTTTTAAACTGTCTCAGACTTTGAAAAATACCACGCAAATGGGTACGTAAATCAAACCATAATTTTATTAATTTTAATCCTCTTAAAATCCTTAATGACCGTTTGTTCACAGGTAGTTGAAGGGTGTTATTGGGTTTTAGGTGGAAATAACAAATTACGTACTTAGTATTAATCCTCACTTAATGCCGATTCTAAAACCGTTTTTAAACTGTCTCAGACTTTGAAAAATACCACGCTAATGGGTACGTAAATCAAACCATAATTTTATTAATTTTAATCCTCTTAAAATCCTTAATGACCGCTTGTTCCCAGGTAGTTGAAGGGTGTTATCGGGTTTTAGGTGGAGATAACAAATTACGTACTTAGTATTAATCCTCACTTAATGCCGATTCTAAAACCGTTTTTAAACTGTCTCAGACTTTGAAAAATACCACGCTAATGGGTACGTAAATCAAACCATAATTTTATTAATTTTAATCCTCTTAAAATCCTTAATGACCGCTTGTTCCCAGGTAGTTGAAGGGTGTTATCGGGTTTTAGGTAGAGAAAACAATAGGAAGAAAAGTAGTCCTAAAAATTGCGTAAATAAAATCATGTATTTTAATTAAAAGTCATAAATTCGATTGATAAACCTTTATTAAAGAAAAAACTTATTCTAGTGTTGCAAAGGGCGTTCCCTGTATGGTATTAATTGTTCAAAATGACCTCCTTTTTCTTGAAGGCACAATGTGGCCCGAGCTTGAATTTGTTGCGTAGCCCGTCGAATCATTCCCGGATTATTTTTTATTTCTTGTGCTGCATTTAAAATTCTGTCGTGCAATTCTGCTTCGGTATTGACGATTCTGTGATATACCCGTTGCTTCATATCACCCCAAAGAAAATAATCCAACGGCGTCATATCAGGCGATCTTGCAGGCCATCCAACGGGGCCGTCTCGGCCGATCCACCTATTGGGATATTGCTCATTTAAAAAATGTCGAACTCTTAATGCCCAATGAGCTGGGCATCCATCCATTTGAAGAAACAGGCGTTGTCTCACATCTAACATCACATCTTCTAAAAGCTCTGGGAGCTCGTCTCTCAGTAACAGTAAAAATCTGTCGGCGTTCAAAGTATTCGGTAAGAAGACTGGTCCAATCAATTGATCGTCGAGTACCGCTGCCCAAACGTTTATGGAGAATTGGTCTTGAAAATTAGATGGTCTTACTAGGTTTGGATTATCGTGAGCCCATGTGTGTAAATTTCTGAAGTTAGTTATTCCCGTATGAGTAAATCTTGCTTCGTCCATCCATAAAATTCTTCTAGTAAATTCCGGATCCCGTCTGATATTGCCAAGTATCCAAGTCGACATAACACACCTAACGCGGGCATCGCCAATTTGCAAATTTTGTACCCGTTGATAATGAAATGGATGCAGTCCTTCCTTCTTCAAAATTTTCCAGACAGAGAATTTTGAGATTCCGTGCCTCAATGCCAAGCGTCTTAGACTCGTGGTTGGGTCCGCGTACAAGTCTCTGAGAACTGCTTCTTCTATGGCAACATCAATTATGTTTCCTGGCTCTCGGCGATCTCGGCCACCGTATCCCAGGCCAATATTGCACAACCGGCGATGAACTTCTTGAAAGTGGCGAGCAGCAGGTCTTGGAACGTCATTAGGATACTGCTCCAAATAGGCGATACACGCAGCTCTTGCAGATCCATGGCACAATCCATAATAATAGTGCATGTTGGCTATTTGTAACGGCGAAAACTCTCGTAAGCGGGGCATGATGATTCAAACTGAACAAGTCTGGAGTAATCAAAGAAGTGGCGAGCAAAGACAAGCAATTGCGATTTGCGAGTGACTGAATAGTTGACCTATTGCCCAATGCCTTTATACCCCTCATGTTATCTCCACCTTCAACCCAAAAACACCCTTCAACTACCTGGGAACAAGCGGTCATTAAGGATTTTAAGAGGATTAAAATTAATAAAATTATGGTTTGATTTACGTACCCATTTGCGTGGTATTTTTCAAAGTCTGAGACAGTTTAAAAACGGTTTTAGAATCGGCATTAAGTAAGGTTTAATACTAAGCAAAAAAAATGGTAACTAAATCTGCGTTTTTTTCAGAAAATTGTGTTTTTCTTTTAAAATTCGTAATTTTTGTAGCCATTTTTCAAAAACAATAATTTTTTTTGCGGATTTTCTCTTCTAGTTGGTTTTCTATTGTTATTAAGAATTATTAACCTGTCCCTTGGTAATACTCTGCATTTTTTATTTTCATTTTAGGACCATTGGATCAAAAGTTATACCGTCTGAATTAGGTGTATTACCCGAGTTTTTACAAAAATTTTCAAAATTCTGTAAAAAAAAAACCAATGACTAGAAAAAAAAAAAAACACCGTTTCACCGATGAAATTGGCTAAATTTTTTCTCCTTTTATTATGTACAGTTTATGAAATTCCACCCTGTATAAGTATCTATATCGTCGCCTAGTACCCATAGTACAAGCATTGCTTAGTTTGGGACTGGGTTGATTTGTGTATGATTGTGATTTGTTGTGTTGACGCAAATATTTATTCATTATTTATTTATTATTTATTGACAAGTTTTTATTACTAGGCTAGTAGGGTCATACGCAATGTTTAAAACAAAATTCTACTTTCCTGTGGTCAATAGTTAAGAGCTTATAGTTGTATATAAATAATGATTTTATCGCATGATAATATATCATTTACCTACTTAAAAAACAAAGTTTAAACCGACTTCAATTTAGTACTTTGCCAAGCCACATATAGGTACATGAAAATTTCCACATTTCCTTTCCAATTTACTACATGAACTACTCTCATAGAGCAAATGCGTTGATTATTACCGAAAAAACCCAAGTTGCTGTGTGGGCTGATAATATTTGAGGAGTTCCGTCGATTCCTCAAGGATCTCAGAATTAAAACTTCATTAGTTGCTACTTCAACGGAATCATGTCAGAATCTTTGATATATTTACATCTTTCAGGAGTTCCTTTAAAAAGGAGTTTATTTCTAATAAAAAAAAAAATTTGGAAATCGGTCCACAATTGACGGAGAAATCGGCGAACATACACAAAAAAATAAATTTACATACATTGGAAGATTGTAACATACCTCTAACCTCCTCCTTTTTTGAAGTCGGTTAATAAAAGGAGACGCCGTTTTTGCGGATTAAGAGTCCAACCAAAATTTTGGCTGTGTAGCCCTTAACTTAGACAACGTCCACAGGAAATACGCGAAGTTTAATCTGTGTATGACCCAGTACGTTAGGCCATTGAGGAGTTCCACTGTTTTGGCTTCATCATCGTTATCTACACTAATATTGTAAAGAATGAGTTGTTTTTGAGATTGTGGCTCTGTATGTAATGGATAATCTCCGAAAATATTTATCCATTTTTTTTTCATCTGTGTATAGAATGAGCAAATGATATCCTGGCCCCGTAGCATGGCACGCGATAAGTGATAGGATAAGCGCGTCGTCTCATTCTATCGAACGGTGTCAGCCAGGGACGGCAGCTCTATCCTATCACTTATCGCTTATGCTACGGGGCCTGAATGGGCATACACTATTTTTTATCCTGCGAGTTTGCCTGCGTTTTTTGCGATACGCGAGCGAAGCCGGGCAGTTAGTTGAAATAGGCTTGTTGCGTAGTGTTAAAATTGATAACGTCGTGTTGCTAAATGGATAGTAAACCATCAAATGAGTGTAATAAAGTATAAATTACAAAATATAATTCAAATCATAAAAAGATATGAACCTTGTAAGTTTAGAAAAAAAAGTTTTTTTATTTATTGTCCAAGAGTAAATTTAAAGGTACCAATAGAATCTTTACGCTTTTATAGAAACAAATGTAAATGACAACTATGGACCTAAACGCAGTAATTCGCGACCGAAACAGCAATTTACTTCATTTTCCATGCAACGGTTAGTATCTACAAATTGCACGGTGTGACGTCATGCTTTAAACTTTAAAGCCAATCAGTATTGAAGCGTTTCGGCTGCTGTCAGCGAGGTCCGTCTTTAACTCGATGTTTTGGGTATTATGTCCTTTAAATGTAGTTGCTTCCATACAAACATTTGTTCATCTACAAAAACTGGTTCGAATGGCATCGTAAACAAATTTAAGGTCACAAGCCCATTAAATAGATCTACGTAATAATTCTAGTTTAATAGGTTTCCATTTTGTGCCATGCAGCGTTCAAACCATGTCCACACAAACCTATCCATTTATGAGTGTGATATTTTCATATTTTTGGTGGTGATTTTTTGTGTGACACGCTAAGTGGTGTGATAGAGACCACCCGCGGTGGAAAACCAGCACTTTTACGACAAATACTCGTGAATACCTGCCGTGTTATGATAGTAACGTTTATTTTGATGGTCGGAGAGGATTCGGATATGGTCCATTTTAGTCAAAGTGTTTGCGAATTAAAAATGCTTAAGGGATTCAAGGGTATGGCGCCGAAATTGTGTCCAAATTTTAAGTTTAACACGACCCCAGAAATCATGTAAAAACGAGGTTTACAGATAGATATTTTTTACATAAAAATACGTGGAAAGATTAGGTACTTAAACTTAAATAATGGGTTTCGTACTACATATAAGGTAAATTTAGAAGTAAAATGGTGTAGTTACACATATATTTTGTCACAAATTCATTTTTTGAAATATTGGTACAATGGAATTGACGTAATCTTAAGTGATTAAATGTTAGGTAAATTTCCACTTTTAATGATTGAAACATTAATACCTAATACTAGTGGTTGACACTTATGTTCATCCCAAATTGTTATGTGTGAATTAAGATTCAAAACGTAATGTAATGTGGGCCGTTTACGTTCACACTTAGTTATATGCTACGGTTGTTATTTTAATGAAAATATTAAGGTAAACGATCCAATGTTTGACATCTTTATTTAAATAATTTCTACCCTGCTTTTTACCATAACTGTTATTTTAATTGCCGTCTATTGGGGCAGCGCCGAGCACTGGGACATTTACCTTACCTATAAAATGTGTGAGTCATCATCATCATCATCATATCAGCCGAAAGACATCCACTGCTGGACATAGGCCTCCCCCAAAGAGTGCCAAAATGACCGGTCCTGCGCCACCCGCATCCAGCGGACTCCCGCGACCTTTACCAGGTCACCAGTCCACCTTGTCGGGGAAATGTGTGAGTATTACATCTAATTTTTGGGGTTTTTGCAGCAAACATTTTTGACATGTGACCCCGATTGAATTATGATCCTGGATCAATACGGCAGGAAGATGTATTTCAATTGTTTTATTCCCAGGACCTTTACTTTTGACGATTGGGAAAATACATTTACCTACACAGCCCACCCGGTCGGAGGACCAGCTAGCTGGTCGACTGCGTAATGTTTCGTATGTAGATCTTATATCCCGACCAAGCTAAGAATGCACCTCGCACAGTATAACTTATTCGACGCGAGGTGCATTCTTAGCTTGGTCGAGTACCTAGTAAGTTTATTTTTTTTGGGAAAATTACTGTTGATTTGTCCTAACGCTCGTTTGATAAGTTATGCAAAAAGGTACCATTGTGAGTACAACTAGTCCCGTCGAGTTCATCTACACTAGTTATACTCACAATGGTACCTTGTGAATATAACTAGTCCCGTCGAGTTCCTATATACTAGTTATACTCACAATGGTACCTTGTGAGTATAACTAGTCCCGTCGAGTTCCTCTATACTAGTTATACTCTCAATGGTACCATTGTGAGTATAACTAGTCCCGTCGAGTTCCTCTATACTAGTTATACTCACAATGGTACCATGTGAGTATAACTAGTCCCGTCGAGTTCTTCTATACTAGTTATACTCACAATGGTACCTTGTGAGTATAACTAGTCCCGTCGAGTTCCTCTATACTAGTTATACTCACAATGGTACCTTGTGAGTATAACTAGTCCCGTCGAGTTCCTCTATACTAGTTGTGCTCACAATGGTACCTTGTGAGTATAACTAGTCCCGTCGAGTTCCTATACACTAGTTATACTCACAAGGTACCTTGTGAGTATAACTAGTCCCGTCAAGTTCCTCTATACTAGTTATACTCACAATGGTACCTTGTGAGTATAACTAGTCCCGTCGAGTTCCTCTATATTAGTTATACTTACAATGGTACCTTATGAGTATAACTAGTCCCGTCGAGTTCCTCTATACTAGTTATACTCACAATGGTACCTTGTGAGTATAACTAGTCCCGTCAAGTTCCTCTATACTAGTTATACTCACAAATAACTAGTCCCGTCGAGTTCCTCTATACTAGTTGTGCTCACAGTGGTACCTTGTGAATATAACTAGTCCCGTCGAGTTCCTCCATACTAGTTGTGCTCACAGTGGTACCTTGTGAGTATAACTAGTCCCGTCGAGTTCCTCTATACTAGTTATACTCACGATGGTACCTTATGAGTATAACTAGTCCCGTCGAGTTCCTCTACACTAGTTATACTCACAAGGGTGAGTATAACTAGTGTAGAGGAACGCCGCGGGATCGCGTTTAGCATTCTTGTATAGAGGTTTACCTAAAATATGACTGTTACAAAAATATGGTCATGTTGTTTGTCTGTAGCGATAATTGTAAACGCAAATTGTAAGGACATAACACTTCCAAATAAGGTACCGCGACAGATCGAAGGTTTTTCATATTAGTCATATCTTATATGGTCGTTGTTCATCATGTAAACAGTATGTACCTACCTACCTACTCTAAATTCGTTGTAAATATGGAATATGTATTCGAACAGGTCACAACTACATATTTATTCAAGCAACTTTTACCGCACTTTTCGTAACTGCATACCTAGTTGAACAAAATAAAATAAACCTAGGGTGACTGATTTGTAACGACTCTATTTAGGAATATTTGGTTCTTTAATATGCGTACGTTTAACTTATTTACATTACCGTAGTGCCTTTCGTCCTGCTACTATATATTATACCTAAAGTAATTTGGATTTCTATGAATACTACGAGGGTGGCAAAATAAGTGTCAGCTAGGCCTGTTCGCAACCAGAAACTGTTAGCTATGCACGCTTGCTACTCCTGAGGATCCTTTTTTCTTAGGACTTATATTTAGCTGTCAACACAGAGTTATGTCCCTCGCTGTCGACAGTGTCGAAAGCTCTAGGCTATACCTAACTGCGAGAATCTGCCGAATATCTATCCATCTTCTCATTCTCTATCGCACTTGCTGTATACGATTGCTAGAGATAATATTCGTTAATAAGAGAATATATAATAATAATAATTCCATTAAGTAAATTACATTAAAACTAAACCAATAAAATAAAGCAAGCCTAAAATATGGATAAACACAAGTAAAATAAACCGGCCAAGTGCGAGTCGGACTTGCGCACGAAGGGTTCCGTACCATTATCTATAGAAAACTGTTTTATTCTGTGTTTTTAGGGTTCCGTAGCCAAATGGCAAAAAACGGAACCCTTATAGATTCGTCATGTCTGTCCGTCTGTCTGTCTGTCTGTCTGTCCGTACGTATGTCACAGCCACTTTTTTCCGAAACTATAAGAGCTATAGTGTTGAAACTAGGTAAGTAGATGTATTCTGTAAACCGCATTAAGATTTTCACACAAAAATAGAAAAATAACAATAAATTTTGGGGTTCCCCATACTTAGAACTGAAACTCAAAAACATTTTTTTCATCCCCCCCCTGTAACTTCTAAAATAAGATAATGATAAAACTGAAAAAAATATATGATGTACATTACCATGCAAACTTCCAACGAAAATTGGTTTGAACGAAATCTAGTAAGTTGTTTTTTTAATACGTCATAAATCGTAAAAAGCAATTTATTTAACGGAACCCGTCATGTGCGAGTCCGACTCGCACTTGGCCGCTTTTAGTATTTGTTGTTATAGCGGCAACAGAAATACATCATCTGTGAAAATTTCAGCTGGAACTATCACGGTATCAGTGAGATATAGCCTGGTGACAGACAGACGCACGGACGGACGGACGGACAGCGGAATCTTAGTAATAGGGTCCCGTTTTACTCTTTGAGTACGGAACCCTAAAAATTAACTAGAAACATAATACACAAAGGAAAAAAATTCAATTAAACAAATAACGATAAGATTATAAATAAAAAACATGTCCCAGATCGGCGCCATTGCTAGAGATAGATATAATATACGAACTGTCATTTTCGGGCGTTCGATAGCAGCTCTGGCCACCTTTTCAATTCAATTCATATATATTATGTTTATTGCAGGCTTAGCCCATAAAAGTGTTAGTAGGTTACAAATACATAAAAACTATTGTTAGTACATTGTGCCAGTAAAATTACATTTTAATAAATTAATAACAACAAATAATAATAATAAAATAAAAGAGTACATTATGTCAAATCGGTTGGATTAGGTGTCAAAGCGTCCGCCGGGCTCCTTTAAGGCACAAACGGGAATAACGCTACGAGGATGAGTACATTATGTCAAATCATTAAACATGAACATTAAATAAATGAATTGCTAACTGTCAAAATTTACAAAACTAGAGTGCACACAGACCCATCGTTGGAACATCGGCCCTTTACTCACTCTCATAAAACCACATCATACTACTATACTACCTACTCCTAGCGTTTTCCCCGTAGGTAGTAGGGTACTAAAGGATCCCCCCCCCCGGGTCCATCTTCGCACCTAATTGGCGTAGGCTAGTTTTGCGTTAAGAAACTACCATCTGCAACTGATCTTCCAACCCTCTCACAAAAACACACAAGCACAACGACTAAAGATATTTTCTTTAATTCGGCATAACTGGATACTTGTGTGTCTTAGGCCACACGTACAGTCGTACGTGGTAAAGCCGTATTCTCCCAAAAAGGCCGACAAACGAGTGGACATTAGTGCTATTGACATAACCATACCAGCGGCTGTAACCAGGGGCGGTTCACTCTGTGATTCCGTCGCGCCGCTACAAGTACATGCCGGCGGCCGCCAAATTGGCGGCCCATTAGTAGTTGCCGCGCGTTGGTACGAGACGCTCGCACGGGTCGCAGCGCGTTGCATGCGATAGAAAGGTATGGCCACATTTAGGCACGTTTGGCGTACCTAAACAGGGAATTTGTTAACAGATAACCTTCTGTACGTAGTACTATTACTTATTCTGTGCTGTAACTGTTGACCAACTTTGGGTAATACTGCTCGAAGTACCACTCAATTCTTTAAACTACTGAATGTTAATTGTAAGTCTGAAGGTTTGAATACTTTCAGATACAGTACCTACATGTACCGGAAGGCGCGGCGTTGGTAGGCTGACAAGGTGGACTGATGACCTGGTAAAGGTCGCGGGAGTCCGCTGAATGCGGGTGGCGCAGGACAGGTCACTTTGGAACTGTTTGGGGGAGGCCTATGTCCAGCAGTGGATGTCTTTCGGCTGATATGATGATGATGACAGTACCTATACGCAATTTTGATGTGTGTTTAGGCGAATGTATGGAAAATTTGACGACCAAGTACCGGCTGACGCTCGGGCCGAACTCTTTTGTTAATGTGTCAGTCAATGTCATGATGTCATGACAACCAGTCAAATGACATACCTAACTACAACGAGCAGTATCTTCTTATTTCCTGCATCAGAATTTGCACACCGAAGAATGTTTTCACATTTCATGGTTAATGGAATGGCGTAGTGCGTTTATTAAAACAACTGGCTGGCAAGTTCGTGGGTCTATTCGCAGCACTTGCATCTAGTTTTAAATTCAGAATAAAATTGTTCATCGAATGTATAAAAGTACCAGTACCACGCCACGCTGTTGACACACGTTGGTAAATAGAAGCCGTAGGGCAGCAGTGTTCTCGACTCGAGGGCACTCATGGTAATGACAATAATAAAATTCTAATTCGTGACCGGAGTTCAAAACTGCATGATAACCTGAGTCTAGATGCGATATTTATAAGTGCTACTAATGTTTTTTTTTCCTTTTGTGGTAACTTTATTTAATTACTTACTAGCGACCCGCCCCGGCTTTGCACGGGTTTATATGTATAATACATGCATGTATTCTACGTACCTCTTAAATCTTACCTTCCTCTTGAATCACCCTATCTAATAAAAAAAACCATATCAAAATCCGTTGTGTACTTTTAAAGATCTATGCATACATAGGGACAGATAGACAGACAGCGGGAAGTGACTTTGTTTTATGCTATATAGTGATGTATACTTGATAATACTCTACACTCTATACTAATAATTAAGAGTGTCTGTGAACCGTAAGTTTGTATGTAGAAGTCACTCAGGATGGACATTTGGCTAAATTTGAACACGCAGCTCGGCTGAGTTATCAGTAACACACGAGCGGCTAAGTAAGTAGATAAAGCTGGTAGGTAAGGGTGGTTAGCACAGATGTATGAATATAAGGAGATCGGACATGGCGGCCGATTTGTATAGAGTGAGCCTGTCGCAAGTACATTAACCCACACAACGCCCAAGTAATTGACAAGACAAAGCACGCACACATCTAAAACACACACACCTGTATACCTACACGCTTATTTGACAACAAACGCGCATCATATCAGGCATTTTGGTAAAAAACGTAATATTCTCTGCGATCAGCACGCGTGCACAGTATGGCAGTGTATGCCCATTGAGCATACAGCTGCGACACGGCCGCCGGCGGCTTGTCCTCTCTCTAGTATTCTATGCTCTGAGGTGGTTAGCTTTTCGGTGAAGGATTACATCAAACAAATTCAAAGGTGTATGTGAAGATCCCAACCCGCACTCCACCAGCGTAGGAATTACTGCCCATTCCCATCCATGTAGGGTTGCCATACGTCAGGATTTTTTACCATGAAATGGCCTCATATACATAATACAAAATAAAAAATAAATGTATGTTTTTCATGATACGTTTATTACAAATTTTACATAGTTTTAATGAATGAAATGATATATTATAACTCTGTTACAAGTAATGCCAGAAATTTTAGGGTGATGTCAGGATTTTTATCAGGACAATCCATTTTTCCATATGGCAACCCTACATCCATGAGAGGAGGCCTGTTCCCAGCACTAGGACGTATATAGATGACTGATGATGATGATGTAAATGCAAAAGATCGATTTTTTCTTCTTCGGCATAATTGCGTCCACCTCGTCCATGCCTTTAGTTGCCGTTGTCGTTGTCAATGGCGCTAGTTGTCGCGGTCTGTTGGCGCGGTTATGGTTGCGTTCGGAAATTCTATCAACTATAATTTTTATGTCGCATTTTAGTTCGTTTTATTGTATTTTAGGGTTCCGTACTCAAAGAGTAAAACGGGACCCTATTACTAAGACTACGCTGTCTGTCTGTCTGTCTGTCTGTCTGTCTGTCTGTATGTATGTCTGTCTGTCTGTCTGTCACCAGGCTGTATCTCACTGATACCGTGATAGTTACAGTTGAAAATTTCACAGATGATGTATTTCTGTTGCCGCAATAACAAAAAATACTAAAAACAGAATAAAATAAATATTTTTATAGCTAATGGTACGGAACCCTTCGTGCGC
This sequence comes from Epinotia brunnichana, assembly GCA_963854355.1. NCBI lineage: Eukaryota > Metazoa > Arthropoda > Insecta > Lepidoptera > Tortricidae > Epinotia > Epinotia brunnichana. The sequence continues at coordinate 18,283,140 of OY977952.1, forward strand.
GAGTCCGACTCGCACTTGGCCGGGTTTTTTAAACTATTTTTCGTTACTGTATTTTTTGAATGAGTGTAAATATGTGTGTTACGCCGTGGAATCACCGGATGGTTCCATCGGAAGACCAGCGCAACGCCACTAGGCCATAACAACGCTGAGATCGGTATATAGGTAGATTGTAGGTATATTGATCAATGTGCATGTATTTGTTGTTGTCATTGATAAATGTTTTTTCTATTCTATTTTATGTTTGCCAGCGAGCTATGGAGCGCAGCATATTAGGTGTAAAGCCCACATCCGGAACACCATCACGCTGCGCTCCAAGACCCAAATAGAAGATGTAGCTCGGAAGGCAGCCAAGTTAAATTGGGACTGGGCTGGTCATGTCTACCACATGCCGAATGAGCTGTGGGCCAAAGGGACCACGGAGTGGAAGCCCCAACACTCAAAACGGAGACGCGGTAGACCTCGTCGGCGATGGCGGGATAACTTGGACTCCTTTTTAAAAGACTGGCCAGTTATTGCTCAAGACCGCGATTAATGGAAGGGGAGGGGGGAGGCCTTTGCTCAGCAGTGGGACATAGCGGGCTCGATATAATAATAATAATTTTATGTAGGTATTTCTAAAATGATCTGGATGCAGCGGCCCTGATCCAGTTCGGCCCTGCTGCCTTTGGCCTCTGCTAGACGGTCGCCAACACGCCCCTCCGACCGAGCGATCTTGGTCCGCACCGACCGTGTAGACAGTTGTTGGCAGCAAAATTACATACTACAGCGGTCGGTGCCGATCAAGGTCGCTCGGTCGGAGGGGCGTGTTGGCGACCGTCTAGCAGCTAGGGGATTTTTCAATATCGTCGGACCATCTCGCTGGCTCCATCGGTCATCATCGGTCATCATGGACAACTAATTATGTCTAAGCGATCACGACAACTATTATGTCTAAGCGATCACGCACAAAGGAGCTGTAAAAGCGTGATAGTCGATAAAACTTATCAGAAACAAACATCAGCTAATTGGGCAAACAAGCGTCAGCCGGAATGTCTTCAATACTCCAGTCAACAACGCTAATTAGTTGAGTTCTATAATCGTAAACAAATAGCGCTGTGGCTTCCGTCATGGGCGGGGGCGGGCAGTGGAAACGCCGATGAACGTTTTGGATACGCTAAGGCTAAGATAAGATACACCTCTATACAAATATTATTTTCCCAAACATGCAATGAAATTTCGTCATTCCGTGCGTTACAACAGGCTTCAAAGTATCTCGTTTCAGGCGGAAGAAGAAGAGAGAGAACTGTAAAGGAATTTCATAGGAAATTGAAGGCTTAGGCCGGGAAGTAATTTTTATTTAATTTCATTCCACAATTTGTGGCAATGGTCACGGAGTTCAGCTATGAACATTTGTTTGATTTCTTGAAGTTTTTTTTTATTTCATTGCATGTTTGAGAAAAGCACTATACATGACTAGCCGTGAAAAGGGCTTGCCGGCTTCGTATCACTATCCGGCCTCCCTACGGTCGGCCGTCTACACCTATACTCACCGGCAAGCCCTTCTTTCCCGGCGGCTGCAGTAATGTACTATTATTGTACACCAAAACAAAAGAAATAAAAACAACACAAGGACCTTACGCTATACAATGGTAGACCGCAGGCGGTCTTATCACTAATGAGCGATATCTTCCAGACAACCTTTGGGTACTTTAGGCTATTAATGAGTTGAAGAATAAATCTGAAAAAAAAGCTATATTTAATTTCTTTCGAGCGACGCAGAGGGGGGGGGGGGGGGGGGGGGGAGTTGACGTTATTATGAGAACTTAAAATTAAACATTTATGTTATAAAGTATAAGTATAAAAATAAAAGCTTGTAAAAAGAGGGTGATTCTATACATAAAACAAAAAGAGGGTAATTTTATACAACACTCCGACAGCATTCTATTCTACCGGTACATATTGTCAATACAGCTAGAAGATCTGTGCGCCGCGCCGAGTTTATTGTAAGTAAACAAGATAACCAAATCGTTGAGTTACGCAACTTACGCAGACTGGAAGTAAATAGCATAGCGTATTTTACTTGTCCGCTTTGCTTTTACCCGAGGGGGCGAAGAGCCGTTACGGCGTCGATGATGCGGCGTGCGCTGGAGCACAACGTCGTTGGCGGATAACAATATCACAAGTCATTGACAGTCTTAAGTTTCAACGCACAGGGTTCAAAGTAGATTGTCCGTAATTAAATAATTTTGTAATTAAATTGTTCACACGTCTGCTTCCTATGCTGTCGGACGGATTCTTGTTGACGTTTCGCGGTCATCATTGGCCACAGCATCCATTACAGATGATTGTTGCAGCATCTGGGGCGATCGAGAACCGAGCCGCTGGTCTCTTCCAATTTACACCAGCCCCGAGCATGGGAACAAAGTACGCGCACTCTTTAATGATGTGCCTAATTGCCTCGAATCTGCTCGCCGAGCCTAACGATAGCTGCTTAGCAAATGTACTAGACTTAATGCTTGCTGTATTATGTTTCTATGAATATAGCAACATCTGCTGACCTTTGATGGTCGCGGGTATTGCCTGACAGAAGTTGTAGTAATTTCAGGTTCCTACCTATGTTGGACGGTTGGAAGGGTCGCCATTTTTTTTTTAAATATAAGGTAGTAAGAGGATCACAGAACTTCAAGATGCTACCGGGAGAACATAAATATGAAGAAGATAACTTATGCTATTCCGTGCGTCATATTTTGTCAAATCACGCAAATTAAATCTTTACCCATGTCTTTTTAGATTTCGGTCAAAATTGACTTGGACAATCAGCAGATAAAGACAACAAAGCAGCTCAAGCTAATCCTATGCACATTTAAAACCGTTTCATCCGTTATCCATACTCGCCTCATTCATGCCGATGACTCTTCTCAAAAAAATTGCAATTTTAACATTTAGTTCCGGCAACAAATCACAAATTAGCGTCCATGGGAACACGCATCACTCCCAACGAAAGTTGACTTCGAAAACATGCTTTTAGAAACGAAACTCAAAGGTTTGTGCATTAAGATTGAACGTCGAATAGATCGTCTAATGTTATAAGACCTTTAAGAAAGTGCTTTGTATGGCGTTAATACCAAAAAAGATAACAAAAGGATGTCCGAGAGTACAAAGAGTTTAAAGGATTGCATTAGCACGTGGAAAGATAACGCAGGTAGGTAAATGCATCACTAACTTTACTAATATCGCTGACTATGGCGCCACCGTCTTCATAAACTTGGGAATTCAGTATGTAAGTACGCAAGTTCCTCAATTCGCCGTAAGTTGGTAAGAAGTTGGTGGTGTGGTAAGTCGACAGGACAGGATAAGGTCACGTAAGTGCGTTGGTTTAATTCGTGCCAGCGAAGGTCTTTGTGGATAAGATGGAACTGAAAAGGACGTGAGAATTTGCGAGATTTTTTCAGTTGGAATTAGAGGCGAAATAGAAGAACACATACTTTACGTAAGCTTTGTTTGCCCAATGTCAAACTTCGACATTCCATACTAGACCACACATTTCGACAGCGCGCAAGTTTGGACGGGTGCAAAGTGCATGACCTTACCTTAGTAAAATCTGAACTAAGTACTTAGGTACCTTTGAAGTAATAGTAATACCGTTTATTGCAAACCATGGTATTTAACATAGATGTTACAAAATAAAAATGTATCTCATGGACCCTGGTAGGGTATGACAATAGTTCTTACAAACTAGTTTATATATAGATAAACTCTAGTGCATACATCTATTAGGCAAACTAATTATATTAGGTTAGAAGGTCATCATCCTGCAGGAACTCTGAGACCGAACAGTATGTTTTTTTATCAGAAATGTTTTTAGTATGCTAATGAAAGAGTTATTATTTTCTAAATTCGTTATATTTTATGGTAATTTGTTGTAAATATTGATCGATCTGTAATATGGACCTTTTTTGTAAATGTCTAATATCGGTTCCGGTGCCATAAGTTTGTCTCTGCGACGTGCACTTTGGTTGAATTTATATAAATGAAGATTATTTTTGACGAACGTGGCGATTTCCAGGATGTATGGAGATGGTAGAGTCAAACTTTGTAGGTTTATGAAATGTGGTTTGCAAGTTTGAGTTTGTAGAATGTTAACTAATATTCGGACACATTTTTTTTGGGCTATAAATATATAATGTGAGTCAGTGCTATGACCCCATAAAATGATACCATAACGGAGCCACGATTGTGTGTATGCGTGGTAGGCAGACAGGGCGCATTCTGTGTTTGTGTTTGATTTTAAGGTGGTTCGATTGCCATACAAAACGTTATTTGACATTCGCAGGCTAGCGGCGTGATATTTTAAGAAACTTATGTAACAAACTTTCATCAATTGGCTTCCCATTTGCGCCAAATTCCCCCTTTCCTAGAATAAACTTGTATTAACTAGATTAATTTGAGAAATTGGTTTGGGACGTGATATTTTGGGAAAACAATTTTTCTCAAATTATTCAAGTTTATATAAGTTTATTCTAGGAAAGGGGGAATTTGGCGCAAATGGGAAGCCAATTGATGAAAGTTTGTTACATAAGGTTCTTAAAATATCACGCCGTTAGCCTGCGAATGTCAAATAACGTTTTGTATGGCAATCGAACCACCTTAAGATGTATAAAGCGTAAATAAAGCTGGATACTTTGGATTTTATTCGATCTATATGTTTTTTCCAGTCAAGGTGAGTGTCTATTGTCAGTCCTAATAGAGTAAATTCAGTAACTTCTTTGATTTTTAGGTCTTGTAACAGTGGGCTCAGGTCAGCAGGTCTTTTTGGTACGGTCTGAATTGTATAGCGTGTGTTTTATTTGTGTTAAGCAACAAATTGTGGTCATGTAGCCATTTAGAGATATTTGTAAAGGTTTCTTTGATGTGAGAATAGTTATTGCTATTATTAGGGTGGTGAAATAGGAGAGATATATCGTCGGCAAATAAAATACACTTATGGTTGGTTATCTTTGGTAAGTCATTTATGTAAATTAAGAAAAGTATACATCCTAATACACTACCTTGCGGTATTGAGCTATTTAGAGTTTGCCAATTAGATCGTTGTTTTTGTAGTTGCCCAGAATCTTTATCGAGATAGTCAATTTTTACGTACTGTTGTCTATTTTGGAGGTATGATTTAAACCAATCGTAGGCACTACCACGGACGCCTATTTCATATAATTTGGTCAGTAGAATTGGGTGTGAGACTCTATCATAAGCTTTGGACAAGTCCAACAGTAGAACTATGGCGTAGTTTTTATTTCTAAGGCATTCTAGGGTGGCTTGGATATAGTTGTAAACTGCAAGGGTGGTGGAGCGATTTTTACGGAAACCAAATTGGTTCTCATGTAGATGATGATACTTTTTCAGTAAGTAGGTACTTTGAGTCGCATGGTAAGAAAATCTGAAGAACCCCTGCTAGTTCTTTGGTTCTATTTGTTCCCTTATTCGTAGTTTGCATGAAGTATGCTGTTGTTGCGTCTTTGTTTCGATTGTTATGACAACATGTATAACACAGTACAGTCACTTGCATCAATATATGATGGATCAAAGGCCGCAAAAATATCTGACACGCTCTAACTAGGAATACAGCTTGTCATCAGATATTTTTGCGGCCTTTGTTCAATCATATTATATTGATGACGGTGTGACTGTACCTAATGTTCTACAATAGGTAGGTACGCGTCAAAATCGTTAGAGCCGCTTTTAGAAAACCCATTTACAAAGAATTAAATAAACATATGAAATATACAGGCACGTTCGTAAGATAGGTACTCCCTGTCTATATGTTACAATGTGAGCAGGGCACATTGCACGTAGAACCGATGGCCGTTGGGGCGGAAAGGTACTCCAGTGGCGACAACCACTGATGACTACGGAGACGGAGCTAGTGAGTCGCCTCGTGCGACTCTATACTCCGGATATCCCAAAGATAACCCTTAGGCCACGGCGACGCGATTTGTTGGCGGTGCCTGTCGCGCGCACTGTGTCACGCAGAAACTCGCCGCTGATCCGTGCTCTCTCACATCTCAATGCGCTCTTGGCATCAGCACCGGAGTGTGACTTACTTGCGTGGCGATGGATGTATGTGTGCGGTGAATGTCTGAGCATCTGTGAGGAGATGGATGACAGGCAATCAACTGTACCAATGTAATTATATGTGTTTTGTTTGTTTTGTTGTATAGTTTAGTATCGTTTTCATTACGCATTGGTTTTAGGACTGTAATGTTGTGTTAACCTGTTTTTAATAATAAATAAATAAAAATAAATAAATAAATAAATGACCTGGTAAAGGTCTCGGGAGTCCGCTGGATGCGGGTGGCGCAGGACCGGTCACTTTGGCAATGTCCAGTTGTGAACGTCTTTCAGCTGATATGATGTCACAAAGACTTTAACATAATATAGGGGCTTTTCTAACTTTACTTGTGCAGTCAGTCACTCAAAGTGGTCATATACCTACACAAACTCTATTCTTTTGACACTAGAGCCGCGTGCAGATCATTTGGTCCGCTGAGCTACCTACTTCTGCTGACTGTACCTATTATATTTTTGTATACTACGACGGTGGCAAACAAGCATAATATATTAATTAGGTACATCATATTCCGTCAAAAAAGTATGTCTCCCAAGACCTAACAGCTATTTACCTAATTACCCTTAAACATCACAAGTACTGGAGACTAAACTGGGAATGGATGACAATTATTGATTGAATATTTTTTTGGTGATTGCAATAACCTTCCTTAGCACCAGAAAAACTTTTCAGCTGCGTCAATTATTTTTGAAAAATATGAACACTTTCCTTGATCCGTCTCATATTGCAAAAAAATATTTTAAATATCTGACCCTGGCAATGACAAATATAGCTGCTGCAGCTGTCAATATCACTGCCAGTGTCAGTTTACCACGGATATTTAAGATATTTTCTCGTAATATGAGACGGATCAAGGAAAGTGTCTCATTCGCCGTCCTAAACCCAAAACCTAAGTGAGGAAACTGTTCATGTTTTTCAAAAATAATTGACGCAGCTGAAAAGTCTGCACCTTTTTTCTGGTGCTAAGGAAGGTTATTCCTATCACCAAAAAAAATATCAGGCACTTCTAAAAGTTTCATCCATTCCCCATTGTACATATGTCCTTTTCATTAATGTGTCGTTTCATCCAATAGTACGGGCACATACAGTTACGCAGCGCAGCGCGGCTTGCGTTACAACAAGCATCCACCATTAACCCGCCGGTGTCGGGTTGCAGCTATTTGGAGGGTTCCACTTGCGACGACATTGCTATTAAATCTTTAAGCGTGCATTTTAGAAACAGTATATATATAGTAGGGCTGAGTTGTAAGCTTCGAGCAACATGGCCTTCCTAGCGGAAGGGAGTCGCCTTAGCTATGAAAATTACAGTCAAATAATTCTGTCATTTCTTGCGGGGCCGCGGGGGGATTTGCTGTAATGATGACACTAATGCATCAAAAATGACACATTACACCGAAAAAAGTTGCACACCTTCATCAATTTTCGTGTACGAACCATGCCCACTTGGGCTTATACATTGACAGAAGGGAAATGGTGCGAATGCCTACTCCCTTTCGTGTTGCTCGAAGGTTGTAGGCCACAGGTGGTGGATAGTGAGATGGCTAATATAAGATATGAGGATTAGCAGCGAGACCCAACCACACTGCGGCAGGCCTAACAGGATGTAGCAGATCGACAGGACAATCTTGTCATCTAAAAAACATAACCCTCTCCTTCGGCAGTCGAGTAAAAACACGAGGACTGTGTCTTTGTCATGGCGAAACAATGCCACCATTATATAGGCATGCCACTGGTGTTAGGCAGCGACATCAGTAGGTACTGGCGCGAGACAAAGATGGGTTATCTAGTAGGGCCCTCGACTAGATTTTAGGAGACGAAAATCCGTAGTTTATAAGCTGTGGTGTGGAAGGCAAGGGGGAGCCGACCACACTAACTATAGGTACCTACTTATTGTATCGCAATGAACATGTGCGCAACATTCATGAAGATTGCTCCACCGATAAGAGCCTAGCTCTTAAGTTTATGATGGTGGCGTTTATGTAATGTGTCACTGCGAAAACCCGTCACATTGCGTAACAGTTATGAGTACCTAAGTGTAATTTTGAAACATCATCATCCTCCTAGCGTTATTCCCGTTTGTGTCCCAAAGGGTCCGTTTTGACACCTTATCCCAAGATTTGGTATAGGCACTAGTCTTACGAAATTCGTTTTTATTTTTAGTAATTTTGAAACATATTCAAAGGGAATCATATTGATATGTATACGCCGACGTTAACACGTTCAATTCTGATGTGTAAGAACGATTAAGCACAACGAATTCCAATCTGATTTCATTACATTATAAGATCCACCCCAAGTGGTGCAATCAAATATCAGAGGGTGGAAGCGTCGGTGCACAGTGGAGCACCCAACTTTCTCCATCGCCTCGGTGTCTTGTTTCGGGGGTCTGTAACTGGCTTTATATTATATTTATATTGCTTACGTTATGTAGCAATAGGATGAGGGAGAGATATATAAATTAGGACTAGTCAGTGAGATCGAGTGAACGATGCGTGGGGTAGGTAGATTGTAGGTAGGTGGATACGACGCTTGATGAAAGTTTCGGGAAAATTTTACTCGTAAGATGACGGATTTTCTCAGTAAAATTATAGAAATATCAAAGAGTTAGGGTGCGGGCGGTATAATCTTATATACTTACCTAGGTATCATCATTAATCATGTATGTAGTTATGTACACTATAATCTCGGGCATTGATAAGATAAAAGACGATGCCATTAGGTTTACAAACTTTACTTCTGACTTTATAACAGCTTTATTAAAAAAGTCATGTGAAATACAGGTAACTGGCAAGTTCGGTTCTCAATTTCAGTTACCCCAAACCATGTTCGCGTTTTTTGTCCATCAAGGAGAGCTTCCACCTTCTCTTCGACTTTTCTCCTCAATGACATTCAACCCAACCGTCTATTTAAACATAGAACGTTTAAATTAGGTATGTCTCTATTTAATTATATTTAATTAAATATAACGCTATTTAATTATAATGGTCGTTTATTTGTTTGTATACCTTTTTGTTTGTACGATATTACTTAAGTATAGTGTTTTCCGGGACATTAAGATTTGTTTCCACAATACTGGTTCCGAGTTTTTATGACGTACGACTATTAACACGTAATAAAATGGATAGGACAACAACTAGGACATTATCCTTGACCATGTATCCTTAACGATAATGGTCAGTGAATTCACATAACATTGTATGATACTTCCGATTATTTAAAGGAGTCGTAAGCATAAGATATACATTACATTACATTTCGAAGAAATATATACTTACGGATTTTGAACTAATTTAAAGGTGCGCAAAGAATTGATTTCTTCATGATTATCACGTGTAGGTAGATACAGTTACGCGTACGAAGAGGTCAACACGATATACGCACAAGTCTATGCTACAATGCAATAAGAGCACGTTTAGGTCGTTTTTAGGGTTCCTTACTCAAAGAGTAAAACGGGAGCCTATTACTGAGACTTCGCTGTCCGTCCGTCTGTCTGTCACCAGGCTGTATCTCAAGAGCCGTGATAGCTAGAGAGTTGAAATTTTCACAGTTTATGTATTTCTGTTACCGCTATAACAACAAATACTAAAAACAAAATAAAATATTTTTTAAGGGGGGCCCCCATACAAAAAACGTGATTTTTTTGCCATTTTTATAGATAATCTGTCACCAGGCTGTATCTCAAGAACCGTGATAGCTAGAGAGTTGAAATTTTCACAGATTATGTATTTCTAATGCCGCTATAACAACAAATACTAAAACTAAAATAAAATATTTTTGAAGGGGGGCTCTCATACAACAAACGTGATTTTTTTGCCGTTTTTATAGATAATGGTACGGAACCCTTCGTGCGCGAGTCCAACTCGCACTTGGCCGGTTTTTTAACTTCGCCCGCGTAGCGTACTTACCTACTCCTTCGGCTGACTGTAGTAAGTAGCTACGATAATTAAACGAAAAGGAACCTTTCTGTGTTCTCCTAAATTAGGTAAAATATTATTAAGTATCATATACCTTCCTAAGTACTTACATATTCACATACTTACATTAGGCCAAACATACGATGGAATAGAACTACATAATTAGTAATAGTACAAGATGGAACGGAGAACTACGGGGCACTACCTATAGGCAGAAACCTATAATATCTACCGGTGAATAAAATTAAGTATATTGTTTTTACGTCATAGGCCTACGTTTTTGATAACTTTTTAAATAACATAACACTAGCGGCTCAAACTTGTCAATTAAATCAAATGTTAAAATAAAGTTTTGTAGAACACATACCTGCAGCGAAACCACACATTCTTACCTATAGTGTAAGCCGTAGGTACGATAAAAAAAACCGCAAATCGATGTACAGCAGTTTAACCGTTTGGCACACGCATACATAGGGACAAAACAATTTTTTTGAACCGCAGTTCCTAAAAAAATATCCCTTGGGCGGGGGGAGTGCGGAGAAAATCATTTTTTGTGTGGTATCATATGGAAGGGAATTTTGAGGCGATTCTAAAAATATACTACATCATTACATTTCAGCAGTTTTTTTTAAATTATAACAATAATAATTTTCGAAACATACCTACCAAGTTTGGCATCCTCCAGACACGATGTAGCTGTTTTTTTTATACAATATACCACAAATGATACGTGATATCCTCATATCTAACCTCAAAAAAGCAATTTTGAAAAGAATTTCATTATTTTTTTTTAATTTTTCAATATTACAAAGTGACACAGTACGTCTAGCACAACTTGCTGCTAAGTCGTGTCGCGCGCGACTCAGCGACTCCTGTCTCACTCGTATTGTGCAAATTAGACGGAGGTGGGTAGATTCTTTCGACTCGCGTCGCGCTTGTTGTGTCAGTTGTGTGCTAGCCCCCCTGTTCTACTTCAATACCTATTTTACGTGACTTATGGAATTGTAGCGCAATACTATTCATAATCAAATATTAATCATAAAATGATACGTAGTAGGTATCCATATATCCAACGGGATATTATGTTGTATAAGACCAGTGTCTTTTGTTGTTAAGATTTTATAAGAAATTATTATTGCTCTTATCCCATTTTTTGCGTTAATAAATTATTTTCTTTCTGTCTTTCTAGTATTATGGAGTTCGTAAATACGTGCACAGATATATTGTACATTCGATTTAAATATACCTAAAGATAAAAGATTCAATATTGAGCCAACTTTTTTTCAACATACATCCGTTTCCTATTTCGACAAGCGCACAATATTAGCAAAGGGATTATCAGTCAGTATTTTCAGATAAATCATGAAGTATTGCATATACAATTTTTCAATTGTACCTAATGCAAATACGAGTACATATGATGAGAGTTTCTCACATTGAGTTGAAAAAAAAACTACTGGTTTACTCCTGGTAATTGCTTACCGTACAGCTTACCTACTTATTCCAGGAGCAAACTTTACCTTTCCTCGAGTACCTAGATACCTAAGAGTTTTTTCATGATTAGTCCCATAGGTACAACGAGAACATGGTTGAGGTTTGTTATGACTTATGTATGAGCGATAGGCTAATAATAACCTATCACTACCTACTTACAATATCAGATTAGATTTTAGTGGGGCAGGCTGCCGGAACAAATTGTCGTAAATGCGGACACGCCGGAAAAAAAGCACCAATTTTTTATCAGCTACTATTTAGGCACATAGCTTTAAGTTTTTGATAGGAACCAACTCCTCCGACAGCCATCTTTTTTTTATGGGGGTCATTTATAATTATAGGTATATTATTAATATCTCGGGTTCTAAATCACTAAGAATCACAAATGTCTTATATTTGGGGTCAGGGAATTCAACAAGATATTTTTAAGGTCGAATTCCCAAAGAATACCAAACGGAACCCGTTTACTAAGCCTCCGCTGTGGGTCCGTCTATCTGCGTGTCAGTAAAAGCTAGACTGTTACAATTTTCACAGAGTTTGTTGTTTGACTAATATTAATAAAAATAAGAAAATATTAAAAATTAAACAGTGCTTCCATACATTGAAATTCATTTAAAGGCGTTTTTTTCTCGCCCATTACAAACAATCTATCTCTAGAACCATAATAGATAGACACTTGGAATTTCCGCAGACTATGTATGACTATATCTACTATAATTACAAATAATAAAAGTATAATAAAGTTGACAGTCTAGCTATTCCTGACACGCAGACAGACGGACCGACAGCGGAGGCTTGGTAACGGGTTCCGTACGGTATCATTTGGGAACTCGACCCTAAAATAATGTCTAGTTGAATTCCCTGACCCCAAATATGTATATTTAGACACAAAGTTTGTGATTCTAAGTGATTTAGAACCCGCGATATTAATAATATAGGTACCTATATTTCAAAATGACCCCCATAAAAAAAAAGATGGCCGACGGAGGAGCTGGTTCCTATCAAAAACTTAAAGCTATTGACCTAATAGTACCTGAAAAAAATTTGGTGCTTTTGTCCAGTGTGTCCACATTATCACGTGAAACTGCCCTACTTTTTTCTCTATCTAAGCTACAATTGCCAGAAGTGGCACTGACAATTCAATTCAACGTTGCTTTTTGGGAATACAAGCGTGGGTACTTTTACCTATGTGTGCAGAATTGAAATTACATTTTTGTACTCGACGATTAAAATATGTGTATTAAGATTTCATAGAGAATACTGCAACGTCACTCTTTTCATAGTTGTAGTCCATGTTACTGTCGAAACAATCGAAATAACTACTTTTCGATACGCTCCAGACAACTAAAATAAATTCGACCAATCACGTGGCTGCTTTACTGAACTGTAATGAATTGGACCAATAGAATCGCTTTGATGTCGTACGTTCGTTGATGTCTTTTAAGATATCAACAAGCGTACGAGCGATAGGCTGCACTTCGTTTCAACAGTATCGAGTTTGTTTAATTAGTTCAGTTGACACGTAGAAAATTAATTTTTCACTTCTCATGCTCTAAAAGTTCGTCTTTATGTCGTGCGTAGGCGATATAAAGTCGCTTTTTATGCTCTAGAACATAAAGTAAAATCTTCGTCGAAGACCAAGGCAATCGCTGCAACAGCCACACGAACATCTTTAACTTCATACAACAACCTCTTTATTTTATTTCGTTTCGTTCGTATTCTAAGACCAAGGCAAAGATACCAACAGCCAAAGTACACAATAAAACTTCATGAAATAAACTTATAATTTGTATTTCGTCTCATTTATTATTTTACGTGTTGCTGTTTCATTTCCTCGCAATCGAAGTGAAAAGTAGAGTGTACAACTCGTCCATAAAACCCATTTTACACTCGACTTTATATCTATCCTCGCTCGCAAGCTCGCTCGGATGGATAAACGTCTCGAGTAAAATGGTGCGTTTTATGCACTTGTTGTACAATCTACTATTAATGAACTCGTACAAAAAGTATTGTTCACAATAGTGTTATAATCAAGCTTTTTAATCTCGTACCTTACTTAGACCACTCAGCAAGCTTCGTGGCCTAAACACGGTACTCGACTAAAAAGCTCTCTATTATAACACGATTATGAAAAATACTATTTCAGTTCGCTGTGATGAAATAGGTAGACAAGTGTGTATTCAAATGTACCTAATTCTGACTGTTACACAAAGTACCTGACAACCTGACTGATACAGAAATAAATTAAAATAAAACGGATCCCTTAGGCGCCATCATACTTATCTTCATTAACTGCGTTTTATCTACACTTTCACGTTATATGTATTTTTTATTAGGACTAATAAATTATTATTTCCGTGGCGATAATGTTTTTTTCATAATGGTGGTTTTTAAGAAAATACTGTGACGTGTGGTCGTTTTCAGCGGAGACCACATTTTGGATTACCACTGTCGCGCGATTCAATGAAAAACAAAGTAAAAAAAAAAGCACTGGATAGCGAAAGTGAAAGACTATTTAGTACTAATAGATGAATAAATGAAAGGACGTGTGTTCAAACACTAAAACATTAATAATCAATACTTTAACTATAATGACGTATGGTAAAATGAGGACAGGAAATTATAGGTTAAAAAGAAGAATGACCCTTCTATTCCTAAAGAAAAAACTACACGGTATAAAATACACTGTAAAAATGAATATTAGTACCTACCTAATGCGAAAAACAAATTCCTAATGAGCTCAAAACAATAGGACTGCCCATTAGGCATGTTATAATCTATTGTTTACGCTGATAACATTTTGAACTAATGAATTAATTATTATCTATAATGTTATGGTTGTTATTACGGTTAAATTGAAATCGCGACGAAAACAAACAAATAAGTAGGTACAAAGGTCGACAGTATTAGTAGCTCTGTGATTTTGTTTTGAACACGTTACCTACCGTATTTAGGTAGGTAGGTACTAAGTTTTCTTCAATTAGTTTTATTGCATACAAAAATGAATGAGAAAAATATTAATTTGGGAAGTTTTTTTGTTATTATTAAGTATTTATAGTTTTATGGTGTGGCATATTACCTATTAGGTGTCTATTTAATTTTACTGTTTCGAAAAACGGCCTTTTATAGAGTGAATTGAAAATCAGCAAAATTCTATATTCACTTTTTTATCAAAAACATGTATTTTTTTAAATTATTTAGTCTAATCTGCCCACTGATGAAAATTAAAGGGCTGCAGTATTTTGATTGTAAAAAGGTAGCATAGCATAATCATTTTATAGTCTCTTACCTAATTGGTGCCTTAAATTGTATGAAAGATTGGATGAGATATAAACTGTCTTATTTTTATTTATAGACTTTAATTTTTTAATCAAAAAGTTAATATACTAAATAAATATTATATAATAGGGTTAATGCAAGTAGGCACCTACCTATAGATATAAGAGTAGTTTTGTTGCAAATAGCCACTTTTTTTATTTTTTTTTATGCTCCTCTTTAAAATACTGTATTAGTTAACTGACCATCCGTGCACTTTATGTGCATCGTAATAATAATAAGGTTCAATATAAATACAGGATAGTCAGTTAACTGTGTCGGCGTTTGTACGTAGGTAGGTATTATATAAGTAATTTGTGCCATAAATGTAAGGTAAACCTCGCTATTAAATACCTATATATACCTACAGAATGCAGTATTCTAGATTTATGAAGGTGTCTATTATTTTGACCAGTCTATACCTAATAATATTTCGAAATAGGATATGAATAATGACTTTTAACATGATTATAGTCGTATTTAAAGTTGATGAATTTCTACTCTATTTAAACCAAAGTAGGTAGAGTTCTCCATAATATGCCGTCGCTCGGAAAAACGCCTAAAAAATCGCTCGATTATCTACATTTTAATGTTAAGCTTCTAGTTATAGATAGCTAGTATTAACTAAGAGTAATAAGCACGATTTTAAGATTAAGTGAACTGCATTATATGCAAAGGTTTACAATAAATGACTACAGAGCATTTTTTATGTAAAACCGCAATAAAACAGCAAAAAGCGCGTTGAGAATTACGTACCTACGGAGTTTTCTGACAAAACAGCTTTTATCTAAGTACTCACATACAAATACCGACGATTTGGTTATCTAGGTACGCTTCTGATTGCATCCGAACACTTAAATACGAAACACACCTACCTCCTCCTAAGCTACCTCACGCTAAGTGATAAGAGCCCGAAGGCATTCTAACAATTCTCGTGTGAGAGCAACTGAAATTTTTCACAAGGAAATGTATCGCACTTATGATTCCATGTTTTTATCGTTGCGGTATTATTAGCAGTGGAAAGTCGCGCACGGCAGAAGCTCCGCGCAGGGGCGGGTAGCGGGGCGCGGGGCACGGGGGGTGTAGAGGGGGGTGCGCGGGCGCGCGCGGCTTGCGTGCGCAGAGATGGGGCGGAGTATGTGTGTGCACGCCCCGCCAGGCGCCAATCCGAGGTGGCGTGGAGGGGCGGCCGGGCCCCTGGCCTCTATTTACTCTTTCAATCAGTGCGAGTGTTTGCCCCTGGCCGGCGTGCACGCGCGGGTGATGCGCTAGCCATGATCTCGCAGAAGCTGTCGTACGGCGACGTGCCGACGTCCGCGGCGCTGAGCTCGCTGTCACCGGGGCTCGCGCCGCCCTATGTGAACAGCATGGGCTGCATGCCAGCCCAGCCCTACCCGAACCTGTACTCCAACAACATGGTGGCCGGCGGCTCGTGCATGGGCTCCCCGGGCGTGGGCTACTCCCCGCCGAGCACCATGGCCTCCTGCATGGGAGGCGCCGGCGGCGTGCCCTACGGATCCTTGCCGAGAGAACAGGAAGCCGCCTCGCCGACCTCGGCGCTCCAGCGCGCCCGGAACGACAAGACCTACCGCCGCTCCTACACACACGCGAAACCACCCTACTCCTACATCTCGCTCATCACTATGGCCATCCAGAACAACCCTACGCGAATGCTGACGCTCTCGGAGATCTACCAGTTCATCATGGACCTGTTCCCGTTCTACCGACAGAACCAGCAGCGCTGGCAGAATTCCATCCGGCATTCGTTATCCTTCAACGACTGCTTCGTAAAAGTGCCGCGAACCCCTGACAAGCCCGGGAAAGGTTCGTTCTGGACGCTGCACCCGGACAGCGGGAACATGTTCGAAAACGGTTGTTTCCTGCGTCGGCAGAAGCGATTCAAGGATGAGAAGAAGGAGGTGATTAGACAAGCGCAGAAAGCGACGCACGGGCACGGGCATCACGGTGGACACGAGAAGCGTGGTGAGCACGGGCATGATAAAGCTGGTGAACTGCGGGCGGCCGGCGGCGTCGGGGATGACAAGGAGATGCGTGATGAGTTGCTAGCGCAGTTGCACGCGGCGCCAGAGCTGTGCTTGCCCGAGCACACGCCGCTAGCGCTCGAGCACTACGCTCATCTCAAGCAGGAGCCGCCGGGCTACGCGCCCGCGCCGCACCCCTTCAGCATCACGCGCCTGCTGCCCGGCGCCGACACCAAGTCCGACCTGAAGATGTACGACGTCAACTACGGCTACGGGCACTCCGCAGAGAACTACTACCAGTCGTCGTTGTACCACCATCACCACGCGCACGCGCAGCCGCCCTTGTGACAGTATCCGCTGGCGTAGGCCCGCCGCCCCTGGCTGGACGCCGACGCCGCGCAATAACCGCGCAAGTAAGTCAACGGACTCTACATTACAATCTCATTAAATTATTGATATTGGACTCCTGAGTGAGCGTGATTTGTGTTCTGGTGATATTCTAAGACGGTTTGTGTAAATATACGCTATTATTTTGTCCAAGCCTAAGTATTTCTAGAAGCGTCGCGTGCGCGTTATTAGGCCTAATTGTGGAACTTGCGAAAGTGTCCTTTAAAGTCCTTCTGAGCTCTTCCGCCGGCTCTTTTGAAACGGAATATCTTTGAAAGTCGAGAATTTTTTGTTGAGCTTTTTAATCAGTCGTCTGATGTAGGAAATAAGTTGGAATATAGAGATAATCAGCCGCATAAGGCGATCAATATGTTATCTGTGAAGTTATCAGCCGCGCGTAGTACCTACCTACCTACGGTACGGGTAGAGTACTCGTTGAAGTCTTTTGTATGTACACAAGTACCTACGTTACAGAAATATTACGGTTACAAAATTAAATGTTATAAAAATACTAATTCAATACATTTTCAAAGTAGGTGCATGAATGTAGCATGTTTTGTTTAAAACGATGCAGTTGAATCATCTTTACAGAAAAGTACGTTGAGTTAATAAATTCTGCCAAACCCATTTAAACCTAACAAAAAAAAGCGATACAAATAAATAAAACAAGTACAATAAGACGCATACCTGTTCCGTTAAGCCAAATTAGGCACGGATTAAGTATAGTTAGGTATAGTACCGTCAGAATTTTATAGAATTATTTATTTATATTTTTTTTATAAAATCATTATTTTTAAAGAGTTAATTTAAAAGAGTTGTCGGAAAAGAAAAAAGAAGTGACGTCATATCGAGGACCGACGAACTGTGCAATGTCGTTAATGTAAAATGTGTATCATATACGTTAGATAGGTGAAATGGAATTATTTCTGTCGACCATCGCATTAGTCTAGTTAAGTTTTGTATCTCTAAGGTAAATATATATTACTTCTAAATAATGGTGTTTGGTGTAAGATAGGTACCTATCTAGGCTTCTGCACTACATTTCAATATCTATTTATATGCAAGCGTCAATTTAGCATTTTTACACTATTAATAGTTTAGCAAGCGTTGACTGTAGTAGCCACTTTCATAAATGTAGGTACAATCAATAGGTACAATTAGGTAGGTACAATTTCAAAGTAAACTCTCGAAACGTGTAATTTAAAGGACAATTAATCAATTTACACTTGAATCATATTTCGGTCGATGACAGCCATCATCAATGTGGGATATATCCGATTTGACACCAAACGCGCAGAATGTTGCTCGCCTTGGCTTCGCCTTCGCTTGACCTCCTAGTCGAGTGGTAAAAACCTAGAGTTTTTCTGTATCTGACAAAATTCGTAATACTTATGTGATACGACGGGACAGTGTGATATTGCTATGTGTTCTTATAATTCTGTGATATCGGGCTTTATTGCGTAACTTGAAATCGGAATTAGATTGTTATTCTCATATTGTGTCGTAAATTGACACTCTAAGCTATTCCGATGGCAAGTCCACGCGCCAAGGTGGAATGTTTTATTATTAGGCAATTGAGTCGCTTAACTTCAAAAAATTTTTAAGATTTTGTTATGAAATAAAAGGGTAAAAAACTAGTTTTGTTATAATTTAATCGGTTTAGTATAATTTTGTCTGGTTTTTGAGAAAAATACGGTTAAAATCATAATATTTTATCAAAATCAGATAAATCCATATGACAGTTTTTTTCAAATGTAGGTAAGTCCATCCAAGCCAATCAGCGAAAGAAGTTTGTTCAACATGGTTGACAATTTCTAATCGTATTTTTTTCAAATCTAGATAAATCCAGGTCTTTTAAATCAAAATTATACAAATCCACACTGAGTTTTTTCAAAGATAGATAAATTACAATCGATTATATCAAATGAAGGTAAATCTAAATTTGATTTTTTTGTAAAGAATGGATGGTTTTAATGCTGAATTTGCCGAACAGGATGGCTTTATTTAATGGTTTAGCCATAATAAAAGAAATACTGCCTATCACATCACCATATTAACGTTATTATCACTTTATTTCAATTATATCGGAAGTGGTTAGAGTGGATTTTTCTGAATTTGAAGTTAAGCGACACAATTCTAAACACATCAACATTTTGTGGAAAATATAGGTGAAAACTTAGGTAAGGCCGCTCTTGCATGACGTTGTAGATTGTTGGAATACGCATTTGTTTTAGTTACAAATTTTAAATAGGTATATGTGGCGTATATTCAAACGTCTCAACAACAATACAAGAGGGTCCTTTCTTAAGGTGGTTCGATTGCCATACAAAACGTTATTTGACAATCGTAGGCTAACGGCGTGATATTTTAAGAAACTTATGTAGTAAACTTTCATCAATTGGCTTCCCATTTGCGCCAAATTCCCCCTTTCCTAGAATAAACTTGTATAAACTAGATTAATTTGAGAAATTGGTTTGTCACGTGATATTTTGGGAAAACTTTATTTCTAAAATTAATCTAGTTTATACAAGTTTATTCTAGGAAGAGGGGAATTTGGCGCAAATGGGAAGCCAATTGATGAAAGTTTACTACATAAGTTTCCTAAAATATCACGCCGTTAGCCTGCGAATGTCAAATAACGCTTTGTATGGCAATCGAACCACCTTAAGTGTCTTAAGTACCAATAACTTATTATAAACGCAGCTAGTGAAGTGCAAATTTAAACTATCTACTGTTCGTACAGTACAGTAATTCAATGTAGGTAATCGGATATTTTCTTGTCGGTTACAGATTGTTAGGTAACTAGCACAATTACAAGAATCTTTTTGCAGTTGAGCAATCTGTATAGATACAAAAAAATTGTTCATCTGTATCTTTCAAAGCTTTATATTAGTGTTTCTTTATATTACTAACTAGCTATTTTACACCAGTATGCATTGTTTTGACTTATTAGCAGAATATTGAAATGAACGCTTGCTAAACTAATGATCATACCTTGAATTATATTAGTTATTATATTATAGTAATGCTAAATTAATGCTTGCCCTTATAAATACATATTAATGCCATACTCGAATCTTGATAGGTTACTTATATTATCATCTGTTAGTTTCAGAGTTAATAAAATTAAGTATTTACAATAATATATATTGTTTTCTTTTCTAATCATTTCACATTTCCATTGTATTTTAATATTTTTAATGCCTGGATTTTACCGCTGGATAAAAATGTTAAAATATTTAGGTACACAGATCTATACTTGAGGTTATTTTAGTTGGCCAAATTGCATCAAACTAGTCCATTCGAAAATGAACTCTACCGTCCAAGGTATAAGATTCCAATTTCAATGACAGTTATATAAATAGATAAGTATGTGGGAACAATTTTACACAAATCGACCTAGTCTTAAACTAAGCAAAGCTTGTACTGGTGACGATATACTTACTTATACAACGTGTTCCCGACAATTTCCGTTAATTGCAAAGGGGCATAGTTTAGATCAAATAAAGTTAATTTCTCAAAGATATTAAATGTCTAATTTAATCAGTTTTGCAGATTTAACCAGTGTAAATGGATCTTAAATGGTAACAGCTTTTTTAATTTTGTAAGGTTCCTATACACTACAAGAAGGTTTACAACGTGAGTTCGTTGTTACATATTTTTTATTTGATGTGTTTCAAGACCATTAATGCTACATACAATAACCGTTAATGCTAAATTAATTAAATTTGTACAAAAAATTTTTTTTTCTACAGAAATAATCATGCTAATTTGTTTCTGTGAACCCTGTACAGACAGATAAATAAACAAAAGGCGGTCACATTATATAATCTCAACCATACACCTAAAGCATCAACAACAATCTGTAGATAACAAAATAACTATTAATAATAACTACAATAAATAAATATGCAACGTAAAACTAAGATTCGTCTAACATTCATCAGGTACTCGTTAAACCTTTTTCCGGCATCTATTTTTGAAGAAAACTTTGCTCTTTAAGTATTTACCACAACTAACGCAAAAATCTCTAAATGTTGTATTCAGAGGAATCCAGAAAATACCTACCCATAAAAATACTTGACGTTGCATCTTTTGTAAAGACGTGCAACTATTCATATTCGTATACCTACCTAATCAACGAAAAATAACTACCTAAATAACCTCTATTTGTATCCTTACAAAAGCTATTCGTTGCATCACTAACTAGGCACGTATGTACATAAAATAACAAGATTGCAGAGCGTAATCTCTTAAATAAATTAGCAAACTATGACGGTGACGCTGATATAGCCGGTAACTACTTATATGTACTTAAGTAGCTGTTACTTCTATACTACTACTTAAATAAGAGTTATAACTGATAACTATACCCGCATGCATTTTTAGCTGTATATAACTTTTTTAATGGTGATTATAATGATATACAATCATTATAAAGCATGTAGTTCTGTTGCCATCTAAATCATCAACTTTTTACGCTATGTAATCTTTTTTTTAAATACTCCTCAGCTGTTATTGCATTGTAGATAAATATACTATAGATGCCGTGGTTATTAATCGTCACTTGTATACTTTTCCACAACAATATCAAGTATAATTAAATACAATTGAACATTCCGCACTCTCTTAACAAAGTCAAACAATTGTACCGCCGGCGTTAGAGGCGGCATCTGCAAAATATTCACTTCCGTACCGATACAATAATATCGATAAAAAACGTAATAACCATTCGGTTTAAAAATCTCTTAACCCTTTCTTCAAACAAAGGGCCAACCTGTCGTTAAGACAATAATTGCACAAAGAACTTTTACTGTCGTTCTCACTTTTGTCGGCTTGCGCAATACCAGCCTCCAGACTCGTAAAACCATAAAACCCATACAAAAGGGTTAACACGTGGCCATCGGTGTTAATTTGTTTGAGAAATCGGCAAAACTGCCGATAAAAATACTTGAATGGACCGATGAATGGGATACAATGTTTCGTAAAGCGAGTTTGTTGAATGTCAGAGTTTGTAATTTAGTTCATTATGTGAGACAGCGTGGCTTTCGATTTTTAAATGCCATGAATCATCGGCATACGGGTCACAATGTTTTTACAATGGGCCTCTTTTGTAGAATAATCCCTTTTTAGGGTTCTGCACCTCAAAAGGAAAAAGCGGAACCTTATAGGATCACTTTGTTGTCCGTCTGTCAATACCCTTTTTCTCAGGAACGCGTAAAGGTATCAAGCTGAAATTTATATGAAATACTCAAGTCTACTGTCCCTTGAAGCTGTGAAAAAATCAAACTTCTAAGCCATCGTAATCAAAAGATACAGCCTTTTATGCCGCAAAATTCCGCAAATTGTCGAAACTCGCAAGGGAATCAAAACCTACAGGGTACTTCCCGTGAACTCAGAATCTTGAGATTTGGTACGAAGCAACGTCTCATAGGACAGATAAAGGAAAAATTGCGAAAACCGTAAATTTTTAGTTACATCACTGAAAATTACAATATGAATACATACTTAGTGAGTGTCAGTTTATAGTGGACTTGTGTCTATTGTACGGGGCGGTCCGGAACCCTCGGTGCGCGAGTCTGACTCGCACTGGACCGGTTTTTTTACTTTTACTTTGGAGCAGAATACAAATATGATTCAGAAGAAATTTTGTAAGTTAAAAAAAAAACATTATGCACAATGCTAATTTTACACAAATGTTAGAATAAGGATAACCTCTTCAACAGGAAGTGTAACTTAGGATTTCCCCATCCCAGTATATCATAGATAAGTGACTAGCGTTTATACTTAGTAGGTATTAAAGTAAGTATGTAGTTTTGTAACATTGATCTGATATGATTTATTAACTGAGTTGTACGTCGTTAAATCTATGACGACATGCCACTGTCCTAGCTAACTACTCGCGGACAAAGAATACGGGTCGGGAAAATACTGTCATATTTCTAAAATAGTGCAAGGTTGTACAGTTTTTTTAATCCTGTCAAGTTCTTTATTTGATTATACATGTAAACTGCAAAAATAACAGCAAAAAAAGAACGTTTACCAGGTTTAAATCGGACTCGTAAAAACCCATGAAAAAAACAACGTTAAGGTGGTTCGATTGCCATACAAAACGTTATTTTACATTCCCAGGCTAACGGCGTGATATTTTAAGAAACTTATGTAACAAACTTTCATAAATTGGCTTCCCATTTGCGCCAAATTCCCCCTTTCCTAGAATACACTTGTATAAACTAGATTAATTTGAGAAATTGGTTTGTCACGTGATATTTTGGAAAAACTATTTTTCTTAAAATAATCTAGTTTATACAAGTTTATTCTAGGTAAGGGGGAATTTGGCGCAAATGGGAAGCCAATTGATTGAAGTTTGTTACATAAGTTTCTTAAAATATCACGCCGTTAGCCTGCGAATGTCAAATAACGCTTTGTATGGCAATCGAACCACCTTAACGGAGCGAGATATCGCAAAAATCGTCATTTTTGGATGTTGATATTTTTATGATAGGATCCCGGAGATTGCTAATACCGTTGGGTACTAAAAAGAATACTGTGTTATGTAAATATAACTAGTGTTAAATATTAAAAAAAAAAACTATTGCAGTTATTTAATTTAGGGTGACCCGAATTTATTGACCGCGAGTATATGTTATAGACAAAACACAAAGCACTGAGGTAGGTACACAATGATAAGAAACTGGCCTACCTACGCCACAGACAAAATGCAAACGAATTGGTAGGTACAAAATAAGAAGTGTGCCGATTGATTGTTCTATATACTCTTACAATACATATATAGTTATGGCGTTGAGCGAATCTCCAATGAGTTGGAAAAGCTAACAAAACAAAAAGTTACTCTCGATTTAACTCTTTAACGGACCAAGTTAAAATTAATTCATAGTTGAAGTCTCTTGCTAGGTATTGTATCTAGACGTAATAATTTACTTTGAAAACAAAGTTTTAACCGACGAAAAATCAATCATCCCCTATTTTCGTACCCTTAGGGTTGGTTTTTTTTTTCCAAATTTATATGGGACCAACTTCGGGTTATACCCTTTCCGATAAAAAAATAATTATCAAAATCGAACTACTCTGTAAAAAGTTATGCGTGGTCATACATAAAAAAAATATATATATACGCGTCGAATTGAGAACCTCCTCCGTTTTTTTCGTCGGTTGAAAATTCTGCAACATAAAAATACAAAAGATGCCCTTAAGGTGGTTCGATTGCCATAAAAAGCGTTATTTGACATTCGCAGGCTAACTGCGTGTTATTTTAAGAAACCTATGTAACAAACTTTCATCAATTGGCTTCCCATTTGCGCCAAATTTCCCCTTTCCTAGTATAAACTTGTATAAAGTAGATTAATTTGAAAAAAATAGTTTTCCCAAACGCTTTGGCAATCGAACCACCTTAACAGATGGTAATTCTTGCCATGAAATTTAGATTGTACCCTATAAAAGGTTAAGTACCAAATACAATTTACTTCCATTCAAATACAACAGTTATACGAGTTGGCAAGTAACTATGGATACCAATATCTCGCAACACCGGGTCATGGACAAGATTCGATCATTATTGTGACAACTACACAATGGCCACCACAGCATCGCTGACATAATATCGCATTTATTCAAATAAAAACATTATAATAACGAAAACACAACAGGCACGGCACAAAAAATATACTAAAACTCAAGTGATTCACTATAAAACTCGCAAGAAAACCAACTTAAACTTGCGTTTCGAGAAGCACTTTCCAAACGAAAGAGATTCTTATAGCCGTATGCTTTAGGTTAGTCTTAATATTTTTGGAGGAGCATAGCTTATGTTTGTGTGACGTTTTGATGACTAGTAAGGTTTTTAAAGGTGGTCATCAGCCCAAGCCCAGTAGCGTGTAACAAGCTGAATGGAGTGACACGAGAAATATGAATGGTAAAAAAACTCGCCCACACAGAGTGTGTTTCCATTGACCCTGTGCCTTATGGGAACAAGCGTGACAGGACTCACATGTTTAATAAGATACAAGTGGATAGGTATTGTGAAGGAACTGAGGTACGGGTCCTATTTCTATTATAGTTCTAATATTTATATTGCTATAAATTATTTCATTTTCATTTCATCCATTTTATTTTCTCTACCATACGTAGCTCAACATTATCTTATTGGGTCATACACAGTCAAAAAACCGGCCAAGTGCAAGTCGGACTCGCGCACGAAGGGTTCCGTACCATTATCAATAAAAATATTTATTTTATTTTGTTTTTAGTATTTGTTGTTATAGCGGCAACAGAAATACATAATATGTGACAATTTCAGCGAAGTCTCAGTAGTAGGGTCCCGTTTTACTCTTTGAGTACGGAACCCTAAAAAACAAAAGTCTCCTTTCCTGTGGTCGATAATTAAGGGTTTAAGTGCATATTTAATATGTTTTTATCGCATAGAACTATAGAAGAGGACACACTGTTTATGCGAGTAAAAAAAACCAAACATTAGGCTTTATAGCCCTTGCACTTGACTTATAATTGAAATAAATTAATTGAAATAAATTAATTGAAATAACTTTTGCACTGTCTACAGGAGAGGCGCAAAGCTAAATAAATCTCTGTATGGCAGTTGGATAAATTAAATTCAGTTATAAAGATAATGGAAGTTAAAAAGTTAGGTTTTCTTTTTGTTGCCGAAACTATATAAACTAAAATGAAACTATTATAGTACATTACTTACCTAGGGCGGTTAAACAAAGAATGTCTCAGATCGCAGGTATTAGACGCCCGAGCCGAAGGCAAGGGCGATAAATATGCGCTCTGAGGCTTTCTTTATTACCGCCCGTGGTGAGTACAAAATTTTACGTCTCTATCTGGCCAGGTATGACGTAAATTATTTAACTTAGATCTTTGACAAACCAATGAATCCCACCAAGTCAAGCGAATAGCTAGACTATAGGTACGAGTACATATGTATACACTGCAGCATTTCAGGGGACCGATTTTTGACTTTCGAGCGCTCGACTCTTTCACTCGAAAACGGTCAAAAATTACGAAATGCTTTTTTGAAATAGCGATAGAAAATTTAAAAACGAGCGGTATTGACCACTCGTATTCAATTCTATCGGTAGAAAGTAAGTGCCTGTAATTTTGACTTACAATCTTATTTACTTTTATTAAATTTTCAAGCGCTCGAAAGTCAAAAATCGGCCTCCAGTACGTAAGGTAAACGCTATAAGTAGCTATACATTTATACAGCAAAGAAATGCTATAATATAATGAAATTTTAGTTTAGCTTTAATTTATTTGTCATTTTATCTACGTCACGCAGCAGCGTGTCAAGCCAAGTCAAATCTTGAGTTACAATAAAATGTTACAATAAGTAATTAACTTTGTGTAAAAAATCGACTGTTAAGGATTATCTATATACAGAACTTGGCACCCATTTAGAATTTTAGACCTCTATTGTTTTGTCGGCTAAGTCGACAAACAGGGATATTCTTATTTCAATTAAACATGGCTCCCATTTTCACATTTCTGTTGTTGATTGATAGTAAACAGTAAGGATGTTAATTGAATTGTATTTAGAAACAAAAACTAAATAATCATCATGCTCCTAGCGTTATTCCCGGTTGTGCCCTAAAGGAGTCCGGGGTCCACTTTGACACCTAATCCCAAGATTTGGCATAGGCGCTAGTTTTACGAAAACGACTGCCATCTGACCTTCCAACCCAGAGGGAAAACTAGACCTTATTGAGATTAGACCGGTTTCCTCACGATGTTTTCCTTCACCGAAAAGCTAACGGTAAATATTCCGTACATAAGTTCCGAAAAACTCATTGGTACAAGCCGGGATTCGAACCCACGACCGCCGCTTGACAGCCGCATGCCTGAACCACTATAGGCTACCGTAGCTAGGAAAAACTAAATAATGTGAAATAAAAAAGGTACATTGTTAAACGTCAAAACAAAATTTAAAATTTTAATGGTAAAAACGTAAGACAATGCAAACGTATACCGGGTGTCGGCGGTAAAGTGGTTAGGTGTACGGAGGCTGTAAACCACCCAGGTCGCGGGTTCGAGCCCGGACGCTAACACGGGTAAAAACGCCTTTAATCATTTTATTGCCTGTGTTGTGTCGTCTATATGCGACAGCACAATGTAAAATGAACGCAAGTTTCTCCGACTTGACTTATTTCACATTTGTTCCGGTGATTATTATTACGAAATGACAGGACATTGGAATTTTGAGAGCAAAATTCATTGACACTAAGGGAGGTCCTATATGAATAAACTGAATCTCAATTACCGATGCTTTTCCCATATACAATACTTGTACAGTCGCCATCACATACATCGGAGCAAACAAGCAACTCACAGACATCTGAACACAACTCTATTTTCAAGGCGTTAGGGTGCATGTTCAGATATTTTTGAGCAACCTGTAGTGTACAGATGTAGATATGTGATGGCGACTGTACTAGTAATTACTCAACGTTTTGTTTTGAGAAATGGTTTTTTTGTAAGTAGAAAATGAGTTCAGAATCATGATCACCTGAATTATCTTCTTTATTGTCACATAACAACGGCGTCGTAGGTATTGCACTGCACCGACATGAGCTAAGTTCTTAAATATATTGATTATGGGGCGCGACGTTCTGACAGGTTATATTGTAGTTATTCACGATGGATCTTGGGTCCAGCATTCTTCGAGTGTCTCTGTAGTAAGTTAGTCATACAATCTTGCAATGACGTCTCTGTGACATCGACTGGTAAATTAACCAAACGCAACACACTAGTCGATGTGAGAAATACGTTTTGAAAAGGTTCATTCAGTAACCAAGTTCATAAGGGTATAAAAATATAATAACTCGAATTGTCCAGGGACTAGGGGCACATTTCTCGAATGCCTGTAACTAGTAATATAGGCTGAAGCGTCTTTTCGTCGCCTTTTGTTAGAAATAATTTTCAGCTTGGAATATAAGTTACATGTCTTTGTGAAATGGGCGCCAGAAGCCATCATAAATTAAACAAAGTACAAAGATAGGCACCAAACAAGTGCATGCAATAAATGTAACTTCAATACGTCATACGTTGATATAAATCCAATACGTCAAGTGGGATAGACCAAGTATTCAAATAAAAGTACCATTTTGTAATTATTCTACACGAGAGCGACATTCCGAGTCAACAATTTTAGTTTGCAATGAATTTTGGTAAAACAAAACATTGGATAAACATGTTTCCGCGTAAATGTTTTCTGAACATAAATAAAACCGGCAACGTTGCGTTCATTTTGGTTTTAGTTATTGAACAAAAATGTGGAATACCTTTATTTTCTTCAAAAAAAATCGATGTGATGTTATTAGGAAAACATTTTAATAAAAACGGTAGATTGAATACACATTTTCAATCAATTTAACTTATTATTCAGACCACATGGTTGCCTGTGAAAATTCTCTAGGTAATTACTTAAGTGTACGCAGTTGAATGCCAGGAGCGATCCTGCAACGCCCCACTTTACAAGGCGGCGCCGGAACTCGTTGGTGGTTTTAGACGGTATACCCTGAGAAAATTACGGTTTTTTTGGAAATAATTCAATATCAGGCTAATTATTTGTATACGGCTTTTATATGTTATTTTAAACAACTTTTACTATTGAAATGAATAATTCTATGGACCGGAAGTTAGGATTTTTTTTTAACCCGCAAGCAAAAATGCTATCAGTATTTTTATAATGAAAACATGTTTGAGTACACAAATTTGGAGACTAACTACCTGAATCCAAAAATATATGCATCAGGAAATAACGGCATTTTAATTAAATATTTACGACCTTGAGATAATATTGAATTTCATCTGGCCTATAGAAAGGTTTATTCATTAACAAAAATAAGTGGATTATGCGCGTATCATATCAATTATAAAGTGAAGAAAGTTTATACCATTTTCGCCTGATTTCTACGGAATTTATGAAGATTACTTTTCATTATTTTTTACCGTATCGGTATTAATTTTAGGTGGATTATTAATGAATATTTAGTCAAATTACCCGACCTATTTTTTGGTGTAAAAATATGGCTGATATCGATATATTGTTGTGTTTTCATAGAGCGAAACCGTAAAGTTCTCAGGGTAGTAGTCCAGCTTCGGTTAGTCCGTCATACCCGTTCTGCCTCCCCGGACAGGACGGGATGCGTAAAGGCATTTCCCCAACGTAAAAAAAAAAAAAAAAAAAAAAAAAGGTACTTACTTATAGAAAATAAATCCAAAGCGAACTTTCTTTTTTACCTCAACCTACTCAAACAATAGGTATATATTAAACGACACAATCAAATTAAAATCTTGTCATAGGAGGAAATAGGAATAAAACTTCAAAAAGAGTAGGTATAAGCATACCTAGTTCGCAGGTTTTCTCCATGTACAAAAAAAAAAAAAAAAAAAAAAGGTATAAGCATAGAAATTTTACCAAAAAGCCATCTCGTTTTCTCTTACGAGGCAGACATGAACGTGTTTCCTACATAAAAGCATGGGCTATATGAATCGAGATAATCCCTCGATATACAATCTGTTTTAAATATAGTGTAGTAGAGTCTGCCAGTCTCAACATTGCCGGCAGTATTGCCCTGTTGTCAGCATTGCCATTTGCCGGCAAATTACCCACGATCCCCACGACGCCACATCACCGCTATAGGTAGGTATGTTACGCAACGGTCACAAGGCTTCATAGATGACGCCACGCTTTAATACAACCTTTGATAAGTTTTATCGTCGTCAAACGTCTGGCTGGATAAGTACCTACTTGAGCGTGCAGTTAACTTGGTGATAGCAACTACAGTTTTCAACGAGATTTTTTTCTGTGTTTGTTTGTTAAAAAAACACCTCCATTGCATCGGCTGAACGGATCTCGACTGTTACGGTATCATTGGATTCCTATCCTATTTATGAATGTTTTCGTCACATCAATCATATCAAAATGAAGAGTTTTAAAAGGTTATTACAATAATATGAGTGAGTCACAAGTTTAAAAGTAATTATCGATCCCTCGGAACCTAAAATGGTTAGGTTTAGTGTTGTTTTGAAAATCGGAGCCAGCTTTTTGAAGTATCTTTTAAATCTACTTGTTAACTTTTTTTTTTTTTTTTTTATTTATTGACCAATATAATCTGAGTAGTACATTTTGGTATACATTTTTTCACCAGCGGAAACCTCTAGGGTTTATATGCTGATGAAATATATCCTAAAGTATCCCCGTTTTTTTGCTCTTGAATGTAGTAATACTTATTATGAATATTTTATTGTTACAACGTGTACCTAAGTATAAAATTGGGGTATCTGTTATATATACAATTTCCCTAAAAGCACCGCACCCGACGCAAGAATCCAGGTAAGCCTACATATGTACCTAAGTGGATAGGTACATCAAGTTAAGTGCAAGTCGACATCTCTCCCTGATCGATCCGTACCAACCTTTCCCGATTTCATAAGAATAACCCAAGTTTTGGAATACCTACTAGGTGGTTTTTGGGGTTCTTCTCATGAACATAAGCAAAATAGTCTAATGGACCGAGTGCACGAGTGATTTTGGTATTTTCTATTATAACTCGTGTATGTATATTTGGTGAAGTGGAACCGATGATGAACACCACACTTACATGACTTATGGAACTTCTCAAAGATGTAAAATACGTCAAAGATTCTGATATGATTCCGTTGAAGCAGCAACTAATGAAGTGTTAATTCTGAGATCCTTGAGGAATCGATGGAACTCCTCAAATATTATCAGCCCACATATAGCGACTTGGGTTTGTTGTAATAATCAACGCATTTGCTCTCGGAAAGCAGTTCATGTGGTAAATGGAAAGGAAATGTGGAAGTTTTCATGTACCATGTGGGCCATGTGGCTTGGTGAAGTACTGAATTGAAGTCGGTTTAAACTTTGTTTTGAAAATGAATTATTTTTGTCCGACTGCAGCAGACCTGAAGGGAAGGGATATGATTTTAGCAGTCTATGTTTGTACCACGTAAATGTGTTCCACCGTAGCGTTCAAGATGCTGAACCGATTTTGATGAATGGGGTAGGTATCAATCGATTCAAAACTATGCTCCGGGTGTCATAGGCTACTTTTTGTATGTTTTTATTTTCAGTTAGTTTTCCGTAGTCGAGATATAGTTTTTTGAACTTTTTATGCTTTTTCACCTTGGGTGTTCACATCCCACAACTTAGTGGATTTTTGAAAGCTGCATCCAGGGAGAAATCATGATCTACGAACAGCTCTCAGAAAGCGCGTACCTAATATCTTGTAATACCATGGTTTGCTAATAAATAATAAATGAAATATATCTGACGAGTCTATCGCTAAGACGAGCCAAGCGAAGCGCAAGGCTGCCCTTTCACTGCCTTGCTTGCGTGCTTGCGTGCCTGCTACCTTTTCTCGAAGCGCTTCGTGGTTTTTTTGAACCCTCATAACTTGTGTTTGAATTATACAAGACAAACAAAATTCTCGGGATATGATGTCAATAGTGAACTCATTAAACATATAAAGGTTTAATTGCATAGCTCCTATTTATACTTTAGATTTTATTCACATCTAAAAAACACAATCAACAAAAAAACTCAAAAAAATTGAACTTTTACCCCCTAACCCCTTAAGCTAGGGGATGCAATTTTGTATGAGACTTCCGCAAATTTTGATGCTAGGAGGTCCGAAAATTGAAATAGGGACTCCTTATTATAAATAATAAAATACGTATTTCAAGATTTTTAGTAAATCACCCCCCCCCCCCCCCTTTAAATTAGGGGATGGAAGTTTGTATGGGTTTTCCTATACACTTCTTTAGAAATTACCTTACCAAAAGGAATGAGATCCCACCAAAAACATTACATGTAAAATGACTGCCAAGACTCCCTAGCTCATATAGCTTTCAGCGTTAAAAAGATATCAGATTATAAGTAGCGCCAAGCTTCCTACTCCACACGGCGTAACCTACTACTACCAGCCACGCTCTAAAAATTCTATATCTTGGCTAAAAAGTATCCCCGACCCGTCGCTTATTAATGTCGCTTATAAATTCATTCAGCGCGAGAGTATGTGGCGACCGGGATGCGCCCAACAAAGCTATACTTTTTAGCCAAGAACTAGAATTTTTAGAGCGTGGCTTGTAGTGGTAGGTTACGCCGTGTGGTCTGATATCTGATATCTTTTTAACGCTGAAAGCTATATGAGCTAGGGAGTCTTGGCAGTCACTTTATTTACATGTAGGTAATGTTTATGGTGGGATTTATTTATTTCTTAAAGTACATCTACATTATATCATATTACAACTATGGCATAAATGTCTTATTTATTTCATAGATGCATATTTTTTGAGGGTAGTTGGGGCCATTTCGTGACGTGTTTAATTTATATTTTTATTCAATGTTTGTCGTTTTGTGTGTGTCACGAATAAATGTGTTTCTATTTGTGCATATAATATAGGTAGGTATAGGTACCCTATATATTATACAGGCTAATAAAACTGACTGGCCTGACAGACATTGCAGAGTACAGACCGACAGTCTAGCTAGGCCCACCCAACCTGGCAATTGGACCCGCTGGCACCCTTCGTGTACCTACGGATCCCTAAAAATATAGGTAGGTGGGTACGTCGGAGGGAAGAAAACCTTTTTTCGAAGCTTGTGTCGGCGTTATCTCTGTTTACCCGGACCGGAATAAACGCGTGTGTAGGTGTATTCAACGTGGATATGTCCCCTATACGTAAATTCCCCGGAGTTAAAAATTCGTATATCACAATGAGACTAGCTCGGAGAAATTACTTTATAATTTGGGACGGTAATAGGTATTCTCTGACGTTAAAAAGTCCTACGTCACTATGAGAATCAAATGGGGAAAGGACTTTTTTGTTTAGCATGGTATAGCTGTTTAGGTACACGGTCTGAGATTGGTCCGCAATAACAAGTGGACTTGCTTGAGAATTATCGATTATTATTTTACTACTCCGCTACTCCGTGTCATAATTAAAATTCCTATAAAAATCCAATGATTTGTCGTAGGTACACATACGCAGCTATCTGCTACAACGTTAATATAAATGGGCTGTATAAATATTGTATTTATCAATAACAAATAGACATTGTAACAAATATCTATTTGTTATTCATAATAAGTATATTGATTAATGTTATCTTTTAAGTTAAGCATTAAATTATAATTATGTATATTTCATCCCCTAGTTTCTAAAGGCTATTCACTGATTTTCTATGTTCATCATCCTACTGGGGAGTGAAATGGATAGAACCAACGCGCAAAAAAACCAAAAGTATGGCTATACTTTGGTACAGTCAACATCAAAGAGAAGTATACACTTAACGCCTTATTATGAAGGAATAAGGTGCAAAGCCGTAAAACATATCTCTGATGTCTACTCGTCGTTTGTTTCTATAAATCCAAATTTAAGCGTTGCAGGACAAAATGTACATTAAGATGTACATTTTTTCCTCAAACGCTTCACCGAACCCATGGAATTTCCCCATGTCCCTACCAATTTGGTGAGTGAAATCTTGGGCACAACACGAAAACTATTTGTTCGCAAACACCATCGATCACGCGCGGCACTTAGCCGTATTGGGCGGACACCGTCGCGGCCGGCTGCATTTTTAATAAAAGTTTGTGAGTTTTGGCTTCGCAATGGCTTTTTACAATGATTTTGGGTTGAGATAGCCAATTTTCGCTTGGTAGAATCGATCATACGAAGATAGAGCTACGAACCCTAAACTTGGCAAAAATAAAAATAATTTGTGCGTTCATGTTCAAGCCTCGGTTCAAATCAAACCAAGCGACAGAGCGTGAAAATCGTTGCTGAAAAAAAATACAAAAATGTAAAACATGTGTACATTTAAAGATACACTGCCAAATTAAGTATTTGTGTAATAATTTTAATGCATTGTTGAGCTACGTCGAAATTACAAATATGTACGACTATATATGCCACATAATTTGCGAATTTGCTGCCGCGTATTAATTTTGCGGATGCGCTGTGTTGAGAGATGAGGGACCTGCATCATATATACTTAATTTATATATATTTCATATACATTTACTACACGATGGTTGTTGTTGTTCTACGTCCGTAGGAATAACCCTAGAAACCCTACACGTGACCTCCGGGTGCTGCTAAAAGAACAACATTGGCAGCTGCACTGTTCCTTCTGAAACTCGCAACGCACACTGGAACTCTATCAGCGACATCGACACGAATACATAGGTATATTATGTACCTACCAGTGTGTAACCACCAAATGATAAATAAATAAAAACTACACTATAAAAATTACAGTATAAATTAGCATAAATATCAAAATTACAACGATTTCTACCATGATCGTCATCTGTCTCTAGTAGGTAGGTAGCACATATACAATGATTCGCCATACGATAAATAAATAAATAAGCACATATAGGTACATACGTAGTGGCATTGTTAATGTTTAATTTACCTCTGTTTTTTCTATTAATTATGTAACTACTCGTATTTCTGGCGAGCAATAAAGAATATACAGGGTGTGGCCTGTAATAGGAGCAAAAAATTAAACCGTAGATTATTAAGCTTGTGAAAAATTATTTCCATGTGGTTTTATTTGAATTTTTTTTTCTTCAAAATATGTTAACTTGTATTGTAAAATATCTTTTGAAAACAAAAATGAAAAAACTATTCTGACTCATTACATGATGTTACATCTAAATCTGCATTGACTGATGTGCTATTATGTCGTGGTGCCATGATACATTACTTGGAGGTCATAACTTTTGATCAAAATTTCTCCGAATCCAAAAAAAAATAAAATGAATGGGAAAAACAAGGGGTTACTGCAAATGCTCCAAAGAAGCGTCCTTTTGAATATTTGCTCCTATTACAGGCCACACCCGTATATATATTTTTTATTTTGATCTGTTTATTGCAATAAAAAAGTTAGGGTTATTACAGTCTTAACTACTAATCAAATATGAAAGATTTTTTGAGTTAAGGAGCCTACCTTATAACTAGTTTTTTTTTGTGTGACGAACTTGCTGTAACCGGGCAAACCCAGGCAAATGCTAGTAGATTTAACTATTCAATCGTCCATTTCCATCCAAATTTCCAACGATCTACAAACTGGAACCGTATTAGATTCCTGCGTAAGGACGTCAGGATGATTTATTGCTGTCCGGCGCAAGATGAATTAGTTTGGTTAGAGACAGGCGACGGAAAAATGGCTACGCGCAAACTTTCCTTGATAACGGTTATAACTTTCAATAAGTTATACATTATTAAGGGGTTAAATGTCGATATGTTGTCCTTTGTTTTTAAAGTCTCGTAAATACGCCTACATGTCCTACATAGTCATCAAGTTCTAATCTAACTTGATCCTTTAACTGTGGCGAAAAAACATGGCCACCTACCCCCGTCTGTGGGCCCCTCTGAGGGCCGCTTCACAGACAATGTTTCTGGCGATATGTGATTTGGTAAAATTGAATTTTCATCAGTTTTTTTACCTAATTACAGGCTAGATTTTAGATAAAACACAATCTATATTAAATTATTTAACTGCAACTATGTATCATCACTACACTTTAGTCGTATTAAGGCTATCTAACTGGCCTTATCACCAGGACACCAAAATTTACTACATATTTTGGTATATTTGAATATGTTAGATTGGATTTCTGGGTTAATAAACGGCATTATTTGAAGATATTGGAGATATACACATTCAAAACACATAACATGGCAGGCTCATAAGTATTTTTTTACAGGAGATCATTTGAAGTATTCTACCAAAATGGTACCTACACTCAAAAGGTGCTTGCATGGACTTTGATTTAGATGTTTATTTCTGAAGTGTGTTTTTACTATATTTATTCAATTCATACATAAACAGTATATATAGGTCATTGACTAGGTGTTATCAGAGATTTTTTTATTGTTGGTGCACTGGACGTGTTTTTAGAGCTAAATGAAAAAAGGCTTATCTAATTTCATTCAAAATGATCACTTGCAATCGACTGCAATAATCACAGCAACCATATTTTTGAACCAGATAAATTAGGTCTTTAAATATTTCCCTTAAATATACTTTTAATTTAAATTATAATCGTATCATCAGTTAAACAAAAATCCCATACAAACATGATCTAAACACGATACAACTCAAAGCCATGATTAGTATGAGTGTGCAGCGACGATGACGTCACGAAGTGCGATGCGAGTACCCTTCGGAGGGCCTTTTACCGGACTGTCACCGGCCCTCTGAGGGATTCGATCGATTTATTTACTTTCGGGCAATTGTTAATACATTTACGTTCATTTTAAATACATTTACGATAAATAGCGGTAATGTATGTAGCTGTTAATGATACCAAATTATTAGAAAAGCGCTAAATAACGTGGAGGCAAATATTGACCTTGAGTAGGTATGTTTTGTTAGTCACAGGTTTAGTACCGAGAATGGGCTGTACTTTAATTTTTTTTAATGAAGCATTCTCAAATTCACAATTGTTCTCTTTCTGGCACTAAAATTCAGGACTACCCACAAATTTTTACTCGCGAACACCAACCGTGTCATACGCGCCGTGACCGTTTTAGACTAACGATCAAATTAAATTTTACCTCCATTGGCTATTGAAATTATGGCTTGCTAGCTGTCTCGGTTCATTGGCTATACGTTTCAACGGATTAAAACGAGATCGATACACGTTTGGCTGTTATTTCTCTAAGAAAGTAAGAACAGCGGCGCGGCCCTCTGAGGGGTCTCCACAGACATGCAGGAAAAAATGTAAAGCCTGCAGAGTGGCAACCACAGCTAAAGGGCTAAGAAAAGTAATATAAATAGTGAAAAAGAAAAAATAACAAAACCAAAGCTAAATATCCAGATTAAGAAGTAGGTACTAAAAAAGTACTAAAAGTAGTTAATTAATTAAAAAAACTTTACAGTTCAAATTTAGATATTTTCTCTATTTACAAGCTTTATATTAACTTGCACTGTTCGTATGTATGTATTTAAGTAAGTTGTCCGTCAAAATTTGCAATTAATTTTTCAGTCACTTCCCATTATCCAATTGAGCTGAAATTTTGCAAGCAGATGTATATCGCGTGACAATGCAATATTATGATGACTTGGAGCTGATCTGATACGCTGGAAGGTGGCCATAGGTGCTCGTTAGAATCGTCTCAATGAGTAATTGATGATGGTATGCAGAAAAGTACAGTCGGCAATAAAAGCTTGTACCAAAAATGAAATTTTTGACAGAAACTTATTTACAATAAAAATATCAAAGTGACAAGTAAAGATAAACGAATTTCAACGCCATTTTAAGTTTAATGTTAAGTCGAAATAATTTTGAGGTTCTTGATGAATAAGATTTTTAACGAGGTGGTTTTGCGTTTTTAATTTTGTTATGCAAAATGTCGACTTATTTTAATTTTGTAACAAAATGATCAAAAGATAGGTTTAATAACTTTACATGAATGCCAATTCATACCAACTGTCAATTAGTCTGTCAGTTTCAAGACTTTCAAGCTAATTTGTTCTCATCAATCCCACTTAACGGAGGGCACTGACCCCGCCGCCATTTTGTTAAACGATGGTTCTACATACATTCATTATGCATATTGTGCGTGTATCAGTTTAAGTATCAAAATGTTTCTAACAGTGATTCAAAACATTAGACTATTTCATTGTGTAAATTCCATAGGCAATTTTGTTCGTTATTTAATTGTTTGTTTTTATTCATACTCGTAGTCGGGACACAGCAAATCATCAAAACGGACGGTGGATAAGTTCGATTGATAGGCAAACGATAAGTACCTTCAAAGATAATTGAGAATAATCTTTGGTAACGTGTAGTGTACCGATAAGGTAGATATGCAAATATACGATGTGTGATATGATAACTAGATTGTTTATGTGGACACCGGCATCGAGTCAGCTCGAAGGAATGTTTCCCGCCTTTTCCGATAACCGTGGTGGCGGTTATTTTGACCTAATTTTAAAAAGTTTGCATAATAAAACTGTTTTAAATTAATATCTCCTTATTACATTATAGGATATGTCAGGATATTAAGCCATATGATGCTGCAAAGGAGAGTACCTACTTATGATTTTTTTATTTGGAAATAGGGTACATTTGTATTGTTAGTCTTATAAAACCTTCTTTTGACGACCGGTTAGCCCAGTAGGCAGTGAAGATGCCGACGAAGCTGAAGGTCCCGGGTCCAAATGCATCCCTGTAAGGGCAAATATTTGCGTGAGCGGCATGAAAACTTGTTTCCGAGTCTTGGATGTTTTTTGTTAGGTATGCCTATATTAAATAACTCTTCGTCTAGTAGGTACCCATAACACAAGTCTTATTGAGCTAGTGCGATTTGTGTAAGATTTTCCCCTATTTATTTATTTATAAAAGGGTTCGGTGATTAATTTTTTTTTGTAAAACCTCTTTGTACCTACAGGTCATTAGACGTATTCCCGCCACATTTAAAGTGTTACAGTAAGTAGGGTCATTTCGCCGGTTAGCGACCACTTAGCCGAGTTGCTCACTTTAGATTAGTAAATGTATACCTATTCAATGTAAACACATAATAGATGGTATTCGTATAGGTTCTGAGCATAGTCAAGTTTTGAAACCTACAATAAAATATAGCACTTTCATCCATAGATTAGGAAAAAATATGGAAAAGGTTTCAAAATAGCGAATTCGCTGGATAGCGACCGCTTTAGTCGGTTTGCGACCACCTGTTAGCTAGTTGGCGACCACTCTTGCAAATTGTGTTTAAGTAGTTAATAAAACGATGCATCATCATCATCATCATATCAGTCGAAAGACGTCCATTGCTGGACATAGGCCTCCCCCAAAGAGTGCCATAATGACCGGTTCTGCGCCACCCGCATCCATCGGATTCCTGCGATCGTTACCAGGCCATCAGTCAACTTGTGGGGGGCCTACCCACGCCGCGCCTTCCGGTACGTGGTCGCCACTCGAGAACCTTTCCGCCTCAACGGCCATCGGTTCTACGTGCAATGTGCCCCGCCCACTGCCAATTAACTTTAGCGGCTTAGGGCTATATCGATTACCTTGGTTATGCTGCGGATAGCCTCATTTCTGATGCGATCACGCAAAGAAACTCCGAGCATAGCGCTCTCTCCATTGCCCTTTGGGTGACTTTGAGCCTTCTTATGATGCTTCTTATGATTTCTGAAGCGACCACGTTTCGGTGCCACACGTGATCACTGGCAACACGCACTGGTCAAAGACTCTCGTCTTCAGACACTGAACGTAGCTTCCCGAACGCTGCCCAGCCGAGTCGGATTCGACGATGGACCTCTTTCTCAAAGTTGGACCTACCTGACCTGACTGCCCTTATACTACTACAAATTGTTACTCTTCTAAATCTACTTTACATTGCTTGTCAATGCAAAATAGAATCGAAAACGGCGCGCCATTTCGCTCACACCATAGTGCTATTACAGTCACACATGTCGTTCATAGTAGGTATCTAAATGCCACCATTTTACAAGCTTTTATGTAACTTTTAGATTAAATTCTACTTACCTACACTAGCTTCTGCCCACGACTCCGTCCGTGTGTCTCGTTTATATCGTAGCTCCATACAAAATTTCAACCCCTATTTCAGCCTCTTAGGGGATTATTTCGGGGATAAAAACTATCCTACGTCTTTTCCCGGGACTCAAACTATCTCCATACCAAATTTCATCAAAATCGGTCCATCGGTTTAAGCGTGAAGAGGTAACAGACAGACAGACACACTTTCGCATTTGTAATATAACCATATCATATCATATGAATTATTCATTTTATAATTATATATTATTATTATATTACATATACCTACTATAGACATAGCATGGATTGGCGCGGCTTAAATACCTACCGACACAATTGGCTTGCCAAGCTAAATATCGCGGGTGCCGCAAGAATCCATAAGGAAAGAAAAAGCAAAACGATGTGGTCGCTATCCGACTTCTTTGGTAATAATTTTTTTGGGTACGCGACCACCCCATTTTATTTAAATCTATTTTTATAATATGCCGAATTTCAACGAAATTATTACAATAGCTAAATCATTTATGCAATCAAGTAAATAATTTCAGCATAATAATAAAATTAAGTGACGTAACTAAAGTTTTCGCGCCAACTGTCGCGTTATTTTTTTTACAGATTCACTGCACGTCAACACTTTTCGGAAGCAATGTGTGAAATGTGTGAATTGAGGTTATTTTTTCTTGCTTTGGATTAAGCTTTGGGTTTTAAAGTGTATTTATTCTTATTCTGACACTATTCAAGAATAGTTAATAACTAATTAGTTTTCTGTTGGGTTTGTAGAAATGTTAATATCTTTAATTGAAGCAGCCTAGTCCGTCAAGTGGTCGCCAACCGAAGGTGGTCGCGTTACCGGCGAAACGACCCTACCTACCTATTCCCGCCAAAAACGCTGGAACGACCGTTAAGGCTTGGGTGCGTTCGGTTTTTATCAACTTTTTTATCAACTTAGTGTCATAGTATTTATTATTTGCTCGTAGTATCGCCAGTATCGAGTCGTTATCGACTGGTCGATATTTTTGTTTGCCCAGTCGCATCAATGGTCTCGAGTATGTTTGAGCAATAACTTGTTCGATAAGTTGACGCTGTGATTAATTTGTGCTTACTGTTGGCAATACCTATTTTGCGGTGTTATATGGTAATATGATTTGTCAATAAAATATTTCGAAAGGAGTTGAAAGCTATGAACAGCATAGGTTGACTGGTAGAGAATGCTTACGCATTACGTCCGCTTTTTAGTTGTTATTTTATGCAATAAAGATAAAATAATCAAATAAATAACTATGATTGGTAGGTACCTCTACCTAACGAAAATAATTGTTATTTCAATTAAAGAAAAAAATATAATTTAATTTTCCTTGACTAGTCAAAAGGCAAATGTAGTACTCGTAAGAAGGTAGGTAGGTACACAAAGATTTTATTTAAGTTTAACTGAATTTACTTCGAGTAATTGACCTTTCAAGAGTTGTCTACGAAAGTGCCGTAAAAAGATTTCAATTTCTACCTAGTAAATATGTATAGTTACGTTGGAGATACCATTACCAAACTCAGGTGGAGCTGGGCAGGACACCTTGCCAGGCAGAATGATGGTAGGTGGACCAAAAAGGTGTCAGGTTGGTGGCCACTTCTAGGTAAAAGGAGCGTCGGCCGTCCACCAGCTCGATGGGTGGGACGATATTAGAAAGATCGCGGGTCTGGATAAGATTAGCTCAGGATAGGGACGGGTGGCGTACTCGAAGAGAGGCCTATGCTCAGCAGTGGGCGATTACGGGCTGACAATGATAATGAAGATGATGTATAGTTAAATAAATGCATGTATTATTTTTTGGATTTACAAATGAATGAGATGCAAACGAGTAAATATATTTGACGTCCACCATACAGTTTCTTATTAAGTAGGCGCATTTATGACGTCGAGTCGCGGAAACCCAGCCCGCGTACCTATAAGTTAGATTCTGACTAAGTAGAGCGTATTGACTTCCTGAATAAGATGTTTAAAAATGGCTGATGTGGTTGTATGTATTTAAAATGTATCTATGTATAATAGTAATGTTGTAGATATCTATATTTACAAAGATACCAATCAACAAAATAAATGTTACTTACCAATCCTCTTCTTCTAGATACTTTTCATGAATCATCCATGAATAAATATGATTTAGGTAATAACTTGCTTTAAAATCCAGTAATTTACGTATCTACGATAACCCAACACGTAATTAACCAACCCGCAAGCATTATAAACCAGGCTTGCCAAAATGGTGAAACAAAATCCATTACTTAGCTTATTACGGCTCATCCGACCACACACCGTTCAGAAATCCGACACAGCCCCCTTTCCCACAGAATTGGAAACGGCCACTTAAGACCGTATTTGGACCCTCCTATGTAATAAAATACTAACCTACGATCTAATATAAAAGCGGATCGCATTAGCCAAAGGAGCCATTATTAAAAAGTATCAGATTTCTGAGCGCAGCGCGGCGGCGCGGCCAATCATGCTCTCCCGCCAACGCGCCAACCAATCAGAGAGCGGCCTGGTTTTTTTTATTGTAGATCGAGTTAATGGATTGTTCTTCATTTTGATTTATGTGTTGTTTCTTTTTTGGTTGTTTTTAAAGTATTGCTGTTGCGGCGGATAAATAACGATTAGTCTGCTCGCTGACTGGCTGTTAATTGACGAGATGTTAAGTCGTTAAGAGAACGGTTTATAATTAACCAACCAGTTTTGAATTGCAGATAATTTTATAAAGGTGCATTCAAGTAATATACGGGTCATTTTACACTGCTGATAAAATTTAATGTGTAATAAAGATATATTTTACTGTAAGCTTAATTATCTAATGGCAGTTTTTTATAGCATTAAGGTTGGTATACCTAAAGCCTAGTAGGTATAATAGCGGCTTTTGTTGCTAGATTGGCATGGGCACAGGAACGCGTCCCTCATTTTTCGAATTCTGCGGCCAACGTTACATACGTATTTAATATTTAATCAGTGCATCCCGCTCCAACTCTCGCCACAGCTCTCACGTAATAAAAAACACTTAGTCATACCTACGTAGGTTTTGCCGCAGAATGTGACATAGTGAATGTGATATACTTATTGTGAAAATTTATATTTCTAAATGTCGTTAATAAATGAGTAGGTATGAGTACCTATGAATGATGGACTAGTCATAATTTTTAGCTTGTCGCGGTGTTTAATAAAACGTTTGTAGCAAATTGTAACGGCGGACTGGTGCGTCGCGTTTATACGGATCCAGTTACCAACATGGGACACTTAAAGTAAGTTTTATTTTACTATTTCTAATACAAGCTAGCTAAACAGTCCTTTATTAAGATTTAGTAGGTAACTCACAATAAACTCATAATTAGCTCTCTTATTTTTACGTGACTTCGTGGTGGATCCAATGGGAAAGGTTGTTCAGTAGGTACAGTCAGCATCAATAGTAACTAAGTACGCAATCGAAGACGTCAAAAGTTCTTATTCCCTTTTAAT
Organism: Epinotia brunnichana; assembly: GCA_963854355.1. NCBI lineage: Eukaryota > Metazoa > Arthropoda > Insecta > Lepidoptera > Tortricidae > Epinotia > Epinotia brunnichana. The sequence continues at coordinate 18,326,411 of OY977952.1, forward strand.
AAAGACTTTTGACGTCTTCGTTTGCGTAGCTACTTTTACATGATGCTGACTGTAGGTAGTATATAGTACTATACCTATGACCATCTTCTTGACTTTTTGTCATTCCGGATCATGACCTCAAAGTCACCCAGTAGGTACATGTATTGAAAAATCAATACTCTAATTAATAGAAAACATAAGTCACAGGAACAAATTTAATATTCGTGTCGTTGCTGTGTTGCATCAGAATCGACTCCGAGTCAGAGCCTACCTCCTACCTACATTAGGTACAGGTGAAAGACAGATCTATCCTGCTGTTACAAACTAGTGGGGGCTGTACACAAGATATTTGAAATTAATATCACTTATCTGTGTTTACATGATTGAATGCAATGGGAATAGCAAAATGTTCAAAGTTTCTGCATTCTCGGTTCCACGTTTGCGCTTATGTTCAACAGAAGCATAATTATGTCTCTCTCGCACTTTTATATCCAATATTTTTGTCAAACGTCAAACGTAAAGAAAATCATATCGTGTAAGCTAACCTGGAAGAAACAACTGTGCGTAAATTATTGTAATGCGAATACGGTGCGAAAGTATTGAACCAAATAAAAACCCTGGAGATGTCACATCTTAAATCAACATCGCATAATCGGCCAAGTTAAATCCATACTTAATAATTATAAATGTAAAAGTAACTCTGTCTGTTACCTTGTCACGCTTTAAACAGCTAAAAATAAAAAATAAACAAAATGATTATATACTCCACCACAAAGTGTACATTGAGAAAAGATACGAGTATCTGAAACTTCTGAAAGAAAGAAAATTGTTTATTAGTGCAAAAACTATACAACAAAACTTAACTTAGTAAGTACATGTCATTTTTAAGAAATTTGCACTAAAAGGCTTGCACTCAGCTTGATGTCACGGAGCGAGGAAACATTCCATGACGCTGATTTTCAGTGTAGCTATTATTTGGGCTAGATCTGAAATCTAATACATTACCTATTAGTTACCTATATAACTTGTGCGGTGAAGACGGTGCCTTGTGATGTTAGGTCATCCATGCCGCCAGGTCTCCAAGCTGAACCGATTTAGTAAGGAGATAGCTTAGTCTGAGACCCAAAGAAGGACATCATAAAAGTAGTTTTTATTTCTGAATCATCCCATCACTCAGGGGAGTGAAAGCTTATATGGGAGTTCGATAATTGATGCTGCGCCTACGGGAATTCTAGCATATTTGCTATTCGATTTTGTACAGGTGTAGAATCAATCCTTTAAGGCGATTAAACAGTAAGTATAAACAAGTAGACATAAACACACGCCTTTATTAAAGTCATAAATATCCTACAGCATCTGTATTTATGCTTCTACAACCCCGTTTCTTAACATGAAGAGCCTACCTGTTGGCAACTATAAGCGATGCGGGCCGTATCTAGATGCTATACGTCTTACGCGGGCGCGCATGCGCGGAACACTCGGTCAATACTAGGGGAGGGTCGCTTCTAGCAGAATGTATCTATTGCGAAGCATTTGAATCTGAATAGATTATTGTTGTTCTGGTTGGGTTTTAAATGGGTTTTTAGGATAGTCTGGAGTGGAAATATGAAGAATTGAACTTGGATCATTCATTTAATGTAGATGCGTCCCATTTCTACTTAAAGATTGAAACACAACACGACCGTGTATGCGTATAGACCTACAGCTGCGTAGGAAAGAGTAGGGTGCGTCCTCATGTATTGGATTGAACATTATACCTTCCTGACTAGCTTTTGTCCACTATGTCGTCTGTGTTAACTTGTTAATAGCACTCGCATACAAGCTTCCAACACCCATTTCACTCGCTTAAAAAAATTGTCTATCCTTCTCCGGTACTCAAACTACGAGTATTTCAGCCGTGTCAGCGTGAAGATGGATAAAACACACAGACTCACTACAGTAGGTAGATACTTCTAATATCTTCATTGAAGAGCAAAGAAAATTTCACAATGCATAGAAATCCTGTACAAACTGTACCCGTTTCATTTCTCCTGAATATATTAGTACTTAAGTAAGTATGGATTAACAATAATCAACTAATTAACTATTATACGACGACCGCTTTAGCCTGGTTGGTAGTGAACCTGCCTACGAAGCAAGAGGTCCTGGGTTCGAATCCCGGTAAGGGCATTTATTTGTGTGATGAGCACGAATATTTGTTCCTGAGTCATGGATGTTTTCTATCTATTTAAGTATTTATTTCTCTATATAAGTATCTATATCGTCGCCTAGTACCCATAGTACAAGCTTTGCTTAGTTTGGGACTAGGTTGATTTGTGTAAGATTGTCCGCAAAATATAGGTTATAGGTTATAGGTTGTACGCGGGCTGGGTTTCCGCAACTCGACGTCATAAATGCGCCTATTTTGCGTAGGGGTTTTGGCACTACTGTTATTCGTGCCAACCCAGTTCCACCAGGAAGCCTAGCAGACCCTTTACGTTGCCGACGGCCTCCGGTAGTGACCCCGGTGTTCCGAGGTACTTTGCCCTGTAGTCCGCCACTCCAGGACATGTCAGGATGACGTGGGCGGCTGTCTCGTCCTCTTCCATGCAGGCTCTGCAGAGAGGACTGTCTGTAACACCTAAAGTAAAAAGGTGTTTGTTTAGTAGTGCATGACCTGTTATAGCTCCTGTCAGAAGACGGAGTGCCGGCCTCTTTAGCTGCTTTAGCTTCCTTGACAATCCGGGGTTGATTGTCGGGAGGGCCTCCCTGGTTTGCCTGCAGGTTCCTAGGGTGTTCCAATGTTTTTGGTGTTCTACCTTGGTGTTTAGTCGCAGTGTGCTCCGCAGCCATGCAGAGGGTAGAGGAATTGTGGGTTCCGGTCCTACAGCTCTTGACTCTGAACCCTCTCTAGCCAGTGCATCCGCTGCATCGTTACCGCGTGAATTACTGTGCCCTTTGATCCATTGCAGGGTTATGTCGCTGTTATTACATACCTCTGATAGGATTTTGTGGCACTCGTGTATCAGCCCAGAAGTTGTTGCGTGACCTTGCAGGGCTTGCAGTACGGATCGACTATCGGAAAGTATGTGGATGGGATATCCCCTTACCTCCCTGGAGGCGATTGCGTGAGCAGCCATTATTATGCCCATACACTCTGCCTGGAAGACGGTGTTGTGGGTCCCTAATGGTGTCGAAATGCGTATGTTTAGGTCCTCCGAGAATACTCCTGATCCGGTGCCTGACTTTGTCTTGGACCCGTCCGTGAAGATTCTTAGCTCTCTGGGGTTAAGTCCTTCCTGGGGGGTTTCGTATAGTTCAACTTTGTACTTTTTGTCAAAGACGAACTGTCTGGGAATGATGTCTGAAGTTGCCTCTATAAGGGGCTCCCTACCTACAGCCTCGTAGAGTATTTCGGTGTGTGGAACCCTGGGCGGTCTCCAGAGATGTTGTCTTTTGAGCCTTATGGCTGCTGCCAGAGCCTCTTGCCTGATGAAAATGTGAAGCGGCGGAATGTCCATGATGGCTTCCAGGGCTGCAGTCGGTGTAGTCCTCATGCAGCCACTAGCCGCCATGCAGGCCAGTCTCTGGAGGTCCGCAAAATATTTATTTATTATTTATTTATTTGCAAATAACGAGAGGTTTTGGACGAGATATTACAGACCGTGTTGGAGTCTACCGGCCGCTAGGTATCCAAAGATGAGTTCCATGTACCTATTTGCTTAAACAAATACGGAAATCTCATTAATTACTGGTACCGCAAATGGTTTGTATATTAAAAATAAACACACTTAGAATTCCCGAGATGTACATTAGTTATTATGATAATTTATGTGCCTGACATGACTACCTAAAAGTCAGATTACATATCCTTTACGGTAGTAATTTATTTCAATTGTACAATGTCGGTTTTGGAACTGGCTTGATAGGTTTATATGTAGATTGATATTTTTTATGAGAAACTGACTCAAGGCCTAAAAAAGCGATACTTTGGGCAGGTTGCATCGAACATACTTTACAGGACGATAAACGTTGAGTATGTTTGAAACAACATAGATAGGTAGATTCAAAAATTTGCCAGTCTAACTGCGATACTAAAGTTTAGGTATTCCGCAGGTTTAAATGCTTTGGAGTTTGGACACGTGATAAAGATATGAGAAAGTACTTATAAGTAATTTATAAGAAATTAAACAATGTAGCAATCAAGAAATTAGACATTTACTAGTATATAGCAAATTGTGTACACGTACCTACCTAATATAAGTTACCGCTGCCTGCGCTTGGCTATGCCTGTATCGCAGATCGCAGGAGACCAAATTACATTTTACTTTGCATGGAAATTAAATGCTTAAAGCAAAATTGTATAAGATTAAAATGTCAAAGTGTATGTGTGTGTGTGTTTTACTCGACTATTTCTAGAACCTTCTTACTTAGAAACTTAGAAAGTGATGGAAGCCATGATTGGACCTTAAATGCTTATATGTTCCACCCATAGAGCGACAATAGCGACAGAACTTTCCACACGCCACAAATACAAGCTAGTGAAAAATCTCATAAAACTAGTTTTATTTATACCTATACGTTTCTCTCTGGTACGTGACCGGGGCGCCCTCTGGCGTGCCCTGATAATTCCCGATGTTTATTTGCCCAGTCTAATATCAGGGGTCGAAGTCCGAGCGTGTGCACTGGTCTACTTTGTTCTACGTTTATAAGTATTGTTTTTATCTTAATTTTAAATACAGTATGACGCAGTTATACCTACAAGAATATTAAAAACCCAATTTAATTTAAGTATTTATTTAAACTTTATTGCACACGACACAGAAATGTATAAAGGCTCTCTACCAAGCTAACTATTTATATCTGGGTTTGAAGATGTTAATCAATTTTGATTGGGATTGCAGGGCTCTTATAATGCGAAGCAATATAGTTAAGTAATTCTCGAGAATTTCTTAGTGTCGGTATTGCACACCCCGCTATGTAGGTATGTACATATGCATATACAATATGTAGGACTAACTGTTGCCCGCGACTTCGTCCGCGTAGAACTTTTTATCGTCTTAGAAAATGATATACTCTCAATACAAACTTTGAACTCTCTTTTAGGGGATAAATTAAAAAACCGGCCAAGTGCGAGTCGGACTCGCGCACGTAGGGTTCCGTACCATTATCAATAAATATATTTATTTTATTTTGTTTTTAGTATTTGTTGTTATAGCGGCAACAGAAATACATAATCTGTGAAAATTTCAACTCTCTAGCTATTACGGTTCTTGAGATACAGCCTGGTGACAGACAGACAGACGGACGGACGGACGAACGGACAGCGAAGTCTTAGTAATAGGGTCCCGTTTTGCTCTTTGAGTACGGAACCCTAAAAAACGTTGATGTTCATTTTCTAGTTTGTGAACAAACAGTCTAAAACCAGTGTTAAAAATCTCATACTTTAAAAATATCTTGAAATACACAAATTTTGAACCCCCTTTTAACACTCTTAGGGGATGAATTTGGAAAAATTCTGAAATTCATTTTGTAGTCTTTTAACGTACAGAATAAGACCGAAGTTACAAATCTCTTACTCACACTTTAACATTTTCTTGCTCTCCATTAAAAAATTGAACCCCCTTTTAAACCCCCTTAGGGGTTGGATTTTTCTAATCCTTGAAAGAACTTTTTTCGTATTGTAGTAAGTAATCTTACTACTAACTTTTAAGTCTCAAGCTCAAAAAAAGTGTTGCTTATACAAAGCTTGCCCCCTCCTTAACCCCCTTAGGGGTGGAATTTCCTAAAACTCTGAAAGCACCTACTTTATTTTAATTTTAATATCTTTCTAATAGTTTTAAGTCTAGTTAAAAAAAAAGTGTTTCCACACAACACTGGCTCCCCTTCTTAACGCCCTTAGGGGTGGAGTTTTCTAAAACGCTGAAAGTTCTTATTTAGTATTCTAATAAGTAATCTTTTTGGAAAGTTTTAAGTCTCTAACTCAAAAAAAGTGTTGCCCATGCAAAGCTTGCTCTACTTTTGAACCCCTTTAGGGGTGGAATTTTCTAAAACGCTTTGTTCTTTTTTTGTATTGTAATAAGTAATCTTTCTACAAAGTTTCAAGTCTCTAACTCAAAAACATAAACTTATCCCCCCCCCCCCCCCTCCTTAGGGATGTTTTTTTTCAAAACGCTGAAAGTACTTTTTTGTATTTTTATAAGTAATCTTTCTACAAAGTTTCAAGTGTCTAGCTCAGAATAAGTGTTCCCCATACAAAACTTGCACCCCATTTTAACCACCTTAGGGAATGATTTTTGTAAAACTCTGAATGTAGTTTTTTTCATGTTCTAATAAGTAATCTTTCTACAAAGTTTTAAGTCTCTATTTCAAAAAAAAAAGTATTTTCCCATACAAACTTTGCACCCTACTTTACCCCCTTAGGGGTAAAATTTTCCAAAACGCTGAAAGAACTTTCTTTGTATTCTAATAACTAATATTTCTACAAAGTCTTAAGTCTCTATTTAAAAAAATATTGTTTCCCCCATACAAACTTTGCACTCCTATTTTACCCCCCTTAGGGGTGTAATTTTCCAAAACGCTGAAAGTACTTTACTTGTATTCTAATAACAATTTTTTCTACAAAGTTTTAAGTCTCTAGCTCAAAAAAAAGGTTCTCCCATACAAACTTTGCACCCCTATTTTACCCCCTTAGGGGTGGAAATTACAAAAATCCCTTCTTATCCCTAGCCCACGTTATAAAAGCAACCTACTGTCCAAAAATCAACTCTCAAAGATTAGTAGTTTCAGCTGTGCGTTGATGAGTGAGTGAGTGAATAAGTCAGTCAGGATATAGGCATATACAGACTGTTTTTTTTTAAATGGGACAGTATGGGGAAATCCGAATCTAAAGGAGATAGAGGAAAAGTGTCCAAGGAGACATTAGGTGTTTTTTTATGTAAACAAATTTGGCTCGTTAAAATTTTTGGTCAAGCGTGAGTTGTTCAAAAATATAAAGTTGGTCAATTTTTTTTTGACGCGGGTCGACTCTGTTTCATGTAAGGATTATTTCATTGTATCGAAAGAAAAAAATCTGAACAGCAGAAGTTGGTCAAATTTAATGAATACTAATCTTCATACAGTTGGTTTATTACTTGAGTAAATGTTCGATGTGGCCGCCGTCTTGTCTTATGCAGGTACGAGCACGCTTCAAGACACTTCTAGTTGCATTTAACAGAGACTTATGGTGAATTGTGTTTAAAGTGTTGTAAACAGCATCTTTTACGTCATACCTGGCCATAAAGTAGGAATTACCGCACGCTATGCGTGCGGAAAACCCCACTTCCTGGCCAGATAGAGACGTAAAATGTTGTACTCACCACGGGCGGTAATAAAGAAAGCCTCAGAGCGCATATTTATCGCCCTTGCCTTCGGCTCGGGCGTCAAATATCTGCGATCTGAGACATTCTTTGTTTAACCGCCCTAGGTAAGTAATATACTATTAATTCTTGTACGGAGTTGTATCGGGATTCATAAATTCGACCCCTGCAGAAATAACTTACGTTCCAAATTTGAATTCTGTTTTTTATAATTTCAAGACTATCGCGTGCCATGATGTTTACGAAGATTAAAAAAAATGTTCTTCTCTTGAATCATCTGGAGCTCTTATCGATTATCGAAATTTAAAAATGGAATAATTTGAAATATTTTTTTACACGCCTAGGCACTTGTAACAATATTAAAAGGCGAATACTGCAATTGTATGAAGATTAGTTTTCATTAAATTTGACCAACTTCTGCTGTTCAGATTTTTTTCTTTCCATACAATGAAATAATCCTTACATGAAACAGAGACGACCCGCGTCAAAAAAAAAATTTACCAACTTTATATTTTTTTAAGAACAACTCACGCTTGACCAAAAATTTTAATGAGCCAAATTTGTTTACATAAAAAAACCCCTAATGTCTCCTTGGACACTTTTCCTCTATCTCCTTTAGATTCGGATTTCCCCATACTGTCCCATTTAAAAAAACACTCTGTATATATATGTAATAAAATGCCTTGCTTTGACATAAGAAATAGGGATGATAGTCAAATCAACATTTTTTTATGAAACGTCAGATACGCTCTGCCGGTCTGTCTGTCTGTAGGCAAATAGGAACGAAAGACCGCTTAGCCTAGTGGGTAGTGACGCTGCCTACGAAGTTGAAGGTCCTGGGTTCGAAACCCGGTAAGGGCAAATATTTGTGTGATGAGATGACCATGAATATTTGTTTCCGAGTCTTGGATGAGTTTTATGTATTTAAGTATTTATATGTATTAAAAATATCGTGGTCTAGTCTAGGTACCCACAACACACGCCTTATTGAGCTTACTATGGCACTGGGTCGATTTGTTGTAAGATTGTCCCCTAACATTTATTTATTCTTATTTATAGGAACAATGCAGCCTCCTACCGTTTTTCACAGATGTGCCCTAAACAGATGTGCCCTAAACAGATGTGCCCTAAACGTGACCGCAGGCGTATTTCCACAAAGTACTTTGTTATATACTGAAATAGAGAACAATCTCTGGGCCTAAAAACGGTAACCCTGTAATTGATGCGCCATCTAGAATCGATAGTTGAAATACTCCACTTCAATGTTAAAACATACAAAAAGTGCGTCGGTCGCAGGGTTTGAACCCCGGCTCATCGACTCCAAATACCTCCGTCTGTACCCCTAGGCTACTGATGTCTTATGACAACACGGCGAATTTTGAAATACCTTGACAGCCTCTAGTTGACTTATTATGCTGTCATTACCGCGCAACGTACGTTTTATCGATACAATACGTTTTCGAACGCGTTTGCGTTTAGTTTCAATTTGTGCGGCGACGCGAACAGCGCCTCTGGTGGTAACTATTAGGAACTACGCGTTGCCATACAAATTGAAACTAAACGCAAACGCGTTCGAAAACGTATTGTATCGATAAAACTTATACTGGAGCTAGTGTGTGGAGGCAGTGTTGCCCCGAAACGCGCACGGGTCTGTTAAACTAATACGACTTTCAAACCCGTAACGAATTCGAGGAACTCGTCCTCCAAACGCGCACGGGTTTGAAAAGAGCATGAAACGCCGTATTTGCGTATTTATTTCAGTACGAGGCAGGACTTGTCTTGACACGTAAGCAGTTTAAGGCAAGTCCGTGTAGGTACGACGAAGAGAGAAGCGAGTCTACCTAACACTCCTCCTCGCTTCGCTCGTCGTCATACCTACACGGCCGCCTTAAGCGGCAATTACACTTCGTCGTTCGCCGCATGCTGCATGCGGCGACCCCAAAAGTGTAAAGAACACGTTAGTCAGCCGCATTCGGCGATCGACAGCTGCTAACAAACTGACATTGTCGGACAGACTAGTGTAAAGATGACGTTTGTTGGCCTACGTAGTTTAAAATGAATTCGGCGACCGCATTAGGTGAACGACGAAGTGTAATTGCCGCTTTAGACTGCTTGCCTCGAATTCGCTACGAGTTTGGAAGGCAACAAACCCGTGAGCGGTTCGAGGCAATACTGCCTTCTACTGAACACGGAAACGGAAATACGCAGTCCTCCAGAAGTTTTCCTTCACCAAAAAGCTTCTGTTAAATATCAAATGACTATACAGACTAAGAACCTACCCTAGATTAATGACTCAAAACTTTTACCGCCAAGAAGCCAAGCAATATTGATGGTATAATACGTATTTCGCCAAGCTTCGTCCCGAGACGCTGAGCAAACATTGCTGTTGGCTCATTATTGTCTAAGTCCTCCTTTTAACTCAGATTTAATATTAGCCGGCTTTTTTACGAGACAGGACATTTTACACAAGTATTTGCTTACGGAAGATGAAATTAAAGATTTCATTTCCTTTGTGTGTTTTATTAATATTGGATTCTGAGTTTATTAGTTGAGGATGATTACTAGCTGGTAAATAAGGAAAAATGGGATTATCAAGATATTAACTAGATAAGTATAGGTATACCTATCTACATTATGTAAATCCTTAAGTAAAAAAATAATAGATATGGCGAAAACCATAAAACAAACGAGCCTCTCATCATGTGAAGTATGGGCAGCAGTATCCATGTTGGCCCAATGCGAGTTGGAGATGGAGTCTTGTCTCTCGTATGAGAGGGGGCCTGTGCCCAACCGTGGGATGTATTATATACACGATGATTTTTAATCCATGATCAGGAGTCGAAAAATATTGTTAAACAGCCAAAACGGATTTCAATGGATGAGGTCTCATGCAATTAAATTACTGTTTAGTATATTAAATTTAATGACAATGTTAACACTAATGTCCACTGAGTGTTTGGTCACCCTACATTGTAGTTAAGTAGATCTACCTATAGGTACCTACGTCAAATTTTCGCAAACTAACATTAGGGTGACAATGATTTTGAATTATAATGTTTTATTAAGAAAAAAAAGAAAGTTTGTTTAAGGTAACTTTGAGTTAATCGTGCTACCAAATCGTAATACCAAAGTATCAATTACAGAATTAGAAAAATTTACTCCTGATCAGGAATTAAAAATGATATTATTTTATTATTCCAGGGTTAACCCTTTAAGAGATTATCTACGAGTTAACTTGTGGGCTAAACAGCACAGCTATCACAGGACGGCCCGCGAGCTATGTCGACATACATTATCCGTCTCTTTCTAAGCGTTCTAATTAGAAAGAGACGTATAGTCTATCTCGCTGCGACACAACTCGCGGGCCGATAGCCGTGCTGCAACATTTGCCTTAACACTGACGCAACTCGAGTAGCTTTGCACAAGTTTATCGAACTGTCTCAAAACTGTTGCAGGTTTAAAAGAATCTATAATTGTACATAATAAGATCAAACAGTGATTACCGAGGGCGACGGCGGACTTTTCATAAGTTCAATTGAACGGAAAAATCCACCCGTAGTAATCACTTGGATGGTTTCATACGGTATGTAGAAAGTGCCGTTAGAGTTTAGAACAAATAAAACAGGTAGGTAATGAAAAAAATTATAAATGGCAGCTATGGTCAAATAAGAATTTCATTTATAAATTTACACAAAAAAAATCACACAGCATTACTCAAACAAATAGCATCCTGAAAATGATAGCAGAGAGGTGGGACTCGGACATACTCCGCCGATACACCGACCTACACGTCCTAAAAAAAAAAAAAAAAAAATTAAATTAAATTAATGCATGTGGCTATAATTTTACTAATATAGTTATATAGTTGTATAAGTGTTTTGTGTTTTTGTTTTGTGTTTTGTAATGCTATGGATCTAAGAAATCTGAAAATAAACCATTTTTATTTTTATTTTATTTTAATTACTGTTGGCACCAAGGCGCTGGAAATTCAGCTTCAATAACAATAGTGAGTACAATTTTTTTTTTTATAAAAAAGAGAAAAACAACACAATGCATACTAATAATATTTATTTAATTGGCTCTATCGACTACCTATCCATTCGTCACAAAATTTTATTTAGCAAGCCAATACAGATTAATAAGAATGCCTGACTTGGCTCTACGATATATCTCACCACCAGATATGTTGTTGGAATTAAGAAAAAACAAAGTGGCGGGCAGTTTCGATCAATAAATGTTACTTAATAAAATTCAATTAATAACAGCACACTAACTGACTGGTTTTGAGTCTAAATGGGGATGAAAAAATGCATGTCTGCATCTTAGAATGTGGACATATCTACATCGCTTGGCTGTTTCTTCTAAGCAAGTCGAATAAAATTATAGTACATACTAATAAGTATTAACCTATTATAAGTCTCAATGACAATGGCGACGTCTAGTGACGTCAAGGATTATGTATAATTTTAAATAGATTTTCTTGGCGCACTCTTGTCCACCCCCGTCCATCTAACAATTAAGGTAGATTTAAAAAAAATACCTTTATTTAAGAGAGGACTGGACGAGTCGTAATTTGTTCAAATTTTCTTTAAAAATTTTCTTCGATGTCCATTTAATGGAGTAGGTACTCATTGTTTATTCTGACTTCGTGATTCGATTCAATCGTTAACTTCGAAGTAAGATTAGTTTGTAATTCTGTTTTCGTAATTACTAGGGGGCTTTATGATGATTGGTTTCTGACAACACCTATATTATATATTGGTTTATTTTGGTATCTAATATTTGTTTGTAAAATTTAGATACTAGTTTTTCATAAATGTGTTTGGATTTTTGCTAATCGGGTTACTCGTTATACACAGTCAAAAAACAAAAAGGGTCTTTCCTGTGGCCAATACTTAAGTGCTTATGTGCTTAATTTAGCTGCATAGGATCCTTTCCCTCCCTCATTGTGGCAACACGTATAGCTTGTCCTGAGTACCTATTATAGGTAAATGCATTTGTCCATCTCGCTCCAACATACTAACATGCTAGTAAGGGACGAATACTTTATGGCCAACATAAACGCGACCATGTAGCTAAGCTGTTTGGTACAGTCGCTGTCGTGAGGCGGCCTCAGCCGCTCACGCCGTGACCAACCGTGTTGACTTCTGAGTAAAAATAGTAGTAATTAGTCGACAGGTCAATTTATAAATAGTTTCGTTCTCTTGTGAATCTATTCCGAAAACTCTTATGGCTAAATTAACACGCTTTCTTCCCTCAAGTCAGGTTCCTAAGGTGCCAGGCCAACCGACAATTTTATTATAAAAACCCTTATCAGCTCAGATAAGGGCCGGAACCAACGCGCAGACAGGCAAACAGACTTATCTGGGGCCGAGACGGTTGGGACCTTATAATGCTTCATATTATGTACCACCTACTTGTGGAGTTGTATGTTATGAAAAATATATGTTCGTTCCCAAAGGTTCAAAAATATCTGAGCAACCTTATACCGTTAACAGTAAAGTCGTGTTCACATATTTTTGATCCCTTGTTCTTTTGTCTTTGTCAATGCACATATTTTCCAACTCAACTGTAGCGTCTCAACAGTCAAATCGATGCGACTCGACAATCGCCATCCATCACATACTAATGCTGAAAAATATCTAAGTACGCTCGAACGTTAAAGTTTTTATCAGATGTCATCCTCCTAGCGTTATTCCCGGTTGTGCCCTAAAGGGGCCCGGGGTCCGCTTTGACACCTAATCCCAAGATTTGACACAGGCTTTTTACGAAAGCGACTGCCATCTGACCTTCCAACCCAGAGGGAAAACTATACCTTATTGGGATTAGACCGGTTTCCTCACGATGTTTTCCTTCACCGAAAAGCTAACGGTAAATATTCCGTATACGTAAGTTCCGAAAAACTTGGCAGCCCCATGCCTGAACCACTAGGCTACCGTAGTTTTTATCAGATGTACTATCGACAAAATTGAATCCTGACCTAGCATGGAACCTTGTTACAATTAACTGACGTATTAACGTCATATGATCGTGCGTACGAGTAATGTTCGTTAATGATTCTATGGTGGGTCATGGTTCAGTTGGTTCGATTGTACCTGTGTATTATCCCTGGAATCATTAAATAAAAATAAATAAATAATTGGGGACAATCACACAAAATCGTCCTAGGCCCAAACTAAGCAAAGCTTGTAACTATAGGTACAGTCGCCATCACATACATAGGTACACTATAGGTGTTCAAAAATATCGGCACATGCACCCTAATGCCTTGAAAATAGAGGTGTGTTCCGATGTTTGTGAGCTGCTTGTTTGCTCCGATGTATGTGATGGCGACTGTACTAGATGATGATATACACACTTATGTAGATAAATAAATACTTATGTAAATACATAGAAAACGTCCATGCCATGACCCAGGAACGTACTCATAGAGTATGTACATCTGAATGTCTGTCAATTTAAACCAGCTTGACAGTACTGGCTTCCCACGAGGCAGCTTGACCCGTTTTTATCAGATGTATGTCACTTTGTTTGCTACGACATACGAGTATTAATAGAGAAATTGACTGATAGCTAAATTAGCTACTTTTTACCCGATTGCCGAAGGAGGGTTATGTTTTTCGAGCGTATGTATTATGTATGTGTGTATGTCTTTTTCTTTGACACCCCTGCAACCTAAACCGTTTGACGGATTTCGACATATGAAGTGTCGTTGGATTCCTCTTAATCGTAGGATTGACTAAGGCTATAATAATTGTTAAAAAGCGGTTGGGTTTTTCGAAAATTCTTTTGATTTCACTTGTTATGAAACGTCAACCACGCTTTGTCAGTCTGAAGTAATAGGAAATAGGAACCAGCGACTGCACCGTTTTCTATGATTAAAGAGCGTCTATTTTTGAACTTTATTTATTTTTACGTGTATTTTATGAATTTTGTTAATTGATAATGTAAGATTAATTATGTATTTTTGCTATTGACAACTGCCGCATTATGATGACTGTACGAATAAGTAGTATTATTTGGCTTCTCCCGTAAGGTGGACATACGGTATTTGGCAATCGTTCCACGTTACTGACGCTCCGAAGCCAAATATTTCGGAAACAGCTCGCGAGCCGGTTTCGGCAGTTTTTTCGTCTCGCCGCCTCAGCTGAACAAATAATGACAAGTGTGCGCTTCAAGGAAAACAGCGATTCAGAAAAATTCAATTTTTCGTTAAGGCGACTATCCACGGAGTGAGTATTCATCAAAGCTCGAGGTTGCGAGGCGCTGAGCGAGGAAAATAACATGTTCTGAGAAAATAACTATACCAATATATTAAATAATAGCCTGGCTGGCCGCGTTCGCGCGTCGCTTCATGATATTAGTCAATATTGGAAACAAAAAAAAATTACTAACAGGAAGCCTAGTTGCGAAAAACTTTCGAATATCCCAGAATTTATCGTATTTGAGTGATAGAGTAGACGAACTGTCATCTTCGGGCGTTTGCGGCAGCAGCTCAGTATAAGTTTTCGAACGCGTTTCCGTTTAGTTTCAACTTGTATGGCAACGCGAACAATTACACTAGAGCTACTGTTCGTGTTGCTATACAAATTAAAATTAAATGCAAACTCGTTCAAAAACGTATTTATATGTATCGATAAAACTTATAGGTACTAGAGCTGTTGCTGTATCGAGCGATGTGAACTGTAGTGCACATCGCTCGTTAAAGTATCACCAACGAGTCGTGTCACAAGCAATTTTGTAGCTATATGATACTTTTGATAGGTACATTTTGGCCACTATGTATGAGAGATTTTAGGAACTCTAGCTATCACGGTTCTTGAGATACAGCCTGGTGACAGACAGACAGACGGACGGACGGACGGACGGACGGACAGCGAAGTCTTAGTAATAGGGCCCCGTTTTACTCTTTGAGTACGGAACCCTAAAAACTAAGTTTATTACAATAATTTATAAATCTCGCTAATATTAAACGCTGCTTTTCAAATACCGAGGTTTTCCTGGATTTCCCGAGAGACTGTATGGAGTTCTTGTAGTGTAGAGGTTTTTAATGGGTAGGCAACGGGCCCATGCCCTAGTCTCCTGGGGTTGGAAGGTTTTGGTAACCACTTAGGTACCATGAGGCGAACTTAACGCTTGTTTCCACATACGTGCTATAGAAAAAATCTAAATCACGATAGTTTAATACATACAAGATTGTGTCTCAAGGGAGCAAAGTTATTTATTTACGGCGAGGGCGGTTATATTTAATTCTGAGTGAAGTGAACGATTCTACAATAGAATACTGAGCGTACCGAGGGATTCTAAAATAAAATCTTGAGCGTTCAAGTGTTTTCGCCCAAGACGGAAATAATGTTGCTACCGAGTGGCACGGCATGTATCTATACTATATTTCATACCTTCTATGAGGATAACTGAAATCCCTGATTTGAGAGCAACAATCGCTCTTTTCTGAATAGCAGGAGGAATAAAAGTATAACTTTGATCCCTAATTTGGGTCAACGATGACTCTTTTCTAAAGAGCAGCTGTAAAAATTCCACTTATAACCTCCAGAAACCGCATAAAAGAAAAATCCTTGGAATTTAAACGGAGAAGGGAAAAAACTAATGAAAACAATTGCTTTTTCTACAGGCACCAGGGATTCAGGAGGATAGAATTGTGAAATCTCAAGTCACCTACCCTGTAATATTTCCTGTATACCATTAACTTGCGTAACACTTATATATCTGTATATAAGCTGTATGAAGCAACAAGGAAAATTACTCAGCTATTTATCTGCTGTATATATATACTATATATATGCTATACTGTACGCTTTCAGTGTCAGTGATAAGCCATAATCGGCCGTCGAACCCGTATCGACAAGAGCCTCGATTCTGCAACCAACAATTCCATACGCATTGGATTCATAACTTCATTTTCCATACATAACATTAGTGATTGCCATAAAGTGTTTTTCTATATTAATACAACTGTAAAATTTTCAGGGCAATTTAAATAAACTATGTATAGGGCCCTCTAAGTTGTGTTTGTTTAATAATCCTGAAAACTTTACAGTTCTAAGAAAAAACTACTCAGGGAATAGTATGATTATTATGGCAAACGTAGCGTTTATGGCAAATATAAATATGGATTTAATTTGTTACCCTCACAAACACTTGATTAAGCGTTTGTGCCATAGAACCTTTAAATTGTTATTCTTATTTATTTATTTATTATTAAACGGTTTATACCAATAAACCTTGTTAACAGTAGTCTTACGAGATATATTACAGGAATAATTATACAATGACGGCAAACTGTATCGAGCTGGCTGATGGTATTTTTTTTTGATTAGGGGAAAATACGTTACGCCCGAGTGGTTATGTGGGAGTCCCGTATGGGCTAATGAGACCCACGGTGTATCCACTAAAAAACCCCCATTTGCCGCCTCGCCGCCTTGTGGCGAAGTTACGGGAACGCTTGCGTACACATCCGCGACCTCGCCGGCGGCAGGGCGGCTGCCGCCGGCGAGGTCGCGGATGCCCGGGGGGCCTCCACGTGAGGCACGCCAGATGTATTGGCGCGCCTGCCTCCTCGATCTCCGCCTGTTCAGTAGCGGACCCCCCTGACTCCGATACAAGGAGATCAACACCCTGGAAAAGAACGCTTGCGATTGCAGAGGAGTCAGAAGGCCATTGCCAACCCTTTATTGATTTGAGAATTCGTTGTACTGACAGCTAGAGATAAATGCAAGTCGGTTACTTTCAACAGAACGAATGCTTGGGAGCCTAAGCAACCTTACCCACTACCAGCACAACTGACGCAGCGAAGCAAGACGAGAAGATTTACGCTTTCTAATTTGCACAAAGGGAGTGAGGCAGTCGCTGAGTCGGGTCATTCCCATCTTCCAACCTCCAGGTTGCATATGAAACCTGGGTTGGATAGGTTGGAAGATGGTAATGACCAGCTGAGTCGCATGCGACGCGACATGGTATCAAGTTGTGCTAACCCACCAAGAACACAACCACCACCTACAGAGCATGTCATCGTCATCACATTAGCCGAAAGACCTCCACTGCACATAGACCTCCCCCAAGAGAGCCACAATGGCCGGTCTTGCGCCACCCGCATACACCAAGTAGGCACAGAGCAAGTAATTGAGTAGTTGGGCGTTTTCCGCAAATCGACATCCAGTGTGCCTATTTTGCTTGAAAAGGGCGGAGTAGCGTTACTCTAACCACCCCAGCTCCTCTAAAAAGTTAGTGAGGGCCTTGGTGTTGCTACGAAGCCGGGGGTCCCGGGTTCAAATCCCGGTAAGGGCATTTATTTGTGTGATGAGCACGAGTATTTATTTGTTCCTGAGTCATGGATGTTTTCTATGTATTTAAGTATTTATTTATCTATACAAGTATGTAAAGGCTACTTCCATACATTATGTATGGAAAATTTTGCGTTCTTTTTGGGACATCCTATATTTCGTCGCCTAGTATCCATAGTACAAACTTTGCTTAGTTTGGGACTAGGTCGATTTGTGTAAGATTGTCCACAAATATTTATTTATTTATTTAAATGCCTCCCGTAGTGTGTATGGCTGGAGACTCTAGGTGTTTTTTCCTGTATATGTACATCTACCTGCTTGTAGTCCATTAGAACATGTTTAGTCATTTCTTCTGCCTCCACGCTCAGTAATTGAGTACTTTACAAGAACGATTTAGATATGATTTATATGCGTCAAAACGCGTTCCGGAATAGCGCCCAAGTTTACTATCAAGGCGCTCTTCGGATCTTAAAGTGTCCATTTTGTCTCTATGCCACTTTAGATTAAAAGCGATCAGTGTCTAATAAGAATTGGTATTAGGTACTTATAGTTATCAATGTTGTAAAATTGGATTAAGGAATCAAAACAAGCGATTGCGTGTACCTAATCAAACTATACCTACTTAATAATGTATGAACTTGCTGCCCGCGTATTACAGAACAGAACGCAAGCTAAGCCGCAGAATAAAATATAGCCAAAAAAAAGACAAATAAAGCAAGGGCAACAAGGGGGGGGTAATAAGGTAAATATAGGTTTTGAACGCGACTTCGGCCGCGTGAAACTCGTTTATATCGTACCTCCATACAAATTTGCGTTCCCCATTAAGTACTTAGGTAGACCCCGGGCTCCTTACCTAGGATGATGATGAAGTATATTTAAATACTATTTTCCCTGGCATGTATGTACAAATACAAATCAATTACAACTCGTTTATTTGTTCAACAATGATGGTACATGAGGGTCTTATAATTTACTTTTTGTATCACTAGCATAGTGGCCCAGCATCAGCCATTTGGCATACAAAAT
The DNA here is from genome assembly GCA_963854355.1 of Epinotia brunnichana. Taxonomy (NCBI): domain Eukaryota; kingdom Metazoa; phylum Arthropoda; class Insecta; order Lepidoptera; family Tortricidae; genus Epinotia; species Epinotia brunnichana. The sequence goes on from OY977952.1 coordinate 18,345,054, forward strand.
TGTGAGTAATTAATAGAGAGGCTCCATTAATTACAAACTGACACAAAGTCACTTAATTTGTACTACGCTTTTTCTACCAAAATGTTAATAACTTCTTCTTAAACTCGTCCATACTTTATATACTAACAATATCGCTCGGAATTTTGTTATAGATTTTTGGCGCCATTCCGAGTATACTTTTTTGAAATAAAGCGGTTTTTGAGGACATTCCATTTATTTTATTCCTAAGTCGTTTACTCTTAAAGTATACGGGTTCATCAGAAAATTCAAGGTATACAACAGTAACTCAGCAAAACGCCCGCGCGCCATGTTTGACCGGGCTCATGTTATTTTAATTCCGGTTAAGTGCGAGCTGCAGTCAGTCGGGGGAGGAGATCAAAGACGCCGTCGGATGACCAGGGGGCTATCCTGGTGAGCGCTCGACATTTCTGAAGGACGGGAAAATGTCGATCGTAGAAATGAGGTTCCGGCGTCCGCAGACCGTTTTGTGGCATTTTCGATTCAATTTTCTATCGAGTTAACTAATAAAATAAAACAAATATAATATTTAGTTTTCTCGATAGAAAATGGAAACGGAATTCAATAAAACGGCCTGCATGGGTCTAATTCGCGTTATTACATTTCGCAATGTTGCATTCGGCGGAACAAAGTTGCCAAAATGATCGCTCGAAGAAAAGCTTGGAAATCTTGATTTTTACAGGTAAGGTTTATAAGCAGGTGTTAAGTGGTCACAGTTTTTTTTGCGTTATCTTATTAAATGTCTGGCTATGTATAAATACCCATATGTCCTGTCATGCCACTTTGACTTCTTTTTTGGTAAACGAGCAGGATGTAGGATAAGATGGTCGATAGTCATTTTTGTTCGAACAAGGTGATTAATGCAATTGCATGAGGAGACACGTTCATCCGCCATCACATACATAGGTACACAAATAGGTGTTCAAAAATATCGGCACATGCACCCTAATGCCTTGAAAATAGAGGTGTGTTCCGATGTTTGTAATGGCGACAGTACAGTAGGTATATAACTACCAGATAAGTAAGGGGCTATAACTACCAGATAAGTAAGGTAAAACGTCCTCGGCCTCGACGTTGACGTTGCTCGTTGTTGTATGACATGGGCAATTTATGTAAAAGAAATATAGGTTAAAGCAGCGAATCCTCAAGTGAATAAACGGTCAGCAACGCGCTTGTGATTCTTCTGGAGTCACAAGTGTCCATAGGCGACGGTACCAACTTAACATCAGGCAGGCCGTAAGCTTGTTTGCCACCGTCGTGGTATAAAAAAAATCGAACTAACAGGATTTTTATTCATTCCATGTCACTCTGACCTAAAGTGCTCATGCATGTCATACCTACACTAGGGCAAATTCACCAGGACAGGCATGGCCAGGTACCTATGACGTAATAGTACATTACTTACCTAGGGCGGTTAAACAAAGAATGTCTCAGATCGCAGGTATTTGACGCCCGAGCCGAAGGCAAGGGCGATAAATATGCGCTCTGAGGCTTTCTTTATTACCGCCCGTGGTGAGTACAAAATTTAACGTCTCTATCTGGCCAGGAAGTGGGGTTTTCCGCACGCAAAGCGTGCGGTAATTCCTACTTTATGGCCAGATATGACGTAAAATAAATATTTAAGGGACTCCCGTACAAAAAACGTGTTTTTTTTGCCGTTTTTATGGATAATGGTACGGAACCCTTCGTGCGCGAGTCCGACTCGCACTTCGCCGGTTTTCTGACTTGATAACGTCTTATAAATCGATGAACACCGGCAGCACGCACGAAAAAGTATGACACATTGTACCGTTCCGCCTGAGCCGAGCGTTCGGCTTTATGACGTTATCATGTTAAATTATCGTCCGTAAACCGACTTTATAGACAACCAATTTTTCATCTTCAAAAATATAGTAGGTACATATTTTCATACCAAGCAAATCTAGTAGCATATCTAGGAAGGTATATGTACATACTTACTTACCTCTTAGATCATACTCATACCACGGAATAATGAAAGTCAGTATTTAATAGGTCATACGGATGCTTGAAATACAAGAACAAGTATTAATTATTATATTTAAATAACACAGCTAAAGACAATCCTCGATAATCTAAAAATAAAAAAAAATATTACGGGACAATCTTACACAAATCAACCTAGGCCCACGGTAAGCTCAATAAGGCTTGTGTTGTGGGTACTAGGCGATGATATATATAATAGATACATACATATAGATACTTATATACATATATGACATCCATAACTCAGGAACAAATATTCGTGATAAACACACAAATAAATGCCCTGACCGGGATTCGAACCCGGGACCTCCAGCTTCGTAGGCAGAGTCACTACCCACTGGGCTACGGAGGCCGTTAAAACATTTATACAGTAAAATACAAACCTTTAAGTAAAAGCTTGATATTAATATTTATTTAATGTCATAATATTACGTTGCATTAGTTAAACTACATTAATGTCAATCTATAAGAATGAATACTATTATTATTACATTTATTACTATTATTGTGTCTCGTCTCGGAGTTGAGAATAGCCCCGGCAAGGCGGAGCGAGACACAGGGAATATTAGATGGCTCAATTCCCCATAATCTCGGCTGCGCGAGGAATTAGCCCGGCCACTGCGCACAGGCAACCGCGACGAGCGATGCCAATGAGGTACGTAGCTATAGATACTTTATTTTACGTTTTAAGGTTATAAATTGTACGGAGATGACAGCTGTCATAGGATCAAGATTCGCCGAAATACAAACAAACAAACAAAGAACGTTTATTATAGTAATACGTGTACATAGTTATGCGTACATTTTAGTAGTAATACAAGAAGGTAACTAAGTATGAGTCACGTTAGCTTCAACTGATCCCCGTACTAGTGTGAACTGTATCACGGTGGATCAGGATTCACAGATAGTTCAACTCATCTTTGCGTGCATCAATGTCTGAGTAGACAAAGGAAGCAACAAAATCTGACACGCTCTTAACCCTTTATAGGGCAATTAAAAAAATTCAAGGCAAAAATGACCACCTGTTAAGGTCATCTTTTTGTATTTTTTTATGGTGCAGAATTTTTAACTTAATGCAATATCAAGAGACTTGAATTATGAATAAATTTTATTCTTGCCTGTTAAATAAAGTTCTGTCAGATATTCTGGCAGTCTAATGGGCAAGCATACCCATCGTTGATCGATCCTGGTAACTTCCACGTTAAATTAACACGAAAACAAAAATGTTTAATAAATAAATGTGTCTCGTTAAGAACTGTGATATACTTGGTGCCCATCGGAATGTCATCTCGGTCATATTTCGAGCCCAACTGGGGAAGTGCCTACTTATAAAAGATGTGGTGTTGAATTCCTGGAGTAAAGTCGCTACAGACTCCGAGGATATGCTGTGTTGCCAGTAAGGAAAAGTTAAGGTAAGTATCTGCATTCTGTATCTTGCTGTTAACACAATGAATCCTCGAATCAATAAAGGTTCGGCAACGCGATTGTGATTCTGGAGTAGTATCAAGGGTAAATAGGCTACAGTATCTACTTACCTTCACGCATTTTGCTTGATTGCCAGGCACCGTCGTAGTTTTAAAAATCCATTTCACCAGCATGAAGATATTTCCGCGACAGTCTCCCAAGACTGATTAGGTTTACGTATACAACTACAACTTGGCCCGCTCTCGCTCTTACCATAGCGCCGCCTTAGCTTGATTAAATCCAGGGACATCCCTTTGATGCGTCCGGATGTATGAAAAAGTTACATACTGCAGAATTTTATTATGAGTTGCGCTTAAGCTTGCAGGTTGTAGACGTTGAGTACCTACGTAGAGGGGAATAAGATTTTAAATTGTGCACTGTTTACTGATTGTAACCTTTTGAATATAGCTTGGATTTTATAAAGGTGGCATGAGAAATCATCACATCATCACATGCCTTTGCGTCTATTCCAGACGATTTAAACATTGCCCTGGAGACATCGTTTTTGGTGACTGTAGAGGCCAATACGCGACCGGCATGATCTTTCACATTTCTGGCAGACGAAATTCGTGCCAGGGGCTCTAGTTTCAGCTTGTTGTCTACGCAACCTTCTATTGGCCAGTGTCTCGAACCAGGTTCCATCGCACAACGCTCTGCCGTCCACAACGCGTTTGCGCCATCCATCTCTATCTTCGGCAAGCTTTGCCCAGGTCCGATAGTCAATTTTAAAAGCAGCCATGTCTCGCTTAGCGCAATCCTTGAAACGCAACATCGGTCTTCCAACGTTTCTCTTGGCGTTTGCTACTGCACTAAGCAAGGTACGTCGAGGTATTCGAGAAGGTTCCATCCGGTGCACATGAGAAATGACTGCTAGATAAAACAGCTACTAAAATTAGTGATATCTTTATCTTTACTTATTTTTCCCCTATTTAGGTAAACTCTCAATTCAACACCTATTGATTGTTGTGAATTAATATTTAAGGGAATGCCTTGTTTTGAGACGATTCGCGAAAATCACGCCCCCTCGACAGAGACACGCTTATGCCTTCGGCGCACGAGAAAGGGAATGGCTGTTTTGGACAAATTGCGATAAATACATAACTTAGTGAAGTTTAATTCATATTTCATTAAGTGAGAGTTTAGATGAGATAAAATACTATGGTATTAACTTGATTGTCTCGTAAAATAATGTATACCTATATTGAGTAGGCTGAGTAAAAAAAGGAAAATAAAGACCCAACTTTTTATTTCTATCAGATAATCAATCATATAGTCAAGAATCATATATCTGAAAATCAGACCTTATTGTTTGTTTATACAACAAGAGAACGGCGTTTCATGGCACGCCATAATTTCCAATGCACCCCCTTAAAGTGACAATAATTGGGCCAGTGTCAAACACTACCTAGTACGTTTACCTTACTTGTAAGTGAGCATATAGGTATCATCATTATCATCATCCTCATCATGTAGTCGTCCACTCCAAGGCGTTCCTAATTGGCGCCACCATACCCGGCCCTCAGCTCTCCGCGTCCAACCGCCGCTCTCTCTTCAGGTCGTACGTCCACCTGGCGGGGGTTCGTCCGACAGGGCGAGTTGGTCCCGGTCTCCACTCCAGAACTTGTCTGCCCAAGTAGGTTCATGAAGGTGTAACGACCCTGAAACCATATTTAACCTGAGTAGTTGAAAATGGTCAAAATCTTCTTAAATATCACTTCTCTGAAGGTCATTTAGAACAAGTTTTAGGTTACACTAATAAACATAACAAAAATATTTGCTATGGAGTTAGAAGACCGCGTAGCTTATATTTTATTGCCATACTATTATAAAGTAACCGAAAGGATACGATCCGTTGATCACTGAAATTGCCAATAATTTTTCCGAGAAATATATTCCAACAAATTACGAAAGAATTTTGCCGTCAAAAGAATAAAGGAAAATCGTAAAATTTGCCAAAACAAGTTTAGGTAAATCCTGTTCAATTTATTTCCGAGGACCAGTTTTCCAAGAAGCTCGACATCTAGACTATTCATAGAACAGTAATCTTCAGCTCACGTACTCTTAGCGTCTTGAAATTTGCTATTCCACTCCATACTCAACTAATTTAGAGCCGTGTTGTGTAACGAACAAGGTTGAAATTGGGTTGGCTTTTAAAGTCTTTGTCAGATTAGAGGAAAGTAAATTTAACTAGAAATTCTGCATTGATTCCGTCTTGATTATCTTGTTTGTTTCTGGAAGGTTCGTTTCTTGGGGCGTTTCATTTATTTTAGGACGTTTAGAAAAAGGTCAATTGCAAACTTCGGACTTGAATTAGGGGCGGAATAACAACAAATGTTTTACAAGTAGCAGCAGTGGGTTTTTGGGGAGTTCATAAATATTCAAAGGCAATAAAAATTGTGACATTCTGTAGCGAAATTAGTAAATAATTCTGCCAGTGTCGTAAAGACATTTAATAATCTCGGATCGGAGAACCTTTTAACTGTTTAATTAAGGTGGTAAGCCTGTTGCAAATCTCATCATTGGTTTGTATCTACACTGGGCTGCAAAAGAATTAAGGTATAACAGTTTTAGTTATCTTCACGTATATGAGTGTAATACCTTCTTTTGCAGCCCAGCACGGCTATCACAAGACGGCGCGCGAGCTCTCTCGATTTTTCTCGCACTATCCGTGTCTCTCTTATTAGAACACATAGAAAGAGAGGTGTTGAGCGAGAAAAATCGAGAGAGCTCGCGCGCCGTCTTGTGATAGCCGTGCAGTATATATTGGAGTCCATTATTGGATATTTTATAGCCGGCGGACTTTTCTAGAATTCTAGTTGCATTAACTACAAAAACCTCGGCCGTAGTCAGTTCAGACTGGCTGGAAGTTTCGCCCAGCTCAAATAAACAAATAAGGAAGTAAAATATAATTTTCATCTACGTGTGTCGACATTAAAATTCCCAGTACCTAGCAAGGAAGTCCAAGTCTTCCTCGAACTCTCAGCACCCACTGAAAGTGCTAAGCGGTCACATTTTTGGACGTTTTTGTTGTATATTTCTATGACATTGCGACCTCGCACCGGGCCGCTAACAACGCAGTTCAGAGAATCGGCGTGTGCACACATTTGGAGGAATGCAGGCTAGTGTCGAGGTGGCTTTAGAGTCCGATTCCCAAGATTGCCTACTCTAGACACACATGCTGATAGACATATGTTTTTTAACATAATACATGGATGAAATACTCATCCATCATGTTTGTGCATGACGTGCTTGTTTGCTCCGATGTATGTGATGGCGACTGTACCACTGGGTTTTTTCAAAAAACCTATGAACGAATTAGCATTTGATATTTAACAGCTGCTTTTTCGTGAAGGAAAACCTCGTGAGGAAACCGGTCAAATCCCAATAAGGTCTAGTTTTTCCTCTGGGTTGAAAGATCAGATGGCAGTCGCTTTCGTAAAACTAGTGCCTACGCCGAATCTTGGAATTAGATGCCAAAGCACAGTTTAGGGCACCACCGGAAGAAAACGGTAGGACGATAAGGATGTTCGGATATTGGCCGGAAGAAGTGCAAATTCGGGAGTCATGGTACCTAATTAAGAAGAGAGACCGTTGCCCAGTACCTAGTGAGACACACAGAGTAAAAAAAAATAGTTTTTTTTTTTTATTCATCACTATTTTTACTTCAATGTATTTAATTAAATCGCATAGCACGCATCACGCAACAACTCGACATATGGCGCCCCAATAGTGTGGAAAGTTTACAGGCGGGCACAAACAGGGAGATTACACGACTTCAAACAAACATGGCGGACCTTCATTCGAAATTCTCAAAAACCGTGCCGTTGTCTCGCTTACATAAATATTTGCTCTGGCCAGTTATTGGCGGGTACAGTCGCGCGCTCCGGGGCACTTGGTTTTATTACGAACATGTTTTAGGTTATTGCAAACGAACGTTCTAGGGACTATAATGTTGAAACCTCAGAGCATAGAATACTAGAGAGAGGACAAGCCGCCGGCGGCCGTGTCGCAGCTGTATGCTCAATGGGCATACACTGCCATACTGTGCACGCGTGCTGATCGCAGAGAATATTACGTTTTTTCCCAAAATGCCTGATAAGATGCGCGTTTATTGTCAAATAAGCGTGTAGGTATACAAGTGTGTGTGTTTTAGATGTGTGCGAGCTTTGTCTTGTCAATTACTTGGGCGTTGTGTGGGTTAATGTACTTGCGACAGGCTCACTCTATACAAATCGGCCGCCATGTCCGATCTCCTTATATTCATAACATCTGTGGTTGAAACTATTTCTAATCCCATCTCAATATCGGTTCCATGCTGTGTCACGGAAAAATAAACTATGCGTCTTTTTCTATTTAGAACGCTTACAAAGAGACGAACAGTGTGTAGTGTTGACGACCGCTTTAGCCTAGTTGGTAGTGACCCTGCCTACGAAGCTAGATGTCCTGGGTTCGAATCCCGGTAAGGGCATTTATTTGTGTGATGAGCACGAATATTTGTTCCTGAGTCAGGATGTTTTCTATGTATTTAAATATTTATTTCTTCATTGAAGTATGTTTATCGTCGTCTAGTACCCATAGTACAAGCTTTGCTTAGTTTGGGACTAGGTAGATGTTTGTAACATTGTCCGCAAATATTTATTTTATTTATTTATAGTGTTATAAATTATTATTAGATACACTCAGCTGAAGGAAGCGCATGAACGATTCACATGTAGTTTTAATAGCACATAATTATTCATCTTGATATTGGTCTTTAGGTCTCCGTTACGTTTCAATGTGTAAGAACGAATGATGTAATATAAAAATAGGTATATATGTTATAAGCGCTCCAAAAGTGGCACACTAAAACCTGGTTAATTGACACGGCTTGCCATAGTTTCGCGTCGTCAATGGAAACGAAGGCTGTCAGAATTTGGTGGCTATTTTTAAACACGGAATTTTGTATAGACAACATATTTACCTGTTTTTTATATTATATTATACATCATTGTCTACATATCGTTGCTTTGCATGTTATTTTGATGTCCTAATTTAAGTAGATCCATGTTAAGATTCTTAGAATGAGTAAAGAAGTTAAACGTTATCATTGAACCGAAGCAAAGCAAACGGCCCAATAGGGTCATTTCGCCGGTTAGCGACCACCTAATTTTATGTGCCGGTTAGCGACCACTTAGCTGAGTTGGTGAACTGAAAGCATATTTTTTCGTTTTTTTAGTTAATTCCTACTCCATAACTACAAACAATAATGCATACGGCTAACTGTTTCAATAGGCTCTGTAGAATTGATGTTATCTTCAATTGAAAAAACCATGTTCTTCAGGTGGTCGTTATAACCGAAGGTGGTCGCGTAACCGGCGAAATTACCCTAGTTGACACTTTCAGTGTTAACAAGTATAATATATATTTAATTAGTTAAAGAGCGAATACAGCAGCAGATAAACCTTTACGGCTTTGTCCGCTGTACAAATGTTTTCTTTTGTATTGTTTTTTGTAGTAAAGAAATGAAAAAAAAAAAAAAAAAGTAGGTACTGGTGTCATTTATTGAAGTCGAGGTATCGAATATTGGAATGTTTTGGTACCTTTGGCTAGTATAGGAAGTTTCCCTAGCCATCGCTTGAGTTTTCCTTGTTATTTCAATAAAATCCGTATATTGTCGTAAAAGCTGATAGTAATTTTTTTCTGACATATTTTATGTGACATATATTTTTTACTGTTCTATTTGACGTTTTAAGAGTGCTCTTCAAAAAAGCGCTCGCTCAGAATTCGGTATTTTGACACGCGTAGTGCGTTTGTGTGTGTAAATACTACTACCACCCACACAAACGTACCTAACCCCCACATGCACAGCGAGATCGCACCAGCCGCGGGTGCCGTCCCTTTCTAGCTATATGTAAGTGCGATCGGGATAGAACTAACCGCGGAGCTTGCCGATGCAAATAGCTGTATAGCGCACCGTTGGAATTCACTCCGTGACCGATATTGATACTTGCACTAAAAAGTGGTAAGTATTACTTCGCTAACATGATGTTCTAGAACATCATGTTAGCGAAGTTAGATAACTTGAATAAAGTAAGTATTTGATTTTTGAGCACAAGTTTTCTATTTGTATTAAAATACTATGATATGACAAAGTATATTTAGTTTCATTTTTTTAGTATAAAATAAACTAACGAGTTTTAAAGTTGTCAGTAATAAGAATAATAATTTGTTTTACGGATATTAATAGTGTGCATGTTATCTGAGTCTTATTTATATATAGTAATGTAATGAAATTATACCAGTAGACCCACTACTAGGAAATTACTGGGTACTTACGTATTCATTTCTTGAAGATTTTTTTTTTGTTATGGACAGTAAAAAAAAACCCTTCATAGAAATTGCTATGTCCGTTTCTTACCAAAGGAACTGAAAATTATAAATTATACAAACACAGCTTTTTATCTTGAATGCAATTAATTAATGCGTGATTTTATTCAAAAGCCTAAAACCTCAGATGATAAAAAGGAATAGATATGAAACGGGGGCTTGGCGCGTGTCGGTGCGACATGGCCAAATGGGCATGTCACTGCCCACCGCATGTTAGTCGCAATTTGCCGTGAATCTGAAATGTTATTCCACGTTTACTCAAAATGCCGAATTGTAGCGTGGTTACATGCAAAAATAGGAATGAAACTAAAACCTACATGAATGGTGGAGTCACGCACCACATGTGAGTATTAGTATTTTCACTTAAGTCAGTAAAAACTAATATTTTAATAAATAAACGCAACGCCGCATCATTTCTCGGGATCGAACTAACATATCGAACGAAAATGCATATTTTTGTTCTATGCGTTGTACATTGATCGTTCAATACAGTAAACCACGGCGCAATGTATTAAACCACTATGGATACGGACGATGCTTGAATTTTTTAGTGGTACGGCCGCTGCTTGGCGTCGCAAACTAGAGCGGTGCCAAAGTGCAGTTACAATTTACGCGTAAATATATATATATTTTTTTTTATACTAGTTATTTTATTTCGACTACTTTCGCTGTTTTATTTTATTTAATTACTTGTTTTGGTTGGGTGCCTATCTTAAAGGTAACTAATAATATTAAAAGGCACAAAATGTTTACGGTACCTACTAATAAGATTTTCACTAATTTGCAGTATGAACGGTAAATAGACATATTAAAATTGTATATACAAGTATATAATTTAGTTGCAAATGGCTTCAGAACAACTTAAAATGTGATATTATTACCAATATTTTTTTTTAAATGAGTATTTTTTACTTTCATTTCAAATGTGATAATTGAAGAAGAAATCTCGGTTTCTTATTACAGTTTTCCAAAGAATCCGATTAGGTTCTAAAAAAATGGATAGATGCTACTGGCAGAGGTCCTAACTGGTTTCCTGTACAGAGAAGAGTTAATGTGTTCGTAACATTTTCAAGAAAAATGTTTCCAACCACTTAATAAGAGCCGTACACTTTTCGAATATTTGACACCTCGCTTGCTTGAAACCTAGGTGTAAAATGTATGGTAACACATCTTCGCACATCTTTGGTGGATACTCGCCCTTAGCCTTAAATATCGTAATATGAATAATTGACATATTATTTCGCGCCAAAATGCGAGTCGGATCGGCCTGGTACCTACAGGTCAAAAATATCGATGTGACCAGAGTTTTAAATGTATGTGAACACGAACTTATAAAAAGCCGTTTATGTTACTCTGTAGGTATTCGTCAATATTTTTTACTTTTGCGATTTATGGTAAGTTAACAACACGTGTTATTTAAACTTGTAGCTAGAAGTTTAAATACCACCACATAAACTTACCATGTTGTTGAAGTTGTTACCCATCAATATCATAACATAATATTAATTTTAATATCAATGTCGATACAACATAATTTTAACGTTTGTCGCCCCCCCTAGTGTAGTGCGTTTAAGCCAATCACAGCCCTTGTTTGCATGTTGCCGTAGCAACTGGCAACGCCCGAGTCTTTGTTTTTACACGGTTCAATGTGTGTGCCTGTGGGCGCTGCGGTGGGAGAAAACTGGGGACATCGGTTTTGGTTGAAATTAAGCAGTACGGCACTTCTCCCTTTTTTTATGTTCTGAGCCTAAAACCTATGTCACTTATTAGGATTCTGTACTCAAAGAGTAAAACGGGACCCTATTACTAAGACTCCGCTGTCCGTCTGTCTGTCTGAATGTCTGTCTGTCCTTCTGTCACCAGGCTGTATCTCATGAACCGTGATAGATAGAGATTTTCATAGATGATGTATTTCTGTTGTCGCTATTTATAACAATAAATACTAAATTAAAAACAGAATACATCTTTTTATTTTAATTTTAGTTTTTATTTGTTTCTTTTTCTTTTACAATCTTACACAAATCGACCTTGCCCCAAACTAAGCAAAGCTTGTACTATGGGTACTAGACGATGATAAACATACTTATATAGATAAATAAATACTTAAATACATATAAAACATCCATGACTCAGGAACAAATATTTGTGGTCATCACACAAATAAATGCCCTTACCGGGATTCGAACCCGGGACCTCCAGGCACCTCGACCTCGTAGGCAGAGTCACTTCCAAGTTACTAACTAGGCTACAGGGGGCTCCTATACAACAAACGTGATTTTAGATATAGATATTTTGGCGTTTTTAGATATAGATAATGGTACGGAACCCTTCGTGCGCGAGTCCGACTCGCACTTGGCCGGTTTTTTTAACATTTATTTCGAAATAAAGAGTGATACTCGGAAATGTCGAAGGGAAGGTCAATCGTCGAATCCGACTCGGCTGGGCAGCATTCGGGAAGCTACGGCACATCTTTTCGTCCAATATTCCGCAGTGTCTCAAGACGAGAGTCTTTGACCAGTGTGCGTTGCCAGTGATGACATATGGCACGGAAACGTGGTCGCTTACTATAGGCCTCATAAGAAGGCTCAAAGTCACTCAAAGGGCAATGGAGAGGGCTATGCTGGGAGTTTCTCTGCGCGATCGCATCAGAAATGAGGCTATCCGCAGCAGAACCAAGGTAACCGATATATCCCTCCGAATTGCTAAACTTAAGTGGCAGTGGGCGGGGCACATTGCACGTAGAACCGATGGCCGTTGGGGTGGAAAGGTTCTTGAGGGCAACCACGTACCGGAAGGCGCAGTGTGGGTAGGCCCCCCGCAAGGTGGACTGATGACCTGGTAAAGGTCGCGGGAGTCCGCTGGATGCGGGTGGCGCAGGAACGGCCATTGTGGCACTCTTTGGGGGAGGCCTATGTCCAGCAGTGGACGTCTTTCGGCTGATATGATGATGATGATGATGATGACTCGGAAATGTAATAAAACCACGTAAAAATCTCCCTTTCCAGTGTAAACCCCCGGTGTGTGTTATTATTATATATAAACGAAAATAATAACTAAATGCAAGGTAGGATCGTGCTGTACTTAACAAACGCCATATAAGCTTATTTTTTAAAAAGTTTTTTATTCATCTTGTTATTTTCAATAACCCTGCATATTATGTCGCTGGTTCGTGGGTACTTGTACAGACAAATCACACAAACCCAAACAAGATAGGTCTATCTATTTTAGTTTAGGAGTTCCCATGACCACCTTCCATCATCAGATCCTGGAAATCATCCATCACCAAAGTGTTTACCAAGACAAAACAGATGAGCCCAAACTAGATGGGTTTATCTAGTTTAGTTTAGGAGTTCCATGACCACCTTCCAGCTCCATCATCAGACTCTGGAAATCATCCAGCATCCAAGTCTTGCCGTGCCATGACCAAATAAATGAGCCAAAATTCGATGGCTTTATCTTGTTGAGTTTAGGAGTTGCTATGGCCACCTTCCGACTCCATCATCAGACCAGCTCTATGATATTATGGCATTGTCACCGAAGATACTTAATATAAGAAGATAATAGTACCTAATTTGAAGATTTCGCCCAAATTAACATACATACATACATACTAACTAATCATAATGGCCGTTGGGGCGGGGAGGTTCTCGAGAGGCGACTACGTACCGGAAACTGCAGCGGACCCTCCACAAGGTGGACTGATAGTAACAAGTAAATAAATTAAATCTATCAAGTATCACGATCACTCGTACAATAATAATTGACTATAGAACGCGTAGTTTAGACAAAAGGATCCAACCCACAAGACATCACCATTGAAATGTATGACTTTTGTTTTAGGTAGAAGGTTCAATTTTAAATGTTACGTATACTGTGGGTTTGAGCCTTTTCGCTACACTACGTCTTATCTGGCAGCTATGCAATTCATAACTTGTCTCGATTAGCCTCACGAATGTATCCCCAGTATAGTTTGACCCCGAGGTTGGTAACAACTATGCCTAGTCGGAGATCAAAATAATATTATTTTATCTGAAGAGTGGCCAGTTAGCTTCGTGAATAGCCACAAATAAACACAGTACACGTCTGTCTCGGAGGGCTATTCAGCCGGTACTGAGATATATTCCCGCGCGACGGTAAATTTATACTAGTTTTGAATAATTATTTATAAATATAAATTTTGACTAAAGTTATATTTTTTGGACTGGATCTTGTTGGTACAAGCATAAACTTCAATGTTGTGTAAGATTCAATACACAAATAATTCAACAATAATGAGAAAATCCTTGAGTTTTCAGTAAGATTTTGTTGACAAATATGGTGTAATTGAGAACAGTTTACATATATATACGTGCAGAATAAGGAAAATTCGAGGCGGCTAGGCGCAATGGCAACATATTACGCTAGTGAAAATAGAATAAAACAAGTAGGTTCTCATATAACATCATAGAGTATTAGGGGCTCAAACTTATGACTCTGCGCTCTCTTCAGAAAACTACTGTCGGTAATCGGGTATTTTCGGTTAAAGTATTCAGTAATTCGTAAATTGGAGGCGGCTAGGACCAATATGAGGAGTTTACCTATGCAAATAAGTAATCAGGATCTAGAAAAAGCTCTCCGTTTCTTAGAATTACAACGTCAAAAATCCGTCATTCTCGCTTATTCCGGACCAAAAAACGAGCGCCCTCTTAAACTAAATCATGAATAAAAAAGTAAAACTAGCTAATACGGTTTCATATGAGTGAAAACACGCTGTACACTTTGAAATACGCCCTAAAATGTGATATTACTCGTATACTAAACTTCTAAATATACCTAGTCGACAAGCTTACAAATGTATTATTTATTAGTCAACTGCCACATGCAGTCGATTAAAAAAGATTAGGAACTTAATTATTTATCTGAGGTGTGCACTTGTGCACTCGGCTGTACAGACCACAAATCTTTTTCGCCTCGCAATAGACTTCACGTCCACCTCTGCGGGTATTTGCAGGTATATTGTGGTTTTACATAACGAACAGATTACGTCTTTACCTTTGGGTTTTTGACTATGTGATACGTGTAGAGAATTTATGTCTCTATCCAACAAGCGTCAGTGGATCATCATCATATCAGCCGAAAGACGTCCACTGCTGGACATAGGCCTCCTTCAAAGAGTGCCACAATGGCTGGTCCTGCGCCACCCTCATCCAGCGGACTCCCGCGACCTTTACCAGGTCATCAGTCCACCTTGTGGGCGGCCTACCCACGCCGCCCCTTCCTGTAGGTACGTGGTCGCCACTTGAGAACCTTTCCGCCCCAACGGCCAGAACCAAGCAGCAAGCAGAACCAAGGTAACCGATATAGCCCTCCGAATTGCTAAACTTAAGTGGCAGTGGGCGGGTCACATTGCACGTCAGTGGATGTGGTGATTTAATTGCCAAGTCTCACTTTTATTTAATAGGTTTTATTATACAGGAGAGGTCGATCAGGCTTCCCTCTTTTTCAGATAGGAAATGAAATAAGTATAAAACGAATGTCAGACTTAAGGATGACTCACTTCAGGTTAAGAAACATGTTTGACAGGCATTATGAGATATACTCGTAATTATATCGCCTCTGCCTGAAAAAAGGTTAAAAGTATTTCTAGGCGAAATATGTATTACAGTGTGTCCATTATATTTATGCTATCATACAAAGTAACGGATCCATGATGTTGGTTTAACGGGGGGACTTCAATCTTTTGGGGCCCAGAATGTAAGATTTGTCATGTGAAATAACTGTGTAGTGTGCAGATATTTTTAAGCACTTCGAATAAACGTGACTTAATAATAAACTGTTTGAAAAGATACAAGGTGCTTAAGAGAAATCCAAGTGACGTTAGCATCGATTTCGATGATGGCGACCCTAATATATTAATGAATTACGCAATTACGAGCTCTGATATGGCTTAAAATACCTAAGTCTTGTAAAAAAAAAATTCTTTTCGTTATTTCCCTGAACAATAAGCCTCATAAGGCCACTTAGCCTCACTTTATCGAGGGCTCACGATGCAACGAGGTGCTAATCCACTCGCCTTCTCATTAGACCATGCTAATCACGCGCAAAGCAAGTGGCTTGGCAAGTAGCGGGCGAGTAGCTCGCAAGTAGATGCTCAAAGCTCTTTGTAGTTTCCTTATGAGCTTTTGAGGCAATATGCTGACCTCCTAGGACAAAAAGAAAGCGATTGTAGTTTTCTATGAAGAACATTTTTTTTAGAAAGTAACGTTACGTAATGTTGTTCCACATTTATGAAATTCAGGCAGGCGCGCTACGCGCGTCCCATATAAAATCTAAAGTATAAAACATTTCGAGCCCAAATTTAGACCGATGTAAATACATTTTCTATCATAGATTAACGAAGAGTTTTACTATGCTTAGGTCTCCCTATTTTTAGTTTTTCAAGTTTTTTTACATTTTACAGAACATAGGAGTATAAGTAGTCAAACTCTTAGTTAATCTATGTTACAAAAACGATTTGCAGAGGTTTAGATTTGCCAGAGGAAATATGGGCAAAAATTATCTTAAACTCTATCTTAGTAAAACCTATGATTTACCAGGCTTCTATGGCATTTTGTTTAAACATACAGATTAAAGTCACGATTAAATAGTTTTGTTTCTTTCTTAAACTATCAGGACCAATGATCGCGTTCCTCTCGCACTTACTAATAATATACGTCCGACATAAACGCAATCATGCTAGAGGAAGGGGTGTTCTCGATATTGCGAATAGAATGTCGCCCCAGTACGCTCTTTATATTCTTGTCATCAAAGTAATGTTCGCATATTTTTGATACTATGTCTGTATACATTTATATATTTCAGACGTATTTCGTCTTTTGTTGGAATCAATTGCATTAAGGCTAACGTTACTTTAGTGCCCTTCTATGTATCACAAAGTGACATATATAGAACACGTAACGCCATTATATACCACCCCTATTACAAAACAAGATCAAACGACTGTTCTCAGTGCTAGAAATTTAAACTAAACTGCCTGGCAATAAGGTTGAAATTGCACTGGCACGTTTTTTACATGGTGCCTTTTAGTTGGTAGGTGGTGTACTGGTGTATATGATCACGCTGCAGTGACCTCTCGAGGCACAAACAGAGAGCCTTTGATCATGCCGCCACACGTTGACAAGAGGCCACAGGGTTGCCACATTGATGTTTCTCCATGTATGTCTAAAATGAATAGAATAGGCATTTATTTGATGGAGAGGGCTATGCTGGGAGTTTATCTGCGCGATCGCATCAGAAATAAGGCTATCCGCAGCAGAACCAAGGTAACTGAGATATAGCCCTCCGAATCACTAAACTTAAGTGGCAGTGGGCGGGGCACATTGCACGTAGAAACGATGGCCGTTGGGGCGGAAAGGTTCTCGAGTGGCGGCCACGTACCGGAAGGCGCGACGTGGGTAGGCCCCCCACAAGGTAGACTGATGACCTGGTAAAGGTCGCGGGAGTCCGCTGGATGCGGGTGGCTCAGGACCGGCCATTGTGGCACTCTTTGGGGGAGCCCTATGTAAGCTGGAGCTTTTCTGTAAGCTGGAGCGTGTGTTGCACCTCCCTTAGTTTTTGTTGACACTTGGCTGTCACATTTTTGAGTTGTCAGAAATTTTTCTCACCACAAGGTGCTTGGCATAACCTCATTTTGGTCGACACTAATGTCGGGGGTTTTATGGTTGGATAATTGGTAATAACGCTCGCCTTGAAGGCACACGGCTGCCCGAGTGTTTGTTTGGGTATTTGATGGAAA
Organism: Epinotia brunnichana; assembly: GCA_963854355.1. NCBI lineage: Eukaryota > Metazoa > Arthropoda > Insecta > Lepidoptera > Tortricidae > Epinotia > Epinotia brunnichana. Next base: position 18,362,680 of record OY977952.1, read on the forward strand.
ACAGTGCAGACAATTGGTGAATTTGTGCTGTGAGCTGTGATGGAACCGCGCATTGTTGGCACCAGCCCGCGGAGCCCCGGCAGCGACCACAGGAGACTTGGTTTACTTGACTTTGACTGGACTTTGACGGAAACTAGACAGACTCGACAAAATACCGTGTCGCTGGTAATCCAGTAAGTAATCATATTTTAACATTTTTGATTGCCATTATTGGCACTATATGACCCACGGAAATCGCGAGGCAAGTTCAGTCCGTAGCATTAGGCGAGGGACTCAACAGCAGTGGACGTCTCTCGGCTGATATGATGATGATGATGATGATGAGTCATTTATTCATGACAGTAACAAAACAAAAATCAGTCGTCATCTCTGTCTGAGTCTACTTATGTGTAATGCAATTCTGCATCGTTTTCTAGACAAACCTCTTGAAGTCGGAGTATTAGGGTATTTTCCTTGGGTAGAGTGTTTTACGAACTTAACTTCATAAGCAGCATGCATGCTGGAATAACATGAAAATTTGTTTACACAATGGGATCTGTCATCATCATCGATCAAAATACAACAGAAAATAAGTTTCTGTCAAAAATTATATTTTTGGTACAAGCTTTTATTGCCGACTGTACTTTTCTGCATACCATCATCAACTACTCATTGAGACGATTCTAACGAGGCTAAACTCGATGGGGTTGTGTCGTTTAATTGCGGAGTTCCTACGGCCACCTTCCAGCTCCAGCATTAGATCAGCATCATAATATTGCATTGTCATGCGATATACATATGCTTGCAAAATTTAGCTCAATTGGATACCGGGAAGTGACTGAAAAATGGATTGCAAATTTTGACGGACAACTTACATACTTACATACGAACAGTGCAAGTTAATATAAAGCTTGTAAAAAATGGAGACATAAGAACACGTAATTTGATATGTTAACAGCGCTCATATTATATCTAATGTTTAATTTTCACTTTGTTACTTTCATGTCGTGCTTCTTGTGACGTGTGGTGTGTCTAACTAAAGTGATTTGTTAACCGACTCAGTGGGTCCCAAGATACAGACGCAGCCTAGTTTGAAGCCCAACGGATAATGTCTGTATAATCTGTACTCATGTGCTTGTCTAATAATAATTTATTCTTATTCTTAAGAAGTTTTTCATAATAAACACCGCTCTCTGTTATTTTTTTCTATTACTATTTCTAGAAACAGAAACGAATTTCCGACCTAGATATGGCATGGCGGATCTCATTATGAATACAAAGTTTCATGTTGTTCATGCACGCCGTTTTAACTTGAGAAAACTTCGTTTGTATGGGGAATCGACTTGTGTCGAGCATGCTGGTGACTCTTAAGCTGGAAAGGTAGAAATTAGACATTTCTTTTTATAAAAGACTGTCCAGTTATTGATCCTTTTTTTTTTAAGAAGGGAAAATGCTTTACGCATACCACCAGAGTGCGAGGACCGACCCTGGTGGTTATGTGGGACTCCCATATCGGCTTATGAGGCCTATGGTTTACCTACTAAAAAACCCCTCTATCTGCCGCCTCTGCGCTAGAAAGCGAGGCCACGGGAACGCCCTGGGCACACTTCCGCAACCTCAGTGATTGACCCTAGTCTCACCTGATTGTAAGCGATGACAGAGCCTAAGATGAAGGTCACTGGCTCAGTAATAGCCTATTCACTCTTGCCTTGAAGGCACCTAGATCGTAGTTCTCAGGAAAAACAGATGAAGGGAGCGAATTCAATTCCTTAGCAGTTCGCATTGAGAAAGACGAGGCAATCGCTTCTACGTAAATGGTAAGTTGACAACAAAAGGATGCATTCGCTCCCCACGCCTGGTCGTTCGGTGGTGGAACGGGGAAGGTGGAATTAAATCGTGCAGTTCCTGCGCACACCAAAATGTATCCGATTGTGGAGTGCAGCTTGCCAGTGCTCAGAGCCAGCGTGGCGAGCGAGCGCTCAGAGCCAGGGTGGCGAGCGGAGAGAGAGAGAGAGAGAGAGAGAGAGAGAGTCGGGCTTGCTGAGAAGAGTCAGGCGTCAGTCAGAATCATCAGAGTTGCGCTTATGTCTATTGTCGGAGGTCACCAATGTAGAAGTTACGGCAATAGGAGATCTCTCAGGGACCGAAGTCCGATGAGAGTTGTTTGGATGTTATACATATTTATGCAACTGGTTTAAGAAACTACGATAACGCGATGCATAACTCGTCAGATTTGACAGGAGGGACGCCACACGATAAAACACCGATAGGCAAGCTACTCGCCGTCGGTGTTCGAGACTCTGTAGTTTGGACTTAATGGTGGAGTTGTTACCAAAGAGTCGGTGAGCTCGGTACATTCGTATAAAAAAAAGGTTATACTTACTCAACGAGATATTTTGTGTGACAACCCTAGTCTGGTAGGCCTTTGATGAGGTTGTATGTGTAATGCTGCGGATGTATCCGCCGTGTAAGGCGTTTTCTAACTTTGTCATCGTGTTTGATTATGCAACTATCATACCCCAGTTTCGCACGATGAAGTAGTATTATGGGGCAAACATAGGGAAATCTAGTCAAAAAGTATGCAAACTGGGAAAATTTATACCAGATTTTCATTCAAACTGATAAGCTTTCATTCTTTTTACGTGTATTGTATAAGTAAGTTATACAGGGTGGGCCATCAATTTTTGTACTTTTGAAACTTTGATGAAAATAAAACCATGAAAGTAAATTTCCTAATCATTTAAATTTTGTGACCAACATCAATGTGCAATTTATTTTTTGAAAATAACATCTTTGATATGACCCCCTCGTCGCTGGCACTCCTGCAAACGACTACGCAGATTTTGGGAAACTCGCTGACACATGCTGCGAGGGATCTCGGCTATCTCATCGCGGATGTTTTGCTTGAGTTTGGATATTGTCTTCAGTTTTTTTAACTTAGAACTCGACTTTATAAAATATCCTCGCACGAAAAAATCGGCGGGAGTGAGATCCGGGCTCCCTCCTAAATAGGCAGCGAACTGTTACATACAAATTGTTACTTTTATATTAAAACTGTTTTACACAAAAAGCTCGTTGTTGATCAGTAAAACGATTCATTGCAAATAAAATTGCATAGAGTAATGTCAAATTTCCCTACACTCAAAAATTATATAATTTATTTTTATACAAGATATTCAGTGTTGCCATTTACAAAAAATTATGGCCCACCCTATATAAATTAGCAGCTTAAAGATGTAGCAAAATTGTCAAAATAGCAGAAACGGTATTTGAAAGAACTTCGAGATATCGCTGTGAAGGTTGACGAACCCTTAGAATAATAACGCATAGAAGGATAGTTTCATACGGCCCACGCGCCAAGCGTGAGGCATAAAATGGATTCATGTAGTTGTGATCAACTCGTATTCACACGCGCCAATACGCACACAAACGCACCAATTTTGTTCCACCGATCGGCGTACTGGGCCATTTATGGCCGAGTTTTAGTGGCCTCACCGTTGCGCGTGAACTGCGTTTCTAGGCGTTATTGTTCTTAGGACGAACCATAATTTGCACCGATTCGCCATACAAATTGTTCGAGGAATCGGTGCAAATTATATTTCCTCATCCCATGACATCCATAACTTGATGTTTGCCTTATACTTCAACTAATACCCACCAGTGTATTTAAGAATTCTAAGTAGATAAGGTTTCGCAAAATATTATTTGTGCCAGTTTTTTCTCTCGATTGTCTCTCAATTTATGGGTAATAATTTCCACCTCTTTAACTCCACAGTAACACTTGTCGGATTAATAAGGCAGAAGAGAATGCGTAGTAAGCCTGGTGTTTCGGCCGTTTATTAGAATGCACACAATGCCACTACACCAGATCGCTTTCGTTTTATTTTTAATATTAAAGCCCCTGGCGGCGGTTCGATCGCGCAGAGTAGGGTGGACACAGAGAGGGGTTTGCTACTAATGAACTAGGTGCATTATTAAAAACAAATATGAGACTCTTGTAGCTAAAATAATTTTAGTAAAATGTGGTTCTTACAAATAGGTACCAAATGTGTAAGATATAAAATAAATCCAGTATGTTCGTGGTCTCTATTGGGGTCACTAGGTATAAAGGGTCCGTAGGGACTGGGGAGCAAACTTACGTTCACTAATTTATGTGTATTAACACATTCAGTGCCGGGAACCCGACCATCGGGTCCCTACGCCGTAGGCGATTTCCGCTACATACGAGGAAAACCACGGAATCAACTACGGGCGTAGCGATTCGCGGCACTGAATGTGTTAAGAGTGCTCTTCAAAAAAGCGCTCGCTCAGAATTCGGTATTTTGACACGCGTAGTGCGTTTGTGTGTGTAAATACTACTACCACCCACACACACGTACCTAACCCCCACATGCACAGCGAGATCGCACCAGCCGCGGGTGCCGTCCCTTTCTAGCTATATGTAAGTGCGATCGGGATAGAACTAACCGCGGAGCTTGCCGATGCAAATATCTGTATAGCGCACCGTTGGAATTCACTCCGTGACCGATATTGATACTTGCACTAAAAAGTGGTAAGTATTACTTCGCTAACATGATGTTCTAGAACATCATGTTAGCGAAGTTAGATAACTTGAATAAAGTAAGTATTTGATTTTTGAGCACAAGTTTTCTATTTGTATTAAAATACTATGATATGAAAAAGTATATTTAGTTTCGTTTTTTTAGTATAAAATAAACTAACGAGTTTTAAAGTTGTCAGTAATAAGAATAATAATTTGTTTTACGGATATTAATAGTTTGCATGTTATCTGAGTCTTATTTATATATAGTAATGTAGTGAAATTATACCAGTAGACCCACTACTAGGAAATTACTGGGTACTTACGTATTCATTTCTTGAAGAAAATTTTTTTTGTTATGGACAGTAAAAAAAAACTGCCCTTCATAGAAATTGCTATGTCCGTTTCTTACCAAAGGAACTGAAAATTATAAATTATACAAACACAGCTTTTTATCTAGAATACAATTAATTAATGCGTGATTTTATTCAAAAGCCTAAAACCTCAGATGATAAAAAGGAATAGATATGAAACGGGGGCTTGGCGCGTGTCGGTGCGACATGGCCAAATGGGCATGTCACTGCCCACCGCATGTTAGTCGCAATTTGCCGTGAATCTGAAATGTTTTTCCACGTTTACTCAAAATGCCGAATTGTAGCGTGGTTACATGCAAAAATAGGAATGAAACTAAAACCTACATGAATGGTGGAGTCACGCACCACATGTGAGTATTAGTATTTTCACTTAAGTCAGTAAAAACTAATATTTTAATAAATAAACGCAACGCCGCATCATTTCTCGGGATCGAACTAACATATCGAACGAAAAAGCATATTTTTGTTCTATGCGTTGTACATTGAACGTTCAATACAGTAAACCACGGCGCAATGTATTAAACCACTATGGATATGGACGATGCTTGATTTTTTTAGTGGTACGGCCGCTGCTTGGCGTCGCAAACTAGAGCAGTGCCAAAGTGCAGTTACAATTTACGTGTAATCGATAAAATAGAAGTACGATATCATACTAGTTATTTTATTTCGACTACTTTCGCTGTTTTATTTTATTTAATTACTTGTTTTGGTTGGGTGCCTATCTTAAAGGTAACTAATAACATACTAATAAGATTAAAAGTTACAAAATGTTTACGGTACCTACTAATAAGATTTTCACTAAGTTGCAGTATGAACGGTAAATAGACATATTAAAATTGTATGTACAAGTATATAATTTAGTTGCAAATGGCTTCAGAACAACTTTAAATGTGATATTATTACCAATAATTTATTTTAAATGAGTATTTTTTACTTTCATTTGAAATGTGATAATTGAAGAAGAAATCTCGGTTTCTTATTACAGTTTTCCAAAGAATCCGAGTAGGTACTAAAAAAATGGATAGATGCTACTGGCAGAGGTCCTAACTGGTTTCCTGTACAGAGAAGAGTTAATGTGTTCGTAACATTTTCAAGAAAAATGTTTCCAACCACTTAATAAGAGCCGTACACTTTTCGAATATTTGACACCTCGCTTGCTTGAAACCTAGGTGTAAAATGTATGGTAACACATCTTCGCACATCTTTGGTGGATACTCGCCCTTAGCCGTAAATCTCGTAATATGAGTAATGGACATATTATTTCGCGCCAAAATGCGAGTCGGATCGGTCTGGTACCTACAGGTCAAAAATATCGATGTGACCAGAGTTTTAAATGTATGTGAACACGAACTTATAAAAAGCCGTTTATGTTACTCTGTAGGTATTCGTCAATATTTTTTACTTTTGCGATTTATGGTAAGTTAACAACCCGTGTTATTTAAACTTGTAGCTAGAAGTTTAAATACCACCACATAAACTTACCATGTCGTTGAAGTTGTTACCCATCAATATCTTAACATAATATTAATTTTAATATCAATGTCGATAAAACATAATTTTATCGTTTGTCGCCCCCCTAGTGTAGTGCGTTTAAGCCAATCACAGCCCTTGTTTGCATGTTGCCGTAGACTCACTGGCAACGCCCGAGTCTTTGTTTTTACACGGTTCAATGTGTGTGCCTGTGGGCGCTGCGGTGGGAGAAAACTGGGGACATCGGTTTTGGTTGAAATTAAGCAGTACGGCACTTCTCCCTTTTTTTATGTTCTGAGCATAAAACCTATGTCACTTTTTAGGATTCCGTACTCAAAGAGTAAAACGGGACCCTATTACTAAGACTCCGCTGTCCGTCTGTCTGTCCGTCTGTCACCAGGCTGTATCTTATGAACCGTGATAGATAGAGATTTGAAATGTGATGTATTTCTGTTGTCGCTATTTATAACAAAAAATACTAAAAAACAGAATACATAATTTTATTTACGTCATACCTGGCCATAAAGTAGGAATTACCGCACGCTATGCGTGCGGAAAACCCCACTTCCTGGCCAGATAGAGACGTAAAATTTTGTACTCACCACGGGCGGTAATAAAGAAAGCCTCAGAGCGCATATTTATCGCCCTTGCCTTCGGCTCGGGCGTCAAATACCTGCGATCTGAGACATTCTTTGTTTAACCGCCCTAGGTAAGTAATGTACTATTTTATTTTAGTTTTTATCGGTTTCTTTTTCTTTTACAATCTTACACAAATCGACCTTGCCCCAAACTAAGCAAAGCTTGTACTATGGGTACTAGACAACGATAAACATACTTACATAGATAAATAAATACTTAAATACATAGAAAACATCCATGACTCAGGAACAAATATTTGTGCTCATCACACAAATAAATGCCCTTACCGGGATTCAAACCCGGGACCTCCAGCTTCGTAGGCAGAGTCACCACTAAGTTACTAACTAGGCTACAGGGGGTTCCTATACAACAATTTTTTTGCCGTTTAAAGATGTAGATAATGGTACGGTATCCTTCGTGCGCGAGTCCGACTCGCACTTGGCCGGTTTTTTAAACTTTTATTTCGAAATAAAGAGTGATACTCGGAAATGTCGAAGGGAAGGTCAATCGTCGAATCCGACTCGGCTGGGCAGCATTCGGGAAGCTACGGCACATCTTTTCGTCCAATATTCCGCAGTGTCTCAAGACGAGAGTCTTTGACCAGTGTGTGTTGCCAGTGATGACATATGGCACGGAAACGTGGTCGCTTACTAAAGGCCTCATAAGAAGGCTCAAAGTCACTCAAAGGGCAATGGCTCTCCATTGCCCTTTGAGTGACTTTGAGCCTATGCTATGCTATGCTGGGAGTTTCTCTGCGCGATCGCATCAGAAATGAGGCTATCCGCAGCAGAACCAAGGTAACTGATAAAGCCCTCCGAATTGCTTAACTTAAGTGGCAGTGGGCGGGGCACATTGCACGTAGAACCGATGGCCGTTGGGGCGGAAAGGTTCTCGAGTGGCAACCACGTACCGGAAGGCACAGCGTGGGTAGGCCCCCCGCAAGGTTGACTGATGACCTGGTAAAGGTCGCGGGAGTCCGCTGGATGAGGGTGGCGCAGGACCGGCCATTGTGGCACTCTTTGGGGGAGGCGTATGTCCAGCAGTGAACGTCTTTCGGCTGATATGATGATGATGATGATGATGATGACTCGGAAATGTAATAAAACCACGTAAAAATCTTCCTTTCCAGTGTAAACCCCCGGTGTGTGTTATTATTATATATATATAAACGAAAATAATTACTAAATGCAAGGTAGGATCGTGCTGTACTTAACAAACGCCATATAAGCTTGTTTTTTAAAAAGTTTTTTATTCATCTTGTTATTTTCAATAACCCTGCATATTATGTCGCTGGTTCGTGGGTACTTGTACAGACAAATCACACAAACCCAAACAAGATAGGTCTATCTATTTTAGTTAAGGAGTTCCCATGACCACCTTCCATCATCAGATCCTGGAAATCATCCATCACCAAAGTGTTTACCAAGACAAAACAGATAAGCTCAAACTAGATGGATTTATCTAGTTTAGTTTAGGAGTTCCATGACCACCTTATAGCTCCATCATCAGACTCTGGAAATCATCCAGCACCAAAGTCTTGCCGTGCCATGACCAAATAAATGAGCCCAAATTCGATGGCTTTATCTTGTTGAGTTTAGGAGTTGCTATGGCCACCTTCCGACTCCATCATCAGACCAGCTCTATGATATTATGTCACCGAAGATACGCAATTGTACCTAATTTGAAGATTTCACCCAAACTCCCATACATACTAACAAGGTGGACTGATAGTAACAAGTAAATAAATTAAATCTATCAAGTATCACGATCACTCGTACAATAATAATTGACTATAGAACGCGTAGTTTAGACAAAAGGATCCAACCCACAAGACATCACCATTGAAATGTATGACTTTTGTTTTAGGTAGAAGGTTCAATTTTAAATGTTACGTATCCGGTGGGTTTGAGCCTTTTCGCTACACTACGTCATATATGGCAGCTATGCAATTCATAACTTGTCTCGATTAGCCTCACGAATGTATCCCCAGTATAGTTTGACCCCGAGGTTGGTAACAACTATGCCTAGTCGGAGATCAAAATAATATTATTTTATCTGAAGAGTGGCCGGTTAGCTTCGTGAATAGCCACAAATAAACACACTACACGTCTGTCTCGGAGGGCTATTCAGCCGGTACTGAGATATATTCCCGCGCGACGGTAAATTTATACTAGTTTTGAATAATTATTTATAAATATAAATTTTGACAAAAGTTATATTTTTTGGACTGGATCTTGTTGGTACAAGCATGAACTTTAATGTTGTGTAAGATTCAATACAAAAATTATTCAACAATAATGAGAAAATCCTTGAGTTTTCAGTACGATTTTGTTGACAAATATGGTGTAATTGAGAACAGTTTACATATATATACGTGCAGAATAAGGAAAATTCGAGGCGGCTAGGCGCAATGGCAACATATTACGCTAGTGAAAATAGAAAAAAACAAGTAGGTTCTCATATAACATCATGGAGTATTAGGGGCTCAAACTTATGACTCTGCGCTCTCTTCAGAAAACTACTGTCGGTAATCGGGTATTTTCGGTTAAAGTATTCAGTTCTTCGTAAATTGGAGGCGGCTAGGACCAATATGAGGAGTTTACCTATGCAAATAAGTAATCAGGATCTAGAAAAAGCTCTCCGTTTCTTAGAATTACAACGTCAAAAATCCGTCATTCTCGCTTATTCCTGACCAAAAAACGAGCGCCCTCTTAACGTCGATTTGTTAATAAAGTATTCATGTTTTCACCTCAATTTTTTTTTGAGATTATATCCAAGTCTGTGGGTATAAAAATTAGACTGCATAGGGTACTTAGGTTGTTGCGAATTCTGGCGTAGACAGTGCTACGGTGCTTCGTAGACCTTGCGTAGCGGCAGCCATTGCACAAAAGACAACAAGCTTAGTTACAAATTGTACGCTTCACATAAATATAAATAAATAAATATTTATAAATATTTGCGGACAATCTTACACAAATCAACCTAGTCCCAAACTAAGCAAAGCATGTACTATGGGTACTAGACGACGATATAGATACTTATATAGAGAAATACATACTTAAATACATAGAAAACATCCATGACTCAGGTACAAATATTCGTGCTCATCACACAAATAAATGCCCTTACCGGGATTCGAACCCAGGACCTCTTGCTTCGTAGGCAGGGTCACTACCAACCAGGCTAAAGCGGTCGTCAAAACGTCCATATTATTTTTTTGGTTAGTAATTTTGTATTATTCAATATTTCACTTTCTCTAACTAGCATTTCTTATACGTTTAATGTAGAATGCCGTGACAAAGTGGAGTTATAAACCAAAATGTGGTCCCAACTGAAGGAGTCCACTTTTTCACATTATTTAAAAAAAAACAACCTTAAAAAAATATGTATATTGGCTGAAAAGGAAACTTCAATTAGTCCTAATGAAGAAACATGTGCAATATTTGAATCGCACACCAAAACCACAATTTTCGATAGTTCAAAAAGCAAAAAAAAAACGGAAAACGTCGGTTCATTGTCACTGAAAAAGAACAGCGATGCGGCAGCATTCTTACTTTTGTAGGGGAAATTGCTCGTAGAGGCATGATCCATATTTCAGTCATTGCCTTGCGTGAGTTAGAAAAATAATAATATTCTTGTTAAAAAAAAAAAATGTTGATTGAACATTCCGACGTTCACATTATTTCAAACGCATTATAAATATCAAAAAGGACTTCTAAATGCTCTCAAAGTGCAAGTAAAGCAAAATCAAGCTGTTCAAACGAATCCAGAATGATCCACATATTCGGCGTCGTCTCTGTATTGAGTTAGTCTGCGCATTGCGTTTCTGCGCAGCTTGGTGGAGGGCCCTTCAGGCCATTATTGAGACCAGTCCTCGTGTCTCCTTCTGGCCCTGACTCCGTATTCAGCACGAGTAAATCCATAACGATACCTGCAGACTCAAAGGGCGTAACAGCCTGCTGTTGTAATGGCTGTTACGCCCTTTGAGTATGCAGGTATCGATATGATGATTCCATTGTAACTTGCATTTCACTTGTGCTAGTGCTAGTACGGGTGTGTAGAATAGAACTACAGTACAAGGATATTGTCAACAAATTGTTGGGTGTGTAAAGCGTAGAGTTATTTATGGTAAGGCCAAAGGTCTTAAAAATTAAACATTTCAAGTAAGTTGTGACGACACCCGAAGATGTCCATAATACGAGTATAACAGGATACGAAAGGGTGTGTATATTACAGATTTTTACTAAATTATGAAATATTTCCGTTCAAAGATCCAGACCAAAGTAAATAATTAACTGCAAGAGTAACGACGTCACGAATTGTCAAAAAAGGTGTTAAATTGCGTCCTGTATGGTAAGACTACAACTCGCGCTATAACTCGCGTTTGTCCATCCTTTTATGACGGATGAAAAGGGCAACTGCATGCAATCGAAAAGACGGCAAAGATAAGTTGAACATGAACTGTCTAGTTAAAGTGCTGCCTAATTCCAAGAACTGTCATATGACAGTATAAGCAGCGACTGGCAGTCGACATGTAGTCGCATGTTGTGGGAGCGCCTTCCGACATAGGGACGAAAATTGTTTTTATTCGATTTGGGCAAAAATTATATTGGAATGCATAAAATGTCTGTACCTTGCGTACTAGTGAGCAAAAAAAATCTCAATAATCCTCACTGAGCACTAAGCGGAGCGCACTACTCAGAATAGCCAGAAATGCCGAAGTAAACAGACATCCTTGACGCTAAGAAATGCAACCTGAAAAAGCAACGAAAAACATTCTGTACAATTCTTTTCAGGGTAGTATTAAAGTGTCAGCAATTATACGATGAAGACACTGTAAGTGTGTCAACATTGTACTATCGGCCGCTTTATAGGGCTCGACGTGTCCTGCTGATGGTTATCGGGACGGCGCGGCAATTTGGAGGATCGCGTGCGACCTGGCAAGAGGCCGGTTGTACAAGGTAAGTGTGACAGCGAGTACAGTAACTCATTACAATCTAGATACATTTGCTGAAGCAAAAGGCTTCAGCAAATGTAACTAGATTGTAATGCGTAATAATGAGAAATTTTAATAGTGCGTAATAATGAGAATTCATCATAAATTCAAGTGAAATATCGAACAATACCCACGATTATTGCAGTTATGTACCGATCTCACTGCCAACTGACCTAAATACTACAAAGGTATAGTTGTTATTTTCTAAGCCGTCCGTTCCGCACTAAAGAACGCCGCACTGCAGAACGGACGGCTTAGAAAATAACAACTATACAAGGTAGGTTTACATAATAAAGACAAAAAAAAACCGGCCAAGTGCGAGTCGGACTCGCACACGAAGGGTTCCGTACCATTATCTATAAAAACGGCAAAAAAATCACGTTTGTTGTATGGGAGCCCCCTGTAGCCTAGTTGGTAGTGACCCTGCCTACGAAGCCGGAGGTCCCGGGCTCGAATCCCGGTAAGGGCATTTATTTGTGTGATGAGCACAAATATTTGCTCCTGAGTCATGGATGTTTTCTATGTATTTAAGTATTTATTTATCTATACAAGTATGTTTATCGTCGTCTAGTATACCCATAGTACAAGTTTTGCTTAGTTTTGGACTAGGTCGATTTGGGTAAGATTGTAAAAGAAAAAAAATATATACAGGATGTCCGGTAAATAATGGACAACCTTCTAACCACGAATAGATTTAAATTCCAATGGACGAAATGAATTGGACTCGGTCTTGCCTAAATATTTAATGGAACTAAACGACAATATACAACATCATTTACTATCAAGGGGTATTTTTTACCGCCACGCCACGGTCGTTCCTCTAGCCGTAGTCCGCTATATGGGTTAATCTTATCACTATCGTACGATAAACGCCAGTATCTTAGGCTCATTGGTACAGTACAGTACAATTATAAATCGCTAAACCCTGTGACTTGGATAGGCTACACGGACACTAAGCGGTATCTAATGGCCACGGATAACAAAGGCAATTACAAAGGTTGTGTAAAGTTTAGCGTGCTAATGCTTGCATTATTTTACCCTTAACTTTAACTACATATCTCATTTGCGCTTAATTATTACTATTCCTCAACTATAATTAGGTCAATTACTTGTGAAGTAGTAAATGTTATTTGTGATTTCCTCTGGATGCGGGTAGAGCAGGACCGGTGATTGTGGCACTCTTTGGGGGAGGCATATGTCCAGCAGTGGACGTCTTTCGGCTGATATGATGACTTAACCCTTTCCTTGTAACCCACACATTACACAGAAACGAATCTATATGAATAGATATACAGTTCAAAATTGCAATTTTATATGCATATTGTTTCTACCTGACTTAGTTTCGGCCTGCATTAACATTTTAAGTATTCGATACTCCAAAGAACTACCAACCATAGGAAACACAATTTGAGTTCTAATTCTTGAGTATGATCCAAATCAAATCTGTTATTTGACAAAATTCTATCTAAGTATGTACTAGTATGTCTAAGAATAGAAGAAGTCTTAGCTCATTGTGGTAAGAAACCGAAGAAGAATTACTTAGTTAATATGTGAACAAAGACTTAATTTTATAGTTCATTTCAATTCACTTCCAATATAAGTCTGACATCCATAGTTGACAATGTATGCTCTAATAACGCAAGAGGGACTGAATGTGCATGCAACCTGGCAACTTAAAAATATTGTGATATTAATATGTCCAAATGAGCCCTTGTTCTAAATATTTCTATTTATAGCTAGATAATAATCATTCTGCTAATTAAGATTATCTTAGAACTTTAAACAACATATGAGCGTAATACACAAACATGGACAGGTGGGGTAGCGTGGCGTCGCGGGGTTCAGAATTCAAAGTTCCGAGCAAACACGGGCGCAAACACTACAACATCTGGCCAGTTTGCGTACTGTTGTTCGACTACTTCAATGTCAGCGCTAGAGGTTGATTTAGGGCAGTAAAAATTCGATTGAGTTAGCGTTTCTTAGTTTGGAATGAACTAGAACGGTAATTACTTTGATGTATAGTTTTGTATGATTGTTTTCCCTACTTTATATTTTAAAACGGTATGATGCAATTACATTGTATCATAGTAACTGGTATAACATAAAAAAATGTAGTGATTTTTAGTATCAGAAAATCCTTTTCACAAATATGCCTCATTATTTTCAAGATATTTTCTCTTGTGAGATATTTTATATTGTAGGTAGGCTACGGCTAGATGAATGTGGCACAGGACTGGTCATTGTGGAACTCTTTGAGGGACGCCTATGTCCAGCAGCGGACTAAAGGATTGGTAGCAAACGTTTTTGCATAAGGCTAGTGCTAGTTCTGCATTAGCTCAGTCACAGTTGGCAGTGCGTGCTTGTCTTAGGGGAGTAATTGACAGCCTCAAGGAGCGCCTGGTGCAAAAACATGGCGAATTTCATTGCTGTCAAACCACTTGCTCGCTGTTTGTGCACGCACTTGGCGAGGGTCGTAATCAATCGATAGCTATTAAAAACGTAGTTTAAAATGGCTAATATAACTTATGAATATCGATATGTAATAGTGTACAGTCGCCATCACATACATAGGTACAGTCGCCATCACATACATAGGTACAGTCGCCATCACATACATCGGTACACTATAGGTGTTCAAAAATATCGGAGCATGCACCCTAATGCCTTGAAAATAGAGGTGTGTTCCGATGTTTGTGACGTGCTTGTTTGCTCCGATGTATGTGATGGTGACTGTACCCTATAGGTAATCAAAAATATCGGCGCATGCACCCTAATGCCTTGAAAATAGAGGTGTGTTCCGCTTCCGATGTTTGTGAGCTGCTTGTTTCCTCCAATGTATGTGATGGCGACTGTACCTAATGTAAGTGTTTTTTTTTTATTTATTTATTTATTTATAGCCTCTTTTCAGAAAGTTACAATAACATACTTAAAACTACAGTAACCGCAAAATATTACATTTCTGTGTGCCTACTGGCAAAGGCCTCCCCCAGTCTTCTCCATTCCTCCCTGTCTGTGACCACTCTGGTCCACGTCTTGCCAGCCATTTCTATAATTTCGTCCTCCCATCTTTTGAATTGTCTGCCTCTATTCCGTTTGCATCCTCTTGGGTACCATGTTGTTAAAATTTTGCTCCATTTCTCCGGTCCTCTTATTGTATGTCCAGCCCACTTCCATTTAAGATTTTCCACTTTATACTCTACATCCTCGAGTTTTGTCTTGTCTCTCAGTTCCGAATTCTTTATCTTGTCTATTCTTCTCTTCTTGAGTATGCTTCTTTCCATGGCTCTCTGACTTACTTTTAATTTCAGACACTGTGCCTTGGTCAGTGCCCAAGTTTCGCAGCCATATGTGAATATTGGCAAAATGCATGTGTTGAATAACTTCCTCTTTATACTGGTACTAAACTGGGTGCTCTTCATAATCTCTTTCATTGACCAGTATCTCTTCCATGCATTTCCGATTCTTCTATCTATTTCTTTGGCGGTCGACTCATGTGGCGAGATTATTTGGCCTAAGTATAAATATTCTGGGACATATTCAATTATATTGTTATTTAGCCTAATTATATTTTTGTTGTTCGCATTGGACATAGCTTTTGTTTTTTGATCATTCATCGAGAGTGTCCCACCTCTCTGCTAGCTCTGTCCAGGTCTTCTAGCATTTCTTGTAAGTCTTCTGCGTAATGTAAGTGCAGTAAGTGTTTAATAAATAGTAAATACGTAAATTGTATATATTGTAAGTAAAACATTAAATGAACACACAGTTTTTTTTTACGGAAATGCCGAAACGTAATACTTTTAAAATAAGACCGCAGAACTCCCAAATTAACCTATCCATCTGAGACTTGACCATCAAATAAAATAATCCAATGATAAATGGGTACCTACTCAAAAATGTTGTACAAAATTCGATCTTTAAAATAATTCATGGTAAAAGTCTGAGCTAGGTATTTTGCGATGTAATAACTATACCCATTTAAAATTAAAATGTAGCAAGATGTATGGCTGACGTGAGCCAGACAAATCCATCACCGAAACAAGTTATCGCTTAGCTGTGAGCATGACACATTGTATGACGCATATAACTATTTTCGCCATATCAATTTACTCATGTATGAGTTCTTAGAATTTTTACTTCGTTCAGATATATGTTTTTATATAGATGTTTTAGCTAAAGCTCTAATCTAATTATATTTTCATATGTTTACAAGTACTTACACACTTTTGCTTTTATAACTTAAAAAAAACTTTTTTGCTAATACAGGCATGAATATAATGTATACTGTACCTAATGCTAATGTTTGAAAAAATATTGAAAAAACATTGTCATAGTGACATTGAATATTATGATAGCTACTTTTATGTCAACGGTTGTTACCAATATGCAACTATGCAATATTTTGGAACCAATTTAATTTGACTATTATGCAGTGCGTACTGGATGCGGGTGGCGCAGGACCGGTCATTTTGGCACTCTTTGGGGGAGGCCTATGTCCAGCAGTGGACGTCTTTCGGCTGATATGTTGATGATGATGATGATGATATACAGTCAGCAGCAAAAGTAGTTTTACGTATGAAAATGCTAAAATGATCTACACCTAATGATATAAGAGCTTGTTTAGATAATTTTGAGTACCTTGCCCGGGTAGCTTTTGACGCCGACTGTATTAATTTCCGTGTTAATCACTCCGCCTGAAATTTTAGCATTGTTTCAGGTGGAGTGATACTACTAATACTAAAAAAGCAATGATATTCACATACAAATTTAAAGGCTTTTTATTATTTATTTATCGTATGGCGCTTACACAACTGGTACATATATATGTATTCGTTTCGATATCGCTGATAGAGATTTAAAGGCGATAACTACCATGAATGATAGGCAACTGTAGGTTATAATACGAAATTATCTACATGAACGAAGGTTACTGTCCCCTTTGTTCCACTTTGAACTACCTAAAACCTTCAAATTGCCGGTTAAGTAAACACCTCGCGTTAGCATGCCTCAAGTGGTCCCAATGGGGAAGCGTGTACCCGTGGCGTGCCGTACCACTATACCCTAGGGTACCCACTAACCCCACCCTGGGGTACACCCTGTTTATTGCGACCCCAGGCGGCGCCTTTGTCTTCGCCCCAAATTGAATATATTATTAATTTAAATGTTACCAAAAAAGGTTTGTTAATTTTATATTGCGCGTGATTGTGTTGATTTAGACGTTTCTAATGAAAACTTTCGTCAATATTTGCGAGGAAAATAAGTTTCGTATCGTTAATTGTTTTTCGTTATTATTTGCAGACATTTTCTTGTGATCTTCCAAGATCGTAGTCTTAATGAAAAACTTAGTTTACTTCACATAGATGAAGTAAAGATAGTTCAACGCAGCTCTATCTTCAACTTTATTTTCTTCTTTCCTAGGGGCAAGATAAATTAAAGTGCTCTTAGCATAAGGTTAATGATTATTAAAGGGTATAGCAGGCTAAGCTAACGAGAGTGGCCCCCGCAAGGGATTTGGTTTTAATTTGAGGTGCAGTACTGGCAGGACCTAAGAACACTGTATGCGTAATATCAGCCTTCGATCTTCATTTGTTTCAGACTTATTCACGAAAATGTAAAAAAATCAAGGTAATTTTAAAACTGTTATTTTAGCTAAACCAAGCAAGCGAGAGTCACCAAATAAATTCAGAATGAAGGAGCATAAAATGTGGTTCATAATGCATATTTTTAGAGACATTCATATCCTTGCTTGAACTTATATGAAAAAAAATTACCCTTCTGTTTTTTCTGCATTATCAGTTACCACAACATCGGTACTTACGTGTATGTTGATAAATTGTATAAGTTCTTATAGCCAGATAAACAGTCTATTTGAACATATATGTTGCATCTCGCAAAAAACGTATTCTAGCAGAAAAAATGGTGACAAACCATAATTTTCATACAAATATACGTCCGCTGGGCAACCGGTGAAATTGAGGTCAAATTAATATTTTTAATACAGTTGTCATGGAGTTGCACGCTACAACTACTACACTACAACAATTACCAACAGCAGACATCGTATTTTCTTGTAATCACCTTTTAAACAGCAAATAGTAGAAACGGGGAGGACACTAAAAAGTTGATTGACCCAGTTGCACTTATTATCAATTTCCGAAATAAAAATATCTTACGTTTTTATTTCGTTCTCCAGATGAAACAATCAAATCATCTTCAATTGTATGAAATAATGAAAGAAATAATATAGATATGAAAAGAGAAACATTTTTTTGTATTATTTCAAACTAGCTTTTGCCCGCGACTTCGTCCGCGCGGAACTCGTTTATATCGTAACTTTCTCCCCCCTTTTCACCCCCTTAGGTGATGAATTTCCAGATAAAAACTATCTTTAGTAAGGATTCTTTGGGAAGGCCCCGGAATTCAAAGTATCTCTACACCAAATTTCATCTCAATCGGTTCAGCAGTTTAAGCATGAAAAGGTAACAGACAGACAGAGTTACTTTCGCATTTGTAATATAAGTATGGATTGTATGAAGGAAAGGGTCATTATGGCTGAGTTGCATGATTTTATAGATTAGCTTACTGCGAACGCCTTTTTTTACAAAATATACTCCGCCGCAAACTTGGTGTCTATGACCCGCCTCACCATAATAGATGCATGTAGGCTTTTTTCAATATTATTTTGCATTTTTCATATCACACGGCCGTAAGGACCTTTTCTACTAAACCGTAGGACTAAATTAAATGACTTGTAATTTAAATATTTTATATTAAAAATAAAGATACGTCAACAAAATGTTACATCTAATAGTTTTCAAAATAGCCATAATAAAACGTCTTTTTTACCCCGTTTTAGAAAACATTTTCGAAACTACCGCCATAAGGTACCTTTACCCTTGGAACGTCACATACATATATTTACCTATGTAATGTTCCTATTTCCCAGGACTCCTAACTACCGCTATACCGTAAATGGGTTTCATCCAATTTCACACCCCCTATTTCACCTCCTTGGAGAATGCTCCAGGACTCAAACTATCTCGACCATCCAAATTTTCGACCCCATTTCACCCCCTTAGGGGATGATTTCCGGAATATAAACTATCATATGTCCTTTTCTAGGACTCAAACTATCTTTCAACTAAATTTTATCAAAATGTGTCATAAACAAATTTCCACCCCCAATTACACCCCCTTAGGGAATGATTTTCGGGAGTAAATTATCCTATGTCCTTCCCCAAGACTACAACTCGCTATACCGTAAATGGGTTCCATCCAAATTTTCATACCTCATTTCACACCCCTAGGAGATGATTTCTGGACTAAAAATTATGTTAAGTCCTTCCCCAGGACTCTTAACTATCTCCATACCAAATTTCATCTAAATCGGTTCTATCCAAATTTTCACCCCTCATTTCACCCCCTTAGGAGATGATTTTTCAGGATATAAACTATGCATTGTCCTTCCCTGGGACTCCTTCTATCTCTATACCAAATTTTAACTAAATAAGATTTATCCACATTTTCATCCCTATTTCATCCCCTTTAGGGATGATTTTCGGGATTCAAACTATCCATTGTCATTCTCCGGGACTCACACTATATCTATACCAAATTTGGTCTAAACGGAGTCCATCCAAAATTTCACCCCCCATTTCACCCCCTTAGGAGAAGATTTCCAGAATAAAAACTATCCAATGTCCTTCCCCAGAACTTAAACTACCTATAAACCAAATTTTATCAAAATGGATTACATCCAAATTTTCACCCCTCCATTTTACCCCCTAAAGGGAAGATTTTCGGGATAAAAACTATCCTTTGACCTTTCCCGGGACTTAAACTAATTATATACCAAATTTTATCCAAATCGGTGCAGCGGTTTAAGTAGCTCCATACAAATTTCCACCCCCCATTTCATCCCCTTAGGGGTTGATTTCCAGGATAAAAACTACCCTAAGTCCTTCCCTAAGACTCAAACTATCTCTATATTAAATGTCATCTTAATCGGTTCAGCCGTTTTCACGTGATGCGCGGTCACATAAACAGACAAACAGATAAACAGACAAACAGATAAACAGACAAACAGATAAACAGACAAACAGACAAAAATTCTAAAAACTGTTGGAACGTGTTCTGTTATCGATTTTAAGTATCCCTAGCCAATTTTTTTCGAATATCTTCCTTGTACAGACTTTCGATCCTCTTCAGCTTTATTATATGTATAGATAGATATCACAAGTTGGTCTCAAGAGCACAGCTATCGAGCTAACATTAGCGAGCGAGCTAGACAACATTTTAAGGGTTACAGTACAGTCACCTTAATATAAACATGAAATCAAAAAGGCAGACGGGCTTACTTATTATTTCATTTATTAGATAGATTCTCAAAAGGCATGTCGAGTCTTTATTCGACATGCCTGCTCACCATTCTAAGCCCACAACAGCCGAATCCTAGAAAACCGCCATATGTAATTAAAACTCATAATAAGGGCTTAAATCATAACAATCACAAAGATAAGGGGTCTGGACATATGGCCGACATTACTGGACGGTTTTATTAACTGGCTGCCTGTCAATTTGGCGTATTAGACCCGCGGGCGAGGGGTTACGGGGTAGAGCGTGTTCGCAATATTAAGTGTGGATAAAAAATATATTTTTTTGGCTTTCCGCGCTCTAGCGTGGAAGCTTGGGTTATTTCGCTCTTACTGTGTGCCTATAAAAATAATTTTATTAAAAAGATTTCAGATTTTTGTTCTATGATTTCTTATTATTTAAATAGTAGTACCTTATAGCATAATGCATCTAAATTTTATAACTAAAAAGCTAAGGTCATCTTTTTGTATTTTTTTATGGTGCAGAATTTTTAGGTCTACAAGTAGGTATGCACATAGCAAGAGACTTGATTCATTTTAACCTGGTCCGTAAAAACCATTAAGTTTGCATAGATTACCGTAAAGCGGGTATAATTTTAAACTAACACGTTTGCTTCAAAAATCTAGACATATGGTCATTACTTATAAAAATTAAATAAGTACGTCATTCTCCTGACTTGCAATAATGAAATAAAAATTATTACGTTACTAGATACAGAAATTAAAACAATAACTGTAGGATCTAGTCCAATTCCAGGCAATGTGCATATAACTTAGGTTCCGATAGCGGAAGTTAGCAAGTAGGATGTTTTTCTAAGTTTCTTGTTAAATAAATTCCAGCCAACAAAAACACACCCCGTATACAAATCCGTGGCCGCAGGCGTTTAGCGCTGACAGCCATTGTATCGTGCGCGGGAGTTGATGTTGTGAGCCGCACATAATTGATTCAGTTGCGCGGAAAATTCCCGGCCAAGCTCGTGATTTTATCGCTCCGATTACTTACAATAATGTTTGGATGGTTATGAATGCTTTTATTAATTATACAAGCTGCTGTATAAATGATTTGATGGATATAATCTTGAAAACATTTTTAACCCACTTGTAAAAGGAGTGTTGTGTTGTGTGATGTTACCATTACTGAATTGTTCTTTTTAGGGTTCCGTACTCAAAGAGTAAAACGGGACTGGCTGACTGTCTGTCTGTCTGTCCATCTGTCACGAGGCTGTATCTCATGAACCGTGATAGTTAGACAGTGGAAATTTTCACAGATGATGTATTTCTGTTGCCGCTATAACAACAAATACTAAAAAACAGAATTGAATAAATATTTATAGACAATGGTACGGAACCCTTCGTGCGCGAGTCCGACTCGCACTTGGCCGGTTTTTTTATATCTCCTGTACATTTGCATGCTCGTCAACCACTTATGATTTTCTGCAACTTATGGCGTAAACGTACCCACCCCTACGGCGTACGCGCGCTGAACTGTATGTCGTTTCGCTTTCCACCAATAAAATAGTGTCATAAACGCAACTAAATGTTTCTAGACGACCATTAATTAAAGGTACATATGCACGCCCGTTATCAAGACAAGCTGTCCACGTGTCATATTCACTAGAACAATATTCACAATATATACATTGCTGATCTTTAGACAGACCAGTTTAAGAATGAACACCAACGTCTCATAATTTTTACAAGCTTAGGAATCTTTGCTACATAATGTGAGCTGCTCTGACGAGCGAATATCGCTTTATGAATAGCTTTTCAGCTTGAGATCGCGGGCTTAAATTATTCAAGGAGATGTGTGCGCAGGTGTATACTGCCCTTAAAATACAAAAGGACGTAAGTAAATGTGTAAAATACGGCGGTTAAGGCAGTTTTACGAGGGCAAGTGTGGGTGCTCTAAATACCGAACCGACGCGCGTACAATGCGCTCGTTGGAGTTTAATTGTGGTTTCGTTTTCATAACTATTTGGGAGGCATGTTTTTTTTAATTCCTAGTTTAGTACTTTAATTGTGGTGTATGTATGTAGTTGTATGTTTGTGTTTCTTTGCTTTCAGGAGTCTCAGAAGGTGCGAATCGGCAAAAGTACAACTTTATTCCTGTCAGCATGATCAGCATCCCATCCTGTTGTCTTCTGCGGGACTAATATGGTTGCCGTTACCTTTCGTTCTGGATAAGACATCCGTCACTCTCGCATTCGCATACTTGTTAGAACATGACGAATGTCTTACAGTGATAACTTGATGAGTGATAATTTACTTTGAAAACAAAGTTTTAACCGACGAAAAATCAATCATCCCCTATTTTCGTACCGTTAGGGTTGGTTTTTTTTCCAAATTTATATGGGACCAACTTCGGGTTATACACTTTCCAATAAAAAAAGAATTATCAAAATCGAACTTCTCTATAAAAAGTTATGCGTGGTCATACATAAAAAAAAAATATATACGCGTCGAATTGAGAACCTCCTCCGTTTTTTTCGTCGGTTGATAAAATTGAAACCATCTGACGACCGCTGTAACATAACATCAACAAACTAATCCACAGAACGCGCCTCTAAAGTGGTAGCTGTAGTAGTAAACACTTTTTAGCATAAAATAAGTACAGTCGCGGAATGAAAAGGTTCGTCACTTTTGGACATTAACATCATTAATATAAAGTCGAAAAGTAGCGAACATGTTCATTCCTCGACTATATATGACAGAGTATGAAAACATTTGTACAAAGGCAAATGTATACCTTTAAGGGAGCCCTTCCAGCTAACCTTTAAGCAACTCAGTAAAGTAATGGTACCCCATGACATAATATGACTCCATGGCTCCATGCACACACAACATCGCGAAGCCAACTAATTAATATAACATTACATATCCGACTTTACGATCCCAAGAAAACGAATCGAAAAACTCTTTAGACCAAATATATCAAAACCGTAAAGATGTATGTGCTGCATTAGTCATATGGGATACACGTCTTTTTCGAAGGTTATTGTGAAACTTGTAGCTTATTCGCGATGTGGCATGAGCTCGCGACGCATGCGCGGAGTTTGCCTGCGACTCGTGGGTTTGTTGGTCAAACATGGTCTGGTTTCTTTACAAGAACCGCTAATTTCATAGTGAATGTGTTGTATGCTCTCCATTGATTGAGTTTATGAGACTTGATCATCACTGCATCTCAGACCAATAATGTTGAAATTAGGTAATACCTAAATACAGTCTGTCTTTCACAAGTCAATAATACTTTAATAACTATACTCATTGCATACATCCAAAACATGTTGGCTAGTTGTATTTAATTAAATTTATTTGATACTCCAACAAGTTTATAGACAGAATAAGAAAATTAGAAGAAAAATATCATACGTATACGTCATTATGTCCCATTTAGTTAATATACCTACCAGTTGAAAACCTAAGGTTTGAATTTCTGCCCTGGCGAACAAGTTGTAATTACAAGGAAGTTACTTAGTACTAACTTACAAGGGAGTTACACAGACTGGACTTTACTGCCTTTACTCACGGGGCTCATAAATTGTGTTTTTGTATAAAACTATGCCAATCTCGTATATATCTTTGTTTATCCTTTTTTATTCCCAAATTCGTGATCACTGCAACATTTCAACAATTTCAATTAAAAGGGGCCATAAGCTACGTTGATATGCTCGCAATAAAAACAATTGGGAACAAACAGTGATCATCACACCCTCACCATTAGCGGCATTGTGTAGACGCGACGGAACCACCAGGGCGGAATGGGAATCAGTGCGGATGACCCTTGGAAATCTCGGCGACCCCGTACCATGAAATGGAAACGATATGTGTGTGGAGATAGTTCAAAAGTTTAGGTAATAGAAATAACAGAGCTATACTTTCTGAATTTAAATCCGCCATTTGTACTTCTTTGTGTTGTGCAATTAAGTTAGTTGCTGAACGAGATATCGGGCGTTCTTGCTCGGTGCCTTGTTGTACGTAGGTACTAATTTATTTATTTTATTGCCTAGAAACGTGAGCTGCCGTTTTTAAGGCACAATAGGTACAAAATTTCATTATATCGATTAAAATAAATATTGTCATTACCATGTAGGTATATTTATGATAATTATATTGTGTTCTCTTTATAGTTGAATTCATAAAAAAATCATAAATGTATGTTTATTTGGATGACTTTTTGTAACCCTGCTGGTCGATCATGTAAGTAACGCATTGTACACGTACGTTAGGTAGATTTAAATCTTAATTTTTATATGGAAAAATGACTGTTAAATTGTCCCAACGCGCGTTTGAAACGTAACATTATTTACCCATCAGATCAGACAGCTTTTTTAGGATTTTATTCAATTATATCATCATGCTTCTAGCGTTATTCCCGGTTGTGCCCCTAAAGGAGCCCGGGGTCCGCTTTGACACCTAATCCCAAGATTTGGCATAGGCGCTAGTTTTTACGAAAGCGACTGCCATCTGACCTTTCAACCCAGAGGGAAAACTAGACCTTATTTTATTCAATTATATATCACGCTTAATTATTAGAACTCGAACTAAGTGTATAATAAAACGCAACTTCAATGTCGCAACTTCAAAAAAAAAGAAGACACAAGTTAAAATCGCAACCATTTGTTTTTAGCTGAGTCTGATTTAATACTAAAGCATATATATATATATGTATAGCTCTAGGATACGGGGTATCTGGGTAAGGGGTGGATTATCTTTCGTTAGCAGGCGACTCGCGTGAGGGTCGGTGCGTGACTGCGCGAATATGTGGGTAGGTGGGAATGTGCCGGATTTCATGGGGTTTTGCGGGACTCAGCGACAGTTTTTCGGTTTTTTATTTTTTTGATTTTTATTTTTTTTTGTATTGGAGAAACGGGGGTAGATTGGAAGAGCTCGTGTTTCCGTGCAATATAAATACCCACAATATCCTGATATGTATTTAGATAGGCACCCTGAAATATTAATTTAAAATTCAACTAGGAACGAAAATCCCATGTCACACAATGGAATAAAATAAACTTGCAGTGTAGTTGTGTAGGAAATTCTGTGAATATTGTACAGAATCCCAAGCAGTTCCAACCTATACCTACATTTTTAGTAAATTTTGACGAAAAATAAAAATCGTCAAGGTAATAAAAAACGCCGTAGGTACGTAGTACTAAAAAATAATATTTACAAGTAAAATAATCCTGAAGAAACATAGTGTGATATTAAAAATGTTTTATTAGATTATTACTACTTACTAAGTAATATGAATTTCACTCAATTCATTTCAGTTTCATATTTTACAAGTCGCATTAAATTTTTAAGTAACCAGCATGCTCTAAAATTATATGATTGAAAATATTTTAAATGCAGTCATTTTAAATGCAGTCATATTATGATGCATTTATCACTGTGAAATTATTGTCATACATTTAGTAAAATTTCAAATAAACATTTACAAATTTTACCCCAATTAAACTGTCTAATAAATTCGACATTTGATTTCCCATCTGCAATCTTTTCACACCCACTACTTTAGCCTACTAATATAATGTAAGCGCGCTGTGCACTTGCAGCACAATGCGAATAATCGCACAACAAAGAACGGTTTAGTCGCAAATAGAAATGGTGTTGTTTTCGGTCGCCGCCCCGCAGTGCAGATTGACGCGGGGGTTGCATACGCGCTGATAAACGCTGCGATTGTAGTATCCCTTCATTATAATTTTAGAAATTTAGATTAAACAAAACAATTTCACTTTAAAAATCGAACACACATAAGAAAATAATTACTTGTATCAATTTAGTAGGAAGACCGTCAATTTCTTGAATTTAAAACAGAAATCATGTAGAATTAAGAAAAAAGTCTAATTGGCTGAGAAAAAATTCACTTTGTTCGAGATAATTTAACATCTTCCTAATTCATTTCTTGTTTTAGGACCTCGTATCAAGTATGTATGTTTTTCTTTGTATGTATACTGCAAATACTCAAAAATGTGAGCGTCACGGTATCCAGCCACACATGAACGTAACTTTTCGAGCAAGCTTTAGGATAAACCAAAAGTAATTTTCACATTAAAAAATGACAATTGACATATTCTAACGTGCATTCAAAAAGTTACGCAACTAACCTGCAGGCTGGTCAGACTTTACCCGTACAGTATGCATCCCTTCAACCCTCCCTCACCGAGCTGCGTTCTCCGTTTGATAGGGACGCGATGCGGGGATTATCGCCCAACTGAATAAATTATCGTTGTTTTATTGGGGCGTTTGTGTTTAGCGCTTTTTAGTGGGGTGATGAATGTGGTTGGTTGTACTTGGAGGCTGCTGTGACGAACGTGACAGTTGGGATAAAAAATCATGCGTTTACAACATTTAGCAGCCCTGACTGTCATCTCTATAAACATAGAGGGCTTCTCGGAAGACAAAGCACAACTCCTCTCCGAAATGTGCCGCGAGACGCATTGCGACATTTTATGCATACAAGAAACCGACCGTGACACAGGCCATCAACGGCCGCATATACCCGGACTGACACTCGCTGCTGGAATTCCCCACGCAAAGCACGGCAGCGCAATCTTCACAAGACCTGAAACCCGGACCACTTCCTCTTCTTGTGTCATGAGGGAAACGATGGATTTGATAACTCTAGACATCGGTCAGTGTACAATCACGTCTGTATACAAGCCGCCGCCACAGACTTTCCAACCTTGGGACGCATCCCCACCCGGCGACCACCGGCCGAAAATTATCATTGGTGACTTTAACAGCCAGTGTCTCGTGGGGTTATCGAGATTCCAACCCAGATGGGGAAAGAGTGGAGGCATGGGCAGAAGCAAACGGACTGACACTCCTTCATAACCCCAAATTATCGTCCTCTTTCAACAGCGGACGTTGGAAACGTGGCTACAATCCCGATTTAATATTTACCAGCGAAGGGATAAGCTCACAGTGTGTTAAAACAGTTTCAAGACCATAAATTACAAAGTATAATTCAAATCATAAAAAGATATGAACCTTGAAAGTTTATAAAAAAAAGTTTTTTTATTTATTGTCCAAGAGTAAATTTAAAGGTACCAATAGAATCCTTACGCTTTTATAGAAACAAATTTGTATGACAACTATGGACCTAAACGCAGTATTTCGCGACCGAAACAGCAATTTACTTCATTTTCCATGCAACGGTTAGTACAAATTGCACGGTGTGACGTCATACTTTAAAGCCAATCAGTATGAAGCGTTTCGGCTGCTGTCAGCGAGGTCCGTCTTTAACTCGATTTTTTGGGTATTAAATGTAGTTCCATACAAACATTTGTTCATCTACAAAAACTGGTTCGAATGGCATCGTAAACAAATTTAAGGTCACAAGCCCATTGTCATTAAAAGTGACTTTCTAAAACCATCAAATTTTCCTCCGCCATCAGAACTCAAATATGGTTGCAAGTTGCAATACCTAATACCGTTGATATAATATGTTTGTTTTTCTAGTGTATTTATATAAATTATGGTATAGTTTTCCATGTATCTTTAGCACTTTACTACAGATATTTATTAACCACTTTCAGTGCATAATTTTATGGAAAATAATTACTTGTCTATAGCAAAACATAAACCTGCATCCCCACGGTCTCCCGCCTAAACCTGAGGCTCTCCACATTGAAGTATATCAAACCAAGGGGAGGTTTATTTATTTTTTACGGGCCAGCAATTTCACGGAGCTCTGTAATAAGATGCCGACTGCGCTCTCCTTGGGGAGTCCTATGTAAATAGAGTACTTATATGCATAAACTTAAACAACCATAGATAGTTTTAGTGTTTTAATGTGGACTTTATGTAGTGGGATTTTATGTTGATTGACGTAACATGCTAAGTCCAGCCGGGAAGCTGTGTACCAAATTTTACGAATGAGCGTTAAGGCATATTATGAGTCATTTTCTACTTCAAAAAAGCGGCCAAGTGGGAGTCGGACTCGCACATGAAGGGTTCCGTGAAATAAATTGCGGTTTACGATTTATGACGTATTAAAAAAAACTACTTACTAGATCTCGTTCAAACCAATTTTCGGTGGAAGTTTAAATGGTAATGTACATCATATATTTTTTTTAGTTTTATCATTCTCTTATTTTAGAAGTTACAGGGGGACACACATTTTACCACTTTGGAAGTGTCTTTCGCGCAAACTATTCAGTTTAGAAAAAAATGATATTAGAAACCTCAATATCATTTTTGAAGACCTATCCATAGATCACACGTATGGGTTTGATGAAAAAAAAAATTTTTGAGCTTCAGTTCTGAGTATGGGGACCCCTAAAACTTAATGTTTTTTTTTCGATTTTTGTGTGAAGATCTTAATGCGGTTCACAGAATACATCTACTTACCAAGTTTCAACAGTATAGCTCTTATAGTTTCGGAAAAAAGTAGCTGTGACATACGGACGGACAGACAGACAGACAGACAGACAGACGGACAGACATGACGAATCTATAAGGGTTCCGTTTTAGCCCATTTGGCTACGGAACCCTAAAAATCACAGTACCTATGATAGTATCCTAACGGGCGTCCGATTAGATTACTATGCTGGCCTGATGAATGGAAATTCTTCTTCTTCTTAGTGTCGAGGTTCCTCAAATAAGAGATGCCCATTGGCAGCGGTGTGGATAGCTCTGGCAGTCGCGTCTCTCAGGTCGTGTTCCGAGCAGGAGTGTGGGCGTGTGGGGCACGCCATCAGGTGCACCATAAAATGGAAATTGATTAATTGCGATGAGTTTAAATAGGTACCGCAACTCCGTTAGCGAATCGAATTGAATCATTCACTTTCTCTTTACAACATAGTGATGTACAGTCAAGGGTTGTAACATACATACATAAATAAGGACATAATATCTGTACACGCCTTTATGACATTGACAATAGAGTCCTGAACAGATATTTATGTACGTACCTATGTTACTACCCTTGTCTGTACGAGAAATGTGTCTCTCACGACATGACATATAGTACGAGAAATGTGTCTCTCACGACATGACATATAGTACGAGAAATGTGTCTCTCACGACATGACATATAGTACGAGAAATGTGTCTCTCACGACATGACATATAGTACGAGAAATGTGTCTCTCACGACATGACATATAGTACGAGAAATGTGTCTCTCACGACATGACATATAGTACGAGAAATGTGTCTCTCATGAGTCATGACAGACTCTGCTGAAGTCATCTTGCATGATGATGTACAATACTTTGTGGATGATGATAAATAAATAAATATTAGGGGATGGACAATCATCAAAATGAAATGAAGACGAATATATATTTAACAAATTTAAAAAAAGTGTAGTACCTAACTTACCTATTTCAAATGTTTTGCTTGTTGTAGATTTTGTTGAATCTTTTCTTGGTTACCACTACCACCAATTAAACACTAAATGATTACAAAAATGCTATGGCCATTGCCAATAATGCATTTATTTCTTGAAGACTACCTACCTAAAGGAAAGACAAATACTTAGCATCGTAATAGGTAATTCGTATCGAATCCTTCGTTAGAAGTCGTGACTATTTAGTACACTTATTTAGATACCTAAATTTTATCTTGCAAATAAATCTCCGTAATAATGAATAAGGGCAACATTATTTAACAATCCTGCCCCACATCAAATCCAACAATAAATTCATCGTCGACATAAACATTAATCCTAGATGAAATCCCGCGCGGCGAATCTGTCCAAATCAACCAATCCAGATATAAGCCCCTTAATAAAGATTAACATCATAGGGTGAACTTGCCCTTAATAGAAATCTACTCGGAACCAAAGAGCGTATGATTGTAACATTGTACCATAGACTAACTTATCATTCGTGAATCTTATTGCCTCGGAATACGGTCTACTATTGGACACTCAAGCTTGTCTTCATTTGTGAAGGGTAAACCTTTTGTTATTAAGGCGGGGTGGTGTAAATTTAACAGTTTAAATGTCTGATTGTTATAGTGGGAGGACAAATGTGACAGCATGTGTTGCGTTTGTGCGACAAGCTTATTTAAGTTGGTGTGAGTTTAAATCTTGGTGCTAATAGTCGCCAATTGACGGTTTAGTTCGGACATTATTTGTGGAGATTAATGGGAATGGTTATTACAGAAATGGTCATTTTAAGTTGTCGACGGCCTTCGAATGGAATAGTACATACAAAACTGCATTGACGTATTTATGTGCCTATTTACTTCACTAGTAGAAACAAAGTTTCCGTGTCATTGACTTTCAGCAAGGTACTAGGTACGCTCGTAAGGGTATAAATATCAACTGCTACTTTCATATAATTGAAAAATAACAGTTGAAATGTCTTAACGAGCGTTCGCAAAATGACGCAATTTCCCAGCAGGACCACAAAGATATTAATCTGTTTTCCAGCGACTGTAGCCATCGTGTAACCTGTATTTATACCTACATATCAAGTATATACAGTCGCGGAATGAAAAGGTTGACCTTAAGATCTGTTTTTGCTTGCTCAGTATAAGTTATCGGTATTTGCTTTATCGACCGAGTATGACACATTCCGTCATAATGAATGTCATTTGACTACATGGCCCACAGATACGTCCACTATGAGAATTGACCTCTTTACATTTTGGAAAGGTGAATTAAATTTAAAAAAAATGACTACAAGAAATAGCGATGATGACATTGACAGGAACTATATATTAATCACATTTATAGTTTTAATAATTATAAGCGAAGAGGATTTAATCATTACATTTATCAAACTTGAAACAACGTTGCAAGATCAAACTTATAAAAAGGTTTTAGTTCAACTATTAATAGTCAAGGAACATTCGTGTAAGTAAACTTGAACTTTGTTATCAAACATGTAAACATAATTTTCAATACACCACTGTCGTCTGTTACACAGTTTAAAAGGGTAACATGTGCTTGCAACGCGTAAATAAATTCATCTGAAAACTGGTCAACCTTTTCATTCCGCTACTGTACTTCCGCAGTTAATCTGATTTTACCACAAGTTCTAGATAGATTTTTTCTTCTGATCCACACGGTAGAGTATACCTATCTATACGAAGCCCATTTTGCTGTATCTGCGTAGCGAAGTGGTAACTCGTTGACGACGCAATTCGGAAAGACTTATGTAAGACATCGTTTACACGCTCGCTAATTCTGGTTTCAGTTCAGTGCATCATTCTGGTCAGACTGACGAGAGAATTATCGTGTAACCCTCGGACTGACGGACTGATGGTCAGTCTCCTGTCAGTTTCCTGTCATTCACAAGGGTTATACGATAATTCTCACGTGAGTCTGATCAGAATGATGGAATGAACTGAAGCCAGAATTAGCGTGTAACCGATGTCTTATGCTTCGCGTTGTGCAACGTAAATCTGAGGGGTGATCACATAACGTTTCGAAAGTACGTTAGGTAGGACAATTCAACTGTCATGTTCTCATACAAAAAGTGACATTTAGATCTACCTGACGCGCGGACAATGCGCTACGTGATTAGGACAATTTAACTGTCATTTTTCCATATAAAAGTGACATTTAGTTTAGATCTATCTGACGCGCGTACAACATTGAGGTATAATGTCCTGAATGGCGTACAATGCGTAACGTGATCGACCTGCAGCAGTGCTATTTAGGCCCATCATGAGTTATCCATGGGAGTAACATATAAGGGCATCTTCAATAATTCGTGCACCCAATTAGCGTGAGTTGTTAAATAAACACCTCGAAATCGACACCTTAATGCCCAATGGTTGACACATTTTGTTCACCTCTATTGTTTTGAAATAAGATTGAAAATGTCCTGTTTAAGGCCACACTGGGACGTTTACCTACCTTAGTAAAAAGCTTAGGAAATTATATAAGTATGTATTTTACAGTATACATAGTTAAGTGGGAAATGGTTGGTATTATAATTAACTCGATTACTCGAGGCTCGGTCTCTTCCGCCGCCAATTAATTAAAGCATCAAGCGCTGCGCGTCGCACAGGGTGATCCTGTAGGATACTCTCTAACCAACCCCTTTTGTATTTAAACTTGACATGACAGGGAATGGTAATAGTTTATGTTACTGTCACATTAAACGGTTAAACACGAGTTTAGTCTGGCTTAAGCCGCCCTCCAGAAGCGCCTGAGTCCTAAGTTCCTATAACCCCTCCCAAAACTAAAATCCTGGATCAGGCACTGGATCTCGATGCACGTGTTAAGGTGATTTTCCACTGGCGAGGCGATACGAGAGTTGAAATTTGTATGGCACTTACTATTTCCACCGAAGATGCGCTAGGAGAGGAATGAAAATTTGCCATACAAACTGTCGCGTGCTTACAATGATCTCGTTACAGAACAGGAAAATATTGATATTTTTTTGTGATTCTCATAATAGCTTCAAATGCAAAATCAGGGATTTGCTGTTGAACCTTGAACCATAGTCTGACTGATGGGATTCAGTTTTTTTATTTTTAAGCTTTACTCCGTTGGCAATCCTTAAAAAAAAAAAAACTCGCCTCACCTCGTCTCGTATCGCCACGCCGGTGGAAAATCACCTTTAGCATAAGTTTTCCTCGCACACGACTCCGCTTCCTCGCACAGCTCTGGCTGCCCCGCTATATTCTTTAACTAACGCTCACCCCACAAATATATCTTGACGCCGCGATTCGTAGTAACTAAGCGTAGGTAGAGGTCTAGTATCGTTAGGCGTGACGGGTGAGGTGAGACGCATTAGCGCGTAAAGAATAACAGCCCTGGATACAAATAAAGCGCGGCTAGGTTAATCACATTGTTTAGTTAGAGCCTCTCGACTCTCGTGGTTCCACAGCGAGCATAAGCTGTGAGAATTTAGGCTGGTTTTTAGACTTTTTACTTTAGAAGCGATCAGGCAGATGGAACCTTTTCGAAACAAATACATTAATGATCTATTCACGCCAGTAAATTCTGAAGGGTTTTAGAAAATAAGTTCATTTGTGTTACTCGATCACTCTGTATAGCTCTGTTTACCTATTACGTAGGTACTTACTTAGATATAGTTAGGCATGTTGGTGCGCATCCCGTGTAGCCTAGTTTCTTAGCAATTTACTAAAAGCTGATATTATTCGCTGCCTTACGGCCGTTAACTATAGATGTCTACCTATTCTTCGAAAATATACTAATTTAGAAAGAAATAAAGAGGAGAAAGAAAAAATATTTACTTATTCAAGACGATACTTGGACTCAGGCATCGAACGTAAGCATTCAACACTTTCTTAAAACTATCGCGAAGTGTTAATCTAACAAAAGAGTCAGAGAAAAGGACTTAACGAAAAGGTGCCATGTGAATACCTTGACTCTGATCTTCCGTGGATACCATTACAAGAAAGCTCTCCTATCTACGGCAAGATTGATGAAGGATACATATTAAATGACATATAACGATACATAAATATAACTAAATATTCACGTACTTTAAAGATCAAAACAATATTATTCAATTAATTTCAATTATTTATAGATAACATAAGGTACATTAAGTTTTATTAGTTAGGTATTAAATCACTTTGTTGGTCCACTAGCTAGATATTTAGGCAAAGGCCACTAGTTAGGTATTTTATCAAACGTTTTTATGGTAGGTATGGTAGTCAAAGTTTCGCGAAAAGCGTTAATATCTGTCACATCAAATCACGCATAAATATCGGATGCGGCTCTATTTATAGAGCCATAGAACCGTAAGGACGTGTCAAATATTTTTGGCCGCTTTGTCATGGCAGATATTGTTGCTGGTGACGTAAGTTCGTCATCATCATCATGATATCAGCCGAAAGACTTCTACATAGGGCCCCGGTAAATGCCAAAGTGACCGGTCCTGCGCCACCCGCAACCAGCGTACTCCCGCGACCATACGACCTGCAACTGCAAGTCACGATCGACGACAAGCTACAGTAAGTTACTGTACATCTGAATGTAATTTTTAGGAGAATGGTAGTTGAGTTATCCTAACGCTTGTTAGAAAACTTACGCAATTCCAGGCCTATATTATCAGTAGACTGTCCCAAGTAAAGCCAAGACGCTGCGCGTCGCCGATAGCGGGCCCGTGCCAGCCGCGCGCGGGGCCGGATTAGGCAACTTCGCAAGAACGGTCTTAAAACGAGGACGAATTTTGATCCGGGTAAATAAGGGAACTTTGCATTCGGATGTTTAGGTATTGCGGGGCGACGCCCTTGTACCTACGCGGAGTTTGGAAGGGCTGGCACCAATTTACGCTGAATGCACAGTTTGAGATCATGGAGTACCTACTTCGCATGAGTAGGTACTTATGGGTCAATCAACTATTTCTTGTTGCTTGTTGCCATGGTTACGTCTCCTGGGTCACCCTTTAAAACTAAGATTTTATGGGGTTTAAATCCACTAAACAAGTGTTTTTGTCATATTGGTAAACCCATTCCATGGTGGCGCATATCCTTAGCATGATAGGAGTCCAGTTTATAGTATTTTTTCTAAGAAAGTCTGTTACTGTTGTCTCTTGGCTTACCGGGACAGAATAACAAAAAGAAAAAGTTGATTGACCCTTATATGAAGCAACTGTGGAATTTTTAGTGGATAAAATCATTGAATAACTCAATTATATATGACCCCATGTCATGACTACCTGGGGCCTATTTCTCGTATGTTACAAGTTCACAAGTCTACAAGCTTACATTTAAAATTTCATTGTACAAGTGTGTTTTAATTCTGTTTCTCGTAGGAATGATTACTACAAGTGCTACGACAATGATTAAGTACGACCCTTTATTGAATTTAAGTGACAATCAATCTCATCAACTCGTCCTCAACAAAATGGCTGACTTGTGTTTTCGGAATATACAAGCGTATAATACAAGTAGTAATGAAAAGCGTTTCTCATAATTATCAATTACAAGTGTAAAATCAAACTCAGTTTCGTCAGTCACTCTATGAATGTTTACAAGCTTCAGGGTGGATCAGTTTTTTTTATAATACGGGTGAATTCGTTACAAAATTATTATGTTATTGGTAATTTACTGGTTCTTTCCCAATTATAATAATTTCATAGGATTGAGTTTACTGTTTTTTTTTTTGAGAATAAAAGCTAAATTTAAATAATATTTCTGATTTTAACGAAGTGCATTCAAAACTTACACGTTTGAGATCTTAAAAATGCAATATCTTCATTTATTTATTAATCGATTTTTACCAAAAACTCATATTAGCAGTTTATAGAGACTCCTCATTATTTCGTGATAAGTCACAAGCTACAAGTATAAAGTAGGCTTTTGAGAAACGAAATTACTATTTTAGTATGTAATATCTACTAGTGTTTGTCAACTTGTGAAACAACAACACTTGTGAAAACTCTTTTATCCCCGCTCTTGTAACAATTATACATTTACGTGAAACGGAAACTTGTAAAAAATATTGAAATACAAGCGTTACCATAGATACACACTTGTATTACAAGACTTGTAACGTACGAGAAATAGGCCCCTGGTTTGCAGGTTACCTCCACGAAAAAAGGGCTGGTATTTTACAACGCTTAGCAACAACCAAGTTATAAGTCAGATTACAGATAGGTGACTCCACTAATAGGATGGAAATTGGATAGCGGATTTTTTTAACCCTCCGGCTATTATGTAGTCTAGTGTACACAAGACTACATAACTGGTTAACATTGCATCCTTGTAGCTTACTACCTTCTAAAGTAAAGTAAAAGTACCTATGCATATTATTTTTTCCTTCAATAAAGAAATATAGAGATGTGTTGCTCAGATTACTCATGGGTAGTAAATTGTTTGAATGATTTTTTTTATAGTACCACGTTGGTGGCATACAAGCTTACGGCATACCTGATGGTTAAGTGGTTACCGTAGCCTATGGACGCTTGCAACTCCAGGGGTGTAACGTGCGCGTTGCCGACCCTTTAAAACACTACTTATTTATTGGCTAACACGTAAAAAAACTACTTTTGCATTTTCTAGTACTTTTACTATATTTTCTGAAGTAGGTAATCACTATTTGAGTTTTAAATCCACGCTCATATTTTCCTTTTATACGAGTATTCTGCTAAAATCCTGGTCCACCTAGACTTGCAGTCTCAAACAATAAAAAGACGCTGAAAAAATATTAATTAACATTCGTGTATTTGTCCTGCAATCGCAATAACGAAACGGGTTGGCGACAGAGATAGCAACACAGTACTGTCATAAACAGTATCTTAACATCATACAACTCTCTTTTATATATTTTTTTTTATACAACGACGGAGGCAAACTAGCTTACGGCCTGCCTGATGGTAAGCAGGTACCGTAGCCTATGGACACTTGTGTCTCCAGAAGAATCATAAGCGCGTTGCCGACCCTTTATTCGCTTGAGAATTCGCTGTGTTGGTAGACATATGCAAGTCCCTAACTCCCAACATAGCGCATCCTAGGGATCTCTGGCGACCTTACTCACCAGTATAATTTTTATACTACATCGGTTGCAAAAAAGTTTATGGCCCGCCTGACGGTAAGCGCAAGTTGCAGCTTAATTTGATTAATTCTATATGCACTCCATCTGGACCTACAGCTTTTCCGGTTTTCATGCTACCGATGGCTCGTTCTACCTCTCTGTGAATAATAGGTGGTCCTTGTAAGTCATTATTATTTAAATTAAGGGGGGTGTCTGTTCTGCTGTCTTGAAATAGTGTTGAAATATAGGTTTCCCATTCCCTTTTCTGGTCATCTATGTATATCAAGAGCTCATTATTATTGTTAAAAACCTTTCCTGTGGTAAATTTATTTCCTGTGTTTGTAAATTCTTTAACCTATTTATGTAAATTGAAACTATCATGCTTAAGGTCTAATTCTTATATTTCTGAACATTTAGATTCCAGCCAGTTGTCTCTCTTCGTCCGGATATTGGATCTGATTTCATTATCTATTTTATTATATTTGACGGAATTTTGTCTACTCTCTTCCATTTTTGTTAATACATCTTTGGTGATCCATGGCTTTTAGTTTCTTTTTTCCAGTAGCCTAATACTTCTTTACCAGTATTAAGTGTAGTAATTTTAATTTTTTTCTTAGTTCGTCGTTAATACTTACTAGGGTTTTTGATTTGATTTCACTATCTTTTAACCGTCTATTGCAATTTTTCTGTATTGTGCATTGTTCTTTTTAACCATTTTTAACTTTAGGTTAAGTTTTGCTACTACCGGTAAATGTTTTTACATTAACTATTGAGTTTCTAAATCTGACAGGTACCAATATGTAGTCTATCTGGTTCCTCACTATATTATCTGGTGTATGTTTGGGTGAGGTCCATGTATACAATCTCCTAGGCGGGTGTTCAAACCATGTGTTTGCGATGATGAGATCATTTTCTGTGCAAAACTGTAATAAGCGGTCCCCGCTATCATTTCTGTCTCCTAGACCATGACTTCCTACATATTTACTGTGCAGGACAACCATCTACGTAAATACTGATAAAATAGATTGCCTGTAACCTAGCTTATAACCCTCTTACAACGTAAGCATTGTATTACAGTCGCCTTATATAATTTGTAGTCGAAATAAAAAATAATAGGTCTCACACTTCATTCCTACCTAGTTAAGAGGTAATATACTGTTGGTTTCATAAGTAAAGAGTGGCTAAACACTAGGTTTCCACTAGAAAATAGATAGATTAAGAGGAAGCCTTTAGATCCTATCCGCGCGCTGGCCAAGCATAGACTGATGGGCGAGCGAGGGGGGAAGCTCGGTATTTATACCCCAGGTGGGGGCCGAGGTACGTAAATAGACAGCGCCAGAAAAACCCGCGTTTTAGATGCGATTGGCCGGCAAACGGAGAGGATCTCGAGTGATAATGCATTACGAATGTCATAGAAATAAGTATAAAACACTGTAAATAACGTATTAGCCTAAGATTATTGTCATAAATAAATGAGATGTCGTTTCGCGCCAAAACTTTCCCGCCAATACTTTCCCGCCCATATTTCCCGCCAAATTCACGGGGCGGGCGGGCTGCGGGGCAAGGAATTTCATGGTATAAATATGGCGTCCGGGCCTCATGAAATTCAGTTCTACAAATACCTACGAAACGGCATCAACTCGGAAAAGAAAACAAGTCTTTCACTCAGCTGCTCCCTCATCGGAATCCCGTCAAATTCAGTTGCACAACCAGTGCATAGGTGCATCAGGCACATAATGGTCCTTCAGTAAGCCGGATATTCAAGAAAGAAACTGCAGTTTAAGCGAAAACTACAGCCTCAAGAAAAAAGAAGATTCCAGTGAAAGTGAGAGAGCGCCACCTCCGAGGAAATTATCGTCGAAAATGGGTCCAGTCACAAGGTCATCGGCGCCGGGGCAGTCGTTAGCCCAGCTCATCTTCGGGACAGAGCAACCGCCGAGGACCTCAAGAGAAGAAACAAGTAGAGACTCAACATACACGCCACCGACGGCGTCGGACAACGCGACGACGACGGACAACGCGACGAGCACGGACACGATCACTGAGACGCCGCCGTTATCTCAGGAATCGTCACAGACGGGGACGACGCCACGTCCCCCCGCGCCGCCACCGTCGTCGAAGTCACGCGCAACGACCACGAGCCGCCGTGCGCAACGCTTAGCCAAAGCAAAAGAAGAGATGTTACGCATCAAGCTTGAACTCGCCCAAGCACACATCGCCACACTAGAAGCCGAACAAAGCGACGAAGACGAAGGAACTGTGGTTTCCGCCACGCAAGTGAACGAGCAAATCGACGCCTGGTTCGAGAAAAACCACGAGATGCCCGCCATCACTCAAGAACCACACCTTCCAGAAGAAAAGGGGAACAATCCTGACGAAGAAAAAGCTACGGTCCAGCAGCCACTGCCGCGCGCCGAGACCCAGCTCCCCCCGCCGCCCAGCGCACCAGTCGCCGCTGCCGTCGCGACGCCTGCGCAAGCGGGGAACGCCCCCTTCAGCGACCCCTCCCCCGTCTTCACGCCCGCGCTGCCCTGCGCGAATCGCTACAAACAAAGCGGCACCACCCACGCAGTGCCACAAACATCACAACAAGCAACCACGTCCACGTCGGGAACTGCTACGACGCAAGAAGGTTCGAGGCCCTCGCAGGAGACTTCGCGAACAAGCACTCCTGCGACGCCGGCGCCTCGGCCAGACCTACAGCCAAGGTCACCCATAGGGCAGCGAACTCATGATGCCGCGCAGTGGAGAACACTGCCTCATGAAACCCCACGGTCAACGCTGCCACCCATAGTGCCGTCAAGAACTACGTGTCAAGACGGCTCGAGGCCCTCGCAGGAAACCCCACAGACACGCACTCCTGCGACGCCGGCGCCTCGTCCAGACCTACAGCCAAGGTCACCCATAGGGCAGCGAACTCATGATGCCGCGCAGTGGAGAACACTGCCTCATGAAACCCCACAGTCAACGCTGCCACCCATAGTCCCGCCGCTGCAGGAGAGCCTACACCCTGCAGCAACACCGCGGCGGGAAACCCCACAGTACGCCGAGCAGGCCCAAGAGAGGAGCACCGCCGAGAGCGCGGGACAGGGCGCCGCCGCCGTGCGCCCCGCCGTCCCCGCCCCTCCCCCCGCCGGGGGAACCCACGCTCCCATTTTCGGGCCTACAACGCCGCTACGCATAGAGGCAATCACCTGTGAAAAAATAAACGCCAGAAAATCCCACCGAGTCCCGCTCCTCATACGCGGACAAGGCGAAGAGATGCGCATACACGCCCGCACAATTCCCGACCTACGCTTATCACCCCAAACGATAAGCGAAGACGATATCAGTACGTGTGCGCACCTACTGAGATACGACACGGCCGAACCGGGAATACTGCTCGGGCAAGACAACTGGCATCTATTAATACCAGAAGAAATCCGACGCGGCGACAGAAATCAACCCGTCGCCAGCCGACTACCGCTCGGATGGGTATTACACGGCGCACACACCCGCGCCCCCCTACAAGGCGAGGTCATCCACCATATCGTCAGCCATATCTCCAACCAGCCAGCCGAAGAAAGGGAATCGCTAACAAGCGAAGAAGACATCGACCGGCAGTTGAAAGAATACTTCGCAATCGAAGTTACGATGATAGAGCCGAAACGACCAAAATCCGACCCGGAGGAACGCGCCCTCGCTCAGCTCGCGCAATCAACCACGCTCACGGCCGACGGTCACTGTCAAGTGCCTTTACTATGGAAAATCGAAGACGACAAACCGCCGGACAGCTACGAGAACGCGCTCAAACGCCTACACAGCATCGAGAAAAAACTGGATCGAGATAAAGAAAAGGACCCCGAGTGGAACAGAAAACACAAGCGACCCGCACCCGCCGCGCCGCGACAGGCCCGGCCCGCATCAAAAAACTACTTATCAATTGACGCGCGGTACCTAATAGAAGCGGAACGCCTAATAGTACGAGAGAGTCAACGAGACAGCTTCAGCGACGAAATTCAGAGACTAATGCAGGGCAAGCCGCCGGCCATGAATAGTCGCTTACGCCCCTTAGCGATCGAACTCATCGACGGCGTGATAACGCTAAAAACGCGCATCAACGAAGCAAACGACATAACCACAACGCAAAAACGGCCGTCCGTATTAGACGGAAATCACGCGGCTATCCGACTGTACATCGACTGCGTGCACCGACAAATGAACCATCACGGAGTAGAAGCGACAGTGAACGAATGCAAACAACACTACGCCATACTACGACTACGTACAGTCGCCCGAATGATTGTCCATCGATGTCTGCCATGCCGGCGACGAAAATCGAAGCCGACTGTACCTCCGACGGGAAATCTGCCGCACTGCCGCCTCGCACATCACGAGAGAGCCTTCACATACACGGGCGTCGATCTGTGGGGCCCCGCGACTATTACAGTAGGCCGAGGGACACAGAAGAGATATGTAGCGCTATTTACATGCCTTACAACGCGCGCTATACATATGGAAATAGTGCCCAGTCTAAGCGGCGAATCCGCCATAATGGCTCTACGAAGAATGATCGCGCGTCGAGGCACACCTACGGAGATTTGGTCGGACAACGGGACGAACTTCCACTCTGCGGATAAGAAGCTGCGGGCGGCCGCCGAAGACGCGATGCGAGAGGAGGCGGGGCGACGACAAATAATATGGCGCTTCATCCCCCCTTCGGCGCCATTTATGGGCGGGGCGTGGGAGCGAATGGTGCGAGCGGTAAAAGACACTCTTTACACTGTCCTGAAAGAGCGTCACCCCTCGGAGGAGGTCTTCGCCACGACCCTGGCTGAAGCAGAATACATCGTGAACAGCCGCCCCCTCACACACGTGTCCGTGGAGCCCGATGACCCCGAAGCCCTATCACCGAATCACTTCCTACTCGGCGGATCCGGCAGAGTGCAGTCGCCCGGTACCTTCAACGACAAGGACCTAGTCGGCCGAGCAACGTGGAGGACGAGCCAACGACTCGCGGACCACTTCTGGAGTCGATGGGTCCGCGAGTACCTACCTACACTTCAAGACCGGCGGGAGCCGTATAAGCGCGGCCGGCCCATAGAAATCGACGACATCGTACTCATCGGCGACGGGACCCTCCCACGCAATACTTGGCCCATGGGTAGAGTGATCGCCAAGTACCCGGGACCCGACGGCGAGACAAGAGTGGTGGACGTCAGAACAAAGGGCGGAGTGCTACGGCGACCGACCAAGAAGCTCGCGATTTTACCTACCAAGGATGACGACCTGCACGCCAGCGAGCTGGAACACCGGCCGGGTGTTCCACGGCGGGAGAAATGTGCAGGACAACCATCTACGTAAATACTGATAAAATAGATTGCCTGTAACCTAGCTTATAACCCTCTTACAACGTAAGCATTGTATTACAGTCGCCTTATATAATTTGTAGTCGAAATAAAAAATAATAGGTCTCACACTTCATT
Organism: Epinotia brunnichana; assembly: GCA_963854355.1. Classification (NCBI taxonomy): domain Eukaryota; kingdom Metazoa; phylum Arthropoda; class Insecta; order Lepidoptera; family Tortricidae; genus Epinotia; species Epinotia brunnichana. The sequence continues at coordinate 18,404,932 of OY977952.1, forward strand.
CCTACCTAGTTAAGAGGTAATATACTGTTGGTTTCATAAGTAAAGAGTGGCTAAACACTAGGTTTCCACTAGAAAATAGATAGATTAAGAGGAAGCCTTTAGATCCTATCCGCGCGCTGGCCAAGCATAGACTGATGGGCGAGCGAGGGGGGAAGCTCGGTATTTATACCCCAGGTGGGGGCCGAGGTACGTAAATAGACAGCGCCAGAAAAACCCGCGTTTTAGATGCGATTGGCCGGCAAACGGAGAGGATCTCGAGTGATAATGCATTACGAATGTCATAGAAATAAGTATAAAACACTGTAAATAACGTATTAGCCTAAGATTATTGTCATAAATAAATGAGATGTCGTTTCGCGCCAAAACTTTCCCGCCAATACTTTCCCGCCCATATTTCCCGCCAAATTCACGGGGCGGGCGGGCTGCGGGGCAAGGAATTTCATGGTATAAATATGGCGTCCGGGCCTCATGAAATTCAGTTCTAAAAATACCTACGAAACGGCATCAACTCGGAAAAGAAAACAAGTCTTTCACTCAGCTGCTCCCTCATCGGAATCCCGTCAAATTCAGTTGCACAACCAGTGCATAGGTGCATCAGGCACATTTACCCACCGCACCCTTGTCTATTTTTGCATTCAGGTCACCCAGAATCAGTGTTAGCTGTTGTGATTTTAATGATTTCAATACCATATCGATTTCCTTCTAAAAGTTTTCTAAGATCGATGGGTCTTTTTCTGCTTTTTCTGCTGAAGATGATGGTGCATAAAAAGGCTGACCGCTTAGCAGTAGTAAGATACACCGTTCTGACACAGGTAGAAAGTTGGTAACATATCGATTTAGTTCCTTTTAGATCATTATTCCTATACTCCGTGATAATGATGCTTTTCTGTTGAGGGTTTCCTTGAATAGTAAAATACGCTGTCATCAGTACTGTATTTCCGTTATCATTCCATCGTACGTCGCTGAGGCCAATTATGTCAATATTTGATCTAGTCATTTCTTGTACAAAGTTTTGCTATTTTACCTGGTTTGATTAAACTTCCTACGTTCCACGTCGCAAATTTTACGCATTCTTTCTTCTTCCTGATTAGTTTTAACTCCCCGCTGAAATTTTCAGTCCTTGTAATCCTGGTATCCTCTGAATCTTCTCACTCGGTAATATATTTCACATCACAAAACCCGGAAATCTTGTGACGCTGGGTCGGGCCCGGATCGCATCGAACTGCATGGTGATTTTCTTGGGGCAAAATAGCATGTAGTGGGGCCTCAGTTCCTTCTATACCGGCTGTAACCTTACACCAAGGTTTGGACACCGCCGTTGATCTCGTGAGATTCATCCGCCGCCTGTCCTCCTGCTTGCTCCAGCCCGAACCAGCAGCACGCCCACAGCCTCTACTCCGAATACGTCAGAGAAGCCTGTGGGCGGGGTTTTGTCACGGAGTGTCCTTCTCCGACGACTATGACAAATTAAAATCTAGTAAAAGCCAAAGATGAACACATCCTGCCTAGAATTTTGGGTTGCCAGATTTTAAATAGCTTGGTACATACAGTCCTGTCTACTATTTAAGGTTCTGAATTAGTTCCATTCTATTTATTGCCTCAGTACCGATAGCAGGTGATGAATGTGTTTTGGAATACAAATGTTGATGACAACTTGCACATGACGATCATTTGGCCACTATGGTAAAAAGTTGCGTAATATGCAAACTGCATTCAAATAATACGGAAATTCACGAGCTGCCATTGCTAACAAGCAATGTCGCTTACACCCCTAGATCTGCAAGTCTAAGTACTGCTTATAATAATATTACTATGTGGTCGCGTCCCGGTTGTTTTATTACTGAAATTAACCCGTTTTTAGTGGAGCAACATAAAATAATTAAGGAGGGGCGCCCGCTTTACGTGCTGGGTTCAGTTGTTTAGAAATGAAACGGCGTTTGTTTTTCGTTTTGAGGTCGTTTTAGCGCTGAATAGCAGATATTTTATGATACATCGTAAATGGTAATGGGGCTATCCTAACCGTCTTAAAGGGGCACTTGGCTAACTACAGTGTGTTTAAACCTGAGTCTCAATTGGTGATCGGAAGCGATGAACACAGTAGTCCGTCACGTTTCCTGAGACCTTAGAGTCCTCCGAATGACACAGCGCAGATGGCAGCCGCCGTGAAGGTTTCAGTGACCTATATTTAAATAACTGATTGCCTCCGAAAGCTAGGTACACATGACTTGCAAGTTTACACTGCATACAACATGCAATTACAGCAAAAACAAAGTTTTGCACCAGGTTTTAAAGATTCTTCTTTATCCTCGCCTTATCCCATTTCAGTTGGGGTCGGCTCTCCTAATCATTTTTCGCCAGGACATTCTGTGGTGGGTCGTCTCGTCTGTGGGTCTATTTGGGCTGCACGTAAGTCCTTGTCAACAACTGATTGCCATGTGAGTCGGGGTCTACCACGGCCTCTTGGACCAGCTTCCAGTTAAGCACACTTCGTGTTTAAAGATTCTGTTACAAAATACCGAGCTCCATTTTATCGAAACGGCCAATCTAGTGTCTCATTTGTATCAACGAT